>CM066739.1:39034058-41434058 GCA_033961575.1 Aselliscus stoliczkanus
GTGGGAAAGGAGTGACACACTGAGGATACCACCGTCAGTTTATGCTGATTTCAAGGGACATTTGATAGTTTCACATGACACCTTACGATGAATATGGCGTGACGATACTACAGACTGAAAGAGTGATTTCCAGTGTTCAGCCACAGCCCTGTCCTTGGTTCTGTTTTGTTCAATATTTTTAAAAATCAACTTATGTTTATGAAATTTGCACGATTCTGTGCTATAAACAGGGGTTAGGATACTGAACAACAAAACAAACATTAACATTTTCCATTTAGGCTAAAGTAGTAGGATAAAATTTGTCAGGGATGAAAACTATTTTGACTTTAGATTTTTAAAAAAAGTCAAATGCACACTGTGGAGTGGCATTCAATTCTGGGAGCAATCTGTTACAGGGACCCTATCAATTAAAGGTTTCCCCAACGGGAGATGAACAGGATGACTGGGGAAGAGTTTAGAAGGCAACTCACAAAGAGGAACCGTCAGAAGAGCTAGTGATAATAAGTCTCTTGGAAAAGAAAACACGAAAGTAAAACGGGGCAGCTGGTGACTATCAGAGGTGACCCACAGGAAGGGGAAGGGGCTTGCTCTCTGTTGCTGCTCCTTAGGGGAAAGCCAGGACTAAAAGGTACAACTAAATTTCAACATGACAGATTTCAGCTCAACATGAGGAAGAAAAAAAAAAGAGAAAAAAGATCAAGAACAATTATGAACTATCTGTTCAAAAAAAAAAAAGCAGAAGAGCTCCTGTATGTTTCAACAGTGTACAGGACTGTGCTGGGTTTTATAAAGGCTCTTTCTGACCCAAGTGAGTTGGAACGGGAGATCTTGCCAGTCCTTTCAATTCTTAAATTCTATGACAACAGTAAGAGAAATGAGGCCAACACCCACAAAAGCCCATAAACACTCAGCTAGCTTTTACTATTTCCTAAGCCACAAAGGATAAACTTTAAGAAGTTGCAGGGAAACATTACTGACTTTTCCCATCCAATCTGTTTGCTTTGAATGAACTAGAAAAGATGTAGCCAATGAAGTGACTTCCAATCTCTACATTTCATGCCTGAAAGGAAACATGCAAAACAACAAAGCAAGTATGCACGGCATGGTGGGAACTGCTACATGCCAAGTGGAAAATCTGTTTTAAACTGAACTGGGAATTCAGACAATACACTCGAAGCCAGTAACAGATGATACATAGTATGAATGACTCGGGTGTGTGGACACTAGAAATCAGACGTCCTAGCCTAGCCAGCGTGGGGTCCGTGATGGACCTGGGTGATGACATAACCAAGCCGAGACCTAGTGGCAAATAAGCAAGGGTCACTATTGCTGACTTTTAAGGAAGGGTTTGTAGAAGATCTGGGAAGAATTTTAACACAGAATTGCTTTTTAAAAGTCCATCTGCGCGGCCTCTGACCACCATAAGCAGGAAACAAGATTTTGGAGTTAAAAGATCCGGGATGAAGTTCCAGTCCCACTATGTACTAGCGGAGGGATGCTGAACAAGTCCTTTAACTCCTTGGTGCCTCAGTTTCCTCAATTGTAATGTAGGGATACTACTAATCACAATTATTTAAAGTGTGGTAGATTCAAATGCAATATGAGAATGCTATGTCAACTATACATCCTGCAAAAATGTGTTGTTTTTACTGAAGTTTACAGCAGTGAAACCTTCTGGCCTCCTCAGCAACATCCTTTAACCAAATCAACTGACCAGATGCGGCTGTACAGATTAACTTTCAGGCGCATTCAGCCCACTGTGCCTTACTATTATAAAAGATCTACCCTTTCTTAGTAACAGGAGCATACTTTTGTGTTTCATTCCTTTTTCAAATGACTCACACGTCTAGTTTTTTAAGTCCCTTCCTGTAATTCTTATATGGGACTAGGGCCCTCCAGTGTAAGACCAAATTCTGTCCTTTTAATACCATTACAAAGTAGGTTCCAAACCAAACACTTCATCACTAAAGTAAAAAGAAACCCATAAACTTAGAAAATGAAAGAGTAAGAGGATCATCACCCTCTTATTCCTAAAGCCCCAAAGCATGTCTTTGCTGGTGAATTCATTAGGGAGATGGGTCCCTATTTGATTTCATTTTCCTGAGAACAAAACTACAGCATAAATTTGAAAGTTGTTAAAACAGGATAGGTATAGATATGTACTCCAAAAAATTGAAAACAGAGACTCAAAACAGATTTGCACCAATGATCATAGTAGCAGTATTCGTAATGGCCAAAAGGTGTTAACAACCCAAGTACACATCAGCAGACGAAAGAATAACAAAATGTTACACACACACAGGTGTTTAACCATAAAGAGATGATATTCTGATACATGCTACAACACAGATGAACCTTGAAAACATGCTAAGTGAAATCAGCCAGACACAGAAGGACATACATTGTATGAGTCCATTTAGATGACATCTAGAATAGGTAAATTCAGGGACACAGAGTAGAACAGGGGTTACCAGGGGCTTGGAAGGGAGGAACGGGGAGGTAACGCTTAATGGGTACATGAGGTTCTGTTTGGGCTGATGAAAAAGCTCTGGAAATGAATGGCTTGTGTGATGGGTACACAACATTGTGAATGTACTTAATGTCACTTAGAAACAGTTAAAACAGGAAATTGTATGCTATCTATATTTTACAACAACAAAAAGAAATGAAAGTTTTTTTTCCCAAAAATAATAGGATAGGCATGATGCCTATTACCTTTACCTGTCTCAAGTTTCAAAAATGCAGGACGATATAAATAAAGGACACTACCAAGGAACTTAAGTTACGAGAAGCTAAATATTCAATTTCCTTAAAGGTAACCTGTAACGAGATACGAATAACAAGTAAGAATACTTAGTGCCACTTACACAGCAATCTCTTTGTACCATAAACATACGGTCTTTAGTATAAACCAAATCGGAATAAAAGAAAAAAAAATCAGTGTAGCAGCAACAAGATTACAGTCAACCAAGAGTAGAGGCTGGTATCATTTAGGAGCTGCAGCTGTAGCGAGACTTGCTGACACTAGCCCAGTGCTGGATCCTTCCCAGCTGCTGAAGCTGACCCGCCCTGTGCTGCTCATTGTACCCTCCATTTCATCCTGCCACACGTTAGCTCTTTTTTGGTACGTTGGTGCTAGAGCGCAAGCCGGAGCACTGAGATGGCAGGTGCGGGACAAAGAATTACATGCTGTAGGTGCGCCTTTCCCTTCGCCCAGTCTACCCAGCAGGTAGTCGCGCCTGGAAGACCACAGGAACCATGTGGCCCACCGTCTCGGGACCCAGGCCTGACCCTCCGTCCGCCAGGGAGCCACCCCCGGCGGCGGAACTCCGCCTCCACACTGGCGGATGCCCACAGCCCCCGCCGGGGAGGCCGGCCTCACCCAGCCTGGCTTCGCCACACCGGGGCCCTCACTTAGGCGTTTGCTGGTGCAAGGGCTCCATGTCGCCGGCCCCTCAACGTCCGGTCCCACTGCCCCGAACCAGGTCCTCCGGCTTCCGGCTTCCGGTCACAGGACCCTCCCTCGCCCGCCGGCTCAGGCTGCCCCTACATGCGCCTTACTGGGAGTGGTTAAGAGAGAAGGCAAGGGAACGAGAAAAGAGGCCTGGAGAAGAAGGTTAAGCGTAGTCAGAGGTTCGCCCCCAGATGGAGGACAAAGAGTTGTCAGTTTGGGCACGAGTCTGTCTCCAGGATCGAATCAGGCACTGCCAAGGGCAGTCGCATAGTCCTGCCGTGAGGTCCTCAGAGCGCGGTTAGAGGCTATTGGGCCGACCCCTGGCTTGATCTGCTGGAGAAGGCTGGGAGGGTGCTTGCTTGCCTTCGCATTAAACTGCTTAGTTGTGGTTCTGGAGGTTTCGCCCTTCGCTGGAGCCTCTGGCACAAGCTTCTCGTATCTCAAATTTGTCTTCTCACTTGCCCGCCCACTTACCCCACCACACCGCATCTATCCGTCCAGTAAATCTATACTGAAAGAATGTTTGCTTTGTGTCCGGTGTGCTGGCGGGGAGGAGAGGGGCAGGTTTCTCCTACTTTCAAAGAGGTTGCTGTCTAGGAAAGGAAATAAGATACGTATACAAATAAATGTCTATAGGTAGAAAGTCCAAAGATATTGAGTCGAGCTGGGGTTGGCCCTGGTAGGACATTGAGGGAAGACAAGGGAGGAGGTGGCATTTGAGTTAGGACTTGAAGGATTTGGACATTTAACCTCTCCACATGAGACTAACTCATATTTCCATCCTCCCAGGCTTATCTGTGGTTCCTCCCAAGGGAGGAGACGTTCCCCTTCCTTTGACAAGTTGATGCCACTATTTTCCTGTATCCTGAATCCCACCCAGTGTCCCAAGAGTCTGTCCACCCATGTATATTCTTTCCCTAACATCATTTTTCCATTTCTCTTAATATTTATTTATTAACGAGCACCTACTATTGTAAGGCACAGATAGTAGTGGTAGGAATACAAGTAAGACACAGCCCTCAAATCTCTCAGTCTGTTGGGAGGGCCAATCATGCCCTTGAGCTATATTACCAGGTCGAAGAAGTGCTACAATTGGTACAAAGGACCATTTCTCTGGAGAAGAGTAAGAAGTGTTCATGGACTAAATAACATGAATAGGGCCTTCAAAAATCAATAGAGTTTTGGGTTTTCTGATCAAGATGGCAGAGTAGGTAAATGCTGTGCTTACCTTCTCTCATGACCACATCAAAATTACAACCAATTACAACTACAAAACAACCATCATTGGGAATCGCCTGAAGTCTAGCTGAACCAAAACCCTACAACTAAGGACATGCAGAAGAAGCCACCTCAAGACTGGTAGGAGGGGCAGAGATGTGGAACAGGCTGGGCCCACACCTGTGTGTGACCATGAAAAATCTGGAGGAACATCTTGGCTGTGGAGATCCCCCTTGGAGGAGCAAGGGGTCACAGTGCTGCACCAGGCTGCTCAGCCCAGGGTTCCAGTGCCAGGGATCGAAGTCCCCATAATTTTTGGCTGTGAAAACCATGGAGATTGTGGCTGAGCAGGATGGAGGGTAGCTACACTCTGAAACACTCCTCTCGGAGGGCCTGCACATGGACTTAGTTACTGACAGACTCACTCACTCTGAGCTTCAGTGCTGGGGCAATAGCTCAAAAACTGAAACGAACATATGGGGAGGAACTGAGTTATCTGGCTTTAATATGAGGGCTAGAGGGGCAGTTTTCTCCCAGACGGAGGAGCTGGCTGAAGCCATTGTTTCTTTGTTGAGCCCTCTCCCTTCCCAGTGTGCAGACACAGGCAGCCACCATATCTGAGTCTTCATCAACCTGGATAATGCCTTTCATTTGCCTGGCCCTGGCAAATGATTCTGAGACCATGCCCCACCCAGATTTTGGGCACACACAAACTGCTTCCAGTGGCTTTTTCGTACAAACCACCTACCTTGGCTCATGCTGTAGACTTTCCTAAAATCTCTCAAATGTTCACAAAACCCAAACAAATAGCATCTGGCTTTGGCATGTCCCATACCTCTGGCTGAGCAGCCCTAAGCCCAGCACTAGCAGCAGCTGGCCTTGGTTCATAGCTTGGACTCTCAAGGTACCTCCAAGCACAGTGTGGGTGGTGGCCATCTGTGGATTGCTTCTTGGCTCATGCCATGTGGCCCCAGGCAGGGCACAGACTACAGCTGAACTTGGCCTGCAGCAGGTCCCCTTTCAGGCCCTGGAGCTCAAGCATCACTCAGTCGTCTCCAAGGATGATAAACCCAAAGGTCACCCTGGGCAGGCACCAGAGCCCTGCTAAAGCAAATCCTGCTCCCTAGGTCAGCCCCTCCACAACAGCTCTTTCACTGTAGTCAAGGTCAGTCCAGAGAACCAGTGAGCCTGAGGCTCAGTCCCTCTCAGTGATTTGCAAACAGCAACCAAGTTTCAACTATAACAGGAAGACACGCACAACCCACACAAGGAAAACACCTGGAGCACCCAGTTCTAGTGACCAAGGATACTGTGCTACTGTGCCCCCACAAGACACCTACTACAAAAGGCCACTCTATTAAGACCAGGAAATAGAGCAGCTCCCTAATATATAGAAACAAACACAGGAGGCAGCCAAAGTGGGGAGACAAGAAACTTGTCCCAAATAAAAGAATGAACAAAGCTCCAGAAAAAGAACTAAACAAAATGGAGACAAGCAACATCCCAGATGCAGAGTTCAAAACACTAGTTATAAGGATGCTCAGTGATCTCAGGGAGAACTTCAACAAAAAGATGGGAAATTAAAAATGGAGATAGAAAACATAAAAAAAAGAACCAGTTGGAAATAAAGAATACAATAACTGAAATGAAGACTGCATTACAGTGAATCAGCTGTAGATAGGATGAAGCAGAGGATTGAGTCATCAATTTAGAAGATACGGTAGCAGAAAACACCCAATCATAACAGGAAAAAAAATCCAAAAAAATGAGGGCAGTTTAAGGGGCCTCTGGGATAATATCAAGCATACCAACATTTGCATCATAGGCGTACCAGAAGGGAAGTGAGAGAGAGAGCAAGGAATTGAAAACCTATTTGAAGAAATAATGATGGAGAAGGAAATGGATATTCAAGCCCAGGAAGTGCAGAGAGTCCCAAACAAGATGAATCCAACAGGCCCACACCAAGACACATCATAATTAAAATGCCAAAGATTAAAGACAAAGAAAGAATCTTAAAAACAGCAAGAGAAAAGCAGTTAGTTATCTACAAGGGAGCTCCCATAAAACTGTCAGTTGATTTCTCAACAGAAACTTTTGCAGGCCAGAAAGGATTGGTATGAAATATTCAAAGTGATGAAAAGCAAGGACCTACAACTGAGATTACACAGCAAAGCTATCATTTAGAATCAAAGGATGGATAAAGAGCTTCCCAGACAAGAAAAAGCTAAAGGAGTTTATCCCCACCAAACCAATATTACAAGGAGTCTTAGGGGGACTTTTTTAAGATGAAAAAAAAAAGATTAAAAAATATGAATAATATAGCAATAACTATATATCTATCAATAATTACTTTTAATGTAAATGGATTTAATGCTCCACTCAAAAGACATAGGATGGCTAAATGGAAAAGAAAATAAGACCCATACAGTATATGCTGCCTACAAGAGACTCACTTCAGATCAAAAGACACAGACTGAAAGTAAATGGATGGATAGTAAATGGATGGAAAAAGTTATTTCATGAAAATGGAAACAGACAAACAGAAAAGGTTGGGGTACCAACACTTATACCAGACAAAATATACTTTAAAACAAAGTCTATGACAAGAGACAAAGAAGAACCCAGTAATCCCACTTCTGGGTATTTATCCAAAGATACCCAAAACGCTACTTCAAGGGGATTTGTTCATCCATACATTCATTGCAGCTTTATCTGTAATAGCCAAAATATGAAGGTAATCTGGGTGTTCCTGAATGGATGAATGGATAAAGAGGTGGCACATATATACAATGGAATATTTCTCAGCCTTTAGAATGAAGGAAATCTTGCCATCTGTGACAAAATGGATGGACCTAGAGGGTGTTATGCTGAGTGTAGCAAGTCAGACAGAGAAAGACAAATGTCATCTGATTCACTTATAAGTGGAATCTAAAGAAAAAATAAACAAAACAGAAACAAATTCATAGATGCAGAGAATATTTTGATGGCTTCCAGATGGAAGTGGGTTTGGGGGTGGGTGAAAAAGCGGAAGGAATTAAGAATTACAAATTAGAAGTTACAAAATAGCCAGTGGGAGGTAAAGCATAGAGAATATAATCAATAATATGGTAATAACTATGTATAGTGCCAGGTGGGTATTAGACTAGTCAGGGGGATCACTTCTTAAATTATATAAATGTCTAACCACTATGCTGTACATCTGATATAATTAATGTACAGCATAGGGAATATAGTCAATAATATTGTGATAGCACAGTATGGTATCAAATGGTGGCTGGACTCATCATGGTGATCACTTCTTCAGGTATATAAATGTTGAATAACTATGATGTACACCTGAAATGAATATAAATGTTGAATAACTATGATGTACACCTGAAATGAATATAATATTGTATATTAGCTATATTTTAATAAAAATCTTTATAAAAAGAATCAACAAAGTTTTACCAGTGTCTTGCACATTCTACTGTTTATTGTACTGGCCTGGTGGAGATAAAGGGGAGGACATTTGAGGCTAAAAGGATAACTTTGAGCAAAATGAAGGGGAAAACATGGATCTCCTATGGCTAGGTTTAGGGTGTTTGGGGCAATAATAGAATTAGAAGGAATGTTGGAAGCACATCATGGGGGATCTTAAATGTTATGCTTAGATTTTTATTTATAGATTTTTATTCTGTAGGTAGGTAGAAGCTTTCAGATGTTGCATAGAAATTTTAAATTTTCTCAAAGAATGTTTATTCCTCTATCTTGTTCTTCTTTGGACCTCACAGCATCCCTGTGAAGTGAGTAAGGCAGATGAGCAAATCAAAGTCCAGAGGAGACCCCCTCTGCCCTTTAGCCCTTAGGCCTTTATATGTGCTTAAGCCTTCTTCAAAAAAGAAGAAAGCTCCAGGTCTCCTTCTTGTTGCTATCTTCTATCCTATCTTCCTAACATCTACCCCATTTCTTCTTCTTTTATGACTAAACCACTTGATCAACCAATTGATTTACATTGCTGACATTTTCTATGGGTGACTTGCCCTCCGACCTCTCCTTTGTTCTAGTAAAACTGTTTTCTAGGCTCACCAGAATCCACCGACTTAATCCAGTGGTCTCTTTTCATTAATCTCCTATATGTACTCACTGAGCTCATATTATGTATGAGGCACAATGCAAAGGCTGGGGTACAAAGACAAATAAGACACCAGCTTTTTATAGAAGTTCTTTAATATACTGGGAGACCTACATAGATAATTAGAATACTATGTGTGAGTGTGGGGTAGAGGCAATGGCAAGTTTTGCCTAGAGTGTACAGGGAAATATGAATAATAATTCACTGTTCAGAATTTTGTACTGCAAATGTGCAAGAATACATCTTCCAATGGTGTGCTATCTTGAATTCTTTAGGTTGTAACACTGCATTCCTAGAGAATAATCTCTTTCAGTGTTGACTACAGCCCTGCTTTCCACATACTGAAACCAGTTGGCAGAGGAGGAGTGGATAGGCTAGGGGGCCAAGGGGTGGAGCAAGAACTATTTGGCCTTCACCTGGACCAGCTTAAGACCCACCCGGTGGCTCATGGGGTCACTACATTGATCAGAAGAAAGAACATTGACTGTAAAAGCCAGTGCCATTACAGAGCAATAAATGGTCTCAAGGGGAGAAGGTAGGCATGGCCACCTCTCGAGGACAGCCAGACATGCAAAGCCTGTGGAGGGGGTAAAGTGACCACCCTTACCAGGTGGAAGTGGGGAGCCCCACACAGGGCAGAGGATGCTGCCACCCCCATGAGTCTGGTGTGTTATAGATTGGAGGCAGGCCTGTGGTCAGACCACAGGCTGGCGAGATCCATGGATAGACCTGCACAGGTGGCTCAACCCCAGGAGTCAGTAGTGGACTGTCAGCAGCCCAGATCCCTGAACTCGTCCCATGTCCAGTGTGAATGGGAATCACCCCCAGATCAGCAAGTCAGTACCATTCTGGTGGCCTGATCCTGTGCAATGCCACAGAAGAAATGCTGTGCTGGCCAAGAGAAGCAATCTGCTTGCCAGCTTGCCCTAGGCAACCGATAGGCATGAGCCCTGAAGTTTTTCAGGGCACCTGGTCTACCCCATGCATGGGGTAGAAGGTTGGAGAGTACCCTGAAGAGGAGAAACAGTGGGACAATGCCAACCACTGAAGGCGGACTTAGAAAAATTTAAAAATAGCGCTTTAAAAATTAAAAAGGTGTGGGACCTCCTGAAACCCAGAACCCTGGCCAGGGACTCTTTTTGCCTAGGTGTGAGGACAATATTGTCTGGTAGGATAAAGATAATCTCATATTCTTTGCTATTGCTCCCATCAAGAGGTGGAGTTGAATTCCATTTCTTTTGAACCTGAGCTGGTCTTGGTGACTTGCTTGTAGACTGTGGCAATCTGGGATTTCCAAGGCCAGGTCCTAAGAAACCTTGCAGCTTCTATCGAGCCTCTTGGAGCACTCCCTCTGGTGGCCCTGCATCACCTGGGAAGAAGTCTGACTACCCTATGGCCATATGCTGGACAGGCCATGTCTGCAGGTGCTTCAATCAACATGCCCAGCTAAGCTCAGTTTTCCAGCCATGGCTCCAGAAATATAAGTGAAGACATCTTATATTCTCTATACTAGGCTATCCACCTGCTAAATCCCACCAAGTGACCTCTGCAGACTCTACACAGAACAGAAAAACTGCCCAGCTGACCCTCTGCCTGAATTTCTAACCCACAATTCATGAGATATAGTAAAATGGGTGACATTTTAAGCCCCTGAATTTTGGGGTAGTTTGTTATACAGCAATAGACACCTGGCCTCAAAATGTTCATCATCTAGTTGGGGAGACAAGGCTCAGGGATCAGGGAAAGGTAACAATGCAAGACAATGTATGACTGTGTAATGAGTAGTAAAGACAATTAAGTTCTGTCAGAATGCAGAAAAGAAAGAGAGCCCTTTGAATTTGAATGATAAAGGAAGACTTTCCAGAAAACATGGGGTTTCAGCTGGACCTTAAAATACAAGAAGGATGAAGACATGTGGATAGGCAGGCACAGGGCACTGCTGGTAAGCAAAGAGGTGGAGTAGGGACTGTGTAAGTAGTCCCAGGAGGCAGCCTGTGTGGTTCCTCGTGGCTAGAGCAGAGGGATTCTGCCATAGAGAAAGACAAAGAACAGTGAAGCAGAGTCACACTGCAGACAGGAAAAATGCTTTGCCTCCATCCTGTGGCCTTGGGGACCATGTGGAGGGCGTGGGTAATGGAATCAAGGATATTTCAGCGAAATCACTATGATGACATCATGCTCTCTCCCTTTATTTGAACTTTGAGAGGGGCCCCTAGTCCTACAGTTCCAGGATTTGACAAACCAATCCATAGTCAGCCTGTTGGTTCTCTTTTGTAGTGTGATAAACTTGGAGTGCACCCTCTGAAGTCTTTTTGGTATTAATATGTCCAATTTAATGAAACAGTTCTTATCTCTGAAAATACATTAACCTGTTGGGTCTCTCTGGCCATCTCAATCAAACTGAATAGAATAATTCTGTTATCCCTCTATCAAACCATCATTCTCCCTACACTCCCCCTCCCCGCCCTGGGCCCCGCCCCCTCCCTGTGCACCTTCTCTTCCTGTTTCCTCTGCCCACCCCCCGCCTTATTGTCTATCCCACCTGTGCCAATGCTCACACAATTGGTGCCAGATACGAATGTCTCACTTCCTCTACTACACTGTGAGAGCCTGTTGGAAGGCCCTCACTATTCCTTAACCCCTCCCTTCCCTTTCCAATCATCCTCTTCAGTGTTGCCCAAAAGATCTTTCTAACACAAAGGCCTGAGGTTGAATATACGTCAAGACTTTTGATAGCTCCCTGGTGCCTACAGAGCACAGTGAAAAACACATTTGGCAGTCAGAGCCCTCCTTACTGGCCACATCCTTGGCCATTTCCTTCATCCCACCTAGAGCAATTGCAGCTCTTCTCACAAGGGCCTTTGTGTCCTCTGCCTCTGTACGCACCCGTTCCCTGGGCTTCAAACACCATCCCTTCTGCCTCAAGCCTGTTTCACTCCCCCTACTCATTCAAGTCTCAGCTCTGGTTTCACCCCCCTTGGGGAGCACCCCTGACACTCAGGCTGGGTCAACACTCGTTCCCTGTGCTCCTCTGGCACTGGGTGCTCCCTCTCAGCACGTGTTACAGGTGTCACAGTTCTCTGCCCACTAACCTAAGGGCAGGAGATGGACCTTTCACCTTACATTTCCCCAGTATCGGGCTCAGTGACTGGTACAAGGTAGGTGCTTGTTGATTATCTGTTGACTTGAAATGCACTCCATTTAATCAACTCCCTCTCCTAAGTGTTCTACCTGCCTGCCACTTCAGAAGCAGCCCAGAATTATTTGAAAGTTGACCTATAGGCAGTTATAGACTGTGTGATCGGCAGAGCCGTAGACTTGCAGGAACAGTCGTCCCTTGAAATAAATGCAGAATGCTAAACAGAATGCCCCCTCCTTAAGCACGTTCACAATCACATCTCATTCTGTGCTCGTGACTACCTGGGGAAAGGTAGGACAGAATCACCATCCTTGTTTTCAAGACAAGACACTGAGTGTCAGAGAAATGAACTTGCTCTCCCAAGCTGACCACGGGAGAGAGGAACTAGGTCCAGGCTGCAGTCACACATTACCCTGCAGGTAGCTACTGTATCATCTGCATTGTCAACCCGACGAGAGCCTTGTCACAGGTAAGTAAGACACCTCTGATGGCTTCCGCTTCAAACAGCAACAAAACCCTCGTCACCCCCACCAAAGCCAGAGAAATATAATCTCACCGCCTCTGGCTTTGCTCCCCAGCCCCTTCGATTAAAGCTAAGCAGACAGAAAGGATGACATTTCTGAACTCTGAGGCTGCAATGAGCTGAGAAAAACAAGCAACTGTGGCCCCTGCCAGGACCCACCAGGTGGAGGGGATGTTGCCCCGGGTGCTATAGGAGGTGGGGAAGGGTCTTCCAGGAAGCCACCCTCTAAGGAGAGTCCATCAGCAAATTGTCTCATCTAGCCATAACAGCCAGGAGCAAGGTGGGGGAGCAGGGTTTTGTCCAAGGAGAGCCAGTGTATTGTAAACATGATAAAAGGGGCTGGAAAGCCCCACTTATCACTGACTAATGTGTCCCCAGGTCATGGGGGAGCTAGACCCCCAGCACATCCCTGAGCAGGGAAAGAGAGTTCCTGATTAACCTCATCACCTGTGAGTGGGGCCCAGGGCAAAGGTCTGGCTTTTCCTCTTGCTAAGTGATTCCCATGGTCATTAGGCGTTCGCAGGGCTCAGCACAGTTTCTAGGATGCCCTCTGCCAGGCTGCAGAAATGCCTTGGAGCCACATGGAGCAGGGTGGGTGTGTGGGCACCCCGGGGAGGAAAGAAGGCCTGAGGAACGCAGAGGTAACATGAGGCTGAGGGCAGTTGCAGTGGTGGGGGGCGGGGGGGGGAGTGGCGGGGTGCTCTCCTGGTTAATCCTGGGGGAGAAGGAGGCTTGTGTGTCAGCACCTGGAACAATGGGTTGGCTTCATTTGCACTTGAGGGACTGAGAATTTGATTTCTCTGGGCTCTCAATTCTAATGATCTCATTCATTCCTTACAAGCCCCTTGTGTGCAGGTATCTTAATTTACAGATGAGAAAATGAAGGCTTAGAGAGGTTAAGTAAAATGCCCCAAGTTACACAGTGGGTAAGTGGCCAGCTGAGACCTGAACTCAGGCCTTGCCGACTCCCAGCCTGGGCATTTCAGCATCAGTGGGACCAGATGCACGGGATCAGTGTGTAAGTGTGAAACCTTCTGAGGGATGTTTGATCAAGTGAGTTCTACTTTCCCCTAAATGTACTTCACACACACGCACCCCCAGGGAGCCTTCCTTGGTTGTCTCTGTCTCCTCTTTTTGGGCCCCCATTTTCCTGGACCACCTTGGCAAGGGGTAGTAGATAGAGTTCAGGATTTGATACACAGAACCTGAGTTTTGCTTTCCAACTTGGTCCTTTGGGCCAAATCAATTAATTCCTCTGAGCCTCGGTTTCTTTATCTGTTAGATGGGGACAATCGTACCCACCCAGTTGAAGGAAGAATAAATGAGACGGGGAATGAAGGGCTTTGCACAGGATTTGAGTGTTAATTATTGTCACAGTGATTGTTGTGGGACCTCCTGAGTGAGTTTCTCGCTCCAGGTTTTGCCGCCTGGCCCTCCTGCTTCTCTAGGCATGTTGTCTTCAGATTCACCTGCCTAAAATACCACCTTATGCATATCTCCTGCTCAGGAACCATCATCCTTTTTACTGCTCCCACATTCACCTTCCATGGGCTGGCCCACCTCCCACTTCCAAACCTGCAGCCTCTGCTGGTTGCCCAGCCATGCTGCTCGAGTCACGATCCTCCTGGGGGTGTCCAAACACAGTGTGTTCTCCTACCTGTGGGCCTGTGCTGGCTGCTTGAAGTGATCTGTCCCCTCTTCCAAGCTGGCGCAGATCCCACCCTCCCCTCCAGCTGGCTTCCTGACCACCCATCCTGTGGCAGCCTCTCCACCCTCTCCTCATTATCATTCTCTGTGCTCAGCATTCAAGTCCTAGGAGGGCTGGTTTTCCATGTATGATCTGTCTCCAGGTTAGATCATAAGCTTCTTGAGGACAAAGACCTGCTAGTGTCTTTCAGTGAATCTGCTCAATTAATCCAGGCTGGAGGGTCAGTGGGTTTAAGAGGACGTTCTCGGGAATCTCCATCCACGAGTCAGAAGAGGGAGCCTTCGCCACCACGTGACCCCTGGAGCAGTGATCCTTTGAGGATCTGGCTTACTGGAGGGCTCAATATACATCCATGAATTGATTTGAGCAGTGGCAGGCCAGTGTGCAGGGGGGATTGTTTTTGGCAGGTGCCAACTTGGTGGGACCTGGAAAGGGTGCCAGCCTAGAAGCCCTTTGTTTTATAGCCCCACAGGGCTTGTCTTGAGCACACAGGAGCACCTGTATCATCCCCTTTCACCTCCACTATTCAATGAGTCCTCAGGGTTTCAGGTGTGGGGTGGGAGGCAGGGCTGTTGAGTAATTTCCTTCCAATGCCCTTGATAACCAATGAACTGAGAACCAATCAGCCTGCTCATTTACCCACAGAGACACTGAAGCCCAAAGAGGGGATGTGACCTGCCCAGAGCTCAAAGCCTAGCTGAGGCTGGAGCTACAGGTCCTGACTCCAGTGCAGTGCTCAGCTCCCCAGCTCACACTGCCTCTTGGGTGACACACACATAGCAGTGCCCTGCAGACAGGATTCTGGAAGGGTGGAGAGCGAAAAGTCTCCAAGAAGACATCTCTAAGCCCCTCTCCAAGGCCCCCAAACCTGCCATGCCTTGGCGCATCCTGTCTTTTCCTCTCCTTGAGATGAAGGTGCTGTCCCCATGGCCCAAGCCACATGGTCTCGGGCTGTGCTGTCCAATACGCTAGCCACTCGCCACATTGGGTATTAAGCACTTGAAGTGTGGCTAGTGCAAGTCGACTTGGGCTGTAAGTGTAAGTTACACGCCAGTTTTTAAAAACGTAGCACAAGAAGTATATATAATATTCAATACTTTTTTTTACATTGATTCATGGTGAAGTGATAATGTTATTAAAACGAATTTCAACTGTTTTTTTCCTTTTTGAATTTGACTTCTAGAAATTTAAAATTAAACACTGGGCTCATGTTTATAGCTTGTGCTATGTTTCCGTGGAACAGCGCTGGTCTAGATTCTACCCTTTGGCTCCCCTATGAGAATGCAGGTGCCTGAGGGCAGACAGCTGACTCGGGTAGTACTTCTCCCACTCACTCACCCCTTCCAGGCTGACACCCAGGACTGGCACATGATGATGCACTGAGTGGGTTCCCAGTTCTCCAGATAGGCTCCTCTGAGGTCTCTCAGGCCCACACTCTGAGTCAGGTATGAGGGCAATTAAAATAGACTTTAGGTTGGAGGAGCGTGGGACTTCAGGGCCAGGGTCAGGAGGAAGCAAGCCAGGTCCCAAGAACACAAAATTTAAGGCGGCGTTCACTCTATGGAGGTGCCGGCTGACCCTAGGAACTTCACTTGTTGCTTCCCTTGCTCCCAGCCCTGTCAGGCTGCAATATGGTTCCTTCAGTGGGACCCAGGAAGGGGCCACATCTCCACAGATGTCTGCAGCTGAACTCACTAGAGTACCAGGGTGGTCCTAATAGCCCCCACCTCCCACAGGCAAAAGCCCTACTCAACACCCACTTACCGGCCCCAAATAAGCCAAAGCTGCAGCCAGGGTCTCCTCGTCCCACTTTCAGTGCCTTCAGGAGACAAGTTGCATTAATGGCGATAATTTTGCAGCTTTGAAAGGGAAGCGCCCAGGACCCTGAGGCATGGGGCTGGAGGAGCCCTATGAGGAGAGGGCCAGACAGCAGGCATCCCTCAGAGGCCGCCCTCCTGCTGCAGGCTATGGGGCCAACGTGTCCCAACACTGACAGGCTTCCTTGCACAAGCCAGACCTCACAGAGTGAGGGGGCGCATGAGGAGGGGGAACAAGAAGGCTCGACAGGAGGGTCGGAGGCTCATCCATCAAGAACCGTCAAACAACAGGGCCACAGGCCTGCCTGAACATTTGACTTTTTAAAGGGGACTTCTGCAGCTCCCCCACCCCCAAAACCTTAGCCTCCTGGAATCAAGCACATTCCATTGGTGGGGGATTAGGGGGTCGGCAACCCAGGCTGAGTGCCACCCCCATCCCCGGTTCACTCACAATGCTGGGACTGAACTCCCCTGCACCACCCCTCAACGGGAGCTGTGGTTAAGGGGCCCAGGGCAAAATAGAAATTGGTGGGGCCTTTTCTTCTGTCCCTGCTTTTAAGAAACTAGCATACAATTTGAGAAGCCATCTTTACTATCTTTTCTTTTTTTAAACCAGGAGAGCTGGGTTGCAGTGGCAGTCTCCAAAGCCTCATTTATACCAAGAGCTGGGGCTGTAGAGTGGAAGGGTCTCTCAGATAAGAGCAGAGGACCAGCTGTCCTCCCCACTGAGCCTAATACCTACACCTGGCTGTCTTTCTTTTTCTCTATTTTTTTTTTTTTAGCTGAGCCATCCTGCTACCTGTTGGCAGCTCAGCAGCAACTCGGCTCGGGCTGGGCATCGAACTGCTGTTGCTCAGAGCTCAGCTCACACTCTTGAGCGAGTTCTTAATCAACTGAGCCACTTGGCCGGCCCCTGGCTTGTCTTTTTGACGCCCCAAGGGTCAGCTGGCTCCAAGGGTCCGGAGTGCTCACGGCCAAGGTCAGGCCCTCCCTGCCAGGTGGGACAACAGCATGGACTTCACTTCTCTCCTTCCCTCACAAGGGAGTCCCAACTGATGGCCTGAAGCCCTGAGAACAACAGGGCCAAGATGAATCCGAAGCCTTGGCAGTTATTCATCTCAGCATCAGAAAGACCTGTGTTCAAATCCTGCCTCAGCTCCCTGCTGCCTGGTTATCTTGAATTCTCTGAGGCCCATTTCCTTAATTGGCTCCTAGTATACTCCTGGTGTAGAGGAAAGCCATCTGGCCTTGCTATCAGAGAGACCCGGGTTGGGCCAGCTGCTGGCTGTGCATCCTTGGGTAAGTTACTTAACTTCTCTGACCTTCATTTTCCTTATGAAGTTTCTGCAAGGATTAAATGAAATCACATTTTGGAAAGTAGCCGGCACAACACATAATGGGTGCTGCTATCAGAAGGAATTCATTCTCTGTCTCCTGCCCTTGGTACCCTCACAGTATAGCTCTGATCCCCCTAATAGCCCTGATAGCAGTGTAGCTGTGGCATAGTTACATCCTGGTATTCCAAGTGGTGCGTTCTAGATGGGACCCTGTGACAGCGCCCAGTACACGCTTAAGTAATACTCTTAGTTTTGTACCTTTGGGCTGCATACTAGTTAATGGCATCAACTCGGCAGCCTGAGTTCAATTTTGGACTCTGTCACTTACCAGATGGGCAATCTCATAGCAGGTGCTTAGCTTCTCTGTGTCTCAACCTCCTCATTTGTAAAGTGGACATAATGATAGCTCCTTGTTCACAGGGTTGTCGTGGGGTTTAAACAAGGTAATGGTTACCAAGGGTACACGCTACATGCTGCAGGAGTGTGTTGTTAAATGAAATGTATTGATCACCTTCCCCACCCAGTGATGGTCACCAGGCCTTTTGCAGGCCCTGTCCTGTATATTCAGGGAAGTCCTTTCTGACCTTGTGTCTATTTTCTTATGGGAGAGAGGAGAGAGCCAAGCTGCAGAAGACGCCCTGGGAGGGCCTTGGCTTGGCCTCTGGTCCTAGCTGGCTGCCCCGCCCATCAACACTGGGCAGAAGCCAGAGTGTGCAGCTAGCTCCTTCCCCAGAAGTGGGGGCCGGGCTGGGCCGGGTGAGCTGCTTCTCACTGCTCAGGAAGAGACCGACAGGCAGGGAACAGATTTGTAACCGCCCCATGGTCAGCACAAAGGTGGCCCCAGGAGGAGCTTCCTCTCTAGGAGGAAGGGAAAAGGTCAGCGGCCCACATCCGGCCCTGCCTGTTCCTCCCAGATGCTGTGGAAAGATGTCCTAGCCACTTTGTCACTGCTGGGCGGGGTCTTTCCTTCACACTGGGGCACATCCCTTGGAGGAACCTGGTCTGCGGGGCTGGGCACAGACTTACAGCACAGAATCCCACACAGTCCAGGGGCTATGGGATGAGGCAATCAGTTATTGACTTGGCTGGTTGGCTTGGCATTCCACTAGGCTGTTCTAGGATGCAAGGCACAATGGGCCAGGTGATGGCTTAACTGTCAGTGTTCATCGCCCAAGAGGCCAAGGTCATAGGTCCATTTTTAGATAGAGCCACAGATTTCCTTCTCTTCCATAGCCAGAGATGCTACCCTGCCCCGGGGCTTACTCTCTCACACGTGTACACCATGTACAAAAGGGATGAGTTTGTGACTGAGCAGAGGGATAAACTTCTGTCTTCTTGCTGCTGCACACTCAGGCTGTGGGTGGGTGATTCCAGGCAGCATCTTCACAGGGGACCTTTGGACTCTGCAATGCAGGCTGTCTCAGAAAGTCATCTCACTAGGGTCACTGTGGTTCCCCGTTATCCAATGTAGAAACGGAGACTTTGGGACACGTGGAGACCTGTTCCAAGATACTGGAGCTGCTTCCTTTGTGGTGGAGGTGGGCTGCTCCTGCTCTGTATTTTGGGAGGTGGAGGCCCAGGTAGGGGGCCCCAGGAGTGTCTCATCTCCGAGGGAGAGGCAGAGTTCTGCAGGAAAGCCTGGGCAAGGGGGCTCTTTCTGAGGTCTTTGCTGGGAAAGCCCCAGGTTTCCTGCAGCCCCAAGCAGGGCTCAGGCCTATCTATGTTCATGGGAATGTTTCACGTAGGCCTCCCAAGTTTGGGATTTCTTGCTTCTCCAGTCCAATTTCACCTTGATCAAAAATAAAATGAGATTATAAGAGTAGATACCAAGACAAGGTTGCTGTGAGAGATGATGGGCTCACTCTATCTATCCATCCCTCCCTCCATCCATCTGTGGAGCTCCCATAATAAGCCAGGTGTTGGGTGTTGGAGATCCAGAGTTGAAGACCCCATGGTCCTTACCTTCATATTGTTTTCCCGTAAGGGAGACAGCATCGACTATGACAGAAGTACCTGGGAACCCTGTTTGAAATAGCTCAAATGACAAGGAACACTTACCTCACATAGCAAAAAGACCAGGGGGAGGAGGCTCTGGGATTGGTCAGTTCAGAGGCCTAATGCATCCCTGAGAACTCAAATTTCTCCTTTCTGCCTGCCAGCTCACCTCAAAGTGGCTGCCACATATATGAATAGTGCAGGCCAATACTGTAAATAACTGAAGCCGAAGAGGAACCGTTTCTTCTTGCAACCCTTTTCAAGAGAGAGGAGACCTTTGCCACAAGCCCCAGCAGAACTTGCCTTCAACTCTCACTGGCTAGCGTTGCATCGCCTGCCCACGCTCAAATTAATCTCTGAAAGGGGAAAAGGGATGATCGCACCCTTAACAGCAGGTAGAGTTCCCTTCCCTAGGGAGGGTGGGTATCTCATAAGAACTAGGGTTCTTTTATCTAGAAGAAGGGGGAGCTGGATGCTCACAGTGTCTGCTGGCAACCACATCCCAGCATTTTGTGTTTCTTCCCCTACCCACCTCAGGAGTAGCTTGGGAAACCCATCCCTGACTTTCTCAACCCCTTGCTGTTTGTTTTTCCCTCTACACTGGCTGCTTGGCCACAAACTGCTCCTTGTTTGTTGTTAAAACGTGGCCAAGTGAAAACTTCCTGCCACAGCGTTCTCTCTCTCCATCTCGGTCTTACACACACACACACACACACACACAATCTAGGTGTCAAGTGAATTGCTCTGAACCCTACACCTGTGAGGAAACTGTTCCAGCACATTGCTCTCCCCAGCAAAGACACCTTCCCCCACTCATTTCTGACAGGCTTTGTACAAGTAACCATCTATGAGCCTCCGTTTCTGCAAACACTTCCAGCCAAAGACTGGGCTTGATCTAAAGCAAAGGAAAAAGTTTAATTGTTGTCTTATTTGATTCACCTAACTTCATATGCTCCACCAGGCTTGACCACAAGGAAGATTCTTCTGAGGCCACGTTCAGGGAGGGAGGCTACTTATCCAGCTGGGCCCATCACAGGCACCAGATGGAATCAGAGGTAAAAATCTTGCTCCATCCAGCCCAGCCAGAGACAGAGCATGGCACCCAGACATTGTGCAGGAAACCGAAAGACATGCTGCAAATGACTCAGCTCTCACTCCACTGCCGTGTGCATTAATGCACTAGATATATTCTGCTGTTCCCTTCCGGTGCCCCCTCACAAGAGGTCTAGACAATCTTCCCATGGAAGCCAACTGCACCAGACACAAAAATCAAGTCCCTAATGCAGACTGTTCCCTCTATGTAATGGGCCCATGCCTTCCTCAGGGACTCCACTCAGTCACCCCCTGGCTGCCCCAGCTCCGGCCACCTGGCCTTCTTGTTGTTTTTAAAATGGACCACGCTTGTTCCTAGTTTAGTTCTCTCTACCTCAAATGCCCTCCTCGTATCTTAGCTCAGAAGCCAGTTTTTCAGAGAAACCTTTGAGTGTGTATATATATTATATATAAGGTAGTCCCTTTCCCCTTTATTTGACTTATTTTAATTGCATTATAGCCGATCAGAAAATACATTACTTATAGGTTTACTTCTTTATCATCTACCCCCACACACACATGGAATAGAGGCCAGCGAGGGCCAGATCCTGGACTGACCTGTTCCCTCTATCCTAGAGCACAGAGCTTGGCCTGTAGGCAACGTGCAATAACGAATGAGTGAATCATGTCTCTAGCCACAGACCACTTTTCTGGGGTGAAATGAAAACAAGCAAAAGTCTGCTGCAAAAGTGCTGGTAGGGATTAGCTAAAATTATATTCTTCCCGCCCTGCCATGTCTTGTGATGCTGAACACACAGGAATGAGTGGACAGAGAAAAGCAGATGCCAGACTCTCTCATAAACGCTTCTCCTTTACCATCTTCATCTTCTAAGGATGACTGCAGTTCGGGGGGCTTGAGAAGTGCAAAAGGATGGGAGGAGGTTGTGAAGGCAGCCTCTCTCCCAGTAACGAGGCCTAGGTACTCCAGGCACAGTGCTGTGTGGGTACCACACAGATCGTTGTGCCCATTTCACAGATGATGGAGTTTCGTGAAAGTTGAGGAACTTGTTCAAGGTCCCTGAACTAGTAGAGGGTAGAGTTGGGGCCATACTCTCATGGTGGGACGGAAAAGTCCATGCTCTTAGCTACTCTACTAGATCACTTTTCCACCTCTGATGTGGGTCACTGTGAGAATTAAATGAGATAATAATCAACTTACCTAACAATTTCCTGGGGTTTTCTAAATAACAGCTGTATGGGGGTTGAATTCACATGTAATAAAGTTCACCCTTTAAAAGTGTACAATTCAGTGGTTTTTATTACATTCACAAAGATGTGCAATTATCACCACTGTCTAATTCCAGAGTATTTTCATTGCCTCTCCCAAAACACCCATAGCCATTAGCAATCACTCCCCACCCTGCACCCCCCAGGCCTAGGCAACCACTACTCTATTTTCTGTTTCTGGGGACTTTTCTATTCTGGATATTTCCTATCAATGGAATCATACAATACATGGTATTTTGTGACTGGCTTCTTTTACTCAGTATAATGTTTTTGAGGCTCATCCATGTTGTAGCATGCATCAGCACTACATTCCTTTTGATGGTCAACTAATATTCCATGGTAGAAATTCATGGAGAAATGTTGGCCGTTGGGAAGGTGGGATGAAGATGTGTGATTTAGGGAGCCTGTCTCTGATAATGTCCTGCTCTGTCCCTGGGACATTAATGCTGCCTCCTCCAGGAAGCCCTTTGGTCTTACTTCCCAAAGTACTGTCTGGAAAAAGAGTACATCAGGAGGCCAGGCATTGCTTCCCTTGCTGAACATGCCCCACTCAGGGACAGTAGCTGGGTGTTCAGGACCCACTCACATGCCACACATCACCTCCGTTTTCCTCTTTGGAAAGTTCACAGTGAAAAATAAAGAACAAAGAAAAATAAGAAACACACACATACACACACACACACACACCAAAAAAACAAAACAAAACAAAAAAAAGCAACCCAAAAAGGAAATTCACAGTGAGAATCTAGGACCCAGGAAGTGAGAAGTCTTTATGTTCAGGCAGCAGAAGAAGTGACCTAAGAGTCTCCATGACATTTCATTGCCTAGCAGAGTCAATAAAGGAAAACATACCAGAGCCTATATGGGAAAACCCTTCATTAATGCCAGCATGGCCTTACTACAGAGTTCCTCAATCCAATATGAGTTTAAGGATGGACTCTGTGGTTCAACTTCCTGGCTCAGGTGACCCTAGAGTTTTAGTTCATGGGAGCCTTTGATGGGCCCTTCTGAAGTTCCTGGTGCCTGTGTCTTGTGGGTCTATATGGTTCCAGGTGTCAACAGCATCAGGTGAAGGTTTCCCTGGGTTTCTATGTGAAGGTGACCCTGGCTAGTTGTGACCTCTGATTCTAGGCATCAATGGCCTTGTCGATGCCTCTGGGAGGCAGTGGCTCTAGACTTTGATAGCCCTGGACAAGCTGGGTACCGGTGACCCTGTGACATGAGTGATGGGAACCCCAAGGTTCTAGGTGCTGGCAGTCTCTGACACTAGGTGACCAACAAATCTGTGGGTGTTGGCTGGAGCCAGTCAGAGGAGAAGGGGAGAGGAGCTAAGTCAGAACTGCCCCAAGCTCCTGAAGTGTGGATCCGAGCCTGCGTGGTTAAGCCCTGGGCTGCTGTGACCTCTGAGCTGAACTATTGGGAAGCATTTGGTAGGGACAGGCACCGTGCACAAGTTAGTTATTGTAAGTCACTGGGGGACAGGGCTGAGGGGACCCAGGCAGCAGCCTCCGCACTGACCAGTGGCTGAACCCAGCTGGGCTCCCTGCCCTGGAAGCAGAGCGATGCCTGGGGACAGATGGCCTGGTGTCCTCTCAGCCTGGCCTCCTGGGAGCCTTAGGCCACCTCCCCATGGGCTCTGCTGAGGTACAGAAAGGGGACACTGCTGAGGAAGGTGGGATCCAGCAGGTCTGGGCAGGTCTGCTCTGCAGAGGCTGGGCCCTCTCCTGGGTGGCTGGGGCACCCAGTGTGGGCAGGAGAGCACGTCCTGAGCACTGGCCCCAGCCCGGAGGCCGCGCTAATGACCCCGCGCATGCATTCCAGCCTGCATTGGCAGGAATTGGCTGAGGGCAGGCCCATTAGCTGGAATTCTCCCAATGCTCACACATCAGAGTGCAGGGGGGAGAAGTGGAAAGTTGAAAAAGAGCTAATTATTGCTTTTATCAGAGCGGGTGGGTTGATGGGTCCTGCCCGAGGGCAGCTGGGGCTGCATTAAAGATTAAACGCCAGGTGGGAGGGAGCCGGGCTCCTCATTCCGCAGGAGGGAGGCTGGCAGGCCACTCTATGGAGACCTGGTGGCAGGCGGCAGCCTTAGATCTGTCAGCCGAGCCCTCTATCCCAGCGCCCACCAGAGCTACATTCCACCAGGGGACCCCCGGGGCGCCCAGCATTTCTGCCTACCACTGTGAGGAGGGCAGCTAAGGTCCATTCTGCTCCCTCAAGGGATGAGGGGGTCAGGGCTAACCTAATTACCCAATTGGTAGGTTTCCTGGCACCTGTCTTAGGGGGACTTAATTGATCCCTGCACACCACCCAATGACCTCATGTGCAGAACTTACAATGGAATTAGAGGAGGCCTGGCAAGGACTCAAGGTCAGGAGTCTGGTCCTCCTTGTTATTACAGAGCAGGAGCCTGAGGCCCAGGGAAGGAAAGGGACTCAGTCGATCCACTACTGTGTGGTTTGTCCCATGAGGTTGGAAGTCCCTTGAGGATGGAGACTGTGACTTCATTTCTCATCTTTACTCCTAAAGAATTGAGGTGAAAGAAACTGGGTGATTAGCTTAGAGTAATCAAGGACAGGGTGACTTCATTATTATAACCCAACCATATTTTGGGTACACTGAGTGTTCAATGGGGATTGTTTATTGGTTGTATGATAACGGGGTGGCACCTAAGAGGGCATGGTGACCATCGGGAGCATTCTCCAAATCTTGGGAGCTGTTGGGTTGTTGGAAAAGTCATGAGTCATTTTTGAAACAAACATCATAGAAAAACTGATTCTTGACTTTTCCGACAACCCAATAATTCATTGGCCTTAAATAATAGGTGAGTATCATGGTTGTGAGTTACCAGGAAAACCAAGGCACGGTGGGGACTGGATTGCTGAGTGTCCCAGGCAGACTGACTGTAGCCAGGTGGTGACAAGGTAGCCACCTGTGCCAATCCAGCCTTGCCACTCCAGCTGTGCTCGTCTTCATAAGGTTTCTCTTGACAAATTGTCCATCAAGACTTCTCCACCCCCACAGAGCCCTCGGAAGCATGATGTCCACTATCTGGCCCCACTAGGGACCTACACAGCCCCGTCTGGCCTACTTGGCTCTTCTGAGGATCTGCCCTTGCCCAGGAGAATGAACTAGGCTCTTTGCCTTTTTCTCTCCTCCGAACTCTAGAAGCCAGAGCCTTTCCAGTTAGGTTTCTTCAGGTTTCCAACCTCAATTAAATTTGATGCTGTTCTCACCTTTTCCCATGGTGAGAAAATCCCCCCAAATGACCTGCTCAAGTCAAGGGGACCCTAGCCTTGTCAGAACTTCCCATCCACTGTCCCACAGGCAGACACTCTCCAACCCCAATGATATGGACTAGTTGGGCTGGTAGAGTCCTGATAAATGTCTAGTGGGTGGAATGACTGAGTCTGAGCAAGGATAAAGAAAAAGGATCTGGAGTTCACAAAGGACCACAAGCTGAAACTGCCCTGCTCACATGGATGTTCTGAGAGTCAAGCCAACATGAGGCTGGATTGCCATGAGAGACTTCAGTGCAGCAACCTGCTCTCCATTATCAAGTGCTTCTCAAGAAGGCCAGGTAGTCCTTTATTGAAGGACAGAGTAGTGGAGGGAGCCATGGAAGGTGGAAGGAAGAAGGGGAAGAACTTTTTCAGGTGGATGAGAGCCAGGCCTTTCTCACAAGGAGTTCACAGTCCGGTGGGGAAGAGACAGACAGATGGGTGCAGAGTTGCCCCCAGTGTAGGGTGCTCAGTGTAAACGTAAAGGAAAAAACGCATCAGTGAGTGATGCACTTTGGGGAGTGTTGGGAAGATGTCTGTAGCAGAGTCTCTGAGGCTGGGCAGGAGCGAGTTAGGAGGATAAAAGGAGGAAAGACATTCTCAGCTGCACTGGGAGGACCAAAGGCACAGAACAGAGGTGAGAAGACAGACCACGTTCAGAGAGAAGTGAAGTGGCTCAGCCGCCTAGTCCTGGGACACCATGAGCGGGGCCTGGAGATGTGGCTGGGATGGTGGGGAAGGGCCGAGGACTTCACCGGGGGGTAGACGGCCAAGGCTTTCAAACAGGGCTGTGACATGTGCAGCCACCAAGAAGCCTTCTTTGGCCTGAGGGAGCAGGGCACAAAGAAGGGCCTGGGCCTGGTGGTCGGGTGAGCCTGGGCCTCGGGGTGGACTTTGCAGGCTGGAGGGCTGTTGGGCCGGGTGGAAAGGGGGACATTTCATGGTCATTCTCTCCCTAGTGTTCTCTGCAGGCAAACTGACATTTTCCCAACTGAAGAGATGAATGGGACAGGGAAGGTTTGAAGGGCCCCATGAGATTACCCCCTTGGGTACCCACCAGAAGCCTCTCAGCTCTTGGTGCAGCCCATCTGGGAACGCTACAGAGAGTGGGGGTCAATGCCAACCCTCGTCTATTAGAGAAATCGGAGTCCAGGGTCCTAATTCTGCGCATCGGGGCCTACAAGACCTTGATTTGAGTTCTTGCTCGGTAATCTTCCACCTGTGACCTTGGCAAGGGTCTTCCCTCTCTGAACCTCAGTTTCCTCATCTGCAAAAGGGGATGAGGAATCATGCCCTGCCTACCCTGCAGGCTAAACAAAATAATAATAGCCACGGAAGGCACTTTGTATACAGCAGGGCCTACACAAAACTTAGATGTGATTATGAACACCACGTACATACCTGAGTCACAGAGCAGGAAGGACCCAGACACGGAATGTCGGGATACTACACTGAGATCTCTTAGGGGCAGGGGCCAGCCAGAGAGAGCCCCTGAGACTCTGCTGCGGGCCCCTCTCCTCCCCAGGTGCTCTGCAAGGGAGACAGACCAACCTGCTTTGCCCCTTCCTAGTGTGTGACCTTGGGCAACTCACTTCACTTCTCAGGACCTCGGTTTCTTTACCTATAAAGCAGTGACAGGAGTGCCTACCTCAGAGGGCTGGTGTGGGAATGAAGCAAGACAGGACCTGCGAAGTCCTGGCACACGACTCGTCCACGGAATATGCTCATCAAAGTGGTTGCTTGTCTTCCTCCCCTCTTTAAGCCTAAGGGAGCCAGGCTCAGGCCTGAGAAGAGCTACCATGGACGATGCCATCTGAAGAGGCCACACCTGTGGACCAAGGTTCTGGACCTGTGCTCAGCGGCCAGGAGCTTCCCAGTTGCAGAATTCCACAATCTGGGACTCCGCTGAGACTGAGTCCCTAAGACACAGTCCCTGGTGTGGCTTCCTTAGTCACGGGACACTGCTGGGAGTCCAGGGTGCAGATTCCAGGACGCCAGCTCCCTGGTCTCTTGAGCGCAGTCTGTGGAGGGACTGTTCCTCCTGGTCCCCCACACCCCACCCCAGCCCCATCTCTGATAGGCTGGAAACCAGGAGAGCTCACCTGGGAACTCACGGACCCAGGTTCCTCCTCCTGAAGCTTCCTTCAGCTGGGCAGTCCTTGCCCCTCATGGAGCACTTTAGGCAGAGCTCTGAAACCACAAAAATTTTAAGCTGAGATGAAGGAATGCAATGGCTCTAATGCAAAGTGACAGCAGCATGATTAGCCAGGAAAGAGCTGCAGGAGCAGCAGGATAGCAGGGAGGGAAGGGGAGAAAGAGGAGGAACAGAGGAGTAGACAGAGCAGACACAGGAATGAGGCAGGGCCCAAGTGGTGGGATGAGCGGGGCTGCCCAGGAGCCCGGGAGTCAGGGGGTGAGAGACAGTCTCCCAATAACAGCAGTGAAAATAATAAGAGCAGCTGAGGCTTGTTTGGAGCTGCAATGAGCCAGGCACTCTTGTAAGCTCTCGTATTGACGAATGCAATCCTCACGATGCAGGCATTCCTACAACTATCCTCATTGGACAGAAGGTGTAGAAATTACAGCACTGAGCGGTCCATCGATAATGAATACTGATCCCGAATGCAAGGCTGGGTTCTGCTGCTCTCAGAGGCCTTCTGCTCTCTAAAGGTCAGAAGTCAGAGGCCTCACTCAGGGGTCCATGAGGTGCAACTACCAAGTTCAGGATAAAGAAGGGCTGTGTGGAGCCCCTCCCTGCGGGATCTGGAAGGTAAGCGAGGCCGTCAGCTTCTAACCACCACTCAGGCAGGGCCGATGGGGGCCAGGTGAGTGCCAGGAGATGGGGAGCCAGGAACACAAAGGTCAGAGGTCTTGAGTAGCCTTTAGGAGTCAGAGGGCAGAGGTCCATTAAGCCAACAGGGTCTGGAGGCCATGACCACTGACAGTTGGCTGGGATCCTGCCCAGGCCAGGATGAAGCTATCGGTTAAGATGTGACTCCTGCCAGCGGCACCGGTTCGGATCCCACATATGAGGGCCAGTGACACTGCTCACAAAAAAAAAAAAAAAAAAAAAATTGACGCCTGCTTTCTTCCAAGAAGGAGAGAGGGGACATGGTTACTAGTACTGCTTCCCTGTGGCTTGCTAGCCCACAGCTCTCCCAGGGTCAGGGCTCTTTCTCTTGGGCCTTGGCCCCCCATGTGGGAGACCTGCAACGTCCCCTTCAGAAGGGAAGCACTTCCTGTTGGGCTAAGGCTGTCCCATCCCAGAGGGCCTGATTCCAAAGGGGACACCTCTGAGTGAGCTGTGCACCCCCCATCCCATCCTGCATCTAGATATTCAACCCATGACCATCTGGCCTCCCTGGAAATCAGATTTTCAGAATTGCAATTGCATTGATGTCACCATGGGTTCTAAGCCTAGAACACAAACAAGGCCTTAGTTGCACTTAGTGGGCTGTTGAGTAAAGGAAATGGTTCTCTTCCTGTTGCAGGGAAGGGCTGAGCAGGCAAGAAGTGCAAGTTTGAGACATGGGAGCTCTGCTTTAGGACCAGGGGGTGGCTAAGGAGCCACCTGGGGTCAAAGCCTGACCATGTGACCACATGAATGCCACCTCATGCAGGCCACTTAACTTTTGCTAAGTGCCTCAGCTTCCTCAGCTGTAAAATGGAGGCAGTGATCACAATTCCTCCCTACCAGGGTCCGGTGGCGGCGGTTGTGGGGATGGGGCGCTGGGGCATCACTCGTGCTCATGTCACTGGTTTTCATCCCTGTGCCACCCACTGCCCTGGGCCTGCGGTTGGGAGGGTATTCTCTCCCTTCCAGGCATGGGGATGTTGCTTCGTCTGGACATGAGATGAAATGTAAACTATGAAATGCTGCAGCGGGGCAGGGAGTTCCTGTCACCAAGGGACTCCCAGAGGCCCAGGATTATATTATAGAGTCAGTGGCAACTTGACAGAGGGCGCCCCTCTCACCAACTCCTGCCTATGGCAGCGCCATGATTGGGGAATAATAATAGCAGTGGCTACCATACATTAAGCACATCCTGTGTGCTGCGCACTTTCTAGAGACAGCCTGTAATCCTCCCACTGACCCTGCAAGGTTGGTTGTATCACTCCATGCCATAACCTCCCCTCAGGGACGCCAGCCTCATCCTCCCCCTCTAACTCCTCTCCTGGCCAAGGCCTCACTGAGCTTCAGGCTGACGCTGGGCTGACACTCCTCTGGGGGCCTCTGTCACTTCCCCTGGGCCAGGTCTGCACACACACTCCTACAGTGTCCCCTAAGCACTCTGTACTTACCCCTTGTTAACACCATCACACTTCATATTTATTGTATTTTTTATTTTATTATTTTGAGGGCTAAGTAATGCATTCACCTGGCTCCAATCCACAGCAGCAACAAGGAAAGCATGAGGAGTCTCGCTGCCCTCCCACCCAGGTCCCCAGCCACTGAGTTCAGCTGCCTCGGGCGAGCAGGGCTGTGAGTCTCATCACACTGAGTTGTGATGACTTGTTTGTCTGTCTCCTGTCCCTTAGAGGCTGTGCCTGCCTTAACTGCTTCACCTCCAGGGCCTGGCACATAGTAGGAGTGCTTGGTAGGTAATCAGTCTATCTACCTATCTTCTATAAATTTTCTATCTATCTATCTATCTATCTATCTATCTATTATCTATCTATTTTCCTACCTATTTATATATTATCTATTTATCTATCATCTACCAAGGGATATCCATAAAGAGATTTTTGTTGCTGGCATTTGTTTGTTTGCCTGTTTGCTTGCTTTAATGAATGAGGCTCAGAGAAGAAGGTAACTTGCCCGCTTGGCTCTAGTTCCCCAGACAATGCTCACCCTACAACTCTGTTTATCTGAATTTTAAAGACCATCTCCCCCATTTTCTTGGACATTTGAACATCCTGTGTGAAATGGATCTCCATTTAATTTTTGTAGTTTCATTTTTTAATGAGAGCAGAAACAGTACCTCTCAATAAATGATCACAAAGCAAAGAGCCCTGTAGCAGGAAATAGAGCATCACCACACTTCAGAAGCCCCCTGGTGCCCACCCATTCCTGCCCCCATGCTGTGTTCAGGATGTTAGTGTTGCTGCTGTTCACCTGAGGCCTTCCTTTCCCCATGGGTGAACCGGGAAGGGGCCTGTTAGGTCTCAAGTTCCATGGATCACGGACTTCCTCTCGGTTTTTATCCCTTCCAGCTGCTACTGCTTTATGGCAGCACCAAAATGAAATGATACTCTGTCTGAAAGCCTTTTAATGAAAAGTAACGCTTGATCCCAATGCAGCCAATGCATGAGGTGGGTCAGGACAGGTTTCTCCACACCAGCCAATCTGGCCACGTCCCTAGTGCTGGGCAAGGGTCAAGTACACACAGCTGTAGGTCCTCTGAAGCGCTAGAGGAGAGGCAGGAGGAGAGGCAGGTGGAGCTGAGAGGTAATGACCACCTCTGGGAGGGTGGGGTGGCCCCTGCGCCATCTTCACCAGGGGACCAGCAGGCTGCTTTCCAGCTGCATTAGCACCTTCCCCGCCCAGGGCTGCAGAAGGCGGCCGCCATCTGGGGAAGCGCCAGGTTCGGGCTTCTGCATAGCCTTGCTCCTGGTGGGTGAGGCAGCCCGGGATTCTGGGAGTTAGAAAGGGAGGAAGAGAGAGTGAGGGGAAGGAAAGGGAGGAGAGACGGGGGAGAGGTAGCATGGCCAGTGCGGAGCCAGTGTGTCAGGGGGAGCCATGGAGCTCACTAACACAGGAAGCCTGCTATGGGAGGGTGCTGCTGGGGCTGGACCTGGGGATGGGGGGGTATGGAAGGCAAGACTCACAGGTTCATTCGTTCATCTTTCACTCATTCATCCAATAACGATGCCAATTAGGGATAACTGCCAATCAAGGTATATGTAAAACATAAGAAAGTGTGAAAGGAGCAAATAACTTTAATGGGCTGCAGGAGTGGGGAAATTAGGGGGACAGCAAATTTCACCAAAGATATTTAGGCCAAGCCATGCAGCAAGCAGTGGAGAAGCCACCCCAAGGCCTGCCCAGCTCAGGGGCCTGTCTCTTCCCAGACTCCAAATCCCAGCCTGCATGTTCCCCTCAAGGGTTTCAGGCCTAGTTATACCACATACTTGCTGTGTGATCTTAGGTAAGCGACCTTACCTCTCGGAGCCTCCATTTTTTTCAGCCACTAAGTGGGGATGACACCAACTTGGATGGTTGTCATGAGACTCAAATACAATACTGGGTGAGGCGCTCTGCAGGGCGCCTGGCACCTGGATAGAACATGCTGAAAGCAACCCACCATTGGCATTGTGAGTGGCAGCAGCAGCAGCAGCAGCAGCAGCAGCAGCAGCAGCAGCAGCAGCAGCAGCAGCAGCAGCACCACCTTCATTCAGCCAACCCTGGGCCTCTGTCTTCAGGCAGGAGAGGAAAGCTGAGGCTGTTCCCAGCATCCCCCATCCCTGGCCCTGGGCCCTTGGGGAAACATGAGAAGCAAAGCTTGAGGATCTAATGTGTGCCCCACTATGCCCCTTAATCCTTCCGAACTTGGGGGCTGGGTGTGGGATGGGGGTGGCACCTCTGTAACACCTGCACTGCTCTGACATCTCCTGCCTCTGGGCAGAGTTAGCAATTTCAGAAATGACATGTTGCCAACAAGCAGAAATCAGCTTCTGAATTAAAATGTGTCAGCATCAGGTGACCCCAGGCTCGGGGGGGCTGGCTGCACGAAGACAGCTGAGATTAGGGCCTGTCAGCCACAGGAGGGGCTGTGTGAGAAGAGGTGCAGGCCCCCGGGGGCTACCGTTGGCCGCCCTGGACTTGTTCGGAGAGAGGGGTAGGAATTGGGACGCTGGGTCAGCTTCTCCTGCAGCTCTGACCCGCCTCCACCTCAACTGTCCACTCTCCGCGGTGGGGGAGGGGCAGGGGGAGTTGGGGCTTGAGGGCTCCAGCGTGAAGACAGCAATGGGCCTGAGAGAGCCAGGGAGGAGTGTGGGCCCCACAGTGCCTGGGGACTCCAGGAGGGACGGGAGTAGAGGGGAGAAGAGCCTACGAGCATGTCAGCCTCAGCCCTGCAGGTATGCAGGCAGCAGAGAAACGAGGGGAAGGAGGGAAGACAAGAAGGAGGGGGACAGAACAAAACGCAGGAAGGTCCCACCAGCCCCACTGAATCCTTGCAGTTCTCACTGCCGCCTTTTCCCTGGTCCCCGGGGACTTTGCAAAAGCTGTGCCCTGCACTAGGGGAGAATAGGCTTTAATTTCCAGCCCTGATTTTATTGTGGGACCTTGGCCTTGGCAGGGAACCTCTCTGAGTTTATCTCTCCTTATCTATAAACGGGGATCATGGTTTTCTGTACCTCTAGGTTGCCATACTTGTAAATAAGATGATCCGAGGAACCAGCCCTAGATTTCTGGTGCAGTCAGGAACCTCTCCCAATGCTTAACAACTAGTGATGTCTTTTCCTTGTCTGTCTCCTTATCTGTGACCTCCCTGAAGACTCAGCCTGAGTCTTGTCACCACAGCACCGTGGCACATGCCTGGCACACTGTAGGTGGCCACTTAGTTAGTTTGCTGAGTGAGCGGTTACACGAAGGCACACCAGGTGAGAGAGTGTCGCAGTAGAGTGGGGCGTCAGAGAGAAGGGTAGGAGGTAAGCAGAGGACCCCAGCCCATGGCTCTCCCTCCAGAATGTCCCCGCCCCCAAACATGGGTCATCCCTCTGGTCTTGTACTGCCCTTCTTCTAGAGCAGGGCTTGGCAGGCTATGTTTGCTGGCTAGGCAGTTACCATATTCCCCTCCTGGAAACTGGACATATGGGATCATTCCATGTGTCTTCTGGAGTTGGTGGGGGTGGAGTAATTGGCCTTGGGCCCATCTCAGCGGCTCCAGGACTTGGGGTCACCACAGTCATCTCCCCAGAGCCAGGAACCCAGCAAGGACCAGAGCAGAGCTGAGTCCTCAGGGGTAGCGAAGAGGGAGGCTGAGGCACTGCTGAGGTGGGCTGGCTCACCAGGAGCAAGGCTATATTATGATTTCAGAAGAGGAATCCGCTCCCCTTCTCCCTCCACTGCTCTAAATGTCTTTCCCACCTGCTACAGAAATTCCACTGGAAGAGGGCACCGCTTTCACTCCCCGCTCAGAGGTAAGTCATCAGAGTAGAAACCCAGGAATTTGACAAGATTCCAGAGGGCAGTGGGTGTGAGCTCAAGTTGAATCCCAGCTCTGTGACTCACTTGGTGAACAATTTAAACTCACTGCACCTCAGTTTCCTTATCTGCAAAATGGAGTAAACTGCAACATGGATGTGAAGACTAAGAGAATACCATGGGGGTCAGAAAGATGGGAAAGCTCTTCTTTAAAGGAAAATGCCAGCTAGAAATAGGCAAGGAATGACAGAATTAGAAAATCACCATTTGTAACCAATTTGACCCAGGGCGGAGGTTAAAATTATTGGGTAAAATATTTTTGGGCCAGAGGATAGTCCCACAGTCTCAAATCATCACCCCACAGACTGATGAGTCATGAATCACAAAGGGAAAATGGCAGCTTTACATCAGAGATCTGCTGGAAACCACCTTAACCCAAGTGACAAAGTCTAACATCACTGGTAATGTTGACAAAGCGACATTCCATGGCTTCTGACAGCACACACGGAGAAGGACAGGCATCACCCACGTAGACTTCTTACCAAAATGGTTACCCAGAATGGAATCATACGGAACCAATCAGACAAACCTCCATTAAGAGACATTCTACAAGACTGCTGGCCTGAACTCCTCAAAGGGTCAATGTCATGAAAGCAAAGAAGTCAGGGAGATTATTCGAGATTACAGGGGCTAGAGACACATTCCAACTGATTTGTGAGTGGATCCTGAATCAGGGAAAAAAAAGAGCGTAGAAAGGACATTTTGAGGGACAATTGGAAAGTCTGGCTAGGGACTGTGTAGTAGATAATATTGTGTCAATATTAAAGTTTTTTTGGATGTGATGGTGGCTTTGTGGCTCTTTTGGAGAATGTTCTTGTTCGTATGAGATATATGAGACAATATTGAAGTGTCTTGGTGTCTGCAGTGTTCTCACAAGTGGTTCAACAAAACACACACACACACACACACACACACACACACACACACACACACTGAGCAAATGTGGCTAAATATTCTGAAAGGGGTATACAGCATGGGTAAAGTTCCCAGCTAGCAACGGTCTCAGCAAGTGCTGATCCTCAGGAAGAGTGGTGCACTGAGCTGTTAAGGATGGAGAGGCCATAAACCATTTTCAAACTGGTTTATGGGCAGGAGCAGGGAAAGGCTCGGATGGGGTGGGGGAGGCTGAAGGCAGTATAGGGTAAAAAGAACATAGAGTTTGGAGGCAAAGACTTGGGTCATCTTCTTAGCTATGTGGCCTGCAGTGAGGCACTTAACCATTTTGTGCCTTGGTTTCCCTATCTGTACAAAGGGAAGAAGGGTGCCCACCTGGAGCACCTGGAGGGTGGACTTCTGTCGCTGCTCAGAACCAACTCCAGGCCCAGGAACACTGGGCAAGAAGAACACATTAAGACAGGCAGGTAGATAGAACTGTAGGTGCCCTCAAGGTTGGACTATGGACCGCCCTCTGCCTCTCTCCCTGGGGAATCCCTTGTGGCTACCAGCAGGGCTGGAGAACAGAGGCAGGGCAGGGACAAGCCCTCTCTGCTGCCCTTTGGTCAGAAAGAGGCCTCCTGCCCCATCAGACCCCCAGGAGAGCGGCTGGCTGAGAACATGCACTTCCCAAAGCATGCTGGGAAGGCAGTATGGCCAGAGGAAGGACGCTAGGGCTGACCTGTAAACGACCCAAACTAATGCATGGTGAGCCTCTCATGTTTCCTAACCAACCATAAGTCCCTGGAGGCTTCGGCTTTGTCTTGTCTTGCCCCCACCCCAACCCACATTGCTGGCCACTGAAGGAGGGCTCTAGAAATATTTATCATTTCTGGGAGGGGACCCAGGCTCCAACCAGGTCTGAGTTGGCATATAACCTTGGATGGGTTACTTCCTTCCTCTGGCCTGTTTTACCAGAATCCATAAAAGGGGGCAATCCGTCCCTGTGATACCTACATCTTAGGGGAGGCAGCAGTGGAAAAGGGAAAAGAAGCTGTACTTTGGAGTCCAGAAGCTCCACATTCCAGTCCTGACACCACTGCTTGCTCAGGAGCTTTCACATCTTACAAACACCATTTCCTTAATCATAAGATGGGGGTGATTCTGTCCAATCCTCGGGGTGATTGCAATAAATCGAGACAAAATGTGTACAGATAATTGACATGTAATTTATTGGTTTATTGTCTCTCTCCCCCACTAGAGTGTCAGCGCCAGGAGGCAGGGGCTTGGTACTGCTGACTGCTGTACCCCAGCCCCCAGGGTGGTGCCGGGCACTCAGTAGGAGCTCCCTAAACAATTGTTGAATGGGTGGACAGAACAGGTGCTCAATATATGATAGCTCCCATTGTAACTCTAAAATGTGCTGAGAAAAAGAATTTGAAGTTCATGGTTGTTGAGAAAGAAAACTCTGGAAAGCAAGAAATAATCTTCAGGGCTGGCACAAGTCTGTCGGTCTGCCTGCCAGGCAATGGACGACACCAGGGAAGATGGGTTTATCTAGACCAGGGGACAGAGACAGTGTGCCCACGAGAGCCAGGTGGAACCTGTGAGTGCAGTGGCCTGAGGTGGATGGTACTTGGCCAGCTGGGGAGCCCCAGGCCCCCTGCCTGATAGAACTCCCCCTCTCGAGCTGACTGACCAGGTGGGAATGCAGGCCCAGTTTGCCAAGACAGCTGATCTGACAAAACAAGCTGGAAATCCAATGGAAACCATTACATTTTAAAAATTGAAAACACAAATGAAAGCAAACAAAACCCATCTGAGGGTTGGGAGGGGCCATGTGATGTCACCCAACCCTCTCGGGGAGCCTGGGCAGAAGGAAAGGGGGCCCAATCGTGGAGCCCCTGGAGTGGCCTCCACTGGGTCCTTGTCTCTCCAGGCTTCTCGGGCAGTCCCCTCTGAGACACAGGGCTCCACCTGGAGACATGCTGAAGTGCTGTTCTGATCCAAATGTCCCCATGTCACACACAGCCAGGTAAGCAGCCACTGCCCTGGGTTCTTGGGCTCAGGATAAGTCAGTTCCCACAGAGCCTGGCCCATGGAAAAGATCAGTAAATATTCACTGAAGGAACCTCTTCAGTGTGACTTTGAGTACAGCCCTCCATCCCTGGGCTGCATCTGTGAAATGGGCACAGTGATGTGTCCCCACCGGCCTCACAGGGACAATGGGGAAATCATATGAGGTGAAAGAAACACGTGTTTCTGAAGACCGGAAGTGTTCTACCAATGAACGGTGTGGTCATTCTTGTCATCATTATTATTGTGAGCAAGACAGTTTTGCCAGAGCAGAACAGGGGTCCGGGGACCCAGGAGAACAGAGAAGTTAGGGACTTCACAGGAAAGGTCTGGACTGAGCCCACTGGGGCTCACGGTGGGGGTTCGGGGAGCAGGGCGTGTGCTCACCAGGGCCAGGGCAGACTGGGGAGTGGGACACAGGAGCCTAACGACCTTCTCCCTAGTCACTTTCTGCCCAGCTTAGTGGGAGTCAGGCTGTATTTCCCCCAAGAGATGGCTTCTGACAACACACAAACCTCACAGGTACTACCCATGGAATATAGAAACTATATAAATAACATAAATATTTTCTCATATATCTTAGCTATATAAATTATTCTCTTTTGCTCTAAAATCTATATATGTGAGGTAGAAAAAAAATAATACCCTGTGAGTGTTTTCCTTACAACTGTAGAATTAGGGATCAGTGGTTACTGGTCCCCAGGGGCCCGGCAGGGCTGGGCTGGACCTTTGGGAGCAACTGGAAGAAAAAGCGGTGGGAGCAAGTAAGGAGAAGAGGGGAGAGGGCTGGAGAGAGCGGACCCCACAGGCCGAGGGGCCCTCAGAGCCTGCCCTCTACCCTGGAGCTACCCCAGTGCTGCTGGCCATGGAGTCGGGGTGTGGATGGCGCGTTGCTGGATCAGGCCCCTTCTTCCTGCCGCTTGATTTCTTGGGCTGAGCCAGGGTATTATCCACAGAGGTGGGTCTCAGAGGAGCAGGATGGATAGGACGGGCCGAGAAAAAGTCTCCATGCTGTGGGGTGATGAAAGAAACTAGAAAATCAGCCCTCTCTTCATTTTGCACTTTCTGCCAAGATGTAGGCCAGCTGCTTGGGTCAGCAAAGTCAGCGTAGGAAGGAATCTCAGGTCATCTGTGCTCCTCACCAGAGCCTCTGTAGCCAAAGATCCAGCCTGCCGCAGGCTTCCCTGATCCACTGAAGTTGGGGCAGGTCCTCGTGCCCCTTGGAGGTGCTTCCTGGGGCTTACATGGACACTTTCTGAGCAGTCAGCTGCTTCTGAAGTTTCCTGTTTCAGTGGAAGGTCAGCAACTCTGGATTCAGGGAGAAAGGAAGCTGAGAGCGGGTGCGGCGGGGCCTGCAAAGTGGCCAAGGGCGTCCCAGAGGAGGTCACTTCCGCCCATCTGGCATCAGATGCTGCTCTGGGGAAGCATGCAGCCTCCAGCAAAGTGACCCCTGCAAGGTTCTGCTCCTGAACCAAGGGGTGTGTGCTGCTGAATGGGAACTCTCAGCCTGGCAGGTCCAAAGGGTGTGAGTGTGTGTGAGTGTGTGTGTGCGCACGCACCTACATGGGACCTTGGTAGTCACCCTGGAAATGTCCACAGGATCGGAGGAAATTAGCAAAGTCACTTCTGTTTCTCAGGTGAAAGCCAAAGGAAGGGGTCACTTGTCAATGAAGGGTCCCCAAGAAACCAGGCTTAGCAAGACTTTCACACACCTATACCTCCAGCCAGAGCAAAATCATTAATAAGATGAGTGGCCGTAAGAGTAGAAATGTGACTGGAATCAGAACCCACAAACCACCTCTTCTACATCACGAATGTCAGCCATGTTGGGGCCTCACAACATATGGGGACCCCAGCCACCGGGAGTTGACCAAAGCAGGCTCAAGGAGAGGCTGAGAAACGGAGCTCGCCACATCCCTGCCTGGCACCAGGGAGCTGTCACCCTCTCCTGGGCTGGGACTCAAGGTTCTATGTTCCAGGGGAAATGGGGAAGCGTCACTGTCTCCCTGTGCAACCTCAGTGCACTCTGAGCCCCACCTGGGGAATGGCTCTCCCTACTGGTCAGGTGTCCATTGGTGATCTTAGCGAGCAGAGCTGGGTAACAGCTCTCAAGACAAGAAGGAGGCCTCAGCACAGGCATATTTTAAAAATGAAATCAAAGACACAGGGTTCCAGGACATGCATCTGACTTGGGTCCACTGAAGCCCAGAAAGCTTTCTTTTCTCCAAATCAGCAGGTCCCATCACATGGCCTTCCCCCATCTCTAGCACAATGAAACCAGGCGGATAGTGACAGCGTGTGAGCCCTGCGCTCACTGTGACCTGAGCCGGCCCAACAGCTGGACTGACCCATCCTGGCCAGACTCCAGCCTTTGCTTCCATCTGACAGTGCTCCCTGTGCCTTCCTGGGCTAGGCGCTCACCTCCCAGCATCTTGCTGGCTCTTGGCCACTCATCCTAGGATGGAGATAGCGGGATAGTCCCTCTCTCCCTTTCAACACCTCGGTCCTGCCCTCCTCCTCACTTCCCTCATTTCCCTCCACATCTTTCCAACTCTGACTTCCTGGTCCAAGTCCTCCAAAAGGCCGGGGACCCTTGGGTTCAGAGGTGAGGCCTGTACCTCTCGTTGCTGAGTGTTGAGGGAGGGAAGGCCCGGTGGAGAGAGGAGAAGTGTGCACTGGCATGTGCATCAGTGAGTGCATGCGCGCTGGTGTACCTGCCCGGAGGGGCCGGCTGGACAGCTGGGTGGCCTCAAGGCAGCTGGGCACTGAGTGAGTTCCTGGCAGTGCCCCGCTCACACACTGGGAAGCAGCCCTAGTGCTTACAGGTGTACACGAGCTCCTCCTGCACGCACTGCTGGCACTCCACATAGCAGCACCACTGCACCTGGCAGTGGCAGGAGAAGGCCACCAGGCGGCTTTGGGTATCGTAGCCCCGCCCGCAGCACAGGCTGCTGCAGCTGGCCTCCCGGGAGCACACCCTGCCCGCTGTGCCAGGGGAGTACTTGCTGGGCCGGCAGAAGCTGGGTGAGTCCTCCATGTAGACCAGGTCTCCAGGCCGGGGGGCCAGGCCCTTGGTGGGGCTGCCTGGCCTGGCGGGTGCCCACAGTTCCAGCCGGCCCAAGGCCTCATTGGTGGCACTGGACACCTTGACGGCTGAGTCATAGCGCAGCTTCAGCACCTGGCCCGTCTCTCGGAATGGGGAGAGCTGTTTCCAGCAGGTGCGCACAGCACAGGAGCCTGACACGCCGTGGCACTTACAGGTGGTCCTGAGGCCACTCTTCACGGCCTGCGAGGAGAGGCAGAGTGGAGGCGTGGTCAGAGGCCCAGGGCCCACAGTCCAAACTTGCCCCCAGAGCCCCAATGCTGGCAGGGGTGTGGCAGGAGGATGGCAAAGAGACAGGGGGAGGTTTATATGAGGGGGACAGATAGGACTCAAGCTGGCCTATGGGCTACCTTTGTGCAAATTAGCCCAAGGCTCCCTTTCCACTGGGCAGAGGCAGTCCTGTGTCAACATGCACACCTTAGTGAGATCGGTGTGGGCCGGGTCTCAGCCCAAGCTCCTCCCACTGGCCCCAAGTTCATGGGGAGTAGACAGCTCACACAACTGAATACAGCAGCCCTGGTTTACACCAACTCAGTGATGAGGGCGCAGAGCACAGAACTCAGCTTCCTACAGAACTGAAGCCCTAGCCTCTATCAGTCTTCTTATCCCAATAGACCTATTATAAATACTTTTTTTTTTTTTTTTTGAGAGCAGTGTCACTGGCCCTCATATATGGGACCCAAACCGGGGCCACTGGCTTCCTAAGCAAGCGCTTAACCACCGCACCACTCGGCCGGCCCTATAAATACTTTTAACTGTCTAACCCTCCCGCTACCGTGTGGCCTCAGCTAAGCCCCTTCCCTCCTTTGTGCCTCCTCCTCTTCCCATTTGTAAAATTGGAGGTGTCGGGGGTTACACCAGACCAGCAAACTATCTTGGCTTGTAGGATCTCCAGGAAGGCCAGTCCTTGGAATGGAGACCCCTCTCCAAGCATGTTCCCGCCTCCCCATGGGCCCCAGGGTGACACCCAGGACCCTTCCCTGCTTCTTGATCCCTAGATGTCCACGGAATGGTGGTTGAAGGAAGGAGGTTCATCCTGAGATGGCTCTGGGTATGTGCTGGGTGGGGGCCAGGCCTCCTACAGACCTCAGTTCCCGGCCCTGCACCCTGGCTGGGACGGGCTTTGGGTGGCCCAGGGAACACGCTCACCTTGATGCCCATGTGGGTATTGTGGGCATCGGCCCGTGCCCGCAGGTCTTTGCTTCCTCTCTTGGGCCCCAGGAAGTTGCTCAGGAACTTGGTGCTGTACTTGAGGTTGTCACCGCACACGCCCCACTGCCAGGCCTGTCGGCTCTCCAGACCCGGAGAGTCATCGCAGGTACAGCGCTCCATGCGCCCAGCGCTGCAGGCCCGGGCCAGAGTGTGGGTGAGGGCCGCCGAGGACACTGCATATAGGAAGGCCGTTTCCTTGAAACCTGGGCCGGGCACCAGGGGGCATCCGGGAGAGAGGAGGAGACTGGCCTTAGAGGCTGCCCATAGTGGGTACAACGAGGGGTGTGTGAACCTGACCACACGGCTCGCGGCAGCCTCCCCAACACCTGCCCCTTAAACTCAGGCTGCAAGTTGCTGTTTAAATGGGACTTTGAAATTCACTGTGGAGTATGTGCCCAGATTCCCCAGGTGGCAGGACAAGGGAACAGATGAGAACACTGAGATGCAAAGAGAAGTGACTTAGGCACCTGCTGAGGGGCAAAGCTGGGGCTAAGCTACTGATACTGACTCCACATCAGTGTGTGAGCAAGTTGGACTAAACCATTTCTGAAGCCCCAGATCTCTTGAAATACGCCCTGTGGACCTCCTGTGCTTTATGATAACCCTCAGACGTCATTCTCTGTTACCTACTATGGAGGAATTCAATGACAGCGACCTTGGGTCTCCTGCTTGACTTGACCCGGTCTGACCATCCACCCACTTCTGGGACCATCGCAACGATTGCACTGTGGGGTTATGGCCCAAACCTGGCCTCCCCCATGAACTTGCTACCGCTTGCCTGCTATCTCCTATGCATGGGATACCGGTGACACTGTGTGTGGGGGAGGGGGAGGGTCAGCTCTACCCCAGACCAGCCATGGAGAGCATTGGCCTCGGGGCTCCTACATCCCATGGCTGCCTTTTTGTAAAAGTCCCTGCCATAGCCCCTGCTGCTTAGTGATGGAGTCACAGGGTGACTTGTTTTCCCCTTGGGCTGTATGCTCTGCGAAGGCAGAAGGGATCCTGATCAGCTCTGTGCCTCCAGCCTCCAGCACAGTGCCTGGCTCAGTGATGCTTAGGGAACAGATGGCCAGGTGGAGGTGTGGAGGGAGGGAAGGAGGGAGAGAGGGAGGGAGGGAAAGATGGATCAATAGAAGTGATAAAGAAACAGGTAAACGAGTGAACAAATGAATTCGGCCTCTCACGTTGTTTGGCCAGTGATTAACTGCCGTCCATGGTTAGATGTTCTTGTGCCTTGTTGTGTGTGTTTGTATGTGGAGGAGGCGGAGGAAGGGGACTGGGGTGCCACCCATCCCATCTGTGGGATCCTCCAGGATGGGCTGTGCCTCCTCTTCTCCTATGTCCACCTTGCTTCTCTGTTCCCCCAAACTGAGGGAATATCTGAGTCTCATTAACTCCCAGGACTCCTCTCACTTGGGACTGTGCTGGGTTTGCAAGGGCAGTATGGCCTGAGTGCCACACTTTTTTCTTTTACAAGGATGAGGGAAGGGTAGCTTCCCTCCCCAACCCTCCTCTTCTCAGCCCTCCTCCTCCCAGCCCTCCTCCTCCTCCTCCCAGCCCTCCTCCTCCTCCTCCCAACCCTCCTCCTCCTCCCAACCCTCCTCCTCCCAGCCCTCCTCCTCCTCCTCCCAGCCCTCCTCCTCCTCCCAACCCTCCTCCTCCCAACCCTCCTCCCAACCCTCCTCCTCCCAGCCCTCCTCCTCCTCCTCCCAGCCCTCCTCCTCCTCCCAACCCTCCTCCTCCTTCTCCTCCCAGCCCTCCTCCTCCCAGCCCTCCTCCTCCCAGCCCTCCTCCTCCTCCTCCCAACCCTCCTCCTCCTCCTCCCAGCCTCCTCCTCCTCCTCCTCCCAGCCCTCCACCGCCCACCCCTCCCCCTCCCAGCCCTCCTCCTCCTCCCAACCCTCCTCCTCCCAGCCTCCTCCTCCTCCTCCTCCCAGCCCTCCTCCTCCTCCTCCCAGCCCTCCTCCTCCCAACCCTCCTCCTCCTCCTCCCAGCCATCCTCCTCCTCCCAGCCCTCCTCCTCCCAACCCTCCTCCTCCTCCTCCCAGCCCTCCTCCTCCTCCTCCCAGCCCTCCTCCTCCCAACCCTCCTCCTCCTCCTCCCAGCCCTCCTCCTCCACCCAGCCCTCCTCCTCCCAGCCCTCCTCCTCCTCCTCCCAGCCCTCCTCTTCCCAAATCCTCCTCCTCCCAGCCCTCCTCCTCCCAAACCCTCCTCCTCCCAGCCCTCCTCCTCCTCCTCCCAGCCCTCCTCCTCCCAGCCCTCCTCCTCCCAGCCCTCCTCCCTACCTCTTTTGAGCAGGCCCGTCCTCCCCTCCAGGCTGCAATTCCAGCGCTCGTGTCGGAACTGGAACTGGCACTCTAGCAGGCTTAGGTGGGCAGCGTCCTGCAGGGTCTCAGCCAGGCCGGGCTCCCGCCGACAGAGCTGCTTCTGCCGACGGGACAGCTTCAGCAGGTCACACTGCTTCAGGTGGGCCCCACTCTGCGCTGGGGCTGCCGCAGTGTCCAGCCCTGGAAACGGTGTCAGGACTTCCCGCCCAGTCAAGCTACAGAGGGCGAGAGAAAGGAGACCTGTGATCCTTGAGGATTGTGATGGGGGTGTGGGGATAAAGGATGACAATCTCTGAGGACATAGGCAGGTGAGGGGAAGGGGCCTTCTTGGGGGCTTCGTTATTTGCCTTTCTAAGAGGGAGGCTGGCCCCATGAGGTTATGTCCCCATTTTGCAGAGTAGGAAACCACGCTGCTTACAACAAGGGCTACTGCAGGATCTCAAACCCAGATGCTAAAGTCTCTGTTCTTACCCAATTTCTCAAACTCCCCAATTGAACAATCATCTAGGGGTGCTTGTTGTTCTGGAGTGGGGCCTGGGGGCCTGTGTATTTGCCACATCCCTGGGCAGCTTCGATGATGAGGGAAGTTTGTGAAATACTGCATGTGGTATTGGCTGCTGCGTGGAGGGGAGAGCCCACAGTCCCAAGAGGGGGCAGGCGGCGGGGTGTAGATGTTGAGCAAATTCCCAGCCCATCTCCCCAATAGTCCTCTTTCCTTTACGTTATGTCACTGCCCAAGTAAGTCCCCCCCAACTTGTTTCCATCGTTCCCAGGTAGGTTTTCAACCATCTGGCCACTCAGTACCTGTTACAAAGAGATGGTTGGGGAATACCTGGATGGAGGAAAGAATGGATGGAAGAAGGAGGGAGGGAGGATGGGTCGGTTGATGGATGGGCAGACTGACAGGTTGATGGACAGATGGGTGGATAAAGATGAAGGAGCTGAATTTCCATTAGGTCATCAGCCCCAGACTTCTCGTTCTACTATAACTGAACGTCTGTGGATTCTGGAGTCCAGGGCCAGGTTTCAAGCCTGAACACCACTTATTTCCTAGCTATAAACCTTGAAGCTTTGGTTTTCTGCTCTGGAAAGTGGAAGTAATGATCCTCTCTACCTCCTGAGGCTGCCGGGAGGATTACATGAAAAGTACCAACTACAGTGCCTGGGACACGTTGATTCACCTTCCTACTAGCTGGAGTTTCTCAGAATTCTTTCCTCTATGCAAGATGCTTTATTCTCTAACTTTGGCAGAGTCTTCCCTTTGTCCAGACAACGAAACAAATGTTTTATGAAGAGGCAGAGAATGGCCTGAGTCGCCCAGCAGATAAGCAGCATAGTGGGAACTACAATAGAATTAGAATTCACCTTCCCCCTCCCAAGAAGCTCTCTGTGAAATGGTTCTACTAGTACAAAATATTTACTGTCCCATATCCTGGTGTCCCTCAGTGTGGGTGGAATACAAATCATTCCAGACCCAGGGTGGAGGAGGCAGCCCCTTTCTGGAACATGCCAGCTTCATGGTCAAGGAGCAAAGGTGGCTCTTAAAGAGTGATGGCTTTTCAAGCTCCTGCTTGGATGTGGTACTTGTCACTCCTGCTCATGTGCCACTGGCCAAGGTAAGCCCTGGCCAAGCCTGAGTGGTCAGAGAGGCCCATGTCCCATGGAGTCAAGGGCATAGCGCTCCTGTTTGGAGCAACCTGCCCCAGCCAGGACATCTGGCTGGATGCCACACCCTCCCTGTCTGCCCCAGAGAGGGTGTGCATCCTGGCCAGGCCCCAGGTGCCCCCCAAAAGTGCCCATAGATTCCAAATCCATCAGATGCAGCCAACCCAGTGTGGAGCATACCTCCGAAACCTCTGAGCAGAGACAGATGCTATCAGACTCCTCCTGGCCGAGCCTGGCCCTGGGTTCCCCTCCCAGACAGGGTGAGGGCCGGGACCCGTTAATCATTAATCTAGGGGCAAATGGGTAAATTTCCAGTCCACCAGGTCTACACCCAAACCCCTCCCTTTAGCCTGGCAGGAAACCCTTAGAGCTTGACCCTTGGCAGGTCCACAGCAGAACCTGATGGAACCTCCAGCCAAGGAGGCCCCACCCTGACTGGTTTTCAGTATGAAGGGCCACTCAGGGGCTACAGGGAGCAAAGAGGCAGCAGCCATCTACCCCTCAAATGTCCTTCTCCCTACACCATGGGCTGTTGAAAGGGACAACTTCTGCTCACATAGTTCCTGTGTTTCAGAAATTGGGACCTTCCTTGTAGCAGCTGATTGACAGATGAGAGAACAAGCAGGGAGTGATGGGAATTTCAACAATGGGGCTGCACATCCTTTAAGGCCTGTCTCAAATGCCATTTTAAGAAGAACAGCTATTATTATATCATTATAGCTACAATATACATTAATATTATCTACCACTTTTTGAATGCTCATTACTAAGCCCTTTAAATTACTATTGTGGACACTTGCTGGGTTGGCTGCCTACCTGTTCCCTCTATCTATGGTTACCATGTGCCCCTTGTAGGTCATTTTATATCACATGACCTTGCTGCTCTGGCCTGTGGATTGGTCCAATGAGGATCACATGACCCAAGATGGGCCAATCAGTCCTTTCTCTGGAAATTTGGAATTTGAATTAAGAGAGCATACAGTCACTTTTTCTCTTTTTCTTTCTTTGGGTGACTAGGCCTGTAGGTCAGGAGATGAAAAGAGGAGGCTGGTCTAAAGAATGAAAGGCATCAAGGGAATCAGAGATGAAACTGGGAGGGAGAATTTGGGAAGCACTTCAGTCCCTGGTCCCACAGTCTTCCTGAAGTTAGCTGTGTTCTTGCCTGAGACACTCCTATCTGCAGTACAGGGTCAAGGCTTGGAGTTGGTTTGTCTAACTAAGGGTACCATCCCTGATAATGACCTTCTGACAGCTATGGAGTACCAGCGTGTCCTAGGCTACACTTGTAAGCCAGGCTTGGCACCCTTTCCCCATCCACAGGCACCTTTTTTTTTCTTTTTTTAATTTCATGTAATAGATCCTGTGATTGATGGCCCCAGGAGTCCAGTATAAAGTCGGTTAATTTTATTAGCGGTAATGACACTTAGTAGCGATTAATGGTCAGGAAAGGCAGCCAACCGCACAACGGCCTCAGGCTATGCTGGGCCTTGGTCTGCCCAGGGCTTGTCTTAAAGAAGGCTCCTTGGCAATGCCCTGCAGGGCCTAGGGAGACAGCTGGGAGCTCTTCCAGGACCCTGTTTCCCTCTTATTTGTTTTCTATGTTGCAGTTTAGGATCATATTTCCTTTGAAGAAATAGGGCCATGACATCGAATTTAGAAAGCACTTCAAGGCATTTCCTTAAACGGTGCTCGTGAACTCTCCTACATATATGCCCATGTGCTAGGGAGGATTTCTTCCTGGATCTCAGAAGAATTCTAGGTGGTAAAGGTTTCAGTCTATTCCCGGGTCAGTGGGCACAATCCCCACCTCCCCTTGAAGAAATTCCACTCCCTGGTACCCCAGGCCTGAGAATCCCACCCACCATCCTCTCTGCAAAAACCTGAATTGCCTACATGGTAATTGAGCTCCCTGGGGGGGTAAACAGGAGAAGATCGAGTGAGCTTCGTTAGTCTGATGAATCCAGACAAAATTGGAGGTTATAATAAAAACACTGCTCCATGATCAGATCAGATGCCATCAGTCAAAGCAATGGCCAGTGTTTTGAACTAAAGAGCAAAGGACAGATCACTTGGGAACTTGCAATTTCTCTTCTGAGCTGGCGGATAGGAGCTCCTCAGACTTCTGATTCAAGCACTCCTGAGAAGCCTGGGAACCTTTCCTCCCTATCAGGTGCACCTGCTTTGGCCCAGGTGGTCTCCCCCATTCCTGCTTCCAGTCGGGCTCACCCAGGCTGACTTCCAGCCTCTCTTTTCCTATTAAAAAAGCAACAATGCCAAGTGACCAGCTCCATTCTCCTCCTTTCTTTGCCCCAAGTCTGTGCCTTCCACTCCCTGTACCCTGGGCCCATGGCACTTAGGTTAATAAGATCAGACACCCCCACTCCCACACAATGAGATGTCTCTGGCTTTGACCCCAGAACACCCCCTGCCACTTCCCCTGCCATTTTCCCAGAGTGGGAAAATTCAAGGGTGCCCCTCAGGACTCTGTCTCACGTAGCTCCCCACCCCCGCGCCCCACCAGCGCTCTGTCCACTCCTGGCCCTTCCCACCCCTGAGTCTTTTCACGTTCCCCAATCCTCATCCCATCCACAGTTTTGGTGAAAGCCTCCCCATCTGGGATGACCTTGAAGGAAGCGAAAGAAGGTGCTCCAGCCATTGAGGAAAGATTCTCAGGAGACTACTTTGGTTTCCTGGCAGCAAAACCCCAGGCACCATCAAGCCCCTGAGAAGAAATGGGGCTCATCCTGGAACAATCACCCGCCACCTACTGGAGTGTGGGAACCCAGGGGCCTTAAGGCCCCAGGGCTGTTCTGGCCTGAGTAGTTGGGTCCCAGGTCTGCCCTCATTTATTGGTGATCTTGGGGACATCCACTCACCACCTGAGTTCATTCCATCTAACAAATACACGTTAACCAGTGGGAGAGGATGACTAGAGCCAGGCTGCTTGGGTTCAAATCCCACCTCCACCTCATTAGTTGTGCCACCTTGGGTAAAGGACTCCACCTGTCTGTGCCTCACCTGTAAAATGCAGATAATCACAGTACCTACCTCGCAGGGTTGTCCTGAGGATGAAATGAGTTCACATTTCTAAAGCTCTTAGTACAGCACTTGGCACAAAGTAAGCTCCAGGCAAACGTCATTCTTAAGCACCTACTATGTGCTGGGTACTGGGACCCTCTCCTGCTCTCAAGGAGCTCACAGTCTGGAAAGAACTTGGCTGGATTCAAGAGTAATCAAAACTCTTCCAAGGCCCCAAGGGACAGGGGAAAGAAAATAAAGCTTTGATCCAGCCCAGTTCCCCAAGGAACAATCAGTAGCTGCTCAGAGACCCAGATCAGAACTCCTGTCTCTGTCTGCGTGAGAACATGACCTCGGCCAGTCCCCATCCTGCCTGCAGTGGAGGCCTGGGAGTGGGGGAGTGGCAGGAGGAAGCTCCCAGACTCAGCAGGTGGAGCACACTTTCCATCACCTGGGGGTGCCCCAGGCTCTGTTCTTCCACCCCCACCCCCAGCCTTGTTTCTGCTCCAGAGGATCTGATGGTTCCAGAGGAGGTCACCCCCAGGATGTGGGTGGGTGGTGCAGGACAAGGCTGGTGGTTCCCAGGGCACCAGGTCGTGCCAGCGTGTTTGGACCCTGAGCTGGACGGGCCAGAAGCTGTGCCTGGCATCAGGGCCCATGCCAACTGCAGGCGGCTGCCTGGGAACCAGGAAAGCTTTGCCCTGCCTGGAGCATTGGCCTTGGCCCTGCAAAACTCCATTAGATGCTCTGATAACAGGCTTCCGCTGCAGGGCCATTTGCATGGTAAGTGCTCCCTTTGTGCTTTCATCTCAAACATCTCAGCCCACCTCTCAGGCCTTCACTCAACCCCCTACACACACACACACACACACACACACACACACTCATTCACACTCTCCACCCCCCACCTTGCCATCTACTACCCAATTCTTCCCAACTGAGAAAGTTAATGAGGGCAGTGGCTGGCCGAGGAAGAGAGGGCCATGGCTGTGGGCAGGCAGTTGTCTTTCTTCAGAGAAGGGGGGACCCTCAACAACCACTCTAGGCTTCTCTCTCCTCCTCCTGTCATCTGATGTGCTCAGCAGCACAGCCTTCCCTCTGTTTTGCAGTCTCCTATCTCCTCTCTTCGGTTCAGTATCATCTCACATGTCCTCCAAGAAGATGTCCATAATGAGCAGCCTGGAAAATTCTGCGGTTACCATTTCCTACCTGCACTCCCACTCCCTCCACCCCCTCCTTTCACTCACTAACTCACGCATTGAAATATTATTATGAAGGACTTTATTGAGCATCAGCTCCATGCCAGGTCTATCCACAGAAGGCCAGAATAAACCAGGCCACTCGCTGTTTTTCCCTGTCTGGGTCTCCCTCAGCCCCTCCTGGGTCCAGCTTTCTTTTCCTCCCTAGCTCTTAACCTCAGAAGCCACCTCAAGAGAAGTGAATCCAGTCACCAAGACCCACACCCCCAGGAGCCCACCAGACCCTCCCCCTCCCCTCACCCGCTTTGTCCCGCACCCATCCCTGGCTCGGAGAGAAAGAGCCTGTCCCAGCTGTGGTCTTTGTTTCTCCAAGAACAGCTCCACTTCCTGTTTCACAGCTGCAGACTGGACTGCCCACGGAGGATGGCATCAGGAAGAGGGAAGACGTGTGCTCATGAGCTCAGCCGGCAGCAAGCAGCCTACACAGCAAGCATGCTTTGCATCTCAACAATCTCCAGTATTCAGAGCGGTAGCTACTGGAACATCTGGGGAGGAAGTGCTTTCCCCTCCTTACCTCGCGTCTTTCTCCCTCTCCACTCAGGCCTAGGCTGAAGCTGAGGAGAGGAAGGCTTCATCCCCCCAACATGCATGGATCAGGTGGCATGGAGGGTTCCAAAAGTCACTCCTGTGCAGAGAAATCCCTCACGTCTACATCTCCCCCAGGTCCCTGCCTGGGCCCAAATGTACACTGGTTGAATCATATATTTGAGGACTACAGAAACTCTTTAAGATCACCCAGTCCAGAGGTTTTTTTCCCTGATGGCTCCTGGGAGGTATCCCAGAGGCTTCTGGGAACAGGGAGAAGGGCAAGAGGTTTTGTCAAGTGTGTGAGTCTCTGCTTTGACATGCCTGGTGTCTTGGGAGCTCATGTGAGATCTATTGTCCAAGGTGACCCGCTGTGTTAGTGGCGGGGCTAGGACTATCAGGCCTGGCGTTTTCTGCTTTCAGTTTCCACATAATGCTTCAGGGAAGCAAAATCAGCCATCACCACAACAAATGACTAGGGTGATAGGAACACAACACAGATAGGTCTGAAGGGAAGAAAACCTGGTCAGGACTCCGCTAGCTGCCTGGGCAGCCGGAGAGAGTAGGACCCTTTGTTTAAAAGATTGTTCTCCCTGGACTGAAACTCACTCTCTTCTCAGTCAAGAGTCAGAAATGAAGTTTCTGGCTTTAGAGAAGCAGCCTGCCTATTCATACTAAAGTGTGAAAGTCTGATATAATACCAGTATCTGAGAACATACTTTGCTAGATAGGAGAAAGATCAAAGGAAAAGGTCTGGGGCTGTGAAGAGAGAAAGGGGGAGCCTGGGGTGAGGAGAGGGAAGAGGAAAGGAAGGCCAGGAGCCTTAAAGACAAACTTCACCAGCTTCTTGGGTTCACAGGCCCAGCCCTAACCCTGGTGAATAGCAGTGCAGGAAGCACAGGGTGGGCACTGCAGGGAAAGGCAAGCAGTTATGGAGGCTGTAACTCCTTGTGGCAACTAGCACTGCCATCCAGTTCTGCCCCAACCATTAGATCCTGGACTGGGTAACTTCCGCCAAATTATTTAACCATGGCAAATCGACCAACTACCTATAACTAGCTTGGCAGGCTCTGGACTGGTCCCCTTCTTTCCCGTGGACTGGCAGGCTCGGGCTGGGCTGGGCTATGGGTCCTGGAAAAGGACCCTGGGGAATGGCTCGTGTGGTCACTCTGTGATGAGGACAGTTCCATTGTTTGCAGATGCTCCTGGCAGAGGTGTCCCACGCTGCAGATTCCACGTGTCTTTCTGCAGTCCCCAGGAATGGCCCACACTCCTCCATACCCCTCCCTGAGGCTCTACGGATAACCTACCAACCTGGGCAAGGAGCCATTCCCTGAGATGCCTAGGGAGGGCCAGGGTAGTCCAGGAGAGCCCCAGGTGAGGCACCCTCGGGGATAGAGTGGGGTCCTCCAGAACAAGACCAGGACAACTTCCCACCTTGGACCATCCTTGACTCACAGCAGAGGCTCCTCCCCTCAGGCCAGGCCAGTTTTTTCCATGCCCTGCCTCTCAGTCCAACCTCCGTGCCTTTCTTCATGCTGGAACCTCTACCTGTGATGCCTTTCCCAGTCCAAAAGTCCTCATGGATCCCCTGGATTCTTATAGCCACTGCCTTTTTCAACACTTGACTCAAAAATGCAGAGAATGAAATAAGTGACCCAGAGGACCCATCCAGCTCTTCCATGCTATGATACTTATCTGTCTCCTCCAGGAAGCCCTCCTTACTTGCCAGCCTCATCGCATTCTAATTAACCATCCTCTTTCTTTGTCTTCTCCCACTTTTGCAGAGATAGCACCACTAGTTTTGCCTGATTGGCACTTTTCTCCTCCCTCCTGAGGGCTGTACAGTCTCTCCAAGTAGCCTGTAAGCTCCTTGGCAGACATCATCGTTTCTTATCTCCCGAGGGCCCCCGACCCCAGCCCAGATTCCCCACCCCAAGCAGGTGCTCCTCAGATACCTGCTGATTACATGAATCCCTCAGATGTCCACCCCAGGCAGAGTGTAGCTCTAGGCTCTGTCCCTCAACCTCCCCCTACCCTTCTCCCCTGGCCTTCCTGTTATCTGGCTCCCAATTTCTGTCTTGCAGGTTCTGGGAGGGCATAGACACACCCTCCCTAGCCCTGAGACTGTGATCGCTGGCAGCTGCTTTCCCCAAAGCTAGCTCTCAGGGCCACGGTCAGTCAGACCCTGAGTGCCCCAGCCCTTGTGGGGAATGGGAGAGCCAGGCAGGTTCCCTCGGATCCTCAGATTCCTGGCGACAAGCTATGCTCAGGGCTGCCGGAGACTCCCTTTGACACCCTGTGAGGACCAGCCAAGAACTTGGACCACATCTTTCTTTAAATCTCAGCTTGGGGCCGGCCGACTGGCGCATTGGTAAAGAGCTGGTTTTGGGATGCCAGCGGCCCCGGTTCGGATCCCACATATGAAGGCCAGTGACACTGCCCTCTACAGCTAACAACAGCTCTACCTGGGGCTGGGTTGTGCAAGCCCTGGCGACGGTGTAGGCTGCAGCCCCTGCTGCAGTGGGCTGCCATAGGCTACAGTGAGTGGCCGGCAGCCAGCGTGAGCAGCTGCCAGCCAGCGTGAGCTGCCAATAGCCGTGGTGAGTGACCATCCGGAGGCCGGTGACCGATCTGCCTCATCCGGGAAGAGCACAATGACGATACCAACAAGGGCCAGTGAAGCAACATTCTCCGCAACTAGACTGAAGAACAAAAAGATGGCAAATTGTCTGTTCCCCTTCCCCAATTTCCCAACGCTGTTCCCCTCCCCCAATTCCTCAATAAAATCTTAAAAAATAAATAAATAAAACTCAGCTTGCACAACCTTGTGGTGACACAAGCTGCAAGTTTGCCAGAGCTTCTCAAACCTTTATCCACAATTCCAAACTCCAGAAAGCTCAGAGAATTACAGTTTTTGTCCAGTCGTGGTCAACTCATATGGCAGAGGCTTGATTCAATACCAACTTGTAGATGTTTTTCTGCAAAACTAGTGTCTGATCATGGGAGTTGTCCTAGACCTTGCTAGGGATGCTATGTTATACACGGTATGTGTAGATTTCTAAAATCTGAGAATTCTTGAATTCTGAAACTCACCTGGCCTCACAGGAATTCTAACTGTCCGGAAAGCCGGCCTTCTCTGCTCTTGCCCTAAAACTAACCTCTGGAATTTCCAAGACTGACTGAACAGGGGACCCTGAGTCTCTCCTGGCTCTTTGAGATGCTCCACACCCCCACCCCCACCCCCCAGTCTTCCTCTCTCCAGTGAGGGGGTCTGGGCTTGAAGCGGCTGTCCTGCTCCTATGTTCACCTCCACTGCCACCCAGTTTCCATGGAAGGCCAGGTCTGGAGTCTAATGGGGCCAGGTTTCTGCTCTCTGCTTTGCTTCTAGTTCCTATCCAGGCAGAGGTCAGATTGTGGCAAAGCAATGTATGCTCCAGAGAACCAGTGGTGAGCAGAAAAGGAAAGAACAAATAGGATGAGAGAGGGAGGTTCTGGGGAGGAGGAAGGACCAGCGAAAGGGAGAGGGGACTGCCTACCCAGACATGCACTGCAGACTGGGAGGCAATGCCAAGGACTGTGGGGGTACTCAGCCAACAGCAGGGCCCTAAGACCTCTGCCTAAAAGGAGCTATGTGTGAATTGGAAACATGAGCATATGAAGAAATGGGTAACAAAACAAGAGTTTAAGACGTGTAGGACAAGAGATGCCTGTGACAGGCCAAGTGAAAAGTGTGGGTGATAGAATGGAGGTCTCAGAGGGTCAGAGCTGCCCCGGGGGAGGCAGGCCCCTCCACAGCCTCAGAAACTCCACCACCATCCACTCAGAAGGCTGGTTTGACCCTGAGCCCAACTCCAGCGGGGAGAGGGCGGAGCGGGAGGGTTATAGCTCAGCCAGGGACAAGCTGGCCTAAATTTCTTCCCCAAACACAATGATCCTTATCAGTGATATTCGGCTTATAATCCACCACCCCAAAGCAGTAAAATTTCTTTTACCCTTTCTTCCCTCCAATCCCACTGTTTTTCAGGACCCAATCAATTCCTTAAAATGGGTTTTAATTTGGGCCAGCTGAATGGTGCAGTGGTTAAGAGCTGGCTTGGGATGCCAGCATCTCCAGTTCAGATCCCACATATGAGAGCCAGCGACACTGCCCTCTAAAAAAAAATTTTTTTTAAAAATACCATCCAAATACATAAAACACTTACAAATAGCTTTTAAAAAATATTTGTAAGACCTATATACCGAAAATGATAAAACACTGCTGAAAGAAATTTTTTTTAAAGTCCTATATTTAGAGAGATGGCCTGTTTCTACAGACTCGATATCATTAGAATATCAATCTTCTATAAATTGATTTATAGATTCAGTGCAATCCCAATCAAATTCCCAGCAGGCTTTTCTGTAGATATTGACAAATCAATACTAAAATGTATGTGGAGGACCTAGAATAGCCAAAAAAATTTGGAAAGAAAAGGACAGTTAGAGAATTTGTAGTACTTGGTTTCAAGACTTACTAAACAGCTACAAAAAAACCAAGACTGTGTGGTATTGGCAGAAGAAGAAGCACATAAATTAGTGAAACAGAATAGAGATCCCAGAAATAGACACTTACCTATTGGATCAATTAATTTGCAACAAAGATCATAATAGAGAAAGGATCAACTTTTCAACTGGTGGAGCAGGTGGAAATCCACAAGGAAACCAACATTGACCCTTACCTTGCACCACACACACAAATTAACTCAGAAAGAATCACAGACTTAAGTGTAAAAGCTAAACCTATAAAGCGTTTAGAAGAAAATATAGGAGGAAATCTTCACAACCTTTGGAAAGCAGAGATTTCGTGGATAGGACACACACAACAAGCACAAACCATACAAGAAAAATTGTACTTCGTCGAAATTAAAAACTTCTGTTCTTCATAAAATACAAACAAGAAAATGAAAACACGTCACAGACAAGGATAAAAACAAAGGACTGATATCCAAAATATATAAAGAACTTTTATAACTCAACAATAAGAAGGCAACCCAATAAGATATTGTTCATTGGTCAAATGGCCAATATTCACATAAAAAAATATTCAGCACACCATTCACAAATAGAAAAATGCAAATTAAAAAAATGGTGAGATACCAATACATACCCACTAAAATGGGCAAAATTAAGACTTGACAGTAACTGACAAGAATATGGAGTACTTGGAACTCTTAACACATTGCTATGTGAAACTGTACAGCCATTTTAGATTAATATTTGACCATTTCTTACAAAGTTAAACATGTACATACCATATGATCTAACAATCTGGTCCTAGATATTGATCTAAGAGAAATAAAAACAAAAAGATGTGTATAGTAGCTATATTTGGAATAGCCCCAAACTGGGAACAATCCAAACTGGTTTGTCCATCAAATGGTGAATGAATAAACAAATTTGGTACATCTATACACTGGAATACTACTCGACAAAAAAAAGGAACATGCTACTGATATATGCAACAACATGGATTCATCTCAAAACATTATTTTGAGCAAAAGAATTCAGACACAAAAGGCTATATGCCATGATTCCATTTATATGAACTTCTATGGTGGGCAAAACCAATCTAGTGACAGAAGGTAGAGAAGAGGTGGCCTGGGGCTGCTGGGGGAGGGTTGACTGCAAAGGAGAACAGGGATCCTTTGGAATTGTGATGGTGGCCACATGGGGGTACATATTTGTTAAAACCCAAACTGGGGCCGGCCAAGTGGAGCTGTGGTTAAGAGCTGGCTTGGGACGCCCGCGGCCCCAGTTCAGATCCCACATATGAGGGCCAGTGACACTGCCCTCTACAGCTAACAACAGCTCCACCTGGAGCTGGGCTGCAAGCCCCGGTGATGGTGTAGGCTGCAGCCCCTGCTGTCGTGGGCTGCCATCGGCTACAGTGAGTGTCCGGCAGCCAGCGTGAGTGGCTGGCAGCTGGTGTGAGCTTCCAAGAGCCGCTGTGAGCGGCCGTCCAGAGGCCGGTGACTGATCTGCCTCATCTCGGAAGAGCGCAGTGATGATACCAACATGGGCGAGTGAAGCAACGTCCTCCACAGCTAGACTGAGGAGCAAAGGGACAGCAATTTGTCTGTTCCCCTTCCCCGATTCCCCAATGCTGTTCCCCTCCCCCAATTCCCCAATAAAATCTTTAGAAAAAAAAAACACTGTACATTTAGAATGCATGAATTATACTGTATATGACGTTGATTTGGGGGAAAAAGTTAAGACTGTGTTTTGCTTTTTCACAATGATGAAACCTCTATCATCCAAGAAGACAGCCATCTTCTTGATAGAACCTCACCCAGTACTGGACACTGGACTGAGCACCCAGTATGTGCCTGGCAACCTTTCAGGCCCTTTCATTCATTGTCTCAATTAAGCCTCACACCAGTCCTTAGGATGGGTATTATTATCATCCAAGGCCTGACTGAGTCAAACAGGACTTCCTCAGTGAGAACTCAGGCTGAATCTGTCTGTTCTCTGAGACCAAACACGTAACAGCACAAGGCCCCAAAGTCACACAGCTAGTAAGAGATAAGGTCAGGATTCAAACTCAAATCTAACTGCCTCAAAAACCTGTGCTTTCATAAACTTCTGGGTTCCAGCCCCAGAGAGAAAATAAACCCAACCAGTGCAGAGGTCACACAACTAAAAGCACAACTGAAGTCAACTATGATTTTAAAAGTCACATCCAGGGCCAGTCGAGTGGCACATTGGTTAAGAGCTGGTTTTGGGATGCCAGCGGCTCCGGTTCAGATCTCACATATGAGGGCCAGTGACACTGACCTCCACAGCTAACAACAGCTCCACCTGGAGCTGGGCTGTGCAAGCCCTGGCACAGTATAGGCTGCAGCCCTTGCTGCAGTAGGTGCCCTAGACTACAGTGAGTGGCCGGCAGCCAGCGTGAGCTGAAATAGCCGCGGTGAGCGACCATCCAGAGGCCGGCGACCGATCTGCCTCATCCGGGAAGAGCGCAATGCTGATACCAACATGGGCCAGTGAAGCAACGTCCTCCGCAACTAGACTGAAGAACAAAAAGACAGCAACTTGTCTGTTCCCCTTCCCCGGTTCAACACTGTTCCCCTCCCCCAACTCCCCAATAAAATCTTAAAAAATAAATAAATAAATAAATAAAAGTCGCATCCACAGGAACTATTTCTAGTTACAAAGCCCTTGATATGACTTAAAGACTAGATTGGGTGACAAGGCCTGTCATTTGCCCAGCTCATCAAGTAATACAGTGCGTACATTTGTAAAACATAACAGAAGTTAATATTTACAGAATCCCCAATCCATCTGAGCCAAAACATGAGCCCTTGAATAACCCTAGACTTCCAGGCCAGACCGCTGGTCAGGGAACCTTAGGACCTCCAGGTGATAAAGACCTTGGAGGCAAGTAACTTGACCATGAACAACACAGAGTAGTCAATAGCTAGGACAAACCTCCCATCCTACTAAATGCATCCTGTCTCTCAGCTGAGATAGGAGAAGGAGAATGTTACGGCCTCACCATTCCCACCACAGCCAAGAGGATCTGACAGAGTTAGCCAAGCAGGGGAGGGGGCCACCCGAGATTTCTGTACCCACTGCAGCTCCTTTACAACTGCTGTTCCCCTGGGTGACCACACAGTATCAGCTCCAGAGGCAGTAGGGCAAGGAGAATAAGGATCGAAGAGGTGGGACTGGTTTCTATCCTGCCTCTCCCACTAATTTGCTGTGTGACACTGGGTGAGTCATTGAACTTTCCTGACCCTTGGTTTCCTTTGGGACACTATTTACACCCATCCTATATACGTCAGGAATGGCTCTGGGGATCAGCCAAGAGAAGAGCTGTATGAGAAAGTAATTTGTAAATCAGGATACTAGTTATTATGTTATTATCATCATCAACAGAATTAGGCTCTAGGCTCATGCAAAAGCCATAGAAGCAGGTGCCGGCTCACTGTGGTTTGGGGATTATGGTTGTTTCATCTGAAAAATGGGGATAATAATACATGACCTGCTTAAAGCAAGGGGTTGGACCAGAGACCCTTTGAGGGTCTCTTCCAACTTGTAAGTCTGTGATTCTACGATTTCGAAGATCCCAAGAAGATTGGCTTCACCTAGTCTCCTGATGTTTGAACTTTCTTTTATCAAGATGCCAAAACATTTCACCTTATAATCAGAAATAAGACTTCAAATTCAAATGTCCTGGAGACGAGAGAAGCAATTGCCTCACATTCTCACTATGGTGTGGATAACTGATGCAGACTCCTTCCAGAGAGCAAATTCTATTGGCAAGCTGGGAACCCTGGCCTGACTGAGTCAAGCAGGCTTCCTCAGTGAGAATTCAGGCTGACTCCTGTCTGTTCTCTGAGACCAAACACGTAACAGCACAAGGCCCCAATTTTAGCTTATTCTCTGAGTATCTGTCCTGCTCCCCAGACTGGGGTGGTGGTGGCTTCAGTGTACTTTGCTAGCTCTGCCCAGCCAGGTTCGCGACCTGGAAGAAATGGCTCCAATACTCACATGACCCCTTTCAGCCCTAACCCAGGCCTAATCCGCCATTTCCCCTCTCATTTCCAAGGGTATCCCCTTGCTCACAGCCCTCAAATTTTAACCCTACGCATTGCAGCAAATTGCCTTGCCTTCCAACCATGCTAGCCAGGGTGGTCCAGGCCTTCTGGAGCCCCCTTTCTCCGCAACCGCCTGGCCCCTACCTCATCCCCAGCCCTAAAACCCAAACAAACAAAAGAATTGTGAAAATGAGCTAGTGTCCAAGAGGATGCAGGCACCATTTGTTCTCCTTCACCTTCTCCATTCTAGCTCAGAGACCCCTGTCAGGGCTGGGCTATCAAGATACTGTGCCTGGTCTCTGTAATAATAATAATCATAATAATAATCACTAGCATTGGTTGAGCATTTATTATGTGCTAGATATTGTCCTGTAATATGTGCACTAAGTCACATTATACACATGTGAAATAGTCACCATTATCCTCATTTAACAGATGAGAAACTGAGACACACAGAGGTTAAGTGACTTGGCCAAGAGCACACAGCTACCATGTGGCAGGGGTGGGAACTGAACCCAGCGTCTGGGCTCTATTATATCCTGCCCACTGAGATACCAACGGTGCCTTCAAGCCCGAAATCATCAGGAAACAAACATGTTTGTGCACTGCTCTTGGACTGGATCTAGAAGCTCAGTCATATCAAGTTCATCCCCTTTGTAAAAGGGTTAATTAAGGCCCAGAGACTGAGTGGTCTACCCAAGTCACCAGCAGGCTGAGCCCAGAGCTAAGGTCTGGGCTGACAAACCCTCCTCCCCCCCCACCCCCCACCCCGGCTTCCATATATTTCAAGAAGCCACTGACCACAGCCAAGGCATGTCTTAACCAGGGGTCATGACCTGGAAGTTAGCCCACAGCCCTATTCCAGCCTGCAGGGGACATCTCAGACCCTTCCTTGCCCCTCCCTGGTAGGTCCTTAAACACCGTCTCTGTTAGGTTACTTGCTTGGTGTTTTCTTGCTTTGCTGTGGTCAGACTGTAAACCCTACACTGATTTGGGGTGAAGACCACAAAAAAAAAAAAAATGGTATGATGGAAAGTAACAGACTATAGAATTGGAGCCGGCTTTGGGTGGAGGTCAGAAAGTGTCTTCACAGCAACACCCCCTTCTCCCGTCCCATGTCTCTGCAATTCAGAGTCAGAAGAGAGACAACTGCCCCGTAACGGCGCTCCAAACACTCCCCACTCCCGCCCCACTCTCTCTCCAGGTGTCAGCCCAACGCGGATCCTCCTTTTCCAAATATGCACACCGCCTCCCTTCTCACGCTCTTCCCCGTTGTCCTGAGAAGTCACCCCACGCCAGGTCTGAGATTTGGTCGGGTTTCCCCAGCTGACAGTTTCCCTTCCGCCTCCAGCCGACACCACACGGTCCGCGGGGTCCTCCATTCATCCCGGATGCGCGCGATTTCCTCCCCTGACCCGCGTAACAACCCACCCACCCGCCCAGCCCCTCGGGTCTCTGCTCCGCGGGGGGAAGGAGGACGATGGGGAAGGAGCCCGAGGCCAAGGCTGTAGCTAAACGGAGCCCACGACGGTGGCAGCCAGGGCGCCGAGTGAGACCTGGAGAGGGACCAGAGCGCGGGGAGGGACACCTGGACAGGCAGGGACAGGGCGCGCCGGCGCGGACGGGGCCCACACGCGTGCAGAGTCCGGGAGCTTGGACAGGGCTCTGAGACGGGGCGGAGTGCGCGGGACGAGGTCTCGGACAGGGAAGGGTGAGACAAGCGGCAGCGAAGGCGACCAGAGAGTCGGACGCTAGAAGGTGCGATGAGGGTCTGAGCCGGGGAAGCCAGAGACTGAGCGGGGGGCGCGAAATCCCACCGCGAGCTGGGGCTTGGGGCCGCAGAAGCTGCGGTCTGAGTTCGAGACGGAGGGAGAAGTTGGCTCTGCACGAGCCGGAGAAGGCGGAGACAGGTGGGTTGGGGGGTCCGGCGGGGGGCGCGGCGGGCACTAACCCGAAGTAGGCGGCGGAGACGGCGGCGGGCAGCGCCAGCAGGCAGAGCGCGGCCAGGGCCCACGCGGGCGGGGGGCGCATGATGCTGGCGGCGCGGCGCCCAGGAGCATCTCCTCGCGCCGCTCAGCGCTCGCAGCGCCGCCACCAGCGGCCCGCGGGGCTTTAAACTCGGGCGGGGCGGAGCGGGAGTGGAGGAGGGCGCAGCGCTGGAGGCACCCCGGGGCGGTGAGCCCCCCGCCCCATTGGCCTCGCCGGCCTTTCCCCGCCCCGTTGCGGGTGGGGCCGCCGCCCCGGGACCGCCCCCCAGGCCCGCCCCCATCTCCCCCTTCAACCCGCCCCAGGTGAGAGCTCACCTGACGCCTCGCCCGCCCGGGAACGCGGCGGGGGAACGTGAAACCCCCGGGGCCTGGAGAGGCGGGGATCTGGGAGTCTGTGCCTCTCTCTCTCTCTGGGGTGGGATGGAGGGACATGCAGGATTCTATCCTCGGAGGAACAGGGTGTGGGGGCAGAGGAGGGAGGCGCCTGGAGTCTGCGGAGGAACGGTGTCCTGTCAGCTCTCCTGCCCGGCGGGTGCGCGAGTCTTTGAGGGCAGGGCCAGGTCTTGACACACAGCCGCTCGCCCGGGGCGGGAGATCCACGTGCAATGGCTGGGAGGACCCTCTTGCCTGGAGAAGGGGGTCCTGGTGGATTCCTTAGAGCGGAACGGGGAAAGAGAGCCCTTTGTCTAAATGGGAGACTGTCACGGGTGACGTGCACAGTGGGCCTCAGTGGGCGCTTGACAAAGTGCTGCTGATGTTCCTGAGACAGAAAAAAAAAAAAAAATCCAGAGGTTCTGCTCAGTGGGGCAGGCAAAGCAGGGATGAGAGAGGGAGGCCAGGGAAGGACCTGCTTTCTAAAGTGTGTAGATGCCAGTACCTCTGTCAGACAGGACGGGTATCTGCAGGGTTGGGCCACAAAGCTCTGTCTTGTATATTCTTTTTTAAAGTGTAATCCCAATTCCTGTAGCGAAGGTGCAGTGATCAAGGTAGAGGGTGGCACCAGTCTAGGAGGGAGACACACAACAAATGACCTGAGTAAGATTTAAAATGTCTTTGAGAGTCTTGAACTCTGGGTCAAATCAAGCAAAACAAAATACATGTAACTTGCACTGAATGTCAAGATCTGCATGGCATGTAAAGTTTCCCAAAAATCAGCCATGCATGGAGAACATCAGGTGACAGTGACCTTGGCTTTGCAGTAGACACTGGCATGATTGCAGGTTGGGAGGCTGGTGGGGAGATGGCAGCTGTGACATTAAGCGGTGTTAGCAAAGGAACACACCCTGCCCCACAGTGAGCCTCTTTGAGCTCAGTTTCCCTGTCAAATGAACAGAGTGATTAGATGATGGATGGTCTTTTAACAACTATGTCAGCCCTACCAAACCTATGGTTCTATTTATTGAGGCGCACAGCCCACTGTGGTGGGTAGAGACCTGGAGTCAAATCATGTAAATATGAGCCCCAGATATGAAATAGGGATGATGACAAATACCTCACAGGATTTTTGTGCAGATAAGGGTGATGCCAAATGCCTAGCAGGTGCTGCCACTCAATATCGGATGTTGTTATAACTGCAAGCAGCACCAGTGATGTGCTGGTGAGTGTTTGAATGCTTTTGTGGGGTAGGTGGGTATCTGATTTGTATTATTTGCCATTTCTGTGCTGGAAATATTCCCACCATGTCTGATTTCAAGCTACCAATGTGGTGTCATCCCTCATCTCTGGAGTTTGGAAGAGGTTGGCACAATCAGCTCTGCCAGCCAGTCTGAGCCAGCTCCAGCCGACCTTGAACCAGACTCAATGAGGCTCAGAGGAGGGGAGGCCAACCTGGACTAGTGTGAGTCAGAGAGGAGGCCATGGCCATGCTCAATGGGCACCGAGTGTAGGCAGGCGAGGAGAGAGCAGGTCCAGCTTGGGCTGCCCCAGCTGCCCGTCCTGTCTTCATACACATCAGCACATAGCACACAAACAAGCATGCACAAGCATGCATTTGCCGGGAGAAAGCGAGAGGTGAGGGGGAGCACATTCTCCCAAAATGACATTTTCAGCATTTCATAAAAGTTACATGTTGACATCTGATGGTTAAGGCTGTGATGCAGAGAAGTTGGAGGAAGCACCAGAGTCAATGAAGATGTAAATGGTTGCACACTGAGATGCATTTAGAAAATATCCAGATGCATGTTCTTGAGCCCCCATCAGCCCCACCCTTGGGCTCCTCATGTTAGAACCATGCTGCTCTCTGCCTGCTGGGGAGACCCCCAGCTTGCCCATGGATGTTTCAGAGTTGTGCTTCTGCCTTCTTGGTCAACGGGGCTTCACAGAACTGCCCAGGTGGCAGCTGCTGTTGCTACCATGTTATCAAGCTGTGTGTGTGCCTGTGTGTGTGTGTGTTCCTGGCCCACCACATGGTCTCACTGAAGCCTCATACCCCCTGTGAGGTTAGGGCAATCATTATCCCTATTGCACAGATGAGGAAACTGAGGCTCAGAGAGCTTAAGTAGCTGGGGAATGTGACCCAGTTATAAACAGTGAAAGCAGGAATTGAGCCCAGCTCCAGTGCGACTGACAATGAATGTGGCTCTCGATGGCTGTGGCTGGCTGGGAGCCACCCAGCCAGAGCCCAACTCACATTGACCTTTGCATAATTCATCCTTATGGAACATCATGTACCTGCTAAGTTCTGACCCTCAAGCAAAGAGAGGGAGATGGCAGTGAAAACAGATCATCTCCACAATTGTGGTATTGTGGGATCCCTGAGGAAGGACATGAAGCCCTCAGGACTTGTGGCTCCATAAATGGTTTGTGGCTCCCAACTGCACCTCTGCTCTCTGAGCTCCTCAAGGGCAGGCCTGAGTTTTATTTCTCTCTGTATGTCCAGAGCCTGGCATGGGGCTCAACACATAGTAGGTGCTCAGGAAATACATGCTGCCAGCTTATAACCTTGGTCTGTGGCCTTTTTATGGGGCTGCAGAGATAGAAAGTGTCATACTGACACAATGCATGCTCACAGAAGCACTTCTTCCCACACTCAGACACACACTCCATCACACACACACACACACACACACACACACACTGACACTCTACAACACAAGCCCAGGCATTCAATGACACACAGACACCCCCACACCTCCCCCATGGATATCTAAATTCCTAGGCAGCCCCACAGCTGCTCCTGGACCCACACGTTCACACAGGTATGCAAAAGAAGCATTCTTAGACATTCACATGCAGCTACCTGTTTCCATCAACCAGCCCAAGGCAGCCACAAGGGGCTGGAGTCCTCCCCTCCCTCTGCGGGTACACACACACACACACACACACACACACACACACACACACATTTTGGAGGTTACAAACGCAAGGCTGAAAGGTTAGCAATGGCTGCATCAAAGCCAGCTCCAGGGGTCTCCAGACATCTCCCTCCTGCTCCTCTCCCCCAATTCTGCCCCCAGGCCCAGCCACCCTGACTAAAGCAAACCCTCAGGAACCATGCATCTTTGTCTGACCCGAGGTCTCCCACAACTCCAAACCCCAGGCAAGCCCAGGTCCTAGGCAGAGACTGGCAATCACACAATCCCTGCAGCTCACCACCACCCGGCCCTGAGCTAGTGGAAGTGAAGAATTCCAGGCTGGCTATCTCCCTCTAATCACCCTCATACCTGCACTGGAAATGGACTCAGCCCAACAGGAAGTGGGGCAGGTGATGCCTGAGCGGCTCCGAGGGAAGGCACCAGTGCCCAGGCCTACGGCTGCTCAGGAAAGCTGGTCCTGGGAAGGCCCGGTAGGACTGGTGCGGGTGTGCTCACCTGCCCCTCTGCCTGTCCTTCCCGCACCCCCATGACTCAGCCTCCTCCACCATGGCCTCAGTATTACTAGTTCTGTTCTGACCACTCCCATCCTACCCACCCCACTCCCATTTGCATTGGACTTGACTCCCACTTGCGTTATTTGGCTCTGGGCCCTGTGATGTAGCACATTAAGCATCACTATCCCCACTATTATAGATAGGACACTAAGGTCCAGAAAGGTGAGTAACTTCTTCAGTGTCATGGAAGTCACTGGCACTTGGTGGTTGGGAACTGGTGGTCTTCAGGATGTCAGGCTGAAACAGAACTAAAAGCTAAGTGGGGGAAGTGGGTTCCAGAACCCCACACGCAAGAGACTCATGGCTATGCTTGAAAACAACAACACAAAAAGATGGCGAAGACACCCACATGTTTAAAAAGTGGGTGCCTTGGAGGTTGGGAGTATGGGTAAAAAAAATGTTTTTATTCTCTTTGTATTTTTCAAATTTTCTATGACAGGCATATTTAACATTTATAGTGGAAAAAATTCCTTAAAAGGGGGAGGGAACATGTCTTTAATGATGGAACTTGAAGCACTGGCAGAAAAGCTATTTGGGAGGGAGCGGGGACAGCTATTCCTGGATGGCCTCCTATGGGGGCCCTCCGTCCATCCTTCTGTAGGAAGGGCCCCTGTTCTCTCTTGTGGAGCTTGCTTCTGAGTTGGCAGAGCTCAGCCCACCCAGGATCATTCTAATTTGAGTCCTTATTTCCTCTGTTCCTTCCTCCCTTCCTTCCTTTCCTCCAGAATTACATTCTGAGTGGAGGAGGTTACGTTGCGTGGAGGATGGCATGACCCTCCCTTGCTCCTGAGCTGCCTGAGGCCCTTCTCCAGCCCCTGATACAGCAGCATCTTTGAGCTTAGTCAAGGAAGGCTGAATGCAGCAGGGTGCCCTTTAGCATCCCCCCACCCAGCCATGCTTCCATTGCCCAGACCAGGAGGTTTTGCTGCTGTGATGTACCACTCCCTCCTGGAAGCCTGCCTTGACTGACCACTTCTGGCTCTACTCACTCACCACCTTGGCCCTAGAGATTTGATTGGCACAGCTTAATTTTGTGCTCGTGGCTACATAAATACACACTGTCCTTGAGTTTAGGGGATGTCAGGCACCCCTGCTATGTATAGATTGCAGATTTCTCGAAGACCAAAACCCCTGGCCCGTTACTTTTATATCCCATGCCTTGCCCCCTAGTGGAACTGAGCTTTAGCCCAAAGTAAAGTAATCATTACATATTTAAATTAATGAATGAATAAATATTGCTACAAACCCTGCCCTTGATTTTATAATCTTCATGAGCAACAAGGTGTTGAGCCCTCCAACTACTAGCGTGGTTGGAACCGGGGGGAGTGTTCTGAGCAGTCGACTTCTATTGAAGAATCATAAATAGGTAGGTAGGCGGGTGGGTAGATAGGTAATAGGTAGATAGATAGCAATCTGGATGGACAATCCCAATTTTTAATAGACTGCTTCATTGTCCCCATATATCAACTCATAATTGTCAGGGGACATATATGTCTGTGTTCTGCCTGGGCACTGGGCTCACCATGAATATACCCAGGCCTGGGTTACCACTTCCAGAAGCAGTAGAACACAGTGAGATGACTGGGCAAGCAGCCCTGAACAGCATGCATGAGACTTGGGCTACTGTGAATCCCCTATAGGGCCTTCCCATGGTCAAGCACCAACGAAAACCTCTACTGTACGGGGGTATTTTACCACAGAGAGGTGTTCCATGCAAGGCACTAATGCAGCTCAAAAGGAAGAAAAACGAAGGAAAGGGGAGGGCAAGAAAAACAGCTTTCTTGGAAAACAGAAATGAAAAATAATCCAGAATTTATTATAAATAACATTCTAAAGATTCAACTCTGAAGAGAGGCATTCTCAACGTCATTTTGGTGTGCTTTCATCTGAGTAACTTCTCGCTCTCTGACAAGGAAGGCTGAGAGGAAAGGGATCCATCTTGCAGTTCAGAATGCAGTGCTGCCTGGAGGGATGCAGCCCCCTGCATGGCCAAAGGAGATGGCCATCACAGACCATTTCCTTCCGGGTCGCATTTTCACAGCTACAAGTAGGAATAAGTTTGCAGGAAGTGCTTGTTGACAAAATTGTGACTAGTGAACAGCTGAGTCACACAGCATGTATTCCTGAACTCAGTGTGGGACTCTAGTGGCCCAGCCAGAGGTCTTTCTTTATTTTTATTTTTATTTTTATTTTATTTATTTATTTTTTTTGAGGGCAGTGTCACTGGCCCTCATACGTGGGACCCTAACCGGGGTGGCTAGCTTCCCAAGCCAGCGCCCAACCACCGAGCCACTCGGCCGGCCCAGAAGTCTTTCTTTAAACTGGGTGGAGACTCAAACCTTGATTTATCTCTAGGAAACAGTAAGCTCAGGTTTAACTCCTTTAAAAAAAAATGACTAACTCTAATTTACTGCAAAATTTTCATTTCATAAAAAGTATGATTATATAATATTCAATTTAACAAACTTTGAGCATCAGGTGCTCCATCCATGGAGTAGGAGATGATTAAGCCACATCCTACCCTTGAGGAGCACCCAGTTTGTTGGGAAAGACATGCAAATAAGTACAGACAGCATTTTGACAGTTCTATATAAGTGTAAGCTAGTTATTGACTACTTACAAGGTGCAGGGCATTGTTCTGAGTTCTATAGGAATATTAACTTGTTGAATCCTCACGACATTTTACAGATGAAGAAACTCAGGCACAGAGAAGTAACTGGCCAGCGAGTAAACTTGGACCCAGGGTTAGAACCCTGTGAGCTGGCCCCAGAAGCATGTGTTTCATCACTGTGCCACAGCAAAAAAAAAAAAGAAAATACCAAGTGAGATGAGAACTCAGGTGAGAGGACAACCCCTTTATTGTTCCAGGGAAGGTGTGTCTCAGATAATACCAAGAGGCAGTGATAGTTGAGCTGGATCTTGCACTGATTTTTTTTTTTTTGGTCTTTCTTCACTTGACCAAATGGCACAGTCCACCCTAATTTGCCACATAAATGTTTGATAAGGAAGCAAGTTTTCCCAGTGGTTGTCATTACAATTCTAAGGAATGACTGTACAGAGCATTCCTTTGCTATATTGGGTTCAACTTTGGAGTAAGAAATGGATTGAAAGGGACACTGGGGACTTTAGGAAATATCATTGAGACTTGCTGAACCTTGCCACTCTGTGTCATTGACTCTGGAATCTCATTTTCACCCCCAGCTCCAATGTCAGGGTCTACTCCCTCTCTGGGTTTAGCACTCCCGATATGCCTAGCTTCCGCCCCATGACGTGACATTCAGTGTCTACTATGATCTGGTTGCAATACCACATGTCTCCAATAGGGATCGCTGGCTACAATGGGATGCCACACCTGTGGTTGAATGGAGAGAACCCGGATCTTAACCTTGTTCCTGGCTTCCTCTGTGACCTCGGTTTCCTCATCCGTAAAATGGATATAACACTCCCTGTCTGTCTTCCTCAGAACAGTGGTGAAAAACATGAGGATGAATGTGGGCACCTTGCAGTGTGATTCAGAAGAGTCCAGGTGATTTCAGAAAACCAATCATTCCACAGCCACCTTCTGAGAATCCCTCACCGTGCCAGGTGCCATATGGAATCCAGAAATTATTCCCACCTTTGCATACAAGGACTTTCAATAAAGGTTTAAAGCAAACTATGGGAGGTGGGGGACCCTACCTCTCCCTAATGCAAAGCAGAAGCAGTATCCCCTCCCTGGGAAAGATAGCGGGGTGTGCAAGTCCCTCCCCCCAATAGCTTATGTCTTCCTCACACAACCCAGTTTGCTCATGGGGAAACCGAGGCACGGGAAAGCGAACTTACCCCAGAACCCGGATTCCAGGAACCTTCTAGACAGCTAATCTTAGAATGTAGGTTGGGAAGAGTCGGCGCGGGAAGGCAGGTGGCCGAAGCAGGCCGGGAGGGACGCAGAAGGGAGGCCCTTCCTTTCCTGCCACCCCAGCCCGGCGGGCTGCGCCGAGGGCGGCCAGCCTTCTGCAGGAGCGCTCCCTGCTGGTGGCCGGCGCCGTTGCGTGCGTGGGGGAGGGCGCTCCGCGTGGGAGGCTCTGTTCTCTGGGAGACCCGAGACCCACGCAGAGTAGAGCAGGAAAGGCCCAGGCGGATCACTCCGAATCCTTCACTTGGCAAACAGCAAACACGCATTTTAGAAAAGGATGTGACCTGCGTAAGGGCTCCCAGCGACCCGCGGGATGTGGGTCTCACACAGCAGAGCCCTCCATTTGCCCTCCCCTCCCTTCCTACCCCGCATTCCTGAGCCCAGACGGCCCCTACCTCCTGCCCTACACCCGGCCAGCCCCCATTCCTCCTCTCCTCTTCAGTCCCTACTGCCTCACAAGCTCGTCTCCTCCAGAGACCCTCCCTCACTGTAGCCCCTGAGTTTTTTCATCCGAAGCCCTATCGCCTCCAGGGAGCTCGAGTTTCAATGGCTTTCAATTCCAGGACACGGCTTGGTCGGCCTGTTGGCAGGATCTTGGGGACCATAGAGGGGACTCTTTCTTTTGGCTTTTTCACTCACCAACCTAGGTCCTCTCCGCACCCCCAGATGTGCCTGGAACAGAGCTGAACTCTCACTCCGTGATGCATATTGATGGATGACTTTTTCTTCTTCCTACTGTAAAGCAGCCCAGCAGGGTACCTCTGGCCCTGGACAGCCAGGATATCTACGCTGGCTTGGGGGCTTTCCTTCCTAGCTCGTGACTTTGGGCAAGTCGCTTAAAACCTCTCAGAGCCTCTGTTTCCCCAACTGTAAAAATAGAAATAAAGCTTTGGGGGCTGGTTGTGAGGATTAAATGAGATAATGTGTAAAATGTGCTTGGAACACAGCAGCTGCCCAATAATTGGCAAGGTTGATTAGTCAGACTTCCAGGGAGGCTCAGGCTGGTCTCTCTGGCCTCATCCCTCTCCTATTTGGTACCCTCTTTCTGAAGTGTGAACCTGCCAGCCCTCATCCTCTTTATCCCCTGCCTCCTGTTGTGAACAGCATCAGGGAAGGGGCCACGCAGTGACTATGAAAAAATCATGGGAAAGGAGGATGTTGTTAAAGAACAGAAAAGGCAGAACGATGGTGTAATCAAGCCACACTATCGCCTCTGCTCCCCTCAACGCAGTTTTTAGGTCCCTGGTCTGCCTCTCTCACTTCCCTCTTTGTGCTGGCTTCCTCACCCTGTATTCTTTCTGAACATATCTATCTGCTTCTGCTTCCATTAACTACTACTTCCTGCCACTTAGAACTTACAGCCTGCACGTGGCTGTCATGACTGTCCTGACACCCTCACTGTGCCATGGCTATTCAGTTTTGGGGCCTGGTGGCATCTGCATCAAAGGCTGTCAGCCAGCTGTGGACTGGCCGCCCAAGGGTCAGGTATCCATGCCCGATCCTGTTGGCTGTGGTCACAGGGACAGGATATGTGCTGTGAAGCAGGGCCACAAACATATTTGCATGTCCAATAAAATAAGTATTCGATAAGCACTGTTATAATTAATAATAATATTTGAGACTTGGTGAAAATTCATTCAAAATTCATTAGAAAAGGAAACAGCTCTTGTGAACTGTTTTATGTGGTGAATAATCCCCTCTACCCACACAGAGCTCCATGCCAAATTATCTGTTTGGTACGCCCAGGTTTTTATGGACTGCTTCTGCTGTATATACTCACATGCTTGTTGCAACAAATACTGCTCCAGGAAACAGTCTCAGGGCTCTCAAACTCAAATGATGGCATTGGGAGAAGGGCTTCCCCAAATTCCCTATGGTGTAATTTTTTAAAATGGACATGAGATATGGGGAAAAAAAAAAAAAAGGGCAGCCCCTGCTCTGCATCTTCCAATCCACTCACCCATTGGGCTGCAGGCTCTTTCTTCCTTCTCCTCTCCTCTCTCCTTCCCTCCCCTCCCCCATCCCATTACAGGTCCTGCTCCAGGAGGGTGAGCAAAACCCGGAATCTTCAGCCAGATATCTCTGAGAGGAACCAGCAGGACCAGTGTACACTGAAGGCTTTTGCTCTCTGTTGTCCCTCTGATGGCTGCTGGGAGAAAGGAGATGGGGCAGGAAATGTGCACGGTTCCTCCACTCCCAGGCTGTGGCCTGGAGTTGCCCCCACACCTGCTCACTCTCTCAGATGATGGTCTGCAGGTGAATTTCAAGATCAGTGGTGAGGTGTTCTTCATTGCCCTCCCCCACCCCAACATTCATTGTCAGCATCTCTCTAGCTGCTGTTCCTAGAAGCCCCAGCAGGTGTCACTGTGACCCTGACCATTCTCCCAGGCTCCTCTTTTGGGCCTGTGTGCACATCTTTGAGGTCTGGGGGGCTCCCAGAAGTGGGACCTCAACTCCAAGGAATCCCAGAGGGAGGGTCCTGTCCCAGGGAAAAGGGTCCTGATCTCTGTTTCACTCTCTACCAGAGCCATTTTAGGGAAGGACTGTGGTTCATTGAAGGTTCCACCTCATGGTCAAGGTGCTAGGCAGGGGGTACAGAGGTGGAGAGCAAAGGGGGAGAGGGGAGCTAGACCTTCCTCCCTTCCCTCCAAGCTGGCCAGGTCTCTTCTTCCATTGCATTAAGAGAGTGTCCCCCGCCCCCACCAACCCACTTGACCACCAGCTCTGAGCTTTGGGGACAAATCTTGGTGACAGCTCAGGGCCACACAGGGTCAGGAATCACAAAACTGATGAGGAGCCAGAAGGCACAAAGGGGGCTGTAAGTCTGGGAGGTTTCCTGGAGGAGGTGAGTGTGGACCGAAGAGATTAACTCATCACCCTGGCTCATATAAAGAACAAGAGAGATGAGGGGCCAACCTTGGGGTTTGGTGCTGTTTGGGGAAGGAATGCTGACAGGCGAGTTCATCAGTGGTCATTTGGGGGGGCGTGTTTCTGGGGTTGGGGTTGGCTTCCAGGGACTCATCCCCCACAGGCCAGAGAAACAGGGGCCACAGATTAAGAGAGTGGGGCAGGTCTGAGCCTTGGGAGGAACTGGCAAAGGGCTATGGAGGGAAATACAGGATGCAGAGTTGTGAGAGGGAAAACGGAGACCTTCTTGCCAGGCTGATTGGCTTGTCTAGAGAAAGGGATGTGACAGCAGAGAGGAGAGGAGGCAGGCAGGGAGGACTAAACTTATACCCAGCCTTAGAAACAGAACTGAGCTGGCCCAGGTGTGTTTGCTTCCTTGAGCCCTTGACTTTTCTGGGATGAAAAGTCAGTGACAAGCCAGGGAGATTGGCTTTTCCACGGAAGGCGCTCGACACCTGTTCCAAAGCCCAACCAGACCTCAGAGAGTCTAGCAGAGCTTCCCAGTTCCCCGCTGTGCTTCCTGATGGCCCATCTCTCCTCCCCTCACACCTCCCTGCTGCTTCCCACGTCCCAGCCATACTGCCCTCCCCTAGAGGCCCTCATGCAATCGAGTCATCACCCACACCTCTAGCCACTGCCCAGGACATCACTACCCCAACCCCCACCCTCACCCCATCTCCCCACCTCCAGAGTTGGCAAATTTGCCCTTTTGGTTGTCACCTCATGGAGATTTGGCCCAGTCTTGACACCTGGGGTGGGACCTACCCCCACCCCCATGGAGACAGGAAAGACTTGAGAACTAGTGAAAACACATACTTCAGCAGGAACAAAATGCAAAGGAAGTTGGAGGAAAAGGCACCCTGCCCACCAGGACCTGACAGACAGCCTCTCCTGGGCAGTCTCACCCTACTCTCTCCTTTGGGATCCTGTTTTCCAGGATGTGGGCTCATGTGGAAAACCTCATATATGTAGAGACACACATATATGTAGAGTAAGAGGTTTCAGAAGACACAGTAATGTCTCCTTTTCTGTCCAGAACTGGCCTCTCCTGAGCAACTTCCCACATATTGCCTCATTTGCTCACAGGACTAGCCTGTGGGCAGCCAGGGAAGCAGGGCTGCCCACTGCCCTGAGCGAGAGGCCAGTGCGGCGCGCAGCGAGCCTCCAGCAGTCCCCGAAGTGCACACAGCAGCCAGACGACCAGCTGGGCAGGTGGGGTGGGGTGGCTGTCCATTTCTTCCTAACACTAACACCGATGCTTCCAAGGGGGCTGGTCATGCTCCCAGGACTGGAACTCAGGCCTGAGTGGCACACCAGGGGATCAGAAGGAAGTGCTAGTTTTTTAGTTTAATTGTTACGGGAAGCAACAGAAGCTGCCGAGTGTTTTCAGCAGGCGTGAGAACACCGCACTGAAGGAGCCCTTACGTGGGAGCTCACATTCTGGGTCAGATAAAATACAATCAGCCAGGACCGCAGCCCAGTGTCATGCACGTGTAGGCTCGTTTCCTGAGAGCCCCTACGCTAGTGCACCATGCATCCCCAGGAGTGGATGTCTCTCGATTGACAGCCAGGGGCCGGGACACTTAAGTCCTGTGTCGCCAACAGCCCTCACCCTCTATTACTCTTGTGGTTATGTGGTGGACTCTTCGTGGAAACAGGCAGTCACTGGCCAGGCGGCAGGGACATGGTCCCCAAGTGCCAAGGCACAGCCTAGAGCAGCCTGTTCCCATCCTGGGATGTGTGACAAGGACCAAGGATCCAGGGTGCAGGTTGGGGACTTGTCAGCTCCCCAACCCACCCTTCTAAGTCCCCTGTTGAGGATTTCTAGACACCTAGACACCCCTATGAGCCAGTGGCCCACTCTGAGCCCACAGATGACTTTACCATGGACATGTCATGTTTACCTTGGCCTCCCCATCCCCACTGGCCCTAGCCAGCTTCCTGGCGCCCCTGATGCGCGATTTTCACCCCAGAAGTGGCTGTGGCATTTTGGTGGCTAGGGCCAGTGCCTTCCCAAGTCCTTTCCATTGCTCTGTTGCCTGATCTCCTTCATCCATAACCCCCCAGGAGTGGGGGCAGGGCTGGGGGCCAGAGGGGTGCTCTCTAGGCAGCGGCAAGGGGCGGGGGCCGGGGCTCCCCTAACTGCAGAGGCTAGCCTTACACACCCAGCAACACATGTCCCCCTTTATGGCCAGGGCTTTCTCTCGGTGCTTAAAGGCAACTGTGAAAAGAGCAGGGCTGATTCTGGCTGCCTAGCTGTCTCCTGGCAACAGGCCTGGCAGGAGGTCTTTCTTTCTCCCCCCGCCCCACCTCCCTTCTCTCCTCCACCACCACCCTCTCTCCTTTCCCCCCTGTGTCTAGTGTTGTGTATCATTAAAACTTCCCTCCCAGCCACTTCGCAGCCAACAAGCAGGCCCTTCTGGGGCCAGTTCCTTTGGGGCAGCTCAGCCAGCCGGCCCCGGGGTGGGGGCTCTGAGGGGTCAAGCCCCCAGAGGCAGGCTTTGTGTTCTGGAAGCAAGGCTGAAACTCAATTTGGCAGCCTTCGGCATGTTCATGAGAGGCAGCCACTAGAACGCCCCGCCCCGTGCACCTCTTCCTTTTCCTTTCTCCTCCTCCCTTTCAGATTCCAGCCTCTTCCGTTAGTGCCAATAGTGCCACTGGGCACTGCCCAGCCCTGTTTGGGCCTCACGAACAACCCCTCACCTAGAATGACAAGCCTCTACTGAAGGCTGGAACAGCCCCAGCCAGAGGCCTGCAGCCAGCTGTGGACCAGTGTGCTGATCTGTCCCGAAAGGGTCAGGGACACAAAAGGTAGTGGGCCACAGCTACCATCCAATCTGTGAGTGTCAGGACCAGAAGGACTCCTCATTTGGCCACTTTAATCTAGAAGGGACACTGAGACCCAGAGAGGATAAGCGCCTTGCCCAGGGACACACAGCCAGTCAGGGAAAGCTGGGGCTGGAACCCTGGTATCTGGTTTTCCTCTTCTGTGACCGTTTATACTTCTCGCTGGAGGGAAACACGTGGCTCTCTGAGCGGATGAACCTTCTGGGCCCTGACCTGCCTACCTCTAATGCAGTCTTCATAGGATATCTAAACTTGACCAGGTCATCTAAGGCCCTCTCCCTCCCCCATGCAGACAGCCTCCAAAAGGTCTGGACTGGAGGGGTGACCCAACACTTGCACAGTTCCTCTGAACAACTGGGGGGCAGTTTTCCTTTTCCACCCACCACCACCACCACCACGAGTATCTGTCACAGAGGCCTGAAGCTGGAACACCCTGTCATCTGACACATTCATAAGTCTGGATGCATGGCCCCTATCTGACACATCAAGGCAAGGATGATTCTGGGTTATCCTCAGCTTGTGGCCAGGGTGGCTTGCAGATCCAACTCCAGTGCCCTCCATTTCTGCCAGCTCCAGCCTCGCTCACCCTCAGGGCCCCCAGCCAACCAGCAGGTGCAGACCACCAAGAAGACACCCTGACCACACAGGCTGGCACTGGCAGGGCCCTCTGACTGCAGGCGCTTGTCTCAGATCCAGTGTCATCCAGGCACTAGGGATTTCCATGCCACCTTCACACCACGGCTGCATGCACTCGGTTCTATTCTCTTAACCTTTTCTTTAAATTGATTTGCTTTGTTCTTGATAACTTCAACTAAAAAAGAAACTTTAGACTACTATGATTTTCAGCAATGCAATTTCATTCTAACCAGATACTGTTGCCCCCACCCAAAGGCGCTGAATGACCGTCTCTTTATTAGAAAAGGGTCTTAGTAATCATTATATTAGCACCAAACAGACTTTCTCCTTGATACGCAAAAGGAGCGTAGGAGAATGGAACGGGGAATATGAGTACATGAGCTTTCTCAGGAGTTTAAAGATAGTTAACACCACGCTGCACCTCTTGGGGCAGCCATGGTCCTCTCCAGCCTCAGAGAAACATTATCATTAGTCATGGACATGCTCTCAAAATTCCAACCTTTGGCCAAGTAACGTTTCAGACTGTCTTAATTTCTGGGCAAGAAAAAAGAAAATAGAAACATTTTGGTAATGCCATATTCTCTGATTTGGGAATCAGAAAACTATTTCTCACCTTAGCACCCACCCCCTTGATGTGTAGAATAAAGGGCAGAGGGGGTCTGGGGAGGGTCAAAGTAGGGGTAAGTGAGGAGGATCAGAAGAAGGAAGGCTTTGGGGCCCAGCAAAACAGCAGAGCTGGGAATATCATCATTTACCATTGTCCCTCAGTCATTAGACAGTCTGGGCAAGATTTTTGCCTTTTATTTTTGTGGGAGTTCACACGTTAATAAGTCTTAAGGGACCAGAATGTGTTGTCTATTATATATCCTGAAGCTCTTTGGGTAAATGATGCCATTTGACCCTGTGAGCTGTGGCATTAGTATTCCCATTTGCCAGATAAGAAAACAGGCACACAGAGATGGAAATCACTTGGCCAAAGTCACAGTTAAGCAATGGAGTCACAATCTCAAATTGTTCTGACTGATTACAAAGGCCATGCGCCCCCCACAGCATTGTTCTGACTCCCTCCCCACAACCCGAGACTCTCTGGCCAGTAGGAACAGAACTTAGGAGACCCCGAGGGATCAGAGGATGAGGCTCATGCTCAGAGGCCTGAAAATGTGGGCAGAAGGCAGAACACAGCCCTCTGTCCACAGACAAGCCTCCCACCAGCCCCTCGGAGAAGCAGCCTTACGAAGTGCTGTGTGCGTGTGTCTGAGAGCTGCTTGTCCCCACACTCAGGGAGCTGGAGGAGGCTGGTAAATGGCATCTTGAGAGTGTGGAGCAAGGAGATGAGCTGAGTTCCTGCAGCTCTTTTTTTTTTTTTTTTTACTGGAGATAATTCATACACCATAAAATTCACCATTTTAAAGTGTACCATTCAGTGACTTTTATATTCAATATGTTGTGCACCCATTACCACTACCTAATTCCCAAACATTTTCATCACCCCCTAAAGATACTCTGTACCATTATCAATTAAGCTGCTGTTTGTTAAGGAAAAGGCAGCATGAGATGAGACTATATTCTGGATTAATTTTAAACCTCACCTCAAGCCTATTCCCTCTCTTTTGTTGTTTCTTTCTCCCCCCAAGCTGTCTGAGTGTCCAACCTTACTCCCACCCAAACTGCACCCCCAAACCAAGAAAAAGAAGTCTAACTAGCCCTTCAATTAAAGCAACTCAACTTGAGAGTCAATCAGCAACACTTCATCTAACTGCCCTGTACCAGATACTAGGGGCAGGAGGACACCGATTTCACTTAGGAGGACTTTGGTTGCAAGAAACAGATGGAAGTGGCCTAAAAAAAAACACAAGGAAAATGAGGGCCAGCCAAATGGCTCAGTTGGTTAAGAGCTCACTCAAGAGTGCGAGCTGAGCTCTGAGCAACAGCAGTTCGATGCCCAGCCTGAGCTGAGCTGCCGTTGAGCTGCCAACAGGTGGCAGGATGGCTCAGCTAAAAAAACAAAAAAAAAAAAACACAAGGAAAATGTATTATTTCACCTAACAAGAAGCTTCAAAGAAGGACTCCCCTGGGGTCAGCCAATGTCTTAGCAATGGTGTCAGACACCCAGTTTCTTTTTCTCTCTTTGCTCTTTTTCTTCTGCTAGTCAGACTCATCTTCTTCCCTCTTAGTTGCAGGATGGCTGCTGCAGCCCCAGGCACGCCCCTCCCCACCCCTCACCCCAGACGCATCAATGTCTAAAAGCAGGAAAAGGGGACATTTCTTAGCTTTGCTTTAAGAGTGCAGATAAAGTTTTCCCAGAAGTCTTTTAGCACCCTTCAACAGATCTCTTCTTACATCTCATTGGCCAAAACTAGATCACCCGTCTATCCTTATACTAATCCCTGGTAAGGGGTAGGGGTCCCCATGATTGGCTTAGACCAATCAGGATTTATCTCTGAGCCAGGTTGGGGAGGGGTTTCTGCCAGCCTGGAGGAAGTGTAAGAAGTGTAAGCTACACTACAACCTAAATAAATAGAAGACTTCGCCCTCAAGAAGCTCAAGAAAAAAAAGCTGAGTGCCATACAGGAATGGAAGGGACACTTACTGATCACTTAACATGTCCCAAGTGCCATTCTGGACATGCAGACATCACTTCACTGAATAGGAAACAGCCATTTGAAGCAGGTGTTAGACTCATTTTTTCAGATGAGGAAACAGGCTCAGAGAGGATACGTAATGTGCCCAGTATCACACAGTAAGAGATAGAGCTGGGATTTATTGAGGGTAGTGGTGGTGGCATGATATCGGCTCTAAGACAACCACTCAGACAGAGGGTCTCCCCAGCCAGAAATATGGAACCCCATTCAGGCCTCACCTGGGAGCCAGGGTGAAGGAGCAAAGGAGATGGGTTCTGTCAGATGTGGGGCAATGCCAGACAGGTGCCCCTGCATTGCTCAAGGACCTGTCTATGACACAGCCACCTGCTCCTGGGCTCTTGCTGGTGAGGTAGCTCTGATTTCACTGCCCACTGGGTCCCTATCCTTGTATCCAGGCTCCCAGGGCCCAGGACCAATGGCTGGGCCCATCCTGAGGTTCCAGCAATGGCTGGTGCAGGATGCACTCATCTGTGGGGGGGAAAAATTAACTGGCAGAGCTCCGGAGGGTACAAACCAGGATTTGACCAGAAATTTCTGCACCCTCTCCAAAAATAATATTAGGTTTGTTCTATCCCATTTTCCTAGCATGCCCCTGCCAAAATCTTCTCCCAAGATCCCTGAGATAGAAAGAACCATCACAGCTTTTAGTTTTTAAGGACTCGTTTTATTTGATCATCTGATGGATAACTGTCTCCCCAGCACATGGCAAGGCCCAAACCTGGACTGTTTTGGATCACCAGGTCACGAGAAAGGCAAGCTTCTTGGGGATGGACCAGTCCTCCCTGGAGCCCCTGGAGCTCAGCCCTAGGCTTTGCCCACAGCAGGCACCAAGTGGATATGTGTGGGTGGTGGGAGAAGCAGAAACCCTTCCCTACCCCTGGAACCAGGTGAAGGGGAGCCTTAGCTTGGCTGAGGTTGCAGACAGAAGAAACCAGGGATGGCTTTTGGGCTGCATCCGGGGCTCTCCTCCTCTCTTATGACCGCTTATGTCCCACTCACCAGGGAGTGGAAGGAAAACTGGGAGTGACAGGCCTTACCAAGACAAACCATGTCATCAGCCACACACAGACAGACAAGCAGGGGTCTGGCTCTACTCTCCTGCACAGGGAGCACTTCCTTGGCAGGAACTGACCTTGGATTAGAGCCCCAAGGCCTCAGGCAGGCCAGCCACGTCTGGGTGGGGGGCTCAGGGCTCTGAAGCAAAAGCAGAATAAATGGGATGGAGGAAGGCTGAAAAGGGGGAAGGAAGAGGAGAGAAGAAAGAGAGGCAAAGGGGGTACATAGCATATGCCCTAGGTGACCTGTGCAGTGGCAATTCCAGACAAGCTGCCAACCCCTGATCTCACCCCACTTGGGGCAGTGCAGGTGTCATCTGAGAGGGAAGCAGGAGCCAAAAAAAAGTGGGGTAGCTGGGGTGAGCGGGGAGTTCTAGGGGCCAAGACCTACTCAAGATGGGGAAATGAGCACCCCAATGGGCCATAAGGAACCCAGACAGGAGACAGTGGTCCTCCGACCTGAGGCCGCAGCCCCTGCTCCTCTCTCCCACCCTCAGCCAGTCATCAACAATGTTTATAAAGGGCCTACTATGTGTTAGACCCTGCTCTGGGCTTTGGGGCTTCATCAGTCCCATGGAGTTTAGATTTTAGAGCAGGAAATGGACATTAAGTGAATAAGTTAACAGGTATCTTTGATGTGTCATATACATAAGATAAGGTCAGGGTTAAGGGCTACGCAGAAAAATAAAGTGGAATAAGAAGCCCAGAGGGATAGGGTGGAGGAGCAGCTGGTGGTATGGAGGGGTCTCTCTAAAAGAGGAGATTTTAGAGGTGGGTCTCCAGTGGGAATGTCAGACAGGATTTTCCTGGATCAATCCTTCTGGAGGAGGTTCCTGGGTGCCTGAGGACGAACTGCTGAGGCTGGCAGGGCAGAAGGAGTGACTCAAAAGAGCAGCCTATTCCTCAGCCCCTAAGAGGAGAAGAAGGAAACCCAATATTTATCATTCACCATCCGCGGTCTGGCATTCTGTCAGCACTGTTCTCATTTAACGCTGACAACTCCCTATGAGATATAAAGTATTATCTCCACCTTACACGGAATAGAGGAGGGTCAGAGATAACTGGCAGCTGGCCAGTGGTGCCTCTCCCCCTTTCTTTCTGTTGCCCCCTCCCTTCTAAAAGACTTCGACCCCAAATCATTTTCCAGCCCTCGGGGAACTGGAGATGACTAAGACTAGAGGAACTCCTATGACAGGGAAAACCCCTCCTGTTCCCACAGGTGGCACCTGTGATCTCGGGGTGCGAGTGGGCCAGACCAGGAAGGACTCTGTGACATCACCCTGCCCTTTGCAGCCTTCCGTATCTCCACTGACACAAGGCTGATGCAGCCGCAGTGTCCTCGCCTGGACGCCCAGGACTGCAAACTGGGGACCTCACAACGCCTCGGCCCGCCCTCATCCTGCATCTGGGACCGGCCCGCCCTCCCAAGGGAGCCACCTGGGTGGAGAGGAGAAGGGAGACCGAAGCCACGCACACCTTATCCCCAACTAAGCTCAGGGATTGCCAAGTAGATTAAGGGCATTCACTCCCGAGGACGCCTACTTAACCTGGATCCCCAAAGATCCCAGCTGCTCACCCACAGAAGAGCGGGCGCCCGGCCCACAGGTGCAGGGCGGGGCAGGGCCTCCTTCCTCGCCTGCAGACTTCCTGCCCTGTTATCAGCCCTGCCGCCAGGGGGCGCACGAGGTCGGGCAACAGAAAGGCTGGTAGGCTTCGGGGTTCCTTGGTGTGTTCGTTGACATTTGTGGCTCAGCAATGTGCTTGCCCGTGCAGGCTCCTGGCATTTCTACTCCGGGCAATTTAAAGAAATCTTGTTTAAGTAATTCCTGTGCCCACCACCCACGCTATGGCCAGCGCATCTCCAAGTTGCCCTGTTTTTCAGTGGCCTCCAAGGAACTGGCTTGAAACCGCTCTGCGGCTCCCATAGCTCTTGGCAGCAAGTAAAGGCCGCCTCTCCGAGTCAGAGATCGTGGCGCCCCACGCGCCGGCCTCGTGCGGCTCCCCGCGTGGGTCGCGTTGTTTTAGGCCCCTGGTCCTTCGCACTTGCTTCTTTCTCAGCCTGCAGCAGCTTTCGCTCTCCCTTCCTCTTCCCTGGGCTGGCCCAGCACCCAGCAGCCAGCCAGCCTGTTCCCAGCAAAAAAATGAATGGCCCAGCGCTAAATCCGAGACTTCCTCCTCCCTCCGCGCGCGACAGACGGGGAGCTCCCTGCGGGCGGGCGGGGGCCAGGCGGCCGTGTTCTTCGTCTTGGCGGTGCCTCTTCAGGGGGCGCGGTCGAGCAGCCTGAATCCACTGCGGAAGACTGCGTGCCCCCGGGGAGTGCACATCAAAAGGAACCTGGGGGCAGCTAGAGAGGTGAGGGTGGGATGGGGATGGGCAATCTGTCTGGGGATGGGCAGGTCCGAGGTCCCCGATATGCACACACGTAACGAAATGCTTCCTTCCCACATGCCAACCCCCAGCCCCCGGGCCCCTGGCCCTGGCGCCCGCCTTTGCCCTCCCCGAGAGGGAGGGTGGCCTCCAGGTCCACCGCATAAAAGCTCCACTTCACTCACTCTTGCGGGCCTTGGAGTGAATTTAACCCTTTCCCATCAAATGCAACCCACCCTGCGGTCCGGGGGTGCCTATTAGAGAGAGGGTGTTTCCGTTTGTGACACGTGTCATGGGGGCACCCTCCCCCGCCTGGGCAGGGACCATTCCTGTGTTCCTACCAGCAGCTCTGGGCGGGCAGGAGGAAGGAAATTAAGCCTGTGTTGAAGGAAGGACACCTGGCAGGGGAGGGGAAAGGGCTCAGGAATCCCCTCCTCTGAGGAGCTTTCAAGTGGGGGGGAAATCCCCACACAGGCTTCCATTCTCCAGGGCCATGTGGGGCCACTAGCAAGTTTCCACACCGCCTCTCCAGCCCTCTCCTTTGCTTTCTCAGGCTGTGAGGCCAGCACAAGTCTAGATTCCACCCTTCCACCCACTTGTTTCCCTGGCCTCTATTCCATTCCCCTCCCCAGGCTCACCACCTGGGCCTCCCCATGCTCCCAGGTGCATAGAGGAGGCATCAGATACAATGTGGCCCTTCAGAAAATGACCAGTCTTACCTACATGACCCAACTACTGGCTGGGAACATCTCAGCCAACCTCCACCCCACCTGAAGCCTCAGAAATCTTTTGCCCCCACTGCCCAGGGCTGGGACCTGTAGAATCTTGGGGCCCAGAAATGACCCCAAGAGATCATCTAATCCAACCCCCACCTCCCAACCACATTGAATCCATATTGGTATCTTGGTAGCCCGGGAAAGTAGTCCTCCTCAGCTCTCAGAAAGCTGATTATGGGGCCCTGGAGTGTACACACACACACACACACACACACACACACACACACACACACACACACTGTCAGGCAAGATTTGAGCCCCAGCAGGTACCTCTGTTCAGAAAATGAGCTGAGAGCCCTGGCTAGGTAAGACAGAAGTCCATGTGGAACCTAGAAGGCCATGAGGAGTGTGTGTGGAGGGCTCTCTATCCCTAGGGCTAGAGCCCTGGGGCTCCACAATTAGGGACAATGACAAATCCACTGTGACCTCCTTTCCAGGTGAATCAGAAACAAGATGCCCAGAGTCACCCCGACATGGGGGCATCTCAAAGGGTCCCTGTCTCCACAGCCTCCAGCCCATCCACTGTCCTTGGGCAGGTTAGGGCTTTTTCTTCACCTTGCTATCCTTCCCTCTCTCAGCCTCTCCTCTTCCCGCCCCCCTTTTCCCTTCTTCCTCCTTGGGCTCCCTCTGCTAGTCTCCCCTCCCTCTCTCAGTCTCCTTTTCTCTCTCTCCGTCTCCCAGCCTCTTCTCCCCCCCACCACTTCTGCACTCTGCCTCTACCTTTTCTCCCCTTCCCTCCTCTCTTTCATCTCTCCCCCCACCCCACCCCCTCCAGTCGGGCTAGGAACGCGGCAGAAGCCGTGACAAGCCCAGGCGTCTCTCCCGACCCTTGGTGCCCCGGGCCAGTTCCCCAAGCTCCCCGCGCCCGCAGCAGCCTTGTGCGGAGAGAGCTCTCAGGATGCGCTGGGGCAGCGGGTTCGAGCTGTGGGCACGGGTGGCCTAGATCAAAGGCCAGAAATGTCTGGCCCCCCAGGATGAACTTCCTCCAGCCTGTCCCTCACCTGGTGGAAAGCCTGCGTTCCAGGCTTCAGCAGGACTTGGGGGCGGCTCTTGCACTGCCCCTTCTGTTTCAACCCCCTGAGCAGCGGCCCTTGCCCCCCTCTCGCTGGCCTTGCTTTCTTCACCCCAGGCCCAGGGCTGCTCCAGCGTCCCGAGTGCCTCTGGGGGCCTTGGGTGGCCAGGGATGGGGTTGGGGGGCAGGCCACCCAAGCGACAGGGGTAGAGTCCCCCAAGGTCTGTCCTCCAACTCAGCAACACTCAGGGCTGAGACCTAATTTCTTGACTTGGGAGAGGGAGAGGACAGAAAGAACCGACCGGCTTGGAAGGACTTTTTACCTATGGTGACGGGCGGGGTATTTAGGTGCATTTGGGGAAAGGAGTGTTATCACCAAACCGCAGGTTGGAGCCAAGGGCTTCAGGCAGAGGAGTTGGGGTGTGTGTGGCGGGAGGGCAGCAGGGTCTTCCAAGGACCCCCGCTGCTCCCTGCCGGGGTTGCTGCATTTCACCCGCCTCAGGACGGTTCATCCATAAGATCCAAATGAAACAGCGGGTCCTGCTTCTGACCCGAGCTGGAGGCCGGGCCTGAACCCCATCGAGGAGGAGAAAGTGACCCGGCTCCGGAGCAGGAAATGCAACTGGCCGCTGGTGTCAGTTGCAGGAAACGCAAAGGCAGCAGGAGGTCCCGATACCGATCTGATCCCTGACAAAAGACTCAAATGACACTCAGCTCTGTCCCCCGGCGCCGCCCGCAGCCAGACCTTCAAGCCTCCGCGCGCCCCTCGGACACCGCTGCGCGCCCCTCGGACACCCGGGCAGCGGCCTCCGGCGGCTGGGTCGGGCGCCCGGTGGCTCGAGGGCTCGGGAGGCTGCAGGCTGGGAGGGGTTGCATTTCCCAGCCCCCCTCCCGGACCCACGGATCCCGTCCTACGGAGCGAGGCTTCTGCCGACATCTCTGTGCTTTCTACTCTCGATGCCTCACAGGCCCAAGTCCCAAGGGGTCACGGTCCCCCGAGAGACCAGGAGCCACCTATGCATGCCCACGCCAGCCCGGCACCACGTGAACGCCGCGGCCAAAGCCCCCTAAACCTGGGCAGGCGAGGGGCAGCGGCGGTCCCGGGCCGGCAGGGGGTCCAGCACGCCGTGCTCCCTCAAGTTCTCACTGTGTCCGGGGCGCGGGCTTTGCCCAAGTTTGCTGGGCGATGCCCTTCCCGGAGCCCGACTCGTGGGCCGGGCGGGAGGGGAGCGTGATTGACAGGCTGAACTACAGACTCATCTCTTACCTTAGGCCGCGGGCGCTGATTGGCTGCTCGCTGACATCCTCAAACCCGGCTGCTCCGCGCTGGGCTCGGGAGGGGGGCGGCTGCGGGTGGAGGTGCGCTTCTGACAAGCCCGAAAGTCATTTCCAATCTCAAGTGGACTTTGTTCCAACTATTGGGGGCGTCGCTCCCCCTCTTCATGGTCGCGGGCAAACTTCCTCCTCGGCGCTGCTTCTAATGGAGCCCCACCTGCTCGGGCTGCTCCTCGGCCTTCTACTCTGTGGCACCAGGGTCCTCGCTGGCTACCCAATTTGGTGGTAAGACTCGCTTCTTGGCTGCCCCGCGGCCCGATTGCTTCGCCGAGTCCCGGGGAGGTGGGGGGCGCCGGCTGGGGGTGGGCTGCGGCTGGGCTGGGGCTCCTTCCTCCTTGCCTCCTTCCAGCCCCCCACCCACCCACCCACCCCTCCTGGATTTTCTGCTGGTGTCGCCTTCAGAATCCAACTCCAGGCTTCTCTGATAATCACCATTTTCCCTGCTACTCGTTACCGAGGCTGGAGGGCTTTACCCACCTCAGAAGGTCTCTTGTTCTTAGATCCTAACCCTCCACCCATCTGCATCTGGGGGCCTGCAAAGACCTTCCATTTGCTTGCAGTTGGGTTCCTGGAAATCCAGCGCTGTCCCTGGGGCCCAGCCACTCCTCTTCTCCATTTTGGGGTCTTCATGGGCAAAATCACCCTGTTCCTTCCTTGCCACCCTCTCCCCTGCCGGCGCCTCCATCAGGAGATTTCCCCCACAATAACCCCTTTTTGCCTTCATATTTCAGACCCCAGTGGCTTCAGGGATCCCAGGGGCAGGGTAATGGAGGGGAGGGTTTCATCAGACTCTCCCCACTCTGCTCTAGATTAATCTTGAGCCTCAGAAGTGAATGTGTTATTTGCTTATCTGAGATGCCATTGAATTCAGATTTTATTTATTTCTTGTTTGTCCATCCTGGCGAAAGGGGGGCTCCTTGAAAATGTAGTTGTTCAGAAGGGGGTGGGTTTGTTCTTTGACCAAAACCCCAATTCTCCATGTCAAATTCGTTCCTTTTGGAAAACCAAGGACCGAGGAGAAAGGGAGAGAAGGAAAGGAGAATCCCATTCCTGAGAAATGCGGGGATACAAAAGACATTTTTAGTAAATAAGGCTGGGAAACCAGGCGCGGTGTTTTTTGCGGGGCGTGCATGTATGGGGGTGCTGACCAAGGAATAAACAGCCCTGTGGGAGCTCCAGTTCCTGGGAGTCCCCTTGTTTTCCGAGCAGCCCCATCGCCCCCCCCTGGCAGGTCCCAGAGGCCAGAGGGGAAAGGCACACTGAAACCAGTCCTCTAAATTACAGCCGTCTCCAGCCCCCTGCATTCCGGAAAACTTTAATTAAAGAATCTTCCCCTCCTGGATGGAGGAGAGCCTCGGCCTGGGGGGTGGGAGGTGAGGAGGAAGAATTTGGGATCTGTGAGTAGGAAGAGGGGCTGTGGCTCCTGGGGCGAAAGTCAGAGAGGAGAGCCACCGGGTACGTTGCGTTGCCACCTGCGTGTTCCCCTTTCCCTGCCTTGCCACCCGCTCCCCAGTCCAGGAGAAGGCAGGCAGAGCCAGGAGATTGGGGGGGCCACACCCCGAGTCTGCCCCCAGCTGTTTGCGGGTGGCTGCATTTGTGTCTGAGTGTTTTGGGGGCCGGGATGGGGGCAGGAGTGGGCACAGTCAAGGGTCTCTGTTTAGAGAGTTGCTCCCAGGACAGACCCCCCAAGGGGAAGTCGTTCTTCTGCCCAGCCCATCCTTCCATGGCGCTGGGCTGGCCTGCGGCCTCCTGTACATAAAGAAGTGTGTGGGGGTGGCAGGGGCAGCCAGGCTTCCGGGCCAGGGGAAGGCCACTGTGGAAACCAGTCCTGCCTCTCCTGCCCTCCCTGCCCTCCATCCCATCCCCCCGCTAAGGCCATGCTGTTCTTTGCTTTTGCAGAGACACTGGCCAGGGTGAGGGTAGGAAGAGAAAGCTTGGAACCTCACAGGCTAGAGGGATGAGACAGAGAGAGCAGGTTCCCCTGCCCAGTGCCCGAGGGGATGAGGGTCTGGTGTATAATGGTGTATTGGGGAACATGTAGACCAGGACCGCCCTATAGAAAGATGTTGGAAAAACCTGGAAAGCCAAGGCATTGGCCCTAACGTAATGCTGGACACATGGCTTGTTTGGGGGTTGAGGGGACAAGGATGCTGCTTTGTCTGAGCAGAGAGACACGCGTGTGTGTGTGTGTGTGTGTGTGTGTGTGTGTGTGTGTGTGTTTTAGGCCTATGACCCTAAGGGATGTCGTCTGTACACTAGTGTGCTCTGTGCGTGGGAGTGTCTACAACTGGGTGACTGCTGTGGATGCGAACTCGGACAAGACGTGCTTGAGGGAATCCACGGCCCATGACAGGGTGTGCTGTGTCTGCATACAAGTGTCAGCAAGTGGCTGATTCTATGATGTGTATGGGTGAGACAAAGTCTAGAAACATCTATGCCATGTCAAGGTCAGCACCTGTGTCTGTTTGTGACACTGCATGACTGTGTTCATGACTGGGCATGTGAGTGGTGTGTGGTGTGGTGTGTGTGTGTGTATGTGTGTGTGTGTGTGTGCGCGCGCGTGCATGTGTGCACATGCCTTCATGACAGTGTAAGGGGAAAGCCCCACAGATGTCTTTGTGCATGGATATCAGTGCTCGTGGCCATGACCTGATTGTGCTTGTAAGTATGAGCATGAGGGCTGCGCCTGGGACTGCCTGGGACCCTGTCCTCAAGTGCCAGTGACCATGGCTGGGCCCGTGGTTATGGACATGTTTGCACACATATGACCCGTGGGTGTGAATGACCTCCCAAGACTGGGAGCTTGGTGGGTGTCCATGGTCCTGGAGGGACAGTCCAGCAGGAGATAAAGGTCTAATAAGGAAGCTGCAAGGGGGCACAGCTGATTGGGATCCAGGCTGGGAGGTGTGGGGCTGGGGGTCCAGAACCTTCCTTGGCACAAGAGCATCTTGTCTGCCTGAGGACTTTGGTCAGCAGTCCTCTCCTCTTAGGCTGATTGTCTTTGGTCTTGGAGCTGGGATGGAGGGTGACTCACCTTCTCAGAGCTGGGACTGAGACAGTAGAATGGATGGGCCTCCCATTCCTGTTCCTACTCTGCCCCCTGGGCAGTCAGATTCCAGTCCTTTTAGCATCTGAGCCCATCATGGCTGCCCTCTGGGGCCCACCCAGTTCACACATTCCCCAGGAGGGATTTACAGGGGAAATCCTTTAGCTGGGATGTCTGTCCATGCCGCCCCTCAGGAAGGCACCCCTTACCCCACCATGTCCTGTACTGCTCAGGCCCCAACTCTGGGAGAAGGTACGCCAGAGGCAGCACTACGAGGAGCCTCAAACACAGAGGCTCATGGAAGGAGGAGATGCGCTCCAGGGCCCTGCAGCCAAGTAGTGGCGGAGCTAGGGCAGGAAGAGGGGACAGCAAGCACTGATTTCTATAATTCTTCTTGTCAGTCGCAGTTAGCGCCTGGTGGAGGAACTTGTCTTTCTTCTCCTTCTTGGGGGAGAAAATGAACTATCTTATGAGGGCCCGGCCTAGTGCCTGCTACATTCCAGACGCAGAGAGGCCCTGATGGAAGGGGCCTATGTTGGGGATAGGTAGTGTACCCCAGTTCTGTGTGACCCACCTATCTGGGCCTCTGTTTACTTCCTCTTCACCCAAGGAGCACCAGCCTGTTCTGCCTCACAGCTTTTCCAGGGGCAAGTTCTGCAAAAGTCAAGAGCAGTGAGCTGAGAAATATATCTTTGTTCTCTTTCCACCATCCTGAGGCCCATTCGTCCCCTGCCTCAAAAGCCTGCTCTAAGCTCTGCCTCAGTTTCCCCATCTGTCAGGTATCCCGCTGCCTCCGCAACCCACTCCTATCTCCACCCCGTTTTTCAGAGGCTTGTGAACATGTTCAGTCAAACCCTGTGGGGGTCAGTGGGCTGGGCCCAGGGAGGCACCTGGAGACTGCGGGGGAGGAAGGCCCCCCGGGCCAGGTGTTAACACTTGTAGCAGGCAGGAATTACAGCTGGCTGGGCTGGGGCTGGCGAGGAGCTGAGCTGGCTGGAGGCTGTGGATCCCACAGACAGACAGACAGACAGATGGGTAGATACCAGATCGGATGGCCAGGCTTTAAGCGGGTGGTCTCCCTTCCAGGGCAGGCCTTTCCCTGCAGGGATGTGGTGGAGAAATTAATCCAGGTCCCTTGGAAGTGAGTTAACAGCCCTCCTGCCCACCCCACCCCCATTGTAGGTGGAGCTTGGTGTCCAAAGGGAGCAAAAGTGGTGGTTGATCTGTTTGTATTCTTCTGATGGGACCGCATTTTGCTTTATAAAAAAAAAAAAAAAAAAGCCAAAACAGGTCAAACGTTATAATAATACCAGGAGCCTGGAGCCGAGTTATGTTCTTGGAAGAACCTGCTTTAATGAATGTGTGGGGAAGGCATGGGGGCAGGGACAGCTGTCAGGGAAAGTTCTCCCGGAATCTCATAGCATTTTGTCAACAGCTCCAGGGCTAAGAGAGGAGGCAGGGGTGGAGTCTGGGCCCGAGCATCATCCCAGCCCCTGGGACCCTGAGGTGTGGGACGACTGCCCAGTGTGTAGACCTTGGGGGGGGGGCGGTCAAAAGACTTCAGGAGCTAGACCATAGTGCCAGTCCTTTAGCGGGCACTTCTCCCTCCCTCCCTACAGCTTTCCTAGCAGCAAATCCAGCCAGACCCCACATTCTGTGGCATCTGGGTGCAGGCTCAGTCACTGATAAAGACAGAGAGGGCTCTAGGTGGAAACCCCAAAGAGTAGACTTAGCCAAGCAAGGGTCCCCCTCTTGCTTTCTGCAGAATTTAATGCCAATAAACCTGAATGGTACTTGGCAGATGTCAAATTGAAAAGGTGATATGGACACGAAGTGGCGGAAAAGAGCTCTAACCCTGGGGTTTTCTCTAGGTTTTGAATAGGTGTCTCCTTGGTCTGGGAAGGACACAAGGAGCCTGAGTTTGGGGCAGGAGAGGTGACTCTTCTCAGGATGCAGCTAACACAGCCTTCCGGGGAGAGTGGGGGAAAAGGAAGACCTTTTTGGCTTTAGCATGGGGTGAGTCCAGGCTTTGAGGAGGATGTGGTTTCTAGTCTTTTCTACCCACCCTGCTGTGAGCCACAGAATCCCTCTAAAGCCACCAGAGGGAAAGCCATTCTCTACCCCTGTCCCTAGGTGGGGGAGCAGGTATGCTGCCCTCAAAGGTTAGGGCCATCCTGATATTACATCTACACATTTAAGTTATCTTGTGAGGGTCTGGAGTCCATAGGGACCTGATTCATTGCTATGAAGCCTGGAGCTCCCCCAGCCCTGTGGCCACTCCCCCAGGGAGCCCCTCCCAGACCCATTCAGACATTCAGAACCTGCCTTAGGCAGCCCAGCCCTTTTCTTCTGCAGCCCCATCTGACCTCAATCCCAAAGTTGGTAGCTCCACTACTGCCAAGCCAGCCTGCTTGCACCTCCAAACGTTCACATTGCCCCAAATGTTTGCATTCCTCCAGAGCCAGGCTGCTCACATTTACATATGGCTTTTTCATGTGCTACCTGGCTAACCAGGGCAGGTTGACCTCTCTGGGCCTCAATTCCTCATCTGTAAAATGAGAATAATGACTGCTTCTATCTCATAGGATTCTTGTGAAGATGAAACGAGTGAATACATATAAAGCTCTTAGAATAATGCCTGGCATACAGGAAGGACTATATAATGTTATTTTCACCCCTGTCTGCAAGCTGTTTTGACTCCTTTATGTCCTAGATCTAAACTTGCCTCTTCCAAGAAGCCCTCCCAGATTGGCCCCACCTGGCTCCGTTTTCTCTTTCTCCTTAGAGCCAGTTTGCCACCTTACACTTGACACGGGTGACTATGAGCCTGTAGCCTTTTTTTTCACTTGAGGGAGCTAGGCCAGGTTGACCTGAACTCAGCTCTTTGCCTGCCCAGGAAGCGGAAGGAAAGGGAAAGAGGGCACTGGAGTCTCCCCTAACCCTTCTCGCACCCCACAGTTTGCAGACTCCTGCAGCCACTGCCATTTCCAGCTGGGACATGGAGCCACCTCAGGCTGGGTTGGGGAGGGGTGGGGGAGGCAGGCTCTCTGGAGGTGGGGAGTGGCACTGGGGCCGCCTGCAGCAGCCTGAGCAGAAGTTGCTCCTCCAGGAGCTGAGAGATGATTCAGGTGATTTATAGACGGAAGGCAGAAAGCTTGGCTCCTGGCAGAGGCCTGCTGCTTAATTACATTCTTTGGGGGGTGGAGGTATGAGTGGGGAGGCAGCAAGGTGATTGCCTTCTCCCCCGCCCCCCTCCAGGCCTTGTCGCTGTGGCTGCCTCAGTTCCAAGCAGGGTCCCTCTTTCTCCTGATGCTGAAGAAGGAATTCCCTGTTCTCACTGAGAGAGCAGGAGGGGCCTCTGGGGTGGAGGAGGTGGAAATAAAGGAAACAGGCCCTGTCTCCAGGGCAGCCTGGGATGCAGAGGGTCCTGGAACACAGGACCACCCGGGAGACATCCCTCTGTCTCCTCCCTGCTTCTGGGCAGGTGAATGGCTCACCCACCCAGGGACAGGTTTTCTAGAATCTTCCTGAGGGTGGCAACCCTCCAGACCCCTATCCAATGGCTGCCTCTAGGTCCTTCTGTAAAGTGTGCTCCTTTTCTGTTGGGTCACATGCTGGGGTCTGGGGTTTGGTGTTAGGCGACCTGCCTCTGTGGCCACAATGGCTGTCCAGAAGGTTCTCCAGGCAGGGTCAGCCTTGTACCAGAGGGAGTGACACTTTCCTATCCACATGGTAAACTAACGTCTCAGGGGAATCACCACAGTTCAACTGCTAAAGCCAAAATCACTTCGGCGCAGTTGACAAGCAGCCCCATTCTGTTCAGTTACCTGCTGTGGTGACATCTGGATTCCTTCTAGGAATACTGACCCATGCAGCAACCCGCCTGACATTTCTTAGTTCTCAGGCAGCCTCCATTGCAACGTTGAAACCCCAAAACTCCGCCTCTAGTTCTTGAGGCTAGAAAGGTGCACTGGGGGACCGCGGGTAGGGAAACCCAGGCCAGTCGTGTTATCTATTTGCAGCTTGGTGTGTACAGCCGGGAGGAGTTGGCAGGGGTCAGGATGGGGACACTAGACAGCTCTCTGTTTCCCCCTGAGGCGGACCTTCTCAAAATGGCCTCATTATGTGTGTGGAGTGAATTCCAGTAATGTCAGGCACACCCATACATCTAGAGGAAGGACAGGGACACAGAAGTATGTTCAGAGACAAGAGGGGGCAGTGTGGGGGGTGGGAGGTTTCTGAGCAGGGAGTGAAGGGACCTGAGACCTGGCTGCGCCGCTAGTTACGGCGTGACGCTAGGCAATGCCCTTCACTGTCCTGGGGAGTTTGAGATGCTGCTGTGCTGGTCTTGGGCTTCCAGCTCTGCGGTCTCAGTCCTGGATTCTGGTCACCCAGCTGTTTGGATTATCTCTGCCTAGTAGGTGGTCACAGAGAGCTGACCTCAGAGCAGGGTGCAGAGTGCTGAGCTCAAAACTTTACACTTCAATAGCTGTGAGGTCACAGATGAGTCTCTATACCTGAGGCCTTGATTTTCTCATCTGCAAAATGGGTGATGATAACAACACCTACCTGATGGGTGATGATAACAACACCTACCTGCAGGGCTGTTTCCTTTCCTTTTCTTTTTTTTTTCTTTTTTTTTTTTTTGAGGGCAGTATCACTGGCCCTCATATGTGGGATCCGAACCAGGGCCCAAACCAGCTCTTAACCACCAAGCCAGCCACTCGGCCGGCACCCCTGCAGAGCTGTTAAGAGTTTCGGAAGAAACACTTCTTACTAAAGCCCTTTGAGAAGTGTCACATTCGTTCTAGAGGAGTTAACATTGCTTATCCTACCAGAAAAGAAAAGTGAGAGCCAGCCTCTGGTCAGAGGGTGCTCAGAACGGACCCATCAGGACTCTGAGCGTCTGAACTTCTTAAAAAGGAGATGGTATTTAGAGGAGGAGAAAGAAATAGGGCCCTGATAGTGGGGTTCTCAGCTCCTTCCTTTGGGGGTCCGTGAGGCACATTGGGGAGCACCCAGAGGAGGGAGCAGAGATTTGAGGCCAAGTGGGCACAGGGCACATCCAGGTTCACAGCTCAGGGCATGGGTCTTCGGAGCCCTCCTGACCCACTACAGAGATCACAGGCCTGGTCTGGGCTCAGCCAGACAAAGAGTAGGATTTCTAGGCAGGGACCCAGTAGTGGGAAATGTGGGGCGAGGTGAGGAGAGCTGAAGGTAAAGGGCCTGAGCTGGAAGGGGCTCTTCTGGGGCCTGTGGTCATCAGGAAATCCTAATCGCCTGGATAAGGACTCCAAACTGGGAGACCATTCCCTGGAACTAGGCTGGAAAAACAGGGAGGACTGAGAGAGAGAGAGAGAGAGAGAGAGAGAGAGAGAGAGAGAGAGAGAGTGTGTGTGTGTGTTGGGGTGGAGGGGGGATGGGAGCAAGAGGACCCAGCGCCCAGGTCTGTTGGGAGGGTCATTCTGCAAAACCTGCCCCAGGCACAGAGTCCCACTTATCTACCAGAGCCAGCTGGGCCAGCAGGAAAACCAATCTCTTTACAGGGCCCATTAGGAATGCAAATAGGGGCAGAGGCAGTGCCATGAGCAAGCATCCTGCCTCCTGTCCTTGCCACTTCTCAACCTGGCTCTCTGAGGCAATCTCTCTCCTGCTGTACAACCTCCTGTGGCTCCCCACTTCTTGTCTGGCACTGAGGCGCCCTAGGATTGGCCTCTACCCACCCGTCAGTTGTACGTTTCATAGCCACCCATGAACCCCCCAATATCCCTCTATGCCTGTTCATTGAGATACTTTGCCACGCCCCTCTCTCCCTGCCCCACACTCAACCGCTGAAATTCTGTTTTGCCTTCAAAACCCAGATCAAAACCCTCTTCCTTCTGGAAGCCGTCCTAAGTTCCTGAACCACAGCAGGGAAGATGTCATCACTCCCCCCTCTTCTCCCCTATGGGAGACATGCTATATATTCCCCTACCATGGGCTTTGGGTGTCTTTAGTTTCTTCTACTAGACTACAGATGTCACACACACACACACACCCACACACACACACACACACACACACACACACACACACACCCCGAGAGAGACTCTGTGTTTTGGTCACCTTGGGCCCCCCTCCTCCAGTGGGCCGGCCGAGTGGCGTGGTTGGTAAGCGCTGGCTTGGGAAGCCAGCGGCCCCGGTTCGGGTCCCACATAGGAGGGTCAGTGACACTGCCCTCAAAAACAACAACAAAAATCAACATACAGTAGAAGTCCATACACAAGAACAATGCCATGCTGCATGTCATACGGCCTGGAAAAGCACATGGACAAAAGCTAGTTCCTCAGGGAGGTGGTAGAGTAAATGACCTCTCACATTATTTCCAGCTACAAGCTTTATCATTCTCTTTAGCCCTTTTTGCTTCTTTGTATCCAGCCTCCATCATACACATACCAGAACCCTCCTTCTTGCCCAAACCAATTCCTGTATTAGTATCTCTGATATAGATGACTTTTTACCTGACCTCTACGATTCAATATTTCGCTTTATTTCTCCCTGAGGAACTAGCATGATTTCCCCTTTCAGATAAAGTTTCCTGGTTGTTAGGAAATCCAGAGTTGAGCTTGAAGCTCAATCCTTGTACCCATATTGACCTTGACTTAGGGTATTTGTCTTCCACTTCCCCCTCATCCTGATTTTCTATTTCATTTTATTATTTAATCCCATGTGTTTTGTATCTAAGCTCCTTGAGGGCAGGGCATGGTCATGCATACTGCTTTTTTCTCTGTGCCTGACAAGTACAGAGTAGACGCTCAATAAATATCCGTTGTCTTTGGAATACATATTTGCTGTCAGCCACTTCAAATCGTTTCTGGAAAGAGGCAAGGTGCATATACATTGAAAAAAAAAAAATCTTTACTGTATTGGGGAGTTGCCTGACTGGTTTCAAGAATTCTGATTAATTTCTTTCTGTTTCTTTATCATCAGCTTTCTCCTCAAGTGTACAAAAGCCTTATCTCCGGGAAGTCACCGTCTTTCCTCCATGAAATGTTTTATTCTAATCTTGGAGTTGGTATACAATTTTCCTCTTGGGAAGCTCTCTGGTTTCTGGCCAAAGACCGTGCTTTTCTCCTTGGCCAGGTCCCTTCACATCTCGTTCCTCCCACCTTCCCTTGCCCTGGAAGCCAGCCAGAGCTGCTGCTGCCATCCCGCAGGTACTGGAACACCCTGGTAGCATCAGCCCTGTCTCTCCATCTGGGCTGCTCCCCCCATGCCCAGCAGCCATCACTGTAGGGCAGAGGCGGGAAGGTAAAGCAGTGGGAGGCCGGGCTCAAGGTCACATAGGAAGAGCACTAGGGACCCTGACTGCCAGCCAAGCCCTTCCCATTAGCTAAACCCTAGAGGGGCACTGATTTGGCCTGGGAGGTGCCAAGCCCTCATCTGCCGACAGAGCCTCAGAGGGAGACGGAGAAGAGTGGCCAGTAAGGAAACCTAGGTGTCCTTTCAGTTCTGAGTAGCTTCTCACCTCCTCTTTCATTCTACCTTTGGAAAGCACCTTTGGAGACCCCCCCCCCCCCACTGAGCCCCTTGACTTCAAAGGAAAGAGAATGCCTAACCACAGCCCTCCTGTCCTCCACCTTAACTGAAACTTCTGCCTGAGAAACTTCTGGAGCCTTCCTCAGCTATCAGTAAGGATGGAGTCTATGCTCTTGGCACTGTCCATGAAGTTAAAACAGCCCCATGAGATTCAGCATCTTCATCCCCATTTTATCTGTGAGAAAAATCAAGGCTCCCAGAGCCTAAATAAAAAGATAGGAAGCAGGACTTAAGGGCCAGTGAGTAGTTCATTGTGTATAGTGCATTCTGAGGACATGTAGCACACACATTAGCTCATCCTCCCGTGGCCTCAAGAGGCAGATACTCCTGTTATCCCCATTCCACAGATGAGAAAACTGAGGCCCCAAGGCAGCCACTTTATTGCCTAAGGCTTCACAGCTGGCAAACCCCAGAGCTCCAACAATGACACAAACTGCCTAAAGCCAGACCTGCCAGACTTCCCAGCCCTTTCAGTGATCCCACATCCCAACAGTCAGGAAGTTCCTCCTTAGGTCTGACTGCAGTCTTTCCTGACTTAGTCTAAACCCTAATTCTCTTTTGGTTCTCCTGGGGACATGAGCATCACTGTAGATTTTCAGCTTGCACTCAAGGAGCCGTCTCGTTTCTCACCGAGCCTTCCCTTTTCTAGAACAATCCCTCCCAGACGACCCAGCCTCCTGCACGCCTTTAACTGCCTTGTTCTCCCTTTTTTATCTGTTGCCTGCCTCTCTACATCTTTTTGCAAGTACTGTGACCCACAGAGCTTCCTTTAGACCAGGGCAAAGGGGGTCCTGCCCCAGACACTTCAACTTAGAGGGTTTCCTTCGGTGTCTTCAGGCCGAGCCCCTCTCCACAGGGCAAGGAGTCTGGGGCCCAAGGGCTTGTAGCCACCCAGAGCCCATCCCCCTCACCCCAACCATGCTCCAGGAACTCAGGCCCCTTAATGGTCTTGTCGAAATGGCCATGCACCATTGGACTGGGCTCTGCAGACCTCTGCCTGGGTTCATCCCATCGAGGCAGGTCATGCTGCCGGTGTGGGTGCCCTTGGAGCCAAGAGGTGTCAAGGGGAGGCTGTTTACAGGGCCCGTGAATGGAGCTTGGAGGTTCAGTGGCGTGTCCAATGTGGGCTGGAGCAGAGGTGAGCCGACTACAGGCTTGGGGCTGACTCTCCCATGTCTCTTTTCTAGCACCAAACTCTTTCCAGATGGTGAATAAAGCATTTTATCAAGATAAGAGGATAGAATGTTTTCCTTCTACCGGTTATTGAAGTCCACACACAGGGAAGTACATACATGATAAGTGTAAAGCTCACTGAGTTGTGTAGACTATATTACAATTAACAGTTTGTTAACCTGACATGAAACTGAAACATTGGGCACCTGGTGGATGAACCTTCATTTAGTGCTCCCACCCCAGGCCCTGTTATTGTTCCAGCCAGACATGGGCACTTGGATGGGAAACCGGGCCCCCAGGGTATGGCTCTCATGGAATCTGGAAGAAGGGTTGCTTTCTCCATCTTTGCGCCACCTTATGTTCCTTCCTGAGCAGGCTGACCGCCTTCTGCATCCACAACACTTCTAGCTCCTTCACAGCCTGTGCTCACCTCTGACTTTCAAGTCCCCTTTTGTTAAACTGGGACCTTGCTTACCCATTCTCTACCTCCCATGACCTTCCTTCGGGTTTGGTGGAGTTTGTTGTTTTTCAATGGCCCCGTCAGAAGAGCATTCAGCTAGCGGCTCTGACTGCTGTTCCACCCTCCTTAACACAGCCCAGGAGGCCCTGCGCCATCTGGCCCTTTCCTGACTCTCCGCCCTAACTCATCTCCCACCCCCCCACCCCCCTCCACAATCCTCACCCTAAGACCTGCTTTCACATGTCTGGGTAAGAGTATGGGCTTTAGGGAACAGCAGGCCTGGGCCCTAGATGGTTCTTCCCTTAATATGTAGGTGATCTAAACCTCTCTGAGCCTCAGTTTTCTTTTTGTAAAACGAGGGCTACTGTGAGACTTAACATAGGGGCTGTCATCCACACATGTTGCCATCATTACTCCCGCTTTATTATTTGTGCTGTTCTTATAGTGCCTCCCATCTCCAGATCTTTGCTTTTGCCCCTGCCTTCCCTTGGAATGACCTCTGTGAGCTGCCATTCATTCTTCGAAGGACAGTTCAGACTCCAGGGGGCAGTCTTCCCCTAGCACCTGGCCTCAGCTCAGCCCCTTTCCGGGCATATCTGTTTCATTGACTAGACTGTGAGCCCTCTGTGGGCAGGACGAGGTTTCCATCATCTTTGTACCCACATCACCGAGCATAGCACAGGGGACAGAGTGGGTCCTCGAAGGTGGGTCACAGGATGAAGGGACATTGTTGAGAGTCACCTACCAGTCATAGGCTCGGTCTTCCAGTGCTGGCTGGATTCCCTCTGCCTCCATGAGGTCCTCCCGGGAAGACCTGCTGGCTCTTATCATTAGCTACCTCCTCCTGTGCATCTGTCTTGTCTTCCCAACTACAGTCAGCCCCTTGAGGGCAGGATTCTGCTTTGTATGTCTTCGTATCCCTAGTGAGCCTCACATGTCCTCCTGAATATTGCAGGAGCCCAACTGTTTGTTGGTTCGTGGATCAATGCGGCAGGCTCCCTCCCCAGAAAGCTCAAGTCCAGGCTCAGCTGGTTCCCACTCTGAGACAGCGATTTCCTTCGCTCTGTGATTCCCCAAGGGGTCCAGATCTAAGCGCCCAGCCTCTGTGCTGGGAGGCAGCCTGGTGTAGGCTCTGGGCCCACACAGACCTTGGTGTAAATCTCCACTGTGCTACTTTATAGCTGTGGGACGTTGGGTCGTCTCTTAAAAGTATCAATGTGTTCATCTGTAAAATAGGGGTAACAATTCTCATCTCAGTGAGGATGAAATGAAATGATACACAGGAACTGACTTAAAGGTGAATAAGTACTGAATGCACTAAGGATTTCTGAAGGTCATTCCATTGTATCAAGGGTTATAAAAATATTCCATCTCAGGCCAGGCTTCTTTGGAACAGAAAGATCTGAATTCCTTCCCAAACAGAAAAGGCCACACACAGGGAAAGCCACACACTTTATCTTGGTTTGTCCCATCTAACTAACCTGTGTGAAGGAAGAAGTGAGTGATGGACATGTCAGTGACTCAGTGGACCCAAGACAGTGTGGACTCTGACCTGACCTTGTGTCCTGGTGTCCCATTCAGCTAAAATACTCAAAAAGGCCGCCAGTTCTCTCGAAGGGAAGGATAAATCAAATGTAGTGGCTATTGGCGTTTTTACTGGGGTTCCAAGAACTGGTCTGTGTAGGTTTAATATGGCCCTAGTTAATGAGTTAAACCTTGGCCATTTCAGCTCTGCTAAGCACAGTAAGTGCAGGAGGCTTGGGTGGGGTGTTGGCTGACCCAGGGACGGCAGCTACTGTGTGCTTCCAATTTCAGGCGAGAGGGGCCGTAGGAAGGAACATGAGGGGACTGAGGCAGAGAGGCCATGTAATGCCTTTTGTTCTTATAAATATTTTTGATTGCAAACTGCTAGCAAATATTTTTGTTTGTTTGTTTGTTTGTTTGAGGGCAGTGTCACTGGCCCTCACATGTAGGACCCAAAGCGGGGCCGCTGGCTTCCCAAGCCAGTGGCGCTTAACCACCACACCACTCGGCCGGTCCACAAATATTTTTTTATTTATTATGTGCTACTTGACACACACAAGAGAGAAAACATACCCCATCATAAGAGGACATAATAACAAGCTGGAAACCTGGGCCTTGCCACACCCCCGAAGAACTAGAACATGACCAGGGCCATCACCATCCCATCCCCCATCTCCCTCCAGACATGGCCACATCCTGAATTTTGTATATTTATATCATTACTTTAGTTTTCCCAGCTAAGCATGCCTGGACAATATATATATTTCATTTTGCTTATTTTTAAGCATTATAAAAATGGTGTTATATACTATAGGCAGTTTTCTATAATTTGCTTTCCTCCCGCTGTACTAAGTTTCTAAATTTCAGACTATGTTATCGGATGTCACTGGAGTTTCTTCCATCATCTGAATGTACCACAGTTTGTCTATTCCATGTCCTGTCAGTGGACGAGTGTCTTGAGGTGCCCATGAGGGAGACTAGTACCTATCAAGATTGTACCTACTTTGGGTTGTAGGATGTGGCCATATTCTGTTTTGCACGTTGGTGCCCACCTGTTTCCCAAAGTGGCTGTGCCCATTTGCCTTTTCATCTTTGCTCTGCATTTTCATTGACACTTGGAATCAGGTGACTTCGTTTTTGACAATCTGGCAACTATCAATTGTGATCTGTGGTCTTCGTTGGCAGAGATGGCACTGGTTTAAGGTGTCAGAGCTGGAAGCAGCAGAGGCAGGGCTGGAACCCCGGTATTTATGTTGCCACATGCATTTGTTTGACAGAACGTGTGGACTGTGTCTGGTGGAAACCCTCCCCGACTTGAGCTTTTAGTCCCTCAGGCTCCTCATACTGTCTGCCTAAAGATCAGAAGGCATCACTGGCCACTTGGGGACAGGAAAATTAGCTCGCAGAGCCCCAGACTTCTCTTCCCTGTCTCGCCTCTCCACCTTCACTGTCTCTTCCCTTTCTGCTCCTCAAATGCACCCTCATGGGCCAGGAATGTCCTGCCCACTATCCAGAAATAATGCTCCTCCTTCGGGGAGAGCCCATCCCACCAGAGCCAGGGCCCAGTTCCTTCCTGGCACTCTCCCTGCCCTTTGTCCCAATGGGCCACCCTGCCTGAGTTAGAGCAATAACATCTCTCAGGTGCCACTTCAGGGAAGACCAACAGGTGAATCCTTACCTTAAATCTATACAAACACGGGACTCCTTCCTTCTGGAAGAAAAGCCCTGAGCTCCTCAGCACACATCAGAAACCGGATGTGGCAGGCATCTCCTGCTGGGATCTCTGTCCTCACGGCTGGGTCCTTCCTGCCCTGGGGCAAAACACTTCCTTGGGTCTCCACTATAAAGATAGCTTTCCCTATGGAAGAACTCTTTCGTATCACTCCTCCACCTGCCCATTACCTTGCCAGGATTTTTCCAAATCCACCTCAGAGCTGCCACCTTCCTGGGAATCTTCCGACCTAGCTTCCTCCTCTCCCAGCAATTTTGTACACATTTTGGGCCAGAGCAGGACATCACAAAATGTGTTTCTTACACCAATCCCACATAATCTTGCTGAGAAGGACTTGTAGGGTCAAATAAATTTGGGAAGTGCCACCTGCTACTTCCAGCCTTTTAGTGTTAATTGTGCTCATTAGCATATTAGCATCTTATTTGCATCTTAGCAACACAGAGAGGCCCTGCAGGGATGACCCTTGTTTTCACTGGTTTAATCTGTTTTCAAAAGTATTTAACCTCGGAGCCTGTTTCTCCCCTCAAGTAACAACTATTTCCCATTTGGGAAATGTGATCTAGAAGATTCTTCTGCCCTTCTCGTATGTCAGTTTGTCCTTGTGGTCTTATTCTCCTCAGCAATCTGGCTGTGATTTCTCTGACTTTTAAAAATCCTCCTATGTGAACTAGTTCAATCCACAGCACCCATTGCAGAGGGGCTTGAGTTGAATACATGCATGACAGAAAAGAAAGGAAGGAAAGAAGGAAGGAAGGAAGGAAGGAAGGAAGGAAAGAAGAAGGAAAGAAAGACTAGAGCAACTAGCCAGTCAGTCATCCAGCTGAATCTCCTCTCCTGGGAGGCAGTCAGAAACCAGGGCCAGCCGGCCTTGTGTACCCTGGGGACACCAGTGTCAGACTCTCTCTACAGTATTTCCACAAAGCCTGCCCCCATCACCCCTGGTAGAATGAATCACTCTTCAGCATTAGGCCTCCTGTAATTTTTTTTTTTTTTTTTTTTTTTTTTTTTTTTTTGGCATTTGTCTCCCTGTGAGACTGGGAGCCCCTACAGGTCAGGGACCATGTCACATTCACCTCTCAGTATTGTCACAAGTGGGTGCCCGGTTCGCTGCTGAGTGATGGACCTCTCCTCTGACTCCTTCCAGAGGAATGGGAGAGCACTGTGGTTACGCCTGCGGGCTGTGGGGCCGGGCTGGATGTGTCTCTAACTACCTGGGTAACCTCAGGCAAATTACTTAATCTCTGCACTTCCATTTCCCTGTCCAAATGGAAGTGATGATAACAGCATCTTCCTCACAGGATTGTTGGGAGCATTAAAGGAGTTCTTACGTGTAAAGCACCTGAAACAGTGCTTGGCACCGAGGACAGCTTTGGCCTGTGTTAGCATTTACAATAACAACCACCAAATGCCCTGCCAAGACTGTGGTAAGAGCTTTATCTACATATTTCAGTGCCTCCTCCAGCCTCTTTGAAGCAGGTGATGTTTCCATTTTTCTGATGAGGAAGCTGAGTCCTCTCAAAGGAAGGTGGTAGTAGATAGCAGCTGTGGGACCAGGACTCAGTTCAGCCGGGTCAGCCAGCCCTGGCCTGTAAGCGCTGATGATGCTTATTACTCAGGGGTTGGGCAGCTCCTCAACTTCCTGTCACCTGTAATTACCCCACTGAGAACCTGACCAGTTTATGGGTTTTTTGGTTTTGATTCTCTGTCCTTCCCAAGAAGATGGAACTCCACGGCACTGCATGATTGGGTTTTATGTGCACGTATGGGCATGAGGCGCGGGGGGGGGCGGGGAGAGAGAGGGAGAGAGAGAGAGAGAGACAGAGACAGAGACAGAGACAGAGAGACAGAGACAGAGAGACAGAGACAGAGACAGAGAGAGTGAGAACGCGAGTGAAAATGAGTTATTTGAGAGCCCTAGGTGTTGTCTGCCTTCCTGGGCAGGACTCACTTGGAGATACATGGGAGAAAAGTCTCCCTTGAGTCTGCAGTGCTGCAGAGCGGGCTGAGAGAGATCCTGGTGTTCAGCTTAGTATCACCACCTCCAGCACCTTGCCCAGGGCCCTGTGTGTGCCTGGGAAATGTTTGCAGGCAGGACACCTGTGGTCACTTTTACTCCTGCTGGTTATCCAGGTGAAAGAAAAATTCCCGAGTGCTAGCAGGCCCGGATTAAGGGTGGTTATCAGGGGCCTCAGGACTGGGGACCATCCCTGACCCCCAGGGGCCTTCTGCCCTTCTCAGACCCCATAGGCTGACTCTATTCTTCCCCACTTAGGAGGAGAACCCCAAAAGTCACAGGGCCCACTCTTCTCTTCTTTCCATACTGGCCAGGGCTTCATTGTAGTACCATCCCCAGTCTGGCCACACAACAGAAATGAGATGTGGGGGCCTTGGAAGAGAGGCTAAATGTGGCGATGTGAACGTAGGAGGTTTAAAACGCACATACAGAGACTGTTACTCTTGGAGCAGAGAGCGTTGGGTGGCTTCATTCTGGGCAAGGGAATAGCTACTCCCTCAGCACCTGAGAAGAGGCCCAAGAGTCTCAGGGGAGCAGAGGTGAGGTAAGCAGGTAAGCTTTCCCATCAGGTGTTACACAGCAAAGTCACCCCTGAGTGTAAGCAGCCGGTAAGAATCTGGGAGAAAGAGTGACGATCTTTCCAGCCTGGAAAGAGGACAGAAATCCCTGGAATTTATAGATGGCTCTATCAAAAGCTTGACTAGCATGAGAATCTGGTAAGGTGCTGAATTTTAGATTTTTGTCTTCTCTGTGGTGGTACAGTGGGTTCTGTGAGTTCCATAGAGAATCTGATTACTGTAAAGACATGGCAAGAACCCCCTCTCGCAGCTAGCTGAGTTCAGTAGCTCCTTGGCCCCACAGAATCCCAACTGATGTCCCAAAGTGGGGCCATGGACAGAGCCAGCCGGTGTGAACGCTGGGTCGTACCACCTCGGGGGCCTTTGTTTGGGGCCAGATGACCCCAATGTTCCTTCCATCTCTGTCAGGCTCCCTTCTAGGGGTCCGGGGGGCCAGCTCTGCATAGGGCCTGGGCTTCTTTCAGTCCCTACCTCACTCCCTGTGGACTCTAAACCCATCACCTGGGACCTCAGGCTCTGGCCTCCTTTTCTCTTTGCTCCTTGAATTTCGGTGTTTTGTGTCACATTGATGTCCCGGAAGTGTCCTTCCTTCCTCCTTTTCTCTCTGAGCCCACACTCCCATTTGAGGCCTTGGGGAGTATCTGTCCGCCCTCCCACTCCATGTCCTTCTTGACTTGGTCTCCCTTGTCTCTACCAGGACAGTTTGTGAGCTGGCTGGTCTCCTTGCTCAGGTCCCTGGTCCCTGTGCACATGGCCTACTCATTAGATTGTACCCTCTGCCAGGTGGAGGACTGTGATGCAGTCTTAGTTATCTCCCCTCATACCCATTCAGTGCACAGCATACAGTGGGTGCTGAATAAATGCATTCTGCCAGAATGAACCTGTTATCACCAGAGGGTGGGATCGAGACAGACAGCAAAATAGCAACAGTAGGCATTTGGGTCGGACAGATGGGGAGCAGGGGGCCAAACCCCACCCCCACTGACTGGCTTATGGTCTCCTGTCTGAGTCTTAGTTTTCTCATTGGTAGAGACAATATCTACCTCTCAGGGCTGTTGAGAGGATGCGCTGAGAAGCTGTGTGGGGAAATGCTTCACAAACTGGAAGATGCTGGAAAGTATGCCATTTACCCTGACCTCTCTTGGGAACTCCACGCCCACGTTTGTCAACATCTGTTGGGTTTGTCTTCTTGGAAGATGCCCTGAAACTATGTGACCTGTTTCACACACAAATCTCTCCAGCCCTCAGACAGAGGCCTGCTCCCCTGTGGGGATGCCTTAAGCATGGGTCTGGCCTTGTCTGAGTAACAGTGAATTAAACCTCAAGTGTAGAAGATCCATGACAACATTCAAAAGAAAAAAGATCAATAGGCAGGAGCCCGAGTGTTGAATTTACAGGGCTGTAAATCCAGAGAGCAGGCTGAGAAGCAGGACAGACCTGAGTATGTGCTTCCCCTCCTCCTTCTGCCCTCCATCAACAGGCTCCCTACAGACCTTGTCCTAATAAATGCCTCCCCTCAATGCTTTGCCATCTCAGCACCACCATTTCCTAGCTGTGTGACTCCAGACAAGTTACTTAGCCTCTCTGAACCCATGTCATCACCTGTCAGATAGCAATAATAATAATCTCATAGGGTTCTTTGGCAAATTAAAAGATATATTCTATGTAAAATGCTTTACATGGCTCCTGGCAGTAGTCAGGGCTCAATAAATGTTAGCTATTATTATTAATAACAGCCATTCTGAGTGTCCCAGCAAATTGGTTCCCTCACCACCTTACTTACAGCAGAGTTCAGTAAATTATTTCCTCATGACCTTATTAACCACTCTCTACCCAAATAAATACACCCCACATTATATTATTCACCATTGGGTATGTTCCTGTAAAAGCATCTCCCTTTATTTCATTTATAGCTCTGAGTGTCCCCATTACCTCATCTCCCAGGGTTTTGTGGGCACCTCCTCCTGTCTGTGGTGACTCTGGCCTTCTCTTAGGCCAGGGTGTTTCCTGAGGGAACCTTACCTGGAGCTAACCTGCTTTGATATTTTGACCTTTGTGTTGAACACATGTCCTATTTGTAGATAAATTGGTATTTATTTGTTTATTTATTTATTTGTTACTTTAAATGCTTGTTATTTGTGTGTGCATGCATGATGTTATCTTTTGTGTGTTTCCCTGAAAGAAAGTCCTTCCTACTTTGGTGATGGATGTGACTGGAACACAGGCCTAAAAGTGTAGACATTCCCTGTGACCCTGCCCGGGTGTGAGGATCAGCCTGGTCTGGTGGGATATGACAGGGTGTTGTACAAGCAGGAAGGGAAGGCAGACTGGGAGGAGGTGAGTGGACAGGAGGGCTCCATCATGGTGTTGTGGAGAAAAAGCATTTCCCATGAGAGATGAGTGGGGAATTTAAAGTCCTAGACACACACACAAAAACAAACAAACAAACAAACAAAAAACACAAGAAGCAGCAGCTGTGAGCAGGAACCCCAGAAAGGCCCTGGTACCTTAAACCCCAAGAGTGTTTGTTGGCATCCTGTATCTCCGCAGAGAGAATTTCCACTCACTCCCAAACAGGTATGCCCCACTGCACGGCTGAGAAAAGGGAGCTGGAAATGAGGACGAAGGGAAGGAAAGGCAGAAACACCAGACGACGAGGGTTGACAGCTCGGGCAGGGAGTCATCAGATAAAGCATTAGGCTGTAGGAGGAAATGGTTTCTTTTATCTTGTCCTTTCCAATGCATGTTAGCATGTGTCTTGTAACGCACATGAAACCTGAGCACGGTGGCTGGCTGGTGCGTGATTTAGACCTTAGTGTATGTAAATGGAGGGACATGCCCAAACACTTGACTGACAGTGCTGCTGGACCAAAAACGTTTTGCTTCCATTGCTGTAAAGATGGAGACTTGTTGAGAGGTCAGGAAAGGAGACAGTGAAGGAGGGCCGCTTCAGGAGAGGAATGAACAAAACCTTGTTTGGAAAGGATGGATAGTGCTTAAAGCAAGAGGAGGTGGGGCCCCCTGGGGATAGATGGCAGAGGGCTGAGGAGGCTGGCGGTGCCCCCACCTCCCCACCCCCATGTGACCAGAGGCAGGGTCTGAGCTTTGTCTGCACCCAGGACAGTGCTTCTCCACCTTGCCTCCTCTTAAAATGGTGAAAGGAGGATACTACACAGAGGAGGGGGCACCCAGACCAATTAAATCCATTTTTCTTGGGGTGGGGGTCCAGGCATCAGTAGTTTTAAGCCGCCCTGGGGGAAGGGGATGCATTTGTCGTGCAGCCAGGGTTGAGAACCAGTGACCTACCTTCTGATGCTGTAACATTTAATGAGGTCCTGCACGGACCCAGAATACAACTCCTAATAGGTGCTGAGTAAATGCTTGCAAAACCCAGGCGCCTGTGATAATGAGCCCTTGAGAAGAAAGGACAGAGTGAGTGACTGCAACGACCCTGCAGAGGAACTGGCGGCAAGCGACACTCCCGGCCTGGTGAATTTGGGGGGATGGGGGCGCACAGGAAGATGTTGAGGCTCGCTTTGGCTCCCTCGCCTGCGGATGGGGAGGGGGCGGGGCGGGAGGGGCAGCCACCGCTTTGAACTTGCGAAGCGCCTCCCTAAGCCGATCCGGGGAAGTCCAGGTGCTGGGCTCTCACTTGCGCGTGCTCAGCGCAGCGGGGGGCGGGGAGCCGGGGGACGAGGCGCGAGGAAGCGCTCCCGGGAATGCGGGGAAATACCCACCTGGGAAGGCAGCGAGCGGGAGTCGCCCTGAGCACCGGGCTGGGAGCAGCGCCTCACCCCGCCCGACGCCGCCCTTTCCCACCGCGCACCTGCCGCCCTGGGGGGGCCCAGAGACTCGGCCCCCGCCCCCGCGCTCCTGCCGGCAAGCCTAGGGTTCGAGCCCTGTGCTGGTTCCACCAAGAAGTCCCTAGGAGTTGGTTGGAGTTTGGGTTGGTATTGTTCCCTCAAAGCTTCATTATGGGGGGGACTGGTTAGCTCACTTGGTTAGAGCATCGTGCTGGTAACACCAAGGTTGCCGGTTCCATTGCCGGATGAGCCACGGTGAGCTGCGCCCTCCTTAAAAGAGTCAACTATACCATTGTAGCATGAAAGCAACGTGTAACCAATGACCATGGCTGTTCCCCAGTAAAGTAAGTTTCATTCTGAAAATAGTCAATCAGAAAAACAGAATAGCACCAGTACGTTCAATTGTTTTAACATTTTGCCATAGTTACTCCTCCTCCTCTCCTCTCCCCATCCCAACACACACACACACACACACACACACACACACACACACACACACAGAGTTTTTTTCTAAGTTATAGCCATCATGACCCTTCATCCCTGCATATCCACAATATAAGGATGACCCCTATGACCACATTCCATTATCACACTTAACAAAATTATTGATCCCTAATGATTATGATTCCCTTCCCCCAACTATCCTCAAAATGCCTCCATGGCTAGGAGTTTCAAACTAGGTTCCAATTTTTTTTTTATTGTTATGTCTCAAGTTTATTTTAATCTAAAACACTCCACCCCTCCCCAACACACACACACTTTTAAAAAATGACACTGATCTTTTGGAGAGTTCACGCCTGTAGCCTTGTGGGCTGTGCCACGTTCTGAATTTGTCTTCTTGTTCCCCCATAGTGTCATTGGGTGGTTCTATCCCTCACATTTTCCTGACAGCTGAAAGTTACATCTAAAATCTTGGTGATATTCAGGTTTGGCCAGAGACCTTTGGCCAGAGACCTTCCTATGGGATGCTAGGTACTTTGTATTGCATCCTTTCTTGCTGTGCTACTATCACACTCTGGGGAACGTTTTTAATGATCCAATTTCCTGGACTCCTCTCCAGAGTCTGAGTCAGCAGGGCTGACTTTCCAGCCTAGGTGTCTGTATTTTTCAAAAGCACCCCAAGGATCTGAGCACCATAATGCCACAAGCTGCATTCCTGACCCTAGCAGCAGCTGGTAAATACATGTCCTCTGTCCATGGAAGGGTGTGATGTAAGGGAGTGGGTCGGACCATCTGGGTAGATGAAGTCCTCGGGGGGGCCCCAGCCCTTACCAGGGCCGGTCAGTGCCGTCTGGGGATGAAGCAGGGTGGATCGAAATCTGGGCCCCAGTAGGGATGCAAGATGGGCTACCTGGAGGCAGCCCCAGGCTAAGCTGGACGTTCTTGCAAGAGTAGGAGTGCCCCATGCACACCTCTGTGCTCCCAGCACTCAGCACAAGGCCTGGTCTACTGTAAATGTTTGAGAGTGAAAACACATACCAGGAGCTGGCTATTTATTTATTTATTTATTTATTTATTTATTTTTATTTTATTGTATTTTTTTAATTGGGGAAACAGCCATGGTCATTGGCCATGCACCACCTCCATGCCACAATGGCATAGTTGACTCTTTTAAGGTGTGAGGGGGTGGGGCACAGCTCACAGTGGCCCATGCGGGGATTGAACCAGCAGGCTTGATGTTATCAGCACCACACTCTAACCAACTGAGCTAACCGGTCACCCCAGGAGCTGGCTTTTTAGAGGGTGAACTCCCAGCTGAGCAGCCCTGCTTTCCATGTTCCCTCCTGGGCTCCTTCCTAAGAGTCAAACACAGGACTTCCAGACTGTGAAGCCAGCAGCTGTGTAATAAGGCTCAGAGAACATGGCCAGCCCTCAGTTTGTCCAGGCCGTCACCTGTGGGATCTGGGAGGGTGCGGGGGTGAGGAGAGTGGTTGGGGCAACAGGTGGAGCTGCTCAGTGTGGCAAGAGGAGTGGGAGTGCCATGTCTGTTGGTAAACCAGGCACTCTGCTCAGCATACAAAAATGAATGAAATCATTCATTCCTCTCAAAAAGGTTCAAGTTTAGTGAACAGAGAGTCAATGGACAATTCAATCGAATGTGTTTAAGGTTAGCCGTGAGGTATGTGTAAGAGCTGGGAAATGCAGTTTAAACAGGACACAAGAAGAGGGGACTTTAAAATTGGACCTTGATGGGTGAATAGGAGTCCAAAGTGAACAAGGCGGCTGTGCAGGCTCTCTATGTCTTATCTTTTACCAGATAAGATGGGCTTGAAGGTAAAGCAGAGTGGGAACCTCGCAAAATCCTGGCCTGGGAACCAGCACACGTGGCTTCTCAGGACAAATAACCACACCCTGTAAGGCCCTCGTTTCCCCATCTGTAAAATGGGAGACTAACCCCTGCCTTACAGAACTTAGGGGCTGGAGGAGCTGACGAGGGAAGAAGGGTTCTAAGACTGAAATGAGCGAAAGAAGCAAACATGGTTTCGGAAGAGTTTAAATTAGAATCTGATTGGTAGAGTGACAGGCGAAGAAACAAATGGCAGAGCTCCAGGGTCAAAGGTGATCAAGCTGCACTCAGCTTCAAGGCCCCCGCTCGAATGTCACATCATAGATGTCTGCCTTGCTTTTTTCAGTCCCTCTTTCCTCAGCATTACCATTCCTTGTGATTTCCACCCCAAATGGGATTTCTCACACTCGGCCACTGATGCTGGTCGCCTGCGGGAATGCCTCTCCTACACTGAGGCGGGGACCTCTGAGGAGGGTGGAGGTTCTTCTTATACTCACTCACTAGGCACATAATATGTGTGTACTGAATGAAACCCCAGCCCTTGGCTCCGGGGCTTTGAGAAGGAACTGCATGGCGCAAGCGAGACAGTTCTGGCTGGGGGTCGGAGGCCGGGGCTGCCTCCAGCCATTGAAGGAATATGGAGCTAGTCACATCAATTCTCTGGGCTTTCGTTTGCCCTGAACACTGGACTGGATAATGGCCAAAGTCCCACCCAACTATGATGGTCTATGGGCTGCTACGGTGCTAGAATGAGCAATGTGTGTGGCCATGTACAGAATGCTTCTACAGCCTTTCTAGGGCACTTTTGTGTCGTCCTCCCCACAAAACCCCTCCAAACAGCAAGAGACCAGCAGCTGTTTGGAGCAAACAAAGCTTCTCAGGCAGAGCTTTTCCTCAACAGGCCTTTATTTTAAGTAAGCATCTACCTTGTAGTCAGGGGGCATTCCAGACATAGCTGGTCCCACCATGGTTTCTAGAATGCTCAGCATCTCTCACTTGGAAAGACTGGACTCATTTGGGGGGAACTTAGAGAGAGTTGCCCGAAACTGATGGGCAGGAGCATTGTGATAGCCAGCCAGTCATTTAACATCTTTGGGCCACAGCTGCCTTATCTGTAAAACAGAGCATAACCATCCTTTGCATATCAGAAGGTAGAGGCTGGACCATAGCTTTCAGTTCCAAAGGGCAGCATCTACTGAATGAGGGTGAGATCATTTGGGCTTACCTGTGAGTTCTGAGTTGTTCAACAAAGCAAGTGCACTAGGCGGGCATTTCCCCTCATGGTCACTTGGAAACACTTGTCTACTGCGCTCCTGGTGCCTCTCAGGAGACGCTTTGGGGATCTAGGAGTGAGGCCCCAGGTCTAGTCTCTTTCCACTTCTGATATCCACCTGGGCTCAGGCACCTTCTGTGTCTTCCTAGGCTAGTACCTGCCTGAAAGAAGATAGCCACAGCTCATGGAGTCCTCTCGGGGTGCTGAGGGAGGACCCACACTGGAGCTGCGGAACCCCTCTCCCTCCTCCTCGTCCTCTGCCCCCTTCTCAGGCCTCTTCCCCCCCCCCTCCCGCACCGCCTTCTCCTTCCTCCCACTTCTCACCCGCCTTTCCTCCTCCTCCGCAGGTCTGACCGTCCTGTTCTGCACCCCACCTCCCGATTTGGCTGAAGGGGACAATTCCTCTCTCCCAAACCCTCCCCTGCTCCACTCTGATCAGCTCCACTTTCCTATGAGCTTGAGAGAGGAAAAAAAAAAAAAAACCCTCATGCTCACAACACAACAAAAAACAGGTTTAAACATTTTACAGGTTTCAACATTTTTCAGGCTGCCTTGTCACATCTTATCAGATCAGCCGGGAGCCGCAGGCCAGGCGCTCTGGGAGCTGCTTTGGAGAACAGAAGCTGTAACATTCCAGCCGAGGCTCTGCCCCGCCCTCCCCTCCCCTCCTCTTCCCTCCTCTCTCTTCCCCCATCTCCCCAAAGAAACATCCCACAGGGCTACCCGGGATGGAGTGCAGGGCCAGCACCTGCACCCCTTTGTCTCTGGCTGGGAACTCAGTCTTTGATGAATCCCCAAGCTTTGATAGTCTGCCCGCACCCTTCTCTGTGGCCCTTCTAGGCTTCCAGGTGGTCGCTCTTAATTTGCCTCCTCTGAGGGCCTGACTTGGCCCTGAAAAGTAACCTCTAGAAGTCTGGGGTCAGGGGCGTCCAGAAGGGAGGTGTCAAAGCCACTCACTGAATGTAGGAACAGCCACTTGGCCAGTAGAGCCAGGGAGGTATACTGGAGAGTTTAGGGGTGGAGAGGAAGGTGGGAGCCCCCCCCCCCACTCTCCTGGCCAGTCCTCAGGGACTGCTGCTCAATGGGAGTGATGGCTTTTTTTGGGGGGTGGGGGGGGGCGGCAGGTGTGTGGGGTTTTTTCACTCATGGCTGTGTGGTCCCCTGACCTGTAATAACTCCCTTTTCCTCACATTCAACCCCAACATTCCACCTTCCTGTGCCTGCCACTCTCATGGTCTCCCAGTATAGGTGACAGATCTAGAAAGGGCTGACCTAAGTCCAAAGACCCAGATTTCAGCTGTCCCAACCTGAAGGAGAGGCCCAGACCCCTGGGGTCCTACGGTGAGAGGGGAGAGTGGCCTTTGCCACTCTCAGGTAGGGGAAGCCTGGTCTGGCTGGGATGTCACACCCTCGTGCACGGAGAAGCTCCTCGTCCCACCCCCCACCCCCCACCCCCAACACGCAGGCGCAGGAAGACAGGGCTGTGGACTGAAGGTTTGGGAAGCAGGGAGGAGGGTGGGGACAAAAGTGGAAGAGGGAAGGAACCAAGGAAAGGAAGAGTGAGGTGACTCACTCTGTCCAAGTATGTTGGCCACATGCCTCCCTGAGACCTGATCAAGAATGCTGAGAAACAAAAGCCAGACCTGGGTGCTTCGTGCCAACATTGGCAGAGCCAGGCTCCACCAACCTGCTTCCCGCGGGGTTTCAGGAGAGCCCTCCCCACCTCTTGGCTTGACGTTCTAGGCCTTGGGTGTGAGGTCCTGGCTCCCATCCTGGTGCCCTCCCTCCCAGGGGAGCCCTCAAGCCACCACAGGGGCCCCTCCCCTGGCACATGGCATCCAGTGCTGTATCTTTCAACATGGCTCCTGGTTGTCTCACCCTTTGCTGTGCGCCCACCGGGGAGACTAGGCCTTACATATCATTCTACTCTTAGCTCCAGACAAAGATCCCCAAATCTGAGTGTCTAGTCTCTGTCTTTCTCTTGGTCTCCAGCTCTGCACCTCCAGCCAGAGGTGCCCGGAGGTCTCACTGGCCCCACAAACTTCCTTCTCTTTGTTCCCAAACCTGCTTTGCCTCTTAAGTTCCCTTTCTTGTGGATGTCATCTCCATCTTCCTGGTCAGCCTGGCTTAAGATCTTGGTCATCCTTTCCTCCTTTTCCTGTTTCCCCTGTGACCAAACAGCTGCCTGTCCTACTCACCGCCTCCCCTCTGCTCCTAATGCCATTGTCCTGAAACCCACAGCCACAGACCCCCACTAAATCTAGACGGGAGGTGTTCAGACTCAGCCACACAACAGACTCACCCCAGACCAGTGAAACCTGTCCCCTGGGGGGTTGTAATGTGCAATGAGGCCTGAGACTCTCCTTAGCCTAAACTGTCACATGGCCTCCTGTCCCTTTCCCAGACTTTGGTCTCTAGCTGGCCCCATTTGGCAGTTAGATTTTGTCTAACAGATTAATATTTCAAAACTCAGCTCGGGAACCTTCTGTGGCTGCTGAAATAAAGCTTGGCACTCACGGCTCTTTCCTCCTTCTCTGCTCTTTGTACAGTCCCTGGACTCCAGCTGGGGTGGACCGGCTGCTATTTCCTCTCCTGACTCTTCTCTGGGGCTGTTCCCTGCCACCCCAGCTCCTCTTGAGGGAGCCCCAAACACCCTCCCAGCCATCCTTCACCAGCTCAGTGGCTGCCCCTCTGTGGTGCCTTCCTAATTACCACTGGCTGGGACCCTCTCACCTCTCCCATCCAGGATGTCCTTGCTCCTACCATGTGCCCTCTGGCATCGTGGTTACTTGGGTTTGTAAGTGACAAGGGCTTTTGGACTCTCTGTCACTCATTCCTGGTACCCATGGAACCCAGACCTAGCAGATGCTGGAAAAGTGCTCATTGGTCAGATGCCTCCTGGTCTGGGTGCTCCATGGGTGTGGCTTAATTCATCTTTGCGTTCCCAGGCCTGGCACTCTGCCCAATTCAGTCATCACTCAAATGTGTGTTGAGTGAATAGGCAGGGGATGAATTTATTTACCAAAGGCTTTCACCTACGCTCCCAAGGGCAGGCACCGCCAGTCACTCCACATAGTTACTGCTCTCGTGGGGCCCCAGCCTGCATGGCTGGGACTGAATCAAGGCAGGAAGTCCAGCAGGACCTGGGCCCTGCTGGGCTCAGAAGCTCTTGCAGTTGCTTCTTCACTGACTCCTAACTGGACCCTGGATCCCAACTCAGTGTATGGACCTTTTCCACATAAACAAGGGTGCCCCTAGCCAAGCTGGAGACACGTGACAGTGAGATGGCCCATCCCTCCCTGCTGAGTGAACGAACCAATGGCTGGTGGGGAAAGGTCTAGAGAGACCGTCCTGCTCCTTTGATGAAATGCATCTGATGGGATATCTAGGCCTGATCTGTGGACCATGGATGGGACCATGTGACTTCCTCTGGACTCGGAAGCAACTCCCTACCTTTGTCCTCTACTGAGAAGGGTGTGGTGCAGGGTGGGGTTGGGAGGGTGTAGAGCTGTGCTCAGCACCCATGGGGCCCCTGTGTGCTCCAGGGAGGACCAGTAGATTGGGTGGGGAAAGACGATGGCTTGTGAGTCTCGGCTTAGGTGACTCCTCTCACTTTGTCACAAGCTCCCTGCTGAGGCATCAGAGTGGTAATTCTACAGTTAGCTGTTTGAGGAACAGGTTCCTCTTTTTATCCGTTTTATGTATAGGAGAGGGGGGAGGATATGTATTTGGAAAAAAGTGGCGAACAAATAAGAAACATCCTAAACCGGAAGACTAGTTTAGGCCCCTATGATCTCAAAAATCCTATAATGTTGGAAGAGTCCAAGGTCAAAAATATAGATAAATTTGGGTGTAGGAGAGGCTACCCAGTGGGGTGTGGGAACCCAATCCAAATGGTTCCTTGAGGGAAAAATGGTGGGGGAAGCACAGTGTGCACCCCCCTAATGCATCTGGTTAGCCCACAGCCAGCTGGCAGCAGGGCAGGTCATTGCTGGGTGGATGGCAGAATCTGGGTCAGCAATGCCGGTGTCACCAGACAGGACGCCCTACGTGGAACACTTGTTGGTGGCTCACCATATGTTAAGTGCGTAAGTCAGTTCAGCATCTAGGCTGATCCGAAGTCTTTGGTCAAAAGACTCTCCCCTGTGCTCACCGTGAAGGCCCACCTCCAACCCTCTGGAGAGAAGGTGTGTGGGTAGAGGTGAATAATTTTGGAGGGGAGGGGATTTGGGCCTGCCAAAGCCTTGTATAATATGTCAGTCTGGCCTGTTTGGACAGGGGATTTGGCCCTGAGAGGTCAACACTGAGGTCTTACAAGCAGCCTGTTGCTTGCTGGCACCTGCTGCTGCCCATCGGCCTGGCTGCCTGTGTCCTCAGCCCAGCTGTGTGGTGGGTGGCTGGGGTGGAAGACGAGCTGTCTTCAGGGGAGGGTGGCAGGGCCCTTGGTCAGGAGCTGGGTATAAATAGCCCCTGCCCAGCTGGGAAGCCCTGGCAGTGCCCTCCAACCTCCCCCTCACCAGCTGCTAGTGCCAGGCGGGTCCCTACCTCCCTTGGGAGCCTAGCCACTGTCTCAGGTCCTAAACGTAGGAAGTTCCTCAGCGGAACGGAGGAGTCTTGTCCTGTGTGTGTAGGCAGAACCTCCGGATGCCTGGAGGCCTGGGGGGTGGGGATGGGGGCTGCAAGATGGGGAGTGAGCAGACTGGCCTCCTGGAGAAGGACTCGTTCCTTCATTCCTTCTCTTAAGAATCAGCAAATACCTCTCATGTACCTGGCCTTTTGGTAGACCAAATGTGTGTGTGTGTGTGTGTGTGTGTGTGTGTGTGTGTGTGTGTGTGTGTGAGAGAGAGAGAGAGAGAGAGAGAGAGAGAGAGAGAGAGAGATGGAGAAGGTGTTGGGGACAATGGGAGGGAGACAGAGCCTCTGTCCTCAAGGAACTTACACTAGGACAGCCAGATAGAATTGGAAACAAATCGGTTCAGCACTTGGAGACAAGAAGGTCTGAATAAGGTAGAGGCAAAATCCAGAGAGGGGAGAGGTTACTATTGTGTGGAGCCCAGGAAACTCTTTAGAATGGAGGGGACCCAGGAAGCAGAGGTTGAAGGATGGGTAAGATGTTTGCTGGAGCTTGGGCGGCAGAGAGGCACTCCAGGTGGGGGGCTTGGCTTGTGCAGAGGCATGGAGGTGTGAAACAGCCGGCTGCAAGTCCTTCAGCAGCCTGGACAAATCTAGTCAAAGCCACTCACACTTTGGTACAAAGAATTGAGGAGAGGGAGGCTCATTGTGTGACCACCTCCAGTAATAGGGACAAGGAGCTGTGAGTTAAATTAACACGCACCTCTGGTGGCGGAATGTCAGATATGAGCAGTGTGTGTAGGAGGCTCAGGGCCAGGGGTGGCAGGGCACGTTTGGGAGAGGGCAGCTACCCTGCAGAAATCAATTCCACAGCCACAGCCTCATTAGCCTTAACACCAGCCCTGAGAGCAAAACCCTCCTCCCCAGAGGCCCTTGCTAATTACCGGCGGGATGTCCAGGTCTGAGCTGAAACCCTTGAATGGAGCATCGTGGAAATGTCCTTGTGCCCTTGCCCTTTGGGTCACCTTTACCACTCAGCCAGATTGCACATCTGTTCAGCCCCCCAGGTTAGGACCCAACTGCCAGGCAAAGGGTCAGCTTCACTTTGATCCAAGGCATCCTTCCCAGTGATGGATGGGAAAGGGCTCTGGAAATCCTGATATTCTATCAAGTCAGGGATAGGAGGGCAGGAGGAATGAAGGTGATGACAGGACAGGGGACAAAGTGCTGGGGAGGGTCCCTAAACACACGGTCACCGAGATGTCCACCATTTACGGAGGGCTTCCTATATGCCAGGCACATACACCATTTATACCTCCCGTTATTTTTATTTTACAAATGAAGTAACTGAGGCACAGAGAGATTCAATAATGTGCTTGAGATCAGCAGCTAGGAAACGGCAGAGCGGGATTTGAACCAGGGTAGCCTGGCTCCTGGATGCATGATTGGTTGGACCTGGGCAGCAGGAAGAAGACAGGGTTTGGTGGGAAGAGGGAAATGAACTCGCTGTCTCTGAGGCTGGGCCTTATTCTTAGAGGACATCACACTTGGAGTCAAACCCCGGGTCTGAATTCTAACTCAGCCACTTCCTTCTGTAAGTGACCCAACTTCTCCGTGCCTCAGTTTTCTCATCTGGAAAATAGGATGACAGCACCCACCTCACAGAGCTGTTGTGAGGATTCAATGAGAAATCTGTGTGAAATGCCTGGCGCATAACTGCTAAGTAAATGATTGATGTTATTATTGCTAGTGTTGAATGTGACTGCAGAGAAGAGACTGTGACTGTACCACAGGAAGGACTCAGCTGGCAAGGGTTTGGTGACCCTCAGGGGACTGGAGGGGTCTGTGGCACCTCCCTTCTGGGAGATATTTGGGAAGCAACTCGCATTGGCGGCCAACCAAGCCATGCCAGCCAGTGCCCAGGGCTCTGGGTTCTGCTGGGCTGGGCAGGCTGCCTGGACCCTGTGGGAGGGAACTGGTGAAACTGGGGAGCAGTGAGCCCCTTGTACAGCTGGGACCAGGAGCAGCCTCCCCAAGTGGAAATGAAGAGCCAGCAGGGGCTTCCCCAAGCCTCAGCCCCCATTCTGTGCAGTGGTAGCCAGCTAACTTGCTTCCATGAGTCTGGTTCTATGACCTTCTCTCTGGGAGCTTCTGCTTTCTCGTCTGTATAATGGGTCTTTCGTTCTCTTAGGGCTCCTCTCGTAGGTTCTGTCTGATTCTGGGCTCAGCCTCCCACTTAGCTTGAGGGCACCCAGACCCGCAGAGGTACAGGGCAAAGGCTGTGAGAGGGGGAAGGAGGCGGGAGGAAAATAGTGAGGGGAGAGGGAGAGGAAGGATCCTTGAGTACCCTTTGGGCTCCACTTTCATCTCTCTGGGCAAAGGGAGGCTGGAGCCTTGGGAATCTGGCTTGGCTGGTATGTAGACCAATAAATGGGCGGCGATATGGGGCAAGCACCCCTGGTGCCAGAGGTGATCATGGGACAGGCCTGCCTGGGTTAGAGGTACAGTGGGGGCAAGAGGCCAGGCTAACAGAGATAGTGGGCCCTGGAGGGCCAGTCTATACTTTTGGGAAAAACAGGGATGAAGGCAGTGGTGGGAGACTGGGGAGTACTCTGGCAAAAGGGGAGGGTCACCAAGGCTGGAAAGTGGGTGCCAGGTCTCCCTATGCTGTTCTGGGACAGTCAGGACCAGGTCTGGAGATGGGGGGTGGGGGGTGGAGGCAATCACCACCACACTCCTTTAGAGGGCCCCTCATGGTGTCACACTTAGGAGGAAACACAGGTGTGGCCCTGCGGTGGCAGCGTCCTCTACCTCAGCTCCCCTCTCCTGCTGTCCCCATATAGGGCTTTGGGTCCCATCAGAGGAGAGTGTGGAAAAGGCCTGGGCTTCTTCCCAGGGGGGCCTTTCTCCTGAGCCTCTATTCCAGGATGGCACTTCGCGGAGCCACCGGCACTGACCCCTGGCTCTGTTTCCTTCCCTAGTAACGCAGGACTGCTGGGGCACCTGGCAGGGCAGGGCTGGATGTGGTGGTTAAGAGCATGTGGACAGGCAGCCTGAACGGGGAGCGGGCTCCACTCTGACACTTTGCAGGCCTGCAGACCGGCAGACCCCGTAGCTCCCTGGCCTCAGCTTCCTCCTCTGTGAAATGGAATGGTGACGAAGATCATGAAGTCCCTATCTCACAGTCTTGCTGTGAGGACTCAGTGAGCACTGAGAACTGGCCCAAGCTCATAATAAACAATAGGGCGTTGATTATCATGATCACACAACCCTTTTTATAACTAAATAGGGCAGGGCAGGAGAGGGTGACATGCAGAGCTATGTGACCTCAAGTGCTGTGTGCCATGTGCCCTTCAGGGGGCTCTGGGCTGACCCTCTCCATCCCACCTAGGCAAGGGCTCAGTGCTGAGGCCCAGGGGGCCAGGCCTGCAGCCACCCTCACCTCTCAAGACCCAGGTAGGCACTACCCAGAATGGTGGCACAGTGGTTTCCCCATGAGCACTGGAATCAGATGGCCTGGGGTCCAACGAGCAGCTCCTTAGCAACTCTGTGGTGTATGTTGGTTACTCAAGCTGCAAGGCTAAGCCGTCTGAACATGGGGCTGATATAATGCCCCTCCTACGTCATAGGACTGTTATAAAGAGTCAGCTAAGGAAAGGACTCAGCCCAGTGCCTGGCACGAAGGAATTCAGGAATAGCCATTCTCAGTGGTAAGTCAGGCTTGCAGGCTGCCCTTCTCTTTCAAAGGGCTCGATGTTCAAGAGCAATAATGCCTTATAAACGTTACCATCCAAACTCCCAGATCTAGTTCCCCAATCCCTGCCCCCAGAATAAAAGAACAAATGGAAAGATGAGCCCAGAGCCAGCCCAAGGTGGATGGGCACATGCCCCTCCATGGTGTCCATCACAAGCACATAGCCACAGCTGTTAAATGGCAGGTGTTTGGTTCATCCTTGTGTCTAGTGCAGAAAGCTTTCGTGTGTGTATTTCTGATCTTCTCCCCCGCCCTGGGTCTTCTAGACCCTCTTCCCAAGGTGTCTGCTATCCCTTTGTGTGAGGGACTCGACCGAGGCCTTGGTCAGTGCTCAGTATAAAGGGAGAGGAGATGGACCTCGCTGTGTTCCTTCTTCCCGCTTTCACTGTCTCTGATCACAGGGCTGATTGCAGTTGGCCTCGAAGCCGATGGAGACCCCCGGATCATTTTCTTGACATCTCCCACCAAATGTCATTCCTGCTGTTACTGTGCTAGGTGGGGGTAGAGCGTGGGAGAATAGCACCTTGGTTTTCTAGTATTTTAAACGCTTGTTCCTCTTCTCCCCTCTCCCCGCAAGACCTTTCCTTCTGTTGACTCTTTAGAAAACCTGAGGGGTGACGGGATATTGATTGAAAAATGAGGGGCAGAAGGGTACAGGTCACATAGGGTTGTGTGTGTGGGCCAGCATGATCTGAGGTCCTCTCCCTCCTGAGCTAAACAAAGCCGAGCTCCAATCTCTGGTGAGAGGAGAGATGGCACTCTAGAAGCTTCGAGGGCTCTGCAAAGATAGTCATGGAGGCCATGGTGGACAAAGGACAGGGGACCTGGTGCAAGCCACCAGTTCCTGGGAAGACACTGGGAGGCTCTGGGCTGGGCAGGCAGTGTCCTGGGGAAGAGGCTGAGGGGCATTGCCATGGGTGGCGTGTATGTGTGTGTATGTGTGTACACACGTGCGTACACATACATGCATGTGCAAGCTCCCTGCTGAGAGTGAGGCTTCCTCACTTCTCTGCTTTTTCGGAGATGGGGTTGGGGTGAAGCCAGCTCTTTCCACCTCTTCTTTTTAGGTTTGAGTTCCTTCCCATGGGTCATTGGAAGTCTCATGTGGACCCAGAAACCTAGACTCCCCAGAGGGTTGGCCAGACCAGTCCCTTCAATGTCCATCAGGGAAACTGGCCCCGAGCCTGAGAGGGACTTGACCAGGGTCCCCAATACCATTTTTCCAGTCCCGGGTTATTTTCATTATTGCAATGTCCTCCAAGGGCCCCCATGAGAGGTTTCTGCTGGTCCCCATGCCCCTGCAAGCAGATCTGCTCCCGTCAGAGGGCTGAATTTGCCTGGGTTAGAGCTCTGGTCTTTGAGGGCAGCATTCCGGTGCCAGGTTTCTCAGGGTTCAGGCTCACAGGCCCTTTGCTGCTCCGCCTACCCCAGAGGGCTCACGAGGAAGAAACGATGCCCATGATGGGCTGTGTGCTTTGTGTTTTCAGTGCCACTGCCTTCTGTGTACCCGCAGGTCACTGGCCCTGGGCCAGCAGTACACGTCCCTGGGATCTCAGCCTCTTCTCTGCGGCTCCATCCCAGGCCTGGTCCCCAAGCAACTGCGCTTCTGCCGCAACTACATCGAAATCATGCCCAGCGTGGCTGAGGGTGTGAAGCTGGGTATTCAGGAGTGCCAGCACCAGTTCCGGGGCCGCCGCTGGAACTGCACCACCATAGACGACAGCCTGGCCATCTTTGGGCCTGTCCTTGACAAAGGTACTGTCCCTGAGGGGTGGGGTGGGGAGGGCATCAGGACGACACAGTGACTCTTCCACCTCAGCGTGTCTCAATTCTGAGCCCAGGGTCCCCAGGGGAGGGTAATAAAACTGGTCATGACCCAGGGCCTCCACGAGAATGGGTCAGGTTCTTCTCTGGACAGACCCAAGCTGTCACCATGGCTGCCCCACCTTCCCAAGTGCTGCTGGGTGATGAGCAGCCTTGAGATGCTCTAGGATCCTGAGATCCAGGGCAGGCTAGGAGACTGCAGCCTTCCTGCCCCCTCGGCTTGCACAGCGGGGGTGGGGGGCCTGCCAGGCTTTGATATGCAGAGTTGTGACATTTCACCAAGGTTGCGTTAAGTGCTATGCAAATCTAGTTTTGGGGTGAGGTGGGGGCATTGCCACTCTTAGATCTCCCCTATAGAGAAAATTCTGGGGCCAAGGAAGCTGCTTGATGCTGGTGGCACTGCATTGCTCCCAAGTGCTTCTGTGAGAACTTTCTGCTGGTCCCCAGCTCCTGCAAGCTGGGGATTGTGGTGGGGCTAGAGGGCACGCAGGCTTCTGGGTAACTTCTCAGCCATCTTACAACCTGGGAGTAGAACAGGCTGCACTTCAAATGAATGGGAGTCACACAACTTGACTTTGAACATGAAGGCCCTGGGTGAGAGGGAAAACTACTCCCAAGAAGGGGGCTTTCGGCCTGGTGAGTTCTGGGCTGAAAATGGAGAACTCAGAGAAACTGCAGTGTCCAGGAATTTAATGATCCCAACTGGCCTCCGGGAGTCACTCGTTTTTCACAGCAGCTTGAACCCTCTAGCCACCAGCAGGGCTGTGCCACCCAAACCCTTGAGCGCTGACCTCCTTCCTTTTAGAAGAGCTGCATTTATAGCCAAAAAGAAAAGGGATCTTGGGGGAGGGTAGTGGTGGGGACTGGGGGGGGGAAGCTCACCCTCCCCGCCTCCCCCCCCCCCACTTTAGAGTGCAATCCCACTTAACCTGTGCCTCAGGTGAGCAGGGTTTGTCTGACCTACAGGCTATTGTTAGGGGACCGAAGGGCAATTAGCGAATCAATGGATGATGATTCTGTTTACGCTTCTGTTACCAAAGCTAATTATTCCTTGTTTACATAAAAGGTTTGGCCTCTAATTGGGGCCAAGTGGCGGCGGTTTGCGTTTCAAACCTGATCTTGCTGTTGTGTCAGTCTCACCGCCTTCCGGTGCCCCACCTGGGGCCAGGTAGCGCTTAATCAAACAGCCTGGCGTCTAGACGCGCTCCCTAAAAGCAAGACTCACCTTCTTCTGACTGCTCTTCCCCGCTCGGGACAGTAGCTAGTGAAAATCGGGTCTTGGAGCCTATTACCCATTCACGTCTGTGTTTCCGTTTACATCACCGTTGTAGACTGTAGCAACGCGCCTTCATCATCTCTCCATTGCAAGAGGGCAGTTTCGAGTTGGGGAGGGGGTGACAAGCCTCTGGGGATGTGAGGACAGCCCAGCAGCCTCCGGGAAGAAGGCCCCCGCACGCACACGCGCCCCCGTGTCCCTCGCCCCCGCTGGGTGGGCCGCCAGGGGTTAATCTCGGCCACGGCTTTGAGACCAGCGTGGCGGGGAGCTGACCCGCTCCGGGGCGCGCATCTTGGCGGAGGCCGGGGACCGACGCCCCAGGAGGGAGCCCTCCCGGAGCGCCAACCTGGAACCAGGGGGCGGCCCGAGATCGCTCTCCCCGGGTGGGGCCGGGGTGGGCTGCCCGGAGGCGCTCAGGCGGCTGGAAAAGGGCCCGAGCGCCGCCCCCCGCCGCGCGGCCCGGCCCCGCGCCCGCTGCGGCCGCCGCGCGATTCACACGCCCTCTGGGCATTCGGCGCGGCGCGGGGGCGGGGGCGCCGGGGCCGGGGGCGCGGCCCGGCCGCGGGAGCCGCCCGTTGCTACGCGGTGGCGGACGGCCCGGCGGCCCGGGCCCGGCGGCCGCATTATGCGGGTAATGCGGTGTGACACCGCGCAAACAAAGGCGGATTGAGCGGCCCAGCGGGCCCCGCCGGACGAGGACCGGCACAGCGGGGCTGTCAGCGCCGCTCCCAGGCTAATCCCCGCCCCGCCCCCGCCGCCCCCCGCGTCCCCGGGGCTGGGAACCGAGCGCAGCCCGAGGCCGGGGCGCCGCCGCCGCCGCGAGAGGCCGCGGGCCGGGCCGGAAGCGAGGCTCTCACCCTCGGCGCCCCCTGACTCCCGACGCCGACCGGTGGGAGGAGGCTGGACCTGGGGCGCTGGGGAGGCCGGGTTCGGAACCGGGGCGCGGGCTCCCCTGCGCTGGCGGACCCGCCCCGCGCGCCCCTCGCGTCTGCACGAGTCGCGGGGGGGCCTCCCCTGCAGGTGGCCCACGAGGGAGCTGGAGCGTCTAAAGAAGCAGCCGTGGCTACGAAGGGTCACCAGGCTCCCTTTACCGAACTGCGATCTTCCGCAGCGCTCTGCACGGGAGTCCTGGAGTCTAGGTCAGCGCGGCGTCATGCTCCCTGCGTGGCCTTGGACAGGTCACCCCCCTTCTCTGGGCTCCTCACCAGGAAGGAGAGACGCTTGGACTGCAGATCTTTCAGGCCTTTGCCTCTCTAATCGTCGGTCTATATCTGTAGACCGGGCCTGGAAGACTTCCTGCCTCGTGGGGTGAAGAGGATTTAATGGAATAAAGGATACGGTGGGCAGAATCTGGTGCCTACCAAGCACCCAAAAGTGGCTCTCATTATAATGATGTGTAGGGGACACACCTGAGAATCTCTCCTTTTTCTTCCCTGGGCCCAAGGGAACTAACTGCCTTCTGTCTCCCTCCTCCCAGGCGGGGCTTGGCCCTCTCAGACCCAAACCTTGGCCTTGTCTGGGTGGAGGACAGGAGATTGGGAAGGGGGAGAAGCTGGCCATCGCCCTCCTGGTCAGGATCTCTGATGGCAGAGGGAAATTGTTCCCATTCTGTGAAGAGGGTGGCTCAGAAAAAGGAAAGGGCCTGCCCAGGTGCATCCAGGGAGGGAGTTGGGGGACGTGGGTAGGTTTAGGCTGTAGGTTCCCAGGCCTTCCTCCCCACAGACCTCAGCCTCTCAAGTCTGGTAAGGTTCAGGCCTGTGGAGTTTGGGAAGGCGGAGGGCAGGGGCTCCTGGGGTAGAAGAGAGCAGGGCTACCTTATCTATTCAGCAAACTGCCGGAGCTACCATTTCCACCACTGCTTCTAATAGGCTCCGCTCTGCCAGCTGTTAAAGCCCTGAGTTAATAAGTTAGCAGCCCTGGGCCTCAGTTTGCTCATCTACAAAAGGGGATACCCCACCAGGAGCTGAGCTAGCCAAAGAGGGTCTGGAAGGGCACCTCGGTTCCTTCTTCTTCCCTGAGAGCTGGCGAGCCCTCCTTCCCAGCTGGGGAGGTTGAGGCAGGGCAGCCGCGTCTCAGGATCTTGTCTGAGCAAAGGCACCTACTCCCTTCCCGCAGCCACCCGCGAATCGGCCTTCGTGCACGCCATCGCCTCTGCGGGCGTGGCCTTCGCAGTCACGCGCTCCTGCGCTGAGGGTACCTCCACCATCTGCGGCTGCGATTCCCATCATAAGGGGCCGCCTGGCGAGGGCTGGAAGTGGGGCGGCTGCAGCGAGGACGCCGACTTCGGTGTGCTAGTGTCGCGTGAGTTCGCGGACGCGCGCGAGAACAGGCCAGACGCGCGCTCGGCCATGAACAAGCACAACAACGAGGCAGGACGCACGGTGAGTCGTCGCGACGCTGCCCTGGTGTCCCTTCCAGCAGTCCTTGTGGGTCCTGGGCTCCCTGCGCTTCTCTTTCCCCTTGGCCAGGCTTGGCTCCCACCCCCACCCACAGTCACTCCGTTTACTCACCCTCCTTTCTCCTTGGACTGTCCCGGGTCTTCTCCCGCACGGGGATCCATCAGCACCCCCCCCCCGAGTGTGGCCGCCCCCTGGAGCACGTGCGGCCAGCCCATCTGGTGCTCACGTTGGCCCTACATGTGAAGCCCGTGGGCCTAGCTTTGAACCCAGCCTCCACCCCCCTTCCTATGGTAGTTTGACAGGGTGAGTCACTTAAGGTCCCAGTCTCAGTTTCCCCATCTGTTAAACGTGGATAACAATCCCTATTTGCTATGGCTTTGAGAAATGGATGTGATTTCTGCCCATGCTTGGAGTGTGAAGGGGCGGAAAATAGTGGTCACCATTCTTTGGGTTCAGTCCTCGTCCCTGATCAGTTGTCACCCTGGCACAGGGTAGGAATAGAGAAGGCTCTAGGGATGGCGGGGGGGTGGTGCAGGGGCAGAGCGGGAAGGTCTAGGTGTGCTCCCAGATGGGGTCAGTCTGGGGGCCAGCTGCTGTTCCTCTTCCCCAGACCATCCTGGACCACATGCACCTCAAATGCAAGTGCCACGGACTGTCGGGCAGCTGCGAGGTGAAGACCTGCTGGTGGGCCCAGCCCGACTTCCGCGCCATCGGTGACTTCCTCAAGGACAAGTACGACAGCGCCTCGGAGATGGTGGTGGAGAAGCACCGCGAGTCCCGCGGCTGGGTGGAGACACTCCGCGCCAAATACGCACTCTTCAAGCCGCCCACCGAGAGGGACCTGGTCTACTACGAGAACTCCCCCAACTTTTGTGAGCCTAACCCTGAGACAGGCTCCTTTGGCACCAGGGACCGGACTTGCAATGTCACTTCCCACGGCATCGATGGCTGTGACCTGCTCTGCTGTGGTCGCGGCCACAACACGAGGACGGAGAAGCGGAAGGAGAAATGCCACTGCATCTTCCACTGGTGCTGCTATGTGAGCTGCCAGGAGTGCATCCGCATCTACGACGTGCACACCTGCAAGTAGGGAGCCAGGTAGGGTGGCGGGGTGTGGGGCGGCTGGGGGGCCTTGGTGCAGGGAGCCGGGTTTGCCCATCTCCTTTTCCTGACGACTCCAACCGATTTCTGAGCCATCCAAGACACAAGTTCCTCCAGCCCACATAGGAAGCCAGGATCTCCCGAGCTTAGATGGGAACGGTCCTTGGTGGATAACACAAAGCACAGATAATAAGCAAGTTTATGTTCATGAGGTTGCAATCAGTCGATTACAGTTCTCATCCGAGTTAGTCAATTATGAGCCAGGTCAAATGTTTGCATGGCCACTGGCTCTCATTGAGTATCTGAGAAGCCAGAGGAGGGACACTGTGGGGTTGGAAGCTGTGACATCTTGACTTCGAGCCCCAGCTTTTCCCCCAACTTCCTGTTCCTCCACTTCTTTCGGCCTCAGTTTTCTTACTGTAAAATACTTGAAACAGTGGGCTGCAAAGCCTCCTCTACCCCTGGGGCAGCGTCATTTGTGCATCCACCTTGAACTTAGAGGGCAAGTTTTTGCACAAGAGTAAATCCTGCCAACCTCAAGAAGGTGGGTGGGGGAAGCGGCGTATAAGCCTATATCCTGACAGATCTGAAGCTTGGGTGGAGCGGGGCGCACTCTCACCGAGTTTATGGATGGGGATGGGGAGGAGGAAGGAGTCAAGTTCAGAGTGATGGTGGTGAGTAATCAAGGGATCAAAGGCTGGTGGATTATGTTGCCAAGCTTCCCAGAGGTGGCCAGCGTGGGAGACACTGTGCCTGGCCTTCAGATCCATAGGTCCCCAGGATAGGTCAAGGTTGATGGAGGGTGGTCCTGGAGTCTTGGAGGTGGAAGGTCTCTGAGCCCAGTGTAGCCTTTCTCCCCTTTTCTTTGCCCTGAGAGGGAGCCTAATATCTAGAGGCATGAACCCTGGTCTAGCTTCCATCACTTGCTAACATGGGATCCAGGTAAGATAGTCTTCCCACAGCTGTCGTCTCATCTGTCATCCTCCCTAGAGATGCTGTGAGGAGCAAAGGAGAAAGCACTGGGGACAATGCTTGGTTCACAGCGAAGGACTTGCCTGCCTGGATCATCACTGGCTGGGCTGTGTCAGGGAGAGCGCCCCACTGGGCCACGCAGTTCTACACCGGGCACCTTGGAGCTGGGGTGCACGTCTGAGCTGTGTGGGCCTGGGATAAGAACCTGACATCATGGGGGGAGCTCTGGCTGGGATGGAGGGGGGGCGCCTCACCCAGCCCACCTGGGAAGCCCCTCTGTGTAGCTCAAGTTACATTCTGGCAGGGACAGAGTCCAGAAACGCAGAAAAGAGGCACCGCATTTCTTGGTGTCTGGAAAGGCAGTGTGGTGGGTGGAAAGAGGACGAGGTGGTTCCCACCCTACTGTTTACCAGCCGTGGAGCCTTGGAGCCCAGTTTCCCCATCTGTGCAGAGGTGGTGATAATGAGAGCCTAGCAGAATTTTTATGAGGCTCAAGTGAGCCAGCAGTTGTGACTGTCTGAATACAGTACTAATAGAAAGTGTGATGAATGCCATTAGGGAGCTGTGACGTGAGGGTGGTCACGATGCAGTGAAATGGTGTCATCGCTTGGGCCGTTTCATTTACTGCCCAATATGACAGAAGAAAAGTCATCAAATGAGAGAGAACGCACAGGGTCATTGTGGGCTATCAAGGTGGAAGGAATGTTTGAAAGCACAGTGGCCACCTTCCTCTGATGTCCACGATGGCCAAAGGCAACACAGTGTCCCCACTATCCCGCAGGACATAGCTCTGGCCACTCTGAGAGGGGACTGTGGGGGAACCAAAGCTTTATAAGACTCACACCGGACAGAGGCCATCTGTCCAGCCTGCTCATTGCACAGATCAGGACACTGAGCCCAGGTCTCTGCCTCCAGGAAGCCCCATATGTGGGTCAGTGGCTCTAGGGGGCTCTAAGGTGGCACAGATTCAGGACCCTGGAGCTCTGTTTCAGCATTTCCCCTCCCCGGGTGGGCAGCAAGGATGAGCTCTCTGCCCGTGGGGAAGGAGGTGCTGGCGTGGCCCTCGGTGTCCAGAAGTCCCGGACCCGCCTGCAACCCCTGTGCTAACACTGATCCTAAGAGGAACCAGTGTTCTCCATCAGCCCTCGCCTTCCCATTTGTGAAACAGAATGGTGTTTTCCAGTCTTATGGAAAGGGCTACATTCACGCAGGTTTTAAGACACCACATTCAGGTAGATTGTGACCCCCCACTCTGGGACAAGTGGAGAGTTTGCTCCCAGTGTGATGCTCTTTTGGTAAATACTTAACTTGTGATTTGGGGCAAGCTGTTTTGCCTCTCTGGGCCCGTTTCCTCGTCTGTGAACTGGAGAGAAGTCCCATGTCCCCAGCAGGGTTGTTGTGTGGACCAGAGGCTGTGACACCAGGAGCCCCGACACAGGGTTCACGTGCTAGAGGCAGCAGGTTCCCGTGCCGGGCCGCCCTGGGAAAGCAGCTTCCCCCAGGCGTGCTGCTTGGTCTGGAGCCAGAGGCCGAGACCCCCGCTCCTGCCCTTTCGTCCACACTGACACTGCAGGCCAAATGGGAACTTCCGAGACAGGCTGGCAGAGGTCACGTGGGACAGAGCCTCTTGCTTTTCTCTTGGCTACTCTGACTCAGTGAAAGTAGGAGAGCAGGGAGCCACAGGGCGAGACACGTGCCCTCCACACACCTGGGGGATGGGGGAAGGCCCACTTAACATGGCTTCGTGCCCCAGGAAGGCCAGGCTCTTGGTCCTTTCTTAGGAGGAAAGTATCTTTTCCATCCCTTGTAGCTTCTGTCCAGTGTCTCGGGCTAACCTGAGATTTCCTACCTTACAAATACCAGGCTTATTCCTTGTTCCTCAGATGTTGTGAGCACAGTAAACTGGAAAGGGCTGTGGACACGAGTCAGGTGGCCTGGCTGTCCCTGGGTGCTGGATCTGTCAGTGACTTGCTGCGAGACCTTGGACATGTCCTTGAATCTTGTGGAGTGTTTCTGCCCCTGTCAAACCTGTCAGCTCCCAGGGAGCTGCGGATTGATTGGAATGCCCAAAAAGCTCAGGCCTCAAATCCTTTGTGAGATGTATATATACAATGAATAAAATGTAACCTGGGTGTCCCATGAGCAGGAAAATCATTCCTAATTATGTAATTAAAGACTTGCTCATGTTTGGACAGCTCATTATGAGATTATCTAGTGTGATACAAAACCATGGTGCCCAGGGATCTGCTTAGTGGGAATTGGGGCCAACACCTGCCAGGTTTCTCCCAGTCTTGATACAAAACGGATTCCTTCATTAGGGTAGTTACCTGCTACTGGACTTCCTGTCATCAAGCCCCAGCTCGAAGGCGGGGAAGGAAGGATTCAGTTCCCATGACTGTGGACGCCAAAGCTCTACTGGTCCTGTAGACCACATGCCCTTCCTCAGCGGTGGACCCCAAGTACAGGAGGGGACATGGAAAAGCCACTTGGGTGCCCTTCATGTTACCGCCAAGTCCAAGAGAAATGTTGAGCTGTCAGCAGCTTCTGATCTTGGCACCCTTATGGGATGGTCTCCCTGGGAAAGCAGTTATGCCTCTAATTCTTCCTCTTTATTTTTCCAAGGGCCCTGGGAAAGGTGAAATGTGTGGCTGGGCAGATTCACTGAAGTCCTACGGGGAGCAGGACCTACGCCGGGCCCAGCCTTCCGCATCAGACAGCAAGGAACCCAGACTGTTGCCAGATGCACGTGTGGTAAATTACCTGGACCCAGCCTGCCGGCTGCCTGGGAGGCATCCGTCCCTCTCTTCCACCTTCAGTTTCTCACCCTACTCTGGATGGTGTGTGGCTTTTAAAGAAGGGGCTTTCTTTTTAGTTCTCTGGGGTCTGATAGGAAACAGACCCGAGGCTTATCTTTGCACATGTTAAAGAAAATAAAAATGGAAAAAAAATTGCTACTCCAATGGAACAGGCTGGGCTACTGTGAGCTCTCTGCCTGGTGGTCAAGACCTCAGCATGGGCAAGATTCTGTCTCCAAACCGCTTCTCCTGGTGACATTCCAAGATGCCTGTGAGGTGGGAGTTACGAAGTAGGACAAACCCCTGCAGTCTCCTTTGTCTGTCTACTCCCATTCAAATCTGATAGACTTTCACGTTCTGATAAAAGCCATAGGGATAGCAAGGATAAAGTGGTAGGGAGGCCCAAGGCGATTGTTAGAGTAGGGTTTTGAGTTTGGAAGAACTAGGTGCTCTGGGTGACCTGGTAAGTTGTTTGAAGAGCAGCCGTGTGTTCTTCTCAGCCTCGTTTTCTCTGTAGCCCTGTTCTGCACCAGAGGCTCTTGTGAACTGCAGTCAGATCTCAGATCTTTTTCTACCATCTGCAGTTTCCACCATTAATGCAGTTTTTTTTGTTTTTTTTTGGTAGGGGACATTGTAAATAGGTTATGTATGGGGCAGGAGGGACGGCCTTCTCCAGCCCAAATGGTTTCCTAAAGAAAGGAGTGGTGTCTCTGGAAGGGGCCATTCAATCCCTCCCAGCCCTGCTCACCTGCAGGTTCCGCATCAATATAAGGCCGGCGGAGCAGCCGGATACGAGGCCACCTTAGCGGCAATTCGAACAAGGGTCAGTGAGAGACTAGCAGTTCTATTCCTTAAGTTCCAATTCTGAGACTACTAGATGGGGAGGGTAGAAATGATCCCCCGGCTTCCTCTCCAGTGAGGACACGTCTTCCTGCCTCCTGTTCTTCCTCTGGCCTGTACCAGTAAACAGAAATGCCGAGTTCTTTACCACGGATCTCCCGGCCTCACCTGCATGCTGATGGCTTCAATCCATGCCGTCACCGAGAAGCAGGATTAGGTGGTCAAAGGGGTGGGACAGTCACCTCCCTTGGGAAAAAGCACTTCCCAGCTGAGTTCTCCTCCATCCTCAATGGTCCTCTAGAGTCCCAGAGGAAGGTAACAAAACAGGCAAACGGGTTCAACAGCGTGAACCAATCCCCCAGCGCTGTCTTAAGGAGAGTCAGCAAGAGAGGCAGCGGGGGTAGAGAACAGGACGTTTTCTCTTCCTTTTCTCCCTTCTCTCTTTGGTCTACCTAACACTGACCTAAAATACCAGGTCAGGCCACCTTCCTGCTTGCCCTGGCAGGTTTGCCAAGACCATCGTCGGGAAGCCATGCCTGCACCCTGGAATCCGCTGGCCACAAGCCCTGCTAAAGATACACACCCCATCCCCGCTACCAAGTCCGAAATGCCCTCCTCATCTCATCTTAGACTGAGAAGTTTTAAATCATGTCAACCGGATAATGCTTGCTTTATGTGAGATTTCAGCAGAATGGATACAAATTTTCACAACAGTCTTTTTCATATCTCTGTATTCCATATTAAAAGTGACCAAGTCATGTTTCCGGGGCGTATTCAAGTAGCTGACGTCATTATTTAATAATAGTACATCGAGTGCATTGTAATTATTCTCGCCGTAGTCAGGTCATAGTCTCCAATGGAAATTTCTTACCAACCTGCTGTATCCAAAGTTTTGTAAAAAGTTGTAGAAGTTGTTGATCTTTTTGATTTTATATTCAAAAAGTCTCTTTTTATAAATATTATTTATTATACAATGTATATACCTTTGAGTTAACTAAGATTATATATTATATAAATATATATATATTTGGAGAAAATCTATTTCATCATGCAGTTTTTTTCTGTTAAGTCATTAAAGAGAAGGTGAACAAACTTAACATGGTTACATTGTACAATGTGTGGAGTTTCCAGGTCGAGTATCAGGGTCTGGGTGTGATGGCCTCAACTTTCACTCTTAACTTAGTGGCCCAAATTAAGGTCGTTGCCTCTGTTTCCTAAGCAAGGGCATCTGAGTCGTCATGGACAGTGAGTCTGATCTACTCTAGGACTTTCTTACAGGTTTACTTTGTTCTAAATCAACTTCTCACGAAGGATTTCCAGTTTTAGAAATAAGCAACATGGGCAGTAATTCATTTCATGGACTCCAGCACTCCCAATGCGCAAATGAATGTCCCAGACACTCAAAGACGTGGCTCAAGGCCAGCAGACCACGACGCTGACCACTGACTTAATCCCTTCCTCACCCATGTTTTCAACTCCGTTTATTGGGAAAATAGGATTTGCTCTGCTGAAAGTGAACCGGCTGGAAATGGTCCTCCCTCGCTGGCGCCACTGGAGAGCTAAAGCTCCAGAAGTGGGAGGGTGGCCAGGAAAGACAAATGGTGTGCCCTGAGCTCTGGGGTGTCTGCAACAAGTGTCTTTGGAAGCTTTAGGCTGCTCTGGGCAGAAGGGACCCGTGGGTAGGCGTGCTCCAGGGGGAGGTGCTCTCTCCGTGGACTCCTGCTTCGAAAGGTCCCCCCTGGAGCTCACAAGCAGCATCTTCTCCACAGCGAGATGCTCGAACTCAGTTTTATGACATGAGACGTAAAATGTTTTCAGACCTACCCATAAAATGTTTATGTGGTACAGGGAAGATATTTTCATTTTCTTTCGTTTTCCTGATTTACCTTTAGTAGGAACAAATCTTATTCACTTTGTAGAAAAAAAAAAAGTGACAGAAAAATAAAGTGGTCTGCCTTGTGCAGTGGAGATGGGCTGCCTGTGTTCCACTCAAACCCCTCACCTTAGGTTAGGAATGGCTACTAGAAGTTCATGACCTTTATTCAGTCCCTGAGAAGCTTAAACCACGCAAACGGTTGGTTTCAGCTGTGCAAGGAATTGGACATGGAAAGTACACCGATCTCCCCACGTCCTACAGTGGCGCTCATCTTTGTTTTTCAGTTCTGCATAAAGCTAATACTCATCTACCCTAGCATTCTGGGCAGATTTTTTTTTTTTTAAACCTGTAAGATTGCCAAATATTTACATGGTCCCTACTAATACTTACCAAGGCCATTTGTAATCCTCTCTATGATTAACCATATTCCATGATTAAAGAGAATAGTTTATAGCTGTGCTTGAACATTTAGTTCCTCCATAAGCATAAATACCATAAACATTTAAAAACATGAGGAAGTTAAAAAAAATCCAAAAGAAAGAAAAGAGACAATGTAATGAGAAGATATCTTTCAAAGCAGTATTAATTTTATGAAGAAAGAAGGGAAATGTGAGGGTGAATTCAAGGATGAGGGGATGAAACACAAGTAAAGGCAAAAGGAAAGAGGGTAAAGAAAACAGAAAAGCAAGGGAAAAGGTGACGGTGAGATATTTCTAGGTGTATCCAGTGGTCCAACGGTGTATCCATGGCGGCCTTGGGTGTATGGACATGTGTATATGAAGTTGAGATACACACACACACACACACACACACACACACACAATTATTTCAGCAAAATGATGGCTACTACACCATCTTTTCTCCTAGCTTAATGGAAAACTTTCTAGGAGGCAAAAAAATCATCTTACCATTAATCTTAAACTCCCAAAATAGTGAGACAAAGTCAGTTGTGTGGAGGCTGTATGCTGGGAGATTTTCAAAATGAGTCCTTGCAAATTCTGTCTTCCCTACTTGGGAGCCCTGCTGGTCCAGGTGCTGTCCCCTGCATCTCAGTGCCATGGTGTTCACGCATACGCCCCCGGGGCTCCACTCCAGGCCTCAGTCTCGGCACTGCTTGCCAGCTGATGAGAAACTTCAGATCATTTTGCAATAACTTCTGAAATTTACATGCTTTTTGAACTCGCACACACACCTTTCTCTGTCTCTTCTTTGAAGAGGTTTACGGGTCAAGTTGCCAGGCGAGGACGAGACCCTGCTTTCACCTTCTGTGTTTGGGCTGGGTTGGGTGTTCACTGCTGACTCGAGGCTTCCACAAGTCTGTTTACCAGGATTTGATTATCTACTCCATGACTTGCTGCTGAAGCTTCAAGGGGAGGCTGTTCACTGTAATTTCTTAGACTATGAAAAGATGACCCTAAAGCAAAATCTGTTTTTCAGGTTTTTAACCACCATTAAACAGTTTCACTGTTACATTAAAAAAAGCATTTCAGTGAAGATGTACACATTCAGAAAGGATAAAATAACCTCTTTTTGAGGTTTTAATTTTATCTTCTGACACACATGAAAAAGAACCAGTTAACAGTTCACCCACAGATGAAGAAACGTAGGACTGCAGCTAGTCGGCGTCTCCTTCGCGCCATCAGCAGGCCAGGCTGTAACCTGTGTGCTCTCTGCCCAGCACTGACTGTGGGCAGCACTCAGACAGCTTTGAGGCTCCGCCTTTTCAAGGCCACATGGGAACCAGGGTGGCCTCAGGGCCCCCCCTCCCAGGAGGGTGTGGGCAGCCCCGCGGGAGCAGCCCCTGCTATCAGAGAAGCTTGGAAGTTGGCCTCTTCCCCGCAGAGCCTTCTGACTTTCAGGGCTGCCTCTAGTCCTAACCTAAGGAAACTCGAAGGATCGGGATTTAGGCTAAGAGATCTGATGGCTCAGAAACATGCAAAAAAGATGAAGGATACCAAAATGATGAAATCGCATTGAGAGTATTTGAGTCGGTTGGTTTATACATTTCACAGGAAGGAGTAATTCTACTTGAGAAACACTTTTCCTTTCTGGTTTAACCCATTTAAGGCTCTGGTACACTTCAGTTTTTTTTTTAATAAGGTGAAAAAAGTAAAATCAGTATAAAGATTCTTATTGTGCATTAACTTTAAAAAACATGCTGCCATTGATCTGTTTTTCTTTTTAAATAACTATACTTTCAAAACAATTAAAGTCAGAGATTTTTAAATAAAAACCATCCATCTCTTTATGCTAGTTATTATATAATGAAACATCTAAGAGGGGCTTTTCCGAGCCCCTCTTCTTCATGCATTTATATCAGATATATATGTTGTTTTGTATAAAATACTGGTCTACAGAATGTTTTCAAGTATATATACTCTTTATTGCATTCCTTCATTTGCATTAAACAATATAATATTTATATTTTTCAATATAGTTTTGGACAAAACACAAAGACATTAACCTCATTTAATAAGAGACATAAGTTAACACAGTGTGTGCTTTCCCAGGAAGAGAAAAGAGCCAAGATCTAAAACAGGGAAGGGAGTCCAGGATACTGGCTGGGAATCACAGAATTTCACAATACAATCTACTTTGGAAAAGCCACAGAATAAGCGAGGGATGAAAACCTGAAACACAGTAGGTATGACGCACAGGTCTACCAAAAATATACAGAAGGCTTCTACCATGGGGACAGATGACAGAGCTACACCCAAGTGCCACTGTGGCCACAAGCGTCACGGGCAGTGCTAAGCATACACGATGGCTCCCGACTGCTTGTCCTCACATTTCCAGCAGCAATGGGGAGAGAGTGGCCTGCTCCCTCACTCTCATCACCAAACAGGATGACCTATTTAAAGTCCTAACTCATTATGAGACAGACCACCCGTCCTCTCCCTTTGGAAGAAGCGTGCAGAGGAGAAAAGGAATGTGTTCAATGTATTGGAATGGACAGTGAAGGGCTGAGCGGGGAGGGCTGGAAAGTGGTTTCTTTCTTTCAGGAGAATAGTGTTTTATTTAGATGCAAGATAGTACAGCTAATTTAAAATAAAGGATACATTCTTAGTAATTAATTAAGCTAAGGAAAACAGAAAAGTGGTGATGCTAATAAGCCTTTAATATACTAAGGAACTGACCCATTTAGAGTTGGACACTAATTAGTGCTGAGAGATTTGTAAATTATTTTAATGACTCCTTTCTTTTTAGGAGTATACGCTTTCTTCATACGTACTTTCCATAAGTTTTTAACATCTAACGGGTGGTAATGATTAGTATATCTCTTACCGCAGAGCAAATTAGTTACATTAAGGGGATGTCACAGCCAACACACTAATAACCTGACTTTCCATTTAGAAAGATCTCCTGATTGCAACTTGGAAACATCTCTGAAAGTGATTGAGAACAGGATCTTAGAAACCCCAAGCCCTGTTTCTGCGGGCAAAGACAAGCAGCAGCTTTCTGGGAGAACCTTTCACCAAATACCCAGGGACCTTCAGCGTTAGCACAGGGAAGCTGTAGGAGTGCCTTCGAGCCCATACCTCTAGTCACTGTCCTTGGTTTACCTGTAGAAGGTCTTCCTTCTCGCAGGCCAAGTGTTGTCTTGCAACATCATTATGTTTACTGAGAGGTTTTGGGTGGTGGTGGTGAAGGGCTGAAAACGCGCAGTGTTCACAGGTACAGAACATCTCCCACGCTTAAAGGCCGAGGAGGAAGGAATCAGTTTGGCTGGCATGGGAAGGGAAGCACAGCATTCCAAAGCACATTTGTACCTTCCACAAAACAGAATATCTCAGTAAGCACAAGGATGGGCGTTTTATTGCACAAATCATGCAGAGTGAGCATGTGTTGAAGGTAGGGAACCTTTCACTTCGTCCGGTATCTTGAGTGAATCTAGTGAAGATCCCAGGCCGCCTTTACCTTGGTCACTTCCCTTGGTCACTGTGCAAACAGTCCATTTTCAAAGTCAAGGGGGCTACTGAAAAAGAAATACCCAAAACGCACACAAAAATAGATGAGGGTCTGCAAAAAGCCATTGCATCACAAAAATCACTAAAAGCTTCTTAATGAGTTTTCTGAAATTTTCACTATGCATTTGCTATTAGATGAGTATGTCACAAAAAGGATAGTCACGGCTCCATGCATTTAAAAGTAGGTTCCACCAAATATGTACCATTGCGTTTTTCCTGCATTGTGACAAAGAAGTTTTGCGAACCAGGACGGGCGGGGGGGCAAACCCACAGTACAACCATTTCCCTTGCTTGGCCTCTCAGACCTACAACACAGTGAAGAATTCTAATAAATGGAAACAAAGTTGTCCAAGAAAGGTTGAGAATGTAAATTTATACGCACTGTACAGCAACTCTTAGATTAGGCCCTGGGATTTAAAAGAACGGTAAGTCGGCTTGACAGCCTTAAGTGTGGTATGTACTTACGTTCCTTCTTCTCTTAAGAGAGCCAAGAATTTTCTCACGCGGTATTCAGGATCCATCTGAATACATCAGAAGAAATAAAGACGATGGGTTAATGGTGCCTTCTAATTGCGCTTACTTTATGCCAAGAAAATGCTTAGCTTCATACTTTCATCAGTGCTCTGCTGAGTCACAGAAACGTGTTACCTGTTCCTTGACCAGTATTCTGATACACAGAAAAGCAGATTACATCATTCAAGAGAAGTGAATGGGATTTCCTAGCCTAGAGGAAGCACTGTATTCGAGGTTCCAAATGACCCCCGCTGGTCACTCACAGGCACCTCAGCCACATGGCCCCTGAGCTGGCGCTGGGTGAGGAGGCAGCACGCTGGAGAGGACCAGTGTGAGATCAGATGCTGGCCATTCATGGGTGTTGAAATGGCATCCAACTCATAGGGCTCATCTATGGTGTAAGAGTGAGACCAAACTTGAAAGAACCAATAATTGATGCTGATTAAAACCAAAAAATAGCTTATTAATCCTCTATGACTGACGATTTAGCTTTTCTTAACCTTGGTCTCCCTTGCATAGTTTCTTCTTTGTAATTAATGAAAAAAACTGTGCCGAAACTGGGAAAAAACAAAACAAAATAAAAACGAAGAGTGGGGCTGACTCCACTGACAGGATCTCTGGATAATTCGGATCTCCTGTGACTGAGAACAGTGTCACGAGTCTAAGGAAAGATGGAGGAGCTTTGGTTCAGGTTTTGAGTTCAGATCATTATTATTCTTCACTTTATATTCATATTTATACTAATTTGTTTACCTGTATTATTATGGGTCCACCGGCATGTGAAATTATCTAAAAAGTGATCACTAAAAATATCTTTAATTCCTTCAGATGAATTTTTATTGTAAGAAACATACCTAACCTTTAAAAAATGTTCCAGGGCAGGAGTCTGTTTCCCAAGAGGGAACTCCCTGCCCTCCAGGAAAAGCTTTCAAATACTCTGTGCAGCTGTGGGTGAACGTGAAACTGGGTTCCCCCTCTAACCAGTTTTTTTTTTTTTTTTAAAGATCTCTTCTATCCCAGAAAAACATCCAACAGAAGTTTCAAATGTATCAAAGTTAAGAAGTCAGACTACAAAGGACTAAGAAAAAGTGTGAATAGCTAACAAAAGACACAGTTTTCCTCTTTGGGAATAGAATTACATATGAATCAATTGTCAAGTTCTTAAAAAAAAAATGGAACTGGCTGGAGCGCAGTTGTAGTCAGTACTTGCAGGACTTCGCCCATTAAATATATTTAATATGTGTGAGCAACGACTTACTGACTTGCCTGTAGCTATGGAATTAAAAGTCAAGAGAAAGGGAGGAAAAAAGTAATCTAGATAAATGACTTTATTCCCTCAGGTGACATCCAGTCAGAGCAGATCCTCAGCACTGTGCAAGTTTTAACAGAATTGTGTATGGTGAACAGAGAGGTAACATGACTTATATTCTGCTAAACTACATGCCTCTTCACTTAGGCTCCGTCTCTCTAAGGCAGATCTAAAGAGAATTCACTCAGCTGCACGAAATCCATTTGACATGAAGGGGTTCAAGCTCAGAGGCCTATGAAGTGTCAGCCGCTGAAGATTAGGCCTGAGTGCCCCACTCTCACTTTCTACCCCACGTACCTAAGAGGCATTAACTTCATCACTGACCTGCAGGCATGAAAGGAAGAGGAAGGGGTAGGGACTGGGGTGAAAAACCCACATAGTTTCTTCCATGCAATTATTGAAAACAAAAAAAAATTGTGCTGAAACTAAAAAAAATTGAAGAGTAGAGCTGACTATCTGACAGGTTTTTCTTCTTCCACAGAAAGAGCTGATACGTCTGTATATGCATCTTTCCCCAGAAAAAAACCTAAGCAAAGCGATTAGTCTGTCATTTTAATTTACGGCTCAAAATGGAAAAGAAATAAATTGGCTTAAAAATAGTCCAGCTGAAAGTAGAAGAGATTAAACTTTAGGTTTCTGAAAACCACAGTTTTATTTTCAAATAAATTTCCCAGCGAAGATCACAAAGCATTCACTTCGTCTTTATAACCTGTTATTGGTCCAAGAGCCTATTTCCAGCATGAATGAAACCTCACCTCTGCCACCCATTGCTCACAGTGACCGAATGGCAGACGGAGCAGCATACACAATGCTTAGCATGCAGCCTAGGACCTGGGGTAGAGTCAGTCAACGAACATTTACTGAGTGCCCTACTATGTGTCTGGCTCTGTTCCAGGGGTTGTGAATAATTCAATAGTGAGTGACAGCCGAGGTCCCTGGGAAGGATACATTTATTATCTAAATAGTATATCAGATGAGGACAAGATGGACACAGGATGGGTGGGTACATGGAGGGGTGGAGTTCCAAAAAGAGGAAACGTAGGTTGCCAGTAGACGTGAAACAGTTCCACAGAAATTTCATCCATCTTTGTCCAGACAGCAGTCTGGTGCAGTTTTCTATGTGATATTGGATACCTCAACCCTACAGTAGTTTGCATGAAATTTCTAGGAGCCCAGCCGGGGCCTAAGTCTAACCTGCACAACTCAATTACCTTGCCCCTTAATGCAGGCTCCCAGGTCCCTTTTGTACATGTGCGGTAGCTTCCTGACCTTGGATGGATGTCAGCCTCACTCCATCAATTGGCTGTGACCTTGGATAACTCACTGACACACCGTGTGGGGTAGTCAGGGTTCGTCTCTAAAATGAAGAGACGCAGAACAATTGTTCTTTGATGTCCTTTCTAAGTTCTAAGATCTAGTGACTCTGGAAACTAAAACTTGAAGTAACTTTCAAATCTTTTCTTCAAATTTCAAAAAAATGGGAAAGACAAGTACCAATGTTAATGTTTGATCTCAGAAGCAGGCTACCAATATCAACTTGTGTTTGGAAATAATAAGAGAATAATAGCAATGAATTAAAACCCTAGCAAAAGGAAAAATAAGACCTCACGGTACATCACGAAGCTTCTGAGCCTGAGTCACACAGAGGAGGAAGCACTTTACCTGGAGGGACATTTCAATCAACATGAGTAACTTCTTGATTCCTATCCAGACCTTCTTCCCTTTAACTTGCTGTGCAATTGTGGTACGTTCCTTATCCTTGAAGTTGCCCAAAAGCTACAAAAATAATAAAAATAACAAGAGTACTTTTTATAGTAAGTACATCAACAGCATTATTAGTTCATTCTCACATGTAATCTTAAAAGACAGTGATAAGGACTAACTGACTGGTCTCATATTTTTAAAATCTGACCTGACCTTCCTAAACCCTTTAGTGTAATTATGAAAGTGAAAACTGGTATCCTAAATCCTGTTTTCCTGTAGGCCTCCATTCTAACTTAGAGGTATATTTGCTGGGGGGAGTGGGGCCGGATGGGGAGAATAGCTCCAGTCTATAATATCAGTTAAAATTTTTAACATTCCTTTCTAGGAATAATCTGTATGTGTCAAAGCAGACTAAATTTAATTCTCTTATCCTATCCTCGCACAAAAGCTGCTCAAGCAGGTAACCTGGAGATATTTATCATAGAAATCATTTCTATTTTGTTGGGAGAATGGCCCAATTTTATGGGTCTTGAGGATTTTGAAGAAGCCTTCACCACTGCTGAACAAGTCACTAGACAGTATTTTTTAACAACTCTCATCAAGTCATTTGAGCACACTGATAGTCATCGGAAGTTTAATGAAGGACATATTTAAAAAAAAACATTAAAGACTTTGTCATCCTCAAAAATACTGACGAAAACATTTCCATATTCTGAACTCGTTAATAAAGGAATTCCTTTTACTTCTGTAGCTTTTTTGCAGTTTCTAAGGCTTTCATCATTGCTCCAATTTATGAAATAAATACAAGTAAAGGGAATGAAAGCTACTACAAATGACTGATTTTTTTACGTATTGATTACTTTATCTCCTTCACCCCCAGCCTGAGTTTCTGGTCCATGTAATCTATACGCGTTATTCATACTGGGCACAGGGTAATTCATTCCTGGCAGTCTGTATGCTGCTGACACTGAGAAACAGGAAATTCCCTCTCACTTCTAAGTCATCTCTTCTTCCTTTAATTCCTGAAAACAACTGAAGGGACAGCCCAGGTCCCATGTTCTAGATTAACACAGAAACTCAACACCAGGTGCGATGTCTGGCACCCCTTGGCATTATTTCCCGCCTCAATTCCTTTCTTATAAACAGTGAGCAATCCATAGACTCATTTTCACCTCCAAAGCTTCCAACAGCTGCTCTCCTGTGGCAATGTTGGGCACGTGGATGGTGGTGCTGAAAGCATGAAGCATCTCCATCTCCTGAAGGACATCCTTGCGGCTCGTGGTCCCAATGATCAGAAGCTTGCGACCCTGATCACCGGAGAAAACACATTAAAATACACAGGATAAGGCTGACCAGGAAGCCGGAAGAAGGCAGACGACACCCATTTATTCAGTCACAGAAACCAAGTGATTCGGCAGTAGAGAAAAAAAAAAAAATTCGGAATTTTCCTCTTGAAATTCTAAAAAAAAGTTATCAACAACATGGTTCAGAAAGAGGCAACAGCGGGCCGGCCAAGTGGCGCATTGGTTAAGACCTGGTTTTGGGACGCCAGCGGCCCTGGTTTGGATCCCACATATGAGCGCCAATGACACTGCCCTCTACAGCCAACAACAGCTCCACCTGGAGCTGGGCTGTGCGAGCCCCGGCAATGGTGTAGGCTGCAGCCCCTGCTGCAGTGGGCTGCCACAGGCTACAGTGAGTGGCCGGCAGCCACCGTGAGCTGCCAATAGCCGTGGTGAGCAACCATCCAGAGGCCGGCGACCTATCTGCCTCACCCGGGAAGAGCGCAATGACGATACCAACATGGGCCAGTGAAGCAACGTCCTCCACTAGACTGAAGAACAAAAAGGACAGGAACTTGTCTCTTCCCCTTCCCCAATTCCCCAATAAAAAAATCTTAAAAAAAAAAAAAAGAGAGGCAACAGCTCTTTCTTCTCCTTCACATCCATAAAATAATGGCTTAGTAAATCAGGGAGATACACCAACCAAATAGGCTCTTCAGTCTATATTTGTAGTTCATTTTTCACGAGCACCCGTGGTAGATGGTGGGAATTGGGGAAAAAAAATGAATGAAGGAAATGTCCGTATCACCTACTTAGCAAGGCTCTAATATGCTTTTTAGGATAGGGTAATAATCATAGTTTACATTTTATTAACACAACGGTGCAAGGCATAATGCTTTACATAACTGTCTTGTTTAACAGTTTTCAATTTCGTTTTTAGTTTTTACCTCAAAAATACACACAAAACATTTAAAAACTATACCCGGCCTCCGCCGCCATTCCTGACCCCTCTCTCCAGAGGCGGCCATTTATAGTTCCTTTAGCTTTCCTTCTGGTATTTACTTCCTCACCGTTAAACAAGGTGACATTATTATTTTAAAATTTTTGTTTTCAGCTTTAAATATTGCTTACTGATTTCCGATTACGGAAGATGGTTATTTGATATTAATTTTGCACTTACCCCCCCCCCATATTCCTTTTCTCATCCTTCCAATATAGTTATTTTACAGTCTTTGGTTAAATCTATAGTCAGTATTTACTATGAATATATAAATGTGATTTGTGGCTAAGCCATATAGTATACTATTAATTTCCTTTCTTGGGCAATATTTTGTTTTTATTAGAGTTAATAATTGCCATTTCTCCCCTTTACTGTTTACCAGGTACCTATACAAGTTCATCACCAAACAAACACAACCAGGAACATATCCTTTCAACACATTCAAACATGTTATGGAATTTTAAAGTGTTTTTTGTTTTGTTTTCTTGAAGACAGTCTCCTCCTGAAGTCCTCTGCTCTCAGAGCTCAATCTGAACCGACTGCTCTCTGGGCCTCCTGCAGGCCTCTAGCTGCAGTTCTAGAACTTTCCTCTCTCCTTGTTAGAACCTGTTTCCTAGCTTTCCTTTTTCTTCATTTATTCTCTCTTTTTTGTGGTGCATATACTTCAAAAGCTTCTTGAGAAAGTTGGTGTATAGGAGCTAAAAATTTAGAAATTTCCTTGAATGTCTGGAAATGCCTATATTTGACTCTTAATATTGTACACTGTATTTTCACTTGATAGTTTGGGCAGATATGGAGAACAATGTTAGAAATAATTTTCCCCTCAGAATTTTGAAGGCATTGCTCTACTGTCTTTTGATGGCATTTTGATTTTCTGACTCTTTGTTTCTAACTTTTAAAAAAACATGTAATTTTTATTTATTTTATTTTATTTATTTTTTTTGAGGGCAGTGTCACTGGCCCTCATATGTGGGATCCAAACCAGGGCCGCTGGCATCTCAAGCCAGCGCTTAACCACCGCGCCACTCGGCCGGCCCAAAAAAACCCAAAAACAAACAAAAAAACCATGTAATTTTAAAGAAATCTTTCCTTATCCCTATGTTCTGTAATTTCAAAGTTATGTAAGTCTTTCTTTACACATTATTGGGGGTCCCTCAAAGGTCAAGGTGTGTTAATTTTTTCCCCAGAGAAGCATCTTCCAATCTCCTTCTGGAGGGCTATGAAGCCTAGTTTCCAGCATACTGGAAATTGATCGGGGAAGGGTCTGAGCATCTCACCATTCAATATGGAGATGTTCATTTACTCCTATTTGCAGTATGGCACCTCTTTAGAACAATCTCTCATTTAATGTTCATTGTAATCCTGAGAATTAAGTACCAGTATTATTTCTATTTTACTGATGAAGCTACTGAGTCTGACAGATATAATTCGTTCAAGGTCAAATAACTAAAAAATGACAGAGCCAGGAACGGAAACCAGATACAGAATCCACAATTGTATACGCCTCTCTTCATGCAGAAAAACGTATTTTAAAAAATGTTTACTTGGAAAATGAAAGAGGAATAAATTTTAAACTTATGTCACTAGATTTATTTACACTCATTCCACAGAAAAGCTTTTAATACAATCATTAAACCTAGTCATAGATTTTAGCAATTTAGGATGTTAAAATAAATGTGGAAATAAATCCTGTGGAGATTAAAATAAATGTAGGAGAAGGTTTTAAGCAATTGAAGAACAGATGTCAAAACAAGCGCAATTTGGGTTTTGTAAATACTATACGACTCCTCTCAATAGTGCATGCTAACCTGTCTCCATCTTACTTATTGCTTCTGTCCATCTACTGTGCCAAGAATGGATAATGCACCACATAAACAGGCATGCCAAAGGGAAAAAAAGCTGAGGTCGTCTGGTATAATTAGTGATTGGCGTATCAGACAGAAAGGCGATCGTTATGATAAGCAGTCAACGAGCTACAAGTCAAACACATTATCAACAGACCTTTACCAAGCTCCTAGATGAATATGGAATAGGCCTTGTATATATGGACAGATACAAGAGATCATTCCAATACAGTAGGAAAGGTGGAGGTCTTCTCACAGGAAGTCAGTGTGGCAGACGGAGAAACCTGTAGCAGGAACATCCCCTTTTCCTTGGGAGATAGTGTCTGAGCTGAGTCTTGAGGAATGAGCAGGATGATTAGGAAGATGATGGGGGAGGACACCCCAAGCCAGAGGGAACAGAAATACGTAAGTCCAAAATAACAAAAACTGGGGTGTTGGGGTCATTATGAATACATCAAGACTTCATGAATTACTAGGACAGAAAGTTGGTTCTTTTAAGTATTCTTCAACAGTAAATTCTCGTACTGTTTCCCTGAAAATAAGACCTCCCCGAAGAAGCCCTAGCATGATTCCTCCAGGATACGCACCCCTCGCATGAGGGTTTTATGACCTATCACAGGGAGAAGGGTGCCTTTTCCACAAACTCCTCCAGCTTAAGATATTCAATATGCCACGCTGCCATATTTTGGCACCTAAAATCATGTGAGGGCTTATTTTCCAATGAGGTCTTATTTTCCGGGAAACAGGGTAGTCAACTTAGGAAAGTGTTCCTGAAACCTCATAGATACCAGAGGCCACGCAGGCTGGAACATCCTCATTACATTTAAAGGTAACTGCTCCTTTTTTTTTCCCCTGGAGGTTTTTAATGTTCCAAAGCCTGTGATTCAAACTCCCCCATCTTGCTCCTCTCTTACGGAGGACAATGTTGACCCCAGAAGAATGGCATTGAGGAGGAAGCTTCTTACTCATTCCAGAAAGCTGGAACTGCCCTTTTCCCAGGAAACCTTTCTCTGAACGTTAACAGTGACTACGTTCTTCTTCGGAGTGTTGAAAGACTGGGAAATGTAGAGCAACTTATAATGGAGACGCTAATTTATGTTTTGCTTTTCTTCTTGTTTAACAAGACTGCAAACACTGCAGAGAGGTCACGACCCAGGCAAGTTCAGGCCTTGACTTGTAAAGCATCATCTTTAAGAAAACACTGAAAAACATTACCAAATAATTAAATTGTGCCGGGTCATTTTGTATATTAATTAGTGGTAATGCTCATGAAGAAGCCTGCTCATGGAAAAGCAGCTCTGAATGTGTTAATATAATAAATCGCATTGCAGAACGTTTCAGAGGAAGGGCTGACAGCAGCACGAAACACGAAGGCCAGCTTCACTCACACACACACAAAAGTAGAGCTTAACCCAAGAGGGTAAATCCAACTTGTTAACGCACGGCTACTAGTCTTAAGTCTACAGACCCAAAACATGCCCCTTGATGGAAAGGAAAAAAGGAGAGAGATAACTTATTTGGGGGGAGAAGGGGAATTGTTCCCAGCATCCTCTTTCCTGAGATTTGTTAGTCCTGTTGCAATAAAGAAAAGGCCTAAATAAAATGACTATCTGCCAATCGGATTATCATAAACATTGTTCCAAGGTTAAATAAGTATCAGTGAACTCATTCTTAGACCCATAAGAAGTAACTCAGGTGAAAACATTACCATGAAAAAGGCAGGACTCAGTCAGGTGTTGATCCTTCAAAAAAAACTACTTCTTTACATGATGAAGAATGAGCCAAGTACTAAGCAGTATCTAAGCCTTTTGCCACACAAAGGCCTAACCAGATAATCCACACCCTTTCATAGGCCCTGCCCATTGATTGGCCCCCAATAAACTGATTTGTAACAAAAGTGCATGTGGAAGAAAGCTTTTTTTTTTTTTTCTTAAAGAAAAATGCCACCAATATAATACTGCAGTGAAACAGAAGGGCTGATTTTAACCTGTGAACAAAAGTAAAGTCAGTTATGCAGTAAAGAAAGGCCATTTTTTCCATTCCCTTCAATGGCAAGCAAGTGTAATTCACTCTTGGTAAGAAGAATTAACTGCAAACAATTGGAAACCCTGAAATGGATTAAGAAGCGGGTTTAAAAGTGCAACTCCAAACTGCTGTGTGCTGGGCGCCTTAAACTTTATTTTCTGATTGTTAGGATTTGAGGGTTTTGTAAACAAGAGTGAACATTTTCAGAATATCAAGGATTTATAAACCCGGGTAACTAAAAGATACCACAGATTAGTTGATTAGACCCTTAACAAGAATTTTTTTCTGTTCAGGCACTCATGGAATTATGAGATTTAGTTTGTGCCTCCAAAGTGATTACAATTTAGCTGGGAAGAGCAAATAATACTCAGGGGCCACTACCAAGAAACACATCAGTAACTACAAACTCGTAATGGCTGAAGGGCTAGAGCACAGGGGACAGTTTCATTAGCGTGGGCTCATCCAGGAGATTCCTGGTGCAGTACAGACAGTGACAGAGGAGGCCCTGAGGGACCAGGGACAGGTCTCTAATGCCACTAAATCCTAAGTGGGTAGTGGAGGCAGCTGAGTCAGTCTTGAGAGCTGAAAACAAAGTCTTCTGAGGGAGATGGGAAGTGGGCAACCAATACAAGAAGACTCAGAATGCTACACTAAGGAAGGAGATTTAATATAAAAAGCAACAGGACACTAAAGACGGTTCTTGAGGAGAAAAAACTGTGATGAAGAGAAAGATGCCCGACTGTCTAGAGGCCGGTGAGCAGGCCGCTGCGATGATGACAGGCCAGTTCTAAGCGAGAGCATGCTGGAGCATCACCGATACCTCACAAATGTGACATCCTGTTTAAGGCAGGCCCAGGACTGGCAAAGAGCAAGGGAGGAGAGGTGAGACCCGTGTGAGATCGGTGGCTTAGTGCTGTAGAAAAAGTACAGGCTCCAGCATCTGGAGCTGTGTGATCCTGGCTCAATTATTTCACTTCTCAGGACTTGTCTCCTCCTCCACCATAAAAATAGGATTCAACTTCCTACCTAGCTGTCAGAGTAGAGCATGAGGTGAAGCAGCTCAGGGGAGGGGGGACTTAGCCATTATCGGCGGTGGAGGCAAGCATGACAGGAAGTGAGCCTTGAACCAATGGTCCTGAGAGGAACCTGAAAAATCATCCTCTGCCTAGGATGTCAGGAATCTAAAACACGAGGTTGGGTGGGTGAGCAGTGGGGCACCCGAGCCCCTTTCTTCCCAGCAACGACACAGGGCACGAGCAGCAAATGATACACAGAAGGCATTTTCCCAGACGGGGGAAGATGAGAGAGCCAATCTTCAGCTTAACTAGGGTGACTGGGAGGCCCAGACGGGGCCTGAAGCTACAGATCAAACACCCCCTCAGAAGGAGTCGTGGTCACAGGTGAGAGTGAGGGGCCCCGGTAAGAGGCAGTGACTCCTGAGGGAGCAATCATCGGTTCAGGGCAGAGGGGCAGAAAAAGCTTTCCTAGTAAGAGGCGTGTAAGCCCATCACTTATCCTAGCTTCATTCTTGAAATGGGAATCATTTCTCCTATTTTTTTACTCAGTTTGCATTGTTCACCATAGAGACCTTTGTAAAAATTCTACGTACCATAGTGCTTGTACAACTTCATTGCTGCATTTACTTGCAAGTCTGAATCTTGTCTCTAGCCTGTAACTCCCTGGGGCTAGGAGCCAGGTTCTATTCATCTGTGTCCTTGCAGTTCTCAGCACAGCATACTGGCACACAGAACATACTCCTCTGTTCCCTCTGCCTGGAAGGCTCTCCTCTTGTATATCCATGAGGCGCTTCCCCTCTAAGTCACGGCGTTGCTTAAATGTCACCTTTCCCACAGGTCTTCACAACGCACCCTCCTCCCCAGCCCCATTTAAAACCACATCTCCCCTTTTCCTCACCTCCCTTCATCCTCCTGACGGTCCCTCCACAGTATGAACCACCTTTTAACATACTAAATACTTGACTCATTTACTGTCTTCACCTATTTACTATATTTATTGCTGGTCTTCCTTCATAAGGACAGGACTTGTCGGTCTGGTTTTAGTGATGCATCCAGGAGTAGCACAGAGCCTTGTCCATAGTGCAGTTAATCGATTTGTGCTGAACGAATGAATGGCGATCATAGTGATCTCTGCAGATCACTCCTTCCTTGTTACATTCTCTCTCCTGGCCCTGGGAGAATGCACATTATGCCAAGTGTTCAGCAGGAAAATATACCTCTGAGCCCCAAGTAGTGAATGCTGTGATAACAACAAGTTTTCAAGACAACAATCTAGAGTCAATGGCATGTGGCTTCATTTACTATATAAGCAGATGCAAAGGCTGTCATCTCTTTTAGTTAATTAATTGGCCAATCAGTAGTTAAGCTATTGATTGGATAATACAGACTTCTCAAACAGAGAAAAGATATGATTCATTGAAGCTAGCGAGATAACAAGAATTATGAAGCATCTCCTACAATCGTTGATTTCCTCAAACCAAGGGAAAAACCTGACTACTGTTAAAAACCACCAGGAGACTGGGCAGTGTGAAGGGAGGAATGGGGCCTCTCGGCGTATCCTGTGTGCATTTCTGATTTCTCATGCTCAGATGTCTGTGACTTCTTTTTTTGGTAGTTAAATGTTTAAGTTGAATACCAAAGGAAGGATGTTTCAAATAAATCATGCTACAACTAGGCAGACTACTACACTTAAACTCTCCATTAGATTTTACCCTGAAGCAAATTCTTAGTCTGCGGTCTTTGTAACCCTCCTCACGGTGCGGCAGGGAGGGCAAAGGACAATCGGGAGGGGGATTCATGATGCAGACTGGCTATGAAATGAGAAACTTCACCCCAAATACCTGTAAATAATTACTACAGGTGAACAGCCCACTCTTTGATATTAAAGGCTATTTTAGTGCCAATTTGTGGAAAAGACACCGAGTCATCAGATTTGACACTCGGGAGTGTCTTTTAAAGATGACCTCGTCCTCTCCTTTTCCTTCCCCTGGTTATTCTGTAGGTGAGAAACCTGCGGTGAGAGGTGAACCAAGCTTTTACATCCAGGAGGGAGCTGAAACTGAGTACAGGCCTAATGGATATTTCCACTATGCTTTGTTGTCCATTGTTCCTACTTGTGTAATTTTAAAGTCATATGAGCAATGGCTGAGCCTTAATTATGAGTTAGGTAGATATATCACCTAGACACTGTGACCTCTGAGCTCTTAGGGGAAAGGGTTAATTAATAAAGTTGTACTGAGCATGCTACAGTATTCTCAGTGCCAAAGGGACAGTTTTGTAGACATGTTCTCTCATTAAACACTTAAGATGACCACTGATTAAACCCAACTCCTCAATCTTGTACCCACAGCAGGTTTTCCCTACTTCTCTCAGGTTTTAGCTTGATACGCCCTAAAATGACCCTTCTACTCGATTTTCTTCTCTCTCATTTCATTTTTACCTCTGTGATTTTCATCCCTAAGTATTCCTCTTTATTAAAATGCTTTTCAGAGTTTTCTACCAGCATGCAACCCGCATCTCTCATGTTCAAGATTTTTTCAGAACTCAACTTCTCTCCACACTCTGCCCTTATTTAACCCTTCAGAACCCAGTCTACTCCATCAGGTACCGACCTTTCTGAACATGGATTCAACGCACCCGGGCACAATATCTCACTTATCTGGAGGCCGATTTGCTGGACAATTTCAACTATCCAGAACACGGCCAAGAACCAAGAACTAAGCAAAAATCCTCTAACTTCGAGGACTGAAAAAAACCCCACACAAAATAAAGTGAGGTTCAATGACTTTATTCACAGGGAGTGCTGACCTGCCCATCAGGCACAATGGGCTGGTGGCAAGGGCCCATAAAACTTTGAGAGGCCCACAAAAATATTCTTTCTTTTAAAATTAGAATAACAACAACAACAAAAAACTTTCAGGTCAAAGAAAGTGTTTTCAATACCGACACTTAAACAATAAAATTATTATTTTTTTAATGGTGGAAGGGCCCATGGGAGTCCGAGTGTGGCCTCTCACAGGTAAGCTCCTCCAACTGTCCCGACAGCCGCCTTACTCTACAAACAACTCCTGAGTCCTGGTGGCTGCCTTTCAAGTTCACAGCTGACCAGACGCAGCAAATTAGAAGAGGGGCAACTGTCAGAGACACACAGACTGACACAGCTCACTTGGATTCTGCCAATAACAACTGATAGCAACACCACCAAAAACAAGATAAAGTACAAGAACTCAAAAATGAAACAACAGAAACAGGCACGCTGGGCCTGCTGGCGACCAGCGCAGTCTTACACATGCTAACAGTTCCGGCTGTTACACATGGTATTACCGACCCATGTGATTATGCTTTCAATGATGATCCTTATTTATTACTATAGTGTTTATTATACTTTGCTTCAGACACCAAAAACATACGTTGCAATTCTTCCTCTTAAAAAAGGCTAAAATATAACAATTGATATTTAAAGACGCAAAGCTTCGGTCATTTGGGAAAAAAGGAAGCCTTTGATTAGTTACGAATTCCTATTCTCCCCTCCAGTGAAACAGAATACTATATAAAGCTTACGAGACGTAACTGTACACAAAATGGACCATGCTTTCCTTTCTATTCCACTGGACCCCACATAACTTATAAAATCTAACTACATACATCAGGTTTACCCATCTTTCTCCCTCTCTGGATTGTGACAGGGACACCAGTTAACTTCTGTACGAATTAGAAAAAAATACTGCTCCTACGTGGGTGAATTAGAAAAAGCAGTCGTTGGGGTGCATGCAACCAAACTTGCCCCATCCCCCAAAGGCCCAGCACCATACCTGAGTAAAAAGGCACCCCGTTTCCCTCTTCCTCAGCAATAGGGCTGCCAGGTAAAGCCTTGGATAAGTATAGCGCAAACACTGCATGGGCTCTGCTTACACTGAAAAACGATTTGTTGTCTTTCTGAAATTCGAATTTAACTGGGCATCCTATCTTCTTACCTACTAAGTCTGACCGTCCTGCTCAGAACAGATTCAGCCCTACCCCAGAGTGGGCAGCTTGGTGAGCAGGGTATGGATTGGGTGTTGACCCCAGCTTGCCACTTGACCTTGTGCACACACTGCACAGCAGAACAGGTTGTCCTGGCTGATGAGCAATTGAGGGCAGGTCTTACTCACAGTTATATTTCTATGGTGTGAAACAAATGCTTATTAAATGCACATCCTAGTAGAAGCATATATTCCTTGAAGTAATGCTTCAGACTTGCCTGTCAAAAGACATATTTTTGGATAGAAAACAAAGTTCCCATCTCCTTTCCATGAAACTTAATATAATTGTTACCATCTGTCTTAGTCAACCTCAGTCACACTGGCATTCAACTGTCATAGGTTCAGACTGGAAGCACAGCACTGAGCTGAATGCCAGGTGGGTTTCCAAGGACAACTGCGACAGTCATGAGGCACTTTCATTCTTTCACTCTCAGGACCGCAGGGTGTCTCACAGACCAGACCTTAAATTAAATCAGTCTTAAAAGAAAAAAATAAGGTTAAAAATACATATGTACTACACATAGACAAGCTTAGAGACAAAGGTAGATTTTCTTAACTCTGTTAGTCAAATAGCACATTAGTTAGAAGGGCTGGAATGAAAGAATTCTGACCGTTATACTGCTAAGTTAAAAATGAAAATAATAGGATACACATTAAGATTTTATTTTTTTCATGACTATAAATAAATGCTTTGTAGAAAATTTATAATACAGGAAACAATCAAGTAGGAAAAAAAATCACCAATAATCCTACCATCTAAGACACAGCAGTCTTTAAGATGGAGAAAGAATAGAACTTCAATTTACTTTTATTTTTAATTTTATTCTTTAAAGAATTTCCTGTTTTATATGTTTCAAAATGAACATCATCTTATAAAATAATAGATGTATTAAAATATTGGTAGGATGAGCTCAATTTTTTTTTTTTTTTTTTTACTAGTAGGGCCGGCCGAGTGGCGAGGTGGTTAAGCGCTGGCTTAGGAAGCCAGTGGCCCCGGTTCAGGTCCCACATATGAGGGCCAGTGACACTGCCCTCAAAAAAAAAAAAAAAAAAAAAAAAAGAGCTTGGAGGTCATTAATATAAAGGCAATCTCAATAAACAATTTGGCATACTTCCTCCAGTCTTTTTTTCTTTACAACTGAAATCACACAGAATAACTGAGGATTACGTGGAAGGTGACTGGATAGTCATGCAGGCACTTGCTGATAAAGGCCCAGTTTATACGGAGAATAGGTCACTAGCTGGGTGGCCTGAGCTTCTCAGTTGACTGCTGTCACTTGCTATTTCTCCCTGTCCTCCCTTCCCATTATTATTCCTCTTATTCCGGAAACTGGCCAACTTCTTCCGCTTCTCCAGGGCTGGCTAAGGCAGGGTCTGCAGAAGCAAGATGGCTGGCAGCTAGGAGGAAAACGAAGTTGCTATGCTCCTTCTTGCTGACATTTCTAGGGGTGGTTTCTTCAGCAGTAGCCAGGTGGAGATAAACCCCTTTGATAGGGGTTGATTACTTTGTTGGTTTTATATCTATTTTGTGTGTGATGACAGAGTCAGAATTTTCTTTGAAGTGATAATAAACGAATAATTGAGTTGTGCTTTTTTTTTTTTTTTTACGAAGAACTACAATAAACAGCTATTTACTTCTCTCAACTTAAATATTACTATTGCTCCTATTTTACAAATGAGAAAATTGAAGCTCAGAAGTCTTTGAATTCTAATTCCTGTGCTATTTACACTGCCAGTTCTATGTGTAGCTAAGAGCCACCATCTTCAAAATATCCATTCAACAATGTAGTCTAAATAGGTTAAAAAATATAAAGAAAGAAAAGGCAGGGCCAGGCAGACTGTCCGGAGCCCTCCTCGTAAAAAGCTCTTTTTCTATTCCCCAATATGAGGAGTAAGTAAAACTGTCTGCGTAAAATTGTGGTTATACACCAAGTGGTGACTTAAAAGGATCAAGGAAGGCCTGGGTCCATCTTCATTCCAGTAACTATTGGGACTACTGATGGATTGTTCTGGACCCTTTCTAAGGTTCCTCTTATTGGCTTTTCTTACCCCAAAGCTCTCATACCATGTAACATAAGTCCCTAGGAAAACTCCAAAGATTCTGCCTACTTTGTTTTGGGGGCAGGAAGGTAGGAAAGCAGCTGTGAAATGCTCTTCTGCTCTACCTCGAGTTGGGAGAGAGGGGAACTTTAGTTACAAGTAACAGGTGGCTGCCAGGAAAAAGCAAGTGGATAGGCCAGTCCCCGGAGGCTGTGTCCTCAGGAACCTCACAACCACCTGAAACCCTGGCCCTCCCCCTCTACTCCTCACGCTGCTGAGCTCTGAAATTTATGTCTCTATTTCCTTCTTCCTTTCATAGCAGGGACCCCCAATCCTCAGGTCAGAGTATACATCTTAGGATTTAAGAAGCTTCTAAATTTTAGCAATGAGAGATGGGAAGCTAGGTGTCTCTATTTCTTTTTCCAGTACTACAAGTGAGGGCAGTTGTGCCTCGGCACCCCAAGCTGGAATTTTGAACTCACTTTCCATGAAAATTTGCTACATGTAGTAGTTACATCCTTTAGTTTTCCTGTCCTACAAGCTAAAGGTTTTGTGGACTATCTAAAGGCACCTCTTTTCTTTAAACACAAAACAAAACCACAAAAAATCTCAGGCAAATACATTTCTAGTTCCACAAACGAGTCCTAACAAAATACTAGACCCTCTAAGAACTTTAAAACGCCAACAAAACAGGAAGAAATAGAATCCTAGGCCCCAAGCAATGGGAATATTAAAAAAATCAGTCAGGATAAACACCCATTCCTTTTTGGGAGATCTTGGGATAAGGCTCTATAAATCAGTTATTTACAAATGGCATTCTCTGTGGACAATGGCATATTCCTACTCTTCAGCAACTCCATGCTTTCTTGTTTTGTTTTTTTTTGAGGGCAGTGTCACTGGCCCTCATATGTGGGACTGAACCGGGGCCGCTGGCTTCCCACCGCACCACTCGGCCGGCCCTCCATGCTTTCTTTATACCTTGTTTATGTAGTCCACAGATTTACGGAGAACTTCACTATACATTATCTTAGTTGGCCCTAAATGGGGTAGGTAAGGCAGGAGGAATTATCTCCATTTTATAGACGAAGAAGCAGACACAAAGGTATTAAGGACAGTTCAAGGTTATACAGCCGGATGATGACTGAGCTAAGGCTGACACTCTGGTTTTCTGACTCCAAGTCCAACACAAAGAGTAAGCTCTAAAGAGATGGTACTCATGATTAGATTCAGGGCACCACGGAATACTATGATACTATAATCAACATTTTTCTAGCACTGATACCATGTCACAATAATATATCTGAGACAGTGGGGCTGATAAAGACCTCCTGGCAGAGAGAATACGCTGTCTCAGCACGGTTAGCATTTCTCTGATGATTAAAATTTAGGTATTTAATTATGAGTTATCTGAAAATGATATACACACACCCCCCCCTTGTAATTTTCTTGTATTCATTAATACCTATAATAGATGTGCTCTACAAAAACAACAAAAAACCCTATTTTGAAAACATGATTTTATTCAGCAGATATCTTTAGCTGTGTTTTATGAAAGGACTCGTGAAATTTCTCTCACCGTTTTTACTGTATTTGGAATTGTTCTATATATACAGTCATGTGCCGCTTAGCGACGGGGTAAGTTGAGAAATGTATCGTTAGGCGATTTTGTCGTTGCACAAACATCACCGAGTGTACTTACACAAACCAGATGGCACAGCCCACTACTGTAATGGCATGTGCTATTCTTATACACATCTAGCTGTACAGTAGGTTTGTTTACACCAGCGTCCCAAGAAACACGAGTCATGTGTTGTGCTACTATGTGACAGCTACGATATCACTAGGCAATAGGAACTTTTCAGTCCCAGGACCACATGGTACATGTGAAGCGGGACCACATGGTACATGTGAAGCGCCCTTGACCAAAAAGCTATGCGGCGCATGGCTGTGCATGTGCCATGTATATGTTCGGCTTACACAGAACTTGGAGGCAATCTACTATACTAAGTAGAGTTAAAATTTTATAAGAGGTAGTAGCCATCTCATGTTGCTGACTTAATAAATGGGAAAACTGGGTCCCTAAATTGTCAATCATCATACAGTCTGTTTTCAGGAAAGAAGTCCAATGCAAAAGTCAACCACGTCAGTGATTACAATGAATGTGTCTGGCAAAATGACTAAACCTCTTTCCTAAAGTGGTTCTATATCTTATTGAGTCATATTGTAGTCATTAGCTGGAGTTAATTTTGAACAGATAGATGGGGAGATACTCATGTTGAGGCCTGCGTGATTTGGAGTCTCCTCCATTATCTGCCTATTGCGCTGAAGCAACCCTAAGCCTTGCTTATTTGCTTATTAAGAGTTGCTTAACATTACCAAGACTTCCTAATAATATCTCTGAATAAAATTACCAAGACTTCCTAATAATATATCTGAAGTAAGACTGTACTAAGATGTCACATAAGAATCATGGAAAAGGCAGGCTTGTTTAGAGACTGGTAATGTTAAAGCGAAGACCATGGAGAAACAAATATGTCTGCCAGAGTTCCCATCAGGAGTTTACTAACCGTTTCTTTTTGGTTCACACGTTATGCCCATCCCAGCTCTAACCACTACCTGTTTTTTGTTTTTGTTTTTTGAGGGCAGTGTCACTGGCCCTCATATGTAGGACCCGAACCGGGGCTGCTGGCTTCCTAAGCCAGCGCTTAACCACCACGCCACTCGGCCGGCCCACTACCTGTTTTTTACTAGATAATATTCCTAGGTGCCAAGAGTAGTGAGGAAGTTATTTTTTTCCAACAATTTTATACTCTAGCTAAAACTCTAACAACTGTTAGTTAGGTCTGAGCTCTACTTCAGTAATATTGCTATGAATTTGGAGTGATCTTCTTTTGTAAAAGTTTGCATTTTCCAAAGAATTTTCTAACTGGCATGCTGCATGTGAGTTACAGGGGGACTAAGATAATCAATTCTCATCAGCCCCTGGGAAGGCTGGGTGGCTCTTGGGTGGCTGCATCTCTGGCTAGCTGTGAGTGGTGGCCTCCCCGCTTTACCGAAGTACATCATCAAATGTTATCATTTTCTATATGCCATGACCTGAAAAAGGTTGGGAAACACTGAACTGAACAAGGAATGGTTCTCCATAAATTCACGGTTATTCTGGGACACACAGCTGAGGCCTTCCAGTTTGATTCCCAAAAGCATCAAGTGAAACCAGCATTAAAGCAGTCACATCAATGGGCTTAAAGACTCCTACACTTGTTGAGGAAACTGGGAAGTCACGTCCATTTTACAGCCCAAGGGGTTCTTTTTCAGGTCCTTTATTCTGTCTCTCCCACCACTGCCCAGAAAAAGAAGGCACCAGGAGAGATCTCTGAGGAAAATCACGAAGCCACGGATGCTGCAGGGTGTGGGGAGATTTACCTGTGGCCTTTGCAGCCTTCCTACTGCTGCTTCCTTGACACTAAGTCCAAGGCTTTCAAAACTCTGATCTTGCAAAGCACATTCCCCTCAACTTCCATAAATCTGCAAAACCTGAAAAGAGCCCCAGTGTCATCAAGTAAAAGAGGCAGCTTTCGGACTCTCCCTGGAAGGAGGGGTGTCTTCCAGCCTCTCACAGCTAAGCCGGACATTTCCTAACACTGGACAAATTGTACGTCCAGCTCAGGGAGGGTGAACTGCAGTGGGCTTTTACCCTCCAAGCCAATTGTTAGCTTTTCACAGGAACCAGCAGGGAAGCACATGTGAAACCTCTGTGGTGACGGGGGGTGCCCCCATGCCTTGTGTGACTCTGCATGTAGATGAAGCAGCCTGGGAGCTTTCTTAGCTGTGGCTGCCCAGTTCTCAGAGCAGCCCTTTTCTCCAGCGTGGCTCCCTGCTGGGACAGCCCTTTTCAATTTTTCTATCCCCCCTCGATCTCTTCTCCTGCATAACACAGGGAAACTTGATTGAAATAAAGACCTAGGGAACATGTTTTATTTTCTCCTGTTCAATCCATTTTAGAAAAGCTTTTAATTGGTTTTAAAAAGATGCTAAACAAAATGTGATGATGTTTTTCAGTCCTCATGAACTACTGATACCACTTTTTATACTTTCAAAGGACTAATAAATCACTCATGAAATTAACTCTCCAGCTAAATTTAAAGCAAATCCACTGAATAACCGGTTCATTAAAAATCTATGCATTTACTTAGAAAAAATTTTAAATTCAAAGAAAATTATCCTAGTAACTGAAATCTGACTTGAATTTTTAGTCCTGCACTGAAAATCCAAGACCAAAGCAATCACAAAGGGAAAAAAGGAAGGCTTGTGAGCCAGTTTTAATAAGCCAATTTACAACGAGGGAGGGGAGTGGGGGAGGGGGAGAAGCAGAAAAGAGAATATCTTGATACATAACAACATAGTGCCCCTGAAGGGGTCCTTTTATTTGAGCATGTGCATACATGCACACAATTTTTCTATGTGAAAGCTGGAATTACAACAAATGCAAAATTAAGGATTCTGTGACTGATATGATTACTCCATTGTATACATGTACCGCTACTTTTTAAAGAAAAATACCTACAACTTCTCTGTTTTCTTAACAGTGATAGCCTTCTACCAGTTCATGCATTTCTACAACATTCTGATTCATATAGTTTTAATATTTAATTGAAAATATCTTAGACATACATAAATGCTTCTATTCTAAAATGACAGAATAATCTTGACACTGGATCAGACTGAAATTTTTTCTTATTTTCCTGAGAGAATAGAAATGAATTTTAAAAAGCAAGGGGATACAGAGAAAGCATATTTTAATTTTGTTAAATATATGCCAACAATAAATGTTTCAAATATTAATTTCTTCTGCCACTGATTCACTTATACAGGAAGTCATCTAGCAGTTCAGGTCAGAGTCACCAAATTCTGATTAATGACAGGCCAGTATTCTCTTAAAAGAGACTCTCTGCCATTTCCAATCAGTAAGGCGACCAGATCCTTCCCTTCTTACGTATTCCTACATCTTTCCTTTTCATTCCTGAGAGAAATGCATTCTACATCCCTTTTTAATGATCCAATTCCTATTTCTAAGACTTCTCCCAGGGGACCTTGGGTGCTCAATCCTTACTTCTAGCTCTTTATATAATCCCCCTTTCATCATTTAAGTAGCTTCTGAAACCACTTTTTTTTTTTTTGGAGGGGGGGACCATTTTATTGAGCTATAATTTCTATGACACACAACTTACAGATTCAATGGTTTCAACTTACAATTCAATGGTTTGTAGTATATTCATAGAGATGTGCAGTCATTACCACAATCACTTTTAAAATATTTTCACCACACCAAAAAGAAGCCCCATACCAATTAGCAGTCACCTTTCATTCTCCCTGTCTATCCCCCCAATCCAAAGTAACCACTCACAAATCTACGTTCTATTTCTATAGATTTACCAATTCTGGACATTAATTATAAATGAAATCACACAATATGTAGTCTTTTGTGACCGGCTTCTTTCACTTAGCATGTTTCCAAGGTTCATCCATGTTATGGCATGTATCGATATTCATTTCTTTTTATTGCCGAATAATATTCCATTGTATGGATACATTTTACTTTATTTGATGAACATCTGGGTGGGTTCCACTGTTTGGCTATTATGAATAACACTGCTATGAACACTCATATACAAGCTTTTGGGTAAGCACATGTTTTCATTTCTTTGGGGTATATACTTAGAATTGTGGGGTCATATGGTAACTATCTTTAACCTGCTGAGGAATTGCTAGATTGTTTGCAAAGGCTGTGGGATGTTATACTCTCACCAGCAGTGTACGAGGGGTCCACTTTCTCTCTACGCATGTGAACACCTATTATTATCATCTGACTCTTTGATTACAGCCATTTAGTGAATATGAAGTGGTATCTCATTGTGGATTTGATTTGCATTTTCCTGATGGCTAATGATGTTGAGTATCTTTTCACATGCTTATTGGCCATCTGAACTTTACTTATTTTTGAATCTTATCACTTTAATCATACCTTGCCAAATACAAACCATGGCATTAGTGAAACAGTTAATCCTACCAAAATGACACTCAAAAATATATTTTTTTGTATAAGTGACATATATATCGTTGAATAAGTTATTCATGAAGTGCGTATGTATAAGCCTGTGTCAGATGCTGTAAGATTCAAAAGCATAAGATAACGTTCTTTCCCTCAAGTCTTACAATGATGTTTTACAAAATAGAGAGTTATTCCTAAGTGTTCAATCAAAATTGTGCAGGTCATTTTTTGTTTGTTTGTTTGTTTTTTTGAGGGCAGTGTCACTGGCCCTCACATGTGGGACTGAACCGGGGCCGCTGGCTTCCCAAGCCAGTGCTTAACCACCGCGCCACTCAGCCGGCCCCAGTGCAGGTCATTTTTTAATATGTTGTTTATTTCTATATTACTATCTAGTTTAGATTATAAACAATTCTCAGCTAGGGGATGTCCCGCTGCTTAAATCAATGTGTACAGTACTTAACAATGTAAAGGACAGGCAGTTTGAAAAATACTATTGAAAAATTATTCTTCCCTCTCCCGAATGACTTTTAGCATAAATTCTTTTTATGTAAAACAAAACAAAACAAAACATATATATATAGAAATAAATTTAAATGCCTGGAAAAAGTCTCCCAATCTAATAACTTTTAAAATGATGATTTAAAAAAGGATTTTTGGGTATGTGATATATTTAGATACTAGGGTCATTTTTGTTCCAGCAACTTCAGATATATCTATTTATGTATTTATCCCCCCTTCATCTCCCATGAGAGATTATGATATTAATATAGAAAGGATTAAATACACATTCCAATTTGTGTCATTTCTAAGAATTTGTATTTGAGGAAATTTATTCCCTATAGGCAGGTTTTTTTGTTTTTTTAACTTTGACAGAAATCAGCGTTAGTACAAGCTAAACTCCAAATTACCAGGTATGATAGTTTATGGAAAGATGATTTAAAAAATCCTTTCACAATGCATATATGTAATAAAATTTCAAGGTTGTTGTAGGTTATGTTTCTTTTCACAATTCTAGAAATTAAGAAAACAAATAAAAAACCCAAGAAAATTAAGACAAATCCTTCTCATACACACACACACACACACACACACACACACACACACACACACACTTTTAACTATTGAATCAACAACTTAATATTAAATATTTTCCATACAGCTTACTTTATATCTCTAACTTCGAATATGAGATTCCCTTACAGACAATTAAGATGTTTTTCAAGTTAGTACTTAACCCCTTTGTATCTGTTTTTGATTGGCATTTCTTTGAGGTTACAGCATATAGAATCAATCAAGAGAATTTGTGTCTTGTGTCATAGCCAAACATGCTCTGTCAGCCTCTACATAATTAACATATTTAACCATCCCTCCTTAGGTTAGTTTTAAATGTGTTAATGTTATCAAAGTCATCAGTCTCCAATAACCGCATCAGTAAAAACACAATCACATGAACCAAGATATTGGCTATAAACTCACTCCTTAAGTGCCACATGCCACAAGAGAAATCATGCCACAAGAGAAATCACTCATCTGTCCAGAAAAATTTAAATAAACAAAAAAAATCTGCCTATAGGAAATAAATGTCCTCAAATATAAATTCTTAGAAAAACCTAGGAAATGATAAATGAAACAAATGGGAACATGTATTTAATCCCTTTTATATTAATATCATAATCTCTCATAAGAGATAAAGGGGGGATAAGGATGTGTACATAATATGATAGGGAACTTAAAATACAAAACAGAATACTAATTGAAACTATGGGATTTTGAGAGCTTCAAGAAAAGGACTGAAGAACTTCTCTGATTGTTAAGAAAATCATTTACCTTAACACAGAATGCCAGGCTAGATGACCTTCAAAATCCCTCAGCAGAATTCTGTGTGTTTATGGTAATCTGCTTAAAGAGAGTGCACCGGTATACACAATTTACTGGAAAAACTCTGTGAAAATGTTCCTTTCTTATATTTACCTGAGGAGGAGCCTTTTTCAGCAACACAAGAAGAGCCTGTAACACCAAGTTAGAAAATCGAGGGCCAATAGGGACATAATCTGGAAGAGAAACATTGCTATGTTTAGGGATCGGTACACACAGGCACATATTCCAAACATTCCGATTTTTCTACATCTAAGAGGAAATGCAGTCTTACATAACAGCCATGCAACTAACGGCAATAAGAAAATATATCTCCGATAACTTGAATGCTTAAAATATTATTTAAGAACTCTTACGAAATTTTTTTTTTAAAACAGCTTCTACATATACATTTTGAGATCATGTAGACATCTTTGTCTGATATTCAGAGAGTTTTTTTGTTTTTTGTTTTTTTTTCAAAGAGGGTAAAAACCCCCAGGTGTGTTTAGCATTTCCAAGAAATTCCTGCAAACCATGGCAATACAGTAAGTACACAGGCAACAAAACACCATGCTAGAGAATGGACAGAGGTGAAAAATGGTAAGTAATAATAATGTCAGTAAGGTACTTCTTTCCACATAACTGAAAAGATGGTAGAGCCACTAAGATTGGTCTCAGGTGGTGAAGAACAAAGAGATTCCTAAAAGAATGTTCCACCTGTTAAATTTCTACCAACCCTTGAAGGTTTAGTACAAATGCCACCACCTCAGCTTTCTCTGCATATTGCATATGCACCCTTGCCCTGTGTTTAGAGCTACCTTCAGGCACCAGGCCTCTAAAATCAAAAGTGATCCTTCCCTTTTCTGATTATCCAGAACAATGGCACATTCTACTTTGCATTAAGTTTTGCCAATATATAACAACAGACAGCATCTTACTTATTTTTCTGAGAGCCTAATAATTCTAACACAGTAAGGGCTCAGCAGATGCTTGTTGAATAAATGAACAAACACGTACAGATAATAACTATTCATACAAGTGAAAATATACTTGGAGGGCACACATTCCTGACACAGTAGTGTTGCTATGACCACACATCTCAATTGTGTTTAGATAAAGGAATTCACACAGAGCTATGAGTATGTGCCTAAAAGCTTTTAAAGAAATAATCCTATAAACTGGGCTGAAATGTATCAAAAATAGCAGACTCAAAACCCAGGTCACTAGATAAAACTATCAATTTAAGACCTCACAGATATACCTGCTTTGTTAAGAACACACATGGCCTTAGGAAATAGAAAAATAAATAACAGAGGACCTAAAGCGAGTCTGAAAATCATGGGGAAAACGTAGTCTGAGCAGTTAACTTGAATTCATTATGGATAGCTTGAGGAAGAAGGGATTCATCAGGTGTTGGCTAGTATTTTCAGAGGTTTATTAAGTCATCAGGTGGGCTCAATTTCAACAGAGTTTATTACAACATCCTGAGCCACTGTTATAAGTTTATTCCAAATTTATCTAATTTTTGCATCTGTTTCATCATTCTAATGAAACAGAATGTAAGAGTAACAACACTTTTCTGGCATTTACTAGTAGATTACATCTTACATGTTGAGTGTAGGGGCTGTCTTATTCATCTTTGTATCCTGTAGGAGTGCACTTAAACTTAGAAAATGTTTAATAAATATTTTTTAAAAATCACTGTAGAGCACTTTTAACTTTCAAAATGTTTTCAACATTACCATCCCATTGTTGTCTTCACAATTACTCAATGGCTAAGTAAGGAATGGAATAGTCTTTTATAAAAGCAGAAACTAAGGTACAAGGAGCTTGCAGCTTCTGCCCCAAGTGTTATCGCGCTCCAATTGTAAACCCTTCTTTCATTAGTTTTGTCAAAGTTCATAAGTGGAACCTCTGAGCTACAGGCAGCTCAGAGGTACTAAATAGCAAATATATCCATCAGCAAAAATCACTAATCATTTATTATGGGCAGGGAACTCTGTAGAAGATACAAACTAATATGAGGCAGGAGTCCTTACAAGAAAGCAGTTTATAATGGAGTTAGAGTCAAGGAATATTTAACATGAATACCACCACTGACTAGAGAGATGAGATATTTTATATTTCCTTATAAGACAGGCATTTCTATTGCTTTATAGTTTGTAAATACCCGTTATTTTCTCTTGTAATTGGTGAGTTGTAGTATGGCAAGATAGTATAATATAATGACATTTATGACTCACCAAGCAGTCTCTCAATGTCATCCACGACTACACAACTGAGCTGGGATTTGTAAGCATCATCAAAGATCTGGAAAGAGACAAAGCCATCTGTTATCGCACTGCTCTCCATAACTACGACAATTTCCAAGAATATAAAATGTAGTTAATTCTTGAGCAATGTCTAAACAAAGCATAGCAGACCACCAATATTTCAGAGTACACTAAATTAGACTTTAATAGATAAAACAGTTATTGTATTGCCCAAGACGGTACAACTGGATCATGGCTGTGTCATACCTGGGATGCTGAGCAACAGCTGGTCATTAATCAACTGACAAATCCTGCCAAGTTTGTCACAAAAGTCTATCTATGTCAGGAGCATGACTTCAGTGTTATGACTAAAGAGCTACAGGGAGCCACAAGGGAAATGTAGAATAACATTGGATGTTATTTTATTATCTGTAAGGACTGTGGCCCTATTAAGCAAGAATAACATTCAAACAACAGAAGCTTGTCAACTCAAATTAGACCATAATGGTCAAACTGTTTACAAAAGAATTAAAGTTGGGTATAAAGGATCAGAAAGATCTGGTTCCATCTTTAGAATGTGACAAAAGATAACAGTACATTGTCTTATGACAGCCGAAGAAATGGGAATTAAACCAAGCAGTGAAGGAAGGTGTCATATCCTGACAAGGAGGTAGTAATTTCAAGCCAAACAGAAGAATTAATTTACGTGTATAAGTTGAATATATGTGCTCAAGGCCTTGAGAGCAGTCTTTCTGTAAATGTTGAGGGTTCCTTTTCTAGGGACTGTAATTGGGGCTCAGTGCATCCCACTGGTGTCACCTTTAAGAATTTCCTGCATCCCAGTCCAATCTCTCTGGTTGGTAAGTAACACCAACCAAAATGGTAACCACCTCTTCCTATCTTGCTTGGGGTGGCATAATTTCCTTAGTAAGCACCTTTTAACTAAAGAAGATTAAAAATGAAGTATAGAAATAAAGTAAATCAAACCTACAGTATCAGCGTTTTCATACTAAGTTTAAAGACAACCTGTATATGCTGGTCTTTAAAGTATTTGTAACAATTTTTAAAATTTACCATCTTAAACTAATAGATTGGCCTTGCTAGCTCAATTTAAAATATACAATTGAATAATTAATTTTATGTTGAAAGGTAAAAGATAATGTCAATAGCCTTGCAAATGGTAAGGATAACGTAAGATTAACCATACTTTATATTATGTTTTAGTTTATTATTTAATAAATATAATTATATATTTCTTTTGAGACTTGGAATGTTTTGTTAGACAACTGAAGTACTGCAAAGAGAAAATAAAATATTTTATATGTGTAAATATAGTTTAAGACATTTAAAGAAATTTAATTAAATTGTAAAAGGGACAGCTAAATTTTACTACTAGATTTACAGAATAAGCTATGTGGACTTTTTTAAAGTTTAAGTTTTTGTGTTGAAAAACTAGGTCTTAAATGATACCATTTTGATATGTTGAATTTTAATTTTTAGATCTCAAATTAGCTACACATGGTCTTTTTTTTGTTTGTTTGTTGTTTTTTTTAAAGATTTTATTGGGGAATTGGCGGAGGGGAACAGCGTTGGGGAATCGGGGAAGGGGAACAGACAAGTTGCTGTCTTTTTGTTTTTCAGTTTAGTTGCGGAGGATGTTGCTTCACCGTTGGTATCGTCATTGCGCTCTTCCCATCATTGCGCTCTTCCCGGATGAGGCAGATCGGTCGCTGGCCTCTGGATGTCGCTCACCGCGGCTATTGGCAGCTCACGCTTGGCTGCCAGCTGCTCACGCTGGCTGCGGGCCACTCACTGTAGCCTATGGTAACACATGGTCTTTTCTATGCTCAAAAGTCACCTGCAAAGGTGCACAAAACCCCCCAAAAAAACTCACAAAAACAACAGCAAAACAAAACAACTCACGCTGACAATCTATCAATAGATGGCACGCTCCTCCTGAGCATACTGTGCTCTAAGGCAGGAACTGTCTTACTAAGGTAGGAGCTGACTCCTCAGGACTGTTTTCAGGGTCTAATACCTCACTGCTGCTTAGTCCATGTCTGCTGCATGCGTAAGAGAAAGCATGCGTAAAGGGTGGCCCTGCCGCTTCCTGCTGCACCACTCCCTGTACTGCCCAGTCGCCCTCCCCCAGAGTGCCCCCCTCACCGCCTGCCCTTCCGTCCTTAGCTGTCTGTCTCCCCAGTGGATTGTGAGGCCCATGGCAGCTCCACCTCCCAGCACAGAACAATATTTAGTGATGACATTTGCTTAGTGTAGTCAATGGTTGAAACCACACAAGTTCTAACCCCATCTTGCCATGGGTCGGTCCCTTGTCGCTCTTCTCCTGTGGCACAACGTTTTGTATGTTGTGTCTATGTTATGCATTGTATTTTTCTCTGTATTATACTAGACTGTAAGCCGCTGGAGGCAAATGCTCTTAATGATCTCTGTATCCTCACATCACTGAATATAATGCCTTACTAGGAAATAATCAATAAATATTTACTGAAAGAATACATGTAAGCGTTTTATAGTCAAGTAGAAATATCAAGTAAGTAGTTGCAGATGTACGATTGAAGTCAGAGACTAGAGAGCATCCTCAGGGCAATGACTGCTGAAACCACGAGAGGGAATGAGATCTCCAAAGAGAAATGGACGAGGCAGAAGAACAAAGGCTAAGGGCTGAATCTTGGAGTGCTGCTCTATTCAGTCATTCAACAAATATTTTTTAAATTCCTATTACATGTCAAACATTAACGAAGGCAGTAGAGAGAGAGTAATGAATAAGATAAATATGATCCTACCTTCACAGAACTTATAGAGTGGTGGGAGCAGGTCACATGTGACTATAATGAGGATGACATTAGAAAGCCAGAGGCAATACAGGACGATAGGGTGGTATAGAGCAAGGGAGCTGTGGGGGTCACAGGGGGTCCCCATACACATCCTGGACCTCTTTCTGGCACGTGGTAGGACTGTGCTTCTTTACCCTCTCTTAAGTGAAGTATGATTACGGGGCTTGCTTTGGTTACTGAAATGTGAGTGGAAACGTGTCACTTTCTGAAAGAAGCTGTTAGAGCCCCTGAAAGCCACTCGCGGTTCACCATATTCCCTTTATCCCGCCTTGGCTACCAGGGAATCACACGTGAGATGGAGCCTCCACTATCTAGTAGCCTGAATCTCTGGGAAACTATAAGGAGCAGAGTTCTCTCTCTGAGCCACGAAGAACATGTACTGGGAGCAAGAAATCAACTCTGCTGTGTTAAGCCACTGAGATTGGGGGGTTGTTCATTATTGCAGTGCAACTGGGCTTATCTTGACTGACACAGAGGCTGATGGAGCCAGTCGCACTCCTCGATTTAGGAAGAGACATTTAAGTTGAGACCTGAGGACGAACAGCAGAGAACACTGACTATTAGGAGGCACAGGGTAAGAACATTCAGGGGCACTGCAGAAGCTGACATAGAATCAATAAGAATGAAAATGGCGAGGTGCCGATGTGGGGTGTGTGGGGGCTGGTGGGTGAGAGGTGAAGCCCAAGAGACGTGGAAGAGACAATGGCCAAGTTTGGAAGCTGTTCCACTGTGGTTCGTTGCTATTTTTTTTGAGAACTGGACCCATACATGAGTCAATGTGGTATCTTATAGACTTGGGTGAGTTAAAGGAGTCACGGAAAGTTAATGCTCTGTTCTTCAAAACATTTTTCAGAATTCTATTGAAGGCTCTGATGCAAGTATATAATTCTGTCTGCTGAGCTGTAATATCGTGGATTAGAGCCACAGGGACCTGGGACCCTACTTTCTACATTTTTCCTGAATCAGCCCTTCTCCCTTCTTAAAAATAGTACAGAGTTTATATGGCTACCAGGAACCTTATTAAGGACGCTGCTTGGGTCTAAACTGATGATAAATTGCTATGCAGTCTTATCGACTTATTTCTGATACTGTGATTCATGAAGCATTAAAAATCACTTGACAGGGCCGGCCGAGTGGTGCGGTGGTTAAGCGCTGGCTTGGGAAGCCAGCGGTCCCTGTTCAGGTCCCACATATGAGGGCCAGTGACACTGCCCTCAAAAAAAAAAGTCACTTGACAATTGACTGCATGGGCTACCTATGACATTTTAGAGAAAAAAAATACCTACAGCAGTCATTTAATGTAGTTTTTATACAGACAGCTCTTAATGTACTAATTACTCTTACAGGGAGAGGAGTAATCACAGGTGACTCTTAACAGCAACACTAACCATGACCAAGGCAGTGCAATTCCAGTTGTAACTTGACCGGTTTCAGTGGACCAGTCAACTGAAACTGCTTTGGGGAGCAACACTGCTCTAATTTAAATACACACACCCCTTTCACCTCTTACACATTCTTTGCCTTATCTAGTCTCAAGTGCAATACAAGGTCATTGCTCTCCGGCTGGATTCATGTTTTCTGCCTCATCTCCTCTGCTCCTTCCATTCTTGGCTTCCTGGCCCACGCCCCAGCAGAGTGTTTACTAAGATACTCAGATTTGACTGGCAAATACATGGGGGTAGGTGCCAGACTAAAATCTAAGTGAGATGTTTACACACTAAGCTGGGACATTCTTCCACAACTTTAGGAAGATAAACCCAAAAAGCAGAAGGACTAGAAGGAAAGATGCAAAAAAAAGGAAAATTGTTCAAACTGCCCATTAGAACAGTGCCAGTGAAGCGCCCAACTTCCCATCAGTCACAGCACACAGCCTGCTCTAGACCAAATGGTGCCAGTGCCACAGTTAGCCGGGTGGGCTGATGCTGTGGCTAAATCTCACAGGCTCCTTAAAAAACTCATTTAAATTCTGATCCTCTCATTTAGTAAGATGAAAGTATGATGCTCAAGCCCTTTCTTGCTGGAGAGGTTATCAGTAGGGGATCATATAAGTTATCATGCAAACCAGGACACTTGAAAGGAGGGAGCTGTTAATAATCTTGCTGGAAAAACAGGTGAAAACCAGGATTGCTCAAAGCAAATTGGGGCGTATGATCCTCCTTGCTTTATCAGGGAGTTTCCTGAGGAGCAGGAAACTCTCTCTACACACACACACACACACACACACACACACACACACACACAGCCTTAAAGTTAGGTGAGAAGTCTGAAAGGGAAGGCTAAAGAAAAAGAATGAGAAGAAGTGAAGAAAGAAGAATGTGAAAAGGAGTGACAGAAGGTGAAAAACATCTCAGGAAAACACAGAAGCCCATAGTCTACTTCTAGCTGTGAACATAGTGAGACTGTCATCATGAACCTCTGGTACCACCTCTGATGTGCAAAGGTAGGCAGTGGGTCATAAGAGACAACTCAGAACAGAGGAGCCTGGGCTGGAGGCAGGAGCAGGCTGGCTGCGCTCCGAAGGCACTGAGGAGGAGGAGGTCTGGGCGCCTGACACCCACGGGTGAAGGGCAGTCTGAATGTGGTCTTGGGCACTGCAAGCTCCCCAGGCACGCAGCCCACTCCTGGGAGCCACCTGTGTGGAGGGGAGAGGCGTCTGTATGAATACAAATGGAACATGCCAGCCTTAGCCCCATGTTAATCCCAGCCTTTTAGAATCACAAGCCACAGCAAAGCGTGTTCTAAGTAGATTCTGTCCTCCATTTTATATAAACTCTGTAGCTCTCTGAGGTACATGAAGCCAAATTCTCTGCTTCTTTTGGGGCTGAAAGAGTTCATCTCGGTTCTGAAGTGGTTGGCGTGAAGTACCTTGTTAGTCGGGATCCGATGACAGTAGGAATTTGATGACTTAGAAAATCCCCAATGTAGTAAATCTGTCAACAATTAGCTGAAAGCATACTCTAATCATATTTGGTAGCACATAAAAACGTAAATGAGCAAATTCAAATTGGCGTTATCAGTAATAATCTCTGCTTTCTAAAAATAACTTGGGAGTACACCAAGCCAACATCCTAGCTGTCTTCTAATGAAACTGCCTCAGGAAGTGGACCAAAACTTCTGGCAAAGCACTAAAGTTTCCTGGAATGACCTTAAAATCCCTGATTTGTTCTCCCCGCTGTTCAGGAAAAATTCTTACATTTTCACCAGCCACACAGAGTGAGGTATTCTTAATGATAAGAAAAGTTACAAGGTCTGAAAGTTCTACTAAAGATCTGCAACATCCTCCTTTGTGTGCCAAACGGATGCAGACGCCAAAAGACAAAGTGCATTGAAGAAAACAACAAGCGCCTGCCCCCCAGCCATACAGGGACCTGTGGTCACTTCCACAGCGTCCACTTCTCTCAGTTAATAGATGCACAAACTTCAACAAATCAGCTACATGATATATTAGGATGTTAACCCAAAACATCCAAATTCTGTTGCTTGGTAACTGCTGTCAAAAGATCCAATTTCCAGCTCTGCTCTTTGTATGGACTAAACCATGAAAAGAGGAGGATTAGGCACCATGATTCTGTTCTGTGCACACTACAATTTTCAGTGGGATTTACAGGAGGATATTCAAAGCAGATTCCTTCTTTCTTGCAAAGCTAGTGGAAAGGAAAATTTCTTCCATTAATTTTCAGCCCTTTAAAAACAAGACTATATTATGTTATTAATGGTACAGTTTTATAAACCACTGATATTTTCACTTAATTTTACTCGAACAATTTAGTCACATCAGATTGTTCTATTTCCTCTCAGTACTGACTGTGCACTCAGAAAGCATCAAGATTAGGTAATTAGTTAAAATCAAATTCTAGTGCTTTGTTCTTTTGTTCATTTAATGCCACTAATAGAACTAGTAAAACGGATTTTTTAAAAGTGCAGATGCAAAAATAGATAATGGAATTAAAATTTTTAAATAGGATGAAGCTGGGGAAATAAACATAAACGGGGGGAAAAGAGGAAGATCTGTGAATCCTTCAAATATCTCATGGAACATATGGTATCCCCCCCGCCGCCCCAGAATGTGAGGATAATACCTCATACAGAGTTTGGCAGTACTGAAGAGTTTATCTATGGAGAGAGGACTTATTAAGCAAATTAAGAGAAGCACAAGGTGAATTTTAAATTAATTGAGAATAAACTACTCTCATTTTTTTAACACCGTTCATATGCGAACAAAAAGCAGTAACCTGGGACCGGCCGAGTGGTGCGTTGGCTAAGAGCTGGCTTGGGATGCTAGTGGAGACCTGTTTCGGATCCCACATGAGGGCAGTGACACTGCCCTCTACAGCTAACAACAGATCCACCTGGAGCTGGGCTGCGCGAGCCCCAGCGACGGTGTAGGCTGCAGCCCTTGCTGCAGTGGGCTGCCATAGGCTACAGTGAATGGCCAGCGGCCAGTGTGAGCAGCTGGCAGCCAGTGTGAGCTGCCAAGAGCCACTGTGAGCGGCTGTCCAGAGGCCGGCAACCGATCTGCCTCACCTGAGAAGAGCGCAATGATGATACCAAAATGGGCCAGTGAAGCAATGTCCTCCACAACTAGACAGAAGAACAAAAGGACAGCAACTTGTCTGTTTCCCTTCCTCGGTTCCCCAACGCTGTTCCCCTCCACCAATTCCCCAATAAAAATCTTCTTACCTCTTGGTTTAAGTAATAAAATTGTATACAAATATACCTATGAATTAACTATCCAGACCATCCCTTTTAACAAATATTAATGTTATGATATTTATCAGTTTCACAGACTATTGCCATTGCAAAATATTTTTAAAAATCTTTAAAATTGAGCATTTAGTCATTAAGATGTAGCTGAAGGAATAATTAAATGCCCATCTTTTACCTGTGAAATTGGCTAACACATATTTTAATAACATCGACTGTGGCTGAGAGTCCAAAGAAATTGATGTTCTCATGATGGGGCTGCTGGTGTAAATTGGTACAACTTTCTGATGAGGTGGGCTCTTATATGTCATTAGTATTTTGACATAGGAGTTTTGATAGCAATACTGTCAAAAATCTTTAAAATATTCACATTTTTACCTTAGCAATCCTGATTCTGAAAATTTATCCTAAGGAAATAACTAAACATGCATGTACAACAATAATGATAAGTAAAAAGAACCAGTACACTTTATTAAGCACATAGCATATCCCAAGGCACTGTGTGATACTTTACATAAATTACCATTTCATTTAATTCTTGTAATAACCCTATGAGGCAGCTATTAGTATTATCTTAATTTTATAGCTGAGAAAACAGAGGCTTATAGGTTAAGTGAGTATAACAGCTGCTAAATATGGTGAAGCTGGGATTCAAATTCAGATCTATTTGAAACCTAAAGCCAAGGTGTCAGCCAGCACAATATGATGCTACTCTACGAAAAATCCACTAAGAAAATGGGGGCAGCAATTTCCCTGGTTTGGTAGTTCTTCTACAGAATATTACTTATAATTGTGAAAAAATCTGGAAACAACCTAAATGTTCAACAAAAAGAGAATGTTTAAATGGATATTACATAGCTATTAATTTAACATAATATTTAGATAAATTTTAATGACACTGAAAAAAGTTCATATTAAGTGAAAAAAGGTTAAAATCAGTGTATCCAATGTGATCCCCAGTGTATGTGCGTAGAGAAGAAAATTGAAGGAAAAATATGGACCCATTTTTAATTTCTTCTATGTTCTTTTCTACATTTTCTAAAACAATTTTTGTAATTAGAAAGAGCTCCATTTGGAGGTGGGTGGAGCCAAGCACTTAGAAGAAAAGAACTGTCCTCTCCAGAGTTATAAAACCATGATAAATTATTTGTGCTCTAAAAAAAATAATGAAAATACCTTCTTCCCATCCTCACACTAAAAAAAGAAGGGAAGAGAACTGTGGTGGGAGGTAGACCAAAACTACTCAAGAATGCCATTTATATTTCATTTTCAAAAGCAACCTGGAAGACTTAGCACCTTTAGACTGGCTTGAGCCCTCAGGCTTTTTGTCAACCTATCATTAGGCAACAATGTGAAAATTATTTGCAGGGAAAGATTTTGCAATATTTCTAATATATTTCTAAGACACCTATACTTCGTTCTTTTCTGTTTTGCACTTTTGTTACAGGGAATAATATTTTTTCCCCAAGGAAATCCAAAAAGTATTTAATTTATTAATTATATATATATATTTATTATACCGCTGAAACAATTTTTGTAAATTTAAGGATGCATGGACAGTCCAGACAGTGAATCATGAATCCAAACAATTTTGAATAAGCTTGTATAGACACTTATTTTCATATTCCTTAGCCTTCTACTCATTTACAACTCTGCCTTGAAAGGCTTCAACAATTTAAAGATTAAATCATAAGTTATTAAGCCATTAATTTAACCATTTAAGCCTCTAAAATCAGCACATATTACCTTCCCCCCTCAAGTCAATTTGCAAGAGATTAAAATAATAAAAATGATAATATCTCACACTTACAAAGCAGCCTTTGATCTGCAGGAGCCTAAGTACTTCTTAAAAACTTTATAGAAAAACTAGGACCATCCACCCATATCTCAAAGTACATCTGAGGCAGATGTTGGCAGCTGGTGAAAAGTACTGGAGTAATTTACCATCTGCCCAGAAGATGACTACTTTTGAACAAGTATAAGGAATAGACTGGAGTCAGAGAAGTGCAAACAGAATTAGCTGTTCAATTAAATGCTAAGTTCGATGGCCACAGATTCCAAGGGCTATTTAAATTTTCACCACAGGAAGTGGCTTACGGGTTCCCTTTAGAAGAGAAAGAAACAAAACTAACCCCTACCTACATTAGGGAAGTTACCAGTCCTCGTGATTCAGTCCAGGTTTCCTCAAGGAGAGATACCCCGGGTTTCATCTCAGACACACAATAAACTGATTGTGATACTTAAGTTGTTTTTGTGTCTGGCAACATTTCCCTCTCATACCCAATTTCAAAGAGCCTTCTACAGAGTATTTATCTTGACGTTTCAGTGTGTAGGGTTGGAATCCCACTCCAAGCTCTGCCTCCTCTGTCCATTTGAACTGTCCTACACAAATAATTTCTTGCTACCTGCACAAACAAGAGACTAACTTTTCAAACATATTTTTTGAGAGTATGCTTCTTTTTAAATATTACTTCCCTCTTCAGTCTCTTCCCTAAAGAAAAACTGAAGTCATTTTATCCTACATCTTTATAAAGCGAGGGCCTCTGAGCAATGTAAAGGAACACCTGAGCTCTCTTTACAAGGTAGCACACCAATCTGAAGATTCTTTTCACTGATTCTGATTTTTCCATGTCTCTTTGACTTATAGTCAGTTCTTATCTAGAAAAGATCAAGCATGGAAAAAACGGATTTCAGTGAAGAAATACTTCGACTAGATACAAAATAAAATGTCTTCACTGTTTGGGAGTATACAAAATCAGAATACCAATGGAAACATGGGCTACCAAGTGAGATGAAACAGCCATGAAGAGTCTTCATCATTGATTTTTGTTGTTTTTTAAAGAGTAAGCCACCCACTATCTCAGATGGCTTATACGGCACTTGCTTGAATGGCACCGTGTGTGTGTGTGTGTGTATGTGTGTGTGTGTGTGTACACAAAGATAGATATGTATGTACATGTGTATGCTGTATTATACACATGGAAGAGATAGGAAATTAAAATGAAAGTAAAAATCTTGATACCTTCTTCATGGCTTGACACTTGGCTGTCTCAGAAAAGCCAATCATCTTATCAGGAGAACAGATCTTGATGAAGGGGAAGTTGGATTCCTCTGCAATCTTTGCAGCTAAGGCAGTCTTCCCACTGTGAGGAGGGCCTGCAGAAAGACATGAGCACATCAGGGGAAAAAAGCCAACCTAAGCAAAGGGGAAGAAAACAAGTTTAAACTTTTATCCACAATGTACTGAGGTTTCAACTAGTTGCTCATTAACATTTCCTGACACAGTTTCATGGCAGATGTGTTTTCTCTTATTTATTAGCAACTAAACTTAATGAACTGATTAGCATTTCTCAAAAGTATGATGAAATACATTCCTTCTTTCTTTCTCACATAGCCTTAATCTTTCAAACTTCTGGCTAAATACATAAAATGCAAGGGTTTGGCTTCTTAAAAAAAAGTGCATTCAAATGCATATTAGTATTTATGTTACTAGCTCTACCAAATCATTTGTCTAACAAAAAAATACAATCTTAGGAGATAATATTGGGGACAGGGAAAAATTGCCTTATTAGAAGCAAATGTGACTTAAAAAGCTAGAATTCTTAAAAACGCAGGCTTTCTCATGAAGGCAACCATATCTACAAACCTACCTGTATTTAGACAGCTCTTCTTCTTCCCTTCTGGGCATGGAAAATGTGTCCCTCTTCCACCCAGAAACCAACCAATTCTTCCCTCCCATCTTCTCAGAAACCTGACATGATTGATAGTACCCTGTCCTCTGTGTGTTCCATCTCTGCCTTTCCCTGAAGCTTCCCCAACAGCATTTAAACATGCTCTAGTCTACCTGACAATTGAATAAACAAACCAAAAAACTCTTTCTGGACTTCACAGCCCTCAACACTACTCTTTCTTCTCCTCTCACAATGGAACTTCCCTATGTGATTATCTCTGCTGGCTGCCCTCACCCTTCGCCTTTCATCCATTCTCAAACATAATGGCTTCCATTCCCATGACGTGAAACTGGCTTCCATGACAGTCATCAATGGCCTCCAAGTCACCAAATCCAACAGACACTTTATCTGCTGGACTCCTAAGAATGTTTGATACAATTGATAACTCTCCTCTTACTTTAAATACTTTTATCTTCTTGGCTTCTGCGATAGCACATTCTCTTTTACCCACTCTCACCTCCCTGGTTCCTCTCGCTCAGTCTCCTTTGTCAACTTTTTCTGCTTTACTTAGTCCTTCAATGTTGACACACCTCAGAGATCACTCCTAGGCCCCCTTTTCTTCTCCGCCTACACCCTTTCAGCGACTTCATCCACTCCCTTGAATTCAACAACAGTCTATATACTGACAGCTCAGGCTTCCCTTCTGAGCACCAGACCTACACATCCAATGGGCTACTCAACATTTCCAGTTCAACATGTCCAAAACTGAACTCATGATTCTTCTTCCCCAAATCTGCTTCTCTACTAGGTTCCCAATCTTAGTAGACAGTACCATTTACCAGGCCGTGTGTACTAGAAACCTGGGGATCATGTTTCATATCTCTCCCCTATTCCATCTAGTTGCTTAATATTTCTCATCTTTAGCTTCCCTAACTATAAAATAGGGATAATAGCCGCATCTATCCTCAGGATTGAAGTGGGGTTTAAATGAGATAATATGTGTAAAGTGATAGTACAATGATGGGCAAATAGTAAGAGTTCAAGGAATGGAAACTTAACTATGATTAGAATCAACAGTAATCATAATAATTATAATTTCTTTTATTCTACCTCCTAAATATTTCTCAAAATGGTCTACGTATCTCCATCTTCACTATCACGGTTACTTCAAACTATTGGGTTGTCGGAAAAGTCATGAAGCATTTTTTGCAACGAAGAACATAGAAAAAAATACGTCATGACTTTTCCCACAACCCAATACAATCAGCTCTCATTAAGACTAAAGCAACTGCCTCTAACCATTGGTCTCACCCACATCTTTTTGAGCCCTTCAAACCCAATCTCACAAAGCAGTCATGATGTTTTGAAAATACAAATCCGATCACATCACTTCTTAAAACCCTACAAATGGCTTTCCATTGTCCCTCAGATGGAGTCTAACTCTTTAACATGGTCTACAAGTCTTTGCATGAACTGGCTCCTATCGACTTTTTTATGTCTAGCCAATCTCCCTTTCTATTTCAGCCTCCTTCCTGCCCAGGGCTTTCCCACAGGCTGGTCCCTCTCCCTGGAACGCCTTCCTGGATTAGGCTGTCTGCCAGCTTCTCCTCATCTTTCAGGTCTTGGCTTCATGCGTTTCTCTCAGTGAACCCTCACCCCCAGACCTTCGGAAGGGTTAGAGTCCTGTCATGTGGACTCGTTGAATGTTTCTGTTGTACCAATCATAACTATGAACAAACAACTGGTGAATAGAATGTCCTCCCCTTTTTGTCTGCTTGGTAAAATCCTAACTGATTCTTCAAAGTCTAAATTGAATACCACCTCTAAACACCACTCTAAATGAAACACTGAATTAAATTTCCCTGACCACCGCTGGGCAAAACGACTTGCCTTTACACACTCTTGGACACATATACACTGCAGTTAGGAATGTGTTTACATGTCTTTATTCATGACCACACTGAGCTCTGCGAATGCCTTTGTATCCCCAGGAACTAGTTCAATGTCTAAAGCATAGTGAGTACTCAGTGAATATCTATTTAATTGAATAGAGTACTATGTGGTATTACACAGTCTATGACGTAACACAGAAATTTAGATACAAAACTAATTGCTATCACTCATCAGAAACATTCTATCCCCAAAATCACTTTAACTTGTGTTAGTTCATAGACTGGATTACTAATTTCAGATGATGAACAGGTTTAGAAATGAAAATAATTCATTTTCCTGGAATGTGGTAAATGGCTTTGTATAAGTGCTGTTTTTTTTTTTTTTTAAAAACTTTTAATGCCGTCTCATCATTTTTTCTCACCTTCCAAAAGGACGCTAACCAATGGTGTGCGGTCACTGTTCTTAGTCTGCTGAACCAGCAGCTCCCCATCTTCTAGAACGCGAGTGACTGGGTCACCCCATTTGATGATGCCATTCATAATGTAACTCTCATAGTCCTCTTGGTTTGTGCCAAATGCCTATGGAAGACAAGGACAGTTTAAAGCATTTTGAGAATTGGTATTAAAAATTAAAATATTTATGTAAAAAACCTGAAAAGCAAAAAACACTGTTAATAATTTCTCATTTAACCATTTAACTTTTCACCCAGTTGGGGGTTGGGGAACCTACACTGGGTGATTTAATGGAATAAAACAACAGATTCTAGACTCAGATTCTACCAGAGCCTACGCCTTCGCAATCCCTGAGAACGGGTATGTTCCAACATGCTTGTTCCTGTATGGAGTATACAAGTTATGGCTTCTGTTAAGAACAAAAAGAGATTATGGACTTAGAAATGAGAAACCACTGGTTAGCAGACAAAGACAGTACCCTAACAATGACCACGGGTGTCGTGAATTACATGTAAGTATAAAATGGTCGTGAGGAGACCCTGATCACATCACCTTGGCGGTAGGGCATATAGTTAAATGGCACCAAGGTAAGTATATGTGTGCAAATACAAGATTTAAATTGAGGTAGAAATGAGCAGCTATAATGAAAGATTGCAGGGTTAGGAAAAGAAAATAAAAGCAATTATTGTATATAATTTTTTTTGTTAAAGATTTTATTGGGGAATTGGGGAGGGGAACAGCGTTGGGGAACCAGGGAAGGGGAACAGACAAGCCGCTGTCCTTTTGTTAAATATAATTTTAATTGTGCTCACTACATATTGGAGCTTAGATCATATCCCTCTCCATTTTCAACTTCTCATCTCAAATTTTAACTGCTATCAAACCAGCTACCAAAAGTAGTCAATAACTTTTAGTGCTTAGTTACTTAATTGAATTGTATTTTCATAAGATTAATGGGGAGAAAAAATGAGTAGGAAAACATAATCAAATGTAATGTAAACGTCCTATGTCTTGAGAATTTCAAATTTTTAAAAATGATCACATCCTTTAAAAAGTCAATTTTCCATTACCCGGTGTACAGAATAATTTTAAAGCTTCTTTCGAACTTGCACCACACATCAAGTCGTTCTCTGCAATGTTGTCTCTATCATGCTGTACACAGTATATAGTGGTCTCATTACTCTATTACTTTGCCACCAAATCATCTCTCAGACCTCTCTGCTCTTTGTATACACTACTCCTTTGATTCCTGAGTATAGAAAGAAGTCCTCATTCCCTGGTCTGGATATGGTGAATGCAGTGGCCCTGGAAAAAGTTATAAAGGAAGAGCCTAATGAATACTGGTTGAATGTAGGAAATATGTAGATTGGCTGGCTTTTATCTTAAATTATTCCAAGTATACACTCCAAGCCTCACAACAGCAGCTTTAAGATACCTGAACCAGGAAACCATGACCCTCCCAGGCTATACAGTATGTACGAGTCTTCCTTACTTATCCCATCATTTCATTTTTTGTTTTATCCCCCAGAACCCTGGAATAAAAAAAAAAAAAGTAAGTTATTACTTACTTTACTTAGCTATCTTAGTTTCCCCTTTCTCGTAGCCAAATTATTTGTCATTTAAAAAACCTTGGAGTAGATCAATTAGGCGGGGTTCTAATAGTTTTGGTAGCTATTGTATTACAAATGACAACAGCGAAAGATAAACCATTCCCATTGCTCAGTAACTTTTTTTTTTTGAGGGCAGTGTCACTGGCCCCCACATGTGGGACCCGAACCGGGGCCGCTGGCTTTCCAAACCAGCGCCCAACCACCGCGCCACTCGGCTGGCCCGCTCAGTAACTTTTAAAAGTACTTATTTTGTATTTAAAAGTCACAATAGTCATAAAAAAGTAGACAGGACTAAAGTGAATTGATTTTTGTCTTGAAAGGAGATACTTGTAACAAATAATTATTGTCAGGAATATATGAAGAACATCTACAGATGAAATAAAGAATAAACGATTCAACAGAAAAATAGGCAAAGATGTGAAATGCATTTCACAAAAAGCACTCATATGGATGGCCAATAAACATATGGAGAAATGCTTAACTTCATAAGCAATCAGTGAATTGCAAATCAAGACCAAAATGAGATCCCATTTTACATCCAACTGAATGTCAAAAATTAAGTCTGACAATCCTAAGTGTTGTACGGGATGGAGGTTAACAGGATGTTTTGACATGACTGGGGCCAGGGCTTACTGGTTCAACTACTAGGCAAAGTTTGAAATTATTCAGTTTGAAGTTGGACATTCATATACCCAACAAACCAGCCATTTTATTTCTAAATATATGTCTAAGAGAAACTCGTTCAAGAATGCTCATAGCAGCCTTGTTTCTAACATATTAACAAAAAACTAGTAATGTTCCAAATACCCATCGACTGGAAAAAAATTGTGGTAGTCACACAATGGAATGCTACTCAGCAATGAAAATGAATGATATATAGCTACAGTAAATCATATGGATGATTCTTGATAATAAAATAAGTAGTAAAATAGCAAGTCCCAGAAAATTACATGCACCATATTTTATTTCACAGGCCATGAAGACTAATGACAACAGTGTGTCATGAATTGAAAGTCAATCCAATTCTGTGCACCTGAGGTCCATTTATAAAATAAAAACAAACATACATACCTCTTTAAGAGGCCTTTCTACACAATGTTTTTGTACTAATATAGGACTCCAAACAATGGTTACTCAAATATTAGTGGTTATTTTACAGGAAAGTGGGTTAATGTCCTTATGCTGTATTCTAAATCTCCAACTGTGACTACTGAGTTTTGAGTGCATTTTAAGGTAATTTACACCTTTTTTTAAAAGGGTACTTAGGGTGGTTAAGAGTCCTTAGAAACTATAGCAGTTAGAGGAACTACAAGTATTGAGCAAGAAAGAGGCATGCCTTCGAGGAGGTTGGGGAAAGGTGAAGAGAGAGTTCATTTTAAATACCACAAATAACTAACATATGGAGGATGGATGAATTAGGATGAATTTTGTTTTCGGTAACTTCAGATTGTTCAAGAACCAATGAGAAAACTAATTCTAGTTCAATATAAAGTAAGAACTACTAATTAGAAAGTCTCAAAATGGGATGGTTTGTTTCATCAGATGGTAAGCTCCCTATCATGAGAAATATTTCGGTAGTTATAGTTAATTATCCAGCCATCAGTTATTGTACAGATGTTTCTTATATTGGACACTTCCAATACTGCGATTTTCTGATTTTTAAAAACTACATATGACACAAACTTCTATAACACTGGGTAAAGTGGCGCTTCTTTTTCTCCTGAGTTATTATTATTTTTTTTGTTATACATCACTCACTATTCATACTCACTGGTTTGATATCATTCTCCAAAGATGCAAGGAAGTCTCCTCTTGTCACCTGCAGGCTCTCTGCTTTCTCCATGTCCACTTCGACTTTAGTACTGGCCTAGGTAGAAATGAAAAAAAAGGTAAGGACTTCCAAGATTTAAGAATATTTTTGGCCTAAGAATGTAACACCTGAAGATTTTAAAAAGTATTATTTTCACATACAAAAAAACCTCTCTCAAATTCACAAACATATTTACCTTTGCCTGAACAATTTTACTTCAAGGAATTTATCTGGGAAATATATTCACAAATGCATGCAAAGTTATATTATCGGGATGCCTACTACAGTAATCTGTAATAGGAGAAGGCTAGAAGCAAATTAAATGTCCACCAGGCGGGTACCAGTTAAGTAAATCATGACGTATCTGCACCAAAGAACACTGGGTAGCCATTTCTTTTTAAATGAGGCATGAGGAGGAGAAAACACATACAGAGGGTCTCCAGGAAAAGTGGCTCCCGTCCTGGGCTGTATATCAGAATAACCTCTAGAGCCTTTAAAGATATAGCTGCCCAGCCCCACCCGCTTCAGGGTTTTGACTTAACAGGTCCAGCAAAGGATCTATATTTTTTAATAGGCACCTATATTTTTGTAAAGTGCCACTGGGAATTCTGATGCTCAACCAGGTTTGTAAACCATTATTGTAGGAGACCAAGGACCTAAACATTTGCTTTGTACTCGTGCTTTGTGCTTGAGAATCTATGTGCCAGCCCCAAGCACTCTGCTTACCGCACCTGGGGCTGACACTTAGAACAGACATCTGGAGAAGCACCAAGGCCTTTATCAGCCTTGGAGCTGCCTGGACCTGATGAGTGACTGAGGTACCAACACACTTTTTAATGTGACTGGGCTCACTCCCAATAGCACAAGGCGAGTGAGTCTAATTCTTAAAATGGTACTATGGTTTGTTTGTTTTTTAAAGTTATCTTTTAAAAAATCTGATTATAAAACAAAAGTATGTTAAGCAATATCACCTTCTATCGATTACCATGAAATATGAGTCACGTTCCTTTAGGAACAGACTGCTGAGACAAATAAAATGACAGTTTTTCTTTTTTTCTGAGGACAGTGTCACTGACCCTCACATGTGAGACCGAACTGGGGCCGCTGGCCTCCAAAGCCAGTGCTTAACCACCGCGCCACTCGACCGGCCCGTAAAAAATGACAGTTTTTTTCAAGTCAGCTTTATGGGTTAAAAAGAACTATATCAGGAAAATGAACCAAGATGACAAACAGAACACATTTATTTATCTCCTTTCCTGCCCCAAATCCCATGAAATGACAGAAAGTGAGAAAGGTTAAAAAATATGGAAGATATATCAAGAAGTTTTAACACTGACCTAAGAGGAGTCTGAGAAGGAGAGAAGAGAAAGAATGACAGAGAAAAAAAAACAATAAAAGACAGAAGAAAAACAATTTTTCCGCAGCTGAAGAAATGTGTGTCTGCAGGTTAAAGGGTTCAATGAGCACTGATCAGAATAAATGAAAAGAAGCCCACACCCGTCTAAACACACTGCTGTTAAGTATCAGAGCACCAAAGGTGAAGAGAAAGTCCTAGATCCTTTTAGAGACAAAAACAGGTTATCTGCAAAGGAACCAGGATAAAACTGGCCTGACACCTTTCATGGGCAGCACTAGAAACTAGAAGAAAATCTAATTATGTGTTTTAAAAAATACATCTGGGGCCGGCCGAGTGGCGCAGTGGTTAAGCGCTGGATTGGAAAGCCAGCGGCCCCGGTTCAGGTCCCACGTATGAGGGTGACACTGCCCTAAAAAAAAAAAATATATAAATATATATATATATATATATATATATATATATATATATATATATATACACACACATATTACATTACATCTGGCTATAAATCCTAAAAAATGATTTCCATATGTACACTGGGAGAACAGGCAAGCATTCTCCTAACAGCATTATGCACTGTTCTAGGCACTAGAGACGGCAGGAGGAGACAAAGTTCCTGCCCTGCGGATCCTACATTTTAAATTGTGTTGTACTAGTCTAGCATATTGTGCATTTGTCCAAAACAATAAAGACTTATCTATACTGACATTGAAAGCTATCCAAGACATATTGTCAAGTGAAAAATATAAACTGCAGTACAATTCCATTAATGTTTTTTGAAGCACATATGTTTATGAATGTAAATGTAAAGAAAACAGACTACAAAGATATGTCCCAAATGCTGGCTACCCCTGGAGAGGGAAAGGGAAGGGACATCAGCATGGCCTTTCTCACTTTTCCTTAGATACGCTGGCATCCTGCAGTCTTCTACGAGAGCATGTATTCATGTGTGACGTCTACATTTTTACAAAGATAGTAGGTAACAAGTAATATTTAAATAGACCAATATTCAAGAGAACTAGCATTTAAATTAATAGGGTTTTCATTGGCACATATTAGGCATTCGATAAATATTAATCACATGTATTTGACATCTCTAAATTAAAAAAACAAAAAAAAGGGAAAAGGTGTTTATGGAAAACAAGCATCTCCACGAAAGAAGTACGATGCTAAGTTCATAATACAGAAATCTCTATTAGCTTTATAGTTTCTAAAGTATGTTCGTATACATTATCTCATTTCATCATACCCATTATCTCATTTCATCCTTACATAAGCCTGGAAGTTTTCTTAAATTAAGGGTAAGGGAAAATTAATTAAGGGTAGATATAAGACTTCCTTCCTAGGTAGTCTTACATAAAGGTTTTAAACTCTGATTAAGACTTTTTAACAAATCCGAAAGGATTCTGCAAGGTGTAAACTTTCAGGTGAAAGCAAAAGGTGAGTTCTGACAGAATCCTAATAAAATCCCAATGAAGCTACCAGACTCACTCTAAATGTCATCTCCCTATAGAGTCCTAACTTTTTACCATGATGTTTTGTAGTCTGAGTTCCTCTTATAGTCATTTGAAACTGAATTCAAATTATATTCAGGATAAATGAAAAGAAACATATAACAATACGAAGGGAAAATCTTGTCTTTCAACATTTGCCAAAAAATGTGATAGATTTCAGGACTGAAACTGGTGTGAAACTTGTCTTTTCAGTATTAAGAAAGGACTCCCCCAGTGAATTAAAAGTGAATTAAGAGGGACTGGGTAAATTTTAGAACAAGTTTTTTTAGGCACTCCAAGAATTTTAGAAGTTACCTAATTGTAAACAATCAATATTACAATTGTAAATGATTCCTGCCTATTCATTAAAATAAGTTTTCTAAGGATTTCTCTTAGCTAACTTTCACTATTTTATCAAAATTAGTGAAATCTTATTTTAAAAACTTCTACAGTTCTAAATTTTTACTCATTCAGAAAACCTTTTCTCATTTGTCTGAATTAGTGTGATTTTCCCCTGTATTTTATTTATAACAGCTAATCAATATAGAAGAGGCAACATCTTTCAGCTGATACCTGCAGGAACTAATAAACTTGTATTTCAACACTAGCAAATATCAAGTGGTCACCCTTAAATTTCATAACCTTTTAAATCTGACCTTTCAGAGTTCTTATCATTCCTTTTAAATTAAGGGGAGAATGACCTTAATCAATCAAAATTCTACAGAAAATAATAATTTTATTGAAATTCTGCAAACATAAATCAGAGCTTTGATTCAGTTGTGAAGTGCATGTGTGTGTGTGTCTTCAATTTATTTCCTTACAACAGATTAGAACAGAAGAAATTTGGATTATAAATCTTCTCTCCCTGAAGCATAAATTCCTTTCAAGATAAAAACAACCAAATGTCACATGAATTTTAGGGGACCACAAACATCAGGTGTTCGTGGTTGGATTTTCCACTTGTTTCAGAAAACCTGAAAGAAGTTTAACAGGGAAGACTTGTTTAGTTTGGTCCACTTGATTTTAAGCCTAACTCTTTTGAAAAGGGAGCAAAATAACATTACTAATGGCTTTTCATTATACAAAAAAAGAACATCATAACAAACAGTTGAATGTTGAGTGTAAGTTCTATACTGACTTTAAATCACAAGTTTCAAATTACTCGTTCATCAATCACTACCAGTGAAGCTATGAACATCCACAGCAATGGGAATACTAAAACTGTATGCCTTTTGTTCGGCTGACGAGGAGTCCTGCCGGGAAAACAGTGTTTAAAGAGCTTTTCACAACACCGATTTTTTAAAATGTAGAAAAGGAAATAAATGTTAGTGCTATTTATTTTTTTGGGGTGAGGGTAGTGTCTTACATATCTTTCCCTTCCTTGAAGGTCCTATAAGTCCCTTCATTAGAAATTTCATAGATACTGTAAAAAATTAAAATCTCTTTGGTACAAAAGATGTTGATCACAAGTTAATATGCATCACCTGAAGTTTAAAGATAATTCAACCACATGGAAAAAGCTAGGGAAATACTGTCCACTATTTGCACTACTTATTTGCAAATCTGAGGGATAATATAATATATTCTGTGCAGAGGTAACTAACATATTAGCTTTACAATTAGAAAAATGATAACTGCAAATAGTCAAAAATATCAGAAACTGAAGACATTGAAAAGGACATATATGATATTCTCTCAAATCAGTCAATAATAACAAAAATGGAAATAATAATTAACATTTACATATAGTTTGTAAGGCACTTTCACATACAGTATTTGATTTCATTTTCACAAAAATCCCAATGAAATAGGTAGTTGTTACTTACCCCTTGACAAATCAGAAACAAAAAAGTGAAAGAAGTGTAATGCATAACCACACTTTATGACAATGAAATGTGATCTTTCCACCATACCTAATTGCTTCACATGTAAACCTAATACATGCTTAAAGAAAGCATGTTTCTTAGTGAGATGATGGCTTAGACACATTTTGGGATAAGATTATTGTGGTAAAAATGGCAAGTAACTAAATAAGAGAAAAATCTGGTGGCTAACACATACAAAAAAAATCTAGTAACTATTGTGGATTGTATTAAGAAGCACTGATGTGGTCTGAGGTGGGGGGCAATTTTCATATCATTTACTCAGATTTTCTTAAAATCACCATCAATTCTTGCTGAGACATTTTTTATGGCAAGTAGAAAAAAGGAAAACAAAAGCAAAGGAAAGGAAAGGAATGGAAAAGGGAGGGAGGAAGGGAGAGAGAAAGAAACAAAGCAAAAGAAAGAGAAAGAAAGAAAGAAAGAAAGAAAGAAAGAAAGAAAGAAAGAAAGAAAGAAAGAAAGAAAGAAAGAAAGAAAGAATCTATCCATCTTATAAAGGACCCAGTATTATATTCCCACACTATCTAGACTTTTGCCATTTTTTTTTTTTTTAAACACAATTGTACTGATACCCTCCGCCCACTGGGTCTCCAGTATTTTAAAGAGATTTTTCTCACCTGTCTAAAGTGGCTTCCTCCAGTATGGCACTGAGCTAGAACAAAGTCACTTTTAGTATTTATGGAAATTATGACTTATGGATAGACTCTGATTCAGAATACATACAATATGTTTACTAATTAAAAAACACTTACTAAACACCTACAATGTTCTCAGTATTTAGACCTGTTTTGAGACACTGTGGGAAATTCAGAGATGAATAAGACACGAACTTAAAGTCTGGAATAGGGGTTGACAAACTTTTTCTGTAAAGAGCAGACAGTAAATACTTTAGGCTTTGTGGGCCACGCAGTGTCTGTTGCAAATAGTCAGCTCTGACACTGCAGCATGGAAGCAGCGATAGACAATACATAAAAGAATGGGTGTGTTTGTGTTCCAAAAAAACCTGTATTTATACAAACTGGTGGTTGGCCAGATACAGCCATGGGCTGTAGTTTGCTGACCCCTGTTTAGAATCACTGACAGAACGTACCCAAGTAGCTAGAACACACTCGACCTAACTGTTCAGGCATTTATATTTCCTGTAAGAACAGCTATGAATGTTTCCCCTCTCGTCTGTTTTGACAACTCCACTCCGCTAAATGCTCCACTCGACACAGCTGCTGAGTGCTCTTCTGTTTTAACACTATGCCTCTGCTATTCTTACAACTCTTCAATGGCTTAGCACTCCTCACAGAAAAGAAGCCCATACTTCTTTGCACAGTATAAAAGGCTCTTTGTGCGCCAAGCCCTGCTGTAGTCTCCTGACTTATCCCTCACAATCACTCGCTACCTCCCCTCCCCTCCCTTGTATGCTGAAGCAATGTTGAATTGCCTTAACACACATGCTATTTTGTGCCTCTGTTCCTTTGCATATGTTGTTCCTTCTATCTAAGATGCCTTACCCCACCAAGACACACACCTACCCAGAAATTCCTCTGTGAGGGTTACTCTCACCCAACAAGTGGACCACATCTGACACTTGTCACTTCCTTACCAACCTATGTACTTCCTATTACTGCCTGTGGGCATTAGACTGTGAGCAGCCCCAGGCTGGGTGATTTACTTATTTGCAGTTGTAGCATTAACCCCCAGCACAGTGTCGGGCATATAGTAGGTGCTGAATAAATCTATTTTGAACCAAAGTCAACCGAAGGCACCATAAATGATACATTACTATTTCAAGAAGGAAGACAATACATCATTCTTGATAGGGAGAATTAGAAAAGGTTTGGAGAAAGCGGTGACATATGAACCAGGTATTGAAAAAATAAGCGAACAGAGAGAGTGAAGACTCAATGAAGAAGAAAAAAGCAGAGAAGTAGAAAACTAAATTAACGTCTGATGACCAGTGAGTACTTCAGTTTGACTACAGTGTATGGAGAATAATTGGGAACACATCTGGAAAAGCCAGTTTAGGGTCAGGTCTGGAGGGCCTTACAGACAAGGCTAAGAAGTCTGCACTTTGCTCTGCAGACAATGGTGAGTCACGGCAAGTTTCCAAAGGGTAGAAGGATATGATACAGGAACATTAATCAAACAGAGGGTGGGTGGTGGAGAACTGAAAGATACTATGCCAAGACAGGACTGACAAAACCCAGTAAACAACTCGATGTAGGACACAGCAGAGTGACTAGAATCAAAGAAGCTTTAAGCCTGGAAAACTGGGGTAACAGCAAAACAGGAGCAAGAAGACAAGTGGTAAAAAAGAAAAAGACAGCACATTTGATTTTGGAATATTAAATGAGACCTGATAAGACACCCAGGTAGAAGTATTTAGTGTAAGCTGAAAGTGGGAGACATACTTTCAAGAGACAAGGTGGAAATCTGGGAGTCATCTGTCTCCTGGTGGTACCTAAAACTTCAAGGGAAGGGACGGTAAAGGAGCAAACGCACTTGGCTCAAGGCTTCATTCACCAAAATGAAAGTATGCTGATATATATTTCTACCACAGTGTCAATAACATGATTGCACTAATTTGCAAACATGTCCATTTCCCTGACTCTGAATTCCCCGAGGGAAGAGGTTATGCTTTATTATCTTTGTGTCTCCAGTTTAATACCTCAAAAACAGCAGTTGTGTTCAGTATATTGGCTGAATGAAGCAGCCCCCATATATATGCTAGCATGTAGGAAATCCAACTTCTTATGACATGTTACAACTCAACATAGCACAAAGTTTAAAAAAACTTCTTCAAAATCTCCATCTTCACATGGCTATCTGTATCAGATGGTGGCAACCTAAGGTAGGTGGTCACCAGGGGGCAGATGCCACCATGATCTTTTTTCCTGCTACTCTCAAGATTTAGCAGCTGACAGTTAATTCCTACTCCTTTTACCATGTCTCTTCTCCATCCCTAGTCCTTGGTGTGCCTGAAAGAGAACACTGGCACAGTATTTGTGGGGCTGCAGACGCCTCATCTGCTCGCTGACTTACTGACCTTGATGTGTCTGTTCATTGCAGTGGACTGTGCAGCTCGCACCAGACCCTCCAGTTCAGCCCCGCTGAAGTTCTTGGTCTCTACAGCCAGTTCTTTAATGTCAACGTCAGCGGAGAGTAACTGATGCCCTCTCATCCTGGCTGTGTGGATGTGAAGGATCTGGAGCCGACCTTTCTCATCTGGTAAGCCTGGTAAGATTGAAAATAAAATAGAGACTGTTGTAATCCTAATGCTTTTCTTATGGATCCTCAAGCATGTAAACATCTGCTTCTCACGATACACAGCTTTGCTAATGAACATTAAAGCATGAAGTTACATGACTTTGTTCCTGCTAATGAACTCTAAATACACCCCCACCCCCCGCCCTGATCAGTGGCAGGTCTGCTCACCTATTTCCATTTTAACTTCCAGTCTTCCAGGTCGAAGGAGAGCCTCATCTATCAGGTCTGGTCTGTTGGTCATTCCTGAGCACAGATGTTAAAACAGCACACAAATGATCCGAGTTCAAAAATAAGGTAAATGTTCCTCCAGTATGTGTGAAAATAGTAACTTACTTACAAGCTAAAAGGATATTTCATAAAAGTCTAATAGAAAACCAAATTATTCTCAAATAAAAATATCATTGTTCCTATTGGCAGTTATAAAATATAGTCACGGGGATGTCAAGAACGTCATAGGGAATATAGTCAACAACGCTGTAAAAACCATGCATGGTGTCGGGGGGAATTAAACTCATCACAGGGACCACTTTATAAGTATCTGTGTAAATGTCTAACCACTGTGTTGCACACCTGAAACTAATATAATATTGCAACTGTAATTTTAAAAAAATTTGTTTAAATGAATCATTTGTTCTTGGTCTACTCTAGTGAAAATAGAGACTTTCCTTTAGGATTTCACTACTGTACAAACCAATGGAATAAAAATGCAACAAAAACTTATAATATTTAAAAAGAAAATTTAAGGCTGAAGAGGGTAAGTAACTTGTCAAAGTGAGGGAGAAACCATGTAAACACGATCTGTCTGACCCCAAAGTTTCTTCCCTTTGTTGTAGGCAGTGGTTTTCAACCTTCATAAACAGCAGACTCTTTTCTCCGAAAAGTTATTATTTTAAGAAGAACCTCAGTACATAAAATGTTCAAAGAAGTTGTAATAGGGATGCAGGCTCTGACGCTCCCTCCCTGCCCCTCAAGGACCCTGAAGCAACTCTGAGGACCCTCGGAGGCCTACAGGACCCAGTTTGAAAACCACTGCATTACATTGTGCTGCCTTTTAAATTCTGGGTGAACCCAAAATTAATGCTTAAACCTATGAGTCACTAAAACCCATCTTTTATTCATCCTAGTAAGGCTAGACACTAAAATAGTCAGACCCTTCAAAATCACTTGATTCTAATTCGGAAACACTGGTAAAATAATATAACTACAACCTACACCAATCTTAATACAGAACCATGTGTCGAATGTTTTGAAATCACAGAACTTTTGTTTGTTTGAAAGCAAACATACCAATGACTAAGATGTTGTTCAGTTGCTCCACCCCATCAATTTTGGACAGCAGTTGGTTGACGACTGTGTCATGCACTCCCGTGCTACCAGCCATACTCCCTCTCTGCTTGCAGATGGCATCGATTTCATCAAAGATGATGATGTGCAAACCGCTGTTAGCTCCAAGCTGGTAAGGAAAGAAATTATACTGATGGTCACTATTTGAATATATATATTTTTATTTTTTGAGGGCAGTGTCACTGACCCTCATATGTGGGACCCGAACCAGGGCCACTGGCTTCCCAAGCCAGCGCTTAACCACTGCACCCCTCTGCCAGCCCTGAATATATTCTTAATCAAAAAAGCAAAACAAAGTTTTCCATATATTTACTTCGCTCCATTTTGATAAATAAATATAGCAAGTATTATCCTGGCTGCTGCCCTCTCTAAGGTGATAGAACTATATTTTCAGAATTCTGCAAACTGAAAAGGCATTTAGAACCTCATATTTAATAGCCATAAAACAAAAATACAAGGTATATACTGGTGAATGTGAACAGTCCATCAAATTTACACATTTCTAATCTCACTATTTGAAAGAATTCTTATACTTATCAGATACATTTCTTAAGCCAATGAATGGCAACTCCCTCCCATTTTCCCAGAGCTCTGGTGAGAGGATTGTCCCAGAAAGAGTAGGTTTAATGTTCATTTGTTTGTCATATTATATAACTAAATGGTAACTCCACCCAGAGGTCTGCTGGGAATTGGGGAAAAGGGAGAATGAGTTAAACACGCACGATTCAAATTCAGTTATATCACATGCAAACATTATTTTTTCCTAACAGTAAAGTGAGAACAGAGATACAGTTTATAAAAAGAACCCAGTCAAAGGGGTGCTGTTCTTTTTGTGTAGTGAGCTGTTTTAATTTATCAGGTGTAGAGTCATCATTAAAATAAATTAAGTTTATAAATTTTGAAATGTTCATGGATGAACATACTTTTAAATGCTAATAATTCATTAGGTTAAGTTAACACTGACCTTCTAACAATTTATATTTAAGTAGTTAAGTCTCTTATTAGGAACCAAAGGGGTAGTAAGTACACTCTAGAAAATTTCTTTAAAGAAAAACATTAGGGATTAACAAAACAGGTGAGAATGAACATAACCTAAATATTACAATATATAGATAATATAAATGATGGGCATGAGATTCAGGATTAGATACGGTTGGTATTCATTAAACTTCTGCCAAGGTATAATCTGTTTTTAAAAAATAGAATCTTTAAAAAATTTATTATAAAGCTATTAGAAGCTAGCTAAGCAAAAGTTGTAAAATAGAAATGTTAAAAATAAAACTGTTATAACACCTAAAGATAAACACTGCTAACATTCTGCAGATTTCTATATTTTAAATTTATTTTAATTAAAAAATGAGAACTCACTGCAACTTGTACTCTCTTGAACATTAATTGCTCTTTAAAAACAACTTAAAATGGTTACTTTTGTTTCTAATTGTAAAACACAAACTATAAAAATTTGAAAAAAATACCAAAAAATGCAGAGAAATCACAATCCCCTAAAATTCAACTAGCTAGAAATAACTCCCCTACTCCACATTAATTCCTAAGAGCAGGTACTTAATAATTTCTAAGTTTTTAGTATTATGTATGCTGTTACAATGACCATTTTATACTTACATCTTTGACGATATATATTATTACTTCCTGAAAACAAATTGTTAGATGCCTAAAATAAAGGCAGCCTGAAAAAAGGGGAATGAAGAAAAGATGACAAAGATGAAATGTTACATCAGAAGTAGGAAGAAAAAGAGTTCCAAAAATGACCTGAAGGAAAACAGACTGGCTCTAAAACAAACCTAAGTATATAAAGAATTTTTAAAAATCAGAACCAGATAAAACACTGTTTGATGCAGCAATTCCACTCCTTGGTTTACAACACAAGTGTCCCAGGCTGAAAATAACCCAAATGGCCTTTTGTGGGTGGATGGATAAATAAACTCCGGTACATCCACACAATACTCAGCAATAAAAAGAGATGTCTGATACATGCAACAAATTGGATGGATCTCAAAGGAAGTATGCTTAGTGAAAGAAGTCTCAAAAGGTTACACTATGATCCCATTTATATGACATTCTCGAAAAGACAAAACTACAAGGATGGGGAACAGACCAGTGGTTACCAAAAGTTATTAGCAAGGTGACCATAAAAGGACAATATGAGGAAATTTTGGGGTGTGATGTAAATGTTCTATATCTCGATTTTGGTAGTGGTTACGTGAAACTATACATAAGCTAAAATGCATGAAAACTGTACCGGGGTGGGTAGTAGAAGAGGGTAAAGGGGGTCAAATATATAGTAATGGAAGAAGAACTGACTCTGGGTAGTGAACACACAATGTGATCTATAGATGATGTATTACAGAATTGTACACTTGAGACGTATGTAATTTTACTAACCATGGTCACCCCAATAAATTTTAATTAAGAAAAGAAACTGTATCAGAAGAAGAAAGCCAATTCTACTCCATAATAATAAATAGAAACACAGATAAAATATCTTATAATACATTCTATTGTTCATATTGGGAGTATTGTTCATTCTTCATTGCAACTCTATGCAAGATGATAAGCCATGTGTTCATCAAGATTTCCAAAATTTAACTTGGTTAAGTTTCATTATTTTTTTTTCTGAACGTTACTTACAAATTGTTCTCCTTCCACAAATGTTTTAAAAACTAAATTCAAATCTGAAAAAAATTAATTCCTCAATATCATATGTATCGAACAGAACTATGATGATAAATGATAGCTTACTGTTTAAAAAATTCAACACCAAAAACTATTCATCTTTCCATCTGTAGAAAAGAGAATGAGGAATTGGAACTACAACCTTAGCTTTGCCAAAACTTCTATATAGTGGGGTATTAATTCTTGCTGTCTTCAGTGCCAAACAAGGACACTCCTGTTTGTGACTGAAAAACTGTGGGATTCTACATTATTTTTATAAGACGTTTTTATTCAAGGTTGTCTGCCAATACAGCATGAAACAAAAAGCTGCTATAATGTATGAATTTTGCTGTCAATGTGCCTTATGTTGCCACTGGAATCATGACTTCCTTCTCAGGCCAACCTCAAAAATCATCTATGTAGACAGGAAGCCAGAGACAATAAGAACTCTGTGTTTGATTAAATGATCACAGGAGCAATCTGTCCTAAACATAATTCAGTACAATTCTGACCTTTTCAGAACCTTACTAATCTTGTGACCTGTCATCAGGTCCCTTCCCCCAACCTCGTCAGTACAGTAACATCGATTTTTACAGGTGTGTTACTTAAATAAAGCCAAGTTCTTACGGCAATAAATTAGGAATCAGGTAAGGAAGATGTCAAGATTAATGTTCACAGATTTGTAGAGCTGAATCATCAATAAACCCTTTACCAAGTTTAAATTTCCACAATGCAATCCTCTTCAATTCTCTGGCTTCTAGCTCTGTTCTTAGCATCTGAAAAGTCTTCTCCCATAGAAACAGAGCTGATGCTGTTGAGCCCCTGGCAACAGACTTTGAAAACCACCATTCTATATTTAACTAACTTGACCTATATGCAAGTGTTCATCTCCGCCAGCCTGGACTGTCCAGAATCAGAGGCGAAGCTTTTCTTTATTATGTAACACACATATACTCTCCATGGGGTCATTAGCTGAGTATACCAAGCCATTTTTGGATGTAAGAATTGAGAAAGGTATCACTAAATTGGCTATGATTAACACCCACCTAGAAATTCTTTACCAACTCAGCTTTATATTATTAATAGTAATAGTGTCATATTTAAACTGTCTGCAAGTTTATTTATAAAAACTGATATATCTCATGACGTTTTTTTTTCTTAGATGTCTTCCACAGACCAAAAAGGAAAATAGTATTTATTTTTTTTTTTTTTTTTTTTTTTTTTTTTTTTGGGGAATTGGTGGAGGGGAACAGCGTTGGGGAATCGGGGAAGGGGAACAGACAAGTTGCCGTCTTTTTGTTCTTCAGTTTAGCTGCGGAGGATGTTGCTTCACTGTTGGTATCGTCATTGCGCTCTTCCCGGATGAGGCAGATCGGTTGCCGGCCTCTGGATGTCGCTCATCGCGGCTATTGGCAGCTCACTCTTGGCTGCCAGCCGCTCACGCTGGCTGCGGGCCACTCACTGTAGCCTATGGCAGCCCACTGCAGCAGGGGCTGCAGCCCACACCATCACTGGGGCTTGCACAGCCCAGCTCCAGGTGGAGCTGTTGTTAGCTGTAGAGGGCAGTGTCACTGGCCCTCATGTGGGATCCGAACCGGGGCCGCTGGCATCCCAAAACCAGCGCTTAACCAATGCGCCACTCGGCCGGCCCAAGGAAAATAGTATTTAAAAAATAAAACTCATTCTGACAATGACCATGAGTCCACTGCATCTTTTTATAAATCTAAGATATATTATGCGGTTTTGATATTCTAGAAATTATGTTATCATTACTCATCAATTCCCAACTATGCTAAAAAAAAAGGTTAAAATAGTAAGAAAATGGGAGAATGATGGAACTGCCTCGAAGAAAGACGCAATAGTGAAATAAATATCACTATGACACCATCCTTCAACTTTTTTATTGTGTTATCCAAAGTATTGCATCATCTTTCAAGAAGGTGTAAAAGAAGTCTGGAGACACCATCCATCCACCATCTTTGTTGCCTGATTTTAGTTTTAATTGAACACCGTTGAGAATTCAGAGTTTTAAAATTCCCTGGCCATAATGGCAAAAAAAAGAAAATTGACAGAGAAGATATTTCACAACTATGTGTATCTGAATATGAATGCAAAGGTAAAGTGTGAGTGAGAAGTAGCACAAGACTAGTGAAGGTGGTGAAACTGATCATTGTAAGTAAAAATCTCAGACTCTGTGCCTTTAGATGTTATCCTACACAAATTTTCTCAAACTCAAGAATGAGTGATTATATATTTCTAAGGACAAAAAGAAAATATGACATTTTCATCCAGTTACTTATTCAATGAAAAGGCTTCATTGTGCGATATTTTGTGACAAGAAACTAGGCCATCTCATTTTTCTAAAAGGACACATGACGGTGTTCTTTCATTTCATCTGTGCATCAAAATTTCCTTGCTATGGTTTCTAGTAGACAAACAGTGAAGGCAGGTACTATAGAGAGATAGCCAGAGAAAACAGATGACATAAACATCGAAAACTTGATCGACCATTCTAGAAGGTCAAATCTAAAAACAAAAATGTTTTGCAATCATGGAGCATCTGATGACTGTCTTGTTTTCAACAAAACTATGAGCCAACAATTTTAAAAATTCTTCAAGTATCAGGTCATGATGCAAGTATAAGATGAACCAGAAGTAATGATAAGCTAGAATTTATTAGAGATGCATTTGAAATTTAAAACCAGTACACACAAGTTCATGCATGACAGCTGATATAGTTAGCTACCTTCAGAGGCTCCTGGCCATTTTGGGTATATATGTATATGTGTCTTCAAAACCAAGAAAATACAGAATAAAAATTCGGCTTGCTATATTTAAGCTGTTATTAAATATTTTAATAGTCTCTCATTTCTCTTTAATTGTACAATTGTAAATTATTTATAAAATAACTTAAAAATAATTTTAAAGGCGTTTTCAACTCAGATACCAAGTGGTAATGACGATTTTTCTTGGTATACTGAGCATTAAAATATATTTGAAGTAAAAAATATTGTAGTACCAGGGATGAACTGTAAAACTGAACTGGTTCTGGGACTGTCGGAAGAGTTATAATCAGCTTTTGGACTTGCATCATCCACCAGGACCCATGCCCGCTAGAACCAACGTGGCTGAAATAGCCAGAGATATTTTTATTTTTTTCTCCCATTACAAACAGTGCAGTAACCAACATCCTGGTACATGTTATTTTGTGCACAAGTTCAAGCGTGTTTCTCTATGGTAGCTGTCTTGAAGTAGAACTCAGGTGTCATGGTGTTTGTGCATCTTCCTTTTCGTAAGATCTTGTCAAATTAACCTGCAAGGTATTACCCACTTGGTATATTCTTCTAATTTATACTATGACCAGTGATGTATATGAGGCCCTGTTTCTCCACAACCTCACAAACTTTTGGTGTTATTTAGTCTTTGTAAATTTTGCCAGGTTGTTTATAAAAATAATGCCTCTTTTATTATGTATTTTCCTGAGCATCTTTTCATTTGCTTATCTTCAGTTGAGTTCCTCTTCTGAGAATTGCCTGTTCATATCCTTTGCCAGCTTTTTTTAAAATTATGATATTTGTCTTTTTCCTATTATACAGGAATTACTACAGAGAATTTTTTATAGAAGATGCCAATTCTTTGTGGATCATATACATTGCAAATATCTTCTCCAGTTTGGGACATCTATATTTAGTATAATTTGTCAGACATTTCTTTATATTAATATAATTTGTCAGAATTTTCTTTATATTAATATAGCCAAATTAACATTTTCTTCTTTTATGGATTTGATTTCTAAATCTTAATAAATTCTTCCCTCGCTTCAATTCTTAAAGTTTTTTGCCTATGTTTTCTCTAAAAATGTTTGATCTTGTAAGTTTTGTTTTTGTTTTTTTGCAAATCCATATTGTGAGATAGGGATTGCATTTTGTCTTTTTACAGAGAGCTAATGATCTCAGCCCCATTCATAGAACAGTCTAATCTTTACCTGCCAATTTGTATTGTCACTTTTCATACAGCAAGCTCTTCCTATGTTCTGTTATGGTTCCTTGGTATTTTTGCATGAATATATAACACTGTTTCAACTACTATAGCTTTCCAGTAAGTCTGGATAACTGATGAAACAAGTTTTCATTATTTTCTAAAATTTTCATGGCTCTTCAAGCATAAAAGAGAAGAAGTAGTAGGAAGAAGAAAGAAGAAAAATGGAAAAAGTTTAATAGGAATTTAGACTTGATTGGAAAAGCACTGACTTTATGGATTAATATGGGCAGAATTGTCATTTTTATGATATTGTCAGTATTCCCACATGTGAACCTGTTCTATCTTACTATTTATTAGCACTTGAAAAAAGATTTTCAAAAATGTTTATAATTTTCTCCTTTAATTTTCCTGTTAGATTTAATTCTAGGTACCTTATCCTTCTGACAGTTTTAAGTGAATTTGTTTTTAAGTTACATTTTCAATACTGTCACATTTTCTTTGTCTTGTTATTCCTTTCTTGCCCTCTAAATGATCTGAGTTTTCTTCATCCCTTCCCCAGATTCTCCTCATGCTTTGGAAAAACTTGAGTTATTCTTAATTTTCACATACACATTTGACCTAAAGTTTTGTGTTAATTAACATTACTATCTTCTTCCCAAATAATAGAAGGATCTTACATGAATTTATTCTACTTCCCATATGTTTTATTCTCTATTTTAGTTCTATTCTTTAAAAAATACCATACTGATCATCATTACTGCTGCTTTATACAATGAATCGTTCTTAAATATACCCTTTTAAAAATTTTTTGTGAAGTATGGCATAACAGAGGAAAAGTTCAGAAAATATGAATGTATGCCTCAATGAACTGTCACAAAATGAACATCCACATAACCATAACAAGAAATAGCCCTCCCCCTGGGCTGGTCGAGTGGCATGCTGGTTAAGAGCTGAGTTGGGACGCCAGAAGCCCCGGTTCGGATCCCACATAATAGGGCCAGTGACACTGCCCTCTACAGCTAAGATGGTGAACAACAGCTCCACCTGGAGCTGGGCTGCTGTGAGTCCCCGGGGGAGCATAGCTGCAACCCCTGCTGAGTGGGCTGCCATAGGCTGCAATAAGTGGCTGGCTGCAGTGTGAGCAGCCGGCAGGCAGAGTCAGCTGCCAAAAGCTGCTGTGAGCGGCCGTCCAGAGGCCGGTGGCCGATCTGCCTCACCTGGGAAGAGTGCAATGATGATACCAATATGGGCCAGTGAAGCAACGTCTTCCACAATTAGACTGAAGAACAAGGGCACAGCAGCTTGTCTGTTCCCCTTCCCCCAGATCCCCAAGGCTGTTCTCCTCCCCCAATTCCCCAATAAAATCTTTAAAAAAAAAAATAGCCCTCCCCCACTATTCTGCATAGGCAAACACAATCTAATTTTTATGGTAATTGTTTCTCACTTTCCTTTATAGTTTTACCACCATAAGAATGCTTTGGTAAACACTATACTTTGAGATTTATATAAATAGAATCATCCAGTAAGCATTCTTTTTTGTTTGGGTTCTTTTGCTCAACATGTATTTGTGAGATTCACAATTACATATAGCCATAGTCTGTTTATGTATATATTTACATGACAATTTATCCATTTACAGGATATAAAATTCTAAGTTCACAGTTTATTCTCTTTCAGCTCCTTAAAAACGGCATTCAACTGATTTCTGGTTTCCATCATTTCTATTGAGAAGACAGATGCCAACTAATGGTTGCTTATTGGAAAGTAATCTTTCTTTATTCTTTGGCTGCTTTTAAGGCTTTTCTCTGTTTTTTGTTTTCAGCAGTTTAATGATGATTATCTATAGCTATAAATTTTGGTATTTCTCTTGCCTGAGGTTCATATCACTTCTGGAATCTACAGACTGAATTTACTCATCAGTTTTAGAAAGCTCTAAACCATTTTTCTCTCCAAATACAGCTTTCACCCCATCCTCTTTTTCCTTGACTATCTGGACCTTTAAAGACATTCTTATGGTATTTTCTATCTTCTTTCAATCCTTTCATCCTTTGTCTCTGGTTATTTTTGTCTAACAACTTTCAATTCATTAATTCTCTCTTCAGATGTGTCTAATCTGCTGTTTAAACCTGTCCACTTGAGTTCATTTGTTACTGAATTTCTCATTCCTAGAATTTCCATTTGACTTTTTTTGTTTCCAATACTCTGCCAAAATTCTCAATCTTATTTCTCTTTGAATGTGATAAGAATAGTTATTTTAAAAGTCTATATCTGAAAATTCCAATATCCAGAGGCCCAATTTCTATCCTCTTTTCTCATTATTCATGTTGTTTGTCTGTGTATCTGGTTGTTTTTGACGATAAGCCAGACATTGCATTTGCAAACCACAGAAATAATTTGTGGCCTTGCATGATATTACCTTCCTCCAGGAAAGATCTACATTGCCAAATGCCTGGGGGGGCACTAGTGATGTAGGAACCCTCAATCTAATTTTAGAGAATGACATGACTCAAAGCTGATCTACAGTCTCTTTGAGAGCATGTCTACTTCTATTAACCCTTGCTTCTATGGTACAATCCTTCAGGGTCCCAACTCAAAATGAGGCATGTTTATCAAGTATACCCTCTTTGTGGGTCATATCAAAAGGGCTATCAAAAGGGCTGCATAGCTATTTAGCAGCACCCTCCAGCAATGGCTAATATTTCCAGAGAAAGTAACCATTTTTTTTCCTGGGCATCCATCTATCAGGACCTTTCTTCCCGGACCTGCATTCTCCCCCTAGATCTTTTAAGTTCTTTGATGTCTTCAAGCAAAAAAAAAAATTAAATAATTTTATCGAGTTTTTCTGGTAGTCTTCAGTGGCAGGCATGGTTCAAGTTATCTAATCTGCCACTACAGGAGAAGTTCCAAATTTTATCTACATTTTCACTAATTTCATTTCTCATCCACCAGTTTCTCTCGTTCAATTTCCTTCTGTCTCAAATACATCCTGCTTCCTAGTCTTCCAGCAGGTTTCTGTGACTAGTTAATTCTATTAGTCTTTGCTTGAAAAAATATCTTTCTTTCACATTTATTCCTGAATGGGAATTAAACTGGGTATAAAATTTTAAGTTGACAGTTATTTTCATTTAGCTCTGAGAATATGTTATTCCACCATTTTCTGGTCTCTCTTACTGTCATTGAAAAGCTTGCTGTCAACATAATGGATCTCCCTTTGTATGTATTCATCATTTCTTTTTTGTTGATATTACGATGTTTCTCTTTTTCTTTGGCATTCTCCAGTTTCACTACAATGGGTCTAGAAATAAGCTAATTTTTATTTATCCTATTTGTGCTCATGGTGCTACTTGAATCTGAGTCTTTATATGTTTTATCAATTCTAGAAAATTCTCAGCCATTCTCTCTTTGAATATTGCTTCTATACTATTCTTTCTATTTGGACTTTTCACTTTAACTCTGTTATCTAAACTGCTCTTTCATATTTTCCATCTCTCTATCTCTCTGTGCTATATTCTGGCTGATTTCTTTAGACCTATTCCTGTTTATCAACTCTCTCTTTGGTTGAAACTGCTGGCTTATGTTTAACCTAGTTACCGAGCTTTAAATTTTGATGATGATATTTTCCATTTATTGAAGCTATTTTTGGCTTCCCCTATGAGAATCTCCTGTGGCCTGAGTTGTTGGAGCATCCCTGGGACTTGCTTATATCTAACACCCTTATGGTATCATTAGCCCAGGATTCATTTTTAAACTATTTTCTCAGCTTGAGGACCCCAGACTATAGATGCGTGTGTGTGCGTGTGTTAATCCTAAGATTCAGTCAAGATCCATAGTTTAGAATGGCTATGGGAGATTCCTCAGCTCCCATTCCAAGGCAGATAAGGTTAAACATTTTTGTGAGTTAAATGTTTTTGTTATTTTTCTGTGCTAGCAGGCAGATATTTTCTAGTCCATTCTTTTCAGTGATGACACAACTCCTTTGAAGGTTCCAGTTCATAGTCCACACCTTACGTGGGTTCAAGGACTCATTTTCTTCGCCCAGTGGGTGCTAAAACCCAAGCTCATCATCACCAAAATGAAAAGCTGCAACTCAGATCTTTACCACTCTGATATTCAGAGTTTTCTTTTCATTTCTGGAGCTTTCCTTTTCTTTCAGTTATGCATTTAAAATTTTAGTTCTATTTTACCAGTATATGAAGGCATTTGTAGGAGGAAGGTTGCTTAGTCTACTGTATTGCCAGAAACAGAAATTTCACGGCATTATTTTTAAACTTTCTGTCAATGAAATAAATATGTTAACATTAGCATATCGGTCTGGGGTTTCCAGTGAAACACAGCCTATTGGATCTACAGACATCTGTAGATCCATTGTATTAGTCACCTGAAAATATATAGATACACTAATATAGACATACTAGTCATCTGAAAAAATATATATCTATATAAAGATCTGTATCTAGATCTCTATATGTCTAACTAGCTAGCTAGAGAGATTAATGATAAGGCATTGGCCAACACAATTATGGGGGCTGTCAAGTCTCAAAATCTGCATTCTTTCTGTCCTATTCAGGCCTTTAATTGATCGGATGGTGCCTACCCATATCAGGGAGGGCAACTGCTTTACTGGGTCTACTAATTTACATGATAATCTCATCCAGAAACACCTCACAAACACACCCAGAATAATGTTTAACCAAATCTCAGGGCACCCTGAGGTCCAGTCAAATTGATATATATAATTAACCATCACAATCAGTAAACTCTGGTTGGATTTTTAATTAATTTTTTTTCTAAGACCCAAATCAATCTTGCCTTTGAGATCTAACAACTCATACTGTTCCTCTACAACTGAGCTGACTTCAGTGATAAATAAGCAGGCTATCTGCACAGGGACTTTATATATACATAACTTTACATAATTTCCTATGGATTTAATTTCCTCCTTTTCCAAAGGATGAGTTCAAGTTTCTGGAAGTAATGCAGACTAAAAGTGTCACCTGAAAATATATTCATGATCTGTTCTGGTAAAACCTTTGGCTTATACAATCATCTACTTTTGTATTATGAACACGTGGGTAACGACATCTGCTTACATCATGTAAATTCCCCATAATCTCTGGTTTAATGATGAAACTTGGTACTAAATAAATTGTACCTGTGAGTTTTTCAAAATATAGATCACAGTAACGAATTTTCCACCATAACTCTGGGCTTCGCTCATCATACAAGTGAGAACAAACTTTTACTGAATTATTTTAACATTACCCTCCTTTGCTCCTCCTCAGCATCAGCAAAGAGTTTGCGAATGTTAGCCTCTGATTCTCCCACATATTTGTTAAGGATTTCCGGCCCGTTCACCACTTTGGGCTCTCTTGCATTCAACATCTTGCCGATCTGTCGAGCCAAGAGAGTCTTACCACAGCCTGGGGGCCCATATAACAGGATGCCTTTAACGTGTTTGCAACCTAAAAAAGAGAAGAGAACGGTCTTATGTCACCTAACTAAAATCCAAGACAAACAGCTACAGGGATGTTTTCTCTCTTCTTCATATGCATAATATGAAACATACACTGATGCCATTAACATATGTTAATATCCAGGTGCCACGAACAACTAAAGTTCTTTTTAATAGAAAATCCAAAAATAATTCCCATACCAGTACCAATATCGAAAGGGAAAAGTTGCCAATTGAAGGTCTTTGGAAAAGTATCTTTGAACTATCACTGAGAATAAACACTTTAATTCTGAAAATGTTTCTTTCAACTAAACATCTAATTAGGAACTATTACTTATTTGTCATTATTCTTCAAAGTCGAGGGGAAAAACTGTTTTTTGTAAATTTAATGCAACACAAATCTATGATACAGTAGGCTGTGGAACCTCTCTCTGTTGGTCATAGAAATTACAGCTCCACCTGTCAATACAAGCACTTGAAGAATGGGCAAACATGTCTGAGTTCAATGGTACAGAGCAATCCACAGGCTCCAGACGGATGTTACAGACTGTGGATCAAGTTGAATGCCCTGCTCCAGGTGACTAATGCCAAGTGAGGCACACGCTTTCCCAGAACCACCCAGATGAAGATGAAGTTTCAAAAGAATAGGGTTCAATTCTTTTCTAGATAAGCACCGCTAAATGCCTTAAAGGTACATTAACACTAGCAAGACAGCAAGACTAATGATCTAGACTTCCCAGGGTTTCTTCAGCCAGCTCTACATGAGCATTTATTCCATTTCTTAAGATTCAGATGACCTATAGTTTCTGTTTATCCACTCTAGGAATTTTCACCTTTCTAGCAGTTTCACAGTTAAGATGCATGACTTATTTTAATGAGTTTTTTCTTTATCCTCGACCAAAAAAGCTTATGAAACAATGAATTATTAGGTTTCAGTGTTACACTCAAAGCTACAGGTGAAAAGGAAAATTTCTTGAAATAGAATATAAATCATGAGTTTTCATGGAAAACAGTTTGTCCTCATTTGAAATGAAAGCCTTAAAAATTATATCTTTAAGAAAAAATTATGCCAATACATTTACTAACTCACATAAAAGAAATTACAAGATACAACCAACTCTACCAGGAATTTTAGATTCTGAGGAAGAAGACCCTTTGGGATGCCAGTATGGTCATTGCTTCTCATTATGTCAAGAAGACTCCTTTTTAAATCCCCGAAAAATAATGAGATCTGTGCTTATGGAAAGGCTTGTAGAGACAAGGGAAATTTAGTGGAAACCCTTGAAGGCTTAGTCTTAACCTTTCTCATTACAGATTAAGTTCCTGACCTAAGGACCATGGCCTTATAAAATGTCTCTGCCCTTCAAGCATGAGTGGTAGGGGCATAAGGAGGAAGGCCTCGAGCTTCTCCAAAATGTTAATGCCACCAAGCACTACCAGCATCCGAGTCCCTGGGACGCATGTGAGGAGGACTCTGGAACCTGCCTCCTCATCTGCCCCTCCGAGCCAGCTGCTACCATCATGATCTGAAACTATTCATATATATAAACCACCTGCAGAGGTAGGTGATGGTGGAGGTGAAACAGATCCAAGGTCAGGAGAGTCAGGAAGAAGAAAATGAAGATGTGCTGAGTACCTACAGAGTGCCAGACCTTATCCTCCTCTCCAGTTTAACTAGCTCCACCTAACCGTGTTTCCTTCCATATTAGCAACATACTTTTTTTCAAGGACTCTCAACTCACTGGCTTTCTTATACTTCTGGTATACCCACCGATGAGCCCTGAACACAATGTGGCTTTACTGAACCCACACGTGAGCCACAGAGCACAGCCAGAGAAAACTGTACCACTGTGCTGATGATAGCTTCACAATTTCACGCTACCCCATTTCCGTTCTACTGTCAGTGCTTTCTCAATACTATACCACCCTTTACTTGTCTCAGTTAGTTCATCTTCCATTCCTCTTAGCAATTATCCAAATCTTCACTATCCTCAATTGCTACCCCATGTCATTAATTCTTAAAAATGACCTAGATTCCTACTGTGCATATTTTTTTAAAGACGATGACATATGGAATTCCTTCAGCTCCCTGATTCTATATTTACAAATTTATCTGCAGACACATCCATTCTCAACCTCAACACTGGTTCTCAGAGGATGAGTTTCCTTCCTCTTCTCCAAGGTTTACATTGCAATTGTTTATGGATATACTTTCTACTCCGTTAGACAGTGAACTAACTATTCAAGAGCTGGTACTGTCTCATCAATCTTTTTTTTTTTTTTTTTTTTAGTTGAGTCGTTGGTAGGTCAGCAGCAGCTCAGCGGCTGCTCAGCTTGGGCCAGGAATCCAACCGGCAACCCTGTTGCTCAGAGCTCACACTCTTGAGTGAGCTCTTAACCAACTGAGCCACTCAGCCGGCCCTCTGTCTCATCATTCTTGAATCGCAAACATGTAGCATAATGCCTAGCACATAATATGTACTTAACAAATGTCTGAAAAAGTTAATTGTGGATTCCTTTCCTAAAAAACTCAAAGAAAATGAGGGAGAGAAAACCATTTTAAAAACTGATTTAGGGCCAGCCGAGTGGTGCGGTGATTAAGCGCTGGCTTGGGAAGCCAGCGGCCCTGGTTCAGGTCCCACATATGAGGGCCAGTGACACTGCCCTCAAAAAAAAAAAAAAAAAAAACTGATTTAAAGCTCTTATTTATGAAACAGTGTTTACTTTCATAACTGAACTAATTTAAATACATTTGCAATGACTGGGACTTTGCAAATTTAGCAAAACAAACTACATAACGTAAACACTAGAATCTTAACTCTGTAACTGTTTGTTATATGTGTAAAATGCTCAATTTAATGTGTTTTGAATTAAGCTGACTCTGACCTTATAAAATAAATAAAAAATTCACAAAATATTACCATGAAGTTTGAGAGAAAGAAATAAAATGTATATCCTTGGAACTTATATATAATATAGATCTCTGAAATGACAGACTCCATTCACTATAGCATCAACAGAAGTGTCACGGAGGCTCTACTCTGCATTAGAACTATAATTCTTTTAGGATCTCAAGAAAACACATCAAAAATATACACTGACATGTGAAGATTTTCAAAATCCACTTCCACAAAGGAAGCAGTTACTTGAATAAGCAGTGGAAATGGGGCTTTGTTATTACTATTATTATTATAGCCTATTCTGGCTTATTAAATAAGCATTGGTCTCTAATTTTAAATGAGTCATAAAAACTCTTCATAAGTAATTCCATTCAACAAAAGTGTGTTAAGCTCCTGTTTGGACTAGGCACGAAACTAGGTGTCAGGGATACAAACATGAAAAAGGCCGTCCCTACCTGCAGGGCATTCCTGGTTTAGTAGGAAAGGCAGAAACAAAAATAGGTTATCTACAATATAATATGACATTATCAGAGATGTGTACGAAATGTTTTTGGAACCTAGCCAAGAGAGACTGACTGAGTCAGGGTGATGGCAGAAAATCAGGAATGGACATAGGGGAAGAGGCAATATTCACTTTGGGCCTTCAAGGATAATAGGAGGCTCTTGGTTGAGAAACAGAGAGGAAATGGCACCTAAACTGAGAGACAGGGACGATCAAAGGCACAGAGGAATGGACATGGAAGCTGTCCTCTCCAAACAGCCAGTAGTAACCTGTTGTAGCTCAGCCTTGGAAGTGAGATGAGGCTGACAGGTTCCCAACTACAGAAGGCCTTGCTTGACACCATGCCCAGGGGTTTTTCATACGTTTTGTAAAAACTCTGAGGTTTTTCATGAGGAAAGGTGCACAATCCGATGTGTGTTTAAAAACTAACTCTGGTTGCACAGTGGAGGAAGGACTAGTGAACAAAGAGGCAGAGGGTGGAAGGCTACTTGGAGGAATGCTCTTACCTTTTCTGGGGACACTGCCTCCCTGGCTGGTTCTGGATTTTCACCAATTAAGCTTTACTATCCCTCTGAGTCCTTGGGAACTACATGGACGAGTGGGTCCAGAGGGCTCAGGAGGATGGGAACCTCCCTACCGATGCCCCAGCTGATGCCCCCGCTCTCTCCTGAGCTTCTCCAGGACATTAAAGCTTGGCTCTGATGCTGGGAGCCTTGATCTCTGGCTGCTGGGCTGTCTGACTGCTAAGCTGTACTGATTGCTGTTACTTTTTCTTTCCTTATGTCTTACATGCCCCCTTGCTACTCAGAGATGCCCTGGGTGAGGAAACTGAATAGCAAAGGGCAGGTATAGAGAAAGGAGAAATCAGTGAAAGTGTTTGTTTAAATTGTCATATTCTCTCATTCTCTCACTGTTTTCATTATGGAAGAGTCTAATGTACCTCCTCAAAAAAAAGCACATGTACAAAAAATTCGCACACAATTTTGAGGGAATTCTTGGGTCCTCTAAGGTCCATTCATGGAATCCAAATTAAAAACTCCTGAATGTACAACTGAAATAAGCCAGACAAGAGACTAGGAGTGCAAAGAGGCAATAGCAGCAGAAAAGAAAGGAAGGCGTGGGAGACATTCATCAGAACTTCAGGCACCAAAGCAAAATAAGAGAAAGAGGAACCAAGGATGGCCTTAAGGTGTCTAGCCCGGGCACATGGGTAAAATGAGGGGACCTCAGAAGATAACCAAGGAGATAGCAAGAGGAGGGCAGGGGGAGTCATCACTTTGTTTCTGGCTATAAAGCATTTGAGATTCAGGCAGTAATGTCCATTAAAAATACAGGCTGATACATTATGGAAATCAGTATGGAGGTATCTCAAAACACTGGAAATGGAACTGCCATATGACCCAGCAATTCCACTCTTGGGAATCTATCCAGAGGAATCCAAGATGCTAATTCGAAAAAATATATGCACCCCTATGTTTATTGCAGCGCTATTTACAATAGCCAAGACTTGGAAACAACCGAAATGCCCATCGGTAGATGACTGGATTAAGAAACTGTGGTACATTTATACAATGGAGTATTACTCCGCTATAAAGAAGATTGAAATTGTACCATTTGCGACGATATGGATGGACCTAGAGACTATTATGTTAAGTGAAATAAGTCAGTTGGAGAAAGACAAATACCATATGATCTCACTTATATGTGGAATCTGAAAAACTGAATGAATGAGCAAAAGAAACAGAAACAGTCTCATAGATATAGAGGAAAAACAGGGTTGCTAGCTGGGAGTGGGGTGGGGATGAGGGAGAAGGGGAAAGGATTAGATAGCATAAATAGGTAACTACAGTATTGTCACAGGGATATGAAAGACAGTTCGGGGAATATAATAATGTTGTAAATATTTTGTAAGGTGTCAGATGGTCACATGTCTTGTTAGGGAGACCACTTCATGGATGGAGTAGAGGCTTGATCACTGCACTGTATACCTGAAATTGATGTTGTATAATATTGTATGCCAACTGTAATTGAATAGATCGTCACGGGATGTGGATTATACGGTGGAAGGGAGTCAAAGGAATTGTAATAGATAGTATGATATGGGGGGGAGAAGTAGAGGGGAGAATTGGGGGAGGAGGGTTGTCACTTTTAGGGGTAAAAAGTATAATTATTGCACTTTGTTGTATACCTGAAGCTAATTAAAAATATATATAAATAAATAATTAAAAAAAAAAAGAAATAGGTGCAGCTGTGTATAGGTGTGGCTGTGTTCCAATAAAACTTTATTTACAAAAACAAGCAAAAAAAAATTACAGGCTGATAATACTGTATGTCAACTATAATTTTAAAAATAATATAGTTATGAAATATAAAATACAGTAGAGGGAATAGTCAATGGTATTGTAATGGCTGTGTTCGGTGGGAGATGGTGGTAGACTTGGGGTTATCACTCTGTGAGGGGTGTAAATGTCTAATTACTATGTTTTTTTATACACCTGAAACTAATAAAAAAATTCCTACTATTGTCACAAATACACACACACACACAATACACACACACACACACACACACATTTATGGGCTAAAGCTCAGAAAAGATATCAGAACTACTAGTTCAATATTTTTGAATGCCTGCTCTGGGCACATGAAAAGCCACTTTTTGTGACAAAAGGGACACATGCTGCAGAGCCAGAGGATGAGGCCTGGAAAACAGAATTATGCATTGAAAAAGCAGAAAGTTCATGCTGACATGGGCCAGGGGGTCTTAGGCTGGGTCAGATCATTTCAGGCTGAGGGGAGAAAGGAGCTAAGCAGCATACACAGGAACAGCCGGAGATCACACTTGCAGGGACGCTGGTAACACAGAGGAGGGATTTAGGGAGACAGAATCTTGTTATGAGACTAGTTAACAAAGGGGAGAAGAGGAGGTAAGCTGAGGTTTTGCCTGTGGGGTTCTGTTTACTATGTGCAGTAGGGGCTTCAGTTATCTATAAATTGAGGGATGAGAAGATGATAATGGTAAACTTGGGAAAGGTTTGCACAGAACATGGGGAGTTGGGAAAACGCATGGGGAAATGTGCCTGAGCAGATAGACACCATTAGGGAAGTGAACTCAGCATATGAAATTCACGTCACTGAGGGACTCTCCTCTTTGTTGTAATTATATAAGCAACTTACAGTGTTACGTAAGCTGTAGATTCTTACTCAATTCTATAAATATAAATTTCATTAAAGCTGGCAATAGAATATTGACTTTTTTGGTATTGGCCATCTCCTTTTTTTTCAAAACTGAATATTAGAAGTTTAGCAGTATGAGGCAAATAACAACATTAAGTTAATTTAATTTGAAATCAACATATATATAGTTCAATTCTATTACCTAATTTTTTCATTCAAAGTGTGAGGTCTAAACTATCACAAAATTTGTTGTTAACATTTTTCTTCTACTTCCCACAAAGTTTGAGGCTTTAATTTTCATTTCTAAGTCATCTACATCTTTTCTTCTTTTATAACTTATATAAAATTATTCTGGGCTAATAATATAATCAAATATAATTCCAGTGCATTTTATTATGTTCATTTACTTAACCGCTTGTTTTACTAACTGCTCCTGTCAATCATCTTCTTAAAATTCCCTAATTTTATTTGAGTGAAGCAAATATACAATTCTTGGTTATAGTAACATAAAGAAAGGTGGTAGTGAAAAGCATATTCCCAAATGGCCAAAAATAGATTTATACATATGGTTTTGGAATTTAAGTTGCTAATTATATTTGAACATAGTTGTAAATGAAGTTCTGGGATATATTTTTTCATTCATTCAACAAATACTACTACATTTGGTAGTGGGAAGATGATTACTTCTATTTCCTCAGTGAAATCAAGATTCCAGGATATCAGCTAACAGTGAAGATGAAAGGGAAGAGGCAGTGTTGTAGGTTTGAGGAAAATGAAGAGCTTGTTATCTCAGAGAGCAGGGGAGTAAGTTGAACAGGAAAATACACAAGTAATACCAGGAATTACTGATTCCAAGACCTACTGAGGGCCTACTGGAGATTTGGTTCTTAAATTTAAAGTGAGACCAGACATCATGGTTTTGTGTTTTTCTTAAGCCCTATTTCATAGTCTGGGTATTGATACAGAGTGGGCAGGTAGGTGAGACACACTGGGGGGCTTTGACACACTCAGAAGGTGGGGTGTATGAAAGGAAGATAAATATGGTAGACATGGATAGAGGCTGGGTAGCGGGAAGAGAGGACAAAAAGGCAGGGAAGTGACAGAGTACATTAACTGCAGGGTACTGTGGGATCCATCTTGCTGAGTTGGAATGGTGGGTATGCTAGAGATAAGCAAGGGACAAATGGGAGGTGGCTAAGAGCAGGACGCTTATACCGACATCCCAGAAGTGGTGGTTATGGGTTATGGCAAAGTCTTGGGTATGACCAAAGAAAGAGTTGGTGGCTGAGAAAGAAGGAGTGAAGGGCAGTTTAATGGAAATAAGGAAGTCAGAGAACTCTAAAGACAGAATGTTGCATCAATTACCAACAAGGATAATAAAGTCAGCAACAACATACAGATAAATAAAACACACAGTGAAGATTACAGGTAGGAAGAGCAAGTCAGCTGACAGCTTCTTTATTTGACTTCCCTGTTCATTCCTCTCCAGCAGGCTTACTCTTATTCTCTCTCAATTTGTTCTCCAAATGCTAATGATAATGAGAAGTATTAATGTTTATTAATAATATATCATTAAGTAATAGCTATTACTAAACGTACAAATGATAAAAACACCAAAGAAATAAATACAGCAAATAATAATGCTATTGTTTACTAAGGATTTAAGTGACTGAGACACTGGAACCTCAGTATAGGACTACATTCTGTAAAGAATGTAGTATAAGACTTGTTTGTATCTCATTCTAGACCCCTTGTATAAAGTATTTTTCATGATTCGCTGCAATGTGTACCACAAAGCTGCATTTTAATTATGTTGCACAATAGATATCTGTCCAAAGGATGAAAGTATGATTTGTGGTCAGGTGCCAGACAGGTGAAGACTGGTGGAATTAAATGCATTTAAGAAATAAATCAAGTGAAAAGTCCCTAGAGAACATTAAAAATTACACAGAGTCCCACTTTTCTGACCAGTGGTTCTCAGACTTGGATATCACAAACCAGCAAAAGAACTTAAAAAAAAAACAAAAAAAACCCTTGGGAGGAATGCTGTCATTGAGTTGCTTAGTTTTTATTTTGCAAGGTAAAGATTTCTTAAACAAACAAAAAACCCCAAACCTTACATCTTCTATCATCGCCATTTCATATAAAATATAATTTAGTATCAAAAATTAGGATGGACATAATCTCAGAATAAAGAACATCCTTTGTATTAAATAAACTCAGTTTTAGGTACAGTGTTAAAAGTGGGGGCTCTAGAGTCAGTTTGTCTGGATTCAAATCCTGGTTCTTCTACTTACTAGCTAGAAGTAATAATAGCAACTACTTTTGAAGGTTATTATGAGGATTAAGTATAATGCACATAAAGCACTTATAGCATACTTCCTAGCACCTTGTAAGAGCTCATAAATATTGGCTATTAAGTAATATTAGCTTATTTTTTGTCATCGATTCCCAAATGGCATGTGAGAATTACATCACTATTAAATGATGATTTCGCTTATAAAATTTTTCTGAGATTGACAATCGTGACCATCTGGCTCTTTAAAACTTTACCAATTGCTATCGTCACTTAAACATTGCACATTGTAGTGTCCACTCCATGGACGAAGCCCAAGCTCCCAATGAAATGAGTAGTAAATGAGTTGGACCACATCACTTTCACAGAGATTTCACTAGTGTTTGGTTAAGTGAGATTCCCCGTAGCTTCTCTCTTCCTCCAGGTAGATGACTCTCAGTTAATCCTGCCGACTTTTCTGCCTTAGGCAGTCAATTCATACCTATTTCTCAAACTTCCCAAGCTCATTCAGGGTCAATATGTAGCTAATCCACAAGCTACCATGGTTATCAGTTCCACACAGACACACCCTTCTATAATCTTTTCCCCTGCCTGTTCGATCATAACACACATTTCTTTTCCAAAATTCTCCTTCTCTCCTAAATTGCAAGCACTCTCATAGTCCCGAACTGCCAGATATTAGAAAGCTGCCACTCCCCTTTCTTAGGGAGCACCCACCCTGCTCTGCTGGCACTCACTTGGGACGACTTGGTTCTATTGGGATGAACTGGGGCTATTTCTGGGTACACCATCCAAAAGGGTATTTGCGATGACAGATTGCCACAGCCCATCCTTTGCCTCTTAGTTTGAAACAGGTTAGTATGATATGCCTTCCACCTTACTTCTAGCTACCACTCTCAGTTGAATTAGCAATTCTCCCAACAATGTATAAAAAATGGAATATTGTTTTGAGCTCCAGGTATTGATATCCAGTGATTATAATCATACAAATTTTTGTGAAAGAATTAAGGGGCTTTAAGGTGTGTGCTACGAATAGCTTAAAATTTCTGATCTAAGTAGAATAAGATCTTATCTAATATAATAAGGCTTATCTAGCCCCTCTGATGAAAATGATACATTAAAATATTTATAAGCTATCTAATATTCTAACTGTAACCTCTTTTCTTAAAATAACTCAATGAAAACTACATAGTCTTATTCTGTAATAAAATGAATAAACAGTACTCTTTACTACTTACCATCTTTCAAACATTATCCAAAAAAGTGACAAGTTTGTATTCGCTAAACTCTTCTATTTTAAAAAACAGTAAAATTTTCTTTGTTTTCCTGAGATAATATCAGAGGTGAGGCAAGCCACACTAAGGATAAACTGTCAACTTTTGGGTATCCAAAAGTGGAAAAAATAATTATAACAAACACTAATTTACACAAAGGTGAGCAGAATGATAATAAATCAGAAGTAATCACTGTCAAATTGGCATCAGGTTATATGGAGTGTTGAATTCATTTTGTGGGCAACATGATCTATGAAGAGAAAGAGAAATAGGAGGTGGGTTTTGAACACTAACTGATGTTTAAAGGGGAATCCCAAATAGCTCCAGTTCAAATGCAGACAGATTCTTGCCAAAGAGCAAGGCTATCAACAGACTAATGGCAAGTCAGGGCATAGTCACAAGTCTTACAAGCTTCTCTCTGCAGTTGTGCAAACTAGATTTGAAAGCTTAAGTAGTGCATGCACTTGCAGAAAACACAATCACAAGTTAATATTAATATTTGATCTTTTGTTTTCAAGTTTGCATAATTCTAACTTTTAGAATCATGAGCATTTTTTTTTAGTGCTTGATCTTTTGTTTTCAAGTGTGCATAATTCTAACTTCTAGAATCATGAGCTTTTTTTTTTTTAGTGCTATTCAACTTATCCTTTTAGTGGTATGATATGATTAAGAAACAGTCCTGAATTTTCCAGCCATGCAATAAGGACCTGGAGCATAGCTTTCACCAACTCATAATACAGGGCCTTTTGCATGTTTGTTTGTTTGTTTGTTTCAAAGATTGCCAATTACCGTCTAAAACAGGTTACTATCTACTTTTCCCTAGCTGTGCCCTTATCAAATCTTTAAGAAAAGAAAGTATTTAAGACTAACCACACAAACTCTGACCCCATTTGAGCAGTTAGGTCTTTGACAACCCATTCTCTGGGTATCATTTTGGCTAGTAGAGATTTGCCGTTGCTCCACCAACTCTAAAATACCACGAGCACTCTGAGTTCTGTTCCGATGAAGTGAAAAAAGCCTATGCCCTGAGCACCAGGCAGCTGTGTGATGTCTACCACCTGACTGGTCTATCCCCAAGTTAGTCAACTGAGATTTAATACAGATCTTCTTATTAGATAGCCTAGAACTAAAGATGCCGGTGTGTGTAGCAGCCCTCCGTATTAATCTCTGCAGACACCCCCACCCTTTTACACTCCCTCACAGGGTGTGGCCCAGTATTTATTCCGTGAATTCTTGATGACAAAGATCACGCTTCTACTACAGCAGGTCTGGCCTTGCTGCCATCTGGCAGCATGCATCTTGTTGGGTTCAGAATGTTACAGCTTTTCTTTTCTTCTTTTTCCCTCTGTCCCTTGGCTTTAAATTCGCTTTATCTGCTGTTCGGTTAGGCCCCTGCTTCACGCTAACCAATATCTTGTCTTCTCTAGCAGACAACTTCTTCATTCTTTTCCTACACTTGGAACTTCTACTCTATCAGCTCATATTCTTCTGTTCCTCAGAAATCATCTCCTTAATTAATGCCACTGAATTAATTCTGATCACCTCTAACTCTGTTAATACCACGGAGCTCTGATCACATCCTTGGGTTCTATTCTTTAATACCTACAGCAGCAGTTGTCAAACTTGAATGAACACCAATGTAACAATGGAGCTTGTTAAAATTCAGATTTCCAGGTATCACTCCTAGAAATCTGAATTCATTGAGTTGAGAGTGGAGTTGAGGAAGCTGAATATTTAACACCCATCTCCCCACCCCCACCATGATGCTAATGGAGGCCAGAGGACACTGAAAAACATCATTCATGGTTACAACTGACACTACATTAAATTGCCTTCTAAGAGTTCTTAGGCTTTTATTTTATTTGGTATATATGTTTTATTGTCTCAATTAAATCACAAGCTGATAAGAATACTTTTTTTTTTTTTTTTGAGGGCAGTATCACTGGCCCTCATATGTGGGACCAAACTGAGGCCGCTGGCTTCCCAAGCCAGCGCTTAACCACCGCGCCACTCGGCCGGCCCAGCATACATTTTTTTTATTCCTCAACAAGCTGTAGCTGTGGAACAGCAAAGAGCCACTCTAACAAGACAAAAGTTATCAAGAATAAATGTAAGATTTCTGTACTGGGGGTGGAGAGGGCTTTGTGGAAGGCTGACTTTGAGGTTTGTTTTACTGAACAGTAAATTCAATATGAGTCAAGACAGATGTGGATGTCGAAAACATTAATGCAATTTCAGCCTGCATTCAAAGAAAACTGATGTTTTGAACAAAGGATGGGTAGCTCGGGTCTATTTTATAACAGGGACCACACTTGCAGTACTCCACTGATTTCTAGGTGTCACAACTTAAGGTGAATATAAACAAATGCTAAAGTTCAGAGAAATGTGAATAGAATAGTAAAGGACTAAAAATCAAGTTATGTTATCAGGAAAATGCAAATTAAAACAAAAATGAGATACCATTACACACCTATTAGAATGGCCAAAATACAGATGATTGATAACACCAAATGCTGGTGAGAATACAGAGCACAGGAACTCTCATTTATTGCTGCTGGAACGCAAAATGGTACAGCAAATATGGAAGACAGTTTGGAGGCTTCTTATAAAACTAAACATACTCTTTTCGTATGATCCAGCAATTGTACTCCTTGGTATTTACCCAAAGGAGTTGAAAACTTATGTCCACACTAAAACCTGCACATGGATGTTTAAGGCAGCTTTATAGGTAATTATTTATAATGGACAAAACTTGGAAGCAATCAAGAAACCCTTCAGTAGGTAAATGAATAAACCGTGGTACATCCAGACAATGTAGTATTCTTCAGTGCTAAAAAGAAATGAGCTGTGAGGCCATGAAAAGACATGGCGGGAACTTAAATGAATATTGCTAAGTCAAAGAGAGTCTGAAAAGGCTCCATACTGTATGACTCCAATTATATGACATTCTGAAAAGGTGAAACTATGGCGATAGTAACAAGGTAAGTGGTTACTAGGAATGGAGGTAGGGCACAGAGGATTTTTAGGGCAGTGAAAATACTCTGTATGATGCCACAATTATGAATATGTGTCATTATACATTTGTCCAAACCCACAGAATGTTCAACACCAAGAGTGACCCGTAAGGTTAACTAAGGACCTTGGGTGACTATATGTCACTATAAGTTCATCAATTGCAACAAAGGTCCCACTCTGGTAGGGAAGGTTGATTATGGGGGAGGCTGTGCATGTGTGAGGCTAGGGGGTCTATTGGAAATCTCTGTATCTTCCCCTCAATTTTGCTGTGAGCCTAAAACTGTTCTTTAAAAAAAGTCATAATAATAATAAAAAAAACTGCATGCAAAGTAAAAGGGGAAAAAAAACCTGACTCCAAGGACCTAGAAAATAAAGGTAACTGGTATGAGAGAACTATTTGTGGGGTGGGAAAAAATGTTTAATAAATGTAACAAAGTTTTGAACATTTCAAGAATTCATCTCAGGAAGCATTCTAATGGGAGATGGTGAAAGTATCTGAAGATGCAGCCATATATTACACACAGTAAAAGTTTAAAAATCACCACTAAACACTTGAATAAAAGGCCTCAGCCTCCAGAAAATACTGAAGCTTATTCTAAAGAATGGGAAGAATGGCTTCCCGTCCAAATTGTGAAATCTGGAATCAAAAAACCCGTAAGAAATCATTTTAAGTGGCTGAATCAAGAAGCCTAGGGCACTAGAGTGGGAGTAAGGCAACCTGGGTTCCAGCCACTATTGTGACTTTAGCTTAAATATGCTGTTTGCCTTGCTGGGGTCCCAGTGTCCTCATCTATAAAATAAGAATGACATGGACAAGATCAGTGTTTCTCAAACTGGTGTTCCTCGGAATATTAACAGGAATATCTCTATAAAAGTATGTTTGTTAAGTAAGTTGGAATTGGGAAAATGTTAGATGAGATCATTTCTAAGGTCTCCTACTCTAACAGTCTAATTCTAATTAAAATAGATAACTACCTTAATGCATTTAAATCTACGATATCTACAGATATATTGTCTACTTTTGATTATCTCACAGAGAGGCGTAGTAGATAGTGCAAAATGGGTGACAATCCTTTCGAGAAACTTCCACACCTTGACAACAGCAATTGAAAACAGAACACAAAGCGTCCACTAGCAAAAAGGGCAAAAATAGTGTTTGAGAAAGGACTGGATCATTAAAGTAATAAATGTAAACAATGTCTTTTATTCTGTTCCTGTCTATCCTTCTAAATTATCTTTTCCTTAGAATTCTCAGATGAGTTGCTAAAAACAGAATTCCTCAACTATAAGTTCAACCCATTCACTTTTAGGTAAAATGGAGAAAAGGATGAAATCTTTGTACTGTGGCAATAAACTAGCACCTTTCTCTCCTTATGTTGATACAGTATCCCACTGGAGCCATTGCTATTTGTAAGTCAAATCTGAATTTTGACCAGCTGAGCTCTATGTCATTTAGTATCACAGGTGGCCAGCCTTCTATAACCAAATACAGAAAAAGCAGACCACAGAGAACATGAAACTCAGTCTGGTGAGTCTTCTCTATCTCTGTTCCTAAGCTCATCATGGCCACAGTTGGTTGCCCAGATGAAGAGGAAGCCAAAGTACTCAGGTAGCAGACAGGAAAGCAAGAAGAACCAATAAAAAGAAGTTTTGTGGAAAGAGAAGTCCAGTAGGAACACAGGAAACGTGTCAGGCAGAAAAGTCATTGTGGATCACCATGGAAATGTCCCTGGAATGCACTAATACTCTGCAATTTGGATAATTCTCCTATGTACGTATATTTGAGATTTGACTGAATCTATCTGATGTGTGGATTAGCAGCATACTAATTATAGGTTTATCCTACAGTAACCATTCATTATCAAAAGGCTCTTAAGTCTTGCTAAGTTTTCTCCCTCATGACAGGATTTTAGATAGATTTTTAAAAATCAAAGCACTTCTAAAAAAATGATATAGTGGTAAATACATGTATAAACAGTATAGAAGTTCAAGCTACAGATGTGTGTATCTTTATATATCAGTTTTCAGTCACTCTGAAATAAGAATACGACTTAAACTATTACTTGCCCAGAAAAAAGGTAGTATGTGAAAGCCAGAGGTGTTAGTGAAGAGCTCAGAGTCACATACAATTCTTGGAGTATTGGATACATTATCTACAATAACTTTCCATTGCAAATTTCACACTATTCATAAAATGGTATGGAAGGGATTTACTGCTGTCTAACTTTTTTGAAAAACCTCGAAGAATACCAAGTTAATTATTAAAAAGCAAAATCCAAGATCCTTGCAGGTTTTTTTGTGTTATTTTAAAATTATGGACATATTATCAAAGGTAGATTGATCCAAGTACCAAATCATGTGGAACTCTGAGAAAAGTCTTATTTGAATCATGGTAGAAGACGACTCCTAAACAATGCTGTGTTAAGTTCTGGCAGCGTTTTGCTAACATTACTGCTCATTCTTTCTTCCACTTCCCTTCCTCCAACATCCTATTCTCTGTTGTGTCTATCAAGATGGTTGTTTTTCCAAGTCAGTATGTTACATATGAGAAACTGACAAGATTTATAGAAGTGGTAGGCATTTATCAGCTCCTCTCTGATGGAATGTGATAAAAAGTAAATATAAATCAGCCAAAGTATGAGTTCACAAATAAAGAAAAAAAAAATATTTCTAAGTGTCCCCCTGACTACCTTATCAACAAACACTGTTCAAAATGGGTAATTACAAAACAGCAGAAGAGGATAATCTAAGGCGTGTTAACTATTTTCAAGCAACAAAAGTTTAAGATAAGAAAATACATCTAAACATTTGATTAAAGGGAAGGGATTAAAGACTTCTGCCTTTCACAGAGTTATAAAAGTACCTTTTGGCAATACAATAATACCAACCACATACCATCTACAGAGTGTTTTATAGTGAGCCAGGTAGTATGTCAGAAAATTTATACACATTAATGCTACCCTGACAATAAACCCACAAAGGAAATAAGTTTGCAGGTGAGGGTACCGAGGCTCATGGGTTTAGGGCCCTGAAGCATCGAGGGGACCGGGGCCACACAGGTGGGAAGTGTCATGGCTGACGCTGGGCCAGCTTTGTTTCCGTGTGCCCGGGAGCCTTCCTACCGCTGAGGGAAAGATGCTCATTTACTATTAACCTACACGAGTTCCCATGGTTGAAAACACGTCATGTGTATAAATGCTTAGGAAGAGGTCTGAAAAATTCACTCTTTTCAGTGACTACCTCTAGGAGAGGGAGTAAAATTGGGGTGTGCAAAATGAAGGGAAATATCACTTTTTACTCTGCATATCTGTGCTGTTTTATGAGGAGGCATTACACTCGTAATCTGTAAAACAGAAAATGCGCATGTGCGTGTACCCGCACACATGCGCCCGCACAGACACACTACTGACCTGATGCATGGCAGTTCCTGTTGAAGCAGATGGTAGGTGAAAAAAGAACCTAAGCAAAATACATTTTCCCTTCTTATTTCTGGAGTCTAGCTCCATTTGGAACCAACAGTAGGTCTTTCCTAGAATAATAAAGAATCTAGAAGGGTCTCCCAATAGATTTAGCAATGAACTATAAACATCACATCTGCTCTGAATTTTAAGGGACATGGCTCAAGTCTTTACTGAGTAATGCATCTGCTGCTTCCCCATATTGCCCACTTTGCTAGCTTGGTTCACAACGTGCCTTACGCTTTACACATCACTGCTCTGGGATGCGCCAATACAGTGCTGTTCCCAAATACACTGGAAGCATAATGAGGGCAGGACTTGGATCTGTCTAAGTGTTCTGCAACTGAGATAAACCAAGCTCTTGGCATTTATTCACTTCCTGAAAACTCATATCATGAGTTAGCTCCATGCCAGAAGCAGGAAATACACTAGTGACAAAAAAGAACAAGACCGCATCCTTACTGAAGGCATACTGTGCTCTGGGGGTACAGACATGAGGGAAAGGGCTGGAATATAGACATGTGACATGCAATTATGTTACAATGTAATAATGCATAAAAGGATATATGGAATTATTGGAACACACAGGAGGAGCACTAAAGCCAAAAACACTCTGGAAAAAGTGAGATCAAAGCTAGGGCCTAAAGGGAAGAGTTGGATAAAAAGATGGCGAACAAATAACCTTGGCTATGGAGGTAGGTAAGAGACAGTAGCATGGCAAATTAGAGGACCTGAAAATAGCACGGGCTGGCTGGAACCCAGGGCATGGGGGAGGGGGCCCAGGCTGCCAGGCGGGGAACTCTGGCAGGGGCCAGACCACATAGGGCTTGTAAGCCATGGCAGGAGTTAAGGAGAGCTACCGGAGAGTTGGAACCAGTGGAGCGGCAGGATCAGACATGCCTTTTTATAAAAATCGCTCCGGTTACAGTGTGGAGAATGGATTAGAGGAGGGCAAGGCTGAGGCTTAGGGAGCAATGCAGGCAAGAGAGAACGGTGTCCGGCAGGACGGTGCTGGCAGGGCGATGGACAGACAGGGACAGATGGGAGAGGGAAGGAGGCTGTGGCACTGACGATCTGTTCTGTGCCCGACCAGAAATGGTAGGCAAGGGAAAGAAGGGAGTTAAGGAAGGTGCCCCGATTTCCAGCTAGAGCATCGCCTGAGAGAAAACACAGCAGTGGGGGTATGTTTAGGGGGGATGGAGGGGACAGATGAATGAGTTTAATTCTGAGCTTACTTTGTGATCAGAAGATAGCCAACAGGTGATGCTGGTAAAAATCCAGCTCTAAACTGAGACTGAGAGCAAATATGCATGTTTGAGAGTGAATGGCATAAAGATACTCATTGAAGCTACAGAGAGATGTGATCAATTACAGAATGAGGAAAAGAGCAGGTTTTAGAGAGACTCCTGAGGAACTCCAACATGTTAAAGGACACAAGAGAGACCGAAAAGGGACAGCCAGGGTATAAGGAAAGTCTGAAACCCTTAGAGTAAGAGAGACTGAGTTAAGAGGCTATTTCAAGAAAGAGTGGTCAACAGCATGCTTATTAAACACGTGCGGATTGACTGAAGCCACCCTTCAGTAAATAAAAATATCAGTAATTCTTACTCTCTAGCTTCAATTCAGGTTCCAGTTTCTTTCCATGGCAATGAAAACAAATGCAATGATACTTTCCACTCGCCCCAAACTAGGTTCTCCTGATTTTCTTATTTCTAACATTTTCTCACTGAGACCTGAGACTCACATCCAATTCTGTCATCCACAAAAACCTATCGGCAAATTCTCCTAATTTTGTCTTTGTAACCTTTCTCATAGCTTTTCTTCCTTTCCCATTCCCACTGCTACCTCCTAATTCAGGACCTAAGTACCACACGACTGGACAATTCGAGCCTGCTGGTCTCCCAGACTATTCGGTCTTTCACCTCCTCTCTACAGCAATCCTTTTCACACAGTATAACCATTAACTTTAATTGCTTTATTCTACTGCTTAAAATTCTCCAATGACTTCCTACTATAATCATTTGTTCAAAAATTTCAATCATTTAGCAAATGTGTATATAGGGCAGTGCTTCTCAAGCTATTTATGCCCAAGTCCAGTTTATTCTTTTCTTTTAAGTTTCTAATCCAACACTGATCATGTTTTTGTAAAATACAATAACAAACATTATGGTAATGTTAAATTGCCAAAGTAAGTTTCCAAATTCTTACTGTCAACTGCAATATTTATCTTACCGTGGCCTGGTAACAATGGCTCACGGGCCAGCAATGGTCCATAGCCCACATCCCAGAGAGCCCTGATGTTGATAAGACATGGATGCAAACACATCATAGTTGTACTTTCAAAGGCCTTAGAACAGTGGTTCTCAATGCAGGTGATTTTGCCATCCGGGGAGACCATTTTCTTATTCGTGTGTGTGGGGAGGCGGGGGTACGGGGAACTACTGGCATGGAGTGAACAGAGGCCAGAGATGCTGCTAATCACCCTACAATGCACAGGACAGCTCTCCCTCACCCCTCACCCACAACAAAGAATTATCCAGCCTAAACTGTCAAAAATGCTGAGGCTGAGAAACTGCCTTGTGAAGGTAATACAAAGGAATAATTATAATTCATTAAGAACACAGCTAGATTTTAAGTATGTACAAGGTTCAGGGGAAGCATAGGAGAAGAACCTGAGTCTGCAAGGTTAAGCAGAGATAATCCTTTGGAAAAAAAAAAAAAAGTCCTCATCTCTTGATTCGTAGCTTTCTACAACCCAACCCCAACCTAACTTTTAAATCTAATTTCCTGCTTCTTCCCAACAAAAGCTTTGCCAGGCTGGTCGAAGTTGTGAATTCTATACCTTGCTTTGTCTGTCACTCTGCCCAGGAGACGGACAACCATTCCTTTGCTGCCTATCCACAACCATTCAGCATTTAAGGCCTCACCCAAGCTCTGCCTCCTCTGTGAAGTCTTTGGTGATTGTCTCTTAAAAATCCTATAGGACTTATCATCTATACCACTCATTTGGCATTTTATTATGTACTGGCTTTTGATATATATCACTTAAGTTATGTTGTTTAACTTCTATGTGATTATTTAATTTTAACATTTATGTGCCATCTCTAAGTTGACAATTCGCTTAAAACAGAGCTTCTGACATACCCATAGTGACCACCTCCTTCCTGGATGATGCTACAATAGGTGTCCAAAAACACACAAAGAAAGTGGGCTAGAGTTCTCAGACCTCATGGTCCTACAACCAATTCCGCACGTCTCCTGAGCTCGTGACAATCTGAATCCATCAGGTTACTAGGAAAGTGGCTTATTCATAAAACCTTAGTGTCTGAGTTCATTCACTCATATATTGAGCACCTCAACTTCTTACTCCAGGCCAAGTTAGTCCACTGATTTTTGCCACATTCAAGTGCCAGAAAATCTGCCAGAAATAAGAAAATGAAGAAATCTCAACTGAGACAGTTTCTTTACTCAAATTTAAAAACCAGAACAGATAGGGCCGGCCGAGTGGCGCAGTGGTTAAGCACTGGCTTGGGAAGCCAGCGGCCCCAGTTCGGGTCCCACATATGAGGGCCAGTGACACTGCCCTCAAAAATAAATAAATAAATAAATAAATAAATAAATAAATAAATAAATAAATAAAATAAAATAAAAACCAGAACGGATAAAAAGATCCATATGTTTTCAGGCAATATACTCACTGCCTTGACAAAATTCTGAGATTTTTGGGAAATACCTCTAATCTGAAAAAGGAGGGGAACAAGAAGAAAAAGAGGGGGAGAGGAGGAAGAGGATGATAAAGAGGAATTAGAAGGAGGAGGAGGTTTAGCTATTTATCAGGGGAAAGTATAAACAGTTGTCTTGTCTGAATCTCTAAATACAAAAATCTGATTTCTATAGTTTATATATACTCAGCATGTAGAATTCTAGCAAATTACCAAGTACTGGACAGCCTTTGAATGCTAAGGTGGTCATTTATAAGCGCACACAGGATATGGTAGGGGTGAGGCCGGACCTACAGACCTTCAGTGTTTTAATCATTTCTTTCTTCCTTTCATCCCCCAAACCTATTATGTCTAAGTTCTCAGAACCTTTATATATGAAAAGCTTTGTAAATGTCTTTGAGAATTAAGCAGGGAAGAAAGGCAAAAGTGGAACTTGTTTACTCGTCGTAGGATACTCTGTGACATAACATGCAAGGCTTTACTACTTGATTCCCAGCTTTCTCTCAGTATCTGGAGAGGCAGGTCCGAGCAAAGACTCGGGAACCAGTCTTTATTCTGCCTCAGCTCCGACCCCAGCTCTGCCACTTACGAGTTGTGCAAACTTCCTCAGTCACCCCTCCGAGGCTCCTGAGCCAGGGGACCGAGTCCTAGTCCAGCTCTGCCTGTGACTTGCTTAGTGACCTTGGGCCACAGTTTCTACATCTGTAAAGAGAAGGAGCCAGAGGGTTGGACTAGATTGGTGGTTCTCAACCAAGGGTGGTTTTGCTCCCGAGGGCTTTTTGGTTTTCACCACAAGGGGTGGGGTGGGGAGGGTGCTACTGGCATCTAGTGTGTAGGGACCAGTGATACTGCTAAACATCCTACAGTGCACAGCGCCCCGTGCCATATAATTATCTGGCCTAAAATGCCCACAGTACCATCCCTGGCTCTACCTCCCTCAAAGACTGCCTCAGAGGTCCCCAAGAAGTGGGGCTGAGAAGGCCCATTTTAATGGTTTCATATGATGGGCTTCCAAGAGAGAAGAACAATATACGGGTTAAGGGCATAGACTCTGAAGCCAGACTGCCTGGGTTCAAATCTAACCCTACCACTAACTAGCTCTATGTCTTGTTACTTAACCTTTCTGAGACTCACTTGCCTTCTTCATAAAATGGGAACAATACAGTAGCTATGGTTGTTGTGAGCATTAAATAAGTTAATGTATGTAAAGTATTTAGATTAGCGCTTGGCACTATAAACGTATTAGCCACCATCACCGTCATCCCAACCGGAATATGGAAGTACGCTGGAAGAAACAATAACCATTTCACTTTAGGAGTCACATGTGTTAGACTCCTCAGTGGAAAGGTGCTGAAGACTGAAACCAAATCCAAGCACGGTTCCTCACATGTCAGAAATTCTGCTCTCCCTCAGGTCACCTCTCTCACCGTTCCCTCTCTTATGCTTCCACAGCTGCTAAAAGGCCTGGATGCAAATGTTCTCACAGTTTGGAAGGAATACAAACCACCTATACTCATTACTATAGTGAAAAAGTAATGGGAAGAAATAGTTTGTTACATGCTAAAATGTTGTTATCTTTCCTGTAGAAAAGGCCAGGCACTTCCACTTCCCCTCGGTCAGGGGCTGCCATCAATGCCCTGAGAACCCAGGCCTTCACCGCTCTGAGCTCTTCTCTCCATGGAAACTTCATGAAGGGGGTGGGACATCCCTCGCCCCCTGCTCCTTGCTGTGCTAACAGTGGAGCTACCACACGGGAGAAATATCCCATGATACTATCTTTTTGTCTGTTTTTTTTTTTTAATTACACAAGTAGAACTCTAATATCACAGTAAAACATTCAGACATAGAGGTATGCAGAGTAAAAGAACAAAAATCTCCCTAGGTTTCCCATCCTAACTTTCCTTTCACAGAAGTGAGCAATTTTTTTTTTCAATTTAATGTGTGTCTGTAGAGACTTTTGTAATGCATTTACTTTCAGTTTTATTAGAACAAACGTGTCTTTACATTTAGAGCTATATCCACTTTAAGATTTGCTCCACTGTATTCCACAATGAGGATGGAGAGATATAACATAATTTATTTAATCATTTCCTGACTGGTGGATGTTTAAGTTCAAACTTAAACGTCAATTTTACAGTGACCCAATTATTGACCTGTAACTCAACTGTAGTTGCTAGTAAATCTAATCCATTGGTGACTCACAGATGGCTCTGTACCCCCAAAAGATTTCTTTCTAAAAGCCTTTTATAAATTAAAAAATGCCAACTTAATTTGCATATAGTTTGACTGTGAGATATAAGCACAGTCACATCATTTCTATTCAAATGTAAGTAAGTTTCACTTAAAATATTAAAACCAATAAGAACAGGCCTGCTGAGTGGTGCGTTGGTTAAGAGTTGGCTTGGGATGCCAGCTCTGAGCAGCAGGCCCCTGGTTCATATCCCACATGAGGGCCAGTGACGCTGCGCCCTCTACAGCTAAGATTGTGAACAGCTCAACTTGGAGCTGGGCTGCTGTGAGTCGCCAGCGAAGGCGTAGGCTGCAGCCCCTGCTGCAGTGGGCTGCTTTGAGCTACCGTGAGTGGCCAGCAGCCTATGTGAGCTTCAGTGAGCTTCTGTGAGCCACCGTCCAATGGTGGGAGACCAATCTGCCTCATCCGGGAAGAGTGCAATGATGATACCAACATGGGCCAGTGAAGCAATGTCCTCCACAACTAGAATGAAGAACAAGGGCACAGCAGCTTGTCTGTTCCCCTTCCCAGATTCCCCAATAAAATCTTTTTAAAAAATAAATAAATAAATAAATGAACAACTAACGAGAACATTAATTCGAGGTTAAAAATTTCAACTTATATAAAGGCACCAATAGAATTTTTTTATGGTGTGCAACTGATCTCTAAATTCTACCCTAGAGATTTTGGAAATCACATGGCTAAAACTAACAAGACACTTTCTAAATTTCCCAACTTGAAGTCAGAATTAGTGAACTATTCAATTATTACATTCCTCATGTCTCTGTATCATCTATAAGTACTGTGTGGAAAACCAGAGGGGGAAGTTCTGCATCTCTAACTAGTGAGCCACTGCTTTCTTTTCCTTTCCTAATAAATTACAGGCAGACTTGCACAGATGTCAGATTGGCATTCAAAACCTAAAATATAGCTGAAAAGCAAGTTATGACTAATACGAGGGGAAAAGATGAATGTCAGGGAGCTTCATTTTCTTTTTCTTTTTTTCAAATTTCAGATAAGCTCTTTAGCCTTAGGGTTCCTTTTACAGAGCCCTGGAGTTCGGCTAGATGTCTTAACCCCCATTTAAATTGCGATCTCTCCTCCAGAGTGGGGGTGTGAAAATGCATTTTCAGAGTGTCAGTGTTTATGTTAATCTTGGCAAGAGCTCCCCCTCCCAAACATGGCATGTACAAAACCTTAGCGCCTTTCCTTCCACTGTATTTTCTTCGCGCTGCTCTTAGCATCTGCTTGTGACTGAAAGGCTCCTTATCTCTCCGCAGCTCTACTGCACAGAGTAACCGCAGTCTCACTTACGATAGCAGAAAAGAGTTGCTTTCCTCTAGGATTTCGAAAGAAACCTTAAAAGTACAGTTTGAAAATGGGCTTGGAGAGGGAGGCGCAGAGGAGAGGGGACAGAAAAGAATACACTGTCAATTTCAAAGAATGGGGACCCAAGACCATAGCAAGTAGCTTTCCTCCTCACTGGGATAACTGCAAGGTGTAGATTCACCAAAGGACAGTGTGAGGCTTGGGGACTCAAGTTTCTATGCCCTTTTCCTTCTAAGTTCTAAAATGGATAACTGCTGCCAAAGCCCCTTTCCTTGGATAGATGTCAGCCCTGTCCTAAAATTACATAAAGGGATGCTAATTCTTTAACAATTATTCCACTGTTCCTTGAAAAAGGGTGTGTGTGTGTGTGTGTGTGTGTGTGTGTGTGTGTGTGTGTTTTGCTCTGACATTTACAGTTTAGAGGTAATTGCCAGGGATGCTGAAAACTCTATTTTTGCCAACAAAATAGCTACAATGAGAAGTGAGGTCATCAATTGTTTATCCTGAGCACACTTCACAAAACTGCATGCAAAGGAATAAGTATGGTAAAAGTCTGAACAGAAGAATATATTCACTACACACCTGAGTACGCTCAAGGACAGCAATCGGCTGTTGAATTTACTTACCTGTACTTTCAGATACCAGTTTTTGGTGCCCAAATTTCTTCTACCTGGGACTCAAAGGGTGCTTCTCTGAGTATTATCCCCACGAAGTAAGGGTTTGAGGTCATTCCTAACTAAACGTCTTCCATTGTGGGGATTGGAGGACACTGTCACTAAATAGCTACTTGGTATCCACTAAGCGCAGGTATAGGTCTAGTTTTCTTTGCTAATGCTTTAATATACAATACTTCCAAGGAAGAGCTACAGGAAGTGGGTTTGGGTGAGTCCAACTGCTACGGACAGGGAGATTATGGTTACACTGATTAAAACAACAACAAGGGGCCGGCCAAGTGGTGCGTTAGTTAAGAGTTGGCTTGGGACGCCAGGTCTGAGCGGCAGGCCCCAGTTCGGATCCCACATGGGCCAGTGACACTGCACCCTCTACAGCTAAGATGGTGAGCAACAGCTCAACCTAGAGCTGGGCTGCCGTGAGTCTCTGGAGATGGCACAGGCTGCAGTGAAGTTGCAGTGGGCAGCCATAGGCTACAGTGAGTGTCCAGCGGCCAGCATGAGCGGCCGGCAGCCGGAGTGAGCTGCCAATAGCCGTTGTGAGCGTCCGTCCAGAGGCCGGCAACCAATCTGTCTTACCCGGGAAGAGCGCAATGATAATACTAACATGGGCCAGTGAAGCAACATCCTCCACAACTAGACTGAAGAACAAAAGGACAGCAACTTGTCTGTTCCCATTCCCCAATTCCCCAACGCTGTTCCCCTCCCCCAATTTCTCAATAAAAATCTTAAAAAAAAAAAAAAAATCTTAAGCTGATATACCCCTAAGTAATCCTTTTCCTATTTTTGCACATGACCTTTCTTCCTCTTTCCGCAGGGCTGTATGTGACTTCTTTTCCCCTTTAAGTCTTTCTGTGATTTTAATTCTATAAAAATATTATAACAAGAAGGTATATACTACATAGTTGAAACTACTTCAAGAGAGAAACTAACAGATTGGAAACTAATAGGCAGGATGCTTATTTCATATATATTACCTCGCCTGATCCTTAATTTTACCACATGATTGTGTGCCTCTGGTTAGTCCTTTAGTTTTCCTATATCTCATCAGCAACATTCTGTATGTATGTAATCTATATTTTCAATTTTGAAAATTGAAGGTTTACAAGCAAAAAGAAAGAACTATATTACCTAGAAACATAATTATTAGTCTCATAAATACAACAAAAGAGATTTCTAAATTTATCACTGTGTGAATTTGCAACTTCGATGTATAGGCAAAAAGATCCATTTAGGTAAGATTCCTGTTTATAAAGTATACATAACTCGAGACTTCATAGTAAAGATAATGATTTGGTCTCAGGCCGAAAGTAAAAAAGTTCTCTGCTTAAAAAAACAAAACAAAACAAAACAAGAGCTCCATAATTATTCTTCTCTAATTACTACTTTTTTCATTTGAATTGATTTAACCAATCATACCCAATGTCCAACTGGATCCCCAAACAGGTTTATCTATTTAGTGAACAAAGAGGAAAATAATCAGGCAATTTTGTTTCCACCTGGCAGGGTAAAAGCGCGCAGGGTATACACAAAAAGGACTTGTGCAGTGTGATTTTATATTCTATCCAAATGCAGCAATTTGCACTGTTATATACCTTTACCAAAGCCTAATGAGAACTTTATAACTACACTGTACTTGGAGTGCAATAATTATTCTATGATCTAATTCCCTCAACATTCAAAGGAAAAAAGAAGCCTCTATTGAAAAATAGAGAACGACACATGCATAGAATTATCAGCCATTTTACTTAAAAAAAAAAGCTTTAGGACACCGAGAATCGTCACTTAGAATAAACAAAACGTCTTACAAATCAGCTCAAAAGCCAAGGCAGCTTTATACTTATTCTCTTTTAAACCATATTGATAACACACACTTCTTGATGGCAAAAAGCCACAAACAGAAAAAAATGTATTACTTTTTAAAAAAGGACAGGACTTTTTTTGGTCTAATTAATCTAGTGTAAAAACATTAGAAAAATAATCCATAAAAAAAAAAATTCAAGTCCTTAGTCAAAAAGCACGTTAATGACAACAAAAGCATATTATTATAATTCAACTAATTTTAATATGGATCATAGTAACACAGATTAAATTCACTAGAAATTTCAAATCTGTTCTGGTTTAATTTCGAACTTTTCAACAGCTAGCAATAATCACTAATCGACCAACATGAGTTTTACTCTTTTATGCATTATCTACCCAATCTAAAGAGCAGGGTTCAGATAATACACAAATACAAAACTAATATTTGAATAACTGAATCTTTGATAGCTTCCAAACTGTGAGAAAACAGTTATAATGTAATTTAAAGATACAGCTTTCCAAAAGCAGTTATTTCTGTGCTTGTTGGCTGGATAGTATAATGTTCAAAGAAACAATCATTAGACCCTTTCTGCACCGGGACTCACTCTTGAAAACCAGAAAAAATATTCTACAAGAATCCCTTACAACATTTGGAATCATCTTTTTATCTCTGCGTAGACCTAAAATATAAACAATGTTTTCATGTCTTGATAAAAAAGCTTTACGAATTTATTGTGTCTCAAAATACACATTACCAAGCTAGCGAACTAGCACATTTTTTACTATTTTCCAAATTAAAATTCTGTTTTTTTATGGACGTGGCCTTTGTATCTTTTAGATAAAAAAGTATGTTATTGCCATTGCGAGGTGATGAGGATCTCTGTCATTTTCTCTTAATCCAATTCCAAACCCGACCTTTACCCAGTGAACAGGTGTGTGCTCTGCCTGTAATTTAGCAGAGTAAGCGACCAGGCAGAAAAGCTACCAACAATAGGAGGCTGATAGAACCAAGCACTTAGTGCCTAGAAAGCAGTTCTTAGCCTCACCATTATGAATATACTTTTATCTTCCAGTAGCAATTTAAAGATAAAGAATGTCGGGGATGAGGGGAGTAATATATTCATATTCCTTCAGGTTTTTTTTGGATACTGTTTTTATACTAATCATCTGCCAGAAGCTGTTATGTTGTAAATTCCTTCTCAGATATTCTGTTACTCACATTCCAATCCACCCTATGATATGGATATGAAAGCAGTCATGACAGCATTTCCACCAGGGCAAATAATGCCACTTCACACAGATAGATAAAATACATCTTCAAGAAGAAAGTGATAAATGAATAACGTATTTCTTTGTATGCAATACGGAAACTCCTATGTATACCCTGCATTTGTCTTATCGGATTAAAATTACCTAATTTAAAAATGTGCCAAGTATCCATTTAGTAGGTATGAAGATGTACTAATTGGGTAATACAACAGCACACTAAAAAGAAGCAGCGGCTATTCGAACAATGTCCACTGTTTAATAGGTAATGATTATTCAGCAGGGTAAATCTTACCTATAGTGGCTCATTAGAGTCAGATGAAATTTCTAAATATTCCCTATAGTAAAATATTCATAAAATAACTAAATAACATGAAATTTCTAAATGTCCTATAGAAAAAAATACCTAAATACATAAAATGGAACAAGCCCACAAATATTTCTATGATTTCTCCATAAAATTAAAATGTAATTTTAAATGTTCTAACACTTCGAAGGTTTTTTTTTCTAGAAAACTTTTTTTTTTAAAGAAGTTAAAAGAGAAAACTACTTTGGTAGGTCTGAAGAATAATTTCAAAACATAACTGAAAAGAGACTTCATCACACATTTTTAAAAAAAATACAAGATTTTATGAAATTTTCCTTTTTATACTTACCCATCTGCTCCACAATCTCTGGAGGAAACACTCGGGAAGCAAATGCTCGTCGAAAAATATCTGAAAATTCCTTGTCCAGACCTCCTATTCCCATTTTTTCAAAGTTCCAGTCAGGATTGATGATAGACTGGCGATTTTCCTTGGTTTTAGCTTTGCCTGTGTCAAACAAAGATAAATGCACGTGAAACAAGAACTTCATCAGTAAGTGAGGATGCCCAGTATCAGGGCCTCCTCAACGAGGACAGGAGAAGCTACCCTTACGCGAAGATGAACAGCACGCTCCTAGCTGATGCTCTAATAAGAAGGATGAGTTCTGCTATGCTAATGATTTTGTCTTGTCCCATTTAGGGTCAGTAAAACACTTTCCAAATTACTAGTGAAACTCATGCTGTAGTCCATCTGTAATCACTCCATGGAGCTTAGTCTTATTAACCTTTAATCCTAACCAAGTCAACTAATTTGGTTGATGAGAAGGAACACCATGTGCATCGCTGATGAAGACACCACCAGTTGCCAGAAATGCAATTGAAATCTAGCAGTCCCTCAAGGGTCCTAAAGCAAGTGTGTGTATGTGTGTGTGTGTGTGTGTGTGTGTGTGTGTGTGTATATATATATATTATATTTATATATATATATATTTATTGAGATTAAGTTTATAACTGGGTATATAACCCCTCAGCCTGAGAAGATGCAGCACTGAATAAGTTTGGTGTCTCATTTGCTTTTTCTTCACTTGCACAGAGAAGTCTAAAATCATCCTAAAGTCTTTAATGATTTCAAAATTTGTATTTTCAAATTCTTTCACGATAAAAATTATTTAACGTAAATGTCATACTGCCACCTAAAGTAACTTAAGAGAATCACATTATTTCAAATACAAAGAATTGAAGTACCTTAGTATATTCTACTATAAACAAAAAAAGAAAGTCATATTGTAGTTGTTTCTTAATTAGGAAAGAAAAGGTCACATTAGAAAAAGTTTATTCTACATGGTAGTTTTATGGTTAGTTTTGTGGACTAAATCATTTCCTTTATGTAAGGAAAGCTATGTAACATATTTTTCTTACACTCTACTGCCCTCTTGTGGCCAAATTTACTGCATGCTAAATCACTACACAATTTTTTATTTTCCGAATGGGAAAAACCCATGAATCACACCTTTGCATGAATTACTTACAAATACCCACATTGTATGAAAATCACACAGCTCCCTTGGTATAAGATACCTTGACAAAAGGTGTACAAAACATAAAATATTAAAAAAATCACTGTAGAAATGTACTGGATCAAAATAGGAGATTTTAATATATTCTACATAATCAAAATAACATACATAGTCATTAAAAATTATGTTGTAGGGCCAGCCGAGTAGTGCGGTGGTTAAGCGCTGGCTTGTGAAGCCAGCGGCCCCAGTTCAGGTCCCACATATGAGGGCCAGTGACACTGCCCTCAAAAAAAAAAAAAAATTATGTTGTAAAGGTCTATTTATTAAGATACTTGTAAGCCAGCGGCCCCGGTTCGGTCCCACATATGAGGGCCAGTGACACTGCACTCCAAAAAAAAAAAAAAAAGATACTTGTAATATGTTAAGAAAAAAAGAACAAATTATAAAACAGTATGAAAACAGAATCAAATTTTAAAATTTTAGAGTTGTGTATGTTGATTTTGAGTATCTAGCCATATTTTATAATTAAGAAAAAACATTAAGGGGGAATGATAATCAATGGATCCAGAAAAAAGGCCACACATTAGAAGAAAATTAAATAACCTTGGATATGATGGTATGCAACCAATGAAAATCCTCTACTTTCTATTGGAGTAGACAACTTAGTTAAATCAATCGAAAATAAGAATTACTATACAGTTGATGGCATCATTATTCTGGTGAGTTAATAGTCTTAAAGACCAATCTAAGTTATTTTAATATAATAAAAGTAGGGCTAATGTAAAAGAGTAGAGCTGAGCTATGAATCCATTGGAAAGACTTTCATTACCTGCACATTCATTGATGACTCAGAAAAAGAGTTCGTGAAAATGAGTTTGGGCGCTAACAGGAATAAACCTAAAAATTAACTGATGAAGTCAGAGTGAGTTAGTAAGAATGAGCCGGGGAGCTAACGAGAATAGGTTTAAAGATTAACCACTTAGCTCTGAGCCCCCTGGCTAGCACTATACTTGCAGGCTGACAAACACCAGGACAATTTTCAGAGGAAGCCAACTGCAACAACAGTTCTCAGAAGGGGCCAGCAGCAACAGTAAACAATGGCAAGGTGACCAGCCCCCTGTATCCTGCACAGAAAAATATGACACCCCAGCTAAACAGCAACCCGACGCAGCTGTCCACTCTGAGACCTTGCCCCCGGTAACCTTCTCCTTACTACCTGCAGCAGCTGCCCTCTTTATTTTATTTTTTGAGGGCAGTGTTACTAGCCCTCATATGTGGGATGGGAACCGGGGCCGCTGGCTTCCCAAGCCAGCGCTTAACCACCGTGCCACTCGGCCGGCCCGACAGCTGTCCTCTTTAGACACTGCCACTGGCATTCTCTCTCTGCCCAGCCTTCAAAAAAACTTTCTTTGCTTTCCTACTTTTCTGAGTCTTGTGAATTTCTTCACCTTCTGCAAATGACAAGGGGTTAATTCTCCACCAATACATTCATCATTCAACTCAATCGCTAATAGAAGTGATGCTAGTATCGCATTTAACACACAACCAGGTAAGGGACAGTCTACAGAATAATTGACCAGTTCTCAAGGTCATGAATGGCCACGAAAGCTTGAGGAACTGTCAGAGATTAAAGAAGACTATGGAGACTAAACAACTGAATGTACTGTGGGACCTAAATTAGATCCTGAAACAGGAAAAGGGCCTAATGAAAGAACTGGTGAAATCCAAATAAAGTCTGCAGTTTAGTTAGTAACATGGTAACCACGTTCATTTCATGTCGGTGACCGCACTATGGTTGAGGCGTAACATCAGAGGAGGCTGGTGAAGGGTGGACAGGAACTCTCTGAAATACTTCTGCAAATCTTCTGGAAGTCGGAACTTATCTCAATACAAAATTTAAAAATTAACTTTATCTAGGTCTTTTTCCTTATTTATATGTGGTTACTAGGAAATTAAAAATTACATTATGTGGCTCTATTGTATTTCTATTGGACAATGCAGATCTAGTGAAGGCTTTAAACTTTCTTCTCCATCAGCACATCAGAGAGACAGGAAATACTTCGTGGTGTTGTGAAAAGCTTTCTCCAGGGAGGTGTCCCTATTCTCCCTCCCCACTTGAAAAGCACGGTAGTTGAGTCATAATAACGGCAATAGCCTCCGCCTCATTCGGAATCCTTTCAAAACTAAATCTTACCAATAAGGTTGAGTGATGAATTTTCTGCTTTTTCAAATGCAACTTGACTGTTTCCAACAACCAGTCCTACTTCAATCTGCACAGAAAGACAATAATTAGTATTTAGTCTATTTAGTCTAATAGCAGACCTTTGGGCTTCTCAAAGCAAAGCCAAAAACGAAGGGGAAATGAGGCCTCTCTGAGGAAAGCAAATCTTCCAAACTATCATCTAAGTTACATTTACTTTTGTCATAACTACCTTCCATTATTCCTATTTTCTTTATTTCAATGCACGTATCTTTTCCAAATGCCTGTCTTATTGTTACTATTTATTTACAATTAATATCATCTGCATTCACCCAGGATTACAGGTACGTATACAATTTCAAATTACTATTAGGTCTGCAAATAAGTGTTATGCTATATTTTAATAACAATGCTGAATATAAAAGGAATTTTCTCTCCCTACTATCTTAAAAGAAAGGGTACATAATACGAAAGAAATCACTGAGCAAGAGAATGGGTAGGAAAATTTGATTAATCGGCACAATTCACATCATAAAGATGATCTAATAAAAATTATTGGAAATAAAACATACCTTCTGTCTTTTACCTGATGCAGGCTCTCCCTTCAGGATGCTAGGATCCATAGCTTCAATATCCTTCACCAGCAAGCCAAAAAGCTTTTCATTGAAGCTAAAGACAAGCTATGTAAAAAGAGGTAAGAAGAGGAAAATCGCTTTATGATATAATGGCTTGTCTCTCACATCATCACCCATGTTTTCCAAATGCTGAAACCAGCTTTATCCTCTCAAAACACTCCATAGCAAACTACCCACCTAGCCAATAAAAGGAAAAGGGAACTAATACTGATTATCTGCTACATACCAAACAAACACCACAGGAGTTAAATAGTTAATATTCACAAACTCTCTTGGAAACAGGAATTATTCCTCAGTTTTACTAGTGAGGAGCTGAGATCCAGAAAGGGGCTAAGCAGTGGGACCCAGTGTCACAGTAAATGACAGTGCCCAATTCAAGCCTGGGTCGTAACTCTCATACCCACGCTTTTCTACAACCAACACAAAATGTCTGCCATACAATGCAGAGACAGCGTCTAAACACCCATTCATTAGCCAAGGATTTACTGAGTGCCTTCCACAGGCCACGCCCTCTTCTCCTGCTGGGCTGTAACAGGTAAAGCTGACTGCTAATCTGCCACTACTGACTACTCCAAAAGGGAATAAATATAATTTTAAGAACAGTGATTTGCGGTAAGATTGAGTTCATTTCTGTACTATGGAGGATTTTCTTTCATGGGCTTATTGACGTCTGCAAATGCCAAAGCATTTTCTATTAAACATTCTTCTAAACATATTCTATTAAAATACTAAAGGTGAAGGAGAAGGTAAAAACAACGAAGTTTAATGGGATAATTTGAGTGTAACTATGAGTCAAAACGTGGAGCTAAATGTTTTCTGGGGGCGCCTTCTTGGACCGTTTAATCCAAAGTAGCACCACAGAGGCTCCCTAGCGCCTCATTTGGTTTTACTTACATCAAAGTATTTAACAGTACATGGCATTTCTATTTTCTGCCTTCCCAAACTAGAAAGTAAACTCTCTGAAGAGTAGGGGTTATGTGTATTTTATTCACTCCTTATCTGCAGTGCCTAAAATAGTGGCTGGGACATATTGTGCGTTCATTAAATATTTGTTTAATTAACTGATCAATTAACTACACCCCTGGATATGTAGGCAGAGGCATGTCGTTTATCTTCTCTGGACCTCAAATTCCTCATTTGCAAAATGAGGAGGTTAGACAAGATACTCTCAGGTTCATTCCAATGCTAGTAATCTGAAAAATAATAATAAATGCACTGCATCCTTTTCCTGTCTCACAGTAACTCCGTTTCTACTTGTAAAAGTTTGAATTATAATGTGGACTATCAAATCTGTGGACTCTTGTTCCAGATCTATTCCATTTCAGTTAAACAAAAGAATGAAAAAAAATAACACTCTTTTCCGACCAACAACTCTTTCTTCTACCACTTCTCATTCCCTACGTGAGAGACAGCAAGGGAAGTCATAGGATCAGAATGCTACAAGCAAGAATTCTCAAATATTTTGCTCTCAGTATCCCTTTATAAGCATAAAAATTTTTGAGAATTCCAAGAAGTCTTTTTTTTTTGTTTTTTTTGTTGTTGTTTTTTTTTTTTTTTTTTTTAGCTGAGCCATCCTGCCACCTGTTGGTGGCTCAACAGCAACTCAGCTCGGGCTGGCCTCGAACAGCTGTTGCTCAGAGCTCAGCTCGCACTCTTGAGCGAGCTCTTAACCAACTGAGCCACTCGGCCGGCCCAGAAGTCTTCATTTATATTAATTATATCTACTGTTATTTACCATATTAGAAATTAGAACAAAAAACTTAACATTTATGTATTAATTTTAAAATAATGAATAAATCCATCATGTATTAACAAAAATAACATAGTTTAAATTTATTTTCAAAAACTATTTTCAAAAATAAAAAACATTAAGTTGGAAGAGTGGGACTGGCACATTTTCATGTCTGGCTTACTGGCAAACAGCTGGCCCTGAGGTCTGCTTTGGCAGCTGATGTGCTGCACTAGCACACAGTCTAGTGAGAGAATAAGAGGCAAAAGATTCATAGTGTCTTCGTATTAATATGAAAATAGTTTTGACTTCACCACCCCCCTGGAAGGGCCTCACGGACCCCCAGGGGTCCAGAACCATAGCTGGAGGACCACAGCTATGAAGCTATGGTGGGCGGAAGGAATTAGGAATCATTAAGAAAAGTCACAGAGAAGGAAACAAGTGTAATATAAGGGCAAAAGAGCAATGATTATTTATGTGTATAAACAAATAGCAATTTATGAACTCACACATTTTTTACAGTACAATTTTAAAAGAACAGAATCTCCCTAGGAGGTTAACAATATATTAAGTGAAATACAAAAAAAGGGGGCAACATCAGTAGTATCATTTTAAATGAGAGAAAATCTGGGCTTCAGAGGTTCCATGAAAAATTTGAAAATATATTAACATAATTTTCTTAAGATTCCCAAAGAAGTTCATAACCAAAAAAAGTTAAGAACTACTTTTCTACAGAAATATATCAGTAATAGTGAAAGATAGCCACAGGCTAAACAAATGCCCCACAAAAAGAAGTGAGAAATTTAAGACATATACATCTGCAAGTGTTCCCAAATTGACAAAGGGAAAAGCTGCTATAATTACAGTACATTGTAACCTAAAAGCGACTTTGGAATTTTTCTGAACAGACTCCTAGATGTTCAGTAGTTCCATCTCCCTCATTTCTTATCACTCATCTTGGATATACCTGCTCATACGCAAAGCTCCTCTCATTTGTCAGCAGAGTTGATTTTGGACAACTATAGGGATTAGAATGCCTAGGAAGTGAAAGGAATGACAGGAAATTTCAAACTACCTGTTGTCCGACTGAGAATGCCTGGTTGTTAAATTGTTGGATAAATTCTGCTGCCATCTTGTCGGTATCATAAGGGTTGGAGTCGATGCTTTTTTTCTGCAGGAAATCAATCTCGATGGTCATTGTGCCAGTACACTGTTTGGCTTTGTCAAACGAATATAAGGTCACTAAGGGGGGGAAAGAAGCATTTTTTTTAAAATCACAAGGACACCAAATACTTGCTATGTTTCAAGTAACTAAAAGTTTCACATAAATGAATTATAACAGAACTTGACCAAAAGGGGACTATACACGGCCTTCATTGAAGGGACACACAGGCACAGATTTTAAAACATAGTAATAATCACCAGAGATCTTTTTTTCCAATTTGAGTTAATTAGAACTTACTGAACACTCTCCTCCTACTTTCCCCCCTCTTAGGGGGAAATCACAACTCCTTGCTCCCCAAAATTACCTCAGCATCTTCCTCCTTCTCATTTAAGAGTACACTGACATTTACAAGGAATTGGCATAACACATTTTTTCCAAACAGATTTTTCTTTGACACAAGAAACAGCTAAGGTGAAAGCTGTGTGGACTCTTTGGCCCTAACAAAGTAGGATGCAGGTCAAAATAAAGGCTTGAGAAATAGTGTTCACTAGAGGGGGTTTGCTCCAGAGTAACTCAGAATTTGACATTTCTTTTTTAATATTATAAAAATATTTACTGAGCACCTAGTATATCCAGAAAAATGCTCTAAGTTCTACATGTTTTTAACTCATCTTCTTATTAACAGCACCTATCGGTGTGTGTTATAATAGATACTTAATATATTCATGAACTATTTAAGTAAAACAACAGCAAAAAAACCCCGCATAGTCTCCTTGCTAATAACAAAGGTGGTGAGATAAAGATACTTTGGGATCTGTATGTTTTAATAAATTCTGTTGTAACTAGAAGAAGCATTTAGCGCTCTGTGCCTTGATTTGTCACATCTATAAAACAAGAAGACTGGATTAGATAGGTCTTCACACTAAATTCTTCACACTCTTAAATTCTGTTCTAAACTTATTTCTTATAGTTCAGCCACTTGAGTTACATACAAGGATATTTTGTAAATTCTTTGAATGAAATGGCTTGTGTAATTATATTAAAATATTAATCATATATTTTGCTTTGTTGTCATAAAGAGACACACATATTTTAAAGATAAACATATTTAAGAGCAAAATAGCAAAGAAAGCCAGAATGAGGGATAGAAAATGTACTGAAGATCACAGAATAAGTTCAAATCTCAGCTTAAAGTTTCAGAATACTCTCCTGCTGCCACTTCTGGATGTTTTGTTCTTTCTTAACATTTCCCAGAAAGTACAGGTTATATGCTGAGGTTATATATATGAAAATATAGGTTATATAACTTTCATAAGCAAGAGAGGTTAGCTGTCTCCCACAGAGTGAGGATATGTATAGGATGAAGTATTAATGTAAATATGAATAAGTTGATTTGAAAATTCTATTTCTAGGTGTTTGTCCCAGAAAGACTCTTGAACATTTGTCTAAAAAGACATATATAGGAGGGCTGGCCGAGTGGTGCAGTGGTTAAGCGCTGGCTTGGGAAGCCAGTGGCCCCGGCTCAGTCCCACATATGAGGGCCAGTGACAGTGCCCTCAAAAAAAAAAAAAAAAAAAAAAGAAAGAGATCTATATGGAGGTTCATTGCAATATTATTTACAATAGTCAAACACTGAAAAAATGCTGATCAGTAGGGAAATAAGGTATATGCATAATATGGAATACTGACAACAATTTAAAAACTTGATGTATATTTAATAAAGGCGGATAGCCCATTAACCTAATAGTGAGTGAAAACAGTATACTGCAGAAAGATTTGTACAGCACGATCCCATTTTGTGCATTAAAGACTCCAAAACAATTCCATGTCATAATGCATATACAGGCACGGGTGTATATGCCTGTGTGTGTATCATCTTTATACCAAGAAATTTGAATAAGTATATTAAAATAGCATCATTACTAACTATAGTTTTCAAGTACATTTTAATATGAGGTCAATGTCCTTAAATAGAAAAGAACAAGCTGCCACACCAATTTCAAATGTTTTGGGAGGTAAGTACCACGGACAGAGTCACAGTCAGCACCATGGCCAGCGCCACCATCAGCTCCAGAGGGACAAGTGCCCTGAAGGTTTCATACAGGCACAAAGAAGGTTAGAAGGTTGAAAATGTTTTCTTATTTTATGGCTAATATCAAGTTAATGTCAAAGATTAATAATAAATTATTTTTTAACGCAAAAATATCATTTTATAGCCAATGCTTTGAAAAAACTTAGACATTACAATGACAGGTTTACTACAATGGTTTAAACACATGTGTTAATTGAGCATCGGTCTGCAATACTTAAAATATGGCATTTCAAGATGAAGACAAGACGAAGTGATTCTCTTGGAAGATTCCTCAGAGTAAAATCACTGACTTGAGTAAAAAATTCTCACCTTGCATACAGAACTCGTTCCAGAAACTTTGCATTAGCCCTCCCTTTCATAAAACATCCCCTATCCTATCTCTGCCTACATCTCTACTTACGTGGAACTGGCTTTCTGCCTTTATGGCCACATCATCCACATCACTCAGGCCCCATACCCTGCCTCAAGCTTACTCTACCTGAGGCCCACCTGATCACTTGGTTTACAACTGTACCCGTTAAGTCTGTTTGATTCATCTTTTATTTATTTATTTATTTATTTATTTATTTATTTATTTATTTATTTTTAGCTGAGCCATCCTGCCACCTGTTGGCAGCTCAAAGGCAACTCAGCTCGGGCTGGCATCGAACCACCGTTGCTCAGAGCTCAGCTCGCACTCTTGAGCAAGCTCTTAACCAACTGATTCACTCAGCTGGCCCCTGATTCATCTTTTAAAGAACGGAATTTACAATCAAGGTAAAGCATTTCTGGTAGCAGGAACATGCTTTACACATGATTTTACCCCAAAACACATTTCTCAATTCATCGATTTATAACCTTGAATGTTCATACCTTTTCACAACAGAATTTATCTACATTAAAAGTTAAATTTAAGCACACTCTTAATTAACCCTGTATTTAGAAAAAAAGTTTAAGAAAATTAGAAACCTAAGCTATATACACATATATTTTCTCATTAGATTTAACAAGTGTTCGTTTTTATTTCTGCCAATGTCTGCAAATAGGGAACCCTGGCTTCATGCACCGACTTACTTCACTTTGGTGCTGAACTCCTGCACTGTCTCAGCTTCTCACTATGCTTCAGATGAGAAGATGATAGTGAAGGGAATTGCTTTTGTCAGTGTCTCCTAAAATATGGCTGATAAGAACCACTAAGGGTGACTGTTAAAAACACGGATTCATGACTCAGATTCCCTCAGGGAGAGGCCTGGGAAACTCTTTTTTAAAAATAAACTCCCCAGCTATTTCTTTCAGGTAAGTCTGGAAAGCACTTGCATTTTCTTTCCTTCACCTACTGTACCCATGAAGTTGACATGAAATTATCTGACAAGATTCATACTCCATTTTCCCAATTCTGTCTAAGAAACAATCTAGTTTTTGCTTATAATCCACAAGTGGCTTAGTCCTATTTCCCCCGGAAGCCATAAATTGCTTTCTGTGCCCTTCCCTGGTAAACTAATGATGACTGTATAACACGTAAAATCCAAAATGTTCAGTATGCACTGCTAGGCCCTCCAGTACCTCTACTTCGCTCCAACACAATCCATTCCGGCAAACATGCTTTCTGAGCATTGCCTATAATTTTGTTGCTCCCATCTCAATGCCTTTTATTATATTATTTCTCTTCTTAAAAGCCTTTCTTCCTTGTCTCACCATGTAATGTTTTCCCCTTACTTCATAATCATGCTCAAAACTCCAGTGCCTAATTTACAATTGCATCAAAAACAAACACAAAACAAAACAAAATTAAAAACCTAGGCATAAATTTAACTGAGGAAGTAGACCTATACTCAGAAAATTATAAGACATTGAAGAAAGAAATTAAAGAAGATACAAATAAATGGAAGCATATACTGTACTCACGGATAGGAAGAGTTAACATACTTAAAATGTCTATGCTATCTAAGGCAATCTACAGATTCAATCTGTATCAAAATACGAATGGTATTTTTCACAGCACTAGAATAATCCTAAAATTTATATGGAACCATAAAAGACCCCAAACAGCCACAGTAATCTTGAGAAAGAAGAACAAAGCTGGAGGTATCACACTACCTGTTATCAAACTACTACAAGGTCACAGTAATCAAAACAGTAGGATATTGGCATAAGAAAGACACACAGATCAATGGAACAGAACAGAGAACCCAGAAATAAACCCAGACCTATATGGTCGTTTAACCTATGATAAAGGAAGCAAAAACATACATTGGGGTAAAGACCGTCTATTCAATAGATACATGCAAAAAAAAATGAAACCGGACCACCTTCGTACTCCATATACAAGAATAAACTGAAAATAGATTAAAAACTTAAATGTAGGACCCGAAATCATAAAACTAGAAGAAAACATAGGCAGTAAACTCTCAGACATTATCCTTCGTAATATTTTTACTGATATATCTCTTCAGGCAAGGGAAACAAAAGAAAAAAATACACAAATGGGACTACATCAAACTAAAAAGCTTTTGCACAACAAAAGAAACCATCAACAAACGAAAAGACATCCTACTAAATGGGAGAAGATATCTACCAGTGATACATCTGATAAGGGGTTAATAGCCAAAATGTATGAAAACTCCAATGCCTAGAAAAATTTCTCTGGCTAATTTTTCTGTCTCCAATCAACCCATTCACTCCTGTTCTATCTTAGCACTTTCACACACAGCTCTTAATGGTAATATTTGTACAAAGAAATTACCTTATACATATTCTGTGGGCTATGAATGTGCAGATATTCTTTCTCCCATTAGATGGTAATTTCCAGGTAGAATAGCAGGCAGATGAAGACGTAAGGATATAGGTACCATAACTATTTACTTTCCATTCTCATAGATCTCACCAGTAATATGAATATGATGAATGTTTAACAGTCTAACACCCAGTAACAGAAAATTATACACCTTTACATAACTATGAGAAAATTGACCTCAGGTAACTAAAAATATACCTACCTTCTATTTCTTGCCCAATAGAAAGTCCAGCCCATTTTCGCTGTAAAATAAGAGGGAAAAAAAACAACCGATCAAAATGAGAGAAATGAGGATTGTGTCCCTCAAAAAGACTTAGCCCTGTTGTTGAAGGCTTAGTCCCTGGCCCCTGTGAATGTGACTGTATTTGGAAATAAGATCTTTGCAGATGCAATCAAGTTAAGATGAGCTCACATCAAATTAGGGTGAGCCCTAAGCCAATATGACTGGCATCTTTATAAGAGAGAGACACACACAGAAAACAGAGGCGAAAGTCATGTGACAATGGAGGCAGAGACTGAAGTGATACGTCTACTGTCAAGGAACACCAAGGATAGCTGGCAACACCAAAAGCTAAGCATGGCACTAAGGCCTTCGGAGAGAGCACGGCCCTGCTGACACCTTTATTTCAGAGCTCTAGCCTCCAGAGCTGGCAGAGAATATAATTCTGTTGTTGTAAGCCACCTGGTTTGTGGTACCTTGTTACAGCAGTCTAGGAAACTTCTACGCTACAGTTTATATCTGAACATTAATCCCAAAACATACAAGGCTTTTTCTTTTTATAGTAAAGCCAGCACCACTAAGTAGATAACTCCTTTGCATAGCATAATGCTCCTGAAAACCTGTGTAGTAACAGATAATATTTCAGTGCTCTAAATGTAACTATGGTTAGTTATACTGTTTGTCACAGTACCACAAAAAGAAAGACACCTATGTCATAAAAACTAAATTAAAATGGGTCAGATAATCTACACTGAAACCCAAGCAGGGATTCAAATCATTAGGTGATCACGACTCCTCTTTGTGTACTAGCCAAAGGATTTCCAGGCATTTGCAACCAGGCTTTAGCTTCTCCTCGGGTCCTGACTGGTTACCATGGCAATAATGGATAGCGGTAGGCCAGATGGTGTTCAGGTAGAATCCGAGACTGGCTTGGTAGAGATTCAAAATCAGTAATTACTGGTAACACTCCAAAGACAGTGAGAAAAATACTCTTTGGCTGAAAATCAATAGTTTGTCTACTCATCTGAACCTTCTGGGTTTTGTGGTAGATAGTTAAGATGATGCTAAATTTAAAAAATGGACAACATCTAGTGCTCTCTCTTCCAGCTTTCTCACCAGAGGTCACTTTCCTCTCCTCTCTGGCCATCACATCCCTCTGCTGTAATATCCCACCCTACTCGCAGCCAATCTGAAATTTAGCAGCATGCTGGTTAAACCCAGACTTGGGTCACAGAGCAGCCTCATTTAGGTTCTGTAGTTTAACCCCAAAGGCAGTCTCAAACGGTCATAATAATACTACCTACGGTATGGGGTTGTTTTGAGAATTGAATGAGCGAATAGATGCAAAAGCATTTAGAATCGTATCTGGCCTATATATTAAGGTAACTGGGGCAATTTTTTTTAATAGCAGGAAGACAAGGAGAAATGCGGGGGACCAGCCCCCGCTGACCAGGGTTCAAGAAGGTGGACACGGCGTCAGCGGTTAATGAAAGACAGAAACTGTTTGTTGCAGTAAAAGACAGAAAATGAGGGAAGAAAATAAAGAAGGGAGACAGTGGAGACACCGAGAGAGTTAAAGAGAAAAGTGTCACACTTTATTACAATAACGTGTCCTTTTTATAGGGACTTTTGACCATTATCCAATTACAAGTTTAAATTCCACATGGTCTTGATGTATTTTTCTCTTAAGACCTTTAGTCCCTATAATTGTTCTCCTTAGGGCACACTGTGACCTTTTCTATAATCCCATCTATAATAATCTCTTTATGACCCAGACTCAGTTTCTACATAATCTGTAATCCTGGGTGTGAATACTAAAGAGAATCTCACTTTTGATATTTAATTTTGGCTTAACTGTACTCTCAAGACTTATCACAAACCTTACATTTTGTAATAAAAACACAGGCTTCAAGGGAATACAAATTTGAGGAACACATGTCTAATCAACAGTACTTTCAGATTCACCAAGCCCACTAAAGTCAACCTGCATGCCCCTCAATATTGGGCTACACGGCCCTCAACATCGAAATAGTCAGAAACCCCATTTCTGACCACCAGAATCCTAGATGGAGCTCTGGGAAAGCTGGCAAACCCTGGAATATTCCAAACCTTTGATCTATAGAAACAAATGTGAAAAGTAGTCCTGATAATGGAGAGGCCTTCAAACAGAGAAAAGGGAAATAGTGAGTGAAGATTTCCCATCATTTCTGAGCACTTCAAGAGATCCTTAATAGTTCCTCAAAAAACGAGTATTTGATTGGTCTCTTTCCCTAAACCTCCAGGGGAGTAAATCAATGCTAATTAGCACACCAGAAGGAGTAGGGGTAGTATTTACAATGCAGAGGACAGCGGGATCAGCAGCACAGGCAAGCTGACAGGGAGAAGAGGATACAGACAAGTACCTGTGATGCTCCTAGATTAGGTGTTACGGGCCTGGGGCGGTGCGAGGCACCTTTCCCACCACAGAGTTCACCAACAGTTATGAACAGAATCATCATCCTTCCAGTCCTTACAGGAGCCCAGCACGTTAGGTTGTACCAAGATGAGCCCAACAAGTTAGGTTGTACCAAGATAACAACTACTCATCTCCTAGTCTTCAGTCTGACATAACTGACATAATTTGAAAAATCACTATTAGATTTTACAAGTAAATGTTATTTTTATATCTTTTGTGTTGCCCCAGGAGTTAACATTAAAATAGCTTCACACCTTATCTGACAGCTAACTGATATTACTGCAGAATTTTTAAAAATTAGGAAAAAAACAATTAAGGCAATAAAAGGCAGACACAGTAAAATTGGCAAGTAAGAACACATCTTTAAATTCCACATATTATCTAGATGTTTTTCTTCAATGTGAATCAATACAGTTATAGGGTGATGCTTGCTTTAAATGAATCGATTCTTCTATGACTTTCAAGAAGAGAAGAGAAAAATGGCATCTGAGTTACCTGCGGTAAGCTGAACGCAATGCTCCCTGGAACCACGGACGGGTGGGTCCTCAGGGTAAAGGTGTACCTGTGGTTGGGAGAGGTCCTCACGATCACGTGCCTAAAGACAGAAACACAGTCAGCCCTTCACGTCACAGGAGATGAAGAATGCCATTGCCAAACATGGTCACTTCCAACAACTGGGGCGGGATGAGCGCCCGGAGGAAACATGGCATTAGGTGAGAGGCCTGAAGGAACAGGACCACAGATTTCATTTCCAGAAACTGCCAGCAAGTCAACATGCTTTCCAGGCATAAGGAGCACCTTTAGGCCAAACACACATCAAGCAGAGTCAGCACCAAGCTCAAGAGGGTACATACTCGCATCATCCAAAAATATCACCTTTCTCACATTTCCAGTTTACATAAAACTGATGACAGTTATTCCTTAATATTAAGTAAAAATTAAATGAATTTCCTCTCCTGAGAATTATTTCACATCCTATACAAAGGGAAGAGAACCAAAGAAAGAAGAACCTGGATGCAACAGTCAAAAAAAAAGTTAGTTTTTAGGACTAGTCTTTAAATCTCTCTGTAGACTCTCTCACAACAGGCTGAAAAAGTAATAATCAGGCCGGCCGCGTGTCTCAGTTGGTTAAGGGTTGGCTTAGAGCACATGCTCTGAGCAACAGGGTCGCCAGTTCGATTCCCACATGGGCCAGTGAATGCTGCGCTCTACCTGAGCTGTCCCTGAGCTGCCAACAGGTGACAGGATGGCTCAGCTGGTGTAAAAAGAAGATTGCCTGTTCAATGGTGGGCTGTGCTCTCCCGCAACTAAGACTGAACTCGGCACCTTGAGCTGAGCTGCCGCCCAGACGGCTCAGTGGATAGGGCGTGCACTCTTAACAACAAGGCTGCCAGGTTCAACTCCCGCATGGGATGGTGGCTACGCCCACCTGCAACTAAAATTGAACACAGCACCTTGAGCTTACAGGCCACGAGCTACCAAGGGGAAGCCAGATGGTGACTAGTGCCCTTCACAACTAAGACTGAAAAACAACAACTTGGCTGGCCCCTCCCCCAACTCCCCAATAAAATCTTTAAAAAAAAGAAAAGAAAAAGTAATAATCTGTAAAATTAAAAAGATGGCAAAAATGAAAAAAATTTCACAAAATATGTCAACTTTCATATAGATATCAATATTTACTATTTCAAAGCATTTTGTGCTAATTCACTCTGCTCAGAACTTACCCATAAACAGATATCATCTGATGATAACCTCTTACACCAAGAAACTACCAAAACTGTGTGTAAGAGAAAAGCTTCCAACTGTTACACAACAGCATTCTTTTTTAAAATTATCTTTTAAAACGCTCTACTTTTTTAATATTAATGATTAATGTTTCTACACATACCATTTTGCCACTAGAACACAAGTTCCTTCTATCTACCATATTTTAAGTAACTCCATCATGGGGACAGTGAATATTTGACATATGTAAAAGAATTCCATAAACAAATTCTCACACTGACTATCTATACTCCAGTTTATATGTAGAAAGTTCTATGTTCTAATTAGCATCAGAGAATTTCTAGGACTGGAAACAGTATTACTACAATCATGTAGTACAGCCCCTTACCCTGAAGCTGAAAACCAAAAATCATTAGCAATTCTAATTCTGTGAAACTCATGTATTTCACAGATTGCAAAAAAAAAAAAAAACCAAATAAAAAAAAAAAAAAAAGAGAGAGAGAGGCTCGGTTAAAATCCTGCTTCTTTGTTCCTTATTTCCCTGGTCTGCCTTCTGGTAGAGCTCCCCATCTCCTAACCTGTACCAACCTCAGAAGCATGTGGATGGCACTGAACTGGACAGCAGGGGCTTCAGAAGTTCTGGCAGTGGGTGACATGAGCCAGTTAAAATAAGTGACAATGAAAAATGCTTGTAAAGATTCTACATTTGTTATGCACCTTCCAATTCCCAGGTCATTTAGATTAGCATAGTAATAGTGATCAAAACAGCTAATATTTATTGAGGACTTAATGTGCAAGGCACTGTTCTGAGGGCTTTATTTGTATAACTATCTTCACAACTCCCTTGATAAGTATCACCCCCATTTTACAGATTAGGGCATAGAGACAGAGATGGTAAATAACTTATCCATAGCCACCCAATTTGTAGACAGCCAGAATCCAAAGTTAGACAATCTGAATCAGAGCCAAAAACCCAATGATTGTATTATATGATTCATATAACCAGTCGATAAAAAATAAGTTATATATAAAAAGCTATGTATGATTTTAAAAACATTATAGTTATCAAAATTTAACAGAATAAAGACTGATACACATAACTCTTTCTCATCTCTTCCATTTTCTAACTCAGCAAGAGGAATAAAAAATTATTCTCAGGTTTACTACAAAATAAGGGCTCTTTAGAAGTGTCTAAAATAACACCTACAGGTTAGAAGAAAATAAAGTTAGAGACTCACTGGCCAGGCTGGAAATCTTTTTCATTCACAACCGCACAATTGGTTAAAGATAATTCATCTGTAGGACATCTCGCAGCTTGCATACTCTATAAAAATCAAGGATTAGGAAAATAAAATTCAGTCATCTGTTATAAACTTAAAGAATAGTCAATACCTTCCTGTCCTCTATTTCTCATCACCTGCTGTAAATATCTGTTGTTTCTGACTCCCAGCATCCCTTCCTCTGTGATACTAGCAAACCCTTCCTCTGGGAAACTGTTCCTTCCCCAATGCACAGGCTTTTGTGGGCATGCCAATCACAGCAGTCAGACACCACCCAGAGCCCTACTCTGCCCATGGGATCTTATGGAAACAGGTAATAGGAGAAAGGAATTCTCTCTTGCCTCACCACCACATGCCGGAGACTTTCTGCTCTAAGAGAGAATAAAATTATCACAGAGATAGCAAAGGAAACAGACAGAGACACGTTGAAACACAGACCCAACAACCAAGTTAAAGACCTTGAGTCCTGAATGTTGGTTATGAGCCAATAAATTCTCTTTTTTGCTCATACTTATTTGAGTTGGTTTTCCATCTCTTTCAAAGAAAAGAATTTTGACCGATTCAAACACAATGAAGTAAATTCAGCAAGTATGGTAAAGTGTATCATGAAAAGTATCTTTTTATAAGAGATTCCAAGTGGCTATGAACCATTATAGATTGAGAAAAACCATCTTCCAAATATCTTCTCACAAAGATAATTACAGGGTTATATTTTTTAAAAAAGCAATCTTTTTGATCAACAGCGACTACTAAAACATTCCTTCATATAATGTCTTTAACCAGTAACCTCTCCACCATAATCTAGGGTTTCCTAGTTGGTAAAACATGGCACTCGGTCACAGTCTATTTATGACTAAAGTGCTCTTTCTTTAAACCTCAGGCCAAAGCGGATTCTTCTTAGTCTCCTAAATACAAATTTATGGAGAAAAACAAATTGCTTTTGGCTTTGCTTTTGTTTTCACTCAAAAGCATTTTCAATAGTTAACCCAGTTGTTTGGAGCAATGGTCTGTAAAGTGGGATATAAAGTGCACTGAAGGGCTTGCAAGACAAATCCAAGTATCGGAATAAACCAACAGCTGGCAGAGTGGCTCAGCTGGTTAGAGCACAAGCTCAGAGCAACAGGGTCTCCAGTTCGATTCCCACATGGGCCAGTGAGCTGCACCCAAGCTGAGCTGCCGCAAGGTTGCCGGTTCAACTCCCACATGGTATGGTGGGCTGCACCCCGTCCCCCAACTAGATTGAAAGCAGCGGCTGGACTTGGAGCTGGGCTTGCGCCCTCCACAACTAAGAGTGAAGGACAACAACTTGACTTGGAGCTGATGGGTCCTGGAAAAACACAATGTTCCCCTTCCCCAATTCCCCAACGCTATTTCCTTCCCCGATTCCCCAATAGAATCTTAAAAAAAAAAAAAAGAATAAACCGAATTTAGAAACAGGCCTCAGAATAGGTGTTTCACAGAACATTACACTGAGAGGTTAAGGAATCATCAAGCCTCACCTTGCTTTGTCTTAACACCAGGAAAATGAGAATATATTTCTCATCTTTAGCTCATCCTTTTTTACTTCTATTTGTATATGTTTTACTGTGTATCTAAACTATTAGCATCTAAGTTATAAATAAATATGTACATATACTGGGGATACATAAAACGTTTTTTACTTATGGGATTCATGATAAACTGTTTGGAAATCACTATTTAGAACCTGAGATGAATAAAGTCTAGGTCATACGTTTGCTTTCTGAGTAGACAGTATTTCTGCCCACAGTCACGGTTTGACCAGACATCTGACCAAATGTACTGAGCTTTTTACTTTCCCTACAACCTTCTTTCTTTTACAGTAGTCCCCCTCCTTATCAATGCTTTCACTTTCCACAATGTCAGTTATCCATGGTCAACCGCAATCTGAAAACATTAAATGTTGAATTCCAGAAATAAACAATTCATAAGTGTTAAATTGCATGCTGTTTTGAGTAGTGTGAAGAAATCTCACGCCATCCTGCTCCGTCCCGCCCAGTTGGGAATCATTCCCTGTGTTCAGCGTCTCCACACTGTATGTGCCACCTGCTCATTAGACAGCTAGTAGCCGTCTCGGTTATCAGATAAGTTATCCGGGAGAGACCATCTTCACATAACTTTTATTACAGTTTATTATAATTGTTCCATTTTATTAGTAGTTATTGTATCTACTTACTGTACCTAATTTATAAATTCAACTTTACCATAGGTGTGTATGTATAGGAAAAAAAACACAGCATATATAGGGTTTGGTACTACCTGCGGTTTCAAGCATCCACTGGAGGTTCTAGGAACGTACCCTCTGTGAATAAAGGGGGACTGCTGTATATTCTTCCCTCTCCCCTAACTAGGAGCCCCTTGCCTGTCAAGTCCTATTCATTCTATAATTCTCAGCTCAGACATTACTTCTTCTAGAAGATATTCCCAGACACCTTACTCTTCCCATTAAACTGTCTCAACTAACTTCAAATGGAAGCGTCTAACTGTATTTTTATTGTATTGTCTGTTTATGTGTTTGCATTGCATAAATGACAGTAAACTTCTCAAGGACTGAGACCATATCTTGCACCAGTGTTTGGTTTTTGAGGCTAGTATAGGGCCTGGCATGCAGCAAGTGATCATCAAACATTTGTTGAATAAATGAACTATGGGTTAATACAAATCTATTTCAACCACAGAACAAACAATTCAAAGAACATGTATAAAAGGACATTTCAAGCTTACTGAGAGAGTGATATAATTCAATTAAAGTTATCTAATAGTTCAAAATTAAACAGAACTGATACAGCAAAAGTGATTTAAAAAATTTATAAAATGCTAAGTTAACCTTTTCATGTATCAACTTGTTTGGGCCTGCCAAGTGGCGTGGTGGTTAAGTGCTGGCTTGGGAAGCCAGCGGCCCTGGTTCCGTCCCACATATGAGGGCCAGTGACACTGCCCTCAAAAAAAAAAAAAGGGTTATCAACTTGTTTATTTGTTAGAGGTGGTGCCCTTCAAAGGAGAGTGAAAAAAATATTTAGAAGTCATCTGGCTAGCACGAAAGCAGATGCTGTGAGCAAAAGGCCTCCATACTGGAATCAAGAAGCATCTGTGTTTTCATGGTAAGCCAAGCAGGGTACCTCACTTTCTCATCAAAATATAAATCCCTATAAATAGTAGCTGTACTTACCGCTGTAATGCCAAGGGAATAGTCCACAATTTTTCTGACTTTGACCTTGCCTCCAGGAAACAATAATAAAAGCCCAGCCACTGTAACCATGTAGCTATTAAGAAATGAAAATACAAAATGGATGGGCAATTTTATATAAATTTAGTAATCTGAGTGACCAGAGCATTTAGCAGTCTGAAAGCTATAGAAACGTTTCCATTAACAAATGGAAATGTAAAAAACTCTTCACTGCCGCTCAACAAAATGAAAATCCCAACAAATCCTTAATGGAAACTTCAGGGGGAGTAATTATATCATTGCTTATTTGAGAGCCTTTAAAGTGCAGAAAGAGAATTTGCTTCTCTCCATGAAAAAATTGGGGGTATTTAACCAGAACTCCTCTGGGTAACATTATACAGTTATTGAATTTAAATAACATACTTTCATCCAAAGGTCCACTTTAAAAGTTGGGTTAAGTCTATATGTTATTGTTTACCAAAGAATTTAGCAGTGCAAAATAAACAGAAAAAAACAAAGAGTGTGGTGCCTGCCTAAAAGGGCTCATTACCAATAACTTGCCCCTCCCCTAACTGCAACACTTATGGATTTACTGGTTCTTCCTCTGTGACGCTTCAGGCTTTGGTCATATCTCTCAATATTCTAAGAGTATCATGAACTCCAAATTAACCTGTAAGTTTAATATAATTATAAACAAAATCCCAATGGGTCTTTTGTAAAGTCAGTCTAAACAGCAACTGGCAAAGCAAATGTAGCAGGGGACATGGGAGGGAAGTTTTAACTTGTGAAAATAGCCAAGAAAATTTTCAGAAAGAGTGAGGAGGGCTGGCCCTACTAGACATCAAAACATGCCATACACTGTAATTAAAACGTGGTACAAACAGTTCAATGAAGTAGGACAAACAACCCAGAAATAGAACTAGATACACATGAGAACTTAGTACAGTATATGAGATTTATAATCAGCAGGGCAAAGCTGAACTAATAAATGGTGCTGAGGAACTTACTATTCATTTGGTGGTTGGGGAGCGTGTTAATAATAATAGCTAATGTGGGGCTGGCCGAGTGGCACGGTGGTTAAGCGCTGGCTTGGGAAGCCAGTGGCCCTCGTTCAGGTCCCACATATGAGGGCCAGTGACACTGCCCTCAAAAAAAAAAAAATGCTAATATGTTTTGAGAGCTTATTATACGCCAAGTACTCTTTTAAAAGCTTTATACCAGAAAGCAGCCCAGCCTACGGGAGTCTCTTTCCTATTGCCAAAATAGAAATAACATTATTTGCTTCACTCTAGCTAACATTTTTGTTTCCTATAACACACAAAAAATTTACTTCTCTCTAAATGATTTTCTAAACGTGACTCGTTCTGAATATTGCATACTTAGGAAAGAAAACTATTCTAAATTTTTTTTTTTTTTTGAGTGCAGTGTCACTGGCCCCCACATATGGGACCCGAGCTGGGGCCACTGGCCTTCCAAGCCAGCGCCCAACCACAGAGCCACTCAGCCGGACCAAAACTATTCTAATTTTAAGGTGACTAGACTGAAGATTCCATGTTTTTGTCGTATAGAACCCTCCAATTTGATTCAAGCACATAACTCAGCTCCATTTCACCACAATCAAGAACCACAACATTCTATTCTGAACCTTACAGAAGCATCTCAAAAGACGTATCTCAAATGTATAGGAGGTAGAACCCTTCATCTGTAGGTTTGATCCCATCTATCCAGCCTTTGCGCTTTCGCATGCTGAGTCACTGTGGTGAGCCTCTCTTCCCAGAGGCATGTCCAAGCCTTGTAGGGACTTAAAAAGCAAAAATCCCTTAACTGTTTCCTCAGATTATCAACCTTTTCTCTCTTCACTTGACAACCAAACTTCTCAAGTCTCTCTTCCTTGCCTCCCATTTTCTAATCCTAAAGCAATTGAAAAGAAACCCTGTACCTATTAGCAGTTAGTCCCAATACTCACCTCCCTTGGCCCCTGGCAACCACTAGTCTACTTTCTGCTCTGGATTTGTCTATTCTGGTCTTTTCCTATAAACAGAAACATACAAACTGTCATCTTTGTGACTGGTTTCTTTCACTTAGCACAATGTTTTAAAGACCATCTATGTTGTAACATATGACAATACTTCACTCCTTTTTATGGCTGGCTTATATTCCATTGCATGGATAGATTACATGTGCTTATCTATTCACCAGCTGATGGACACTGGGTTATTCCCGCTCCTGGCTACTGTGAATGATGATGCTATGAGCATCCATGTACAAGTTTATGTATGAACACATATTTTCAACTCAGTTATATACATAGGAGTAGAATTGTTGGGTCATTATGTTTAACTTTTTGAAGAACTACCCAGCTGTTTTCCACCATGGCTGCTCCATTTTACATTCCCACCAGCTGTGTATGAGGGTTTCAATTTTTCTACATTACCACAAGCACGTTTTTAAAAAACTATAGCATCCTAGTGGGTATCAAGTTGTATTTCATTGTGGTTTTGATTTGCATTTCCCTAATGACTATGATATTAAGCATCTTTGAATGTGCTTATTGGTCATTTGCACATCTTTTTTGGAGAAATGTCTATTCAAGTCCTTTGGCCAGACTGTTGTGGCTAAAATGGCTTTGCAACTCTATCTGAATTGTAGGACCAACTTGTCCATTTCTGGAAAAAGGCAGTTGGAATTTTGAAAGGACTTCATTACACTTATAGATCAAGTTGGGGAATTAATAATATTAATGTTAATTAATAATATATAATTATATTATTATACATTCATAATATTAAATTAATAATATTCAATCTTCCAGTCCATGAACCCAAGATGTTTTCCATTTATTTAGATCTTTCATTTCTTTCAGCATGTTTTGTAGTTTTCACTGTTCAAGTCTTACACTTATTTGGTTACATTTATTCATAGGTATTCTATATTTTTTATGCTAATTGCAAATGAAATAGTTTTCTTAATTCATTTTCAGACGTTTGTTGCTAGTGTATGGAAATGCAACTGATTTTTGTATACTGATCTTGTATCCTGTAACTCTGCTGGATACATTAGCTGTAATATTTTTTTTGTACATTCTTTAGGATTTTCTACATATAAAATCATGTCATTTGCAAACAGAGATAATTTTATTTCTCTCTTTTCAATCTGAATGCCTTTTTGCCCCCTTCTTTTTCTTGCTTACCTGCCCTACCTAGAACCTCCCATATAGTATGGAATGAAAGTGGTGAGAGCAGACATCCTTATCTCGTTCTTGATCTTAAAGAGATAAGCTTTCAGTGTTCACCAGTAAGTATGACGTTAGCTGTGGGTTTTTCTGTTGGTTGAATTTTGTTTGTTGAATTAAATTTTCAGAGTGCCAATTCATAACTTGCTCTGAGAATCTAATAAGAAGAGATCTGTGAAGGTGCTTTCAAAACTGTAAAATACCATTCAATATATTCCTTTTTTTTAAAAAAATAGCTTCAGGTGTACAACACAGTGCAATAGTTATACTTTTTACCCCTCAAAGTGACAACCCCCCCCAATTCTCCACATAACTCCTCCCCCCCATATCATACTATGTATTACAATTCCTTTGACTCCCTTCCACCGTATAATCCACATCCTGTGACTATCTATATATTCAATTACAGTTGGCATACAATATTATACAACATCAATTTCAGGTATACAGTGCAGTGATCAAGCCTCTACTCCATCCATGAAGTGGTCTCCCTAACAAGACATGTGACCATCTGACACCCCACAAAATTTTTACAATATCATATTCCCCGAACTGTCTTTCATATCCCTGTGACAATGCTGTAGTTACCTATTTATGCTAATGCCTTCCCCTTCTCCCTCATCCCCACCCTCCTCCCAACTAGCAACCCTGTTTTTCCTCTATATCTATGAGACTGTTTCTGTTTCCTCTGCTCATTCATTCAGTTTTTCAAATTCCACATATAAGTGAGATCATATGGCATTTGTCTTTCTCCGACTGACTTATTTCACTTAACGTAATAGTCTCTAGGTCCATCCATATCATTGCAAATGGTACAATTTCATTCTTCTTTATAGCAGAGTAATACTCCACTGTATAAATGTTCTACAGTTTCTTAATCCAGTCATCTACCGATGGGCATTTCGGTTGTTTCCAAGTCTTGGCTATTGTAAATAGCGCTGCAATAAACATAGGGGTGCATAATTTCTTCGAATTAGCATCTTGGATTCTTCTGGGTAGATACCCAAGAGTGGAATTGCTGGGTCATACAGCAGTTCCATTTCCAGTTTTTTGAGATACCTCCATACTGATTTCCATAATGGCTGCATTAATCTGCAGTTCCACCAACAGTGCACCAGGGTTCCCTTTTCTCCACACCCTCGCCAGCACTTGTTGTTTGTTGATTTGTTGATGATAGCCATTCTAACAGGAGTGAGGTGGTATCTCATTGTGGTTTTTATTTGCATTTCTCTGATGATTAGTGAGGTTGAACATTTTTTCATATGCCTGTTGGCCATCTGTATGTCCTCTTTAGAGAAATGCCTCTTCATATTCTCCGCCCATTTTTTAATAGGGTTGTTTGGTTTTTTTGCACCATTCAATATATTCTTATTTAGTAACTTAGTGCTCTTACTCTGAAAAGTTTACTCCAAAAGTTAAAAAAAAAAAAAATCAAAACAATGTTTGTGAATCCCTCATTTTTTTCAATTCCCAACATCTTAATGCAAGTTTGGCACCTGTGTTCTTTTTTTTTTTTTAGAGGGCAGTGTCACTGGCCCTCATGTGGGATCCGAACCGGAGCCGCTGGCATCCCAAGCCAGCTCTTAACCACCTCGCCACTTGGCCGGCCCACCTGTGTTCTTTTGAAGGGAGAAGAATCTGTGGGAAAGAAATCAGAACAAAGATCCAAGGTCTAGAGCCCCTCCCCGGCCCAACCCCTAAGACCTGTGGACTCTTCCCTTCCCAAGACTCAAGGCATTTACAAAAATAGAAAGGAGAGCTACAAAACAGGCAAGAAGAGGCAGCATGGTACAAAGGGAAGAACACAAGATTTAATGGAAGAAGTTAGCTGTGATTCCAGATGTTCAGAAGCCAATTGGGGGGAAAAAAGACACCTAAAAATATTAGGTCTAATAAACTTCACATCTTCAAAGCTACAAAACCTATTGACTTACAGCCGTAAGTCTGCACTACACTTATTAAATTGCTGACGTTCATGAGTCACCATAATTAAATATGCTAATAATTCATGATGTATGTGCTTATATTATTGAGAGGTTTCTCATTTAATTTAATAAATTCAGCTTGATAATAAATATAAGCACAATATCATGGTATAATTTATATTTTTTATTATTTAGAAATAATTGTTCACCAAAAATTGAGTCAAAAGTTGGCTGTTGGAAGGTGAAAAGGAATTACTAGCCTGCTCTGCTCAATGGAATGAGTGTTTAATACATATCTCTAATGTCCCAGGCGCTGGGCTCTGTGTGCTGTGCTCAGTCACCAATGAAGCACTGACTACTTTTTATATTTCTTGAATACTGAATAAGAATAAAATATAAAATATATGTAAGATATAAAACACCATGAAATAACCACATAGCTACCACCCACTTTAAGAAAAAGAACATAAAGATTTCTTTAAATCAACTTTTTATTAAAGAAAAACACACATACAGGAAAGGACATACATTGTAAGTATTTGGCTCCATGAATTTCTACAAAGTGAACACACCCAAGGTAACCAACACCGGGTTCCAGAAAGAGAACATTACCGGCATTCCACAACAAGCACCCCACTGGCCCCAAGGTCACTAACCCTTCACTCCCAACCACAGACAACAGCTATCTTGTTTCTATCCCCATATCTTTTAAGATAAAAACATAGATTAGTTTTGCCTGTTTTTGAAAACTATAGAAATGGAATCATACAGCATGGATTGTGTCTGACTTCTACCCCTCGATACTATCATTATGAGACCCATCCATGTTGTTGCATTTAGCAAGAGTTCGATTCATTTTTCATGGTTTCTATGGTATATAATTATATGAATATACCACAATTATTTATTCATTTAACTTGTTTCTAGTTTTTAATTATGAATATTGTTATTAACATGTTTGCCCATGTCTTTTGAATAACATATGAGTATGTATGCATTTCTAATGAATATATTCTCACCTCACCTCACCTCACCCCACCGGGCCTCCAGAAGAAATGCTGGGTCATAGGCATACAGGGCATATATTCAGCTTTAGGGAATTTTGCCTAAGGTGTATAGTATAGTGTTTTGATATAAGTATACCTTCTGTAATCATTACTACAATCAAGCTAATTAACATATCCATCACCTCACATAGGTACCATTTTGTATGTGATGAGAATATTCAAGATCTATTCTCTTAGCAAATTTCAAGTATACAATATATTATTATTATTAACTACAGTTGCCATGCTCTCTAGCATTTTAAACTGTTTCTATGGGAAGGTCAGTTTGGGTCCCATATGACCTATACTGCAGGAAATAACTATGCTTTCTTAAATGTTTGAAAATTGGATATAGGTGAAGGTGTTAAAGGGAAGAAAAGACAACAACCCTGAAATCTAGAAACAAGGCTGTGCACATACATTTGGAGAAAAATCTGGAAAAAATATCTTCAACAATTTATAAGGAACTAAATGGGAGAGCTCAAAACACGTATCAATGGTTCTCAGCTTTAGCACACATCAGAATCTTAAAAGAGATTGCAGGGACCCCACCTCCAGTTTCTAATTTAATCAGCTTGGGGTGGGGCCTGAGAACTTGCGTTTTGAACATGTTTACAGGTGATGCTCATCAGCTGGTCTGCAGTCCACTTTGAGAATCATTGTTCTAAGTAAGGAGAAACGAACTTGATAAAAACCGAAATATTGACAGGTTCATTTCTTTCAACAACATTAGAGAGGGAAAAAAAAATCGCTTCCATTTTTTGGAAAAGGCTTCAGTAATGCTCTTGGTCCGTTTCATCGTTTAATTTGGTAAATGTAATTAAGTTTATTTTGATGCTTGATGAGTAGTAAATTGATTGGAAGGCAAAATATACAAAAAACAGTCAGACTCACTATCTGCATGTGAAGAAAAGGGGCTGCGTTGGAGTCCAGCAGCTGCTCCAAGTTGTATCTGTGCTATCATATTAACGATTTAAATAATAAACAACAGCAGAATATTCAATAACTTGGCAGAGAATATAACATTAACATTCAAACTACAAGCTTTGCCCAAAAATGATTATTAAGGTATTCAGAAATTAATGTTTATTCATTAATCCAAAAACCATTAATATTTCCATGCCAGGCTCTGTTCTAAACAGTGGATCCTAAGTCTGCTATCATCTCCCAAAATTTTGTTAATATTATTCTCTAGGAGAAAAATACCTAGAACAATAAAATTTTTAAATCCCCCAACACAGATGTTCTTTGGAAGACCCAGAATTAGTGCTAATTACTACTTTCACTGCTTGTCAAACCAAGTAAGAAAATGTTTGTTAAGATGTAAATAACACTAAAACACCTTACAATTTAAAAAAATCTACAAGTGAAACCCTAAAATACTCTATTACTTAATGATTTTTAAAATAAGTGAATGTTGGATTTGAAAAATGACAAGTTATTTCTTAAATTAATAATTTCCCCATTTTCTCCATTACCAAGATCTATATGGTTAGTGCAGAATACATGAGAACTTTAGCACTTCATGCTGAATTTAGCAAAGGACCAAAATACCCTGCATTACTCATAAACAGCTGATGCAAATTCATTTGGTTTCAAATCTATAGAGCACAAAACTGTGATAAATTATTGGCATTTTTTTGGCTTAATGTCAAAAAAAATGAATAGAAAAATCAGCTTTTTAGAGTAATTCAGCTGAATTTTATTGAAAAAAATACGTAGGTCAATACAATAGGTAAATTTAAATCTAAAAATAATTTTTTTTAAAGGAGGAGGATTCAGTTGCTCCTGAAATTCATACAAGGGCCAAGAAATGCCAAATGAAGAAAAATAAGGAAGGGGCTACCCTACCAGACAGCAAGAATAATTTTAAAGCTATGGTAATTAAAACAGTGGTACTGGTGCACATACAAACAGAATAATGAAACAGAGTCCAGACAGATGGGTATAAAACAGAGATAGCATAGAAATCAGTGTGGAAAAAGGATGGACTCAATTTAAGTGATACTGGGACAACTGGTTATACATATGAATAAGATAACATTAGTTTCCTAATTTACACCAAACAAAAATAAATTTCAGATGAATTAAACACCAAAATGTGAAAAGCAAAACTTTAAGCCTTTTAGAAGAAAATTTTTCTGACTTCAAGGTGGAAAAATTTTCCTTAAAAACACACAAATACACTAATCATGGAAGGGGGAAATGGGTAATTACAACTATAATAAAATTTAAATCTAAAACTCTATAAACAAGAAATAATCATCACTGTCTGGGGGAAGCTATTTGCAACTAACGAAGGATAAGACTTCCAAAGCACACCCTCCACCTCCCCGAAAAGGAAAATTCTACAAATCTATTTTCTAAAAAATGCTAACAGCCCCACAGAAAAAAAATGGGCAAAGCATATACAAAGGTAATTATAAAAGGAAATCCCAATGACCAATATGTAAAAAGCTCAATCTCACCAGTAACCAGGGGGAAAAAAAGCAAATTTAAACAATAAGATTGTTTTACACCTATCATATTGTGTAAATTAAAATGTCTATGGTATTAAGTGCTGGAGAGGACATGAGTAGGAGGCAATCCTTTACTGCTGGTAGGAATGACATAACTGAGAAAAAAGTAACGCATCACCCAGCAATTCCATGTAGCAATTCTAAAGACGTTATATGTGTACGTCTCTAACACAGGCCCTAAAGAAACTCTTACATATGTATGTAAGGAGACATACACAAGAATGTGCACTCCAGAAAAAATAAATTGGAAACCAACTAAATTGTTCTCCGATAGGGAAACAGATAGTTGTGGTATATTCGCTGTATATAATAGAATATTACGTAGTAGTTAAACAGAATTAACTGTTACTCTATATGTCAACGTGACTAAATCTCAATTGTTATTTTAAATGAAAAATGCAGATTTCAGAAGGAAATATACAATATAATGCCATTACGTACATTTTTAAACATGTTTGCAAAGATTCACTGTTCTACCAATACAAGAATTTTCAACAGAAGAATAATATACTTTCACCTTACACCCTTACACCTTGATTTAAATACTTGAAAAAAGAATACATCCATGTTAAGCATAAATTCCTCTGGGTTTCAGAAAGAAGCTATTTAATAGTGCTGTAAAGAGTTCAATTTTATTTTCTAAAATATATTGCATTTGAAGATACTTTTAAAAGTCTCCACTAAAGTAATACACAAAAGCAATAACTATTGCATATAAGGTTGCAGAAATACGACATGCTTTGGATAGCAAAATTGATTTAGAAAACGAGACTGCGAGACATTTGTATTATTTGTTTTGATCTGTGGTACTGCACCTAAGCTAGCTCCAATTTACAACATGTGCTCCAAAACTTCATCTGAAGGTTGGTTATTTGGTAACGATGTCATTCACTCATAAAATGTGATACATGGATAGATTTCTGGACTAAGCTACAAAAGCTTCTTCAATATACTACCTGACACTAAATACACTAGCCTGTCTAGACAAAACAGTGGATTAAATAAATTTTGCCTCTAACATCTTCCTACACTCCTTTTAACTCCTAAGAGAGTTCTCTCTCTTAGATTCCTATTTAACATTGTCTTACTCTATTTCTTCACAACAAATCACCTCAGCTAGGTGTAGGAACTTAGGAAGAAAGATCCATTGGTTTATTTGCATTTGTATATTTGTATATGTAAGTTTATTTGTATATGTGTATTTTTAGAAGAGGACTGCTGAATCTCCAGTAAGTGAGATTTCTGACAATTTTAAAAGGACAGAGTACAAAAAAATTCAGGCAATGTGGAAAGGCTTTCTTCTTTTCTTTTTCAGTAGTGGAGTGGTGGTAATAGGATAAGGGCCTAGAAAACACCACCAAATAAAGTAGCTTTACTAAGGAGCCTCTCTCTACCTAGAGTCAACACTCCTAAGCTGGTAAGGTTGTATTTCAGAGTTTTTCTCTGATGCCATGATTCCAGAGCAGCTGTAGCATGAGAATTCTGAAAGATGGAGTGGAGGCCTAGGGCAGGGGTACCCATTCGTATATGTGGCATTCATTTTAAATAAGACTCTATATTCAATGTACGCAGTAAGAATTTATAATTTTAGAATCTGCTTTATTACAAGGAAAAATTTAGAACAGCTGAAAAAAACTTATTACCTAATGGAATCTTTTTGAAAATCCAAAGGGAACCAGATAAGTTTACATCAATTGGTCATTTTATCGTAAAAATGTATCCAGCTTACCATTTCATTTTTTTTTTATATAGGAAATACACTAAAACAATAATGACAGAAACTATTTTATTTTAGGTTTTTTTCCTTTTCAGATCATGGACTTCAAGATATTTTAGGGATTAATCAAGCTCTGATGCCCTCGATGCATATGCTGAATAACATCACACATTTTATTCTGCAGCCAATTTCTCAGATGAACTAAACATGATGCTTTCTTTTTTGGCCAGAAAAAGCAAAAGGCAACACATACTACAGGTAACTAATGTTATCAATGGCAGAAATCAGTGATACAACACACACACACACACACACACACACACCAATTACAGTGAACAAAAATACCATTTACAAGATGATGTCAGAATGCCAAAATTAACTAAACTAACCAAAGGCAATAACAATTCAAAATGGCTTTTCTCCCACTAAAAAAGAAATACACAACCCATTTTTAAGAGTATTGCAACAAGGCTAATTCTATTATCAAAATCTGATTGGACGTCACTAGAAAATTATGGCTATCAGAAGAAATGATAAGACAATCAGAGATGGGTCAAAGGTGTTCAGATTTTCCAAAAGGTAGACAGATTTTCCAAAAGTAGTTTTTGATAATTAAAACTTTGAGAGCAATCTCCAAAAAGTTCCAGGTAAGGTAAATTACCCAGAGTGTACTGATGGGTGTCAGCCTACAGGGGGTCTCTAGCAGCATGCTCAAGAGCTATTTCTGACTCTGTCTTACTCCACTTTTTATCAATGACTTGAATGTAGACATAGAAGTTACAATTAGTAAAGGGTACAGATGAAACAAAACTGGGAGAGCTACTATGTTGCATAACATGAAAAAAATCAAGTCTCAAGAAAACCTTCAACAAGTAACAGATATGCCCTGACCTGTGGGAAAAAAGAACAACAGTAAAGGGGATAAATGTAAGGTCTTACATTTAGGTTCAATAAAACAACTGTACAATACCTAGAGGTTCTGATTTTAAAAGAACATGAGAGTTTTACTTGACTGTAAGCTCAGTATAAGCCAAGAATGGGATTTACTGGAGAAAAAGAGCAAACACAATTTTACCCTGTATTAATAATGGTAGTGTCTAGCTCATGAGAATATAGTTCAGTATATCCTTCACTAATCACTGTGGTCCACTCAGCACATCTTAGAAGAAGTATCAACAAAACAGAGCATTTCCCAAGGAAGGTAACCTAAATGATAAAGGATTTGGAATACAGAATATTCAAGGAATTGGGATGTTTAATTGGCAAAAGAGAATATCCGAGGGAATCTGTAACCTATCTTCAAATATCTGAGGAACTAAATACAAAAGGAATTGTATTTAGTTCTATGTAGCTAACTCTAAACAGCAGAAATAATACCTATGTATAAAAGTTACATGGAATTCCATATAAAACAGATCTTAACAGGGCAATAAAATGGGCTAGCTTTATGGTGGGCAATGCACCCTTTATCACTAGAGTATTCAAAGGGAGATTAGATTCATTCTCCACAAAAACGTATTGAGCACCTAGGTCCCAGGCAGTTTGCAAAGCACAGATGATGACAGTGAATAAAAAAACTAACACAGTCTCTGCTTTAATGGAAGGAAAATTCTAATGAGAGAGGCAAATAATCACACTAATAAATTTGAAATGACAAACAGATAAATCTCTGAGGAAAGGAATACAGTTCAAGAGCATATAACAAAGGATCCTGACTTGCAATGTGGGATCAGAACAGACTTCCCTTGAGCAGCTGAGTGACCTACGAGGAAGGGAATGGTTGGGAGCAAAACATTACAAAGGAAGAAACAGCACATGTAAAGACCTTGTGGTAAGGGAAGCCCCTGTAGGTGCAAAGAACTGAAAGGCTTATAACCTGAGCATAGAGAGTAAGGAGGGGGACAGAGAGAAGCAGGAGCAGAACCACAAAGGACCTTGTAGGCCCAGTTACAGATTTCCTGTCTTCTCCCAAAAGCAATGGGACGCTATTGAGGGAGGGGTTTAACGGCCATGGGAGGAATAACCAATGTGAAGAATGATATATGGAGACCACTTAGAGCTTCCCACAGTAGTTCATACCAGAAATGACAGTAGTGTTGGAAAAGTGAAAATGAAGACGTTACAGAGATAGACAGGTTGGAGAGGCTTTTAGGATTTTAAAACAACAGAACCAAGTGACCAGTCCAGTGGGTAATTTGGGTATAGTTTAAAGCAGCAATGCCCCAAGCCAGATTCTTTGATCTCAATACCTTTCTTGGGATGGGGGTGGGGCAGGGGAGAAAAGAACTCAGTATTGAATTTCACTGGGGGATGTGATGAAGAGGTATAAAGGATGAAACCCCACCTTAGGTTTCTAGCCTATATAAGTGGATGAATGGTGGTACCATTCACTGACATAGGAAACACAGGAAAAAGTACTAATTAGATGAGCTAAGATCATGGGTTTGGATTTGAACAAGCTGAATTTGACATGCCTTAGTTTTGAATAGGCAGTTTGACATATTGATCTTTAACTTAAAAGGATAGGTCTGGACTGGGAATAAAATATTGAGAAACGTTGACAGATAGATAGTTGAAGCTGTGAGCTTAGAATAGACTGCTGGAAGAGAAAATAGAGAATGTGAAGGGAGCCTTCAGGAATATCTGCATTGAGTAATGGGGCAGAGGAAGGTGAGTCTGCAAAAGAGATGTAGGAGTAAAAACTGGAGCAAAGCTTCACAGAAGCCATGAGAGGAGGGTTTTCCACGAAGGAGGCAATGGTCCGCAATGACACAGGCTGCGGACATATCAAGTATGACAAGGAATGAAAAATGTCCATCAAGTTTAGGGACACGTCAGTGGGGTGACAGGGCCAGGAATCAGACTGCAGTGGATTGAGGGGTAGTAGGTGGTAAACAAATGGGAGACAATATATGCAGGCAGGTCTATCAAGATCTCTGGCTGTAAAGTGGGAAGAGAATAGGTGGAAGTGGAGGGAGGGTTAGTTTTGAGATGGGAGAAGCTTGAGTATGCTAAGATGGAGTGGGGTTCCTGAGGAGGTGGGGAAAGCCAGAATCTGAAGCATTTGGTGTAGGGAGCAGCCATAGATAACAAGGAGAGGCTGGGGGCGGGGGGGGGGGGAGAGAAAGAGGTCGAAATAAACGACCTTTAAGGTCTCTCTCTTCTCATTCTGGAATCTCATGACAATTTCCTTCAGGTGGGACATTTGCATGGATGCATACATCTACGCAAGCTGATTCAAAGAGTCTAGCATAATCAGTCAAGCCCATCCTTATCCCCTAATGACGCAGTTCTTGTCCCCAGGTTTAGGCCCAGGGTAATCTCTGGACGGATCCATCCCTCCGGGAGCTTTCAGCTCAAGGCACACTGCAGTGCAGCGCAGAAGCAGCCCTATCCCCCGCTCGCCAAAACCATACTAGATCGCGATCTCACAGGCTAGAGGAGGAAGCAAAATTTAAGACCCTGAAACTATAACATATCCTGCTGCATTCGAAGGGGCTGTCATTCATAGGAGCAAAACGCGACACCCCAAGTCCCCACTGCAAGCGGAAGGCCTCCCTGCCCGGCCCACGCGTGGCCGGGGCTGAACACTCCGTCATTTGCACTCCTTCCTCCTTTCCCAAGTCCTTTTTGATTGTTGAAGAGCCAGAAATGGGATCCTCAGGATCCCTCCCCACAGCCCTCGCCCCAAAGCAGCAGGCGGGTCCCCCGCAGTTATTTCCGAGGCTGCACCTCATAGTAAGTCCTCGCAAGGGGGGTACGGAGAAGCCCCCCGAGTCCGTCAGACGGGGCTGGGACGGCCACAGCGCTGCGGCCCCAAGGGGCGCCGGCGCCCCGGAGAGCGAGGGGTGCCCTCCCCGCGGCTTTCTTAGGGGGATGGAGGTTACGGAGACGGCTGTTTCCCTGCCACCGCTCCCCCTTCCCGCCCCCAGGCCCTTTTCTCTGGCCTGCCGCCCCTCCCACGCGCCAGGGCTCAGACCCACTCCTCGCCCCCTGGGGCCGTGTGAGCCTCGGAGCGCCCGCGAGCCCGGCGCCCCCGCCTCGCCCCGCGCCTCCCGAGCCGGCACTCACCCGGCCCGCCATCTTCACGGACACGTCCGGCTCCGCAGCTGCAGGTCCGCGCTCTGCAGAGCCCGCCCGCGCCGCGCACGCGCCCCCGCCGCCCTCCCTCGCGCAAGCGCGCAGCCAGCGGAATGCTGCGCGCGCGCTCCCGACCGCGTCCCCGCAGGGCGGCCGCCGCGGGGGTGGGGCCAGGGGGGGATGGGGAGGGAGGGGCACGGGGGAGGGAGGGGACGGGGAGGGAGGGGGCGGGGGGCGAGGGGCGGGGCGAGGGGGGGGGGGCGGGCCGCGGGGGAGGGGGCGGGGAGGAAGGGAGTGGGCGGGGAGAGAGGGAGGGGCGGGAGAGAGAGGGAGGGGCGGGGAGGGAGGAGGCCATTTTGAGTGGGAGCTGCCGGGGCCGGCGGGGTGCAGTGACTCTTGCTGGAGCGCACGTGCCTGCCAGCGACTCGCTTCAGGGCTACTTTTTCGAATCTCGTCACAGCTGGACGTGTGCGCCGGACTTTGTAGCAAGGCCTTTTAGGCTTTTATCAGTGAGCCCTTGCTTATCCTTTTGCCCGACGCTCTTTGCCCTTGAACGGCATTTAGCTGTATGCTTCCAGGCCGACTGCAATGTGAAAATGTAAGCAGCACCCAGCGCGAGTACTGGCCTGCTCCCAAGGGCGATCTGTAATCAGTGGTTGGTTTTTTAATTCAAGTTCTGCGTGAATTCAGGCTTTTTCCCCCCGAGGCATTTCCTTCTTTTCCTAACTGCTGGAAATCATCAATGTTGGTATATATAGGTATTTAGCTTCTGTGTAGCCTGGAAAACTAACATTTTCTTCTAATTTAAAAATGAATTGTGATTATTTCCATATTTTTATTTTTGTTATTTTATTATTAATTTTTTTATATTGATAAAGGTAATTTGTGTCTTTAACAACCTTTGTCATTCCCCAGTGTTGTTTCATTTTAGGCAGTATATGGGGTGGATTTTGAATGAAATATGCCCTAAATTTCGTTTCTCTCTCTCTTTTTTTTTTTGACCTCTGTGTTGTTTACTTTGTACAGCACCATTTCCTCACTGGAAATTCAGAATTGATCATCATCAGAATAGATGGCACCCTGCAAGAAGAGCGATTCTGCCAAATGGGTTCTCTGATGCTTTTCTTGCCCCTGCTATCTTATATTTCTCTTCATATTTACAAAAGATAATAAGGAACGATAGGATTTGTTATCTTTCATTTCTCACAGTTAATTAGAAAAAACAGTTTTTCCCAACATGAGGAAAGAAAAAAAAAAAGAAGAGCTGGGCATGCTTAGCAATTTAAAAGTAAAAACTAATAAATCAGTAAGTGATCTGAAGATGGGCCAGAGACAGAAAAAAAAAAATTCAGGCCAGTTTCATAAACTCACACTGTACCTGAGAACCAGAGTGCTTTGTTGGACAAATCAGATGTATTAACCAAATCATGGGTGGATCAGAAAGTTTATGAGGAAACAACTGTTTGAACTCTGATCTACTACTTTGGAAAGCAATAAAAAACAATTAGAATGGATGGGGAGTCAGGAGGCTTCGGTTCTTGTCTTTTTCCTTGCTCTGCAACTCTCTGGCCGTGTCCCTTCACCTCTCTGAGCCCGTTTCCTTATTTGTAAAGTGAGAGGTGTAGTAATTAGATGAGCTTAATGATCGTGTCTTACATGTTTTGATACTTTGAATTTGAATCTATAAATCAAAGAGCTTTTATTTAAATAATTACCAAATCCAGAAGATGACATCGGCTCTCAGTTCAGTGAACTGACATTATTTTCAAGGCCGGAGAATAATACAAATGTGTTTAAACCTCAGGTTTGTTACTAGGAAAACTGGATTATAAGGAAAAATGTCTTTAATCTCTCCAACCAGGAGGAATATTTATCACCTAGGAAAGATCCTTCTGCTAGAGAGGTTCCTGTGGGTGAGTTTATGAGCAAATCTACCCATAATAAGGAGCCTTTGTATCCTCTCACAAGTTGTATAAATGCAATAGAATGATGTGCACAGCCCTGCAGTGTCTACCAAAGAAATCGGAGGCAGACGCAAGGTCCTGTCCTAAAAATACTTAGCATCCAGCTGGAGGGAAAGATTCTGAGACATTGCTCCAGGTTGTCACATGTCTGCCCATCCCATCTGTGCCTTGCTCTGATAGTCAAGGTCATTTTAGAAACAAATTGGAGTGATTTGGCATCACTTTCTAAGCAATCCTTGCAGTGATAGTTGTCCCCGTTTTTGCTGTCCCCTTTTTTCTGGTCACAGTTTCCCCTAGTTCATGCAGCCTTGCAAGTATTGTCAGACAAGGTACCATGGCCCAACAGGGAGCACAGAACCCAGACAAAGACCTGTACCACCCCTCTTGGAGAGGATGTCACTGTGAAACAAAGGTGGTCTTCAGAGCTCCTTTTATACCCTTCCCTCTGCACCACCTCCTCTCTTTCCCAAGTTCTTTCAGCATTAGTAATCTAATATATTACTCTTCACAGGAGTAAATGCAATTTAAGGAATACTGCCTGGGAGAGCAATGCCTAACCTAAGGAAACAAATCTCTAATGGCCACATTTCAGAGACTGTGACTTCTCTCTTGTGAGCTATAAGTGGACAGCAGTCCTTATTCTTGCCTTTCCAATCATAACCCACAGGTTAGCCACCCCCTGCCCTAAGGCCAGGCTTTCAGGGAGCCTTGTTGAAAACTTCATTTTACAGCCCCATCTTAGCCAGTTTTAGGAAGACAGAGTTGCCATCTGCTTGTTTTCTGTCGGAAAAACCTGTTTCCCAAAATGATGGATAAGGCTAGAGAACGGAACAAAATGGAGAAAGGATGTGAATTTTAAAAGAGGAAGTCCTGGGCCGGCCCAGTGGCTTGGTGGTTAAGTGCTGGCTTGGGAAGCCAGCAGCCCCAGTTCGGTCCCACATATGAGGGCCAGTGACACTGCCCTCAAAAAAAAAAGAAAAAGAAAAAGAAAGGAAGTCCAGCTGATGCAATACTGCATTCTAGCTGCAGTCAGGTTTTTTGTTATTGGGTTTATCATTATTATTATTATTATTATTATTATTATTATTATTGAATATATTTTTCTCTTTAGAGGATCAATGACAAACACCCATCCATAGTCAAGGAAATTAATTCATTATGAAAAGTCTGAGTGGGCAAGAGAGATGATATTATAGAATTCTCCCTTTGTGGAAAAGAATGGATGTTGCTATGGAAACCAGACCATCCTTGAGTGCAAGCCCCAATGCACTTGCCAGGCTACCTAACCCTGCATATTAACATTGTGAGTCCAGAGAGCTGCCTGCATCTCTTTGAAGAGAGATTATTTAGGTATTGGCCTGATGAGTCTTTATGTATCTTGAGAAAAGGAAGTCGGTGTCTCCTGGGAGAAGCTGCACTTCTTAGAATATTAAGACACTGGAGGCCCACAAACCATATAGGGATGACTATATTGGCTACCGGTGACAGCTTTCCAGAGGGCCCCTGAGAAAAAGCGCAGGTATGTCTTAAGGTTTCTCTTAAGGGCAAGTTTACCAGAGGGCTGTTCCTAGGGCAAGGAACATGAACAGCAGGGTTTAACAAGAGAGGGAGAAGACATCTCTTGAGCAGAAGTGTGACCAGAATATAGGGATAAGTTCAGTGATACTTGAGGGAAAGTGGTCTGGGTATACTGTGCAACATTTAAACTCTAAACTCAAATGTTTTCATGTGAGAATTAGATTAGATAATTATCATAGATTACCTAATACATTCACCACCTGACCCAGTGGTTACACAGCAGATATTACCACTACCAAGAGTACTATAACTAATACTAATAACACTATTAACCAATAATACAGTCTAACTCAGAGATGGGGAACTATATCCAAATAAGATGTTTCTCAGAGTGAAATGATCTCTGCTTCTCCCAAGAGCACTTTGTACTTTCCATGCTGTACAAATAACATTATATTGACAAAAAGTGTTTTCTACTAAGAAAAAAACCCCCGCTGAATATCACCATAAGCAATTTATTTTTATTGAGTTACCACAGTTAAGTTTGATAAACTTCCCCTGAACAGCTATCATGATTTTGATTAAACCTCCTTCCTAATCATCAGTTTTGTATTTTTTTAAAAGTAAGTTGAGTTTTGCATTATAAAATCGGTGCAACATATTCTTTCAATCACTTAAAAGAAATCACAACCCCACTTCTTGAATACAATCACCAGTAAATTAGGTCTATTTTCTTTTAGTCCTCTCCTATATATTCCCCATGCATGTTATTATTTATAAATATGAAACATGTATGTATAAAACATGTATATAAAAATGTGTATGTGTGTGTGTGTGTTTATATGGTTGTAATTAACAATTGAATGTCATGTGGGTAGGAACTTTGTTTCATTCATAGGAACGATGAATGTTATATCTTGGGAAAATAATACATATTCTTAGGTTGTGAGGAATGGAGGGATAAAGCCCTATTATTCCCAGCTCCAATATTCCTTCTATAGGTACAAACAGTAGTAGGTAAAAATGTTAGCTTTGCTATTTCACCTTTTTTTGCTGGTTAGGGTGACTCTTTACATCTTTGCTTGGAAATTAGCAGAAGGACATGAATATATCATTTGTAGTAGATGAAATAAAAATACTAGTAAAAAAATTGGAAAAAGTAACAAGTAATCAAATAAATGAAAATTAAACCAACATGAGATTTTTTTTTTTTTTGGTTATCAAATTAGCAAACAAAACACTAATAACCCTTTTATTAGCCCCGCCCACATGCCCCCCACCCAGCTTGTCTGAATACTTCCTTGGGTTAGTTCTTATTGGTCTTACGCAGCATTGGGGGCGGGGAACATGGGCGTGTCTCGCCGGGACTTGAGCTGTCGCTGGAAGGTGAATCAAGCAATTCCAGAGCTTCCTGCAGTGGCTTAGGTCGCGAGGGGCGGGCCTCCTCCGCAGGCTCTTATTGTCCTTTGCATGGGCCAGACCTGTCGTCACTCACAAAACTCCGAGCTCATTGGTACGAAAGCTCCAAGAGCCCGTAGATGATTGGTTGGATGCTGTTCCCGCCCCCGCTCCAGGCACCAATCATTTTGCAGCGTGGAGCGGAACTTAAGGCTACCGTGAGGCTAGCATCGAGAGGTGTGGCGACCGTCGCTGGCTGTGGGGAAGGGACAGCCGTACTTAAGGCCTCACTGGATTTGCGCACCGTCTGCGGGCAGGGAACTAGAGAGCAGCGGGTGGCCTGCGGAGAGGCAACCTTCCCTTTCTCCTCCGTCTGTAGGGCAGAGGTGGTGGGCATCCAAGGGAGGCGTGGCGCATCCGCCCCGGAGCCCTCCGCTTTGCTAAGGGCTGTCAGGTTAAGATGCAGCCGCTTGGGGCCGGCCGAGTGGCATGGTGGTTAAGCGCTGGCTTGGGAAGCCAGCGGCCCCGGTTCGGTCCCACATATGAGGGCCAGTGACACTGCCCTCAAACAAACAAACAAACAAAAAAAAAAAAAAAAAAAAAAAAAAAAAAAAAAAAAAAGATGCAGCCGCTTGCTAGCCAGGCAGCGAGGGCCTTGCACACACCTCTCCCACCCGCTCTCCTTCGTGCTCCGGAGGCCTTGCCTCTGTTTCTCTCTGTTGAACAGTTAGGGCTCGTGCTGGTGCTAGGGGAGAGGGACCGTGCCAGAGAGGCGCCGGGGTCCGCGTCGTCTTCCCCCGGAGGGTCTCCTGTGGCGTGGCGGGGTTTCCGCGACTCGTGCATACGAGTAGGAAGAGGAGGAAAGGGGAAGCCGCACTTTCATATGCTTTTTGTAGACCTTCTATGAATGGCTAAAGCATGCCTCCTTCTCTGGCTGCAGCAGTTCACTTCCACGTCATTTGTGGACAGGATAAATGTTGCGCTCCTTTTCTCTGGTCGTACAATGGCATGGTGTGTGCTTGGACGTCATTCATGAGGTTAAACGGCTGTGGGAAACTTGATGCTCAGCGGTGGGGCCTCTGGAAGTTGGTGGCTTGCCCTTTAAGATCACACGCAGCAGGATGAATGGGAGATTGCCTGTCCCTGTGGCATCTTCCCCCTGCTCTGCCCAAGAGCAAGCTTTCCTTTGGTGAGCACTTTAAAGAGGAAATTGTAGTATTTAGAACAAGGTTGTGTGATTCTTTTCATTTTGAAGAATCTTTGTAGACTTCCAGGACTTTGGTTAGAGGCCTAGACACAATACTAGTTTTAAGTCTTTTTTTTTTTAGGGCAGTGTCACTGGCCCTCATATGTGGGACCCGAACCGGGGCCGCTGGCTTCCCAAACCAGCGCTTAGTTTTAAGTCTTTAATTAGAATATCAAGCTCACACTACAAATAGGTTGATCTGTTAAAAGGTTAAATTTCTGCAAAGCTAGTCTGGCTTTACTATTGCCTTCCTTTATAGAATCTATCCTACATGCTACTGAAAAATAAAATATTGAACATTTATGCTGTAGAAAGTCAGTCAATATAGTGATTACCTTTTGAGGGATAATGATTGGGAGGGCGTACAAGGAAATCTGGGTCACTGATAATCCTCTTTTTTAAGTTTTTTTTGTTTTTGTTTTTGTTTTTTTTTTGAGGGCAGTGTCACTGGCCCTCATATGTGGGACCGAACCGGGGCCGCTGGCTTCCCAAAGCCAGCACTTAACCACCGCGCCACTCTGCCGGCCCTGATAATCCTCTTTTTGATCTGGTTCATGACATTTCATTAAACTATACAGTTATCATGCACGACATGTTTATATCTGTATGTAAATTATATTTCAATGGAAAGTTTTAAAAAATTTATTGAGAGTAAAAGTGATGGTCCACACTGGATGCTATGGTATGGCCTCAACTTTTGCCTAGTTAATTTCTCTGGTTGCAGTGCAGTTTCCCAATGCTGTCTTTCCTCATCTCTGAAAAAGCTTCTGGGTATTGATATTGTCTGCTAGCCAAAGGCAACTACTAAATTTCTAAGAGAGATTGCTATTTAACCTACTTTAAGGACTTGACTTCACATATGTAAAGCGAACTGGTTCTCTACTTCATAAATTCTCGTTTCAAGAGAGTTTAGATGTATTTTTGTGGCATTGTTTCCATACTTAAGGTGACTGAAGCCTGCCACCATAGTGGTAGCACTGAAACTGTGCTTCCACATATCCTACTTGGAAACTGCAGTGGCAAAAGAGAATTTTCTGGGAAGGCATCAAAAGGCTTAGTTGAGTTTCCTTTTGAAAACAAGACACACTACTACTAACTGGCAAACTACTTTAAATTGTTTAAATTTTACTGGACGCCACCTCTAATAGAAACCTGTATTTTATGTGTGTTGTTTGTTTATCTCTGCCAAGAACAATTATTTGACTTGCCTTGCTTTTCATTCAGGTAACAGAATTCAATTACAATGGGGAATGTTTTTTAAAAAACTGTTTAAAAGTCAGTTTGGGAAAAAAAGAGGTGCAGATTCCTAAGGTGGGTTTGGGTGGAGCAGGAAAAACCACCTTCTTGTGTAAATTGAAGCCGAGAGAGGTTGTGACTACTGTCCCTACAATAGGTATGTTAATGACCTGTGACAAGACCAATTTACAATTTAGCATGTTATATTTCACATGTTGCTTATATTATTGAATTTTTCTTTTGGAAAGTCTTGTTCATCCCAAGAGCGTAAACTTTCTGAGGCCAAAAACCATGTAATATTTACTTTCCTAATTGCTCCCCGACATCTGTAGCACATTCCTAGGTTTACAGGGGGAGTCATATGAACATATTTAGGCTAAACAAATTTAACCCTATCTGCTTGGCAAAAAAGAAAACATCCAATTACAAAAACATTTGTATTTGTTCTTCTGTGACCTGTTTTTAATATTGTTCAGCTGTTTTTCTGTTGAAATGTTTATCTGTCTCTTAATGATTTAAAGGACATCATTGGGAACAACTCTTGTTATGTATTAGTTGTTTTCCAGCCTTCTAAAACAGTGAGGGCAGCTATGCCTTCCATTTCTCAGTGCGCATGTGTCCCCGGCTCAGCCTGAGATGGAATCAGTCTTCGTTCCAGCTGGTCTGCCTAAGTGGAAACATCTCCACACCGAGTATGCGCCTTGTCTTTCAAGATGTAGATTTTCCACCTTCCCTCTGGCTAAGGCCAACTACTTGAGCTGGTACCAGTCCAACTGAAGAATCTGATTTGTTCCAATCTATAGAACAATCTGGCACGTCGTTCTTCCTGGGAAACTGCAGTGTTTTGTGGGCTGTTTAAGGGTTTTTGCAAAGGCAGTTTTGACAGGACCTAATCTTTGCCTTAAAAACTGCTTCTAGATCCAGACTCCTGAGTGAGACTAGGCTCCACACCATGGCTTGTGAATGTCAGAGTGTTCTGAATGTTGGAGTAGGCACAAAAAACAAATGATCAACTTCCAATTTGGGCAGGAGCCTCCAAGATGGCAACATTTGAAGAAGGAGAAAGCCAGATGGAGAAAATGTTTGTACCCACAACTAAAAAAATGTTATTAGTTCAAATAAAAATAGCATAATTGGTTGGTTTTCTCCAATTTTAAAAATAATTTATGTGTCTATAATTTCATATGTATAGAAAAATATAAACAAGTTTTTAAAAATATACTCCACTATTAAGGTTTTGGTGAATATCTTTGTGAAATCAATGTATGCTGTTTTCTAATTTACTTTGTATTAAACAAAATGTTTGGACCTCTGTTTATGTCATTCCCTCTCTGTGGAATGCTTTCCTGCCTTCTTCCTTGGCTCCCTCCTCCTTTATCTAGCTAATGCCAGCTCTTTCTTTTGGTCTCAATTTAAACATCATTGCTCAGGGTCACCTTTCCTGACCCCTTGGACTGGTTTTCCCTGTTATAAGTTTCCATAGCAACCAGAACTTTAAAGTAATTCTCAGCACATTTGTCATTGCTTGCTCACTCTGTCCCTTCCTCCCAACACTGTAAATAAGAGCAAGAATCATGTCTGTCTTATTCACCACTGTCCCCAGCACCTGGCAAATGCCTGGCACATAGTAGATGCCCAGTATATAGTTGGTGAACGAATTAAATACCAATGAATCGTACCCCTCAGTATCCATACCCTTGTGCAGTCCCCTTCCACAGTGATGCTGAACTTGGCCACCTGGACTTGCTTTGGCCAAGAGGACATCAAGTGTAATTCAAAGATGTTAAGTGTTTGTGCCTTGGGGCTTGTCCTCTTGGAACACTGTTACCACCTTCAGAGGAAGCTCAATGCTCTCTGAGGATGAAAAGACCATCTGGAGAGAGAGAGACCCAGCCCAGTTGCCAAGTGACTCAGAAACTCAATGCAGCTACAAGAGGAAGCCCAGGCAACCCATAGAACTGTGTGGGCATGGGGGATGGGAATCATTGTTCTCAAGCACTAAATTTGGGGGCTTAAATAGCCTGATAACAGATCAACATCAAATTTTAATAATTGAATAGTATTCCATTATATAGCTACGTTTTTAACAAATTTCCATCGGGTGATTATACCCTGATTCTCATGTAGAATTATAACCATATGGAATCTACAAATTACTCTTTAGAAATTATTTGGAGTCATTCAATTTTGAAGTTTCTACTTCTGATGATGTTTTCATTGCATGCGTTTCATAGTACAGACATATTTTCTGTCTTTTCAGACCAAATAGCCAAGTCAGCTGTCCCTTTGTATCTTCTATCATTATTTTAGCATGACCTTTAGCACTTACCTCTAGTTATTTTCTCAGCTTATAGATTTTAGAATGTCTTTCCTCAAAACAGTGCATTCATTCATTCATTTATTTATTTTACTTTGTTAGTGGAAAATTTAAAACAAATACAAAGAAAGAAAGGATACATATACCCATCACCCAACTTCAACAGTTATCAATTGACGTTTTCGCCAGAGTATGTTGTAGAAAATCCCAGACATGAAGCCTTTTACTCATATGCTCTTCAGTGTTTATTTCTAACTGATAAGGCCTTTTGTGTGTTTTTTAACATAATCTCCATGCCATATCATACCTCCAAAATTATAATAATAATTCTTTAATATTTAGTTTCCAGTCCTTATTTGAATTTCTCCAATTATATCAAATATGTCCTTTCTACATTTGATTTCTTTGCATTAGGATCAAAGTCCACGCTTTTCACTGTTATATTTCTTTAGTCTCTTGTTCTACAACCGTTCCTTCCTCCCTTTTTTTCTGGGCCAGTTCATTTTGGTTAGGTGTTTATCCCACATTCTGGATTTGGCTGATTATTCATTTAATTTGTTTGCCTCCCTATGGATATCCTGTAAAATGGTAGTTTGTTTTAGGGGTTTGATTAGATTCTGGTACATTTTGGGGGCTAGAATACTTTATAAGTGGTGTTAAGTATCTCCTATGGTATCACATCTTAACACAGAAGTGTGGCTGTCACACTTTTAGTGATAAGTGGGTTCAGATGGTCTCAACCTAATTCCCCCAAAATAAAGTTCCCCATTAACCTTTAACCTAATGGTTTTAGCATCCACTGAAGACTATTACCTAGATTCATTATTTCATTAGGAGTTACAAAGTGGTGATTTTTCTAGATCTTGTCATCCCATATCCGTTTATTAGCTAAAATTCTCCTAAACAGTGAATTCCCTCATTAAATAATTTGGTTCCTCTGAAATTTAGTTTGTATAAGAAAAGCAGGGAAAATGCTTAATTCTTTCCTTTTATTGATTTTCAGTGAAATGACTTGATACCCTAGCAACTTCCATGAGGACTCTTAGATTTTTATATTGCTGTGTTTAATCCATTGCAGACAATATTCTTTTTGATACTCAGAGAGTATCCATTTATCTTGGATTGCCACTTGCCATATTGGCCAAACCATTGCAATTCCTGTTGTATAAAAACTAGAAAACATGGGTTTGAGCCATAGCTCTGCTATGAAACCTTGGAAAAGTTAAGTAATATATTTTCTGTCTCAATTTCCTTATCTATAAAAGGAGGTACTACCCATGATGCTGGATCATTTGGTTTAAACGTGATTAATTTTGTAAAATGCTTAGTTCTATGGCTGGAAGGTAGCAGGCACTCAGATGGGAGCTTGTATTTGTCTGGGCTCTCCAGAGAAACAGAACCAATAGGATGGATGGATTTAAATATATAAAGGGATTGATTATAAGAAATTGGCTCCCATGTTTATGGAGGCTGAGTAGTCCCAGGGTCTGCAGCTGGCAAGCTGGAGACGCAAGAGAGCCGATGGTGTATGTTCCAGTCCAAAGGTCGAGGGAGACCAAAGTCTCAGCTACAAGACAGGCAGAGAGAGTGAGTTTTCTCTTCCTCCTTTTTGTTGTCTTCAGGCCTTCAGTGGATTAGATGGGGCCCTCCCATCTTGGGGAGGGCACTCTGCTTTACTCAGCCTGCTAATTCAAGTGTGAATGTCACCCAGAAGCACCCTCACGGACACACCCAGAGTAATGTTTAACCCAATATGTGGGCATCCAGTGGCCCAGTCAAGTTGACACATGAAATTAACCTTCACAGGGTCCAGATTGTCAGAGGTGTTACTTCATTCCCTGGCAGGACTCCTTTTGCCTATCCTATGCTTGTTTGGCACATTAAATCACCAAGTAGAAATGCTATTTATAACATTCTAAATCTATTTATAACAAGTCTAATTTTACTGAATTTCAGTTACTATTCCTTTGATGGTGGGGAACTGGCTATATTCTAGGACCCAAGGGTGGCTCACGTAGACTCGTCATGAAATTAGCAAATGGGGCCTATTTGAAGAATGGACTTTCTATCTGTAGTGGGTCCAGGTGTCGCAGCCACAAGTAGTCTTGGCTGCTGTCCCTATTTTTTCTGCCAACTTCCCAAAGGTCAGGCTGTCTTTTTCAATAAAGATTTTCTTCTTCATCAGTGTATTGAATATGACAGACTTAATGAAAGCTTTTAGCTCTCTATTAAGATACTTAACTGTGTGTAAGTTTCACTTATATAGACTGGAATTTGAACTGTTTATGTGACTCCTTAGTTGATTATAGTGTAGAGAACACATAGAATGGTCCATTAGTTCTCATATGGAAAGGTTTTTCTCTTTGAGTGTAGGTTATTTTAATTCGTTAAATGGCAATATATTTATATGGTTCAAAATTCAAAAAGAAATAAAAGTATATGGTAAAAAGTCACCAGCTCATTCCTGTCCCCTCTCCGCCCAGTTCCCCTCCTCTAGACAACAACTTTTACTTCTTGTATTTCTGCCCAAAGATATTTTATGCAATACAATAGGCTATAGGTATATACTCCTCCCCCTTCAAAAAAGCAAATTATAGTGTACTATTCACATGTACATTTACCTTGTCTAGGTTCTTTTAGTTTGAAAATGTAGTCTGATATGCTAAGTTCTTTTGTTTCTCATGTAAGGATACATACAAAACAGAGTTTAAAGTGGGACCTACTGTTTATAAACCTTTATTTTTATTAGGAATGGCAGAGGAATAATATGCCAGCTTCCACCCTGTCAGTTTTGCATTGGAGACTAATGGTCTTCTAAAGACCTCTTCACATTTCTGGATAACCTGGTTTGCTTAGTGATGATCAGGTCCAGAACTGCTGGTAGCATTGAAATCTTTGAGGGGAGTTTTGGATGTTTTGCATTTTCTTTAAAAATCTGATGTGCTATAACACGCATGGCTTGGACTCATATGCAGGCCTCAAACATTCCGAAGCTGTGAGAGCTCCCGTCTGCCGGAGCGGGCAGGCAGCTGTTGAGTGGGCCTGGGAATCATGGAGGCAAAGGATGGAGGGCCAGCACTGGTGTTCCCTCCTAAACACAAAGTCGAATTTCACAGAAGGAACCTACAGTCCATTTCATCTCACTGCCCTTTCCTTACCAGCAGGGCCCGTGCAGCAGTGTCCCCACAAGTTGTGGCTTAAGCTGAGCACGAGTACCTCCAGTCACAGGAGGCTCTCCCGAGGCAGCTCGTTGCACCTTCACTTCTATTGACTCATTTATCACATTGGCTTCCTGTAGTTTTTACCCACTGACCTCCAATCTACTTATGGAGCTACATAAAACTAGTTAAACCTCTCTTTATGTCATAGCCCTTTAGATATTTGCAGAAAGCTGTCAATCCCCCCAGTGAGTCTTTTATTTAGGTAAAATATCCCCAGTTATAGCTATGATTTTTCATATGACATGGTACCTGATTCCTTTGCCAGCCTAGCCATCCTTTGACTCCCTCCGGTTGGCCTGTGTTGTAGAGTGTGGGCTCTGGCACTGACCACATAACAGCATTCCCAGGATATTCTGACCGACATGCACTCAAGCATCACCCTACTGTTAGGTTCGATGTCAGCCCGGAATTTTGCTAGTGAACGTAGTGGATATTCAAAAGAGAAAATAACAAAACGAATTTGTTTTAATTATAAAAACAGAACATATTTATGGTATAAATATGCAAATAGTTCAGAATATCAAGTGAAGTGAAATATTTTAGCCCCACCCCTCAGAGTAAAACATTGCTAAGTTTCTTACCGCTGTTTCCGGAGATATAACTTTCTATGCTTGTATAAGCTGTTACATGATTGTGTTCATGTTTTAAGTTCTGGAGAGCATATTCTGCATTCTGTTTTGCAACCTGCCTTTTCACTTAGCAACTTTGTCGTCCTTCCAGGTCAGCACATCAGATCTCCTTATTCTTGAATGCTAATTTATTCAAATTTACTATGAGCTTACTATGTGCCAGGCACAGTTCTAGGCATTTGGACTACATCAGAGAACAAGACAGAGATTCTGCCCTTGTGAAGCTTGCATTCTAGTTAGAGGCGACGCGTAATAAAAAAAACGTACTAAATAAGTAAATGCTGTAGTATAGTAACATGTGCTGAGTGCTGTATTTAAAAAGATTAAGAAGGACAGTTTGGCGAGGTCATGGGGCTGAGGTCATGAAGGCTTGCAGACCATCCTACTGACTCTGGCCCCAAGAGAGATAGAGCTGTTGCAGGATTTTGACAGAAGAATAACCTGATCTTTTTCACTGACCGCTCTGTTGAGAATAGATTTTAGGGGAGTTAGAGCCGGAGCAGGGAGACCAATTAGGAAGTTATGTCAGTAATCCAAGTGGGAAAAGATGGTGGCGAGATCAGGGGGTGGCTGTGGAGGTGATGAGAAAAAAAAAAATGGATGAGTTCAAGGTTTTGGGCCTGAGCAACAGGAAGGCTGGAGTTGTCATCAACTGAGATAAGACTGTGGGTTGGGACAGGTTTTGGGGGGAAGAGTATAATATTTCATTATATGAATACAACATTGTAAACTGACTTTTGAATATTCTCTTTCAAGGATCTTCTCAGTGCTATGAACACAGCAGTGGTAAAAGACATTCCCTCCGCTGGAAAAACTGGGACATTCAGGCCTCTTGTGCACAGTGGACATGGGCTTTAAGAAGGCGTGGACTGGCTCTCCAACCAGCTCAAAAACTGGAAGCAACTGGGAGCAATTCATTCCCTGTGCATCACAGCAAAATCCGCTGGCCTCTGCTTTTTGCATGGGCGTGTGTGTGAGGCACCAAGCATGGCTGTGTGGCTGGGAGCGGGGGCAGCTTTCTCACACTGTGCATGTATAATGCCGTAAGAAAACGGGTCTTAATATTTTTAGAAAAGCCAGTGTTACCTTTTAAACGCTGCCTTCCATTCCAGTCTCTTTGATGATCATTTCGACAGCTGATGGAGGAACTCTGAGAGTTCACCTGTGCGCGACAGCCAGCGTGGCCTTCACGTGGAAAGCAGGGGAGTTGGTGTGAGGACCCACTTCAGTTGTGCAGCTCTGGACCTGTTGTCTCTGCATACCTGGCGTCTATATAAAGGAAGGAACTACCATTCTTTCTCATCCCTGCCAGAGCTAGCAGCTCACTTTTCAGTGCTTTAAAGCAAACGGCCCTCAAGAGAGAAAAGGCACCCACTTGCCACTGGTTTGAAGTTGGGATTTGGACTTTTCCCGTAAGCTATATTCCAGCCCTGACTTCCTGGTTTAATGTGCTTTATTGCAAGGAATCAGTGATCTTTTTTTTTTTTTTCATTTTTTTTTTTTTTTTTTTTTTGAGGGCAGTGTCACTGGCCCTCATATGTGGGACCGAACCCGGGCCGCTGGCTTCCCAGGCCAGCGCTTAACCACCGCGCCACTCGGCCGGCCCGGAATCAGTGATCTTTTTCATTAGAATATCCAGATTCCATTAACACTAGGAAATTATCCAATCCTTCTCTCATTTGCCTCTTATTTGCCAAATGGGGATCATGTGGGGCAGCAACCCAGCATGAGGCGAAGGCTCTTTACTGTGGCCACACAGTCAAGCGAAGAGTCTGGGGAAAGGAAACAAGGTGACAGTCGTGTTTGGGTCCTTGCGTCACCACCTCAGGCTCCTGAGACTGCTGCTCCCACTGCTTTGTTTGCTCTGTGCTGAATGTTCTACGCTCAAAGCAGGAGGTTCAAAGCAGGAGGTTCGCTCCTGGGATGGAATCGTCACCATGCACCATATCTTAGTCCGACTTCCAGTTTTGGTTAGTTTCTGTTCCCAGAACTACACACCTGTGAGTTCTGAGAGTTTGTGAGAGAAACAAGCAGATTATTTAGGGGACAGATTTCCCTGCTACCCCTGGTATTACCTCCGAGTTGGTGCTCAGTTTTGCTGTGAAGAATGCCTTGTCTAGACCGCTCTCCATGGTGCTGACCCCCTCTTCTGATGGCAGTCATGTCTTACCTGGAAACATGCTTTATGTTGTCAAAATATAATAAAAAATGGCCTGGAGGTGAGCTAGATTCTCTCCGTGGTCTCAAGCTCTTTTGCCCAGACAGATATTGGCCAAATTGGTACCTAAGTGCTTCCACTATTTTACCTTTTAAAATTCCTTTAAAAAAATTATTGAAATTACAGAAGAGAATATGAGATACATGTTAATGAAAGTAAATTATTGATAACAAATGAAGTTGATATTTCTAGGAAGAAATTTCATACTATGATAAATGTGGGGTGCAATGCTTTTAAAAAAAAATTGACTTTAAAGGATGTTCATTGCAATCCTGACAACTAAGTCCAGACTTGCTTGTTTAGCCAGTGGTGTGATTCCTGAGAAATATCTAGATTCCATGCCTAAATTGGCTGGGACTGTGTTTTATACTTTTTTATTTATGCTTAGTGCAGTATATATCGTGCTAGTCTTCATCGAATTGATTGATTGGTTCCTTCATTGATTGGTTGAACAATAAAGAGTTTGTTTTGGAAGGAAGAGGGGACAGCCACGTGCTTCTGAATGTCTTGAGCTACTTTACAACTCCTTCCCCTTTCCATCTTAGCAGACTTTCTATTGACAACTCACAGGGCACTTGTACAAAGTGCTTGTACAGGTGCTGTCCTGGCCCTAGGCCTTCAGCCGTGCGCCTCACTGGGGCTTTTCATGACACTTTCAACTACAGTCTTTCTATTTCAATGATTTTGGAGCTGGTGAGTTGGAGGTAAATGGGGACACTTCCATGTAGTGGCTGTGAGCAGACACTTGGGTCCCCGAAAGCTATGTTCACATCCCAGCTGTGTGTGTCCCTCACTAGCAGCTGGCCTCGGGCCAGTTACTCTTAGCCTCCTTGTCTCTGACTCTCAGTTTGTGTAACTGTTAAATGGGGATAATACCTACTTCATAGGGTGTAAAGATTAAATGTCTCAGACCTCTGTGCGCCTTGCTCTGGTGTTTCCCCAGGGCTGTCTTGATGTCCAAGTGTAAACAGCAATGCTGGCTACCAACTGATCAGTATTATTTATAGAAGTGAAGTGGGATGGTGTGTGTGTGTGGGGGGCTATGTTTAATCTCTCCTACTCTGTTCACCTTCTAATCCTGCTAAATGCTGTCTGTCCTTTTCTAACCATGGTAAATGCTAATAAGATCAGCTGGGGTGCTTGTTCAAAACAGCACATTGTTATATCCTACCCACCCTCTCTCCCTTTTTTTTTTCATTTTTTAAGTTCTGTGGTGTTGGGTATATTCACAGCGTTGTGCAACCACCGCTATTAATTTTCAACTATTTTCATCACCCCCAAAAGAAACTCTGGATCCATTAGTATCCACTCTCCATGCCTGCCTTGCCCTAGGTCCCTGGCAACCACCAATCTACTTTCTCTTTCTATGGATTTGCCTCTTTTGTACAGATGAGGGGCTTAGGGAGCTGGTGGGTGCTTTAGGAAGTGCTGAGGTGCTGTTGGCCTGACCATAGCATCAGTTCAGAGGCATCACTGAGTTACAGATAAGGCAGAGGCCCGGGGAAAAGACTGCCCCACCATTAGGCTACTGTGAGGTTTGTTATCTTGAGAGGGAAAGGAATGCTATTAATAATCCACTAGTAATTACTCAGGGACAACAGGAGTAAAGTGGGGTAGGCAGTCACCCTATCAAAATGGCCAGAGCTCTGAATCTGGAATCAAAGGCTGAGGCTGAAATAGAGCCCTGCCCATTCACTAGCTGGATTCAGTTGAGCCACTGAACCTCTGACCCTCAATTTCCTTGCCTGGAAAGGAAGTTCTTAGGCTTACCTGGAGTGTAGCTGTGTGTGAATATCAAGAATATGGGGCAATGTGGAGACGGGGGGCTTCATGTGTCAATTCTGTATATTGTGGATCCTGCAACCTATTTGAAATAATGCCTTAACCGCGCTGAGAATATTTGCGGGTGAGTTGCTCAGGACAGGTGGGTTTGTATTCTTCCTGTAGAGGGAAGTTTCACATGAGGTATGATATCTTATAGTGACCTGAGTCCTTTGTCCACAGGTGTCTGGTAGAGGTTGTCAAACAGTACACAGAAAATCTGATGATATGCTGTGAAGATGCTCTTTCCTTTGAAAAATTTGGTGTTCTTTTCACCTTTTTTGGTAGCAGCTTTATTGAGATAGAATTCACATACCATACAGTCCACCCACTTAAAAGTGTACAATTCAGTGGTTCGTAGTATAAATACAGATTTGTGCAGCCATCACTGCAATCAATTTTAGAACATGTTTATCACCCTAAAAAGAAACCCATACCCTTTAGCAGTCACTCTGTATTTCTCTCATACCCCCCAGTCTTAGGCAAGCACTAACCACTGATCTCCTTTCTGATTTAATGGATTTGGTGGGGACACTTCTTAAACTTTGCTCCTATTTTGATTTTCATTCTTAGTTTACTCTGATGCATGGCATGGGAAGGCCGCTAGGAGGATGCTGTGGCACACGCAAGCATTGGACGGACCACTGATCTAGGTGACCTCCAAGAAGTGTCGGATCATTAGACCAGCTACTAATGTGGCCAGTGAAGAGCTTGCTGCTGCTCATTGCCACTAGGTGGTGGTGTTGCTCCATGCCACTGACATATACGCAGCCCTGGCTGGGGTCCGCCAGGTGAGTTTTTAAGTAGGAGAACCCATCATTTTGCCTGGACACCAAAAATAACCCAGAGAATAGGGACTACAGCCAGAGAAAAGCAAAATAGGCACCCAGGCATACCATTTTTGAGTACCGATAATAAAGGCGGCAGCGGTATTAGCAGCAGTAAACATGACCGTAAAGCAGTAATCATTTAGTAGTTGGACACCATTCTAGGCACTTTTCATCCATCACCTCTCATCTTCACACCTGGCAAGTCATGTATATTACATTTGCTTTGCAAAGGGGGAAACCAAGGTTCAACAAGGTAAAGGGACGTGCTAGAGGCCACGTGGCCATGAGTCAAACGCAGGGCCGGGGTACTGGGACCTAGATCCTTCCAGTACAAACTGCTGCCTCGGACTGGCTGAAGACTAGACACCGGCCTCCAGAATTTGGTAGACAGGGAGGGAAGGAAGTAAAAGTGTCTGGTGGAAACGTCTGGGGGTGGGGGTGGGGGCGGTGCGCAGAGCCCTGGGACACAGTGGCAGGTGCAAAACCTTGTCAGCTGACGTACTACAGACCTCATTGCCGAATATCACTAGTCACTTTCAAAGTACTCCCCTTAGGAAGCTGTGCACCGATGCCAGTGCCTAGTCCACCCTTCAAAGCAATTTTGGAACTCTTTTTCTGGAATGGCCATCAGAGTTGTCATCATATTACCCTTGATGTCCTGAATGTCATCAAAATGTCTTCCTTTCAATATTTCTTTTATCTTCGGAAAGAAGTCACTGCGGACCAGATCAGGTGAGTAAGGAGGGTGTTCCAATACAGTTATCTGTTTACTGGCTAAAAACTCCCTCACTGACAGTGCTATGTGAGTTGCTGCATTGTCATGATGTAAAAGCCATGAATTGTTGGTGAAAAGTTCAGGTCGTCTAACTTTTTCATGCAGCCTTTTCAGTACTTCCAAATAGTGAACTTAGTTAACTGTCCAGTTGGTACAAATTCATAATGAATAATCCCTCTGATATAAAAAAAAAAAAATGGTTAGCAACATTGTTGCAATAAGTTCTTGAACTTATTTGTCAGATGTTGTATAACATTTCTTTCAGTGCTTGTGGGTGGTCATTGCATTCCTCCTAAGACATTTTATCCCATACAGAAATCCCCAGGGTTTTTCATATGACAAGATCTCCAGTGCCTCCCATTCTTCTGGTTACTCCCTGCCACACTTGCTTTGATCTATTAGCATCCTTTTTTTAAAAAAAAATGTGGGGGCTTGAGGCTGGCCAAGTGGCCCAGTCGGTTAAGAGCTCACTCAAGAGTGTGAGCTCTGAGCAACACGGTCTCTGGTTGGATTCCCGGCCTGAGCTGAGCTGCTGCTGAGCTGCCAACAGGTGGCAGGATGGCTCAGCTAAAAAAATAAAAAGGATATAAAATGTGGGGGCTAGTGGTGGGCCTGATATTCTGCAGATGCCAGCCTACTGCTCTGGTTAACAGTTTGGATCCTAGAGTTAAGGCTCTCTGGGTTCAAATCCAAATTCTCGCTGCACTACAGATCAGCTGTGTGATCATGGTTAAAAATACCAATGTGTCTGAGCCTCAGTGTCTCCATCTGAGTTATTGTGAGGATTGGGTGGACCCTCACCTTCTACCTGTCCAACCCCTTTAGGTGGGCTTGGCCCAGCTTGGTGATGGCTAGGACAAGGAACGACAATCCAAAATAGCAAGCTGTTGCCACTGCTAATTAGCTAGCAGATACGCACAAAACATCAGGAGGAGAGACCCTGCCATCTCTGCCTGCCAGGCTTTCCTCCCATGGAGATTTGGTCCCTGGCAGAGGGGGTGAGAGGATGGGATGTCGGTAAAGCACAACCATTGGCCGGTGTGCCTGACTCATGCCCTAGAAGTTAACAGCTTACAAACAACTCCCTTCTTTCTCTTTCCTCAACATTTTTATTTGAAAAATTTCAAACAGATAAAGAAGTTAAAAGTGGTATTTAGAAAATCCTCACCTAGATGCAGCTGTCCACATTCGCTATATTTGCTCCATAGATCTCTTTAGATGAACATCATTTGCTGATTCATTTGAAAATAACATGCAGACCTCATGAGTCTTCACCTCCAAGAACTTCAGCATCTTCTAAACATTTTTTGACATAAACACAAGATTATTTTCTCACCTAAGAAAAACTGTACTAATTGCCTGATATTATCTAAATGTCAGTCCATATTTACGTTTCCTCAATTGTCTCCCAATTGTCTTTTATGGCAGTTTTTTGTTTTGTTTTGTTTTTTCCTAAACCAGGATCTAATTGAGTTTTTTGACTTTTTTTTTTTTTTTTTAGCTGAGCCATCCTGCCACCTGTTGGCAGCTTAGTGGCAGCTTGGCTCGGGCTGGGCATCGAACTGCTGTTGCTCAGCTCGCCCTCTTGAGCGAACTCTTAACCAACCGAGCCACTGAGCGGGCCCTAATCAAGTTTTATCTACTATGTTTGTGTATGTTTCTTTAATCTCTAATCTAGAGCAATCTATCCACTTCTTTCTTGTGTGTCATTTTTGTCATTAAGAGTCTCTTAATCTCACCTTTTGTCCACTGCACAAATCCTTCCCTAAAACTACTCCTATAGGGCCGGCCGAGTGGCGCGGTGGTTAAGCGCTGGCTTGGGAAGCCAGCGGCCCCGGTTCGGGTCCCACATATGAGGGACAGTGACACTGTTCACAAAAAAAAACACACAAAAAATAAAACCCCAAAAAAACAAAAACGTTAAAAAAACACAGCTACTCCCATAGTGGGGGCTGACCCCACCCACATATTGCCCCACCCCTTAATTACTGTAATTCTTGGCCTTTCCCATCGCAGTCCTTTCACTTGAGGAGGCAGCTCCCAAACTGGGACAGCCTGGGGGGGAAGTTGGCACAACTTAGCCATGTCTATGGCTCCTATTGTTTGAAATCTAACTTGATTCCCTGCTCACCTCCCCCTGGGTAGCAGTTCCAGGAATGTAAATGCCTTGCAGCCTCTTCACCAACACTGTTTGTCAATTCTGATTTTGCCTTCAATTCACTGACTCCATATATTATATTCTACTAACTCTTCCAGGCAAAACAGACCTTCCCCCTACCCCCTTCCAATACAGTAGACATCCTTTTTGATTAAAATTACACAAGAAGTAGAATGAAAGCATTTGTATAAACAGCCCAGGACCAGCACAGAGTAAGCACTCAATAAACACAGGCTGTGGTTGCTGGGACAGTGTGTACTGGGTCCCTTTCTCCTTTATTCTCCTGTGTAGCCTAGGGGTGCTGCTACTGTGTTTTGGCAGCCACTTCGTGCTAACAAAGCTCATCTGAGCTTCTGATTGTGTCAGAACTGCAGGTCTTCTAGGAACCAAATGAATGACATTTGTCTCTCTGCACTTGGTCTCATCTCTGGCACATTATCCCAACCAGTTGTCTTCATGTAAACCTTGGATTTTTGTCATGGAATGTATCGGTTCTCCCTCCATTTTGCTTTCTGCACATTTGGTTAGAATGACTCATAAGTTATCTGATCGATGGTAAGAAATATTGAATGAGTCAGGGGCATGCCATCAGAAACTTTCCCTCCTGCTTGACTCATTTGTGCAACCAGTATTCACTGATCACCTGCAATATGCTCAAAATGGATGCTGCTCAATTCTTTAGATGTGGGTATCAGCCACGGACAATTTGGGTAATTACATGTTCAATCTAGCCCTTATTTCTTCATCTTGCCCATCAGGAATCCTAAAAGATTCTGTTAGCTGTTTTGCTGAAATGAAGTATACAGAATGCCCAGCAATGCCCCCATGGACCAATCTATCAATGGGAATTTGACCACTTACCCTTAGTGAGCCACCCTGGTCCCTGGTAACACCTGTGACCTTTGTAAGCACGCAGACTCTGTGGTCACAGATCAACATCAGCTCTACCAACCGGTAATTTCTGGAATCCACTCTCCCAGACCTGGGCAACATTTCCCCATGCCCAATTTTCCCCCACCCTTTCTCTGCTCCCCAATTGCTCAGTATTTACCAGGAGGGGGTTCTGCTATCACCCTGGGAAGTTCTCTGCTATATTTAGTGGAATCAGGAGAGCTGAGCTCATATACAACAGCAGGGCTCTCCTTGAGCACGGCATCATCCATCTCGGGTCCCAATTACCCCCTAATTGTGTTTGTTAACCTTTCCAGGTTGGAGATTATTCTTTTTAACAAAGGAAATGGAAGAAAATTAGGAGAAAAGAGGCTTTAACTTTTTTTTTCCAGTCTTTTATTAACATCACGTCATCTGCCTTGAACAGTGAGGGGGTGTATAGCTTCTCTGTTATTCTTGCTCTGAAAAAAAATTCAGCATTTAAAGGCTGCTTTTGTTACACTTACATTTTATTACAAGCACTTCTCATTCTGGGGTTTAATAATAATATTATAATTAATAATAATAATACCACCTAATATTTTATTGGATACTTGCCGTGTTCTAGGTATTGTGCTAAATATCTTACATGTATGTATTAATCTTATTAGTAAACATTTCTGAAACCATCCATTCTTATCATTTGTCCTTTGGCTTTTCTCATTCATGTCCTTTTTAAATTTTTATTTTAAACTTTATTGGGGAACAGTGTGTTTTTTCCAGGACTTCTCAGCTCCGAGTCAAGTTGTTGTTTTCAGTCTAGTTGCGGAGGGTGCAGCTGAGCTCCAAATCGAGCCATCTTCAATCTAGTTGTGGAGGGCACGGCTCACTGGCCCATATGGAAATCAAACTGGCAACCTTGGTGTTATGAGCACTGCGCTCTAGCCAACTGAGTCAATCGGCCGCCCCCTGGTAGCTCAGCTTCAAGTCAAGCCATTGTCTTTCCATCTAGTTGTGGAGGGCACAGCTCACTGGCCCATGTGGAAATCAAACCAGCAGCCTTGGTGGTATAAGCCTGAGCTCTAACCACCTAAGCTAACCTACCACCTCTCATTTATGTCCCCCTTTTTTTTTTGAGGGCAGTGTCACTGTCCCTCATATGTGGGACCCGAACCGGGGCCACTGGCTTCCCAAGCCAGCGCTTAACCACCATGCCCCTCGGCCGGCCCTCATTCATGTCCTTTTAAAATCTGAGTTTAGCTATAAGCTTCAAGGGCAGCCAGTTGCATTTCTTTAAAAGCTATGGCTCTTTACTTTCTCCTGGGTGGGTGGGTCCCACCTCTGAGGTCAGGATGGACTAGGTATGCAGGAGTCCTGTTTTCTAAGATGTACAGGAGGGACGGGCCCCCTGGGACTGGATGGATGATACAAGGTCATGACTCAGGAAACCTGAAGACGACTTAAGGGAAGGGAGACGCTAAACTCTAACAGGAAGGATGCAGAAGATGGAGAGGTGGCCTGAGCATCGTGCTGCAGAAGCGCAGTGGAAAGGGGTCTAAAGGTTCAAGTCTGGGGAGCCTGGGCATGGTAAGGAAGTGGAGAGAACGGAGTAAGTCATTCCAGATGGAGGCGGTATCTGTATGAACCCATCTGTGAGGGTTCATTTTCCGTGTCAACTTAACTGGGCTAAGGGATGCCCAGATAGCTGGTAAAACAGTATTCCTGGGTGTGTCTGGGAGGGTGTTTCCAGCAGAGATTAGCATTGGACTCAGTAGACTGAGTGAAAAGATTCATCCTCACCAAGGTGAGCAGGTGTCTTCCAATCCAGTGAGGGCCAGGATGGAACACAATGATGGAGGAAGGGCAAATTCCCTCTCATTCTTCCTGAGCTGGGACATCCCATCTCTCCTGCCCTTGAACGTCCTGGTTCTTGGGTCTGGGACTCAGGGACTTACACTAGGCTGACCCTCCTTTGGCCTGGGACTGAAATATGCCACGAGATTTCCTGGTTCTCCCACTTGCAGACAGCATATCATGGCATATCTCAACCTCCATAATCTTATACACCAATTCCCATCATAAACGCCCTCTCCTATATCACTATATAGCCTATGGATTCTGTTTCTCTGCAGAACCCCAATACACCATCATTTCTTTTTCTCAACAATGATGGTCAGAAATGCATCTGGGGGAGTGGCTCTTTCCTCTCTTTTGAGGGCAGAGGCTGGCAACAAGCCTCAGAATGAGCCTTTCCAACCATTTCCCAAGAAGGGAATTTCACCACTCCTGGACCTGGCCTCTGTTCCATTCTGTGATTTGCATGTGAAGAAAAGATGAGGGCTCCCCACTGTGCTGTTAACTCTTTGAGATAAGGGTCTGTGTTTTTGCAAAATTCCCTCCTCTGGGCCTAACACTGGGTAGGTTGAGTTCATGAATGAAATCAAAGTGCTCTCCTCGCTGGTAGCACAGAGGAGAGTCCCAGAACCATATCCTTTATATTTCTTTCTCCTTTATTCCGCCCTAGACATTCTCCACGACACATCCATCCTCAGATGTGTGGATTTCCAGGCAAGTGTTTTGTACACAAATACTGCTCAATATATATTACTTGTTCATCTAGCAAATGGCGTCAGGAGAGACTAGCACCCCAAAGGAGCAAACAGTTCTCTTTTAGGGCTCCCCAACCCAAAGCAAACATCGGAGGGATGAGCATATAGCAGGCGGTTAATAAATACTTGGAATTAGGGAGTATAAATATGCAAAAGTGGTAAATTAGGAAAAGAGCGGCGTAGTAGATAATAAAGTCACACAGAGCAGTGGAATCCACCCCTGGGTACTTCGTGTGTAGGGAGGGGGGCCATTGGCCAGCTAGGCAGTTCTCCCTTCTAATTAGGTTTCCATCAGGATGATATCGCCATTAGCTTGGGCATTATAGCAGTCCTTGTCTATTCCTGGAACAAACTCCTGGGAGATTTAAGTGGGGGTGGTAACACGTCACCCCAGGAATGAATAAACCCACTGTAATCCACTCCTGGGTGGATACTTCATTTGTGGCTAATGGACCCTTCACCAGCAACGTAAACCCGATTCGCCGGCCTCGTTTCGTACCAATGACTCTGAAATGAGAACTCAAGAATTTGGATGACCAACTAACAGAACGTGGCTCTGGAAATTACAGGTTTCAAATTTCAGAAAAGTCAGTGAATTTAGACAACTCGAGTAGCTTCTCCTCATTAGGGGAGACAGCCTCAGCCTTCTTGTTTTGGCCGACGAGCGCTTGCTGCTGAGATAGGCACCGAAGGGAGTAAAAATCATGTCCTCAATCATCTTGCCAGTTATTGAGATGTGTAAAAATCCACCTTACCTCCCACCCCAACAATCCCCTTTAAGCAGAATTTTCTGCTGACACAAGAGGACGGGTTGCCTGGGGGGTGTTTGCTCTCCTGGCTGAGGTGGGTAGGGCTTCGCAGGCCTCTGAGGGTCCCGTGTGATATAACCAGGGTACAAATCCAGGCTCTCTGACTCCCCCACTTGGCAGATTTTCACTTCATCTTCCACCACCCACACTTCTCTTTCTTCTGCTACAGGAGGGGCACCTATAGAACACAGAGTTTATTGTCAAAGGGCTTGAGCTGGAATCCTGCCTGGCTCTACTGCCAATTAGTTAGGTGATTCTAGCGTTCTGAGGCCCAGTTTCTCCATCTATGAAATGGGTATAATAGTTTCGGCCTGAACCATTCAGAAAGCTGCTGAAAAGGGTTGGTGCCTGTATGACTGCCCTAAGCGGTAAAGACGTGTGGGTGCTAGTTTTGTCTCCCACAATCATTATGGGCTCAGTGGCTCTTAGGACCAGCCCCAGTAGCCTATGTGTTGATGCGGAGATGCCCTGCAGATAGCGCTGTGGCCTCAGAATGCTCTTAGAGATAAACTGGGGCAAGTGGGACTATACCTGAGGGTTCAGCAATAGGTGGGTCTAACCTGGGCTCCCACTTACTCTATGTCTTTGATGTGTTGCCCCCACAAAAGGACCCCAATGTCACATTTGGTTTCTCATAGGGCCAGTTACCTGCTAAATCAGTGATCCTCTGGTTCTCCAGTGGATAGAACAGTGGTTCTCACTGGCCTCCTCCATCCAGGCTTCTCCTGCCTGGCCATGCCCTCTGACCCCTGTGAACCACTGTAGCAGGAGGTGTGTCTGCAGCCCCTTTAATCCCTTTGGAGCATCTTAGCACTTAGATGACTCCCCTGGGCCCCGTCTACCTATGATGGAGGCTGTCCTTGTTCAAACTTTGTTTCCCATCTGGGATGAAGCTCTGAGAAAGGACCTGAGCCAGTGCTGAAGGACAGTAGGCCCCAAGACCCCTGTGTGGTGCCCACAAGACAAAGGCTGGGCTAACCAGTGGGGCTTGGCTCCAACACAGCCAGGCTGGAATCCCAGCCCCATCACCACCAGCATTTTTGTGGTGGGGGTGGGGCTGGGGCGCAGGGAGAAGGGGCTCATTATGGGGCAATGCCCTAAGCCCCTCCTCCTAGCCTGAGAAAAAAAGAGAATGATACCTGCCCTCTAGGACTCAGTAGTGACAACTGAGATGAGTCACACAATAGGCTTGACAGAGTGCCTGGCACACAGCGATATTCCAATGGGGTGGAGATTCTCTGATGAGGGAGAAGACAGGAGAGCTAGTGAAGGCGGACCCTGGGAGGGAAGTGACCATGGCTTCTGGAGAAGAGGGTTTCTTGGTGACCCTTGAAAGCCATTGTGGGAACCCACCCTTACCCTGCTGACCCCCTGAGCAGCCATGCTGGCAGGGACCTGGGCACAGGGCAAAGTGAGCAGACTATCTGGCCAGCTGTTGTGAAAACAACAGAAATAGATGATGTCAGAGGTTCTGAGAGCCGAGCTCCTTTGACCCACAGCTGGCAGTGGAAACCACGGCCTCCTGGGGACCACATGGAGACCACCACGCTCTGCCCTCATCAGCACTTTTCAGGCCCGCAGACGGCAGGAGCCGGTGAGTGCAGGGTCTAGCTTCCGGGAAGCCAGTGCAGAGACTTGACGGCTGGAGCCTGCACTGAGCATCACGAGAGGACTGGGACTGCATCTCCCTCCTGGTCAGTGATCGTGTCACCCTGGGACGTGATCTCCTCTGTCCCATGAAGACACCTCCCTCCCTCCCACAACTGTGGTATTAGCACACTCCATGGTTCGAAGGCAGGTTCTGAGCCCAGGTTGCCTGGGTTCACACCTCGCTCCCACATGTGACCTTGGGCAAGTTACTTAGCCCCACTTTGCCTCAGTTTCTTCAACTGCAAAATGGAGTTCTTGTGAGGGTTCATCGAGTTAATGCATGTAAGGTGCTTGCAACAGGGCATGGCATTTAACATGCGCCCATGGGTAGGATCTGGTATGACTAGGCACCTGGTGCCCTAGGAGCCCCAACACCTCATCTCTTTCTCTCCCTTTAAAATATAAATCCATCTCTGTATCTCTCCCTCTTACTTTCCTTTCCCCTTTCTTAGCTCAGTATTCATCTAGCAAGCATGTATGAAGCACCTGCCATATGCCAGGCACTGGGGGCGATAGGGGAGTGGGGAGGGTATTAAGGACAGAGAAGGAATATAGAGTGAGCCCTACACAGGACTCTCCAAGGCCCCCCAGCTTGTTAGAGCTGTGCTCCCAGGCCCTGAAGACTGATCCAGCCCAGCCCTCACAGAAGACAGTGTTTCCATCAAGCTCAGCCTCCAGGGAGAGCCGGTGATTCTGGAAAAGGGGGATCTTTCCTCCTGAGATGGGGGCAGCAGAAGTATGAGTCTGGCTGGGAGTGAATGAGGCTGCTGGCTGACAGCACAGCTGTCAAATCCACGAGCTCGTCATCTAGGCACAGCGTGCCTCTGCCCTCTTAATGACAGAGCCGTCACTCACAGGACACAATCATGCAGGACCAGACACTGCAGTCTGTCCCCAGACAGGGTAACAGATGTCATGGGGGCCTGGGGAGTTCTGAGGGGACAGCTGAGATACCCTCCTTCCAACCATGTCACACCCTCCAGAGTCACACAGAAATGTTCTTACACACCTCAGTGCCTTTGCACGGGCCGCCCCTCTGCCGAGCCTGCCCTCCCCTACCTCCGGCCTTCTGCATCTGACGATGTCTCAGGTATCCTTCAAGACTCAGTTTCTGGGTCATCTCTGGGAAGGCTTCCTCAATGCTCCGATGCCTCACACACACTTTTACTACCACAGTGGCCACCAGGAAGGTATAAGCACTTGTTCAGATGTTTGTTCCCCCACCACAGACAGTGAGTTCTTTTTTTTTTTAAGATTTTTATTAAAATATAGTGAACACACGATGTTATATTAGTTTCAGGTGTACACTAGTTATTCAACATTTATATACCTGAAGTGATCACCATGATAAGTCCATGAACCATCCGACATCGTACTATGTATCACAATATTATTGACTATATTCCCCATGCTGTACGTTACATCCCCATGACTTATTTTATACCTGGAGATTTGGACCACTTATTGCTCTTCAAGTTTCCTCCCTTTTAAAATTATTCAATTACAATTGACATTCAATATTTTATATTAATTTCAGGAATACAGCATAGTGGTTAGACATTTATATACTTTAAGAAATGATCCCCCTGACTAGTCTAGTACTCACCTGGCACTATACATAGCTATTACCATATCATTGACTATATTTCCCTATGCCATACTTTACATCCCCATGACTATTACGTAAATACCAGTTTGTACTTCTTACTCTCTTCATCTTTTATACCCTGCTATTTATCACCCCAACAAATCTAGTACTCATCTGACACCATACAGTTATTACAATATTATTGACTATATTCCTTATGAAATACCTTACATCCCCATGACTACTTTGTAACCATCAATTTGTACTTCTTAATCCCTTCCCCTTTTTCACTTATCTCCAACTCCACTTCCCTCTGGCAACCATCAAAATGTTCCCTGTATCTATGAATTTGTTTCTGATTTGTTTCTTTTTTATTTTGTTCTTTAGATTCCACATATAAGCAAAATCACATTGTATCTGTTTTTGTCTGACACTCCACTCAGCACAATTCCCTCCAGGTCCATCCATGCCTCTGCAGAAGGCAAGAACCCATCCTCTCCCCTGGCTGAGCAATATTTCACTGTATATATGTACCACCACCTCTTTACCCATTTGTTCATCAACAGAGACCCAGGCTGCCTCCATTGTAAGCAATGCTGCAATGAACACATCGCCTCAAAACAGTGTTTGGTTTTCTTCAGATAAATACTCTGACGTGAGATTACAGGGTCCTTCTTTGTCTCTTGTTATAGCCTTTGTTTTAAAGTTTATCTTGTCTGGTATATAATAAGTATTGCTACCCCCCCCCTTCTTTTTGTGTTCTTCATTTCCATTTTCATGAGATATCTTTTTCCATCCCTTTATACTCCATCTGTGTGTGTCTTTCAATCTGAAGTAAATCTCTTGTAGGCAGCATACATAAGGATTTTGTTTTCTTACCCATTCAGCCTTCCTGTGTCTTTTGATTGGAGCATTTAATCCATTTACATTGAAAATAATTGTTGATAGATGTAGCTATTGCTCTTTTATTAGTCATAATTTTGATTTTTTTTTCCTGTTTTAAAGAAGTCCCTCTACCATTCCTTATAATACTGATTTGGCGATGATGAACTCCTTTAGCTTCTTCTTGTCTGGGAAGCTCTTTATCTGTCCTTTGATTCTAATTGATAGCTTTGCTGGATAGAGAAATCTTGGTTGTAGGTCCTTGCTTGTCATCATGTTGAATATTTTGTGCCAGTCCCTTCTGACCTACCAAGGTTCTGTTGAGAAACCAGCTGACAATCTTATGAGAGCTTCCTTATAAGTTACTAGTTGCCTTTCTCTTGCTGTTTTTTGGAGTCTCTCTTTTTCTTTAACCTTTGACATTCTAATTATAATGTATCTTGGTGTGGGCCTGTTTGGGTTCATCTTGTTTGGGACTCTCTGTGCTTCCTGGACTTGTATGTCTATTTTCTTCACCAGGTTAGGAAAGTTTTCAGTCATTATTTCTTCCAATAGATTCTCAATCTCTTGCTTTCTCTCTTCTCCTTCTGGTATCCCTGTGATGTGAATGTTGTCATGCTTGATGTTGTCCCAGAGGTCTCTTAAACTATCCTTATTTTTTTTTATTCCTTTTTCTTTTTGCTGTTCCAATTGGGTATATTCTGCTCCTTTGTCTTCCAAATCATTGGTTCAATCCTCTGCTTCATCTAGTCTGCTGGTGATTCCTTCTAGAGCATTCTTCATTTCAGTTATTGTATTCTTCACTTCTGACTGGTTCTTTTTTATGGCTTCTATGTCCTTTTCTGTGCTTGCTGTCTCTTTGTTGAAGTTCTCACTGAGTTCCTTGAGCATCCTTATTACCATTGTTTTGAGCTCTGTCTCTGGTAGGTTGCTTGCCTCCATTTTGTTTAGTTCTTTTTCTGGAGTTTTCTCCTGTACAATCATTTGGGACATATTTCTTTGTTTCCTCATTTCCTGCCTTTCTGTTTATTTCTATGTATGAGGTGGATCTGCTGTGTCTCCCAGCCTTAGCCAGGTGGCCTTATGTAGTAGGTGCCCTGTGGGGCCCTGGCACAGTCTCCCTGGTCACCTGCTCCAGGTGCTCCAGGAGCATCCCTCGTGTGGGTTGTGTATGCCCTCCTGTTATAGTTGAGCTTTTGTTGCTATTGGCACATCAGTGGGTGTGGTTGACCCTCAGGTTGATTGGTTGTGGGGTTTTGCCATGTCCACAGCTTATATATAGGCTGCTGTGTGTGTGTGTGTGTGTGTGTGTGTGTGTGTGTGTGTGTGAGGGGGGTGTTTACCCCACTGAGTGGGGTTCAGCCCAGGGGCTCTGGTGCCTATTGAGGCCATCCTTTGAGTATGCCACTTCTGGGACCAAGTGTGCAGTGCTCTATGGTGGTCTGAAGCCAACCTCCAAGTATGTTTGTTCTGAGGCTTCTTGCGAGGGGCTCTGGGACAGGCCCAGGTCACCCACTGCCTGTGATCAGCTAAAAACTACCTGGTAAGACCTACAAAGTGATCTGTAGTTGTTTGCTGCCTGTGTTAACACTAGACGCATGTGTGGGAGAGGCAATGCTGTGAACTCAGGATCACTGCCACCAGTACCAGGCCTGGGGTAGCTCCACAAAATGCCAGGACACCCTGAAGCCTGCTGCCACCTGTGAGCTCCCTTAAAGTTTAGCCACTGATAAAGCCTCATGCGGTACGTAATTTGGTGAGGATCTCAGGGAGTTGCTAGAATAGGAAGAGTTGTGGTCACCAGGTTAATGTAAATTCTGGTTTGGTGCCAGTGTTGAACCCAAAGCTACTCAGCAAAAGCCTCAGAGCACACCAAGGTCAGTTGCTGCCCACCTGGGGCCCGTGGGACTCTGATAGTTTTCCAAAAAAGAATTCAATGCAGGTGGAGCTGGCTGCTCTTGGAAAAAGTGCCTCCAGCTTGGTCCCACTGAGTCAGCAGGGTGAAGCTGTGGAGCTCACCAGACCAATCAGATTTAGATTTGGCCGTAAGCGTAAGGGGAGGGCTCAACACAGGAAAGATGGCACCAGCCTGCCGGTTGTACAAGAGGAGGACCCCTCTCAGGGAAAATGCCAACTGTCCTTTAGCCCTCGTCCTGGAGCCAGGCAACTCAGTCTGTTCCCTGTATGTCTCCAACACCTTGCGAGTTACTGTCCCTTTGCTGGAGCCCACGGTGAGTGCCTGGGACTGAGACAGTCTGTGTGTGGGCTGTTTAAGAGGACTCCTGGGTTTCCTACCACTTTCCATCCCATCCAGATGGCTGGAATCCCCACTGCTTTTCACAGCCAGATGTTGTGGGGGTTCCTATTCCTGGCACCAGTACTCTGGGCTGAGGAGGCTGGTGTGGGGCTGGGGTCCCTCAGTCCTCTGGCGGGAACCTCCATGGCCTAGATATTTCTCCCAGCTCTCAACTGCCACAGTTGTTTGGGGTTAACCAGTTCGGCGTCTCCGCCCTTCCTGCCAGCCTCAACATGGCTTCTTTATATCCTTAGTTATAAAACGTCTGTTCAGCCAGATTTCAGATGGTACTTCAGGTTGATTGTTCTATAATTTAGTTGTAATTTTAATGTGTTCATGGAAGAAAGCAGGCACAGTGTTTATCTACTCTGCTATCATGGATCTCCCCTCGACAGTGAGTTCTTGAGACTAAAGGCCAGGTCCCAGGTTTTTCTGTAGCCTACAGCTGAGCCCATAGTTGGCACTCAACAAATGTGTGCTAAGGAATGGACTGTCATTGCTGTCACCATCCGCCTTTACATGTTTTGACACTGAGCAGAATCCAATCCCTGCTTGGTGCTTGGCCTGGAGTGACAGGCTTGCTTTGGTGAGAGGTTAGGGTTTGGAAGCCCTGCTGGATAGAAGGATCTAGAATGAAGAGGCTTTTTCTTATTGAGGCCCAAATCTAAGCTCTTTTTTCCTGATGAACTAAGAGAGATCATTTTGGCATTATCTCTAAATGTACGTGATAAGTATGAGCTCAGAACCAGTTAAGCCTCTTATTCCCTTCTGAGGTGACCCACAAAACATGAACTGTACCCACCAGAGGAGGAAGTAAGACAGGGCTTTGTGGGCAGAAACCCAGAGAGATGCCTCGCAGACCACAGAGGGAAAAACAAAAAAGCAATTTAATTTCGATTTTGTAATGCAAAAACATAAAGCATTCCACATGTTTGCTTTTAAAATGGAGAACAGAGAACCTAGAAAATGACTTAACAAATGAAGGGAGTAATTTTACTTCATTTTATGTGATGGCCAGTGAAGAAAAAGAGACAACAGGGAAGAGAGAACAGGAAATGAAAAGAGAAAAGGAGGAGAGCAGAATGCAGAAATAATAGGATGAAAAAAAGGGGTGAGGGAGAGACAGAGAAAGAGGTCTTAGAGAAAGCTGGAACTGGTGAACAGACAAACATACACACAAACACACAAGCATTTTGATCTCATGAAAGACTCTTGGTTTTTAAAATTTGTTTTTGTTATTGTTGTTTTTTACCACTTTAAGGGGGGGCAATTTTGAGCTCATTTTTTAGCTGTTTTCTGACATCTAGAGCGAGAAGTTACCAATGAGAAGTTTGATGCTATTCTTAGTATTAATCTCTTTGTTTTTACAATCTATGATTTCTTCCTCTCTAGAAGCTTTTAAGATCTTTTATCTTTACACACATCACCATGAAATTAGTGTGAGCCTTTATTCATTCATTGTGTTGGGTACCCAATAGGCTTTTTTTTTTTCTTTTAAAAGAGATTTTTAAAAATATTTTTTTATTTTTTAGCTGAGCCATCCTGCTACCTGTTGGCACTCAGCAGCAGCTCAGCTTGGGCTGGGCATTGAACTGCTGTTGCTCAGAGCTCATCTCACACTCTTGAGCCAGCTCTTAACCAACTGAGCCACTCAGCCAGCCCCCCAGTAGGCTTTTAAAATCTGCCAATGCAGGTCCTTCAGTTCTGGAAAATATTTTTGCATTATTTCTTTGCCAATGGACCCCCTTTCATTTTTTTCTATTCTCAGTTTCTTTTGTTGGGGCCTCCTAGGTGTATCTTCTTTCCGTATTTTTCCATAACTTTATATTTTCCATACCCTTTCATATTTTCCATACCTTTATTTTTTCCCACTTTCTGAAAGATTTCCTTGACCTTATGTTCCAAACCTTTCTATTGACTATTTTATTTCTGCTAACATGTGTTTCATATCCAAGGGCTTGCTCCTTTTTTTCCTGGTTATCCCTTTTTAAAAAAAAAAAAAAGGTTTTTTTGGGTGTACAATTTATATACTGTAAAACTCATCCATTTTAAGTGTAATTCAATGATTTTTAGTAAATTTGCAGAGCCGTGCAACCATGATCACAATCCAGTTTATGTTATTCCTTCTTGTATAGTTCTTTGTTTTAGTTTCATGGGCGAGATATCTTCCCTGATCTCATTGAAGAAACTAATGACCATTAAGTTGATGTTTTCTTTCCTCCAAATTCATCTCTTTGGCTGTTGGTCAGCTGGTTTTAGTTTCTGTCTTTCATGTTTGAGACTTTCCCCAAGTTCTTGGTTATCCTTTGCAGTCCACTAATGTTTAAGAGTAAAATATTATTAAAAAGCCATCTGGATACTCTGTATGCATGGGTATCATTTGTCAATCAATAAGCTTTATCATAGGAGTTATATGAGGCCATTCCTTTGGGGTTCCCCAAATATCAGTAGCAGGGGGTCTTTCTATTTCTCCAGAGAAGAACCCACCAACATCCTCTCTGGGGTGGGGTGGATGAGTGGGGTGGGGTAGTACAGATCTGGTTGTTAAGATCCTTGGAGATATATGGCATGGGAACTGGGGGTACAACCAATTGTAGACAGACTTTCATTTAATCCTCCTGTTTTCTCTCTGGTGCCTCTCTCCTATTGCTCCTGTTTATCTGGGCTTAGACCCTAAATTTCTCCATTGAATAAACCCCTTGGTGGGGTAGGGGAAAGGTGGTCACCTGACTGTACTGAATCGGGGCAGGAACTTGGACATTTTTCTACTGCTCTCCCAGTTTCCATTTGGGGAGAACCTGCCCAGTTTCCAGTTCTACAACTCATTCTTGTCTTTTGCAGTCTCCGGTGCCTGCAGTTTGGGTGTCTTGCCAAGATTCCGCAGCTTGAATTGGCTCCATTCTCATTAGCATCCCCCTGTGTAGGCACATGGTATGCAGATTTCTCGGCTCTGATAATTCCTCCACCTGCTTTCCATCTTCCAAAAATCTGTTGACATCTTTTGTCTTTTGCTGTTTTTTTTCTCTCATTCTTTTCATTCTTGTGTTCTTATACCTTTTTATTCTTTAACTCACATTTTAGTGGAGTTTCAGAAAGAAACGATGAGAAATCCATGTGCTCCATTTGCCAGGTTTAGCCTAAGATGTGGGGTTAAAGACTTTCAAGCAACATTGTGTTTTTGCAACCACAGACATAAGTAGAAACCGGAGGAGGCCTCCTGTATTCTAACTAAATATGTTATAGATTTTCTTCTCATCAGAAGGATCTTTCTAATCTGGGTCACTGGTTCTTAAAAAAAGATACGGGAAACTGATGGAAATCCTGAGAAAGGAGTCTGAGATGATCACAGGGACAGACCTTGGATCCAGGGGAACATTTGAAAGTGTTGGTGCTGTTTAACTGGGAGAGGAGGTTCAGGGATGGTTTAGTTATTATTCATTTGAATTCATTTTCCTTAAAGTGATTTCTGTCCTCGTACATTCCCACTGTCCTATAGTGTGTTCGTATGAACTTCTAAGTTCCCATAGAAGAGGCATCCGAAACCTAAGAGACAGGATGGTGGGGGTGGAGGGACTAAGACTGTACTAATCATGATGGGTTAGGCTATTCTGCAGTAACAAATAAATGCTGAAATGCCAGTGTCTTAACACAGTACAGGTTCATTTTTCCCGCATTTCGCCATCTTATCACTGCTTGGTAGCTCCCTCCAAGAGGTGGTCCAAGGCCCAGGCTACGTCTATCTCTTAGCTATACTATCTGAAACCACAGCTTTCCAAGGTCCTATAGAGGGGAGAGAGAACTGGAAAATCATGCAAGATGTTTTTAAGGGCCAAGATTGGACGGAGCTTATATCACATCTATCTACATCCATTGGCCAGGACTCTGTTACATGGTCCCAAATTACCTGCAAGGGACGCTGGGAAATGTGGTCTTTCTGTGTGCTCTGGAGCAGGATAGAGTATGGTGAGGATGTTGCCTTGTCTCTGCCATCTGTCGACCAGGTTTTCTGAGGGAGATGCCAATTATCTTAGAGGAACAGGAGATATGGTCTCCGTGTCCACAATGCCTGGCCAAGAGGAAATAATGGTAAACGAATGTAGAAGAGCAGTCAAACACAAGGAGACATTTTTTGACTTGCAGGGAGTCAAACATTAGAACAAGCCATTGAGAGGTGGCATCTACCTTCTGCAGATTCCTAAGAAAAGAGCTCCTGGGAATTGATAGATCTACTTGCTTGGGGGATGAATCACATGACCTTTAGGATCCCACCTAATTCTGGGATTCTACTCTCAAATATGCAGGCCTCAGAGTCTGGAAAGCTGCAGGGCCAGGACCAGGATTGGATCTAGGTTTTATGTCTAAATTACAGACACAAAATGAAGTCCAGCGCTTGGAAGGGGCCCTTGAAGTGGAGGGCCTCAAACATAAACATAATAGCTTCCCAATACACCCTCTTCTGGTCAGGACCAGCCCATTGAGCCTTTGGAACCAGCTGATTCCAAAACATCTTCCCCAACAGACTTGCTTTTCCAGATGGTAGGTTACCCTCATGACTCCCCCCCCCACACACACACACACACTCTTTAACTCAGCAAAACGTTGTGGAATGGCCTTCATATGCAAGGTCCCGGGTTGGGCCCTTTACTACCCACCTCTGTTGCAGGGCTGAGGTGGGAAGCAGCCCAGAGAGCGTAGGTCCTGAGACCCTGCAGGCTGCATCAGGGCAAAGGAGGAAGAGGAGAGTAGGCACAAAAACACAAATGGGTCAGCAGGGCCATGTGGGATCTATGGACATCAGGGACCCTGTGATCAGAGGAGAAATCCACGCTGTTCTCTGTCTTGCGTCTGAAAAGAAATATTCCTGCAGAAACTGCATGGAGACCTCAGAAGCCTCCTGTGGAACAGAAGGCTCAGCTGTTTGCTGGAGCCCCTCTATCAGACACATCACGCCTCCCATGGGGCTGGAGTCACTTGAACAGTCTGCACTTGAACACTTGGTCTGGGGACCAGCTGTCAGACTGTCCCCGGTCCTATCTGGGCCTTTTGGAGCTGATGGACCTGCAACATCTGGAACACTCCAGACTCATGCTAGGTCCTACATACAACCTTGGAGTGTTTTATTTCCTCTTAGAATTTTTAAGCAGCAGACAATCACAAACCTGCAGAGGTTTCTGAGGCCCTCTCATCTAGCCAGGAGACCGGGCTGTGGGTTTGCTGCATGACCTTGTAGGGCACCATCTCCCTGGGCTTCTTCTTCCTCGTCGTCTGGAAAATTGAGAAAATAACCCCTGGGAAGGGCGATTTGTGTCACTGTGGTCAAGGTCAGCATGAGTCTGGGGATAGGAGGGAACAATGACTTCTCACAGTCTACCCTCTGATCCAGCTGCACAGGTGCCAACCAGGGGTCCCAACCAGTTAGGTACCATGGAGAGAATTAGGCAGGTCAGGGGTCTTGGAAGCCCCAAATTTGCTTTATGGCTTATGATGTTCTTGCACTGTTTGCACTGACTGGGGCCTGGCAAGCTTGGGCGGAAGGCATAAAAAACCAGCCTCCTTAAAGTGATGTATTTGCCTGAAAATTTTCACAAGGAGACATACTGTTCTGAACACAGACCTGAAAATGCATTTTAAAAGGCTTTTTAATGAAACAAATGCAAAACAACTCACGTTAGATAAATCTCCTTGGCAGAGAGCCACTGGAGGGAGAAAGGCGGCTTTCTCAGCCAGAGAAGATGGGCCAAAGAAGAAGTGGGGGACCAGAGAAGGTCTGGGAGGGCAGGTTTGGGCTCCCCTCCAGGGTTTACCATGACCCAGTTTCTACCCAGAAACCCTAGTGCCCTGCTCTCCGCTATTCACACTAGTTGTTTCCCAAACTTCTTGGACTGTGCTCTAATTTGGGGTCTAAATGCCTTTAGGAGCTTCACTGGGACTTTGAGAGATGCCAAACCCAACTGATAAATGCAAAATTTCATGTGTGTGAAAAATTTTTATGTGGTGGGCTTCTAATTTTTTCTGGGAAGAGGAGCCTGAATTTTCATTTGATTCTCCAGTGGGTTCAGGAGTCAGAATGGCAACCCTTGCTCTAGATCATTCTGGGGGCAGGAGAAGGCGGGAAGCACATGATTCCAGCTGGATCACCTGGAGGATGGGGAGTGCAGGCCACTCCCAACCTGAGCCGGTTACCCCAAAGAAGATGGTCACTTGAACCTCAGAATGCGTTTGTCTTTCTGAGGTCTGCCCCTGTGGTATTCATGCTCCCTGACAAGTAGCAAGACCCTTCTATGAATGGACCCATTCAAAGCCCCCATTGGGCACTTGAGGTAAGCCTGGCACTGTGTTGGGTGCAGGGGACATGAGAAAGTTTAGACGTGGTTCTTACCTGCCCAGTTTAGGGGATTAGATGCCCAGAGAAATTCCAGTGCCATGTGTTATGTGCCAAAAGGAAGGTAACAGAGGCCACACTGAGAGAGAAAAGGTTAGCTTTTTAGGTTAGAATCTGGAAGGCCATCCAGAAGGGGGGTGGCATGGGCCTTCGGGTCCAACAGACTGGGGTGTGAGTCTAGCCTGGGTGACGTCTGAGAACCTCAGTTTCCTTTTTGGTATATATAACGATAGCTATTCATAGAGTTATTGGGAGGGTCAGATGAAATCATATTCACACAGCACATCCATGGGTTGGACTTGAAAATGAGATTTCGTTTTTGGAAAGATCTAGGAGCAGCAAGGGCAGCACGAGTAGAGGCATGGCTCAGGGGGGTCCTTTGTGCTGACTCAGCAATGCTCCGGCACTATGATTTGGAGAGATGCACTTTTGATGGTCCAGCAACATGTGGATTCAATGACTCAGCAATTCTTGATTCAATGATGCAGCAATTGAAATATTTGTGGGTACCGGTGATTCAATGAGGGGGTTGCGGTAGGTAGACGGGGGCTATCTCTTATCAGGCTCAGGCACACATATCCCTTTTCCGGGAAATGTGATGCACAGGCTTCTGGCTTTACAGTGAGAGAGAGGTAGGTCTCTAAATCATTTTACAGGCCCTGAAACCATGACGGGAGGCTTCTCAGATTGGAATATATTAAGGGGCGGGAGCACCGCCTGTGATGTGCCATAAATTGTGGAACCATGGCCACTCCAGAGGCACTGGAATTACTGAAAGGGAGTAAAGAGGGAGGAAGCCGTGTGACAGGCTTGTGCATGTGAAGGGAGCGCCCAGGCAAGGGAGAGACACGCAGCCTGCAGTGCAGTTCCAAAGATATTAAGGGGGCTGAAGGAAATTTCCTGGCTGAGAGCACAGCTCACATTTTCAGGCTTTTGCAGAAAGGGCTGCTGGGGTTTGGTGGGGGGAGGGCCTGGAGGCTGAAGCACCTACCTAAGTCCTGGGCCTCCCCAGGGCAGTGAGGCAGTCTCGTCTCGACTCAGCCTTCTGTGTTGCGCCTCCGGTTGCTCTGAGGTGGGAAACGACTAGGATGGTTCTGCAGGTGTGATGTTCCAGGTAAGGTTGGTCTGAATGCATTTGTCCGTCCATCTGTCCATCCATCCATCCATCCATCCATCCATCCATCCATCCATCCATCCATCCATCTGACAGATACTTGGTGCATCTCCTGTGTACCAGACACTGTATCAGGCACTGAGGAAATGGCAGTGAAAAGATGGGTCTCTAATGGAGAGCAGGTTCTGGCCTTTCCTGCTCCCTCCTATCCCTGCTGGGAAGTGGGAACTAGCATTACTGTGGCAGCTATAAAGGGCCACATAGTAAACATTTTAGGCTTGAGGGCTGTAAGGTCTCTGCAGTAGCCATTCAACTCTGCCAGCGTTGCCTAAAAACAGCCACAAAAAATATGTAAATGATATGTGTGTCTGTGTTCCAATAAAACTTTATTTACAAAAACAGGCTAGCTGGGGGTAGACTACTAGAGAAGCACAGAGCTGGGAAGGGCCTCGGACCAATGGTTTTCAATCATGGCTGCATACTAAAATCACTTGGGAAGTTTTCCAACAAGATACCCATGTCTGGGCTCCACCCCAGACCAATCTCATCAGACTTTCTAAGGGTGGGGCCTGAGCATGGGTGTTTATTCAAGTTCCCCAGGTACTTTTAATGTGAAGTCTGGATTGAGACCCACTGGCCCAATCCAACTGCATCATTTTATTATATACCAAGGAACTGGATCCCAGGGAAGAATAAACAAGTTGCTCAAGTTCACTCAGTCATCCTGAGCTGAGAACTCATTCAAGGTGGCAAAGTGGCATTAGGATCCAGTTGTTTGACTCTAGCCAGCCCTCTCTCCATGATCCACGATGCCTCAGGGCTACAGAGAAGGTGTCTGCTGTCTGTCACCTTTCTCTGTGACTGCTCTCTCCTCTGCCAGGTGGATTCCCCTAGTGAAGATTTAGATGGCCGGACCTGTGGACTGAGTTGAGGATGTGCTTGCTGACGGTCCCCTGAGGGCCCCCTGGAAAAGCACCATTTTGAGCTTTCCCACTGTCAGCTTGGAGGGCAGTCGTAATGCAGGCTCTAAGGAGAACGAGACTCCATTGACTAGCTGGATGACTTTGAGCAAGTTACTTAACCCCTCTGAGACTCCGTTTCTCTATGAGAATAGGGACAATAATACCTGCCTTGTGAGAGTGTTGCATATAAAATGTTTAGCATCGTTCCTGGCACAGAACAGGTTCTATGAAACAGAAGCTATTACAGTATTTTTATTTCACTTTGGATCCACTTCTGTGCCTTCCATAGCATTCTATGTGGTAGGCTTAGCAAAGTGAGAGGCAGGAGCCTTGCTGGAAGGTAGAGGGCATTGTAGGCACGGGGAATGGTGGAGGAAAGGCCCTGAGGTGGGAATGATGGAGCTGTAATGAGACTGGCTCTGAGAACTCACTTAGATGTCGCCACATCTGCCCATCTCCAGGCTCTGCCCTCTAGAACCTCTCCTCCTCCCCCTGCTCCTAAGCTCTGTCCCAGTGCTGGTGGGGTTCTCACTGCATCCTGTTGGTTGGGAGTGTGTGTAGGGGGGTGACCTCAGTGTGAGGGCAGGCACTCTGCTTATGGTGATAGCCGCTAAGGGGCCTAGGACCCTGCATGGCACATAATATATGCAACCAGTTGGGCTGAAAAGAAAGGGACTTGAAATAAGTGAGACAGGGTTGGGGCGCGGCCATAGCAGGAAGGTTAAGGAGCTTCCATTTGATACAGTGGGAAACGAGAAGCCATGGCTGGCCCAGCTGGGACTTGTAAACGAGTCACCCAGGGGTTCCTGGGGACCCTGTCCTGCTCTGCCTCAAAGGCGGGTTGCTCTGCGGGGAGAGGAATCTTGGCCTGGCTGGAATGGGAGTACTTCCCTGCCCATCACTGTCACCCTTCCCTGGGAATCTTGCAAGCAACAGCTCCTCCTCCAGAGCTTGCAATCCATTTCCTGGCTCACTGCCAAGGCTGGGCCCAAGGCGCCTGAGCCTGTGGCAGCCACTCTTCCTGACAGGGCTGGGCAGCCTGCCCATGGCCCAGGGGTGGGGGGTGAAGAGGAGGGATGGGCTAGGGAGAGGCAAGGGCTTCTTGGTACGCTTGCATGCTAGTCTCAGCGATGGCAGAGCCAGTGGGCCTAGAAGGAGACTGGTGTAATCAAGTTGAGGTCCACCCATCTAGGCCACAGGTGACCATAACTGCATTCAGAACCCTGATGCCACCCTTTGCATCTGTGATGACATGGCTTAATGGTGTTGACAAAATGCTTTCCTGTGATTTATCTGTTTGGCTTCTCAAGCCATGGTCTTAGCCTCTCTGCCTCCTTTCTCAGGGCTCAGCGATCTTTCCCTAGGTGGGCCACCTGGGGAAAAGGTGTTGGCTTTTCAGCTGGTGCTGATGTGCCCTAATCTACCCATGCTTCACCTACTCCATCAAGATAAAGGGACAAAAGGGCTCCTGTCCCCTGGCTCTCCTGTGCTCTCCCTGGAATCAGGGTATCGTGGGGGTGATACACAGATCACACTGGAGGATTTTCCTCCAGGGCTGCAAACCCAGCCCAGAGGTTCCACTCATTCTCCAGCTTCGAGGTTTGTCCTCCCCCAAGGACTCCCTCCCAGGCTGGATCCACTCTGCCCTCAGGGATGGAGAGGTTGCGGAATCCATCTGGATACAAAGAGCGTGGGATTGATGTACTGTTTTTCATGCCGTGGGAGACATCACAAGGGGTTATAATTTCTCTGCAGTTTGTCTCCACGATGAAGCATCTGCTGGTGGTGCGTGAGGAGATTCTCATCTAAGCAGACAGCGCCTGAATCTGGAGCCAGCCTCATGGGCCCCGCCCACCTCCCAGAGGCACTTGGCTTTGCTCTGAATCAGGTGGGCCATTCAGGGACCTGTCATCCTTCCCTCCCTCCCTCCCTGGCTGACTCACACATAGCCTCCAGCCCCCTCTGCCCTGAGTGATACCTGACCACATCTTGGTCACCTCAGTTTATCCTCCATCTGAGCTGGATGGTCTCCTCAATACCATCCGACCCTCAGCACATCCGGTTAGCGCAGTCCTGCTCTGACCCTTGCCAGGCTTTGTGGTATGTCCTGGATATCCAGAGATGACACCCCCTGCCCTCAGGAAGCTGGTGGCCCCAGGTGAGAGGGGGAGTTCAGAGACTAACATGGGACGCTTGTGCTCATGACAGAATATGCTGGGGTCCTCAGAGCTCACAGAAGGAGACCCTCACCTCCTGAGGCCAGTGATTGGTGGAGCTGGAACTAGCATAACCAAGGTTTTGCCCTAGACCAGCCAAATATAAAGGGTGTGACATTGGGGAAAAGAGTGACTTTGGATTTTTTAACAAAAAACGTTGCTGCATTTACCTGATGACAGGAAAAGCCTGCTGTGCAGTAAGGTGCCTGGTAAGAAGCATAATTATTTAAAATAGGATGCTTCCAGCTGCATACCTAATAATTCCTTGCTCTCCACCCCCCCTAGCCATATCAGGCACTACCTGGGCATCAGGATTGCCAGGTACATTTCTGGTGGGCGAGGATGCTCCCAGGGGGCAGGCTTGGGCTGAGTTTTGATGGGTGGCAGGACTTTGCAGGGCAGGTAATGGGGTGTGAAGGGAGTTCCAGGTGGAGGTGGAGGAGTCAATATGTGAGTTGGTTGCAAGTCCTGTCTCCCAGCCAGATTGTGTTGCTCTGTGTTGCAACAAGATGTAGACAGTGTTGCCTGAGAGTGTCCAGATCCTTGGCATCTCGAGCAAAGAATTAAATCAGATACTGAGGCAAAGTAGTGAAAAAGCCGTTTATTAGAAGAGATAGTACACTTCAAAGAAATAGAAGCGGGCCCGCGCAGGAGACAATGGCTCAAGGGCCCTGACTAACAAGGCTTTGGTTCTTTTTATCCCTTTTTCCCTAGAATGGGCTGTTCCTCTCTGGGCATGAGACCACTTGATTGGCACCTGTGATTGACAAGAGGTTAAGGTTATTACCTTGTCTGTGCAGGTGGAGTAGGTATTTTGTATGCGTTTGTTTCCCCACAGGGGTGGGAAAAGAGGAACTTTTACTGGAGAAGGGAAGTCTCCTGGGTAGTCACAATCTATGGGTTGTGTTGGACATGCAGGAATGCAGAGACCCAATGCCTGCCTCTAACTGCCTGCCTTGTTTTCCCTTTGAGAAACACGATCCCCTTAAAATCTCTATGGGAAGCTGAGGGACTGGAGGTCTCTTTTCTTCTTTATCTGCTTCCTGCTGGTGGGGCGTAGAGCTGTCCCTGCCTATTGGGGGATTCACAGAACTATCACCCTAGCTGGTCTTAGATGAGAGGAAGGGGTCTCAAGATCCTCCTGGAAGACCATGTTGGCTTCTCTGGTTGTGGCTGGCAATCTTGCTGGGGTATCATCTGTATCCCCAAGGCCCCTCAAACAGGAAAAATAGATTTTCTATGATTCATATAGTAATTAGAAGAGTAATCAAAGCCAAGATCTAAGGAACTAAGAAACTAGGGAGAAAGAGACTTACTTAACATTTCTATAGGAAAGAAAACTTTGAAAAGCTTTTTTTTGGGGGGTTGGGGAAGGAGGGGCTACTTGCCCAACACATTACCCCCTGATAGTAGTAGGGTTTCATCTCTACGGGACTGTTGGGCAATTACGGCCCATTTGGTAGAGTTGGAGCTCCGAATTAGTATTTGGAAAACTTACCTGTTATTAGATGAAGGCTGGTTTTGTGGTTGTTTTTTTTTTGAATAGTAGCTTGCGGTCTTCTAATGGGCCACAGGAGTAGCTGAATGACTCCACTGAGGGGATCACAGAATCTGGGTCCATGGGTGGCCAGGATTTACCCTGGAGGGATGAATCCATCTATGTATGCTCATTACTTTGACCACTGAAGGGGTTGTTAGGATTATAGAGAACCGGGCCTTTCCATTTGGGTTGTCATTGATCTCAGGGAGATCCTTCTTTCCAGGTCTTGATAAGGACCTGATCACCTGGCTGTATTTTTGATGAATGGGCATTTGAACCAGGCATAGGAAGTATATGATTTCTATATTTCCGTAAGGCTATTTGGAACTGGCACAGATTAGTGAAATATTTTATAAGGTTGGCCGTCTTGGGGTCACTGAGCATGTGTCCTGAGAGAAATGGCCTGTCACAAAGCATCTCATAAGGGCTCAAGTTAAATTTTTGTCCTGGGGTGTTCCTTATTCTCATGAGGGCAATGGGTTACATAGAAATCCAGGTCCCTGAAGTTTCCTGGCATAACTTTCCCAAAGTATGTTTTAAAATCTGATTGGCTCTTTCTACTTTGCTGATGATTGGGGCCTCCATACAGAGTGTAAATAATATTTTATCCCTAAGGCCTTGGACATTCCTTGTGTTATGTGAGAAAGAAGGCCTGTTGTCACCTGAAGGCTGCGGGGCAGTCCAAACCTGGGGATAATCTCATTAAGGAGAAATTTTGTTACTTCTGGGGCTTTTTCAGTTTTGGTCGGACATGCCTCCATCTACCCAGTGACAGTGTCTATTAGCACTAGTAAAAAATCTGGCCTTCAAATTGGCACATTAATGGTGGGGTGAAGTTTCTAAGCTTTTGCTGTCCCTCCACCCCCACCCATAACAATTGGAGTTCGCCTGGAGGGTTTTCCTGCAAACGCATGGAGAACAAAGTAGCCCCTATATCTAAAAGAAATTGAATTTGCTTACCCATGACATCTAGAGTTACCCACGGCTCCTCACTTGTGATGATGACATTTCTGAATAGGGGTGGCAAGCATGGCCCTGGGAGTCCTCAGTCACTTAGTTTCCTCGGTGCACTACCAGAGTGATGGCTGGTTGCCTTCCTCTCTGGGAACGCAGGCAGTCAACCCTCCAGTGTCAGGGGTCTGCATCTGTGCCTTGGCACCGTCAACAGGGGTCCAGAGGCAGCTTGGTGCAGTCCTTTGCCCAATGTCTAGTCTTCTTGCAGCTAAAGCAGGAACCCTTTTCTTTAGGCCCTCTAGATGGGCCTTTAGACATTCCTTGGGTAAGAAGGGCCTTGCCAATTGCGACTGCCATAACCTGGCTTGTCATTTTTCTTTAATCTGTCTCTTTTTCCCTTCTTGAGATCCCGATTGTTATAAACCACTAAAAAGCTGTCTTTGAGTAGCCTGTGGCCCCATCTGTAGCTTCTGAAGCTGATGTCTGATGTCAGGGGCTGATTGGCTAATGAAATATTGTCCTAAAAGGACTCATCCATCCTCAGAAGCAGGGTCAAAATTGGTATGTTTTTTCAGAGACTCTTCTAGTCAGCTATAAAAGTTAGCCAAGTTTTCATCCTTTCCTTGGATTATTACTCTAAGTTTATCATCATTTACAGGCTTTTGAATTTCTTTTTTTCATGCCCCCAATGAAGGCTTCTAGAAACCTGGGACATCTGGCCATCTCTTGTGTGGTATATTTCCTTTAAGGATCAGCCAAAGGTACTATGTCAGGCCCTGGGGCATTGTCTTGTGGGTTTCTGGCAAATGCCTCATCTGCCTCTCTGCCGGCAGCTTCCAAGATGCGATCCTTTTCAACAGTAGTACAACAGATGGCTAAGATAAACTGAACGTCCCTAGCCAAGTGGACAGTCCGACGGGATTGAGGTTGATGGCTCATTTCCCATGCTGGTATGGAAAAGAAGGGAGAGTCTAAGGAGAGCCCACTGAACTGGGAGTCGAACCTGGATCCCAAGCCTGAGAGAGAGCCACGGAACCCAGGATCAGACTCGGGCCTAAGTGTGGCCAGAACTTAACCCACAAACTACATTCTGGTGGTGAGCTCTGGCGACATTTCCCTTCCTCTCCTCCCCCCAGCATCCGGCATCCCCAGGCTCACTCCTGTGGGGGTGGGCACAGGGGTGAGTGGGATCAGAAGAGCAGGCACTTGCAGCAAATGCAGGCTCAGCCCCCAGACAAGGCCCAAGGTCTGCAAAATAAAAAACAAATTGTACTTCCAGCAGAGGAAGAATCAGAGTATCCTGATTAGCCAATTCTGACCATAAGTTTCTTACTAGCCACTATGGTTGTTCCTTATGCTTGAGCAGCAGTGTAGGGTACTGGCAGTGAGCGCTACCATTTTCTAGCTGTGCACCCTCAGGCAAGTTACTTAACCTTCCTGGAACTTAGTTTCCTCATCTATAAAGTGAAGCTAATAATTTTATCTACCCCATAAGGTTGTAACGATTAAATAAGCCCTTAGAAGAGGGCCTGGCACAAAGGAGATGCTGTGTAAACATTGGCCAGTAATGATAATCAAAGTGTTTTCTGCATAATTAATTGTGTTGACCTCTCATCCTAAGCCTGAAAGGGTTCAGTCATTTGAAATATCATTTCTTTATTATTTTCATGAAGTCCAAGTTCAAGAATACTTCTAGGTATTATGGATATCTGGACCAGGTGGGCCCTACCTGACCCTGAGAGCCAAGATTCTAGAGCCCAGAAAGCTAGAACCAGGTAGGCAACACCCCCCGTTTCCTAGATGTCATCCTTTTAAGGTCCAGCTTGGATTCAAGTCACCCAGACACAGCCCACCTTGGACTTTCAGACCAGGCTGAAGGTAGCTTTGGACCCTGCTTCACAGTTCAGGGTGTCTGCTTCTCTTAGTGATGCCAGAGAACCCCATCTCCCCTGCTGGAGGCACTAGCAAAACGGAAAGAAAACAAGTTCAGTATCTGGCTGGGATATGTTTGTTTTCCATTGCCCTGTGCAAGAATGGGAAGAGCTGGTGCAGGATGGATTATCTGTCATCATGGCTCAGGGTCTAGGGGCTGGGGAAGCGTGGCATCCCTGCCCTGCCTGACAGCTGAAGGTGAAAAGACACTAGTCAGGCAGGTGCTGGGGGGAGGTGGGAGGAGGGCCAGGGGGGATGAGGTGGTTTGAGGAGAGGGTCTGAACCTGGTCTGAGCTCTGCTGATCCTGGCCTGGGAAGTAGCTGAGTAAGAGCAATCTGTGAATACCCATGTGTCCAGGCAGAGCTTTCCCTCCCGGGTACTCTGTCCTCTCTTCTTATTTGTTGTAACTGTTGGTGGAGGGATGTGCTGGATTGTGCAGGCTACTGATTGGGTCTGCCCCCAATGCCTTCCCACCCCCTTCGTCATTGATCGGGCTTTGCTCTCCTGGCTACTGGAGCAGATGCCCTTGTGCCTTGCCTCTCATCCCTTTGGCCCACTTCCGATTCAGCTGGCCCCGTGTTGGACAGGTCCCTCCATCTCAAGCAGCTGCCACTAGGCCTTGAAGCTTTGGAAACTGGCTCAGCCCCTGCGGGGGTTGGGGGGTGAGGGGGCAGCCTGGAAGGACAGGGCAAGGGAAGGGCAATCCTCAACCACTGGTGGGTGACAACGGGGGAGAAATGCTTCAGCCTCCAATACTTCAGGGGCCAATCCTGCAGTGTACTCCACATGGCCTCCAGTGCTAACTGGCTCAATGAGTCTCCCTTGACTGGCTTTCTCATAACCCGTTTTACTCTCGTCATGCCTGCTTCCAGCAGTCACCTTCCAAATTAACCATCTGTACCCAAGTTGTGTCCGTCTCTGCTTTCTGGGGAATGCAAGCACAGATTAGCATGTAAGCCCCTGTCCTGGCAAAGGTGATTGGTCCAAATGATGGGACTCAAGGAGGGCCAATCAGAATCCTCTCCCGGGTGACTGTGAAGGTCTCCTTTGTGGCAGCTGTGGAGGTGTGTGGCCAGGGTGAAACACCTCACCCCGTGGAGAACGACAATCTGCTATCTGAGAGAGTGGGGCTCTAGTCAAGGAAGGGGAGACAAGCAGAAATCAGACAGTCTTGAGGTTCTGAGCGCGCAGTGTGGGCTCCTGATGTTCTGGTTCGTGTCACTCTTCCTCAGCACTGGGAACCAGGAGCCTTCCCAGCAACTGAAAATGTGCTGAGGCTGGTGCGAACTGGGGTTCTGCTACTCGCAAATGGGAGAGGCCTGGCTGATAGAATGCTTCTGTGTCCCCCATGGGGAGGAGAACTCCTTGTGCAACTGGAGTCTCCTCCATTGCCAAGATTCTGGTACAGTGCCTGAAAGCGTCTGGTGCTCAGGAAACTGGGCTGGGTAGATGAACGAATGAATGAATGAATGAATGAATGTGGATGCATCATGTTTGCCTCTGCTCTTCTGTCTCCCTGCCAACGTGGGCCTGCCAACGACAGCCTCTTTTCCTATGAGATGGAACAGATAATTAGGCTTTAAATTGTGTCAAAATTAAGAGTGAAAAATTGATGAAATGATTCAGGTCCCTCATATGAAGAGAAATGGTGGGACAAAAGGAGGGAACGAAATGTACATAGTATCTACTATAAACCAGACTCGACTATTTCATAACATTTTGACAACCCCACAGCTTGGGCATTATCCCTATCTTAAAACTCTATAAACTAAGACACAGGGTGGTCAAGCACTTCACCAGAGCTTTTAAAAACAGTGATCATTAGACTCAGGGTTTGACTTAAGCGATTCTAATAAGTGTCTGGTGGTATCTTGTGGTTTTAATTTACAATTTCCTGATGTTGAGCTTCTTCTCATGTGATCATTTGCCATCTGTGTGTCTTCCTTGGCGAATATATGTTCAAGTTCTTTGTCCATTTTAAAAAAGTTGGTTGTTAGGTTAGTTGTTTGTTACTGGTTTGTTATTAAGTGCTGAGAGGTCTTTTTATATTCTGGATACCAGTCCTCTATCGGATATGAGCTTTGCAGATATTTTCTATAAGTCTGTGGCTTGCCTCTCCATTTCCCTATTAGTATCTCTTGAAGAGCAGAAGATTTTTATTTTGATATTGTTCAGCTTACCAATTTTCTCTTTTATGCTTGGTCTTTTTTGCACCCTGGACCAGAATTTGAACCCAGAGCTGTGGTTGTCAAGTCCTTCCTCTTATTACATTTAGTGTCATTTCCTTGAAAATCTATCCTCAGACCAGTGCCAGGCAGGCACCGCCCCCTCTCAGAATCACCCAGGGAGCCTGCTGAAAATACAGAGTCCTGGGTCCCCACCCCGGGAAATCTGCTTCAGTGGGCCCAGGGAAGACCTGGGAATATGCATATGTAACAACCCCCCAGGTGACTGACTGTATGATCGGCCCCCTGTGGAATGGACTTGAATGAAGGCCCCTGGTGGCCCTGAGCCTTCAGACCTGGCTGCTTCTTGGCTTCTAGCTGGTACTGCAAAGTGCTGCTGCTGGTGGCGTCCCCTTCCTTCCTTCCTTCCTCCCCAGCTCCTTAGTACAGAGCTCACAGTCAGCAGATAATTAAGCCATGCTTCTGAACTAACAGACCCACTCTCCATCAGTAGGTGGTAGAGGATGCCCCACTCCACAGCTGGCACTAAATGGAACCAAGTAGAAACTCTGTAATTACTGACTTTGGAATGAAGTACTTGCATGCAGCTCCCCTGAGCTGTAGGTGGCCACTTAAGCCCGTTTCTTTAGCCTCCAGCCCAGCCAGAGGGTTCCCCACCCGGAGAGATTGTTCTTTTAAAGTAGGATCAAGATCAGGCTCATTTGAGTTGAGAAGGACACTTCTGCAAGTGAACAGCTGTGCCAGCCTCCAAATAAAAGAAAACTCTATTCATTTGCAACAGGGGGTGAGAGTGGGGAGGTGAAGTGTGTTTTGATTTAAGAGCATAAGAAGCATCCAGAGGTTGTTTAGCAACTTTCTCTGGCTTGTTAAGTTGTGACCTGCTTTCCCTGAGCAGATGGGGCTTTCAGGGGCAGAAATGACGTTCTGTCTCAAACCACGGGCACCCAGAGGCGGTAGTGAGTAAGGGAACTCAGATCTGTTGAGCCTCTACTTTGAGCCAGGGCTTTATATGTTATTCAATCCCTCTAACAACCCATCAGGTCGATATTATTATTGACATTTTACAGATGGGGAAACTGAGGCTCAGGAAGGTTATAGAACAGCCAGGATTTAGAATGTAGCTGAAACTGAGCTACTGTAATAAAGGGGCCTCGACATACACTGGCTTGAAGAATACTGATGTTTATTTCTTTTTCATATCACAGCCCAGGTCAGTAGGAAAGCTTTCCACCTGGCCTATACCACACCTGCCTCTCCTAAGGGGGCGCCCTGTGCTCCCTGAGATCTGGGTTTTGGTCTCTTCCTTTGTCTTACCTCCCAAGCCCCTCAGCACTCTGGCTCCTTCCTGGGAGGAGCCACTCTGTGTGGCTTCATGAAATGGGAGGAGCTTGTTAGAAGTCTGTCAAACTAATGGATCTCTGGCAGGAGTGGGACGGGGGCAGGGGATGACTTTGTGGGGGAGGGGGTGAGAGGAATTGGAATGGAAACAAATCAGGAGGAAGAGAACCAGGAGAGGGAGCGGGGAGGTGACAACAGGAGGAGGACTTGGATGTGGAAGCACCTAGCACAGTGACGTGACACCGGGATTCAGTGAAGTCCAGTTTCCTTCCCCACCCACACTGCAGGATGACAAAGAGCAGTTTCTAGATATCCCCGGACCTTCTTTTATGCCATAAGCACTTACATGGCACTTACTGTGTGTCTGGCTTTACATAAATTAACTCCTTGTATTCTCACAGCCACCGTCTGTGAGGGACTATCATTATCCCCATTGTATATAGATGAGGAGACTGAGGATTTCAAGAGGCTAGGTGACCTGCACAAGCTTACAGGTAGTAAGTAATACAGATGGGATTCAGCTCAGGAAGGCTGGCCCCAGAGCTGAGCTGTTGGCTGCTATGCTCTGCGACCTCTCTTCATAACAGCCACGAAGGTATTCCCATTTCACAGATGAAGAAACTGAGGCCATGTATCTTGCTCAAGGTCACAGAGCCAGGATATAGTGGAGGCAGGATATGAACCCAGGTCTCTCTCCAGCCAACACCCTTGGATTCGCCCATTTGCGCCACAGCCTGCTTTGGGTTCCCCTCCCATCTTCCCTCCATCTGTCCACCCAGCATATTCTGGGTTTGCACGTGTGTGGTTGACTCACCAGGGAGCCGGAGAGCCCATCCTCTCCAGCGAGAAGGCAGATTTTATTTCTGTTCAGAGCCAACTTGGGTTGATGCTGGGAGAGCTGCCAAACCCAGCTGACACATTTTTTCCTCCCAAAGCTGCAGAGTAGGTGGGCAGCCCCGGGGGCCCCAGGGAGCCCCATGACACCAATTCCCCAGATGAGTCTCAGCACCCAAGGGAAAGAGGCATGTCTGTTTCATCTGCCTTAACTACAATCTCTTCCACAGGTAGCTTACTTGTTCCAGCTGCTAAAATCTCTCTCACCTCCTCTCTGCTCTGGTCCAGAGCTGAAAGGAACCCCAAGGAGCCATTCATTCCAGGCTTTCTTTTAGGCAACTTTGGGAATCCTGTTATTCCCATTGTACAGATTCAGTCATTGAAGTTAGCTGCGACCCCTCATGGATTGTCCTCAATTTCCCACATGTGCCTGATGATAAGAGTCACCTGGGTCATTTGTCAACTATATAACCACTAGCCCTCTGCTCTGAAAATTCTGATACCCTAGGCGAGAGCTGGGGCCCGGGAATCTTCCCCATTTGCAGGTCCCCCAGGTAATTCTCATCATCAGGAATGATGGGAAATACTGGCTAAGGGAACCTACGGGTGCAAGGACTCTCCCCCATTTCAGGTGCAAGACTGACTAGCTCTGCCTCAGCTATGCCCCAAATTGTAACAGTTGCCCCTGAAACTTGGATGAATCTAATGGGTTTGGCTGCTCATACAGCAACATTTCCCTTCCAGCAGAAAGCAGGAAGTCAAGAAGGGGCTGGTAGGACGCCATGGGTGGCCGTGCATGGTGCCTCCACCCCTCTGGCCAGCTCTGCTGTGTCCTATAGGGGATGTTTGCTGAGGATCATCAGAGACCTCCCAAGTGTCCTCAGATGGATGGATGTCTTATCCCCATTCAGCCGAACCCTCCAGGTGCTGGGTTGCTCTCTCTCGACTTGCTAGAGCTCCCTGGCCCGTTTGTTTCTGGTCCGTGCAGGAAAAGCCAACAGGCGTTCGAGGGACAGTTTGTTTCAGGTGTAATGGTTTTAAAAATACATATGTGAATTCTTTGACACTCCATCCTGAAAAGGTAGAGCCTGATGCCTCTCCCCTTGAGTGTGGATGACTTCTCTGTAATGAGCAGAATAGAGTGGAAATGGCACATGTGACTTCTGAGACCAGGTCACAAGAGGCAAGATGGTTGCCTTCTCTTTCTTGGGTTACCGGCTCCGAGGGAAAGCCAGCTGCCGGATTGTGAGGACACTCAGGAAAACCAATGGAGAGATGGCCAGAAACTCTTGCATGGTGAGAAACTGAGGCCTCCTGCCAACAGCTAGCAAATAGCTGAGGCCTTTGGCCCATGGCCATGTGAATAAGCCATTTTGGAAGCAGTTCCTCCAGCCCTAGTCAAGGCTTCTAATGACTGCAGCCCAGGCCAATGCTTCGTCTGCAGGCTTATTAGAGACCCTGAAATAGGACCCCTGAGCTGAGCTGCTTCTGAATGTCTAATTCACAGAAGGGAGATGAGAAATGTTTGTTGTTGTGAAATAGCAGAAAATACATATATCCGTCTCTGCTCCCAGATCCTGGCACCCTAAAACCCTCATGATTTCCTAAGTGATAAGAGCATTGGGAGCGTGCTTTGTTCTCCATTTTCTTTGTTTTCAGCTGAGCCATCCTGCCACCTGTTGGCAGACTTTGTTCTCATATTTGGTCTTTGACCCTGGTTTCTGACACAGAGCTCCTAAGTCCCTTGGAATTTCTTGTGTGACAAGAGCACCTTTTGTTCTAATGAGGTGACTCTTGGTGGACTTGTAGATAGTTTTAGGATGGGGGCCGATCACTAGAGAGACCAAGCCATGATTAGAAGCTTGAAACTTTCAGCCCCACCCCTCATTTTCTGGGAAGGAGAGAGGGGCTCGAGATTGATTGATTGACTGTGCCTATGTGATGAAGACTCCACAAAGGTCCCCAAAGTGTGGGGTTCGGAAAGTTTCTGGGTAGGTGAACACACCCATGTGCCAGGAGGGTGGCAGACCCCAGCTTCATGGGACCCTTCAGGGTTTCACCCTATATATCTCTTCATCGGGCTGTTCATCTGTATCTTTTATCGTTCTTTTATTATATAATAAACCAGTAAATGTGTTTTCCGGAGTTCTGTGAGCCATTCTAACAAATTATGGAACCCAAGAAGGGGATCGTGGGAACCTCAATGAATAGCCAGTTGGTCAGAAGTACAAAGGACAACCTGGGACTTGCAACCAGCACCTGGAGGAAGGGGGCAGGCTTGTGGGACTGAGCTTTTAGCCTGTGGGATCTGACGCTATCTCCAGGTAGATGGTATCAGAATTGAGTTAAATTGTAGGACACCCAACTGTTGTTGAAGACTTGCTTGATGTGTGGGGACAAAACCCATCACATTGGGTTACTAGAAGTGAAGTGTGGTAGTAGTGTGAGAGTAAAGGAGAAATAGGAGTGTGTTTTCCACATACAGTTCTTTTAAGTTACTCAGTTTTGGGTCGTTTTCTAAAATGCAGTCATAGATAACTAATACACAAAGCAAGAGCAGAAGGCTTCCTGAGAGGGTGAGTGAGAGCTGAGGCAGGTGTGAAGCCCAACGGCCTGCTACCACTCGGTGTACTGGGCTCCAGCGTTTGCAGGGACTAAGCTCAGTGCTTCCCGGTGTGTCCTTTCCTTGTTGCTAAGGCCGTTATTCTCCCTGTTGTACATGTGAGGAAATGGGCTCAGGGAGGTCAAGTCACTGGACCAAGGCTGCTGAACTGGTTGGTGGTAGGGCCAGGACAGGGGCCTAGTCTGTCTGCACTTGTCCCTGCTTTCCTATGCTTCTGTGCTGCCACCGTGCTCTTGAGGACCTTGGGCAAGCACCTCCCCTCCTGAGGGCTTTTCACAGAACTCGAGCAGGAGCCTTGCGTGCCCATGAGAAGACTGAGCCTGGTGCTCCCTGGCCGTGGATGCTCTGATGCAGGTGTGTGAGCACTGTCCCGAGAGCCTTTGCTCTGTCGGGTCCCCCGGAGCAGGGCAGCCCTGCTCTGTGTGCTAAAGGTCTCGTGAGCCAAGGGTGACGACATGGCGGCTTGGCGTTGGGGGTCTTTGTGCAAACTTGCAACCCCCCACCCCATTCCTGCTTTCCCTGGCTAGACACACAGACACACATACCCAGGCCTGTTTGCAATTACACTGTCATCATCCCCTGCCCTCGGCCTGTCTCCTCTCCTCACCTCCACCCACACAGCGAGCACTTGTTCAAGAAACATGTGCTCAGGGTGATGAACCTCAGGTGTGAGGCTCTCGCCACTTACAGGAACGTGAGGGGGGATATTGGCCGAGGCGCAAACCCAGCCCTGGGATGGAGGTGCTTTCCTGGAGAGTCAGATGGGGAGCACAGGGCCAGAAACAAAGATCTGGAAAATTCTTGGGAAGCTGGCTGCTTGGTGGTTGCCTTTCACATTACTCTTGGCTTCTGGATTCTTTCTTCTACGCCCCTTCTGCAGGCCAGGACAGATGCCACTCTGGGACCCCCTCCTCCACAGCTCCATTCAGGCCTTTGATGGGATGCTTCTCAGCCCTGTCTCCTCTCTGAGTCACAGCTTCCATCCTTCAGTGCCCTCCCCACAGTTCACACACTCACTGCTGACAGCTCCGTTAGCTCCACTCTCTCACAGGTAACAGAGGTAACAGAGGTAATGGAACTGCCACCCCAGGGAGCTTCCTGCGGCCCCACCCTCACCCTGCCCCGCCCTCTTCCGGAAGAAGCCCTTGGTGCTTGCTGAGAGCAGCCCAGCCTCCTCCTCCAGACCCCCAGACTCTCCCCTGGGCCCTGTACTACACCATCCTTTTCAACAGCCTCTCTCCAAGAGGTTTGAGGCAGGGTCCCCAGGCCTCCGAGGGCTGAAACCCCTTTGGTAGATACCCCCACACCCCTATACCTATCTCCCACATTAGGAATAAGGACAGATGGACTAGGGGTATCTGCACAGCTTGAGAGGCAAGATGTGGGGACAGGCAGCAAGGGCAGGCCCCAGGATGGACAGATGGACAAGGCATCCAGCTCTTCCCTTTCCTGAATGACCGCGGGAGGAATGAGGTTGCCGCCCCACGCCTCTCGCAGAGATGCTGAGAGTGTGAATGAGAACAGCTTGCGAGGGGCTCTGATGGGCACAGCCTGGTAAAGGGACCTTTTGTAACCTTCTGGACCTGGCATTGAACCAGAGGACCAGTCTCGTGACCCAAGTTGCTCTGCCCTTTTAGACTTCCTGGCTCCCATCCCAAGTGCTCTGACGCTCTGTAGGCACTCTTTAATCTGGGGAGGGCGTGGTGGTTCTGGGATGCATAGTGTGTTACATCTCATGGGTATGTACACCTGTACATCCTTTTTCTTGGAGTGTCTGCAGCATCTTGAAGGGGTCTGTGACCCATAAAAGGGTCTAACTTGGTACCCAGCTAGCCAGACTGAGCTCACATGCATGTTTATTCCCAGCACATCTGGTTTCCAAGTTTAAGGGCTTGGAGCATTCACCGTGAAAAAGTGCTCACCCCTTTATTTTGAAGCCTTAACACTGAACCTGCTTTGGGAGGTTGAGATCAGACCTGCGAGGCAGGTGCATCCTCTATCTTTCTCTTCCTCCCAGGCAGACCTCAGTTTTCCTCCACCTAAAACTGGATTGGCCTGCATGTGACAGCCATACCCCAGCCTACCAGTAACGTTTCCAGCAACAGGAAAATCATTTTCCCCATATAGAAATCCTGTGTCTCAGCAGCCCATTCCCAAAGGCTTTTTAAATTTGTAATTGAAATCCATGGGCTTCTGTCTTCTAGAGAAGTTTCTGTGTGTTTCCTGGAACTGAACTCAGCTTCCTAACATGAAGTGCGAACAGGGTTGTTCATATGCTAATGGCCTTGATCATGGCAAAAATGACTTCTGTCTTGGTCTTGTCTAAATTCCACTTCATTCCTGCTTTAACTTGAATCTGAAAGCTGACCACACTTATGAAAGCTAAGAGCAGCAAAAGGGGAGGGTCCCTCAAGGATTGCCCTGTCCCAGTAGGACTTTACATATTTTTGATAGGTAGTAAGTTCCTGAAAACGTCTATGACGATCAAATGTATGAAAGTTGGGTGGTGATCTTATGCTATACAAGACCCAGTGTTGCCTAATGGTTAAGAATATGGGGAATGTCCATGTTCTGCCCCAGGGAACATTTTGTTACTTTATTTGTCTGTCTTGTTCCTTTGTTGCTTTCAGTTTTATATCCCACATATCAGTGAAGTCATATGGTTCTCAACTTTTTCTGCCTGACTTATTTCGCTTAGCATAATAAGTCTCAAAATCCATCCATGTTGTCGCAAATGGCAGTATTTCATCTTATGGCGAAGTAGTATTCCATTGTGCATATATATCACATCTTCTTTATCTAATCATCTATCAAAGGACACTTTGATTGCTTCCATGTCTTGGCACCTTACAACATCTCAACATGTTTGCCAGTGGATGTGCAAAAGTACACATTTGGGGAAGGAAAATCAATTTAGGAATGTCAAAATCCAATGTCTGATGGTGGAGGTGGTTCTAAAGCCAGAGACCATTGAAGCTGGGACATATTTCCAGGTTGAAGTCATAATTGTTACTTTTTTTTTTCTTTTTTTTCTTTTTTTTTTTTAGGGCAGTGTCACTGGCCCTCATATGTGGGACCCGAACCGGGGCCGCTGGCCTCACCAAGCCAGCGCTTAACCGCTGCGCCACTCAGCCGGCCCAAGAAGTCATAATTTTAATTTTTTTTTTTTTTTTTTTTTTTTTTTTTGGGCAGTGTCACTGGCCCTCATATGTGGGACCCGAACCGGGGCCGCTGGCCTCACCAAGCCAGCGCTTAACCGCTGCGCCGCTCAGCCGGCCCAAGAAGTCATAACTGTTGAAGGGAAAATTTGTCGCCATGAAGTTGGAGACAAGCATCCTTCACTTTACTAGCAGACCCACTGCAAGAGACCTGGCTCTAAAGCAACCTTTTATCACATGAGTCGGATATATTTTTCAATTTCCATTATGAAATTAAGATGCTCTTCTACGGGACAATGAATGGCTTTGAAAACTTTTGCTGATGGGGCCAGGCCTATGTCATGCTATAATTGTGGTCAGAGAGACTTGAGAGCACTTTTAATAATTGCTGTTCCTGCCTGTAGCAGAAGCTTAAAAGGGGGAGGTTCTTAAATGGGATTGTGGTGAGTTCTGCTGTGTACTCTTCTTAAGAAGTTACAGGCCTCTTGCCTTTTGTTCTCCTGGGGAGCGTCTTGCATTCTAGCTGGTAACTCTCACTAACACTTCCATTTCTTTAGTCCATATTTCTTTGTCTCCTTTTGTGATTGGTGTGGGTTAGACACAGCTGGGGTTTCTCACTCTCTTTACAATTAGGGTTTATATAATCTTGCTCTTCTCCTTACTTTAATGGCTGAGCAGCACGTGTAGCGCTGAAACAGAGAGAGAGGCCTGCCGATGGGGCAGACTTTGCCATGTTGACAGGATGGCCTATATATAGAAGCCACCAAGGGCCCTAGAGGGGCTACCAGACAGCATTTCATAAAGACAAAACACCGAATTCCGTCTTTCTCCTCTTGTAGTAATAATGCCCCCTACTTTTTAACTCTGAGATGTGAGCTCTTTTGGTAATGGGCCTTCCTAAATTGATAAGGGATAACAACAATTATATCAAGTGGCATTTGGATCATATAAACATTTAGGAATGTTTTTTCTGTCTCCTATTCTTGTCATGCCAGCGGGCATGTGAGGTGAATAATGCCTTTTAAGCTTCTACAGGTCAGCCTGACTGCAACTGTCACTCCACTCTTCTGGGGACTCCAGGCAGGTTTCAGAGACAAGGAGAGTCCAGTTCTGTGGTCCTGGCCGGAATGGGACTCACCACTGACTTTGTCATCCTTATGCTTCTTCAGGCTCCATGGGTTTCTCCTACCCTGTGTGGACTCCCTGTGCCCTCGCAGCTTTCATTAGTATTAAGCTCTCATCAAGCTCTCAGATTAGGTTGTCCCAGAAACTTGTGCCTACCTCCTGTCTGCCAGACTCCTATACAGCAGTCATAGCTGATAGCACGGGATGCCATGTCCCATTGCACCAGTGGGAACGGACATTTAACAAGTTCAATGCTTCCCTTTGAAGGCACCTTAAACTCCAGGGTTCTAGAAAATAAGCTATTGCCCACTTTTATCAATCCTGGAAGCTCATATTTTAGTCAAGTTAATTTACTTCAAAGGAGGTGCGATACAATTGTCAGGCCTACTTGGAAATCCATTATGAGGGGTTTTAGCATTTAAAATGTTTTAAAAATTATTTTCCTGATTGTGAGAGTCATACATGCTCATTGCAAAGAATTACGAAAATACAGAAAGGAACATAGAAAGAAATAAAATCTTCCAAAATTTTCCCTCTCAGAAATAACCATTATTAGCATTTGAATGTGCCATCTCTTTGTGGCGCAAAACTATTTATACAATTTGGTGATACTTCATATACAATTTTTGCTTCTTGCTTTTTTCATTTTATACAACCAGAGTGTCTCCCCCATGTCATTATATAGTCCTCAAAATCATTTTAATGACTGTATAATATTTCATTGTCTGGTTGTACCAGAATTTATTTAGCCAGTTCTCTGTTTGCAGGCATCTAGGCAGTTTCTCATTTTTCATAATTAAAAAATGATGCGGTGATGAATATTCTTGTCCAGGAAATCTTTATCTGGGTTTCTGATAATTTCCATAAAAGGAATTCTCAGAAGGAAAATTACAGAGTCTCAGATCTGCTGTGTTGTACCTGCCTCCTTACAGATGTCCGGGAAGGTAGAGACTCCTCTCACTCCCCACCCCCCACCCAGTGGGTGGCCTTTGCTGCCTCTGAGGCCTGAATTGTAGAATTTTTATTCATGCAGGGGAGCAAAGCAAAGGGGGCCCTGCAGCCTCCCCAGGATATTTACCTGAACCCACTCCATGCAAAGCAGAGCTTCCCCCTGCAGGAATCATTTCATAATTAACTTAGAAACTAAAGCATGTTTAATTAACCATGGAAACCCTCCCAGCCATCTGCCTCTGTTTTTATTTTGAGGAAGATGGCAGATCTCTTTTCCCTTAGCTCTCTCTTTTTGGGGATGGAGCTCATTTCCAGCATCTTTGTTCTCATATGGAACAGGGCCCCTGCTTTGCCGGTGGTGCTCCGGTGTGGCAGAGCTAGGCATTTAGCTTGAGAAGGCAGCCGGTCAGAGGTGGTGCAGGCCCTTGCCTGGGGGCAAGCTAGGCCAGGCAAAGGCAGCACCCGCTCTGGCAGAACACTGGCCACTCCAGAGCCCCAGCCTCTGCTTCTTGGCTGCTGTCCCACAACCACAGGCCTGTGGGACATTTGTGCAGGAAGGAACCTTAGAGGAAAAGGCCAGTGCTCTCATTTCTCAGGTAGGGGAAATAAGGCCCAGAGAGGCTCCAGGAGAGTCTGAGGACACACAGGCTGAGGCAACTACTTCTTTGTTCTTCTGTTGCACTTTTAAGGGAAGGGGTGTGGCTTTGATTTAAATGGAACCCTAAGGGCTATAATGGTGCACACCGTTGGAGCACTTTAAATTGTGCAAAATGCATTCCCAGTTCACATCTTGCTGGACATTCATCCTGGTCCCTAAGCATGCAAGGGAGGCTTGGGAGGTCCTGTGACTTGCCTGTAGTCACACATCTGGTGAGTGAGTGTAGAGGCTGAGATGGAAACACTAAGTGCTTTTATATGAATTGGGAATATATCAAAATGCCTTTTATTTCCAGGGCCCTCGGAGCTCTCTGAGGAAGGGTCCAATGGAACATTGGTTGAGTTATTTCTCATGATATCACCTCCTCCAGGAAGCCTTCCTGGACCCTCTCCCTAGGTTGAGTTGGGAGGGAGGACTGTTTCTCTGCCCCTTGTCACTCACACATATCTCAGTATTATACCTTAAGGCTTCATGCTGTATCCCCAGTTCTAGAAAAGGGTGTGGCTTATATTAGTCAATAGATAATATTGAATTCAATGAGACTGAATGTAGACACAAGTGTGATTGTTTCTGTAGTTTCCCCTTCTCCTTCCCATTCACTTTGGCAGGAAGTCATTTGTGATCTGGGGTTGTGAGTGTCATATGTACCTTGGGATGGTCCCTGAGGACTGCCAGGCTGGCCTAGTGCCCCGGATTCTGGAGCTGTCAGCAGAGATGAGGCTCTAGCCCACAGATGCTGGCCAGGCAGCATTACCTTTAACAGATGTGCGGACAGGCCTAGAATGGGACTGGGAACATCCGCTACCAGCTTGCCTTGTGCCTTTTGGGCAAATCATTGCTACCCTCTCTTCTATCAGAGGGAGCAATTTGACTGATACTTCTGTCCCTGGTCCTCCATGGCTTGTGACTCTATTTATAAGGACCCCTGGCAGGGCAAAAAGATGGAGTGTCCACTCTCAGCAAGAGGTGGAGACACTGGACCTGCTAAACAAGCTAAAATGTATCCTGTGTACCAAAAGCTTGAGAAAAACAAGAAAGTGCAAAGCTTTGAAGAGCTCCTGGATCTACCTTAATGTTTCTGCCAGACTAAAAATCTCTCCTTTTAAGATGTAACAGATTTGCTCCCTGAGACTTGCTTTCAATCATTTTCTATTCCTCCCCAGCCACTACAGGCAGCGTCCCAGGGGAGGGAGTCTGTGGTGATGAATTAGGAATCTATAGATATTCCTCCAGAGCTGCATGTTAAACCCAAAGCAGGTCTTGGCTCTGCTGAAACCAGATTAACTAAGAAAAGCCCTCTATGGCAGAGCCCTGGAGTCACCCAATCCAGAGCAGCGCTGCAGCCACGCCCCCTGCCCCCCGCCACAGCACCCCCACCCCCAGTGCCCTGCACACCCGTAGGACAGACAGCTCTTCTCTGAATTACAGTAAAATGAGAGTGGAGAACTTATTTGTTCTTTTTTCAAGGACATGACCCACAAAATGGAAAAATAAATCAATAGAGGGAGATGAAAATAAAATGCAGTTTCATTCAGAGAGCTGTAGGGTGAGAGAAATGGAAAATGTTTCAGTCATTTGCTTTTAAAAATCAGGAATGGGGAGCGTGTAACTCTATCTGGGGAATACAACCAGTAATAAAAATACACTTCAGTTATAGACTGTGGCCAGCTGTTGGGAGAGAGGCCGAGGGGAAGGAGGAGAAAGAAATCCAAAGGATGGGGGAGAGGGAGAGAAGCAGAGTCAGAAACAGGTAACTAGAAAAGGGGAAAAAAAATCAAAATGAGAGAGAGAGAGAGAGAGAGAGAGAGAGAGAGAGAGAGAACATGAGCAACAGATCCACCTTCAAAGAAGCACAAAAATGCAGACATAAAAAGAGACGCACGCAGCTTTTGGCTCTCTGAGCAGTACCAGGACTGTCGGCAAGAGCAAGCGCCTTGCCTCACGAAAGGTGGCAGGAAGGGAGCCAAGAAAAAGGGGTTGACCCATCTTCTAAGAAAGACTGGTATAATGTGAAAGGACCAGGTATGTTCAGTACAGGAAATACTGGGAAAACATGAGTCACAAGAACTCAAGGAACCCAAATTGCATTTGATGGTCTCCAGGGTCATGTTTTTGAAGTATGCCTCGCTGATCTGCAGGATGATGAAATTGCATTTAGAAAATTCAAGTTGAGGGCCGGCCGAGTGGCTCAGTTGGTTAAGAGCTCGCTCAAGAGTGCGAGCTGAGCTCTGAGCAACAGCAGTTTGATGCCCAGCCCCGGCTGAGCTGTTGCTAAGCTGCCAACAGGTGGTAGGATGGCTCAGCTAAAAAAAAAAAAAAAAAAAAAAAGAAAGAAAATTCAAGTTGATTACTGAGGATGTTCAGGGCAAAAACTGCCTGACTAATTTCCATGGCATGGATCTTACCCGTGACAAAATGTGCACCGAGGTAAAAAAATGGCAGACCATGACTGAAGCTGATGTTGATGTCAAGACTACCAATGGTTATTTGCCTCATCTATTCTATGTTGGTTTAGCTATAAAAAAAAAACAAAAAAACAAACAAAAAAAAAAAACCCCACAATGATCAGACTCAGAAGACCTCTTATGCTCAGTATCAACAGGTCTGCCAAATCCAGAAGATGATGATGGAAATCATGACCTGAGAGGTGCAGACAAATTCATTGAAAGAAGTGGTCAATAAATCAATTCCAGACAGCATTGGAAAAGACATAGAAAAGGCTTGCCAACCTTTATTTGCTCTACGATGTCTGTGTTTTTAGAAAAGTCAAAATGCTGACGAAGCCCAAGTTTGAATTGGAGAAACTCATGGAGCTTCCTAGTGAAGGGACCTGTTCTGGAAAAGCTACTGGGGGTGAGACGGGTGCTGAAGTTGAATAAGCTGATGGATTTGAGCCCCCCCATCCAAGACTCTGTTTAAAATTCAGACTTTTCATGGTGACAAATAAAAGCTATTGGTGTTTTTTAAAAAAGAGAAGCACACACTACACAGGCACTCGATGTGAAGAGGGACAGACATAGAGAGGCCAGAGCAAGAGAAGAGACGCCTAAAGAAGGGTATGAAAGGAGACAGGCAAAGATCGAACTCATCCAGGAAAACAGTCACTTAAAATGCACAGCAGGACCATTGCGGGTTGTTTGTTTTAAAGAGGCAAACATGGGCCGGCCAAGTGGCACGGTGGTTAAGCGCTGGCTTGGGAAACCAGCGGCCCGGTTCGGTCCCACATGTGAGGGCCAGTGACACTGCCCTCAAAAAAAAAAAAAAAATGCTTTAAAGAGGCAAACATTACCAGAATTACTTCTCTTTTCAGATTTACTTTGTAACATATTTTCATGCCTATCTAACTTGGAAAGGCACAAGCATTCTTCAGAACCCACTTTTTTCATTTGCCGTGGCAGAAGACCTCTTGGTTAGCATTCTGGAAAGGGAGACATCGCACCACCTTTTACGACGGTGCCACTGAAAACCTTTCAAGTGCTGCTGTGTTTTCACAGCCACAGCCCTGTGGCGGGGATAAGATGTCTTCTCTCAGTGCAGCTAAATGGCCACATTCAGCTCAATCCTATACAATGCTCAGAGTAAAACCTCGTTTGTTCAGAGACCGCCAGTTCAGAATTGGGGCTGGTTCAACCAGGGCCAGAGCTGATCAGGCCACTCTGCTTGGTGACAGAGTTTGCTGATCAAATGAGTAATGAAAACAAGATGGCAGCAGACACGTTGAGTGAATGAAAAGAATAAGCTCTGAGCACTCCGGCCACATCATACCCAGCAATAGCTTCACAGACCTGCCAAGCACTCTCACAGCTTGCTGCCAGGAACACCTCCTCTTTCCTCCCTTGCTTCTGCATCCATCATTCATCAGTCAGGTCACATGGATGAAGCACCTGTGCGAATCCTTTTCCAACAAGCCCCCACTCTCTGGGGGTTAATCATTCCTTTGTTTGGATTCCTGTCACTATCACTGTCATGGGTTATTGCTACACTGTAGGTCTTAGCATATTCCATTACAGCAGGCTTTCTCAACCTTGCAGCTGTTATTTGGGGCTGGGTACTGTTTTGTTGTTGGGGGGCTGTCCTGTGACTTCTGGCATTGCATAACACCATCCCTCGCCTCTATCCACCAGATGCCAGCAATCCCATCACCCCAGCCGTGATGACTGAGAATGTCTCCAGTCATTACCAAATGTCCCTGGAGGGCAAAACTTTGCCCTAGGACACTACATTAGAATGAGCTGTTTTGGTGTGTCAGCCCTCGGAGAGGGTCATCTCCTGGGCCCTCCATGCTGGAATGGTGCCTGGCATAGAGAAGGCACTTGGGTTCTGTGGAGGAGGGATACAGACACTTGGACTGTGCCTGTGGGCAGGAGACATCGAACTGGCCAGTTGTGCATATGAGGCATGTTGATCATTGAAATGGGAGCGTGTTGGTACACAAGGTCTCTACTGAACCCCCAGGTCTCTACTAAACGCTAACTTACCCTGAGCTGCGGGGGACATGCATGAGGAAGAAAAATGAAAGCTTCTACATTTCAGTTACTTGCCATGATCTAGTTCATCAGAAAAGGCCTTGCAGCCATGGGATGTTAGTGTAGGAATACCAGGCAACTTATAATGAGGCTCTGACGCAGTGTGAGTTCCTCCATAAGGGGTTAAGGGTTTGGACAAGGGAAAGCCAGTGGAGGGGTTAGGAGACAACATAGAACTTGACCTGGGCCTTTAAAGATTGGAGGAATTTGGATGAGGACAGTGGAGTTGGAGTAAGTGTGGTGTGGACTGAGCCGGGAGAGTCCGCTTCGTGGGGCAGCTCCAGCTGGCCAGGCCCAGGGTCTTGATTCAGGGAGGCCGTGTCTCCAGGGATGTCCTGAACCGTCCGGCAAACTGGTCACAAATTCAGATTCCTCAGGGGCTGTCCAGGTTCAGGGAATCAGTTTCGCTGGGGTGAGCCCAGGACTCTGTATTTTTCACATGCCTCCCAGATGACTGATGCTCGGTGACGTTCGAGACCTACTTCCTTGTGGGGAGGGGGTATTAAAACGTCTCAGTAATAACCTTGGTCTTCCAATGCGTGCAGTCTGTAGGGTTCACACAGTCTAACAGGTAGTGGAGCCAGACTGCCAGGGTTCAAATCCTGTTCTGTCAGGCCTAGCTGTGCAACCTTGGGCACATTACTTGAAACCTCTGTGCCTCGATCTTCTCATCTAGAAAATGGGATTAACAATGTCCCTGCCTCATAAGCTCTTTGCGAAGACTAAATACGTCAATACATGTAAACGTTTGATGTGCTGCCTGGCAGATACTGGGTTTCTGGAAAAGTCATGACTTTTTTTCTACGCTTTTCATTGTAAAATGCGTCATGACGTTTCCGACTACCCAATAGTAAATGTTCACGCCGTAAATACTAGTCATCATCATAATTAGTTTAGCGCTTAAGGCTTGTTGAGGCTTGAGAGGATTAAACCACCTTTCTTTAAAATATGGCCTGTCACCCCTAGATAGCTCTGCTCTGCTCCCCTTCTTGCTTCCAGTTCCTCCCCAACCTGAAGGTTAACGGGCTCCTCCCTCCTCCAGGAGGGATGCTCTCTGAATGAGGCGAGAGGCAGTATTGGGACCCAAAGGAGTGTCCTGGCTGGGTCAGGTCCCTCCTGGTCTGTGGCTCCGAGTGGAGACACTTCTCGCCTCCCCAGCTCTGGGGCGGACATATTGGAGGCCCAGAACCTCCTCTTGTCCTTGCCAGATGGCAGTGTCACTCTTCAGCAACTTCCTCCTCAAGGGGTCCTGGCCAGAGCAAGAAGGGAGGGCCTGAAATGGCTCCATCTGCATGAAGCGCCATGGCCTCAGCCTTCCTATGTGTAGTAAGTGGCGTGATGCCATGTCCAAAACCAAGGCACACACATCTTTCTCGGAGCCTCATGATGACCCTTCAAAGTGGGTGGGTGGGAGGCCTTGCCCCTGTCCCATTAAAAAAACAACAACAAAAACAGCTTTATTGAGATAAAACTCACATACCATAAAATTCATGCTTTTGAAGTGTGCATTCATGGAGTTGTGCATCCATCAACACTACCTAATTTTAGAACATTTTATCACCCCCAAAAAAGAACAGTTTCATCACTCCCATTCCCCCCTCCTCCCAGCCCTTGGCAACCACTAATCTACTTTCTGTCTCTATGGATTTGCCTGTTTCGGACAGTTTCTATAAATGGAACCATACAACACGTGGTCTTTGTCACTGGCCTCTTTCCCTCAGCATAATGTTTCCAAAGCTCATCCATGTTGTAGCACGTGTCAGTACTACATTCCTTTATAGAGGCAAATAATCTTCCGTTGTATGGGTACACCACATTTTGTTTATCTGTTCATCAGTTGATGGACTTTTGGGTTTTCTCCATTTTTTGGCTAGGATGAAAAATGCTGCTGTGAACATTTGTGTACAAGTTTCTGCATGAACACATGTTTTCATTTATTTGGGTGTACACCTAGGAATAGAGTGGCTGGGTCATTGCCAGATTTAAACTTCCAAGTAATTGCCAGATTGTCTTCCCAAGTGGCTGCACCATTTTACATTCGCACCAAAGCATCATAAGGGCTCCAGTTTCTCCACACCCTGGCCAATGCTGGTTATTATCTGTCTTTTTGATTATTGCCACCCTAAGGGGTGTGAATTGGTATCTCATTGTAGGCTCATCCCACATTATAGATAAAGAAATTAAGGCTCAAAGAGGTGAAGCAACTTGCCAAGAACACTTAGATAACCAGAGGTGATGCCAAAATTCAAAACAGGCGTGTTTCACTTCCAAATTTACATTTTTTTCCTGTTACATCAGGCAGCCCTCCGACTGGATGACTTTGTCTGGGCCTGGCCAGTCCCTGTGTCCAAGTGATTCTTGGGGTTCACATTGGTCACCGGAAGGGATACTCTGGCCATGAGTTGGTCATTGTTCCCTCTTCAGGCCAGGCTACTGCCCAGGGCTCATTAAGCACCTACTACAGGCCCAGCTCAGGAGGCATAAGCAGCAGAAGGAAAGCACAACCCTCACTCTCACAATGGACTGATTTCCCAAATCTTCGTCAAATGAAAGACAGACTTTTTTTTTTTTTTAAGTCTGGAGACTTACTGTGTGCCAGCAAAGGACAGAAAACTATCCTGGGGGAGTGGCAGGAAAAAAAGAATGGAGTGACCCCTGGCAAGAGGCGTGGAGGATGGTGGTCTGAGCTAGTTTAAGGATTTGGTGGCAGTGCCGAGGGTCCTGGCCAGAAAGGAGAGGGCCAAGTTAGAGGTGGGTTGGACTGCTTCAAGGATGGGCTTTAGCAAGTAACTGAGGAACAATGAAGAGGAAGAAATAAAGCAGAGAAATGGAAGGAAGAGAGAACAAGGAGTGAGGGCTGGTCAGTAATAATAATACCAAGTATATACCTTCCCCTGAGTGAGCACTCCAGGGCCAGGCACCATGCTGAATGCTGGGCGTATCCTGCAAGGTAATTCTCAATATTTTTATTTTACAGATGAGGAAACTGAGGCTCAGAGAGGTTAATTGTTTCAGCTCAAGGCACACAGCTATCTTCAAACCCCATTCTCTTCAGTCTGACTTCAAACCCCATTCTCATAACCACTCAAATATACACTGAGTGAATCATGGAGGGATCTTGTGGGGAACATGCTGTCAGGAGTACTGGAAATGGGAACCCAGCTCAACCATCCCTTCAAAAGGCTGGTATTTGGGGAAATAAACATGCTCTGGAGCTGACGGTTTTTCCTGTAATGGTTTCAGCCTGTTTGGGATTTCACACTGCAGTTTACAGCCTCAGCCACTGGTGTTTGCTCACTTACTTATTTTTTACAGGAAAAAGGCCAATGAATTTTTAATCAAATCTGAGCTTGATTATTTGACCAGTGAATCAGAAAGGCTTCCAAGTCGTAGGGTGGTGGCGGTGGTAGGGATGGAAAGCTTGATCCCCACCTGCCCGGAAGGAGCAGAGCTGCAGGGGGTGAGGCCCTGAGGATCTGGGCGGTCCACCCCAGGTCTGGAGCCAGAGGGCAGACCAGTCCTGCAGGGCCTTGGAGGCAGGATCGCCAAGATCTCTGGGGACTCATTTCACTCAGGGGACAGAGCTGGTGACAGAGCTGCTGGTGGATGAAACACCCAGCCCCATGAGGATAGTCTAGCCCAGGGGCAGCCAACTTTCCCTGTGAAGGGCCACCTAATTCTAGGCTTTACAGGACAGCTATGGTCTCTGTCATGTGTTTTCATCCTTCCCCTTCTCTTTCTCCCCTTTCCTCTTCTTCTTCTCCTTCCACAACCATTTAAAACTATAGAAACCATTCTTTGCTCATGGATGATACAAACACAGGCAGTGAGCCATAATTTGCCAATCTCTGGTCTAGACGTAGCTTGGATGAATGCTTAAGTTCATGTAATATATTGATTGAACACCTACTGGGTGCATGCAATGTTCTACCAAAGAACATTCCTGCTCTTTGCAATGGAAAGAACATGAAGAGAAATCAGAAAGCTTAGTTCTAGTTGCTATGGGTGGGAGGCAGGAGGAACAGCATAGACCTGGAGTGAGAACACCTGGTACCTGGCCTACTCTAATCCCCAAGGAGCCTGCAGAACCACATCTATAAAATGGGGACAATAATGCAAATTTTTGCAGAACTAAAGAAGCTCAGGAATAAAATAATTTTGAAAGGCATATATCATTGGAGCTATATTTAGAGAGTTGGGGTGATACATAACTATGAATAGTTTACTGACAGTCTAAAGACTGAATAAAGCTACAGTTCCAGAGCTTGTTAGGAGCATGTCACATGTTAGGGGAGAAAAGAGATTGACTGAGATGCTGTCATATGGGATTTACTATGCCAGGTACTTTCACCAGTGTTAGCTTGTGAGCAATTTAGGTGGTGTATCAATTCGGATTGGGTCTGGCTGCTTCCTATAGGAAACCCACAGCAATAGTGGCCTAGATAAGATAGACGTATGTCTGTCTCTCATTTAACGTGCAAAGGTAGGCAATCCAGAACTGATAGGGTAACCTTACACGTCTAGAAACCAGGATACTTCTCCTTTGGCTCCATCATCTTTGTATGTAGTTCTCATTCCACAAGGTCATTTCATGATCCAAAATGGCTGCCAAACCTCCAGCCATTACATCTGCATTCCAGGCATTTGAAAGGAGATAGGAGCAAAGAAGATGGAGCTTCAAGGATACACACCAGCTGCCTTTTAAGAAAGTTTCTTAGAAGCTGGCTCCAAATACTGCTGTTTATATCTAATTGGCCATACCTAGCAGCAGAGGAAGCTGTCAAAATCAGCCTTTCTCTCGAGTGGCCACGTGCCCAGCTAAAACTAAGAGGATCTATGTTTAAAGAAGAGAACAAAGAATATTAGGATAGGCAACTCGCTAGGCTACAATAAGTAGCAAATCCAAAGAAAGCACAGGTATCTGGGTTGCTGGATTTGAGAGGGCTTCATCAAGCGAGTGAAACCAAGCCTGGCCTTGAAATAGACTGTGTTTTATGTGGCAGACGTGAGTGCAGAGGGTCTTGCAGGAAGAGGGGTGGGCATGAACGTAAGCAAAGGAGGATGCATTCAGCTTGGGGGAAGACAGTGGGCAAACTAGTCTAGCCTCTAGCACTCCCGTAGAGGAGATTTGAGAATTAGTGCTGGAAATGATAACAAAAATTTGATGTAACCAGTTGGGGAGCCTACCACCTTGAGTAATGTACTGCTCCTCGGCCAGAAGCGCCTCCCCTCGTTCTCCTCTCCCTTTGATATGCCACCCACACAGCCTCCTCCCCCCAGGAGGTAGCCCCCAGGGCCTCTTGGGGACCCTCTCAACACCGCTCTAGTCCATCCATTTTCTCCTGCATTCACCCAGTCCTAAGAGAAACTTGGCATCTTTACCCCAACAACCCCTGCAAGTGGCAACTGTTCCCTGCTCAATGCTCTGCCTTCTCTCAGCTGCTGACACAGGTGGCACCAGTTGGTCTCTTGACTTTAGACTCTTTTCCGGGGTATGTTGGACCCTAGTCTCTGTGTTCGCCCAGATCTGGGGGTTGTCGGTTAAGTTTTCCCAAGGTATCTCTCAGTCCAGCTCCATGGTGGCATCTGGCCAGCAGAGAGACCTTACTTCGTTTGGGGAGATGGAGATGGTTGAGCCTAGGGTCACCCCAGTCCTCACCATTAGCTAAAACGTCCAAAGGAACCCACCTCCTTTCAAATGCCTTGGCCAGTCCAGTCTTGAGCCTTCTCTTCCATAAAGTCATAGGTGGGATGGGGTAGGGCTGGCAAGTCCTACTAGATGGTCTGGCATCTCCCTTCAGAGAGTGTGGGTACTTCACATCTGAATTTCTCAGCCTTGGGACCTCAGGTGAGATTTCAAAACAGCAGGATAAGCCCTCACTGAAGGTCCCATTCAACATATTACATTTACTGACTGCAAACTGTGGATTGGGCATGGTTAGCCCATCACTATGAAGCTGTTACAGGTGAAGAAACTGATGGTAGGAGTGAGTGAGGACTGGAATATTCTGGGGAAAGTCATGAGCAATGAGGCCAGGAAGGAGAGGTGGGGCCAGAGGCTTTCGTGCCAGGCTCAGGAGCGCGGCGCTGTTCTTCTGGGCACAGGGAAGGATTCTGAGCAGTTTGCCATGTGGTTTCAGTTGTGCTTTTGATAACTTGATCTTAAAGCAAAGTGTCGAATGGATTGGAAAGAGAGGGGCAGGTGTCTCCCCCTTAGAGTGTGAGTCCTGCGAAGGGCTGGGATATGGGAAGGAGAACAAAGAGGAGGAGGAGGGGAGGTAAAGGGGAAGAAAGGAAGGAGAAAGAAAGAAAGGAGGAGGGACAAGGGGGAAGGGAGGAGAGAGGATTTGGGTCTTCATTTGCTGGACAGGAAGCTTACAAATCCTGAGTGCCTGCGGCATTGAGAGGGGCTCGGATCCACAGCACAAGGACCACCCGTAAGCCTGGCAGGAGCTCACAAAGTGGAAGGGAGGAGGGAGGAGAATGCCAGAGGACATGTGCAGGGCCCTTTGGGACTTAGGAAAGGCCTTCACAAATATTATCTCAGTTGATCCCTGCACCTGTTCTATGAAGGAAGCAGGCAGATAATATCATGCCCATTTCATAGATGAGAAAACTGAGGCACACACTGGTGAACTTGCTCACAATTATAGAGCTGGGTGGGACAGAGCTGGGACTCAAGTCCAGTGCTCTTTCTGTGGCATCAGACATATATAGGAAAGGTACCCAGAGCTCTGGGGGATGTGGAGCTGGGCAGAATGACTAAGGGCTGGGTCCTGGAGTCAGACTGCCGACTCCAAAGCCTGGCTCCATCTGAAACTAGCTGTGCGTACCTAGCCTCTCTCTGCTTTAGCTCCTTCAACCATAAAATGGGAAGAATGATGCCTACCTCCTAGGGTTGAGTGAGGCTCACTCGAGAAACTGCCTGTAAAGAGCTCAGCACAGGCCTGGCTCAAAGTCAGCACTCTGCAAGTGATTCTAGCATTATTGTTATATTTTGGGGTTGTTGGGACAGGGAGGACACTGGAGGCAGAAACAATGAGCCACCTCAGGGGGATGTGGCAGGGACCCAAGCCACTGTTAGGAGCCTCTTTGTATGCCCAGTCCCCCTGTAATATCCTGTATCTAATCGTTGCTTTTTCTCCTGCATCGTTCTCACACCCTCTTCTTCCTCTCCCTTTCTCTGTGCCATCAATTTCCCCGTTCTCTGCTGTTACTTGCTCAGTCCTGCTAGGAGCCCTGGGGGGCTAAAGACTCTGCTGACACCTCCCCACCCCCTCCCTGTGACTGTGGGCCAAGAGCCAGCCCTCCAAATTGCTTTGACATCCGCTGAGGAGTGCGTGCCAGAAATATCAGCTGTTCACCGGGTCTGCTAAAGGACATGGCTGGAGCATCTGGCTTATCCTGGAGGGGAGAGGCTTTTGCAGGCAAATGTCGCTCCTTATGCCAATCCCCTTGATCCTTAGTCCAAATGGTCTCTTTTTTTATTAAAAGGAGGAAGAGAGACAGGAATATTATTCCAAGCTGCCCTCTGGTTTCATGGTAGTTAACCATGAAAGAGATGAGGGGTGAACAGCAATTAGTGGGAGATTATTTGTTCATCAGCCTATAAAAAGTCCCCGGCCTTGGCCGAGGTAATTACTAGCCTAGGTGGCTGACCAGCCTAGATGGGGCACGGGGGAGGTGAGGCTGTCATTTTCAATTCACCAGCCTCCATTTGCTGCTTGGTCAAGGGGTTCAAATGAAAAGGTTAATTAAGAATCAGGGGATTTGCTCATCGGGTTGTCATGTCACAGCACAAAGGTCATGTCTACACATGATAACTGCTTTTAAAAACCAATTCAATCCTGCATGCATTTGCTGACACACACATACATCCTCCCCCGCCTCCACCTCCCAACAAATTCCAGCTGCTCCAGACCAGGTGTGTGCTAGGCTTTGTCCATTACAGGGGATAGGGGAGCAGGTGAGGCAGGTGGTGCTTTTTTGGTGCTTCCTTGGAGAATGGGATTCAAACCGCAGTGGGGCTTGGGCTCCTGTCACTTGCCTGCTGTGTATCCCAGGGCAAATCATCTCCTTTGTCTCAGGGCAAGTAGGAGTAGATCAGTAATTCTCACCATGGTGATCAGCAGGTGGGGAATTGGACAACTCTTTAAATGGTACCTCCTCCAGGGATTCTGACATGTGCCCTCCACCCAATGTCATCCAAGTTTGTTGGTACATGTGGTAGACACTGTGGGGTATCACAGTGTCCTCCTTTCGGGACTGAGGTCCTCATTCTTCCAGCTGCTGGGAGTGTTGGCAGGTGATGACTCTCAGCTGAGTCCCTCTCCAGGAACTGGCCTCAGCCAAAACAGCCATTTCACCCAAGGTCATGCTACCTTCCTGGGGGTGGCCTGCAACCAACTATAGATGTGGGGTGTGAGTATCCAGTCCATTTGCCTCAGGGTAGGACAACTCAAAAGGGTCATCCCAGCTTCAAGAGATCCCTGTACAACTGGCTGAAAACTTTGATGAAACTTGGTCCAAGTTCAGCTTTATCCTCCTCTCTCTGCCCAATCTCACTTCCTTCATTCTCCTCCACTGATCTCATCTGCAGTTGTTGATGCCAAAAGCACCCTCAATAAATTTTCTGCATGCAAATCTTTATTTCAGAGTCTGTTTCCCAGGTAACCCAATGTAAGACAATACAAAAAATTGAGGATCAACAGGACCACCCATCTATTCTGCAAAGAAGTACTTGGCACCTGTAATAACTCCAGACCTAGAAGTCTTCCTGGGTGACAAAGGGTTCCAAGTGGGAGGGCAGGTAGAATGTGGAAGGAGGAGGAGGGACAGTCAATTTAATGGAATTGTTTTATCTGTTGTGGGGGTCTTTATCATTTTATTTCAGCTTGTGTAGCACCCACCATAGTGGAGATACAGCAAATGAGTGGCTTTTGAAATTATCATGGACTGTGAAATATACTAAGTCCAGTTCTAGGGGGCACTCTCTGGCCTTGAAGGGGTGCTGGGTTATTGCCCAGTAAGAATTCTATCTTGTTTCTGCTCCATGATGTGTCTCATTGGCACCCCCCACTTTAAAGGGTGATATACCTTCACCCTACAGCTAACATGAAACAGGAGGAAGCTCCTGGCCCCATGATATTCTTTGCAGCCTTTGTCTTGAATCTACCACCTCATCCCACTTTGAATCTTCTTGGAATCGTCCCTGGAGGCTTCAGCTACTGGCCCCTTGCCCTGCCCCCTGCCCAGGGCTTTGCAGACTCTCCTGGACTCTGATGACTGATGTTGCACCCCCAGACCTCAGCCTTTCGACTCCCTCCTCATTTGCAGTCCAGGTGTGTTCTGCAGCCCACCTGTCTCCTACAATGTGAGGGATCTCCCCAGACCAACCCAGCACAAGCTCTGCCTCAGCATTGTCCCAGGTGGCTAAGTGTTCTGCTAGCCTAAAACCCCCTGACCACAGACCAAGTTCAGCATTATTGGAAAGGGGATCTAAAGCTCTTGGGGAAGGTGAGGGTATGGCCCTGGCTGGGGCACATGATTGAGATAAGCTAGGCACAGCAAGGAAGGCTATGGGGTCTCCTCCATTCCAGGGTCCTTCACTTCTACTCCTACCGGGCATGGTGTGAATTCTGGCTCCCTGTGCAGTCCCCCCTAGAGAAAGCTAGGTTTGAGTGAAGCACTCAGTGAGGCAGCTGGTGGCCTCTTGAAGGAAATCAGGAGGGAGACATGGGAAATGGAAAACAGCCTGGGAGGAGTAAGAGGAGGCGAGGCTGTGTCCATGGTGCTGAACAACTATCCCAGAATTAATTAGTCGCTGAGTTTCGATCCCAGACTCAGCACTCAGCCGTGCACTGTGAAGAACCCAAGGGACATAGAGAACTCAGCTCCTGCCACAAAAGGTCTTTTAATCAAGTCAGAGACAAGAAAACACCCACGTGGGGACACATAGGAATAATCCTAAACAGTCCATATAATTATGGGTCTCAGAAAACTGCCTGGGGGAAAACGGTTATGGCTATCTTGATAAAGGGATCTCTGAGGCAAGCCACATTTTAGGGCCTATGACCTTCCTTTAAAGGAAAAACACCACTTTGTAATAAGAGGTTCTTTCTTTTGCACTATACCATTCCCTAGAGTATTTAAAGCCTAAAAGTCTTGGATATAAAGCTAGTCGGCCTAACTGCAGCAATGCAGCCATTTAAATTTAGGTGCTAATGCTGTATTTGAAATGTAAGCATGTGACTGGATTTCTAGTTATGGCTTTGAAATGGATTGGTGAATCATTTTTGTCTGGGTGCCGATCCCCAGACCTCATGGCCATGGTCTCTCGACCTCTTTGGCTATAGTCACATCCCGCTGACCCTGTAAGCAGCAACCTCCAGAGTGTCGCTGTAGAGGGAGCAGCATCCCTCCTCTGTCCTCAGCATTCTCAGAACCCGAGCCTGTTGAGACTACGCCCATCTCCCTTCACTCTCAGCATGTGCCCTCCTTTGCCTTGAAAGAGTAGAGCCTACAGCTCTGGACTCCCTCTTTCGCTAGGGAGAGCCTCCCTGCCTTCCCCACTGGGTCTCAGGAGGGATGGGAGGAGGCAGCTTGCCTTCACCTTCATCCAAGATTGTGTCTTTGTGAAGGCCCACTACTCACAGAGGAAAGAGACTGCTTTAGCTCTATCATTGGAATTGGAACTAATAATATTTCACCAGACCAATACACTGACCCTTGACTAATTTGCTGTATGAGGGGCAGGTTACATGTCTATTGGTCTCAGTCTGGATGGCTGAGCAGGATTCCTGCTGGTTCATCCTCACAGCCTCTGAATCAGGAGGTATTGGCTGGGTCCTTACTTACCTCGGACATATATGCACCCCATCCATTCACCTCACTCCTTGAAGTCTTATTTCCCTGCAAACTGATACTCATGGAATTCTCCATCCATGGGCACATTCATTATTCCCATGTGAGATAGTTGCTTTCAACTTTATTTGGTTTCCTACCAATGGAGCTGGACTAGACAACACGGACCCTAAAGGACCCCTTCATCCATCTCTCCTGTGACACCTTAACCAGAGCCAAGCTCACTAGAAAGCTTCTTCTTTAATTTCCATCAACTCTCAAGATAAAAGGCAGGGGCATGGCCAGCCTCCAAGCTTCACCACCTTGGAAGGATAAATGAAAAGAGAGAAAAAAGAAGAGATTTTTTTTTTTTTTTTTTTTGCTCCTCCAGAGAAGGGGCTGTGTGAGACCAAGAGGAGGCTGGCACAGATGAGAAGGTGGGGATAAGACATAAACCACAATTCAGTATGTGATAAAGATTACCTAAGTTTATCCAGAGAAGCTTTTAAAAGAGGCATTGGATCAGGATGCAGGGAGATGGGGATAATTATGTGTTGTAAAAATAGAAGCAATAATTGGCGAGTCGAATGTGCTTGGGGAGCAGGAGAGTTCAGTGGGCTCCAGGGCCGGGGCGGGGCAGGTGAAGGGAGGGTGAGACGCAGGACCGTGGGGAGGGAAGATGACCGGAGCATTGCACGCTGGAGTCTAGAGTTGATTCAATATAAACAAGAGAGTTGGTTCTGATGCCAGGTCTCTGTGGGTTGGGTTTTTGTCCTGGGTTGCCCAGACTTAGGGAGACATCAGGAGACTTAAGGTTCAGACATCAGTTGGTGTGAGTGTGTGAATATGTGTGGAGGAGACAATGGAGATAGAATTCATCTGGGTTGTTATAGATTGATCCGAATTAGTTTTAATTCGGTCAAGAGTTTAATTCAATGTTTATTAGTAATTGGTAATTAGCTCCAACTCAGCCCAGGCCCCAGGGATTGGCTGTCAGGTTGTGTAATTACTTCCCTGCCAGGAGAAAGGACACTGGGGCTTCAATGTGTGGTAAATATTGGGTTGGGGAAGAGAAATGGATATTTTTCTCTTCAGTCCATCAATTTTGTTATTCTCAATGACTGTCCCAATAGGTACTGTAGTCTCTACACATCCCTGAAAATTCTGTCACACCTGGCATGGCTGGGGACAGGAGAGGGCACAGCTGGGAGAGGCACATACAGGACGGTCTGGGGCCCTCCTTAGAGGGAAGTTCAGCTCTGTCTGGATGGGCAGAGGGACTGCACCAGCTGCACCGATCCAGGCATCTCTCATCTCTTGCCTCCAGCCCCAGATTCTTCCCTGCTTTCCAGATGTTGTATTGCCTTTATGCATTACTTTTTTTTTTTTTTGAGGGCAGTGTCACTGGCCCTCATATGTGGGACCGAACCGGGGCCGCTGGCTTCCAAGGCCAGCGCTTAACCGCCGCGCCACTCGGCCGGCCCTGTATTGCCTTTCGCAGAAAGCCAAGCGCCTTCCCTTTCAGGGCCTCTGCGGGCTTCCCTGGCAGGTCTCCTTGTGCTCCCTCCCGAGCAGCATCAACACGGGAGCCAATGCTGGAGTTCTCTCTGCCCCCACTCGCTCCCTCTGCACCATGGGCCAGTCTTGGCAGCTGCAGAAAGGGTGGAGAAAGATGTTGGGCCTGTTGACATGAGTGAGTCACTCTGAGTGGGAGTGGGTGACAGAGAGAATATGACTCAGTGAAGGGAATACAATGTGGTTGAAGGCAAAGGGTTTGCACATCTTTACCTGCCCAGGGAAATATGGAAACTCAAGGGCCTTGGAGTGGGAATAGCTGATGCCATGTTGGTCTGATGGCCCTGCCATTCTCAGGTCTCTCTTCAGGTTTCCCATGTGTATGGTATTGTCTTCCTGATCTTTTCCCATCTGTGTTCTTTGGCGCTTCCCTGTATATCTTGTCTTGGTTCCTTTAGCCCTTCTTAGCCAGTGGGGTTGGTGAATAGAAGTTTTAGGGAATCTTCAGCCAATGGTCTCCCAGCTACTCGGTCCATGTCCATCAGAGGGGATGGAGCTAGTGACCAGTTTCCTGGCCTCAGTTTTAGAGCAGAGTCTGCCATGGGGAAAGACTCTTAAGGGTCTGTCTTAGTCACTGGACATGGCAATAGCCTGTGTGGGCCTCTTTTTGGAAAAGGGGAAGAGAGATATCACCCTGGCTAGTATGAGCTGCTGCCTTGCTTGGCACCTTGAAAGGGACAGGAGGGCAGAGTGGTCTGAGGAGGTCAAACCACTGCAAGGAAAAACAGCCAGGGAGGCTGCTGCCACAAGCCACACAGGCCTGGCAATCACCTGCTTCAGGGCCTTTGCACATGCTATTCCCATCACATGGGAGGCTCCTCCCCCACATAGCTGGATGGCCAACTTCCTCACTTCTTTCAGGTCTTTGTTCACACATCACCTTCTCAGTGAGGCCTCCCTGATCACACCATTTTAAAATGTTGCCCCACCCCCAGCATTTTCTATCCTCCTTTCCTGCTTTTCTTCCCATACTACTCTCCACCATCTAACATATTGTAACTTTTACTTATTTACTATGTATATTGGATACCTCTTCCACTAAAAGGCAGGTTTCACAGAGGTTTTTGTCTTTTTTATTCACTGCAGTATCTCCGATATCTAGAAAAGCACCTGGCACAAAGACGGTACTCAATAAATCAAATTGAATCAGTAAATTAACAAAGACAATGCAGAGTGATGTTAGGACAGGTGATATGTCCAGGAATGGGTTACTCACTCTAGAGGGTGAAGTGGATAAGGTCTGAGACTGGGATTCCGGGAAGCTGGGCTGGAGCCCCAGCCCTGCTGCCCCTTACCAGCAGTAAGGTGGAGATCGGGCAGCCCACGCCGGGTCCTTCCAGGTGGCTGTGAAACTCAGGCCACGTTGTAGATTAGAAAGGGCTGCCCCCACCTCATGGTTCTCCTCATGCTGGCTGATCTGAGTCAGGTCTGACGTGAGTGACAGCATGGTCAGGTGAGGCTGGTATAATTAGAGATTTCTTAGAGCAAGCAAACTTTGAGCTGCACTCTAAATGTACAGGAACAACACGGGCAAACGCCCAGAGGAACAAGGAATTTGGAGTGGGAGAGACTGGGGTCCCTGTGGAGATTGTTTCTGATGTTAATTCAGAACACAAGAAACCAGGGGAGCTTCTGCCTGCTCTGGCCACAACTTCTCAGGCCAGGTGCCCCGCCTGCATTATGTTCTATTCAAAGCATGTTTGTTACAAGGAATTGGGACCCACTGCTCAGCCTGGGTGCGTTGCTTGGTGGCAGAGATAACAGGGCAGTACAAGGAGGCCTCAGAAGCTGGAGGGGAAAGGTCAGGCAGGACTCCAGCCCTCCTGGGGCCCTGCAGCCTACTCAGCCTAGCGGCCCCACATTCTCCCCATGTTACAGTTTTTCAGTTTCAGCCCTCATCCTTAACTACAGTTTCTGTGTGTCTTAGTGACATTCTCAAGAGAGAGCATTTTTGGTGCCTTTGAATCAGCGTATGGATGGAGAAGTCACTTACCCATCCCTCATCCAAGCCCCTGTGGCCTGGAAGGGGACAAAATCACATGGTACATGGCAGAGATTCTCCTTTAGTCTGGGGGAGCAGGGAGAATTGATCTAGAAAGGCAGTTGGGCAGAGAAGGCCAAATGGCTTGGAGTTGAGTTCAAGTCTTCAATACCGTCTTGCAGGTATGGGCTTCCAGGGCGAGTTTGAGAACGGAAAAAGGTCATTCCTCTAGTGACCCTGAACTTTAAACTTTGTCTTTATTGTCTCTTCACTCACTCACCAGCCCCCAGTGCCCACCTCTGCCCATGCTGTCTCCCTGCCTGGCTCTTCTCCATCGATTCAAATCCCACCTGAGCTTCTGAGCTCAGCTCAGCCCCATTTCCTGCCAGAACACTTCCCTCAGCACTCCAGCCCCTTGATCTCCCCCTCCTCTGCTCCTCTCATTCTTAGATCTCTCAAGATCACTCCCAGCCCCGTTGGCCCTTAGTATGAGCTTTCTGGTGACAGATGGCCTTTGTAAGGTCATCTCCTATTGCTGTTTAGTGTTGGTAACCTTTCATGCCTTGTCTTTCCGATCGGTTGACAGCACAAAGGTCACGCCCCGCCTCAGGCCTTCCCTGGACACACAGAGATGCCCATAGAACTGCACAGTCATTGACCTTCAGGGCTCCAAGGGTTTTAACCACCCTGAGGCAAAAATCTCCCCATTTTAGAGATGAAGAAAGTGAGGTCCAGAGAATAGAAATGTTTTGCCCCAAATCACGTAGTCAGGGTCAGAGCTGGGATTGGAGTTCAGGTCTCTCGGCTCTTTGCCTAAGAGAAAAGGATGAGAAGGAAAGGCCTTGGCTGTGAAGCTGGTACCACAAGGCTGCAAAGTAAACCGGAGCCAAGGTGGCCAGTGGCCGTAAGGGAGGCCTCATGCATCACAGAGATAGCCGTTGCCCAGCTGGCGTGATGCAGAGATGGCTGAACGTCCTATCAGGAACATTTGTACCTTTGGGGGCAGGCATTTCCCTGTTTCCTCTTTTAAAATGCAGACCCCTGAGAGATGGGCTGGAGGGCACGGGCTGGCAGAGAGTGCCAGCTGGGTCCGCTAGCAAGGAAAGGGAGGGGTGGTAGTGAAGGAGCCTTACAACGTCCCCTATTTCTCAACCCGGCTGTGGCCATGGCCGTAATGTGTTTCCTGATTGACAAGTGATCCAAATAAAGCCAGACTGGGGATCTGGGGAGAATACGTTTCAATGACATGTTTATTATCAGGGTTCTGCTGCTCTGAGGCAGGCGAAGCTGACAAACAGCAGGCTGAGTGGGGGCGGAGCTTTCCGCAGCCCCTGGGGAGGGCAGAGCTTCAGGGCAGGTGAGTCCTGGGCTGTGATCCAGTGTGATCTCCCCCTATGTCATCTGCTTCCTGTGGAGAACTCACTGGAAGACCCTGATGGGAGGAGGGATGCGTGATTATCCGGGTTTGCAGGTGAGGAGTGAGACCCACAATGGTTAAGCGATGTGGAGAGAATGTCGAAGCAGAAAAGGAATTGGATTGGGATTTGGGCCCTGGTTAGGGCTTCACCCTAACTGGCTGTATGATTTTGTCCAAACTTTTAACCTTTTCTGGGTTTCTTTACTCAGTGGTGCAGACTGGACTAGATCAGTGACTCTCAGACTATTTTTCCCCATCCGTGATGCACATGTTTGTCCTTCCCATGGGCTACCTCAGGGCCACTCCGGGGTATAATAATGTAAACCCTAACCCCCTCTCCAAAAAGCTCACCAGAATAATGACCAAGAATGGCATACAGGCATATTCTAAGTTATACACCAAAACTCAAAGCTTTTGCACTTGATGGTTAGGAACGAATGATCTATCTAGCTCCTGGGTCCCTGTGCCAAGAAACCCCGGCCTTCCAAGGCCCCTCCGCTCAGGGACTAAGCCAGCCTGATTCTGGGTTTCTGGGTGCGCCTGAGGACGGAGCACTCAGAGGGAGGCAAAGCTGGGTCAGGACTGGGTGTCCAGCCTCCATGCCCCTCACTGATCAGGGGCTGCTGTGGTCCCTATCGCCATGTCCCCTCTGCATGGGCAATGGCTGGAAACTGGGGTCAAGTGCCCAGCCCTGCTCCCTGGGGTTCTGAGCAGTTTCTTTCCACATCTCCACAGCCCTTTCTTTGCGTCTCCAGTGAATACTGCTGCCCAGAATGCTCCACACAGGGAGCCTGATTTACCAAACCTTGCACAAGTGTGAGATGCTAATAGGTGCCCTGGGGCTGAGGCTGGCATGGGAAGCAGAGTGCCCTGACGGCTCCCACCCAGGCACTGAGCACTGCATTGGCAGCAGCTCCAACACCATTGAGATGCCCTGAGCAAGGTCACTCCTACCTCTGGGGGTTAAGCCAGGCTCTAGGGGAACTGCTGGATTGCCCTGGGGGTGCCTCTAGGCAACATAAAGGGCTTCCTCGGGAACCCAGGTTGGAAGTTTTCCTTGCCGTAGGCCCAATCCAGAGCTGAGTTCAGAGTCTGAACGTGGTGGCTGCAAAGTGCAGCGTGCACCATTCTGCTGGGAACTTGAAACCAAAACAAGAAGGAAGAAAATGACCACTCAATAGGACCTGGTAGGTGATGGTTCTTCAGGTATCATCTCATTTTTTTCTTCACCTCCCAACAGCCCTGCACTGCAGGCAGTTTTACTCTGTTTACAGGCGCAGAAACTGCAACTCAGAGAGGCTAAGCAGCTGTCCCAGGGTAACACAGCTGGCGGGAGGCAGGGCAGGCATTCCACCAGGCCCATTGCCTAACGCGGGGTGAGGAAAGCCAGGAGTTGGAACCCCAGTGAGGGTGGCCAGAAGGGGGCTCTGTTTCTTCCTTCCCTTCCTCTGGAAGGATGAAGACCCTCCCCCTGCACGTATCCCCCGCCCCCACTGGCCTGTCCTTCTGAGACCCCATCCCTGGCAATATCTTTTCTGTTCCAAAAGGAAGAGAATCCTCTCCTGCCAGTAGAAATCAATAATTTATGAGCTACTGCTCCAGTCAGAGCAGAAAACGATTTTTCAAATGCTTCTTAGCATATAATATTAACAAGTCTTCTAAAGGGTGAAAATATTTGAATTAGGAGAAATGAGTGTTTTACAAACTGGTGGGGGAGCAGTCCCCTGAGACGGGGAGGAGGGCGTCTGGGGAGCCGTGCCTGAGTTTTGGATTGGGGCTCCGAGCCCACAGCCACTGTGATTCAGAGCGGGTGTAGCCTGGGCCGCGCCGGCCTGAAATCAGACTGAGCAAAGGGCCGTGATCTGTTAGATGATGGCCATGTGTGCCCAAGTCTAAGACCACTGTGGATTTTAAATCCTGGCCTCTTGGGACCTGCTCCCCTCGAAATGGCCCTCCAGGTCCTCTGGCCAGGTAGGTGGCTGTAGGCAGACTCACCCTCTGTGGGAGATTGTTACTGGTCAGCAAATACACACCTTTTTGTCCTTGCTGTGCAGCCCAGGGCACTGCCCTGCCCCCACTGACTTTGGCTTTGTCAATGGAATAGAGGTGGACGCTACCTCCAGCCCATCCAAGCAGAGGCTTAAATGCGCTTGCGGGGGTGGCTCTGTCCTGCCCCCCGGGGAGAAGAGTACTCCTCATGGAACCGCAGCTCTTTCAGCCTGGGTCCCGGGATGAGAGACATGGGGAGCAGAGCTGGATCCCACCTACAGCCAGGAGCAGTCACCACAGCCAGCTGCAGACTCTTGAGCCCCTTGTTAGAAGACACTGAGGTTTGGGGGTGCTTGTTGCACAGCATCATCACAGAGCACTGACTGCCCCCTCCGGGCCCCTCTGCCTCCACAACCTATTGGAGAAGCACCTTCTTGCCCTTTAGCCAGACCCCCCACCCCCATTGTCAAATTCATTCCCTTTGAAGGGGTATCTGATTCCCTCCCAGACATGCTCCCCCCTGGGAGGGCAGAGCAAACTCCCCCAACTTGTTCCCTTATGAAAGCCCCTTTACCGCATGGACCTTGTATACAGCTTCAGCACTTGTATTTTGGTAGCTATCAACTGGAACTAGGTTGGAAGGAGGGATGTAGTGTTTTAAAAAGCAACTATGGGGCCGGCCGAGTGGCACGGTGGTTAAGCGCTGGCTTGGGAAGCGAGCGGCCCCAGTTCGGATCCCACATAGGAGTGCCAGTGACACTGCCCTCAAAAAAAAATTAAAAAAACAACAAAACATATATATATATATATATATATATATATATATATATATATATATAAAGCAACTATGCGTTAGTTACCCTTTAACACTGATAATGTTTTATCCAACATAGCTGCAGTTGGCAAACATTTGAAAAGCAGCACACAAACATAAAAGATGTGGTATTTATTCTGTCAGCATTTGATATACTGTGGATTTCTTGTCATCTGAGATGCTGAGGTCCTGGGGAAAGAGGGTGACTCTTGTCAGACAGATCACTTACCAGCAAGCCACTTAAGCAACTTGGACCTCAGTTTTCTCTTCTGTAAAATGGTGACAAACACACCTACGCTGCTGGGTTTTCATAAATCCTCAGGTAAAATCATGAATGAGAAAGCACTTGTCAGACATGGGAGGTGCTTAGCTAATCTTATCCTTCTCTCTGCTGTTCTGTCTTTGCTGCTCATTTAGCTGTGTGACCTCAGCCCTGATTTAGAGCTGATGGCCTCAGTTCCCTGCAGAATGGGAAGCACAATACTTAACTCAGGGTATTGTTGGAAGATGATCCAGAGCTCTGAGTGTGCATGAACTTGGTGCACACTAAGTACCAAAATCATTCTCTCCTTTCTTCTCCACTCGCCCCATCATATCTTTTTTTCATGACCATGCACAAGTCATGCCTTCTCCAAACAATTTTCCGCAAGGCCTCCACTCCATCCAGGAAACTTCTTTAGGACAGAGGTCTTCTCCAGGAGTGCATTTATCACAAGCTAAAGGTTTGACAGCGGATGTCAGTGACAGAGAAGACCTAATCCCAAATTCATTTAAGATCCTGTTTACACGCCTCCACCGTGATCATGTGCTCCTGTGACCTCCAGTCCTGCACCTTAATTAAAGCAATTAGTGCAGGGCAGTGAGTGACAGCTTGGATTTCTCAGGCCTCTGCCAGTTTCACACTTGCCTGCACTACCCGAGGCCAGGCTGGGTCAGCCTGTCCACACCTGGTGTTCATAATGTGGCCAGGCTCTCACCTAAGTGACTCAATTACTCTTCATAACAGAACTGGAAATAGGATCCCACCAGGCAGGGAACAAACAAGGCAGGAGAAGTGTTTGGCTGCAGCAGGGACCACGCCATTTTTTTTTTTTATTTTTTTTTTAGCACAGACCTCCTATTTTTACATCAGTAACTGGGCCACAGTAACCTGCCTCAGCCCCCTGAGGGTTAGGACATGCTCTCCCGTCCCACACGCCTTGCCTGTATCTTTTTGCCCTGAACTTTGCGCTCTGTTCTGAGGACAATGGCAGGATATTACTATTACTGACTCGTAAGATTGGCTGAGCATTCATTTGTGCTGGGCATGGCTCTGAAAGGTAGTACTAAGTGTGGTGGTTAAGTTCTGGGTTTGGGCCCCAGCTCGTCTGTGTGACCTTGGACAGATTACTTACCCTCTCTAAGTCTCAGTTTTCTTATCAGTAAAATGGTGCTGTAACAGTATTGGCTGGTCATGGGGGCTAAAGGAGATAATGCTCATAGAGTGCTCAGTGCAATGACTAGTATATCACAAGAGCTTGAGAATTGTCAGGTGTATCAAGGTACAGTTACTTTGATGATGAGATGACTTCCCCCAATAATCCTATAAAATAGCTGATCTTTTTCCCCCTTTTACAGATGAGGAATGGAGACTCAGAGAAGTTAAGTAACTTGCTCAAGGTCACACAGCAAATACGTTTGAGCCCAGCTCTGTGTGGCTCCAAAGGCCTTGCTCACAGCTGTGGGAAGCCACTCTGTGTCAAATGAAGAAACAAATGCCTCCAGGGTGTCCATAGTGGAGCCCCATCTGATACCTATTGCTCTAAGTGAGCCCCCGTTTGGCATGAGGCCTGTGGGGCCAAAGAACCAGTGGGGCTGTGAAAAGACTGGGTTCAGGGCTGACTTTCCACACCTCACTGACTTTGGGCCTTTGCAAGTGGTTGGCATTAGTCAGCCTCAGTTTCCCCCTCTGCACAATGGATGTGAATGACGCCTACCTGGGACAAGGATCTCATGAACCACTGGGGTGCAAAGCAGTGCAGCATGGGGCATGGCACAGAGTAGATGATGGAGAAATGGGAACTCCTCTTTCTTCTCCAGGTAAGGTTTAGGAGTTGGGGGTCCCTTCAGTTACCTGCCACCTGGGCCACCCACTGCGCTGTGATGCATGGGCTGGTTTTAAGCAAGACTCCAGCGCATCCATTCCTGGGCACTTCTGTGTTGTCCTTGGCCTGCAGTTGATCTTCACACAGCACAGGCTCCACTGTGGGTGGCACTCCCAGCTCTTCTGTACGTCTCTGGATGACTCAGTTTCCCCACCTGTCCCATAAATGACTTGGCCTAGATCAGGAGCCCCAGATAACACCTCTGGCTGCATCAGAATCATCTAGAAAAAGATTTAAAAATACAGATCCCTGAACCCACCCTCTGAAAGATCTGCCTCAGTAGGTGGGACAGGGCCTGGGAATCTGTATGTTTAAATGTTTCCCCAGGAGACATGATGCCCAGTCAGGCTTAGGAACCATCAGCCTCGTCCCAAAGCTCCTTGCGGTTCCCTGGGCTGCTGTTCCAAGTAGCGACATGCTGCCCATCTCTGTGAGCTGCCCTCCCTCTGGAGCCACCCTGCACCCCAGCCTGGTCTAGGTAGTCACAGCAAGGGTTTAGGTCATGCTGGTTGGAAGGAGGAATGACTTTGCAAGTCAAACAGAACCTTGGGACAGTCACAAGCTCCTTGGGAACTGTTCCCATTTCTACTGGGGATGAGGCAGTTCCCAGCCGGGAAGATTCACGCCAAAGTGGTTGGATTCCCTTTTCTCATTCCCCCACATCCGCCCCCACTCTCCCAAACACACACACATTAAGGAATCTAATCTGAGGTGTTGTCTAGGCCTCAGCTTTGCCCGCACTTTGAAACAGACAGGTGTATGGAAATTGCTAGGGATGAGGTGAGGGGAAGGGACAGCTAGACTTCCATTTGTTTCCAATGGACCATGGCTCCATGTACCTGCTTTGGGATTGTGTGTGTGTGTGTGTGTGTGTGTGTGTGTGTGTGTGTGTATGGTGTCCCATGGGAAATCATTTTGTTTTGTTTTGTTGAGAGTGATGGGGAAGGACTGTCAGTGTGGGCTTTGAAATAAGAAGGGCAACACATGATCAGCAAGAAATAAGGGTCAACCATGACAGGACAGCTCAGAGCATAGAAAGAACTGTATTTTTTTTAATGATTTTATCTGTTAGAATCAGAACAAAATCCAAAAAGGTATCCTGTGAAAAGTGCCCCCTTCACTTCACACCTCAGTTCCACCCCACAGGAACCACTGATCCACTTTCTTACAGGTTTTTCCAGAGACAGCCTATGGTGATAAATACATACATGGGAAAATTACTTTTGTTCTCCCCAAAAAGGGGACATAATATACACACTCTTTGGCCCCTAGATTTTTCCACTTTACTTATCATGAAGATCTTTCCGTATCCACACATAAAGAATAGACACTTTTTTTTAAACAGTTGCTGGTATTTTCTGGACAATTCATTTAGTCAATCCTTTCTTAGCCATGTAGGCCATTTTTCCAGCCTTTGGTTTTACAAGTGATGCTTCAATACAATAGGTCTCAAGTACGCACTTCTCTGTTTAATCTGTGGGATAAATATCTCGGAGCATTCTGGGTCAGAGGACATATGCATTTTTTATGTTGATAGGGCCAAATTGCCTTCTGCAGAGATTATACCAATTTACACTCTCACCAGCAATCTACAAAAGTTGTTAGCAATTTTTTTTAATCTTTGCTGATTTGATAGGTGAAAAAAAATGCTTTGCCTGGATCTAATTTGCATTTCTTTTATGAGTGAGGCTGAGCATCTTTTCATGTGTCTAAGAACCATTTGTTCTTTCTGCCTCATGAACTGTCTGTTCACAATCTTTACTTGCAAGTTTTGCATCTGCATTATTGTTGCTATTTATTATGGCTTTAGAGGACTCTTTTACATGTTAAACAAACCACCCCTTAGTCCATGCTAAGAGATGTCAGTTTCTTGTCTGCTTAGGGGATTTTTTCCATGGCAGAAATCTTGACTTTTACGTACTCAAATTTATTAACCTTTTCTTGATGACTTCTAGGTTTTTATATCATATTTTAAAAGGTCTTCCTTCTAAATTAATTTTTTAAATCTTTTAATCATATTTTTATGGTTTCATTTTTCATGCATAAGCCTTTGATGCATCGGAGATTTATTTTCATGTAAGTTCTGAGACAGGGCTCCAACTTTGTTTTCCAATTGTTCCATGCGATTTATAATAAATAATCCATCTTAACCCCAGGGATTTGAAACACGATAATTACCACATACCATGTTGTTGTGGTTCTTTGCTTTCATTCTATTGCTTTCATTCTAGAGTTTTTTCCTGTTCCACTGATCTATCTATTCATGTCATTTTAATCACCATCGCTTTATACTATTTTAAATATTCGTTAGCTCTAGGCCCCCTCACGATTCTTTTTTAGGTTTCTGCCTCTTCTGGCTTGGTTATTTTTTCTTTTTTTTTGTATGAACTTTAGAATGAATGAGCTTGACTAGTTCTAAAACAGGAAGCTATTTCGAGGGTGGCCTACATGGGCGGGACACACTGCCTGCCTCCTCTGGTCGACATGCGGAGTCCATCAGAGAAGGAGAGGTGGTGTTGGACAGCTACTGCTGACTCAGGGATGTCCTCCCTCCACCCCTCCTTTCTGGAGGGAGAGGAGGTGAGGAAGGCAGAGAAGGGGGAGAAGGAGTTGGAGGAAGAAGAGGAAAAGAAAATCTCGGAGCAAGGAACAACAGCGGCCTCCTGACAGCGAGGATTAAGGAGTCTACTCTCCAGAGGAGAAAAGACAGAGCGAGGTGAGGCTTTCAGGAAGATGAGCCAAATTCAAAGCTGCAGGGAGTTTTCTTTGTGGAGATTGGAAAGATGGGGCTGGGTGAGGAGGTGAAAGCCAGTTGGGAGGCCTGAGCCTGGCCAGGTCTGGAGTGGCCTGGAATTAATGAAAGATGTGGTTAGAGGGGTGGTCAGCCTCTGAGTCATGTCGGCGGTGAGAAGATGCCCGGCTGCGTGGAAGACAGGCAGAAACAGAACCAAAGCCAAAAACTCCCATCAGCCTCCCTAGGCCTGCGGTCCCCAGAGACCCCATTTCATGTTCTTTCTGGTCCCCGCATCCAGGGGAACCATGGCATGGGATTTTGACTTGACTGCTGTGATCAGGTGGGTGCCTTTACTCATGGACAGAAATCAGAAGCCCAATTTTGAGAGCCTGTGATGCAGTCGTGGGTCCTGGGCCACATCAAAAGCACATCGAGGAGGTACTGCAGTTGTGTCAGAAACTGTAATTCTCCAGGTCAAAGAATGCGGCAGGAGGAGCTCAGTCCTGGGAGCAGGGAGTGTGGCATCGGGACTGCCCCCCAGGGGAAATGGCTGGCCCAGAGGAAAGAAGAGAGGGAGGGCTGGCTGCATGAGCCCCGAGTCTGGGCCACACTCACAGCCTTGTCAGATTCCAGGAAAGTGTGGATGAAGAAGGAAATGAGCGCATGGATGAAAATGAGCCCGGAGGGGTTTCTGTCTTTCCAAGGCTTCACTCATCCTCAATCCGAGGAATTGTCACCCAGAGGAGTCCCCATGTGAGGACCCTCTCAGGCCTAAGCAGGCCAGTACGCGCTGCTGGAAGACCACATGCAATGGGCTCATTTACCCGACCGCTGCACCACCTTCAGAGCCACAGTCCCCGAGTGGCTGGGACCCTCTCCTCCTTCTTCCGGTTCTAAAGCTGAGTCTTCTCTCTGCTCCCTCCTACGCTGGGCTGCTTGGGAGCAGAGACCTGCTTGTCTGCCTGAGGACCTAACAAGGTTTCTTTCCTCCGCAGTTCAAATCCCAGAACGTCATCAGGTCCAACCCCCTCTGAAACTTTCTGCCTGCAACACTGAGGCTCAGAGAGGGCCCCGAGAGTCCCACAGCCTCTTAGCAAAGATAGCAAAGTTATCTGTGCCCAGAATCCAGGTTGCTGGCTTCCAGCTACAGTCCTTCCACCTACTCTGGGCCTCCTCCTGTGTGCTGTGGACCAGTCAGCATCGGGCCCCTGGGATCCTGCCCTCATCCCTGTAAGCGTCTGACAGTACTAGGCCTGGGGCGAAATGATCTTTCCAGAGAGCTGGGACTCCTTCGTTTTAATAAGGTCAGGCATCAGTGTTTTGAGGGGCTGTGCTTATTTCCAGTTAGAGTGGATAGAATGTTTGTTTTTTCTAATACAAAATACATGCTGTGGATATGAGGTTACCAAGACAAATCTATAGGGAGCTAGTGGGGTTTTATTAGAAAATGTTCTTGCTGAGAAGCTGAGACTATGCTCTATCTGGAACTCACTTCTTCTCTCTGTTCTTCAGTGCCCCAATCTGTAAATTAAGGGGGTTGGATTAAGGCACCTCCGAAGGCCCTTCAAGCTCTGACCTGCTCTGATTTTCTGGAAGGGCTAGAAGGCCCATGACACTGTGTCCCAGGCACCCAGTGGGAACAGCACTGAGGGTCTCCAAGTCTTTCCCCAGGCATGAGGGTTGACACGATTTGTATGAGACACTCTCAGGCCTCCAGAGGCGGGCTCACTCAGGCACCTTCTGCTCAGCAGGTCAATGGGGGGCAGGCCTTGCTATCTCCCCTCCAGGCACTTCACACACGTCTCAATTTTTAGAAGCTAAGTGGCTGCTGAAGAGGCTCCCAGGAACCCAGTTTGAGGCCACTGTCCAGCAGAGGGCGACAGCCCAGGATGGGAAAGGCCAGATGAGCAGAAGGCGCTTCCCTCCAGCCCTGCAGCTTGGGGAGCCCCCCACAGAAAGAGCATTGGCCCTCTTGACTCCTCAGAGGGAAAAATATACTTCATGACAGAAACATGAGAATTGTCAGAATACATGAAATCAGTAATGTAAGTTATGAGACAAAAGTCAAAGTTCCATTTGTGATAAAATGGTATTAAAAAAATAAAGTGGGGCCGGCCGAGTGGCGCATTGGTTAAGCGCTGGTTTTGGGATGCCAGCGGCCCCGGTTCGGATCCCACATGAGGGCCAGTGACACTGCCCTCCACAGCTAACAACAGCTCCACCTGGAGCTGGGCTGTGCGGGCCCCGGTGATGGTGTGGGCTGCAGCCCCTGCTGCAGTGGGCTGCCATAGGCTACAGTGAGTGGCCCACAGCCAGCGTGAGCGGCTGGCAGCCAAGCGTGAGCTGCCAATAGCCGCGATGAGCGACATCCAGAGGCCAGCGACCGATCTGCCTCATCCGGGAAGAGCGCAATGACGATACCAACCGTGAAGCAACATCCTCCGCAACTAAAACTGAAGAACAAGAAGACGGCAACTTGTCTGTTCCCCTTCCCCGATTCCCCAACGCTGTTCCCCTCCACCAATTCCCCAATAAAATCTTTAAAAAAAAATAAAAAAATAAATAAAAAATAAATAAATAAAGTGAAGAAAAAAACAAACTGAGAAAAACCATGAGCCCTGCGGCATAACACAGGTGACAGTGACACTCTTCAATTATGTCATTTCTGCCAGACCTTGCAGCCACTTGCATGGACTTTTGGTTCATGTTAAAGTTTTGCAGAGCTTTGTATTCTTACTCTCCCTCAGTTTTTTACAGCAGTGATCAGCTTTTCCCCCTGGTTTATTAGTTAGTGTAAGGCCAGGCTGCTGTAACAAAGAGACCCAACAATAACTCAGAAGATAGAAGTTTAATTCTTTCTCCTGTAATGAGCCAAACATTCCAGGACAATGGGCAACCCTGTTCACACAGACATACGGAGACCTAGATTCCTCCTGTGATGTGGCTCTGTTGACCCACAGCCCTGGGTCAAGAATCAAGGCTGGGTTTCCATAGAGGCACAGTCCTGTCTTATGGCTCCATCCTGGAAGTGAGTCCCTGTCTCTGTTCACATTCTATTTGAGAAAACCTAGACCCAAAGTCACACCTCACTGCAAAGGAGGCTGGTTAATATGATCCCTAGCTAGGGCCTTATGTGCTCAGACTCAACTTTATTCCTGAAGAAGGAAGTGGTATAAAGCTTGAAGGATCAGTAGTAATCTCTGGTCTTTGAAAACTGTCAACCCAAAAGTTGATTCCACCCCCTGACACTCCCTTCATGTGATTATGCCTTTCTAGCATCATCCATCCATTTATTATTGTCCCTTCCTCTTCCTTATTCTTCCTTCCCCTCCTTCTCTCTCACCACACCCCTTGCCTTCCCTCACCTGGTACAGACTCCTAGGATAAACAGGATGGATTTTCCAGGTTCCACGGGTTACAGCGCACACCAGATGGTCAGAGCTAAGGACAATGATGTGTGTCCCTTTCTTCCTTCCTTACACTAGCCCATGACCATTTCACCTGTGCAAGTCATTCCCAGTCCAAATGGCCCTGGAGGATGCACTTAAGAAACAAGTCAATTATACAATCTGAAACAAGCACTGATTTTGCAGGCAGGATACCTGGGTCTCACATCCCGATTCTGCCATTTACTAAATTGATCTTAAGCAGGTCTCCTGGCCTCTACTCTGAGTCTCTCTTTATCAAAAAATGGAGCAAATGCAATGTCACCTACATACTTCAAAGGAATTTTGTGAGGCTGAAGCAAAATGTTTGGTTAAGAGCTTTGTATCTTTTAGAGCATGTTTCTTTAATGTAGACATGCTTCTTACAGTCTGATTTGATAATTCTGACATCTGAGGTCCTCTGGAGGTCTAATTATGCTATTTATCTGCTGATTTTCACTCATGGTTGCTTATTTTCCTGTGTATCTTGTAATTGCAGGTTGTGAGCTCATGTTCACTTGGGCTTTCCTTATCTGTGGGAATCCCATGAAGCCTGAGTTAAGAGTGTCAGCGCCAAACAGGATTAGCATTAATGCCTCAAGATGCTACTAATCTGGCCCCCGCTTTAAATACATTACTTGGTTTGGGGTTTTCCAAATCACATAAGCTGTGTACATTTGAACGCCAACCAGCATAAGAGAAGAGCCTGATTCCAAGTTCTCAGGAGACACTGACTTTTCATCTCAGAGCCCAGGCTAATACAGACATAGTTCCTTCAGTCTCTCTTAGCTGATGGGGCCAGATTTAACCCTTCGAGGATCTAGGTTTTATGTTGGGGTCTCAATTCCAACTTCCCACCTTGCTTGTGGGGAAATCCCCCATGCCAAGAAGGTGGGCTAATGCCCTGAAAGAAGTTGCAACCAAAAAAAAATAAAAAAAATAAAATAAATAAAATAAAAAGAAGTTGCAACCTTCAATGTCATCTTAGCATTCTTATTTCCTGTTCTCTCTTCATTTGGGGATCCTTGCCCTGATGATTGCCCTCACCTGCCTATAAATTCAGTGCTACATTGAAGGATCTTTGCTGTAATTTGCCCGGTATTTCTAGGTGTTGTACAGTGGGAGAGGTTTTCAGGATGGGCAGTGGACACTGAATTCCCACTGTCTTTCACATCTCTTTTTAATCCCTTCTCCTTTCTTCTTTTCCTCTTGTCTTCCCCCTACTCTTCCCTCCTCCCCACACTGAACCATGCTCATCTACTAGATCTCAACTGTGAGCTGTGCGCATCCTAAGGGGACATGCTGGCAGGTTGTCTTCAATGCTCCTAGTTGACCCTCCTCAGCTCCTCCCTTTAGTTCTTTAGCTGCAGCCCCTTAACGTGGCCAGTGAACAACCCCAGACACTCCATGCCCCAGGCTGTACCCCCAGGCTTCATCTTCTGCACAGACCTGTCAGAATCCCTCTTTATTCATGCAGAGTCCTTCAACCCATCACTATTCAACCTGTCAAAATGTGCTCAGCCAGGAGCAGGTTTAGGTCAAAGCTTTGTATAATCTCTTTGGAGCTTTCCTCCTTTGAATCAGTGTGAACATTAGGCATCAGAAAAACTCAAAGGTTTGAGCCTCAGAATCTCAGTGCCAAGCCTTCACTCCCAGCTCTTCACATTGCCAAGGTCCTAGCCTGTGAGTTCCAACGATGAGCTCGAAGGGGCCAGAAGTTGGCCAACTTCTCCTTCCCGAAATGGATTTAAGGAATGTGAGAGAATTCAGGGGTGGAAGAGCAGGCAAAATTGTCCAAGATGGAAAGCGGACCTTTGGCCCTAATTGAGGGTCATTTTTCTTCTTGTTGGCTCTCCTCTCCATAAACACAAATTGGATCATTTCACTCCTTTCTTCTCAACCTTCCAACAACTTCTCTTCAATTCTAGAATAAAATCCAAGTGCCTCACCAAGGCCTGTGGCAGAGGCTGCCAGCATTCCCCAAAACCTGTGCCCTCCTCTTGGTCCCAGGCTCATCCTGCATGGGTGTGAGGTGGGATCATGTGACTGGTTCTTGCCAATGGAATACGAGTGGGCCACCCAGGCTGAGGCAGTTGAGAGGGGTGTGCCCTCTCCCCGCTTTTTCGCCTTCTCCCAGCTAGGTGTGGGGGTTCCAGTGAGGACTATGAGGAAATGATAGAGTTACAGGTGGAAGGTGCCTGGGTCCCTGGCATGTGGAACAAAACCCTTCTACCCCCACTCTGATGATATTAATTGAACTGTTATGTGAGGAAAAAAATGAACCTTGATTGTGTTAAGCCATTGAAACTTGGGTGGCTATTTGTCATAGCAACTGGGTTACCCTAATACAAGTCTCTGTGTGGTCTGTCCCAGTCCAACTCATCCGCTTCTCTCCCTCTCCCTCGCTCTGCCCCAGCCACACCTGCCTTCCTGCAATTCCTCACACACTCCAAGCTCATCCCCACCTCTGTGCCCTTGCCACGCACTATCCCCTCCTCCTGGAATGCTCTCCTCCCAAAGCTTTGCATGATGCTCTTCCTCACGTTATCCAGATTTTTGGTCAAATATTATCTCCTCAGAACGAGAACCCCTGACTATCCTTTTGAAACAGTTCTAGCATCATTGTGCACCCCCTGACTTTGCCCTATTTTTCTACAGAGCAGTTATCATTACCGGATGTTCTATTATATATATTTCTTTGTTGACATTAATTATCTGTATCTTTCCTGTGTCTGTCTATCCCCAGTGCCTAGGACAGTGACAGGCACATAATAAATATTCAATGTTCTTTTAATAGATAAATGAACACCCTTCTCTCTGCTTCTTAATCTATCTAGTCACTCTCTGTTTTCTCATCTATAAAATGGGTGTGTGTGTTAAGGATGAAAGGAGACAGTACAGGTTACCTGTGCAGCACAGTGCCTGGCACATGGGAAGTATAGGCTCTAATGTACTTTGGGAGCGAGGAGGTAGAGGCTGGGGGCGCTTCAATTGTGCAATGGCGGCAGGAGACCCAGTTCCTCAAATCTCAAATATGTACTCAGGTCATCCCCCCATGCCTCTCCTACCCCCACCCTATGGCATCAGAGGTCTGGAGCCTTGAGGCAGGCTGAAGAATCCAGGTTGGAGCCTGTGCAGAGAGGCCCGGGCCAGGGCCATGGGCTGCCTAGGGCAGAGCCAAGGAAGCTGAGTTGGCCGGGAAGACTCTCATCACTGCCCTCCCAGGAAAGGGAGTAGGGCTCAACCAGCTAGCCCTGCACTCTTGGGTGGCTGCCAGCTGCCAACATTGACAGATGCATGGAGCTTCACCAGGGAGCAGGTCATGGAACTAATGAAGAGAGCTGATGGGAAGGAGAGACGTTTAGGCTGCATTTTAGATCGTGAGCCACGGAATTGGCAACTGAGTGACTGGAGCCACAGGTCAATGAAATTCACCTGCCAACACTTACAGTCTGCAGAGAGAAGACCCAGGAACTCTACATGTGTGTCCTGAGGGAGATCGACCACTTCAGGGGGGCCCTCTGGTTGGAGAAGATGGAGGAGGACTTTCAAGGAGAGAACAGCACAAGCAAAGGCCAGGAGATGTGAAATAACAGAACAGCAGAGTGCTTGCCAGTTAGGCTGGGGAGAGGGAGGTGTCATTGGTGACCCTGAGATGGCAGGTGCAGTCGGGTGCTGACCTCAGAAAAGCCACATGTAGGGAAGGTTGACCAATGGACTAGGAGCCGGGAAACCTGACTTTTAAATCCCAGATCTGCCGTTAACTGGGTCCTTGAGCAGGTCATCTACTTCCTCTGTACCTCAGTTTCCTCATCTGTTGAATGGAAGATAGTGCCCCTCATGTGAGGTGAGGATGAGAAGGAATGGATGCCTGTGTAGTTTGCAAATTGCAAAGTGTTTAGTTATTTGCACTGAGAGGTGGACAGGAAGAGCAAAGAAAGTCCCCTGGGGCATCTGTGATGGGAGCATTGAGGATTAACGGGGAAATGACTTGCTGAGAAGAGAGAGGGAAAGCACAGAGAGGAAACCCAAAATGGACCACAGGAGAGGTGGGGGGAGGGGAGGAGCTGGAAGTGTTTTCCGCAGGAGACCAGATGGTCGAGATTTTTGTGTCTCACGGCAGATTCAGTTCAGCTGCTTTCTGCACAAGCAGTGAGAGTTCAGATTGGGTCCCTGTGGCTGTCATAGGCTGTGTACAGGTATTCTGGTGTCTTCATTGAGGCACATGGTAGGACTGCATCCTCCATGCCTTTGAAGCTCTTCAGGGCCATGTGACCTGCTTTGGCCAGTGACATCTGAGTGGAAGTGATAGGATCACCCCCAGGTGGGAGCTTGAAGAGCCAGTGTGTGACCCACCATCAGGCAGACGCCATCAATGCCCCACCCATACCCCTAGATCTTCAGGCCGACTTCTACCTACAGTGTCTGCATCTCTGTGCCTGGGAGCTTTTTCCAGACCACAAAAGACAGCTCCTCCTGCATGCACAACAGGCTGGAAGTGCAGAGGAATTACGTACCATTACCCCCATCTGCCCTTGTCAGTGTCGGGGGAGTCGAACTCTCTTACCCTTCAGATGGGCTCTCCCTGTAGCACATGCTCCTGCCTTACTGGTTCCCTGGGATTTCTCATGGGATTAAGTTTTTCCACCCACAGGGATAGCTGGCGTAATATGCATCCTTTATTAGCTGTCTCCTTTCCCTGTTGCATGTCCCACTCCACACCAGTGTTCCTTGCACCTCCCAGATAAACTACTAATATTTGGACTTCCATCATTGTTTCTGGGTCTGTTTCTGGAGTCCATGTTTTTCTTTCCTGCTGTCTTGACAACCCACTGACCAATCAAGTGGCCATTTCCCAGAGACTGGCTGCTCTGCCATCCCAGGCCTTTGGGCGAGGATAAGTAGAAGCTGAGTCCCAGTGGATTCACAGTGGACAGGTAGCTGGAGTAAGAAACCGAGGGGTTACCATTTTATGCCCCTCCCCTGCTATTCTCTCTGGTAAAAAGTTCAATTTCCTGACAAAAAGAACCTGACTGACTACTCCAGTCAGGTGTCCTTTGCTTCAATTAATCCAGGAGTAGAGGGTAAACTGACAGCATGCTGGGGCCCCTGCCTGAGGATGGCCAGTTCCTGAAGTATGGGGAGGGTGTAGTGAGTTGGGCAGACTGAGGGAGTCAGGTTTGTAAATGGAGACCTCATCTGCCATCCACCCACACCTCCTCCCAGAAGGCCCTGCCCTTCATTTTTCCAGAGGGCAGGGAGGGGTCTCTGTCAGTTCATTTGAGCCTGACTGAGGCTCTAGTTGACGTATGGCAGGCACCACGTGCCATGGAGACAATCCTCACAGGCCTTGTGAAAAGGAGTGAGTCCACCAACCATGGCAACCAAAGCCTTGGGGCCTGGAAGCTTGGGAGAGCCTGGCTGCACTGGGACCCATCTCTGCTCGCTCTGTATCTTGGTCTCTTCACCCAGCCGGCAGATACTTAGGACTGATCTAATTGAGCCAGTCAGCACAGACACGTGTGGACAGAAAGTGCTAGAAGGTGTTTTAACCTGCTCCCCAAGTTCCTGTGTGGAAGATTTCAGGTGTGTCAAGAATTCCGGAGCTGGATTTCACTGACTCATCCCACTTCCTAGAGAAGGAGGCCTGCTCTTTGACTCAGCTACAGAACTGTCCCCAGCATTCCCTCAGCTCAACCCCTCCGCTTTCCTCCACCCTCCACTCCGTCAGGCCGCTCCCTGGGTACCTCTAAGCCAAAATAACCTCCTGCTCTTTTAGGGAGCCTGACCAAAGGGCCTGTTGTTATTTTCACTCCTGTTTTCATAACAGTCCCTGTGGAAGGAAAGAAAAATGTCACCTAGATAAAGACACACAGCATAAAGAGGAAAAAAAACCAAAGAGTGACATTTGGGAAAGTTTAGACAAGAATGGCCTGGGAGGAGAGAAAAGGTCAGAGCCTGGGAGATTAGGGACGTCAGGCGGCTGACATGGTGACAGACGATGTCTGGCCCTGGGTTCGTCTTTCATAATGATCAGAAGTTGCTCACTGCGCCCTGACAGGGCACTTGCTATGTGCTAAACACCTTCCATCCGTTGTCTCATTTACTCCACACAACAACCCCAGGAGGTCATTTCTATTATTCACTCAAATGAAAGATGGGGAAACTGAGGCAAAGTAACTTTCCCAGGGCCCCATACCCAGCCTGGACACTGTCCCACACCCATCTGACACCAAATCTTAGCCATTAACGCTTGCTGGACTATCAGTTTCTGAGGTTCAGAGCAACTAAGATGTCTGAGATCGTAAAAAGTTTGATCTAAGCAAATGAGACTTGGTAAGAGAGACATCCCTGTGCTCCTGGAGATAGGGTGGTCAACTGGAAAGAAACTAGCTTGCAAGTCAGGAATCAGTGAGTCCCAACCCAGGCTTTGACTCTTACTACTGTGTTACTTTGAGCGACTTACTTCACGGGGCTAATAATACCTCCTCTGTAGCATGTGCTATCTGACATAGCTCAGATACTCAGTAAGCAGGAAGATTGTTCCTACATTATTGCTTCCCCTGATGACTTTTTTTTGCCAGGGTTCATTGAACGGGACAGAATTTTCTGATGGGGAACCAGCTGCAAACCCACACAAGCCTCCCCTTCTCCCTGGTACAGGCCCAGCTTTGCTCCAGCTTCTGGGAAAGGGGAGGGGGGTGGTACTTAATGGCTCCAGTATCCAAATTACTGGCTGGGCAGGAATGTAGCTGGCCTCAGGGATGATTAGAAGGAGCGCCTCTGGGGCCACCAGGCATCCCTCCTACTGTCTTATTTCTGAACTTCTGGGTGTCTGCTCCTGCTCAGGCAGGAGTTCCCATGCTATTGTTCCAAGGTTTAATACCCCCAGTTCACCACCGAAACCTAAATTCTTCTCTCTAATTCCAGTTACAAACAAACTAACTGATTAACTAGACAAACAAAATAAGACACCAATTGGCTAGGCTTGGGTTACTCATCACCTTTTCCACCAATTATTGAGAGTCAGAGGTAGAAAAGTACCAAGATTGAGCAGGCTTGGATCAGGTGATCATACCTAGGCCAATCATTTTTAGCAAGATGGCTGCTCCCATCAGTTCTCCTAACTAGAATGGGAATGGGCAATGCTTTGCCCAGAGAAAAGGGCGTGAAAGGTCCTGGGAAAATTAATAAATACCTTTTCTTTTTCAAGTCCCAGTTTTCTCTGGGATTCCCATCCAATACCAGAGTGCCACCCTGGTGCTTAGATCTCTGTTTCCTACCCATTGGGCACAGCCTGATGAATCAGTGCAGCTTACAGCCCTGATGGGTTTTCCTGAGATCAAGGAAGCTCTCCATTTCCCCAACCATCTTAAATGTCTTCCCTTTTCTGTCTACTATGTCAGCAATTTCACTATTAGAGACTCACTTTTTAGCTTAACAGGGCTTGTTCCCACCCAAGTGGACATCCTCTTGTGAGCAATTATCTATGATTTGGTTCTAGAGGTTTTATCAGCCATTTCCCATTTGGGAAAAGGAGTGTGAGGGCGTGAGAGAATGTCCTTGAGATTGTATTGGAGAGAGGAAGAGACTGGATGCAAAGTGAGGGAACTGACCATCCTCCTGATTCAACTAGTCCATTTTAGGTGAATCCAGGTGCCTACCTGGAAGCCTTGGTCATTCTTATTTTATCTTAGAGAAACAGCAACTCTTTCCCTCCCCTTTTTTTCTCTCCCAAGTTTAAATTTATTTATTTAAACCTGTTAATTTTGAGCTAATTGTAGATTCACATGCAATTGTAGGAAGTCATACGGAGAAACTCCGCGAACGCTTTACTCATTTCCCCCAGTGATAACACCTTGCAAAACTATACTATTAGAACATCACAAGCAGGACATGACACTGACACAGTCAAGACCCAAAACAATTCCATCACCGCAAGGACCTTCATGCTGACACTCACCTCTATCTTAATCCTACCCTCTCTTTCACTGATGGCAACCACTAATCTTTTTTCCATTTCTGTAATTTTGTCATTTCAAGACAGTTATATAAATGGAGTCATACAGTATATAACCTTTGGGGATTGGCATTTTTCACTCCACATAATTCTCTGGAGATTCATCCAGGTGGCTGTGTGTATCAATAGCTCATTCCTTTTCATGGCTGAGTAGTATTTCATGGTGAGCTATGCCATGGTTTATTTAACCATTCCCCCATTGAAGGACTACTGTGTGGTTTCCAGTTTGGGGCTATTACAACTAAAACTGCTATAAACATTTGTGTAGACATTTTTGTGTGAACGTAAGACTTCATTTCTCTATGCAAAGGAGCTGGGATGAATTATTCCAAAGTAATACTATATGTATAATTTTTATCATTTTGGAATAATTTTAGATTTCCAGAAAAGTTGTGAGGATAAGTTGCAGACAGTTCCCTTACGTCCCCCTTCCGGTTTCCCCTAATGGTAACATCTTCCATTACCATGGTACATTTGTCACAATAAGAAATGACATTGGTACCCTATTAATTAAACACCAGACTTTATTTGGATTTCACCAGCTTTCCCCTGATGCCCTTTTCTCTGCTCCAGGAGCCAATCTTGGATCGCACATTGCATTAGTCCACATGGTTTAGTTCCTGTGGGTTTTGTGCGAAGGCCTTAGGGATAAGGCAGAAAGCTACCATGTAGGTGAGATGGGGATGTGAGAGAGGCTTGAAAAAAACTATGGTATAATTGACATACAGTAAAATTCAGCCTTTACGGTGTATAGATCTTTATTTTTTGACAAATGTGCACAGTCATGTAATCACCACCGTAATCACGATATAGAACATTTCCACATACCCCCAGAATTCTCACCGGCCCCTCCCTCGGTAGGCAACCCTTCCCCCCATCCTCAGCTCAGATCATCACTGATTCATTCCTATAGATTTGCCTTTTCCAGAAATGCATATAAATAGAATCATAGACTATGTAGTTTTTTGACATCTGGCTTCTTTCACTTAGTAAAGTGCATTGAGATTCATCTACGTTGTTGCTTGTATCAGCACTTGGTTTTTATATTTTTATTGCTGAGTAGTAGTCCATTGTAAGAATATACTACTTTGTTAATCCATTTGCCAGTTGAAAGACGTTTGGGGTCTTCTGGGTTTTGATGATTGTAAATGTCTTCTTGATAAATGTTTGCACATAGGTTTTTATATGTATATAGTTTTCATTTCTCCTGGGTAAATACCTATGAGCAGCATTGCTGGGTTGCATGGAGAGTGTATGTTTAACTTCATAAGACACTGCCAATTGTTTTCAGAAGTGGCTGTACAATTTTGCATTCCCAATAAGCAATGCATGAGTTCCAGTGCCTTCGCTCAGCCAGTACTTGGCACTGTCAGGTTATTATTATTGTTATGGTTGTTATTTTAGCCATTCTTTTTAGTGTAAGTTTCAGAATTTTATAACCCTTCATTCTATCTCTATGGTCCCGCCACTATGGCTACCAGATCACAATCAGGAGAAGCACAAAAACTAGCTTTCAGAATTCCCATGGACTCTAGAAACTTCAGAACTGCAGTGTTTAGGAAAAGGTGACTGTCAGCAAGATGTGTCGAGATGAATCAGGACAAGAGCAAAGCCAGGAGGGACACTAAGGTGCAGGGCTGGCAGTGAAGGGCCTAGAGGACAGAGGACAGGGCTGGCAGCAATCCAGAGGGGCAGGAGCTGGAAGACCTGGCCTGTCCATCCAGGGCTTGTCAATAGTCGGAAAGGGTCTCTCGGGGCCCAGGAGGAGGCCCGGCTACCTCAGCACCCTCCCATGGCTCTCCCAAGCCTTCCAGCCATTTCCAATAGAGACAACTGCAACCTCCTGGGACCCCCACGGGCTTGAGGGAGGGAGAGGGGGCCTGGGAACCAGAAGCCTGGCTTGGGGCCCAGTTGTGTAACACCTGAATCTTGGGGAGGGTGGCTGAGAGACCAGGCCCCTGGAGCCTCCAGGGACAACTGGGACAGGGAGGGGCAGCTCAGGTTTCATCACTGCTTGCTGTGTGACCTGGGCTCTGCCTGGGCAGCAGAATGATGCCAGGCCCTGGCCCCTGCGAGGTGATACCTATCATCAAAAAACCGCCATCCTCTTTCCCCACTCCACAGGGACTAGCCTGGCCCAGAGTTTGGGTCTGGTGGCCTAGAAGTAAAGGGGCCAGGTGTTAGGCAGGCCCCAGGATGGGAGCCTAGAATTAGTTCAGGAGGGCGGTAGGTGGGGTGTATATGTGCATCTGTGTCGTGTGTGTCTGCAGCATGGGGAGGGTATCATGGGGAGACCAGTAGCCTCCAAATATTTGCTTTCAGTTTATTAACTGTGTGATCTTGGACATGTAACTTAGTTTCTTTGGGCCTTGGTTTTTCTGATTTTTGACTCTAAGGTTTGGACTTGGGTGATTTTCATTGAATATCAGCATCACCTGGGATTTGTTTTTTATAAACTACAGATTCCTGAACCGCACCACAGACCTATTGTTTGTTTGGTTTTTTTTTTTTTGAGGTCAGTGTCACTGGCCCTCATATGTGGGACCCGAACCAGGGCCGCTGGCTTCCCAAACCAGTGCTTAACCACTGCGCCACTTGGCTGGCCCAGACCTATTGAATCAGCATCTCTGGGCCTGGGGCCTGGCACCTGGGTGATTAGCAGGCTCCTCAGGTGGCCTTTTGTGTGGACAGCAGGACACTGACATCTGGAGAACCTTGACCTAGAAGTTTGCTAAGTCCAGCCTGGGGCCTCTGATGGTCCCTACGATGGAGGTTGGGGACCCGAGAGGCTGCAGAGCCAGCAGGTAAGTCAGAGGTCCAGGCATAGATCCTCCCTTTGTCCTTGCTGAGCTGAATGACCACGGGTTTGTTGCTTAGCTTCTCTGTGCCTCAGTTTTCTAATCTGTGATAAGGTACCTACTTCACAGAATGGCTTTGAAGGTTAATCCTAAAATGCTATAGAGAGGCTTAGAATAGTACCTGGCAGGTGGCGAGTGCTTGGTCAATGTTAGATGTTCTTTCCTAGAAAAATAGAATTGGGGGTGGGGTGGGCAAAGATGGAAAGAGCACTGGATCTAGAGTCAAGAGCCACAGATTCTAGCTCCAGCCCTGCTACTGACCACAGGCTGACCAAAGGCAGGCCACTCTCCCTTTAGAATCTCACTTCTAAAATCCAAGGGGTGTGTGTCGATGCATGGGGGAGGACTTGTACATTCCAGTTTTATAAGTCTGTTTCCAAGACAGTACTCCCTCCCTATCATTGGCTTATTCAATCATTTATTTGCTCTGAGGTTCAAGTTCTTCCTCCCATCTGACTGCAAATCTTTCTGTTTTAATGTCCATTTCTCCTTGTTCTTATCCTTGAGTGAAACCAGCAGGCCAGTGATCCATTTTATAGACTAAAAATGGAGGCACCTGAGCGATCTGCCCCCCAGATGGAACAATCCCTGCCCCTATCTGTGATTTCGCCTTTCAGTGGCCCTTCACGCGGTACCCCCTTCCCCAGGAATCTTCATCTTGTCCCACATTTAGAGAGCCACACAGGTCACTCCTGAGAGCCAGGCACTGAGCTGCGTCCTTCACGTGCATCTCTCTGTTTAATCCTTCACCTGTAGGAAAGCAGATCTAGTTATCGTGTTTATAGCAGGAGAAGTAGGCTCCAGGAGCCCAGACTGCAAGCGTTTGTAAGGGACTTATAAGACCCCCTCATGCTGTGAGACTGAGCCCCCAGCCCTGGCATTCCCTGGAGAAAGTCTTCCCCTCGGCACTTACCAGCCTGCTCTCCCCGGAGCTGACATGATGGATGCTGTCCCTGCTAAACCCACCCTACTGGGCATCCATAGCTCTGGGCCTGTCAGTTGCTGCTCCAGCTCCCACCAAAAAAGACCCATGAGAATGCAGACAAGTGAGCATGACCTTGCCAGAGGGTGATCCTCAAATCCGTGCCCCTCCCAGAAGACCAGATCAGGGCCCTGATCCAACACCATGACAATGCAGTTTCAATATTTACTTCTGGGGATTATTTAGGTGGGGCATGCCCAGGACCTCATACACCACGTGGCACAGGTGGCGCTCAGTAAGTGGTTCGTGAGAGAACAACCGAGCCACTGTGATTTCTTTAAGGTAAATCTCTGACAACTGTTGGCTTTTTACTCTCATTAACAAATTCCTAGAGGCACATCTGTCACAGGATCACTACAAATTTGTACCGATTTAGAAAAGCTTTGTTTTATGTATCATGATGTGAGGATTCATTCATTTCATTCATATGCACTAAACACCTACTCGAGTCAGAGCCCTGGGACTAGAGCAGGAACTAGTCACTGTCCCCGACCTCATGAAGGTCACGTGCTAGTGGGGACGCAGTTAAAGGGCAAGCACAGCTCACAGCTGCACAGTAATGTCGGGCAATGCTTTCTGCTAAGGAGAAAAATAAAGCTCCTAGAGAGAGTGGAGAAATGTGGGGCGGTGGGGTGCTGTTTTAGACTGAAAGGCCCAGGAAGCCTCACAGAAGAGCTGGTGTTTCAATAGAAACTGCCACTGAGAGTGAATCGGGAGACTTGGGGAGTCAGAGAGAATTCCTTGAAGTCTCTGGCTCCTCGGCGAGCCAGTGAGGACACACACTGGTTTCCGTCAAAGTGAATTGAAAACGCATCAGCTCAGAGCCTGTGCCAGTCATTCGGCCAGCAGGAGCCTCTTTCAAAGAAAAGAGTTTAAGGTAAGCCAGCAGTATAGCATCCCGCTGGGGACCTGGGGCTTGAGAGTTTTAGGCAGGAATGTGTTGAAATCCCAGGTCCGCCAGGATTAAGGTGCATTCTGAATCACCCTGTGCCTCTGTTTCTACATCTGTAAATGGGGATAACAGTAGTGCCCCCCATCAGGCTGCTGTAAGGATTCAAAGAGATAACCCACATAAAGTGCTTAGCACAGGGCTGGCGTGCAGGACGAGCCGGATGACAGCCGCCTCCACTGCCCTCGTCATTCTCTTGGCTCCCATTGGGGCTCTTTGCTTGTCATTCACTCCATAGTGATCCCACCTACCACTAGATACTGGGTCCCCGTAGGAGGCACACCTGAGCTGACCTAGGGTAGGCCTGAGGGCACCAGTGCAAGAGGCAGAGGCCTGGGCACTAATCTGCCATTCCTACCTGTGTGTGCCTGGCCGTGTTGCTTTATCTCTCTGGACCTTAGTTTCCCCAACTGCTGATGGAAGGATCAGCTTGGCAATTACTAGGTGATTCTCCTGCTGAGCCACTGGAGAGGCTGGGGTACAACTAGAACCATCACCTGTGGCTCAGGTGAGCCACAGAGCCCTCGGCCTGGCCTGCTTGCCTGAACACTCTGCTGGGAGTGGGCTTGGCCAGAAGCCCTGGTGGTCTAGGAACGGACCATGGTCAGTGCCGGGGCCTGCCACTTCCAAGGACCCGCCCACCTGAGCCAAGGCCCCTCCCGGGGGACATGGAAGGAGCAGCCTGCACCTCAGGGCAGAAGAGGGCACTGCGGGTGTGCTCAGGAGCCCTGCAGGCATCTAAGGGTCAGGGACTGTGAGGGGGGCTATTGAAGGAGGAGGCCTCTCGGAGAAGTGCTTCCGAGGGGTCAGATTGAAAGTAGGGACAGAGGAGGAAGACCTGGAGGAGAAGGGGCTTGTCTCATTTGCTCCCAAGCCCCGTTTTCCCGTCTAGTTCTGGGAGTGACTATGGAGCTTATTGTGGGGCTCTCACACTCTTCGCACGCCCGCGCCTCCTTTCCAGCTCCCTTCTCCTCATGCTGCCTTGAGCCCTACTGTCTTCCCTTCTAATTCCTTCTCCTTCCTCCTATATCAAAGCTTACCTCTCCTGTGGATCTTTCCCTTGGGGTAATGTGGAACTAGGCTCGAAATAGTGTTAATTCATTTATTCAGAAAGCTTTTCATGAGTTCTATGCCAGGAACTCTTTTGGCTCTGATGATAGAACAGTGAACAAAACAAACAAAATCCTTGCCCTCTTGGAGCTTGCATTTTAGAAAGTTAAGGGACAGTATGATTTAGTGTAGCAGCTTGTTAACATACAGATTCTCACTTATTAGATCTAGGGTGGGGCCTGAGAATCTAACAAGTCGTTGCCCAATGTTGCTGGACCACAAGGATGTATGTGTTATCCCTTGTAGGGGAATCACAATTTGAAAGAGAATGCCTGAGATGGAATGACTTATCCAAAGGAATAGCTATATAATAGTGGAGCCCTGAATTGGTATAAGTGGTGGTGGGTGGGTACTAGAACGCAGTAAGCCTATTGGACTGGCCTGATGGATAGCTGCTTTCTTTGTCTATGTATAAGGCTGGCTCAGCTTTCCAGCTCTGGCTCTTTAGCCCCCTACACTCCTGTTCTGCCAGGCAGTGAGTGAGAACATCTGGAAGGGATTCCCTGGAATTGGAGGGAATTTCCAGGCAAATGAGGCTCTGCCAGCCCAGTCGGGAACACCCACCCCTGCCATCTGCTCCAGACGTCATTACAGAGTCCGTGAGAGAAACCTGGCAGTTCCCAGCCCTTCCGAGGAAACATCTGTGCCCTGCCCTGAGGGCTTGTTGGGAGCCTGGGTTCCTGGGTACAGGAGCATGTCCCTTCCGTTTCTCTCTTCCTCTGCTGGGAGGTAGGACGCCTTGCAATTCCACAGATGCTCTGAGGGTCTTTCCAAGGACAGCGATGAAGGGAGAGGCTGCGGTTAGCCCAGAATTTTCTCATCCTCGCTTGGCAACATTTGTCTGACACTCTCTGTGCTCCACCCCATGTGCCATCTTAGGAATACCCATCAGTACACACTGGTGCTCCTGTGTACATCCCTGTGCTGGTGGCTTGGCAGCTTGACCTCACTTCATCTACTGGAGACTCTATAAAGCTGTTCTTATTCTCACAGAGCGGTCAGGTTATCCACAGGCAGCACAGAGCCAGCATTTGAACCCAAAGTCTCCCAGTACCAAAGCCCAGTGTTAATCCGTTGGTCATGGTGCCTCCCTACATGTTCATCTAGGAGCAGACACTGGCCATGAGGGACGGCAGGGCTCTGGATGGGAACTTGTTCGGCTGGGAGTCTTGCCTCTCTCTCTCCTCCAGCCCCACAGGAAGCTCCTGGCACAAGGTTTTGGGTGGGTGTACCCAGCATATTTGTCACATGCAGCTGCATAAGACCAGGCAGCACCAGTTAATGAGGGTTACAAATGGCTATCATCAAGCTTGGGAGTTACTGAGCGTGAAAGATGGGTCTCCTATGGTGACAGCCTCTTTAACAGTAAACTGTCAGGGCAGAATGCCTAATCCCAAACCAGGAGGCCCAGGTGCCCACTCGGGAACTCCCAGGAGTCTCCAGGAACAGCCTGCTCAGTCACAGTGTGGGCGAGTCAGGGCTTGGGGGTCTGCTCTCGTGGAAGTGGGCAGCAGAGACTACGACGTCTCCCCCCGCCACTCCCAAGCCACACTGCCATCTGAGGATATGGGAGGAGGCATCATCAGATGTTAAACCCCAAATGTTTATTCCTCTGCTGTTCTGTTATGTCGCCCCCGGCATTGCCTCCACTGTCTCTTGCTCCCTTCTCCTCGCATGGGTGCCCCTGGCCCGGGAGACTGTGCTGAGTCGGTAGGCAGATTAACAAGTCTGGGTGTGTAGAACGTGTGCCAACCACAGTGAAATGGGCCCCCTGCCCCTCCCAGCTGGCCGGGCTGGGACTGGAAGACTAAACAGGCAACACAATAGTCCTGTCTCCACCTGCTCTGCTGCCCTCTTTGTCAGCTGTGCCCTCAGCTTTAAACCTGAGCCGGGCAGGTGTGACCAGAGAGAGAGGACTTCTTGACCACGATTGGCCCAGAGATTAAAGGCCCCTGAGGAAGGGCCTTTGTTTTTGTATTTTGGTTTCACAGCTTGGGGAGATTGGAGATAGTGCACATTCCCCTGAGTGGACAGGCTATGAAAGGTTCTGTAAAGGCCAGTCAGTGGGGCTCTTGCCTGCAAATGGGAGGACAAACATTGTCATTCGAGGGGTCTGTACTGTCTCCTCTCCGGAGGAAGAAAAAGAAGACAAGCCCTGACACTAACCTGAGGCCGAGGCAGCAGCCCAACTAGGATGATGGGGCAGGAACAGAATCCCAGGATGCTGGGAGATGGGTCCCGGCAGTAGACTCACTGTGTGTCCCCAGACCAGCAAATCACCTCTCTGGGCTTTGTATCCCAACAGAAGGAGGGAGGGAGTGATTTCAAGTTGGGGGAAAGGAGGAAGGCGGGTTAGGAAGTAGGTGGTGGAGAGTGACAGGACAGGCTCCGGTGTGCTGTTCTCAGAGGCTGAAGGGCCCCTTTCCACTGGCCTCCACCACTGTTTCCCACCCCCTCCTCCTGCGTGGCTGCCCCTGTCCGGCGAACCCTTTCTGAGTTGGCAGGTGGGTTAACATCTTAATGTGTAGAACTTGTGCCAAACACAGTAAAATTTCTCCAAAGGACTGCCCATCTCCCTGCCCCTCCAGCACTACCCCGTCCCACGGTGGGGGCTGGGCAGCCTCCACCTGCAGGGCCACCCCCTTCCCCAAGCTCTGCCTCTGATCCGGTTCCCAGGCTGGGGATTTAAGGGACCTGTGGATTGAGCAGCGAGCTACCTGTTATCTTCTTTGTTCTGTGGGAATCCAGCCCTCTCCCTGGGCCCAGGTCCAGCACTGGGTTTGGATCCCAGCTCTATAGCCTTTCCATCTACAACTCGAGGTGTAGATCTGCCTGGAGTCCCAGCTTCCTCTCCTATAAAATGAGCATAATAGTCATGCCTCCTTCCAAGGCCTCTTTGAGGATTCAGTGAGTTCCCTGTGACATTCCCGAATAATTATTAGATGGCTTCTCCTGGAGCCCTTTGTTCGGCTCCTTTGGGCTGTACAGCTAAATGGGTTTGTTTACAAAGCCTTGGCCAGTCAGCCCACCAGCTGAGGTGTGTGGAAAGATTCCCCACTGCCGCCATCAGCAGTAAAGGTGAGGGGGTAACCGGAGCAGTCATTTATTGGGTGCTTTCTGAGGGACAGATCCTTGACCTGCAAAACTTGTAACTCTCACATCAATCTCACAAAGGAGGGTTTTACTAACTCTGCTGCAGAGATGAGGCAGCACAATTTTAGCTTCTTAAATATCCCGCCCAGGTCCTACAGCTAGTGAGTGGTAGAGTCTGAATTCGAATCCAGACCCCATTCCCAGGCTGGCTGGGCTCTTTCTACCAGCCACTCTGTGAGACATGGCGTCACTCAGGCAATGGGTGGCCAGAGGCTGATGGGACCAGGAGAAGAGTGCTGATGCTAGAAGCACATTATCCAAACTGTCAAGGCCAGAGCCGCCAGGCATGCTGTGGTGAACACAGAGACCAAGAACAAGGCAGGCAGCCTCAGGGACCCGAGACCTAGCAAGCTGAAAGACAGGCAGGCAGAAACTCAAGCAAAACAGTACCTCAGGGCACAATCCTGATGGTGGGAACCGGAAATTCCAGCAAAACCAGGCCATGGTGGGGACCTCATGCAATTCCTTCTGGACAGCACATTTTCCCAATCTAACAGCGCCTGATAGGAAAAACTGTTCACTCTACCAAAATCCAACATCTAGGCATGACCTGCCAACATTTCAGGGAGCCCCCAATCTCTCTCACGTCTCCAAGCCAAGCTACTTCTCCCAGAATCCCACCAGAGGGCCAGGTACTTGAGCAACGTGCAGGCTCACCCAAGGTCAAAGACACTATTCCAGGTATGAATTTTATTGCTAACCAGGTGACACTTGAAGAGCCTCAGAAATCAGGGTGAGGAAAAGTCTCCGGTTGTGATTATTTAGTGCTGCCTGGGAAGAAGAAAGGGCTCTTTGTGGAGGAATGAAAAGGATCCAGATAGAGGCAAGCCCCTGCCCTGTGAGCAGAAATCATCTTTTCCATCAGCAGTTTCTGCTCCGCGTGGCACAGTCTCATTGTGCCTCTGCATTCCGCCAGGGGCCAGAAGAATACATTGGGACCCGTGGCTTTCTCAGCACAAGTGCATGTATTTCTACACGAGGACCTGAGTGTCCATCTATTCCAGCCATCACTATGTAGAAATATTTTGACAAACACTTTCTCTAAAGATGCTAGTATTCTCTGCCACTCCTTTTGTAGTTTATCTTTTTTTTTTTCTTTTTCCCTCCAGGGAACAATGTAATTCTCTAACACAGTTTGCATTGTAAGGCGATGACAACACTGAATTGAAATGCAGGAGTGGAGGCCTCATAGACAGAGATGTCAGGTGTCCACGACAAGAGCAGAAACCCTGGAGTCAGCCAGAACCTATGGCTCCTGGACCGGCTGTGTGGCGCGGTGGTTGAGCGCTGGCCTGGGAAGCCCGGGGCCCCAGTTCGGGTCCCACATACGAGGGCCAGTGACACTGCCCTCAAAAAAAAAAAAAATACAGAACCTATGGCTCCTGCAGATCAGGCCAGCCAAGGTCACGGTCCCCACGGTTGTTTTCCTCCCCCCTACGCCTTTGTCCTCCTCCATCTATCTCAGCACCCAAGCCGTGGTGGAGAGTCAATGAGACCTCTTTCCACCGCAGGGGGCTGGGGCAAGGAGACTCAATAAGGACAGCAACTGGTCAGTGGAACTTGGTGAGGAGCCCAGATTCAGGAAGTGAAGCACCCAAAAAGTCAAGGCCAGGGCAGTGAGGCATAAAAGAGATGATCTCAACTCTTCAGGGGTTTTTGTTCTGGGCTAAGTAGGTAAGACAAGCGTTTCAACATGTCACTGAGGCAGCAGCCCCTGTCAGAAGGCACTGAGTGTCAGAGAAAGGTTGTCAGGCTGATGAATGTGGGAGAGCTGGTAAAAAACACGGCTGTTCTCCCTGGGGCGGTGAGCGGGGCAGCTGTCCCCAAGGTGATGGCAAGCATTCCCTCCTTTTCTGTGTATCCATGTAATTCTCCCATCCAGAGGTGGAAACTCTTCCTCCCCTCTCCTTGAATCTGGGCTTTTGTTAGTGATTTGCTTGACCTGCAAAGTGTGGCAGAAGTGATGTTTGGGGTTTCGAAGGCAAGGTCATAAGAACCTTGCAGTTCCTAAGTCTCTGGGGACTTGGGGCCTTGAGCTGGCATGTAAGACCAACTCCCTGGGATTGCCATGCAGTGAGGGGCCCAAAGTGTCACATGGAGAGACTGAGTAGGGAGAGAGACACGCCAGGCCTCCCTCCATCGGTTCTAGCTCACAACCATTCGAGTCATCTGCAGCCACCAACATCCTGGAGTAGAGATGAGCCATTCCCTCTGTGTGTGATACATGGTGCTGAGCTGGCTGTGACTCCTGGAGACCCTATGAATGAGTGACGTCCACGGTGTCCTGTCCTCAGCAGCCCTGCTCAGCTCCTGCAGACTCATGCCTGTGGCGTCTTCTATGAAGTCAATCCATCTCATATTTTCTTCCTCTTTTCCTGCTGCCTTCCAGTTTCCCAGCATTATTGTGTTTTCCGAAGAGCCCTGCCTTCTCATGATGTGCCTGAAGTAGGACAGCTTCAGTTTTGTCATTTGTGCCTCCAGCGATGTCTCAGGCTTAGTTTGCTCTAGGACCCACTTGTTCGTCTTTCTGGTGGTCCAGGGTATCGTAGAGCTCTCCTCCAGCACCATAGTTCAAGTGACTCATTTTTTCCCCCCAATAATTGTCTTCACCATCCAACTTTCACATCTGTACATAGTAATTGGGACTAGGAGGGTGTGGATGGTCTTAGCCCTGGTTTCTAATGCCTCATCTTTGTTCTAATTCTTCCATTGCTGCCTTCCTGGGTCTCAGCCTTCTCCTGATTTGGCTGCAGTCTCCATTTAAATTCCCTCTGTGGTGAGGTCCCCATGGAGAGGCCGGTGGGAGGGCAAGGCATGTGAGCCTCTGTGCACATGGTGCTATGACTTCCTCCAGCGAAATGATTCCTCAAACCAAAGCTGATTCCTGCCTCCTGTCCAGAACTCAGGTCCAGTGTCTTCAGCCGCCTGCTGGACTCTGCCTGACCCAAAGAATTGTGAGGCATGATAAATTGTTTTTTTAAGCCTCGAAGTTTTGGGGTTGTGTGGCATGCATCCACCAGTAAATGACAATAACTGGGAAAGGAAGCATTTATAAGTGCCAAGGGTCTCTTTTGACTCAGCCCTCCCCCTTTAAGGCAAAACCCCCTTTCTCTGCTCCCCCATCCTCCTCCATAGCCCTACTAAGCCCTGGCCTGCCCATCCCCGGGACCAACCTCGATTCCTATCAAACTTCTTTCTGAAAGCCCAATTTGGGAAGCTAATTTGCTGCTTGGGGAAGAAGTAAGGAACACTGGGAGAAGGTCAAAGACTGTGTGTGGCCTGTCTTTGGGTGAGGTCCCCATGGAGAGGCCGGTGGGAGGGCAAGGCATGTGAGCCTCTGTGCACGTGGTGCTATGACTTCCTCCAGCGAAATGATTCCTCAACCAAAGCTGGTTCCTGCCTCCTGTCCAGAACTCAGGTCCAGTGTCTCCAGCCGCCTGCTGGACTCGCCTCAGAATCTCCCTCAGGTTCTTCAAATCCAGCATGACCCAAACTAGAGACTTCTCTAAACCCACCCCTAAGGCAATTTCCTGTCCTCCCCTATTTCTGTCGGGCGTGCAGAAGTCACTAGGCCCATCCAGGTGTGGGCAGCCAGCCCTCTAGGGATAGAACTTGCCTAGCTGCAGCTGGAGCCCGCAAGAACTAGCCGAGATCGCTGGAGGTTGGGTCTAGGGACCCCAAGGTTGGGGTGGGGTAGAGGGACTTCTGAGTAGGGGCAGAGATGGGAAGACTTGTGGCTAAGGAACTGGGCAGAACCCAGCCAAGATCATAGGCAGCCCCAGGGTTCCTCCTGGAGAGGAAAGGGACCCTGAGACTGCCTCTTGGGGGCTGGGAGATGCCCACAGGAGGCCAATAATACCATCTCCAGTCTCAGAATCCTGTCTGCCTCTTTGCTGCTCTTCTCCTCCCCTCCCCCGACTGCTTCTGGAGCAGCCATCAGGAAACCCTGTAGCTTCCTGCTTTCCAGTTTCCTCACACCCCTTCTTTCCTTTCCATTCCACGGTCAGATTCTGGCACAGCCTGTCATCCCCTCCTCCCTCGCTCTGGCCTTCCTCTGGTCCCCTGCCCCCACCTCCCCCTCCAGCCCACCCTTCCACGGGCACTTATGTCACTCTTCTGAAGTCCCCTGTCATCACAGCACCCACCTGCCCAAAGATCCACGTTTGCTTCCTATTGCCTGTGGGATGAAGCCCCACCATAGCCCAGTGGCCCCCTGACCTTGACCGCTACCTGTCCTTCCAAGAGGCCCCAGTATGAGCTCCTGGCTCCTGTTACTCTGGCCTCCCCGTAGGGCCCCTGGCCGCCTGTGTGCAGTGCCCCCCCCCCAACGTCTTTGTTGCACCTAAGCCTGCTGGCACTTAGAAGCCTGCCGTCTGTACTGGTAGCCAGTTGCCCCCAAGGCTGTTGAGTACTTGGAATGTGGCTAGTGCGATGGAGGAACTAAATTTTTAACTTCATTTATACCAATTTTAATTTGAAAGCCTATACTCAATTCAGTTATTGGAAAACTTTTAAATATGTTTGGAACAATCTGGGTATATGAACCTACCTTTTCAACTGTAAATTCAATGAAATCAAAGTGCAGATCTAATATATCTATTGAAAAATACTGGTGTCTGAATTTGGCATCCACACTGAGATGCTTTATAAGTGTAAAATACACATTGGATTTTGAAGACTTTGTACAAAATAAAAAGAGAATAAAATATCTCAATGATTGTCTATTGATTACATGTTGAAATGATCATATTTAGTTATACTGAGTTACCCCAATACACTGAGTTAACATAGAGAGCAAAGAGCAAAAATATATCTTAAAATTCATTTCATCTGTTTTTTTCACTTTTTAAACCTGGCTGCTAGAAAATGATATACGTGGCTTGAATTCTATTTCTATCAGACAGGTCTTATATGGACCACTGATGTAGCACACGATGGACAATTCAGCCCGATCCCCTCCTCCCCTCCCCCACATCCTCAGGCTCAAATGCTGGCCCCCTTGGGCTGCATATGACCCATACCTGATATGCTGATCTTTGTGTGACCCATGCATGTTTGCAAGTACACAGGTGTATTTGTGTGGCTTTGTATATATCTGTCTCTACCCACATGTGTGTAAGCATGTCTGCATCCAGACCTCTCCATGTTTTCAGTGTGTGAGCACCTGGGAGGGTCCCTTGTGTGAAATCATGCACACCCCAGTGCCCATGGGGAATTGACATGGGGACAGGGCCTTGGGCGCGAAGCCTCGGGCTGGTTGTCCAGCCCCAGGAGAGGCGGGAACAGATGCTGTTTCCTTGGCAAGTTGATGAGAATGTCATGTAAGGCTGAACCAACAGCCGCCCTGAAATCAAGATAGATGACAGCTTCTGCTCACCTCTCGCCGATGAGGTCTGTCACTCTATCACTGGAGAGGAAATTAAATTGGTCTGGAACACTTTGCTGTTCCCAAAGCCAATTTGGTCGCCGCTGTGTAGTGTGCTATGCACTTCTGGGTGGTGCCTAATTGATCATTTGGTTTATTAATACATTCCTGAGGTACGGTCCGTGGAGCTAACCACACCACAGGAAACCAGGAGGATGTCCTCATTCCTTTTCTAAAGATATGAAGCAACCCTTCCATCTGTCTGTCCATCCATCCATCCATCAGTTTATCCATCCATCCATCCATCCATCCATCCATCCATCCATCCATCCATCCATCCATCCGTGCATCCATCTGTCCATCCATCCATCCATCCGTCCATCCGTCCATCCATTCGTCTGTCTATTCATCCATCCATTGAGCCATTCAGTCACTCGGCCAGTCTATAGTGAGCACCTCCCATGTGCTGGGCAGCGTGTAGTGTAAGAAGGGCAAGTCTGGAAAACTGGATTCCAGCACCAGCCCGCTGGCAGCTATCTGCCTTCTCTGGGCCTCAGTTCCTCTCTGAAAAATGAAGAGGTTGGACTAAAGATCTCAAAGCCCCTTCCAGCTCTGGCACGTCAGGGTTTTGGGCTGATTTTCTGGGCAGACATTTCTCCTTTCTAGGGCCTCTCCCAGACCCCAGGCCCTGCTTGGGCAGTGCAGTGGGACGGGGACACACAGGATCCCAGAGTCATGTGCATCTATCACTCCACAGGCTGACAGCCTGATTTACAGGATTGGGATGACCCTGAAATACAGAGGGTTCTACTCGAGTGGTTATTTGTGTATTTGGCTGTCCCTCAGGGATTTGGGGGCATGGGGGTGGCGGGGTCGTATGCAGGTGGATCTGCAGTGTCTTAGTCCATTTGGGCTGCTATAACAAAATGACCACCGACTGAGTGGCTTCAACAACAAACATTTACTCCTCACGGTTCTGGAGGCTGGAAATACCAGCAAATTCTGTTTTAGACGCAGCTGTCTTCCTGCTGTGTCCCCACATGGCAGAAGGGCCAAGGGAGCTCCTTGGGGTCTCTTTTATAAGGGCACTAATCACATTGTGAGGGCTCCCAGAGGCTCCACCTCCAAATGCACTGGAGATTAGGTTTCAACATATGGATCTGGGGGCATGCAAACATTCATACTGCGAGCAGAGTCTGACATTAGCCTTTTTGAGGCTGTGGCTTGGCTTGTGGAGTCCCTTAGCCCCTGGAGCCTGCAGGGTCTCTGGAAGCCCTTTCCCATTCCTAACCATCTCCCCAGGCAGCGTATATGTTTGGGCAATTCCAGGGCTGCTCTTTCTTGTACCAAATAAGCTCTCATCATGTCCTGCCCCTGCCTTCCTACCCCATTGCTTCCCTTCTATCCTGAGCTGGCCTTGTGTCTGCATCCTCTTCTCAGAGCCCTGCACTTTGGCTGAAAAACCCACCCCTCATACAACTGGGGCAGCTCATACAACTGGCTGTTTTAGATCCCCAGGACCCATTCCAGATCCTCCTAGGAAACTTTTGCCTCAGCCTGGCTGATTGGCACAGAGTAATGGAGCTGTGCTGAACTGGTTACCGAGGGCTCTAAATTCCTATCACGAAAGCCAGACACAGCAGAAGCTTTCTCAGATCCCTGTCCGTGTACCATCAGTCTTCGTAATGCAGGTGCCTGATTGCAGGCTGTCTGGGCTGTAGATGGACGGAAGCCGAGGGACAGGGATGGGGAAATGGGAGAAGCTTTGTTGCTGAGCTTGAACTGCTTTGATCTTGTTTTACAAAGAGCAATTTTCCCTGGCTTCTCCAACATTCAAACCCACAAACCCAAAACACAACGATCATGGCCTTGTTGGAATATCCCAAAATTCAAGGAAAAGGATGAGAGCAAACGTGCATGTGGAGAGCATCCCAGAAAACCCCTCCCCGCAGCTAACCTCCTCTCCTCTGTGATTAGACCATGAGAGAACCCTGATTTTTGCTGCATCCCTGAACCTGGCTCAGTGCCTGGCACATAGTCGTTGCTCAATAAATATTGTTGAATAAATGGATTTCTAGCCCTGGGATCATTCTAAGAAGGTTCCTTGGTAATAAACCAATTTGGGAGTGGCTGAGGACATCTTCTATTCGTTTAGTGAGCATTTGGTAGGCAGCTGGCACTGTGCCAGGTACTAAGACCTGAGACAACTAGACAATGACACCATTCAGTAATATTCATGGAGCTCCCACTCTGTGCCAGGCACTGGGTTCTGGGTTCTGAACTTCAAGAGGTGAATAGGACAGATATTCCTACCTCCTTGAAACTCATATGTTCCCCTCCAAGAGGAGAGACAATAAGCAAGTACATAATTAATAAGCAAGATGATTCTAGATTGTGTCGGCGCTCTACAGGAAATATGCAGGTGCCCTGAAGGAGAGCAGTTGGGTGGCCTGCTTCAGAAAGGGGCAGTCTACAGAGGGCCTTCTAGAACCTGAAGTCTAAAGAGAAAGAGCCAGGAGCCAAGAGAGGGCATAGAAAGTGCAAAGGCCCTGGGGCTAGAAACAGCTCAGTAGGAGCAGGAGGGCAGGGCTGAGAGGACAGCAGTGCAAGATAAGCTTGCACAAGTCCCTGCCCTCCGGATGGAGGCGGACAAGCAACCATCAGAGTGGAGTGGTAAATGCTGCAATGCAGGTGGGAACATGTGGAGAAGCCCTAAACTCAGCCTGGAGGAGGTCGCGTTGACACCAAGTCTTGAGACTACACTTAGAAATCTCTCTCTGGTCCAGTGTGGCCTTCCGTTCTTCCATCACCATGGACCTTGCTCCAAGACCTCCTCCCTTTCCCTGCCAGGATCAGAGGGCTCTGGAGTGATGCCAACTGCACCCTGCTCCAGCCTGGAGGAACTCCCCGCAATGATTTCCCTGCCCTGAAGCTTCTCGAATCCTCTGCTGCTGCTGCTGCAGAAAGCTGCTGGGTGGCATCATGTTTGGCAGATGTCACCTGGCGTGAGCACATTTAGCAGATATCACTGTGTGGGGTAATATCACCAACGTGGCAAGTCCCTTTCTTTGATCTCCCTGGTCTCCCTGAGGCTTTTACTATTATCAAGCCCAGCATCCAGCAAATAGCCCCATTGCTGCCTTTCATCTGTTTGGCTTTCAACTTGAGACACTCTCTGCAGGGGCCCTTCTTGGCAATAGCACTCTTTAGAACTACAGAGTGGACTTGCTAGGGATCTGAGTAATAATAATAACAGCAATAAATGATATACTAAGAATTATAAAATCAGTTCCCCATTTATTTGGGTCCCGGGCATGCCAGGCACAATGATAAATGCTTTACACATACCATTTTATGTAATTATAAGGCAGGTGTTGATATGAGGCTCAGCGAGGTTAAGTAACTTGGTAAGGTTGCACAGTAAATAAGTGCTAGAACTGACATTAGACCTAGGGCTGTCCACTTCCATAGACTCTTTCCTCTTTATACTAGTGCTTCCCAGATCCAAGCTGGTTACATTAGAATGATCAGAAAAGCTTGTTAGAAATTAAGATTTCCAGTCTCTCCTCCTCAGGAATTCAGCCCACGCCCTTAACCATTTTACTAGGCAGAGTGTAAAAGAACTTGATGAAGGCGTGTTCACAGTTATTTGTAGGATTCTGGAAAGTGCTACATGGAGGGTGACATTTGTTTTGAGCCTTGAAGGAAGCGTGGTGGGAGGGGCATTCCAACTGAGGACACAGCAGAGGTGATGGGTGGTGGGGAGCTGGGGAGGCTGACCCAGGAGTGGTGGGAGGAAAGACTGGGAGAGTCAGGCCCCAAGTCCACACAAAGGGCTGGGAGGAAGCCATCTTGTGGTTCTGAGGGTCCTCCTGGCTGAAACACTTGAATTATAGAAGACTGTAGACCTGGGATGATGGATCGTTCAATGTATTGTGATTATTTTCTAAAAAGGCCAAATTTTTCTTCAGAAGAAAGAATTGGAAAGGTGCAGCAGGAAAGAAAGCAGGTAATCAGTAGTCAACAGCTCAAGTCGCGTGGCAGGCAGATATACCTGGGAAGGCTTCTTTTTTAAAAAAAAAAAAAAAAAAAAGAAGCATCGCAAACTGCTTGCGAATGCCTCTGGATAGTTCCTGACCATGGATTTTGAAAACCAAAGTGTTTCTAGAGAGGCTAAGGGAGAAGCCAGAAGTAATTTAAGGGGAGATTGAGAACCAGTTTGGTTGCACAGAAAGCCCCATCTGTACTCAGGGATTGGGACGACTTTAAATCTTACTCCAGGTAAGAGTTCATCTTAAATGTAACAGGCAAAAGGGAGGAATTCGATGACTATTTGTATCATTACTTTAATGTTTGCTTTATGAAAAAAAAATCTATGTACGAATAGAAATGCACAAGTGTGGCAGCTCCTAAGGAATAAACCGCCGCTCTGACTTATGCTCTGTGGGGGCAGCTACTTGAGTTGGAGACAGGTGGCCAAGAGAGATTAACCAGCCCCTCCAGGGCACAGCCCTGCCTCCCTGATGCCACCCCGACTTCAGGAACAGAAACTGGGTAGGATGTGGGTGGAGTAAGGAGAGTCAGTGCGGAGGCACGTGGCCAGGGAGAAGGCCTGCCCTGCAGAGGGGTGGGAATCAACACCCCCCACCCCCCACCTCCTCCCTTGCCCTTGGGGGGCACTTTTAGGTTCTGCAAAGTGCTTTTATTTTCTGGAACCACAACGTTCCAGGGGAGTAAGCAGAGCGTCCACGAAGTAGCATTATCCTGTTTTGCAGCAAAGGTAAGCCTCAGAGAGGTGATGTGGTCTCCCCAAGCACACAGCTGCCAGGCAGTGCAGGAAAGGCCTCCAATACCAGGTGGTGGTGGTGGTGGTGAGGGGGCACGTAAGTACAGGTGTCTGAGCAGAGTCAGGACCCACGGAAACAGCGTGGGCTCCAACCCAGAGGGGATGGTGGGAGGGAAGGGAGCAGGCACGGGCTGAAGTCTGGGGACTTTTCCGACACCTGTGTCTTTCTCATGCCCACTTGCCAGCCCCTGGCACCCCTCTGCACCCAGTGGAGGGTCTAACCCCTTCCTCCAGGGACTAGGCCTGATTGCCCATGATGAATCTTTACACCAAACCATTTGCTGCCAAGTGCCCTGTCCCCATAGGCATCCATCCTCATTTTTCTTTTATAAAAAAAAATCAGAATAAAATTTTATTAAAAGAGAATCAATACCCACGACATAACCCACAGCAGATGAATCAAAGAAGCTTACCTTCCACAGGCTTCGTGCCTTCTGCAAGCATTCCTTGCAAAGTGCCCCTTCCACTCCCATGGCCAGAAATCGGTCTGTCATAGAGTCATTGAGGAGACATTTCTGGGAAGCCAGTCCCACCCTCCTCTCTTGCCAGCAACTTTGCTCAGCAACCCCTTCTCTCCTCCTATTTCACTTCTGTTCCCCATCCTGGCTGGTCACCCCACAACTCCAGCTGGGCCAGCCTCCCACAGGCTCACTCTTACCCCTCAGCCTTGGTTCACGGGCCTCTCCAGCTGTCCAGCCCATCACTTCCGTCAACACCTGTTTCCTCGTCATCTCCACCAAGAAGCAGACATTTTGGAGTCAACAGCCTCTGATATCCTCTCACTCCTGTGTGATCCTGGGCACACTGCACACCCTCTCTGAGTATCGGGTCCCTCAAGTGTAAAAATGTGAATAATGACTCTATTTTCACTGCATTTTGGGGGATAAGGAAATTACCCAGTGCATATCACAGCCCTTAGCACATGCTCAGTGTTAGTAAGCTCTCAGTAATGTTTGATTCCTTTCTCTGGGCGTACCTGTGCCTTGCTCCTTCATTCCGCCTCTCTGGGCACTTAAATGACAGAGAGTTGATCCCTGGAACAGAGCATTCTACCCCTCTCTCCACTTAGTGCATCCAGTGTAGTGGGAACCAAGCTCCCCTCTGGAAGGGCAAAGGCCAAATTCTGTATGTAATGAGCACTCGGTGCTTGCCAAAGGGAGGTGGGCTCAGACAGGCAGAGAGAGGAAGAATAGGAGACAGAAGGGACAGGGAAGGATGACTGCAGGTTTGGTTTCAGGGCTGTTGCCCCTGACCGTGGTCCTGCACTGAGTCTGGCGGGCAGAGGACGGGCTTTCCTCTGAACCTGTTGCATTTAAGGCTGACTATTAGTATCCTAGCAGGGAGAGTAGCCAACCATTACATAAGCATGTTTGTATGAAATAAAAAGAATTTGCAGCCCAAATTGCTTGTTTATGCAAATAGACAGACTCTGTGGGAATGCACCAGAAACTGATAACCTCGGAGCCTCTGAAGAGAAGAACGAGGTGTTTGAGAGCAAGGAAGGCGGGGTGGTGTTTGCAGAATGCGTCCTGCACGCTCTTTGATGTTTGCGTCATGTGCAAGTTTGGTGGAAACTATTAAATATATATACACATAGATATACACCACTTAAAAAAAATTGTAAAGAACCATAGACCTGAGTGCCTGATCACAGAGTTTTGCTATAATGATCAAGCCAATTTTAGCTCATCTCAGGACAGTTGAACCCATGGCCAGCGGCATTCAACCTTCCTTTTCTCATTTGGCAGTGCCATAAGGTGGTTATGCATCATTACTCCAGGTTTCTAAATAAGGAAAGTAGGCCTGCGTGCAGCCTTCCCCCAAGATGCTAGGAGTCCAAGCCATCCTTCCCCCCTTACCTGGGATACCAGAGGCTCCCTCAGCCTTCCTGACACAGGGAAGGTTGCAGCCCTCCGTTTACCAAGCTGTTTGAAATGCAGACAGCTATCTTTTTTGCACTGAGGTGAGGCAGGGCGCTGTATAGAACCTTTCCATGTGAGCTTCTTGTGGGTGGACACCATGTTCTATTTCTGTGTTCCAGGAGCCTTGTGCAGCACCTGGCACATTTGTTGGATGGATGGATGGATGGATGGATGGATGGATGGATGGATGGATGGATGTCTTTTTGCCCCAGAATTCCAGGCATGGGGGAACAAAGGGGAACAGGACCCTCTCCCTCCAGCTCCTGGGATCCTAGCCCAGTGAGAGGCGGTGAGCAGAGCTCTGGAGTGGGGCACATTCCATTTTGAATCCCATCTGCTCCCCTGGCTGCCATGTAACCTCAGGCAAGTCTCTTCACCTGAGCTTCAGTTTCCTCATCCGTGCAATGGGTACAGAGACCTCTGTGCAGAGGATTAAATAAGATCCTGTCAAGGTGCCACCCAGGCCACCTGGCACATAGTGGGCTCTGCTAGGTGTCTGCTCTCTCCTTCCCCTCCTTTGAGCAAAAGAATGACTGCCACTGAGACCAGAATTTGTCCCCTCTTTGCCTCCATCAATCACCTTTATGTCCAGGAAGTCTTCTTTCTGTCTAACTGAAAACCCTCCTGCTGTTACCTAAGTCTGTGGCTTCCTGTGCTGTTTCCATAGGCAAGAGGACAAAGCTGTCAGCATGCCCCCACAGAGGCATTTCCCAGACCTGAAGACACAAAGAAAGTCAAGGTTGAGTCTTGTCAACTGTGGGACCAGTAGTCGCTGCCCCTCCTGCTTGGCCCCTAGTTCAGCCCCCTTCTATCCTCTCTGCCCCCTCGTGGGCTCCAGGACTCTCAGTCCAAGGTCAGTGTGCGTTGTCCAGGGTCCCAGGGGATAGCACCTGCCCTTCTCCACCCCACTCCTTTCCCCTCTCCCAAGGAATCAGCGAATGGCTCAGATTCCAATGTCAAGGAGATTGAACCTCTGTATGGCACCACCGACATGGTGCATTTTACAGATGCCCACAATTAGATCCTGCAAACACACCATGGTCGCTTCCCTGATATATGACAGGGAATTAACTTATGTCCCTGGCAACCAATTCTTGGGCTATAAATAGTTGGCTCATGAGTTCGCCTTTCCCTGCTCAACATCCAATCTCCACTGGTGCCAGGGTGGGAATGAGTCTGGGGTCCAGGTCCTGCCTGGGTGCTGGGACCGCGCCTTCCAGGGTTAAGCCAGCTTGAGCTAACGTGACTGTCAAGGATTTATCCGGCAGTGCAGGTAGAAGCTGCCTTCTGTGAGGGAGGAGCGCCAGGCTGAGCTGTTTTATTTTAATCCCACAGGCTTTTTGAGTGGGCAGCCACCTCCCAGAGGACTCGCTGGTTGGCCCCCCAGAATTCTACATCTTCTCCCCCTACCACACTCCCACTCACCTCCAGCAGCACACCATCATTCGGGAGGCCAGGCTGGGAACGGGTTCCAGCTCGCTGGCCATGCTGGTCACGTCACTTCTCCCTGGTTTGCAGTTTCCTCGCCTGCTGAAGGAAAGATTCAGGGGGTCTGTCTGTGTGATGGACTCTCGGACATGTGGACTCTCACAACTTCCAGGATTTTGTCCCAAATGTCCTCACAAACATCAAGGTCCCTGAAATGCCATCAGTGTGCAAATCCCTTTGAGGTGGCACACCCAGTGGGACAAGCCTTTGTCAGACCCTGTGTGCTCATTTTCCCCCTGAAAAATAAAAAATCACTTGAAATACCTTTCAAGTCCTGTCCAGCTCTACAAATACCCCAAATTTCTCTGTTGTAGAGCCATTTGCTAACAGTAAAACAGCCACCATCCCTATATAACAGGCCGTACAATGAAGTCCTGTGAGCCAGTCACATCTTAGTATAAATGAGTCTATGAAGTTATTTCCTGGAAGAGAAGGAGGAGCATGGAGTCTTGGAGTCACTTGTGGTTGGCCCATCTCTCAGGATATTGAAAGCCTCCCTGGTTCCCCACCACCCCTATGAGAAGCTCCCACGTGAAAGTCAGGGGCCTCCCTGGTCTGTGGCCGCAGTCTACCTTCCCAACCTCACAACCTCCCAGCCACATGTCCTCCAACCTCACAACTTCTCCTTCCTGTTCCCAGACAGACCAAGCACACTCCCACCTCTGGGCCTCTGCTTCCAGTGGCTCCTCTGCCTGGAATGTCACTCCCCCTTCTCGCCTCTGGCCTCACACCACATTTCTCTGTTGGTGGAAATCCAACTCATCTTTGAAAGCACATATTCCACCATCTCTCTTGCGAAGCCTTCGCTATCCCATGGCTGGAATGAGTCCCTCCCATTTTCTAACAGCGTTTGGAATTGTGTAGTGTGAGAGCCAGACGAGCCTTAGGGACCATCTACACCAAATATTTTGACTGTGACCCATGGTAAGAAATCCACTCTATATTGTGACCCAGCACACACACAAAGAGACACACACACATGCATAAAACACATATAAACACACATGCACACAATGATACATATACACATTCAACCACACGTGAATAGATACACATGTGCACCCACATGCAAACACAGACGTGCACACATACCTGCACTGAAATAACTTTCTTTATGTACTGCTTGTTTGCCTCTACCATGTGTGGTGCTCTGATTCCGATCCGGTTGCTTCCTTTCTTTTTGAATACTGGCCCTAACTCACTAAATTTATTTCCCCAGCTTGTAACGGGTTGCACACTGCAGTCTGGAAAACGCTGACCTAGTTCAATCCCTTATTTTACAAATAGAAGTACCAAGGTCCAGAGAGAGGAAGGGGCTAACCCAAAGTCACACAGCTGGCTGGTGGCATGAGCCAGGTGAGAGTCCGATTTTGTGGGCTTCACAGCATCCACATCTCCTCTCTCACACGGAGCCCTTTGAGTTGCAGTTGCTCTGGCAAGATTAAAGAGTGGGGTGGCCCGTCAGCGGGTGAGTGGGGCTGGGCTCATTGAAAATCTGAACCAGCTCCAGGGAGAATGGAAGTGGCTGTCCTTTGGTCTCCTCCTTGTCATTCTGGGAGAAGCGGCTCAGGAGGTGGTAGAGGTGAGGCAGCGATGTGCAGAGAGAGAGAGATGAGAGATGGCGGAGATGCAGAAATGAGCAATTTGGACACAGCTCTGCTGAGTTAACACCAGAGGCAATGCTGCTCAGGAGAGGCCCGGAGCTGCTGGAGGCCTCCACAGCCCCTCCCCAACCACTGCCCCGGCCATTCCATCGTCAGAGCTCAGCCCTGGGAGGGGCAGTGGCTCATCCACCCACCAGAGCCCGCCTGCCCCCCACAGGCCCCCAGGTTTCTGGGCCTTGTGGGAAATTAGAACTAAGAGTGGGCATCCTGGGAGGGACAAACACTCAATTATTGACAAGAAGAGCAGCAACTTTGCCCGCATTGTGTCCCCGGATGGAGATTGACTTGGAGTTGGCAAGCACAGACTCCTCAGGTGGCCATCATGCCCTGTGGGCATGCCCCTGCACCCCCTGTGCACTGGTGACTGGCACAGATGCCAAGGGGGACAAGTAGGGTGGCCTGGAAGGAGCAGGGGCCTGGCCATTGGTTTATTCATTCATTTGACATGTAACTATTGCAGTCTTGCTATGGCCAGGCCCAGGGCTAGATGTACTGGAGTGTAGTTGTAAATAAGATGTAGAACTTAGGGTGCAGCAGAGAAAACAGACTTGAGACAGTGGTGTTTTGAGTGGAAGGGGAAGCCCACATACTTACCTGGAGCACTGGTGAAGGCTTCCTAGAGGAAGTGAGGTTTGTTTTTGTTTTGTTTTGTTTTGTTTTTTTGTTTTTTTGTGTGTGTTTTTTAGGGCAGTGTCACTGGCCCTCATATGTGGGACCGAACCGGGGCCGCTGGCTTCCCAAGCCAGCGCTTAACCACCGCGCCACTCGGCCGGCCCAAGGAAGTGAGGTTTAAGGTAAAACTTCCAAACATGAAGCTAAGGGATCTAGAGTCCAGGAGAGGACTTGCAATGTGACAGGTGGCCTGGGGAGCCCCTCATGTCTGCAGCTTGGGGGGCTCTCCTCAGCCCTGGGTCTCTGGCCTCAGCTTTGCAGCATCAGGAACTTTGTTATTCCAGCTGCTTCCAATGGAATAGAGTTCAGCCGGGCTGACTCACAATAAACAAACCTTCCAGAGACTGAGTCATACGTCAAAATGCCAATTTGTTTTCCTCTAATGGAAGTATATTTGGCAATCTAAGCCTCACTAGCACCCTGCTTTAGGATTAGAAACCTGGGTGTGAGTCTCAATGTCACATCACGCCAACGAAGGAACTCTGAGCAAACCTTTAATCCTCATCTGAAAATAGGGGTAATTGTGGCTACTGAGGATTGTGATGAAGGTTAAGAGAGCTATTGCCTGTAAAAATGCCTCATTTCTCTATAAGGATACCTATATACTGGTTAGTAACTTCTTAAATTTGAGTTTAGTTTATTTTATTTTTATTGCGTAACAGTGTGTTTTCCCCAGGACCCATAAGCTCCAAGTCCAGTCACTGTTTGCAGTCTAGTTGCGGGGCGCAGCCCACCATCCGATGTGGGAATCGAACCAGCAACCTTCTTGTTAAGAGCACGTGCTCTAACCAACTGAGCCACCTGGCCACTTCTTGAATTTATTTTTTAATAGATGATGAGCTCACATGGTACAAAATTCCAAAGGCACCAAAGGATATAAATTGACAAGTGAGTCTCTTTTATGTTTTCCTCTTTGGAAGCAACAAATAAATATCATGACTTTAAAAAAATGTTTAAGTCATAAAAAAAATGATGACTTTTCCCCCAAAGACTTCTTTATATTATAAAAGTAACTCACGTTATTTAAAAAAAAAAAACCCAAGGAAAACAAAAGGGAATACTACGAACGCTTTATCTTTCTCTCAAGCCCCCTAAGCTCACAGCCAGAGGTAGCTGTGGCCGATGGTTTCTCATGTTCCTTTAAGGAGAGCTATTATTGCTGGCTTCCAATGCACTTTTCACTTTTCAAGGGATAGTCTGTGCAGAAGACCAGGTTATAAATGAGGACATGCAGGATTAGTCAGGAAGTGGGCAGAGGCAGTGGCAAGTTCCCAGGGGACATTTCTATCAACTAGGGCCATGGAATGAATTGCTTTCCTCCACTCCAGGGAAATGTATCATCCACCTCCCCACCTACCCACCCATCCATCCATCCAACCCTTATGGCTGCGTCCTCTGCCAGGTGCCGTGGAGAATACAAGATGAATGAGTTAAGCATGCTCTTTCCTCTTGCATCGTCTATCAGCGGGACAAAGGACGTTGATCCACAGATTTACGCCAGTCTGAAAGGGACAGGAGAGGTCCCCTAATACACCACTCATCACCACTACCATTTCACAGAGAAGGAAACTGAGATCCAGAAAGAAGGCATGACACAGGAAGTGGACAGCTGGGCCAAGGTTGGAAGGCAGGTTTCGGGGCACAGTCTTAATATAAAGTGGAAACTGATGCAGGAGAGCAATGGGCCTGCAGGGCTGTGGCAGTCCAGGAGAGTCCAGCTGTCCTAGAGAGGGTCAGGGCATCCAGGCAGCTGGCACACATGGAGGAAAGCCCCAAGGCAAGGACTTTGGGGTGTCCAGGATGCGTTCTGGCCCCTACAGGATGTTTGCAGGGGAGACCCAGAGCAAGGCAAGGGAGGTGGGTTGTCAGGAGATTCGTGTCCAACCAAGGGAGCACATCCCTGAGAGATTAGCAGCCATAGGCCCAGGCACCCAGAGCACCCCTGGAGTCGTGCAGTGCACAGCTGGAGAAGGGTCGGCAGAGCCTGGCCTTGTTGCTTTCTCCTGGAACCTTCCACCTCTTGCTCTTTCCTGCACCATAACAATATCCTCCCAGTGAGGTTTGGGGAGACCCCCATATCTCCTGACCCCTCTACCAACCATGCAATCAGCCAGCTGCCCTCCACTGGGGTCTCTGCTCGTTTGCTTTGGGTTACATCTTGCCTTCACCCCTTGTCCTGTCTGTTCAGCCAGCCCCCGTTGGGGAGGCCTCACCATCCCTCCAGTTCACTGGGGTCACATGCAAAAGACTCAGACTCACTGTGGACTCACACTTGCAAACTCAGCTCTGAGCAGCCTGCATCAACCAAGATCTTAGCAGGAAATACGTGCCCCACTTGAATCCAATAATTTAAGAAAGGTTTAGTAAAAAGACCGTTTATAAAGGTTTTCACAGAACAGACAAACCACAAGGCGTCATGCAGTATGCTGAGGCCAGTGGGAATTAACTGTTCTTTGATCCCAAGGGATAAGGGGATGAGGAAGTCACCAGAACCCTGAAAGAGAGTCATGGAGGGAACTTGCCATGAGAGCAGCGGGAACCCTCAGCCAAGGGACACAGCCAGCCCATTGCCACCCATCAGGGAGAGAGCTGGTGGGATAACTACCCGGATTTACTTTCCTCCTTTCTGCTGATCTACAGCCGGGCTTCCTATTGGCTGAACCCAACAGGAAGTGGGAAGGCGAGGAAGCCCATTGGCGCAGTCACACAGGTCAACCCTGGAACACACAGCAGGTAGGGAAAGATGGCAGGTGGATACAGAAGGGCAAATGGGAGGTCCCCTACAAAGCCACCATGACCTTCTTCATTGCTGATACTCCCACTCTCCCTTTGTGCCCTCAGGAGTCCTGCCAGCCTCTGTTTCCTGGGAGTGGATCCCCTACCTGTCTCACAGGTGATTCTCTCACCTTTTCTCCTCCTCTGCTTCATGACTCAAGAACCCTCTGTGCTCCTCCCCCACTGGGCCCGCATGTGGGACCCAGTAACTTTGGCCTTTGTCATTCCCTTGCCCTGACCTCATGAGGATAGAAGGAACTGTGTGGCCAGCCCCAGGCTGGTCCTCTCATGCAGGAGGGGCTCAGGAAGGGGCAAGCATGAGACTTTCCCCTTCTAGAATGAGTACAGCTGTGTGGCCAGTGGGCAGAGCCCTGGTCAGCACTTCTATGGCTCAGGCATGCCTGGAGGTGCTGGCCCCCATCCAGCTGAGCCACTAGGGCCTGGCCAGATGGCAGCGGGCAAAGCTGAGGCTGGTTCCGAGCCACAGGCCTGGCTTTGGAAATCGGGCAAGGAGTGGCCCAGGGGAGGCAGCATGCCCACAGGCACCTCAGGGCAGGCGTGGCATGGCCCAGCCCCCAGTACAGCTGTTGCTCACTGGACCTAGACCTCAAGTCCACTGAACCTTACAGGGCTGTGGAGCATCTCCTGGGCCTAGGGAAGGCAGTGTGGTGCATTGCAGAGCGCAGAGAGTCAGGAGACTGGGCTCTGTCCAGCTCTGCCCCCAACATACCTGGTCTCGGAAAAATTGCTTCCTCTTCTGGGCAGAATCCTTTTCCCAAAAAGGATTAGAGCTCATATATAAAACTGGTTCAAACAAAAGAGCAGCCTCAGAGCCCCCTATCATCACTTCCTCCCCCCATGCCATCTCTAGCTTCAGTTCCTGAGACATCTCTTTGGAATCTTAAGGTTCCACAGATCATGATGTGCAAACCCTGGCCTGTGTGCTCCCTAAGTGGTCCCAGGCAGCATGCATAGGCTGTGAATTTTTTAAGTGCATAAAAATATACAAAATGGTACAATAAACCCACATGTACTCATCACCCAGATTCAATGAAGAAGTCATGGCTAATCTTGTTTCAGTGATATCCCCACCCACTTCCTCCCTTCCTATATTACTTCACAGCAAACCCCAGGCACCATGTCGTTTCATTAGTAAATATTTCAGTTTGTGTCCCTAAAAGATGAGGACGCATTTTAAATATATAACCACGATGTCATTAATGTCATTATCACACTTTTAAATATCTTATCAGACTCATATTTTCAATTGTTTGTTTACTTTTTTTTTCCTCACAATTTATTAGAATTGGGATCCACAAGAGATCCACATATTGCAGTTGGTTGATACGTCTCTCAGTGTGTCTTTGTCTTGTTCTGTAAATCGCAAGTGGCCAGTGACGCTCAGGGTGGCCAGCTTAGGTGGGCTTCTCTGGGGCAATGAGGACATTCCCTGGAACCTGGAGGGGAACCTGTTCTGCTCTGAGCCCTTTTTAATGCCTGACGGAAGAGGAGGGAAGAAGTGAAAAGGCTGTGCTGAGGTTGTGCTGTGGTTGCCCACCAAGCACCTGTAACTGCCTATTTTGGGGGACCCCACCCATGGCTGGGGTGAGGCCAGCCTCAGAATTCAGGGATGCCTCACTAGTTGTGAGAAGGAAACAGAAAAGGATGGGTGCCTGGAGAGTGCACTGCCCTGGAGGCAGGAGCCTGGGGTCTAATCCACTAGTAAACTGACCATGAACTGTAGACACTGCATTTGGCATCTGCTGAGATGCAGGACTTTCTTTGCCAGAGGCTGGGACTGCTGAGATAAACGGGAAGAATTCTCTGCCCTCCAGGAGCTCACAGCCCTTGGGGAGAACAGACAGAAACACTGCATATTTTACCTCTAGATTTCAATGTACCAATCTGGAAAATGGAAACAATAGCACCGTATCCATTAGGCCAGTAGGTTTCTATGAGAGCCCTCCTAGGTCTAAATGGGATTTGATGAACGGGAAAAAAGGAACAAACTATACCTATGAAAGAGGTGGAGGGCTGGGGCCGGGCGAGTGGCGCGGTGGTTAAGTGCTGGCTTGGGATGCCAGCGGCCCCAGTTCGGATCCCACATCTGAGGGTCAGTGACACTGCCCTCAAAAAATAAAAAAATTAAAAGAGGTGGAGGGCAGAGGGCTTGGGGGATTCACAGCAGGCCCCAGAGTCCTCGGGTCCGGGCTCTCCTGTCAACTACCAGCAGGATGGCCTTAAGCAGGGTGCCCTCCACCATTTGTGTCACCCCAGTACTTTCCCTGGGGCCTCCGTGTTTTGGAAATGACGGAGTTCAGGAAGTGTAGAGTGGTGAACTCAAGCCTTTCTGTGGTTTTCAGACAATACAATGTCTAGGTTTGGATCATAGCCCCATGGAAAGCCCTGGCTTCTGCTGTCCATGGTACCGATCTACTGTCTAGGTCAAGTGCCTCAACCTCGGCATTACTGGTATGTGGAGCCCAATAATTCTTTGCTGTGGGGCCTGTCCTGTGTGCTGTAGGATGTTTAGTGGTATCCCTGGCCTCTACTTGCTAAATGCCTGTGACTCTCCCTTCATTGTGGCAACCGAAACCACCTCTACACATTGCTAAATGTTCCCAGGGTGGGGGCGGAACAGAAGCACCCCAGATTAAGAACCACTGGCCTAAGCTAGAAGGACACTATTTCTCTGTAAAAATATATGAGTTTGTACCCTTCCTTTTTTTTTTTTTTAAGATTATTTTTATTGGGGAATTGGGGGAGGGGGACAGCATTGGGGAATCGGGGAAGGGGAACAGACAAGTTGCTGTCTTTTTGTTCTTCAGTCTAGTTGTGGAGGATGTTGCTTCACTGGCCCATGTTGATATTATCATTGCGCTCTTCCCAGATGAGGCAGATGGGTCCCCGGCCTCTGGATGGTCGCTCCCTGCGGCTATTGGCAGCTCACACCGGCTGCCAGCCGCTCACGCTGGCTACCGGCCACTCACTGTAGCCTATGGCAGCCCACTGCAGCAGGGGCTTGCACAGCCCAGCTCCAGGTGGAGCTGTTGTTAGCTGTAGAGGGCAGTGTCACTGGCCCTCATTTGTGGGATCCGAACCAGGGCCGCTGGCGTCCCAAGCCAGCTGTTAACCAATGTGCCACTGGGCCAGCCCTGTACCCTTCCTGTTGACTCTGTACTTCTGGCTGGCACCTCTGATCTGTTTTCACTTCCAGAATGTTCCCAGGGTGTCAATACTTCTTACTTCAGTGCACCTTTCAAAGTTTTCTTAAAAACGAATGCCCTCAGTGGCCCTCTTGGCCACACTGAATAAATGCAAAAATATGGTAATTGTGCTCGTGGTAAGCACACTTGCCCTCAGTTGATACAGACTCAGAATTGAAGAGAGGAGGAGAAGCGGGTAGTTCATCTGAGGAGCCCTCTGTGGCTGAGCCCTCTGTGACAGCCCTGCTGTCATTGCCAAGCTGTGTCCTGTGGTTTGCTTGCCTCTGCTTCTCCCTTCGTCCATACACTAGGAAAAGAAAAAAGGAAAGACTGGTCCTTTTTCCTGGAGCCAGAGCCTCCTATAGGTGGTATCACACTTCCTTGGGGATGGGGATTTAGGCTCAGGTCACCTCTCAGTGGTACAGTGGGAAATATCTGAAGCAAGAGCTGGGGACATCAGGCTGCAACCCTACCTGTGCCAAAGCCAGCAGTGTGACCTTGTGCAGGGGATCAACCTCTGAGCTTAGCGTTCTCATCTGTAAAGTGAGGCTATTAATACCTCATTCACAGGGTTGTCATAAGGATTAAATGAGGAAGTGCTTGCTATTCTCCCCAGCTGCCTAGGCTGCAAGGCCCTGAGACATCATCAGCCATGGGGACCATGCTGCCCTGGCAGCAGAGCCGGTGGGCCCGTCACCCGGCTTTTCAAGGTGCAACAGAGCCTATGAATTGAAGATGAATGGAGGTTGTCATGATGCTTGTTTTCTAAAAGCTTCATGTAGAGGATGACTAAACCACTAGGAGCCCACCAGCACGTAAGAAGCATATAGGTAGCTATAGGTGAATGTCCAAGTCCTTAGCTGTGGTGTTTAAAAACTCATTGCCTCAGAGGTGTGTCACCTAATATTTTGGAAGGAAAAATGAAGAATTGGTCAAAAAGACATGAATTGGAGCAAACATTATTTCACATGAATCACCTCAAACAATAAATTACGTAGAAAATACACATTTGAATACTTCTAATTGCTGGGCAATTTAAAATCTGTTTTCTTTAAAATAAATAAAAAGAAAAAAGAAGGACAATATAAAAGAGCTGGGCATGGTACTAGCTGCCGTACAAATCCTAATTAGTATTGTTATTATCCGTCAGTCTAAATGAAAGAATAAATAATAAGTTAATAAGTTAAGCACAATGTTTGGTAGATCTAAATGGATGATGATGATGATGATAATGATGGTGATGATGATGATAATTTATAATATTTAATCATAAAAAACAGCTAACACTTTGGGAGCACTCACTAAGAACCAGGTGCTGTGCTAAGTGCTTTTCACAATTTAGATTCATTTGTCAAGTGCCTGCTGGCCATGTGGGATTGAAGATGTGCCTTCAGACCCCAGCACAATATCACTTCCTTGCTAGAATCTTCTCCATTGGCCCTGGGCAGAATTAATATTTGTGCCTCCTGCTCATGGTCTATTATTAACCTAATTTCAGTAGCTTTTTTTTTTTTTTTTTTTGAGGGCAGTGTCACTGGCCCTCATATGTGGGACCCGAACTGGGGCTGCTGGCTTCCCAAGCCAGTGCTTAACCACCGTGCCATTTGGCCAGCCCTAATTTCAGTAGCTTTTAATTACTTATCAGAGTGACTATCTCCCCTCCCAGTCTGTGAACATCTTGGGAGCTGGGGCCCTGTTATATTAATTTTTATTAGCCTTAGCATCCAACAGTGACTGGCGCATAGATGCTGCTCATTAAATGTTTGTTGAATGAATGCACAGATGAGTGGAGTAATTTATACCATCTCCCTTGATGTTCATGCGATTTTATAAGCTGTTCCCTCCATGAGGCCACTTTCCTGACCCTATACTTCAGAAGCATTCTAGACCCATGCTATTCCAAGCGTGATCTGTCTGCAAACCATTTTCTACCAGTCTGTGACAAGGTTAAGTGCAGAAATTGACAGTGAGCATTTAGAAATGGTTAAGCAATTTGGCAGGGTGTTTTTATGTCCATTCGCTCTAACAGTTTTAAAGCTTGGGCTTTCATTTTGCATGTCTTCATTTTCTATTTCATTTTTCCAATAATTCATTCCCACTGTATTTTGCAGTAGTATCATTCTGAAACATTAAAAATTTTAAAACCAAGAATGGGTTCTTTGGCACAAGTAGGCTAAGAAGTATGGTTCCAGGCCATTGACCCCACTGGGACACCCATGGTTAACGCCAACAGAACCCCACAGGCTGGGCCTTCCCTTGCTGGGTCCTACCCATCACTAATTGTTCTCACATCTGGAAGGACTTGGAATTGTCTTTTACTCCTGTTTGGATTCCTCATATTTCCCCGTTTCCCCAAATCCGTCAGGTTAAATGAATGAAAGCTGTCTGTGGTCTGGGCCTGGACAGGAAGAAGGGGAGGCAGAAAGGGGCCGGAAGAGTCTGGGAAGAGTCAGGTAGGGAAGAGAATGCTGGAATGGAGCAGGAGGCTGTCCTGAGGAGGGTGTGGAGAGGCTGCCTAAGATCACCCTGAGCCTTTAGGCTGGAGCGCCCAGGGCTGGAGGGTTGCGGTGAGAAAGGCATGGACCACCTCTGGCAGTGGCATCAGAGCAGATGAAAGTCGGGCTCTTGAAGGTGGAAGGAGGCAGTTTCAGGACAAATGAAAGGGGATATGGAATCCTTTCACAGAAAGGGTATTACACAAGTGGCTCTCCTGAACACTGAGGCGGTCAAGGCCAAAACTATAAATAAGTAGGTCAGGAAGTGATACAGTAGCCCTCCTCCTCCCACCTAGGGGAGAAGAGGAGGGATGAAATGTGCCATGTGTAGATGCCCCTTTGGAAAGAGAAGGTCTGAATCCCAGGCCAAAAAAACAGGAAGAACAAGACTTGATTACAGCCTAATCGATGCATTAGCATATTTAAAGATCGAGTCAAGGGGAGGATGACAGGGCTCAGAAAGACAAAATTTGATGGTGTTTATTAAGCAGAGAGAAACCTGGAATCAGGGAACTCTGGAGCGGTCTGGTTCCTGGAGAGTCAGCTCCAAGGTCGGGCAGGGCTGGGGAGCAAGGCCTCTGCAGGGCCTGGGCAAACCTCCCTGGGGAGCTGCCAGCTCCCTCTCCTCTGATTCCACCAGGCTCACTGCAGTGACCTTCTCATCAACAATCCTGCTTTCCACAAAGGATTGCCTAGAGGGAGGGACCACGATTTGAGCATCTGGTCCCCTCAGGGATGATGATACTGATGGTGATGATAGCTAATCTTCTTTAAGCTCTTGTTATGTGCCAGGCACCATTGTAAGCCATTTAAAAATAATAACTGACTTGAACATCCGTAAAGCCCTATGAGAGGTATTCCTATCCCCATTTTATAGATGAGAAAATGGAGCCACTGTTAAATAATTGCCCAGGTTCATACAGCTTGTAAGCGGAAGAGCCAAGATTCACATCCCGGCTGTCTGACTCCAGAACCTGCACTACACTAGACTGCCCGGCCATTTAACTTTGGTTGAGAACAATAAATTGGCAATCTGGTTGGTGCGCCCATGTCTTCTGGGATTGGTTGGGGTGAGTTAGTTCCAAACTCAGCATGACAAGCTCTGAGGCACTCACCAAATGGGGTTCGGTAAGACTCCAGACTGAGTGCTTCATGTAGAAAGTGCCACCCTGGGTGGCTAAGCCAGTGTGACCTGCTGGCTGCCTGGGCAATGCCCTTCTCTGCTTCAGAGCCCCAAGCCCCATCAAGGGCCGAGCCCTCCAGGCACTTCCAGCAGGGACCAGGAGGCTGAAGACAACGCTTACCAGCTATGTGACTTTGAACAGGTCACCACCTGTCTATGAGTCTCAGTTTCCTCATAAATAAACGGTGAGCGTTGAACCTCTTACAATAACTCCCTTTTAAAAAGAAGAATCGGTTGGACCCATGAACGCGCTGCGCTGACCCTTGCCCAATGTGCTGAGAAGTGGGAGGATGGAAGGGAAGAGGCGACTGGGAACGGCAGGGCACCGAATCCAGGGCAGTGAGGTTCATGTTGGCTTTCAAAGCCTTCTGACCACCACCCTGGGACCCTGTTCCCCCAGAAGCGCCCCAGCTTCCTCTGGAGGGGCTGCGGCTGAGCAAGCCGACGCCCTGCGGGGAAGAGTGATTTCTCTACCTCCCTTTTCGGCTCTGGCGTTTGGAAGGAAGAGGTAGGAGAAGTCAAAAGTTCTGTCCAACTGGAAGGGCTGGAGGGGAAAGCTTAAGGAGCTGGAAAAGGCAGGCGCTGTTTCCCAGAGCTGGAGGTGCGCTGGGGAACTAGGGGGCCAAACCGGTTGAAGACCCCGAGGTTTGGGGGCGCGGCTGACCCTACCCTGAGGGCTCGGCCGAAAGGGGGCGCTGTGGCCTCCTCCGCGCGGCCCGCAGGATTCCCAGCCGCTTTCGCCACCGCAGCGCAATGCGCGCTCGGCTTTCTGCTCCGCGATGGTCCGATCCCGCCGTCTCCCCATCTTCTTGGGGTTCCCAGGTTCAGTCCCTTGCCCAAACTGGTCAGGCACTTAGTCTGTAGAATGAATGAATGGATGAAGGAGCGAACGAATGCGTTGAGGGAAGGAACGAGAAGGACTCCTCCCGCAGATCGTTCGAGTCTCTGTGCGCCCCTGGCGTGTCGGTGCCAAAGGCGCGGGGGGTTCGGCGCGACGCCCCCGCCCTGCAGAAGTGGGTGCGGGGGGTGGGGGGCACCTTCTCCTTGCCCGCTTCAGGGCGGGAACGGCCCAAACGCAGTTCCCAGGTCTTCACCCGGTTTCCGCGGCGGCTCTGCTCAGTAGGGGGTGCCCTCTTCCCCGGCCTCCAATAGTCTTGCTCTCACAGATTCACCTGAGTCCTCCAAGTCTCCCCAAGACTGCCTCGGACTCCCCAGGCGCCCCCCCAGGCGAGAGGCCGGAGGCTGCCCCTTCTCCCGTCCCTCGCCTCCCCCCGCCCCCATCTCCGGCTTCTCCCCCGGCTGCGGCGGCCGCCACCGCTGCCAGCGCGCCCCGCCGACTGCCGCAAACGCGGGCGTCTGGAAAGGGGGTCAGCGCGGCGAGGGTGCTGGGAGCCGGCCGGGGGAAGGGGAGGGCGCAGAGCGAGGCGCAGGAGGGAGCAGAGGGGCGAAGCGCAGAGGAGGGGAGGGGCCGCCGCGGCGAGGGGGCGGGGAGCCGAGGCGAGGGGCGGCGTGGACCCCGTGGGAGGCGGCGCGGGGAGGCGGTGGCCAGCGCGGCTGAGTCAGGAAACGGCGGCCGGACTTCACCGGGAAGGCAGGAGCGAGAGCGCGCCTGGCCCGGCCGGGCGGCAGCAGAGGCGCCGGGCCGCCCGCCACCCCACCCTCCCGAGCCTGCAACCACCGGCCCGCCCCTTTGGGATGTCTGAGGGACCCAAGCACCCCGGACGGTGACCCAAGGATGGGACGGCACCCGCAGCTACGGCTCGTCAAGGTAAGAGGGAGACCGTCAGCTCTCGAGCTCGGGCGCCCCCAGCCCGGGGCAGGCGGGGGCCGTGGGTGGGCGGCGGTGCCGGCGGCGGCGGCGGCGGGGTCGCTGGACCGAGCTGCGCACAGGTCGGGGCGCGGCCGGGGTCGGAGGGGCAGCCCGGCTGCCTCTCCCTGGACCTTGGGAGCCGGCGTTGGGTGGGTGGGGGGACCACACAGGTGAGAAAAGACATCGTCGCGGCGAAGCTGCCGGGATGTTGGCGGAGGAGTGGGTGCGCCCACCCGGGCAACCAGCTCCGTGCGGAGAATCGATTTAGGCTTTGGGAGTCCGAGCTTGGTTCCACCTCCCGTCCCTCCCAGGCAGACCCCGGGACAGGAGGCTCGGAAGATGAGCTCCCTCTCTCTCATCGCCACCCCTGTGCGCACGCCCCCGCCTTGTCCCCGAGAGCTCCTTCCGGCCCCTTCCCCTCCGCGGGAAGCTGCGAGTCCGGGGACATGAATGTCACTCGCGCCTCCGAGCCCTTGAGCCACATCACCGGCTCCGCGGCGAGACGGTGCAGTCGGAGGTGGGCACTGTTCCTCCGCGGCGCGCGGCCAGCCGGCGGGAGCGCAGCGCTCGCCCTCCGAGTCTTTGCGCTCGCAGTCTCGGCGCTGCGCAGTGGGCCGCGCCGGCCCGCGCCTGCCCGGGGTCTGGCACCTGGAGTTTAGGAAAGTCGCCAGACCGCACGTCCAGCCTCTGTCGGCTGAAGTTTGGGGGCGGCAGGGGGCTGCCCGCGGCGGTGTGGGTCGGGGAAGGGCCGGGGGTAGACAGTCCGGCTCGCGGTTAGTCACAGCGGCCAGTGCTTCCCAAAGCGGTTCGGCCGCAGGGTGTGGGCACGTAAGCAGCAGACGGAGGGAGAGGTCGGTGGGCCTAGGCGCCGCCGCGGGGGAGCCCCGCACGGCTCTCGCCGGGGCATCCGGACTTGGCAGGGTCGGTATGGACCTCTTGAGCCACAAACGCAGACACCAGCTTGACTGGGTTCAGTGCGTTTAAAAGCAATTACATTAAAAAAAAAATTGAATGGATTGTGGGGAGGGGTGCGGATTGAGTTAATTTCATTTTTCCATCAGTTATTAAACCAACTGTACCTATACCAACTCACAAAGTGGTTTGAGTTAAACCACCAAGATTTTAAAACGCAGCTGTTCTCAGTTCATCATTTGAGAGGTTACCAGTTACCGACGCTGCTCCGTGCTCTCCCTCCCTGTCCCAAATATTTATAATTTTTTTTTTTAATGACTGAGGGTTGGTCCTATTGAACCCATATCCCCTTCGCCACCCATTAACTGAGTACTGGGGTGAGTACAGAGATTCTTTTCTGGGTGGTCAAGGAGACCTGGAGAGGGAGTTAGGAAGAAAAATACCCAGAGAGGTTGAATAGATGGCACTGAATGAGAATTTTTTCCAAAAGACTGGTGTGTACTCCCGGCCTTGGTCTAAATTCACAAATCAGTTTGACCGAATTCAGTGTCTTAAATGGATTCAAAGGATTGAACTGTACGGTTTTGTTTGTTTTTCTTTCTTTTTAAGTTTACTTGGTAATAGGTAAATATTCTTTCCTTTGGCCCATCTTAGAATCATGTACAAATCACTGCTTAAAATGATCATGTTTTTCTAAAAGAAAAACATATTTTTTCCGTTGTTGTGTGTGTGTGTTTCCTACTAGATGGCGAAGTAGGTACCCTTTATGTCTGGTCTAATGAACTCACCAAGTGCTCAGTAAATACCGAATGAGTGAGAGGCAGTGAATGAATGGTCAGGTGATGCTGGTTTTAGTTAAATAATTCATTTTGCTTTCATTTATGTACCATGCACAACTTGCTGGACATTGTTCTATCTTTGCTTTGCAAATATTACATCATCTGGTCCTCATAACAGCCTTAGGAAGTAGGAATTATTACTGAGGCACAGAGAGGCTAAGGAACTTTTTAAAAGTCACACAGCCAGTGAGTGGTGGAGCCAGAATTCAAACCCAGGCACTGTGGCTCTAAGGCGTTGTTTTGTTAGTGTTTACCAAAATATATTCTAAGCCACTTAACTCTCATCCTCAACCTCTGCCAGATGAGAGTTCAGGTAATTTTGTCAGTCTAAAAGTATGAATCTAGGGGAGTTAATCCCAAACCCAGCTCTGTCCCCACCAAATCAGCCAGTGTTGGGCAAGAATCCACTCTGCAGCCCTTATTGTGGGCCTCGCACTGAAGTGGGGGAGAGTGTGTGGGAAGAATGGATGTGTGTGAGAAGTCTGTGTGTGAGTGTGTGTGAGAAGTCTGTGCGTGTGTGTGTGTGTGTGTATGTGAATGAGGGAGTGATGATGTGTGTGTGCATGTTTGTGTATGTGAAGGAGGAGATAAGTGAAATATCATCTCTACCCCCAGGGAAGGGGGCTCAAGCACCCCTGGGCCAGCCTACCCACTTGCTGCAACTCCTTGAAGGGAGACACGAGTGTCGCTCAACACTGGGGGTCCGGGGAGTAGGAAGGTGTAGAAAGCGGGGCCTAGGTGGGTTATTACAGGAGGGGGAGTTCTGAGAAAGGAGCTGTTTTTCTTGCTGTTATTATCATAAAAGCCATCTAGCCATAGTTACACGAAGTTTGGAAACCAGAGGCAAAATTATTACAGCTTCGCCTCCTAACATTGTTACCATCTTTAAAATAATCCCTCCAGGCCCTTTTTCAAGTCCAGGTCTGGGCATAGCTGTGGCCATTGGGCACACCCTCTCACTGACTGTGTCACAGCCCAAGTCTGTTCCATCAAATTCCTGAGCCTCCAGAGGGAGAGGGTCAGCATCTGCGTATTCTCTGTGAAGGGATGTTCTTTGCATCCCTGTATTGCTGCACATTTGGGCCATTTGCTAATTGTTTCCCTGACAAATAATATGGAGCTTGGTTTTTGAGGAGAGCATTGGCAGGAGGGATAACGAGGGGGAAAAAGTGAGCCCAGAGTGGGCTGCCCTGGGGTTTCGGGACAACGGGCCTGGCCACCATCAGGAACGAAGTAGGAAGGGGGGCTGACAGCCAGGCTGAGCAATTCAGATTTGATATGACCAACCCCGGGAAGGGCATGACTTGGGTCGGTCCAGTTCTGAAGGAGAGAATAGATTTATGAAAAAGCAGGACACTAACCCAAGGCCAGTGAGCACGAGCTCAAGTGGAAAATCCGTTTCTCACCCTCTCTCAAATTGGGCTCCTTGGAGAGCATCAACAGCCAACAGGAGTTCAGCTACACAGAAGAAAGAGTTTGGGGGGGTCCAAGGTGACCTTGGCAGCACCTCAAGTGCCTATGATGTTTGCCAAGCCCGTGGGCCCGAGACCTGGCCATTGTGTGGTCTGGAAGGAAGGAGTTAGGCACAGGGTTGATCATTGCAGCAGCTATTAGGGTGGAAAGACCGTCAGCCTGTGAGATGACAAGCTTGACTTTGGTCCCATCTATGCCTCCAGTCGGCTGTGTGACTTCATGTAGGTCTCCTTCCTCTCTGAGCTGCAGTTTGTCTGTAAACAGGGACTTGGACTAGATTCATATTACTTTTCACCTCTCTATGAAGTGTTTCCGAGCACTCCCGAGGGCCATGACCCCACACAGGAGCAGTGGGATGCAGCAATGCCCAGCTCTGTCCTTCCCAGCTGTAGGACATTGGAACTTGGTACTCAGACCTAAGTACCCTCTCTGAGCTTCAGTGTCCCCAGCTGTGAAATGGGGACAATACCTAACTCATAAGGTTGAGGTAAGGATGAAACGAATTCATACATGGAAAATGCCGGGAACAGCACCTGGCACAGAGTTTGCTTTCAGAAAAAGTTGCAAGGTGGCCGCTCTTCAAAAAAAAATGTGATAACGCAGGAAAAGCAACTAGCTTTTCCTCGATATAATATGGACACTCAATATAAAGCATTTTCGCATCTTTTACCCTTCACGGCACGTAGTAGGCATTTCACAAATGTTCATTGACTGGATGGGTAGGGTTATTGTTGCTTCTTCCAGTTTAGTGCTGTACAATTGGAGCAGGCTCGTTGCTGCCCATGAGAGGCAGATGTCATGTCAAACAGAGAAGGCTGAGAGATGCCCAAACCATCCTAGCAGAAATGCCTTCTCTGATGCAGGAGAGACTGGAACTACCCCTTAATTAAGCCCATGTAGTTCTTTAAAAAAAAGAAAACCAAGAAAGAAACAGCCCAGAGCCTTGGCGGTGAACCTTCAGCCCCTTTGTCTAGGGGAGAGCAGGTTGGTGGCAAGTGACCTGGGGTTTTTCTTGTTTCCCTTCAGTGAAAGAGGGGGTGGGTGATCTCTCCCATCTTTGACTGCCCTAACCGCTCGTGGTATCAGCAAAAGGAAGAGTGAGACCATTTTGGAACTAAGGCCAACTTGGGATTTTAGTTACAGTGTTATATTCAAAGAATGAATTTGTTAGTGACAAATGACTCCTGTATACGTAGCTTTTGGGGGTCGGGTGGGATGGGGCAGGCTGTCAGCAGAGTCCCTTGGAAGTAACACCATCGAGTCCTTTTTAAATGCTAGTCTTGGGACTTGTCGCCCTTGGCCAGCCATCTCTGTCTCCACCCAGTGTGGCAGTCAGCATCTCCTCATATAGATGGGAATGTCAGGTGAAGCAGGTGTGGGCTTGGATCCTGATCTTGCTATGACGCTCTGGGCAAGTTTCTTCATCTGCAAAAAAGGGGGAACTAGTACCTACTTCATGGGACAATCTTAAGGACTTCATGAGATGTCAGGTGGGAAATTAAGTGCAATCATAGTGTCTGGCACATAGTAGCTGCCTGATAAATATTAGCTATGGTAGTCACTTAATACCTCTTACCAAATGTTATCAATCAGAGGAAAACCAGGAAGAGTGGTGAGGGGATGGGAGGTGGAAGAAAGAGTACTTGGAAGTGTAGAATCTCCCCCTGCCCAGGTCCTTTTGACAGTCCCTGGGGAGAAAGGACAGGGCCACCTGCTGTCAGCGGAGCTCCAAAGTCAAAGGACAGAAGTGCCTACAATTGGCCCTCTGAGCACCTCTGACAAGTGAGAACATTTGACAGTAAAAGTAGAGACAGTAAGGAGGATAATACAAAATAATTAACTCTCTGATGCAAATAGTTATTTTGAAAACCATTAGTTGATTCAGTTAAGCAACAGTTTATTAACCATTTTGTTTCAGAGTAAGTAGTGTCTGCTTCAACAAAACTGAGAGGCCCGACAGTAGAAGGGGTGGGAGGGAGGGAGGGAGGGAGGGAGGGAGGGAGGGAGGGAGGGAGGAAGACTTGGGGAATATGGACACACTCTTCCTTCCCTGTGCAGTGGACATGTTGAGATGCAGTTCTGGGAGATGGTTCCGTGTACACAGAACCTCCACCTCAAATGCTTTAACCAAATGCTCTCTCCGGCAACTGTCCACCCAACAGCCATGAAACCATCTCTGGGACAGATGAAGATGCGTGCGGGCGTTCTTTCTGCCTTCTAAACACAGGCAATTTCAGGATCCCACCTCTGGCCCTGCTGGACCCCAGGGTGCAGCCCTGCTTAGAGAGGTGAGGTGTGTGGGGCATGCACTGCACCCCTCCACCTGTCAGTCAGTCCCAACCTCCAGCCAATCTGGCCATGAGCCAGGGCGCCTAGGTCAGAGCCTGGGACAGAAACTGGCCAGACTGGTCTAGCTGCTTCCAAGGCTGCAGAATGAGGGGGGTGGGGGTTGTTCCAGGCTGACCAACTACACTTTGGAGTCCACTCGTGGTGAGGCACAGTGGGACCCGTTTGAACCTTTAAGCTTTGGGAGGTCTGGACCTTTGGGAGGGTTGGGACAAAGTACGGCTCAGTATCCCTGGCAGGTACTTGGAGCTGAAAAGCTGGAAGGCAACCCGCTTGGGGTGACCGGCTGGGGTGAGAGATGGCTGTGACATTTCCATGTACAGCATGGAAGGGGGAGATTTCTCGCCCTTTGATCCATGTTTCCCCAGCCTCTTTGGCAGGGGTGGATTCCAGAGGTACCAGCTGTTCCTGGAGGAACAGTAACCCCACCACTGTGGGGATAGAGCCGGGTGGGGAGAGGGAGGGGCTGGACCTTGCAGGCTGGAGAGGGAGCCATGTTGAGGAGGGTGTTGGCTACTCTGGGGCAGGATTGAGAGGAAACCCTGGGCTGTAAGGCACAGTCCTCACAGGTCCAGGCCCCCTGCACTGCCCCTGTACCACTGTCAGAAGCAAAGGCCCAGCTGGGTGCCCATGGAACTGCTCAGGGTGGACCGTTCGATTATTACATAAGCTGTGGGCATGCAGGCAGACAGTGAGAGAAACTCAAGGTGATGCAGAGCTGGAGACCACTGACGAAAGTTGGCAGAAGAGAGAGAGGGATCAGGACAGGAAATTCTGGAGGAAAGAGGAGAGAGGGAGAGAGAGGGAGAGGGAGAGGGACAGAGAGAGATGGGGGAGGGGGAGGGGGTGACAGCAAGAAAAAAAGACCTGCGTGCCTTTTTGTTCATCCTTGCTTTGAACTTTCTCCCTAGCACCCAGGAGAAGGTATGCCCCTGGTTCTGAAGCCAGAAATGGCATTTCCTGGAAACCTCTTTTTCCCTTTCTTACTAGAATCTCCGCCCCCATCCCTAATCGGCTGCCTGGAGCCACGCTTGGCTGTCAGAAGAGCCGCGGAGAACAGGGATGCTCTGAGGCACTGATGCGTGTCTCTGGGAAGGACTCCTCCCCAATCCCACACCCTCCCATTGCCTCCAGGTCTGGCTGCCCTCCACTGAACAGAGCCTATTGCCTTTGTGGTCCTGTCTCCCAGTGTGCAGTCTGTCTGTCTCTTCCTTACATTTACACACATGCACCCTCCCTTGTCCTGTGAACACAGTCAAACCAGGGAGGACTGACTCTGAGAGGAGCAGATGGGCACCCAGGGTCAGCAGTGGGAGTCGATGCAGAGTGGACAGCCTCCATGGCCATTGCCCGGCCACACATGCCCTGCTGGGAGGCCTCTGTCCTGTGCTTGGTCTGAGTCCCCTCTTGCCCCTTCCTCCTGCCCTTTCCTTCCACTTCGCCCAGCGCCTCTCAGCCGGATGTGCCATGCACTGAGCTGCCTCCACACCAGGGCCCATGTGTCTGACCCCACTGAGAAGAACCAGACACTCCCTGAACCTCTGCCTCAGTCATTGTCCTCCTTCTTACCCCTACACAGAATATTCATTTCTGCCAGCCCTGCCTTTGACCTTGCCGTTCCTTCTGAGGCACCTGCCACCTGGTCTCACTGTGCCCATTCTGTCAGTCATGTCCACCAAAGTCTTCCTGGACCGGCCCTCCCCCTCCTCCAGGAAGCCCTCCGTCTAAGCCCCCCTCTCAGTGGTTCTTCCTTTGTTTCCTTGGCATCTCCTCCTCCTCATGTGAACCTCCAGCTCCAGCTAGCACCTGGGCTCTCAAACAACAGGGATCCTTCAGCTCTTTGGTGTGCCCCCTCCCCACCCCCAGCACAAGATTTCAAACCATTTACTAACCAGACCCCCACACGGACCCCTGGTCACTCACATCTAACCTGAGCCCTTGTTCCTACTACAGATTCTGAGCTCTGCCTGGGCAGGGAGGATTTCCTTAAAAAAAAAAAAAAATGAAAAGAAAAGATGGTGTCCCCAGCACCCACTCCAGTACTCCACCGCAGAGGTGCGCTATGAATGCTGACTTCTCCCCACTGCTGCTCCCTGCTGAACGTCTGTCTGTGAGTGTGGAGGTGCTGTGGCGACAGGAGACGCGGAAATGACAAGCTAGACAGATTCCTCGGTCTCTGCATGTGGATTTATGACTCAATGGCTTATCCAGTGCTATGCTGTCTGAGCTGCTTAGTAACATTTTGTAACTGCAGTCCTGCCCATGTTCCCCCACGCTCCCACCCCTGTCCCTATAGCACCGGGGGCCATTGTCCGCATGTAAAAGCAATGGCAGCATTTTGCTTCATTAGGAGTTGGGGGGCAAGAGGGCTGGTGAGAGATGTCACCAGAGGGAGGTTTGGAGCTGTGCTTAAAACAAAGCGCAAGAACCTCCTCAGAACCTGGGTTCTTCAGGGAGCAAGTCCAGGGCACGTTGGTCCCCAAGCAGAGGCTGGGGAGGGAGCTTGGTGGCAGCCTGGGGTTCCTGTCACTGCCCTGGTTTTGCTGGTTATGAGGCAGGGGTAGCCAGGCAAGGCAGAGGTGGGCAGAGGACACTAGTGGAAGGGAATGGGCCCATTCCTGGCTGTCTCCATGGGATCCTGCTCTCAATCCACATCCCAGCTTCCTATGGATGGGGCAGCCTGTGATGTCTTTCTCTCCATATTGCTGTCCTCAGTGGCCTCACCCTGCATGCTGTTGACAGGCTGTGAAATGCAGGGCTCAGTAGAGGCAGGGTGAGTTTGCTCCCCTGGGAAGCAGAGCACCCCTGAGGAAGGAGCACTGCCTCTAAAGCTGAGGAGGCAGAATGGGGGTTGGAGCCAGCTCTGCTACATCCTGGCTGGGTGACCTTGGGCAAGTCACACAACCTCTCTGGGCTTGTTCCTCCTCTGGACCGTGATGGAGAGTAAAGGAGGAAATGCCTATGTGTTGAGGGGCCTATCCCCATGGGAGCTCAGTGAGTGGGACCTGGTGCTTTCACTGGTGAGCTCCCTTCCCTAGCCTTCACTGCCCCTCCCTACCCCAACTCCTTCTTGAGCCCAAGCATCGCTCAAGACCCTCCTCCCCCATGGGGCCTTCCCTGGTGAGCCAGCCATCAAGCTCTCTCCTTCAGCTAAAGCAGGGCTTTTTAAACCAGCTGTGGGGAAGGACCACATGGAATCTTCCAATCTGTAGCAGACTGGCATGCGGCCCTATTGCGTGTGATGACTGCGCAGCCTACACCACACGACTCACCTGGGTAGTTGGACAACATCTGAATTGGTCCAGCCTGTACAATGAGATGAGTCTATTAAAAACAGGCATGGATGTCACGGCAAAGACAAATTCATATCTAAGTTTCCAAATGCTTACTCTTGGTAACAGCTGGCAGCCTGCACCAGTCCCTTTGAGCAGTGTTGATCTAAAGCCCTCCTTTGGGGCCAGAATTCATGGCCTGGATTCCTGGTTCACTTTGCCCAAGAGGTCTGGCTGCCAGCCATGCTAGGCACCTGGGCGCCTCCTGCTGTGAGGACTCCGTGATGGAGCTGCTGTCCTCTGGCAGCAGGGGCTGGGCTGACTAAAGTAGGGAGAACCGGTGGCCAGGAGGGTGACAACCTTTGGTTTATTCAGAGCTCTTCCCCCAGCAGTTCTGGGTGGGCCCCTTCCCCCTCCTCATTCTCGCTCATCAACCTTCCCCTTGCCACTGAGGTCCGGGGAAGACTCATGGCAGTGGTCCCGGGGCTCTGATGAGACAGCGGAAGCCCTTCCTTTGTGGTGGGCTCACCCCCAAAGTTCATAGGACTCAGCCCCACATTGGTTCTAGCCCTTGTCCTGGGCTCACCCAAGATAAGGGACCCCGACGCCTCCTGTGCTCCCAGACCAGCTCTGCCTCCTGCCTCTGAGGTGCTGGCGCTGGGGACAGGCTGGCTGAGCCCAGCGTGCTGGCTCTGGGGAAGTGCATGCGCCCCAACCCCTCCATTCCAACCTACCCTCCAGGCAGCCCGAGTACAGCAGCCAGGGAAGGGCTGCCTGGCCCGCCAGGAGAAGTCACCCCCACCAGTCCCCTGCCTTCAGGCTGAGGCCAGACGGTGGGCGAATGGCTGGTTCAAGGCCACACAGGACTTCGCTAACAGAGTGAGATCCAGGGCCACTTCCTGCCTTGAAGGGCCCTCCCGCTTCTCCCATTCTTTCCAGGGTTCCTGTCTCCTCACCATCTTCCTTCCTCCTCCCCAACTCCCATGATAGGAAGGCAGGTGGGTGTTTTCAGAGCTGGGAAGGAGTTGCCAAACCCTCCAGCCCAGGGTCTCCCAATTTCAGCACTATTGACATCTGGAGCTGGGTGATTCTTTACTGTGGGGGGCCGTCATCTGCATTTGTGGGTGTTGAGCTGCAGCCCTGGCCTCTATCCATGAGATGCCAGCAGCACTTCCCTAGTTGTGGCAGCCAAAAATGTCTCCAGACGTTGCCACATATCCCCTGGGGAACAAAAATTGCCCTCGGTAGACAGCCACTGACTGGGCTAGTTCAGTGACCCTCAATTCTTCAGAATAATCTAGAGAGCATTAAAAAATAGAGCCCTGAGGCCTACTGAACCTGACTCTCTGAGACGAAGCCTGAGAAACAGAATTCTCTATCTCCCAGATGCCAAGCGCTGTTTGGAAATTTCCAATTTTATCTAATTCACTTTTTTTACAGGTAGAAAAACAACAACAACAAAAAAAATCCAGACAGGGCCATTGCCTGTGTTATGGACAATTATATGGTTATTCCTAATATCTGCCCTAAAGCTCCCTGCTCAGTGGAGTTTGGTGGTCCAGCAGCCCCCTTTAAACCAACCCCTCATGGCCTTGGAAGGCAGTCACTTCTCCAGGAAAAGCAACTTCAAAACTTTTAGCCGCTTTCTAATAGAATCTAATTTCCAGCCGCACATGATTTCACTCTGCCTTCCCAGCCCTCTTCACATCTCTTCTAAAATGCAGCTTCTTAAAGCACATCCCATTTCTGCCAACTCCGAAATCGCCCTCACTTTACACTTGTCAGAGAGCAGGCTGAGGTGAGAGCACAGCTGATGGTGGCACCTGCATCGCTGGCCTCTCCAGCGCCTATCCCCGACACCTTGGCTCTGTCTCCCAGGGTAGCAGAGGCCTCCCCACGCCCTCCCTCGGACAATTCCCCAGTGTCTGGGAGCCACTCCCAGCTCCTGGCTGAGCAGCTCCCTGGGGCAGGCGGCTGCAAGAAACAAACTCAACCCTTCCTGAGTCCCCCACTGACAGAGTCCTACTGGTATCTACCCCCTAATTCCCACTGCCAGCTCTTGGGGAACCAGGCTGTGGCCAGAAGCTAGAGATCAAGAGGCAAAAGAAACCTGTACCTCTTCTTTTGGAGGATCCATGCTGGGGGTGGGAGTAAGAAGGGAGGCAGGACAGTCAAGGAAGCCGGATGTCCTGCCAGGGACACTGTTAGGCCCGGCTGGAGGAATGAGTCTCGGGAGACCAAAATTGGTCTATTGGGATTTATTTGGCGTGTTTGAGCAGTGGGAGGTCAGGTTAGAAAAGACCCGTAATGTTTCTGAGTAAGAGGGATATGCAGTTTTATAAGGGGAGGTAAACAAGGCTGTTGCTCTTCAATGCTTCACAAGCAAGCAGGGAGCAGGCAAGATGGCTTCTAAGATAAGATGGCTTCTATTCAGCACATTCTGGGTAGTTTCTCCAGGCCTAAGGCGGTTCCTGCTCCTGGCCTAACAGTCTCAAGTCCTATATTTTCTAACCAGAATGTAAATCTCTTCGGCCTGTAGTGGAATTTTCTATTGAGCTCAGCTTTGTCTGTTCCCGCGGGGGAAGGTGCAGGCAATCTGGTTATCGTCATCATCATCACAACCTTTGCATATGTTATGTAGATTTAATGTGGATCCCATACAGATGCAAAACCTCTGCCCAGTCACAGGGCCAGCACTGGGGCACGGAAATAGAAACACTGAAACTGGTATGCCTGCCTAGTAAATGTATAGGAAGCAGAATCATTAAGAGGCAAAGAAAAAAAAGAAAGCTTTCAAAAAGTCCCAAGCTAAATTACACTTGTTAAATCAAATTATACCAGAGATCCAAATCTCAAAATAGAAGATTTAGCGCCACCATTACAGTCCTGTCTTAACAGACATAATCCCAGGACTGGAATGTCTGCAGTGGGGACGTGGTAGCACGGCTACCATCTCTTGGAGTTGAGAAGGATTCAATGAGAAAAATTACAGGATCTGACACAGTGGCAAGTCTGCAGTAAAAGCTGGAATTTAGAGAAAGGAAGGGAGGGAGGGGAAAAGAGCGGGGAGAGAGGGAAGAAAAAAGAAAAGAGAAAGCTAAAGGTTAGGGAGGACTGAGAGAGGTGGAAAAATTAAGACTAGGAGAGAGATGAAGGTAGGTAGGAGAGAGGCAGGGAAGCCAAAAAGGCAGGAGATACGAGAAAAGAAGAATGTGAATCCGAGAGCCAGTCCTACGGAGAGGAGAGAATGGATTAGTGAGAGCCTAGCCAGGGATGGGAAGTCAGCCTTGCTCCAGGGCACTGCCCACCCCACCCCGCCTTCCCCGTGCCCAGTGCTGAGGATAGAATTTAACCGTGTCGCAAACAAAGACACATGGAGTTGAAAGTAACACGGCAAGGCAAACTTTACTTCTGGAGAAGGGTGCGGAGCCATTGTAGTAAGTCGGTCCAGCAAGCACACTGGGCAGGAAGTCCACTCAGCTTTTATCCCTAACGCGGGTTCCACTATTCCACTATGTTGTCTATTGGTGAGAGCGGCACCTTACAATCTAAACTGATTGGCTATTAAAAAGAAAAGATCTGCCTAGTTACAAGAGTAAGTAAGCTTTAAAATAAGGAACCACTAGACAATAATGAGGAAGTAGGTTTTTAGATTTGCTGTCTTTGACAGAAAAGACTGGGACCTTTTCTAACACCAGCAAACCTGCTTCATGGACAGTGATGCATATTTCACTTTACACAGTGGCCGCGGGCTCCTGAGAACAGAGTGGTGGTGGAAAGTGGGTGTGTGTGCCCTGAGTGGGCAGCAGACCAGTTATGGAGTACATCTGAGGAGAGAGGCCAAGTCAGGAAGGCAGCAACTTGTACATAGTAATCACTACCATATAACTGCTTACCGCATGTTGGGCCTACGCTGTTTTTTTTTTTTTTTTGAGGGCAGTGTCACTGGCCCTCGTATGTGGGATCCAAAGCGGGGCCGCTGGCTTTCCAAACCAGCACTTAACCACCGCACCACTCGGCCAGCCCGGGCCTATGCTGTTTTTAACTGCACCATATTGCTGACTCTCTCCAAGAGCTTTAGAGTATACATGCTTCATCCCTATTAGCCCCATTTACAGATGATTAAACTGAGGCTCAGAGATGTGGTTTGATTAAGGTCACACAAGAAAGAAGGGGCAAATAAAAGATGCCAGCGTGGCTCTCTCACATCCCAAAGTTAGAGGCCTGAATGTCTACCCTCCCATCAGTCCTGGAGTGAGAGCATATTCAGAATTCAGACCCGGGAAGGAGTTGTAGGGAACAGCCGCCCTTCTCAATTTACAGATGGAGAAACTGAGGCAAGGAAACGGAACAGAGAGTGACTTGTCCACAGTCACAGAGCGAGTTTGTCAGAGTCAGAGCAGGATCTCAGGCCTGTACTTCCCACCCCAAAACACTTCTTCCTTCAGCATACCCTCCTGGAGTCCAAGATGCGGATTGATACGGAAAGCAAGGACCAAGAGTAAGAGAGAGCTCCTGGGAGCTCTGGTCAAGATGGCAGAGTGGAATGAGAATTCCCAGTGTGTAAGAAAGAAGCTACAGTGATAATATGGGAAGGGTTAAGTAAAAACTACTAGATCTGAATTGTTAAGTATCAGTAAAAACTCATAAGACATTTATATTTAATGTGTGTATGTTATTCTACATATAAAATGGAAATATGTATTATTATTCTATATCTGTCTGCTGAAAAAGGCTAGCAACAATGATCAATCCAATAGCAAAGAATATGCTTAGCAAAAAAAAGGTTTTGAAAACCTTTTTCCAACTGAAAGAAACGAGAGCATCTTGTCATACAAAATAGCAAGGAATCTATCCCCCCCAAAAAAAATTAATAATCTTAATAGCCCACTTAGAATCTTGTCAAAAGGAAATTAGAAACCACCCTAAAATGGCTTCCTTTGGCCAAAGATGGCGCAATTTGAGTTTTAAAGAGAATAATAATTATAGTGGATTCTGGATTGAAACCCATTAGACATGTTAAAATCTATGAGTTTAAAATGATATTTAAAGAACTGGTCATCTATGGAAACAATTATCTTAAAAACTAATAAAGGGAAAAAATCAAACAAAGAGACAGACAGAGAGAGAGAGAGAGAGAGAGAGAGAGAGAGAGAGAAAGTTCTTCATGGCCAGGAGGAAGACAGATGCAGGAAAACGGGGACTAGGACGAGAGCCCGTCAAAATGTTGGGGTGGGAATCATGATGGGATCCCCTTGGTCAAAGGGGGCAGAAAGTGAAAACTCATCTGTTCATTCAATCGGTCAGTCAGTCATGGATTCATGCAACACACATGTATTGGGGCCTACTTTATGTCAGGTCCCACTGAGGGTACAAAGATAGCCAAACACAGAGCCTGCCCTCTGGTAGCTTATAACCCAACTGTACACATACCTGGAACGCTTGGAGGGGTGGATGTGTGTTCCAGAACTGGGGTCTCACACGTCCTTGCTGTCCCTTGAGTGGGTGAAGCAGGTAGCCTGTTGCTTTCATCTCTACTGGGTGGCTTCATGAGGGGAGCAAAGGAATGAAGTAGCAGGGAAGGTGGGGCAGGGCACACCCTGAGCCCAGGGCCCCCTGGAGAAGGCCTGAAGGTAGGGAACACCTGGGCATGCCCCACTCCCTGAAGGAAGTTTTCTTTCCCATTTTTTCCTCTCTGCACAACAGCAATTTAAGTTAATTAAATGTAACAATAAATTATTTCTCATCTGCCTAGAATAAACTTGCACTGCACACCCGCTTTTGGGGAAACCACAGGCTGTTTGCCTTGAGGTGGGGACGGGATGTGGCTGTCATAGAAAGAGGCTGAGAGGGGACATGGTGGGGCAGGATGGGAGCAAAAGTCCTGGGGGGTCAAGAGTGCTAAGAAAGGGCATCCAGCAGGCCTGCCCTTTGTCCCCAGTCTAGCTTGACCCTGGCTAGTGAAAAGGCACCCCCGAGGGTCCCAGCTCTGCTAGTGTGCAGCTTGCAATTCTAGCCTCCACTGACCCCTCCACCTGGCACCTCTGTGCATGGCAGAAACTACACAATTGCATGTGGGCCCTGCCTCTTCTCATATCATCATTCATAGCTACAGATCTCCTCGTATCCCCTGTAAGCACAGACAGGTTTCAAATAATTGATTGCACATGTGTTTTATTTCTGCAAACCATATCCTGGTTTTTAAATACAACGGGGAGCCAGGTTTTTAAAGCAATCTTGATTTATGACCCTTCTTCTTTCTCATAGTTAGCTTTCTTTCTCTTGGCTTTGCTTAAAACAGGCTACACCTTGCAAATCACATGTTTGATAAGGGGTTAATATTCAAAATATATAAGGAACTCATACAATTCAGTAGCAAAAAATAAAACAAACAAACCCAAATCATCCGATTAACAATGAACAAAGGACCTTCATAGACATTTTTCCAAAGAAGATATTCAAATAGCCAACAGGTACATGGAAAGGTGCTCAACATCACTAATCATTAGGGAAATGCAAAACCACAATGAGATGTCACTTGTTAGACTGGCTATTATCAAAAAGACAAGAAATAACAAGTGTTGGTGAGGATGTGGAGAAAAGGGAACTCTTGTGCACTGTTGGTGGGAATGTAAATTGGTGCAGCCACTCTAGAAAAAGAGTATGGAGGCTCCTCAGAAAATTAAAAATAGAACTACCTTAAGACCCAGCAATTCCACTCTGGGTATATATCCGAAGGAAACAAAATCACTATATTGAAGAGCTATCTGCACCCCCATGTTCACTGCAGCATTATTCATGGTAGCCAAGTCATGGAAATAACCTGTGTCCACTGATGGATGAATGGATAAAGAAAATGTGGTATATATACCATGGAATATGACTCAGCCATAAAAAATAAAAAAAAAGATAAAATCGTGCCATTTATGACAACATGGATGGACTTTGAAGGCATTATGGTAAGTGAAATAAGTCAGACAGAGAAAGGCAAATCCTGTATGGTCTCTTATATGTGGAATCTAAAAAACCAGAACTTACAGAAATAGAACAGGTTGGTGGTTGCCAGAGAAGGGGCAGGTGGGAGTGGGTAAGAGTGATCAAAAGATACAAACTTCCAGGCCGGCTGAGTGGCGCATTGATTAAGAGCTGATTTTGGGATGCCAGTGGCCCCGGTTCGGATCCCACATGAGGGCCAGTGACACTGCCCTCTACAGCTAACAACGCTCCACCTGGAGCTGGGCTGTGCTAGCCCCGGTGATGGTGTGGGCTGCAGCCCCTGCTGCAGTGGGCTGCCATAGGCTACAGTGAGTGGCCGGCAGCCAGCATGAGCTGCCAATAGCTGCGGTGAGCGACCATCCAGAGGCCAGCAACTGATCTGCCTCATCCGGGAAGAGCGCAATGATGAGACCAACATGGGCCAGTGAAGCAACGTCCTCCGCAACTAGACTGAAGAACAACAACAACAAAAAAGACAGCAACTTGTCTGTTCCTCTTCCCAGATTCCCCAACGCTGTTCCCCTCCCCCAATTCCCCAATAAAATCTTTAAAAAAAAAAAAAAGATACAAACTTCCAGTTTAAGCTGAAGAAGACCCGGGAATGTCATGTGCAGCCGGATGACGGTAGTGATCAATACTGTATGCTATATTTGAAAGTCTCTAAGAGTAAATATTACTCCTTAAATGTAGAGTCACAGTCCAGCACGAGGCTTGGTGAGATCACTAAAAACAAAAGACGAAAAAACAGAACAACTTCCCTTTTAAGCAGAAAGACCCCTTCCCATAGGAAAGCTCACAGAGAAGGCAGAGCGGTCTCTGAGTGGGGGAGGGTCCCACCTGCGGGAAGCCTGCTGTGGTCCAACTCTCCGTGACTGAGGAAGATTCTGGGGCCCAGAGCGACCAAGTTGTGATAACGACCACATGGACACTTGTAGGGGACTTTGAATTTCAGAAAGCATCTTGCCCCTCGTTTTCCCCCAGGTGGCTCGTGTCCCTGTGATGCAGGTAAGACCGAATTGCCCAGAGGGGTCAGTTACATCCACCAAAGTCACACAGTCAGTGGCAGGACAGGCCTCAGAACTCAGCAGAACGGGAGGAATCTTGCTGGAGGATCCCTCTGGAATGCGGCACTGTGGCTGTGTCGGAGGGCCGGGCCCCTGGGGATCTGCCACGCTGAGCTGGAGAGGTAGCTGTGAAGGGGAGGGAAGGCAGGCCCCCTTCTCCTAGATCTTCAAGTATGTGGTGGAGGCAGGCGCCCCCTCCCCGCCTACCTTGGGCCACTCCTCATCTCCCTTCAGTGGCCTTTCAGAACCCTCCCTGAAAGGTCAATTACCAAATCATTCCATCAAAGGAAATTGCACTTCGGTGCCTTAAAGACCAAACTGAGCTTCAGCAATGTAGTTATTTATGGTCTCTAATAAGCATTTTCTGGGTGTGATTAACCTTTATGCCGAAGTCACACTGGGATTTGGGATGGCAGCTTCAACTCCAGCCATGCTCAGAGCTGGCAGGGCGGTGGGGGCACGGGCAGCAGCTGGAGCAGGCAGCTGACAGACTCTGGCCCTCCCACCGCCCCCTGGGGGTGGGCTCCTGCGCCTTTCCCTCTTGTCTGTGCATCGCTTCTCCCCTTGCCCTGTCCTACCCAGGCCATCCTCTATCTTTCATCCACTGAAGAGAGACACAGATTGCCTGCTTACTGGGTCCTTGTCCCCACTCAGCAGCTAAAAACGGTCTGTGATCTTGGGCACCTCAACTAATAAAAGCCTTATAAAATGGGGAGCATGCGATCTTTCCTGGCTGCACAGAGCAGTGCCCCTTCGTGTCAGGTACCCACGGGTCCTTGCACAGTCATTTTTATGTGATGCTATAATTGAGCTGCAGCACACCCTTGGCCTTCTCAGATTTAACATTCAAGGTTTGGCTCTTTGGTGAGTGGAGACATTTGTAGCTGAGGCTCCGTTTTATTTCGGGCCTTGGTGCTGCCGGGCTGGCGTACAGAAGTGAGGCGTTAACTAGCGACTGAGCCTAGCGCTCCGCCAGCCTCAAGGCCCTCCGTGCCATTTTGGTGTTTTGGTGTTCTCTTCCAGCTGTTGGAAAATGGTAAACCTCAAAAAATCCTGAAAATTTGGTTTGTCGAAAAGTGGTCCTGAAAGGAGAGCTAGCAGCTAGGGCTGCTGATGGAGGGGAGGAGCGGATGGAGGGATCCAAGAAAGTGGTTGTTGCTAGGCCCAAACCATGGTTAGTGTGCTTTAAGAGAGGATGATGTGTCTGGTTTTGGGAGCCCCAGGCCTCTGATGGGACCCTTTTCACCATGTGCTCCAGCCCTATTGGGGGGGAAGGCTAGACCTCCTCAAGAAATAAAGGACACTCTGCACCCTCCCCAGAGAAATGGTTGTCATTACATACAACTTCTGCATTTAATTACGGGCTTCATGCCCCCTACCTCTGTGTGGTTGTGGACCCCAAATTATGAACTCCTAGCTTTAGAAGGAAACAAACAGCATCCTTGAAACGTTGGGGCCTGTTCCTACAGTGCAATAGTTGCCTGTTGATGGAGATGGAAAAGCATAGTGAACACGGAAGAGATACACATGTGGGAAGAAAAACACAGGGAAACTCCAGGCTTCTCATGGAAAGTGATTCAGGAATAAGCCAGAGGCCTTGACAAGCCGTTCCGCGGAGCGAGAGGTGGCACGGGCACCGAGTCTGTACAAGGCTGGCCTTTCCTGAGAGGAAAGGTTGGTTCTGGAATATTAAAAAAGCCTTTTTCTTTGCATAATGCAAAGCCGGCCCTCTCTTGGTGGAAAATGACTTTGTGAACCATCACCTCCAAGGAGACATAAGGGTCACGGTTACAGGCAGGGAACCAAGGACAGGCTAGCCCTTCGCCCTGTGGCATTTGGTTTGGTTTCAGGATGAATCTGGATATTAAGATGTGAGGCTAAGACATCCTGGCTGGTGTACTCTGCCCTCTAATTAGAACCCTGGGGTTAAGTGCTTTACACTGAGGCTGTTTCATGCATCTGGGGCTAGTCTGGGGTCTCTTGTTTGCAAGCACCATGAGCACCAGAGTCCAGTGCAGGTACAGAGGGGACCATAGCACCCTGATGGGGTGACTGAGTTGCTTTGCTTTGAAAGGCTGGGAAATGTGCTGCCAAGGGGAGGGGCCGTGGAACTGGCTTTTGAGGACTGGAGAGTTCACCAAGTGAAGGGTGGGACAGGAGGCAGAAGGGCAAGGAACCTCAAAGCTACAGGTGTGCAGATACCAGCAGGATCAGGTGTGCTGGGAATGTGCTAAGCAATTCCGTGGGGATAGAAGTAGGTGTGCCTTCAAGGGGCCTCTAAGACCGAAGCACAAAGCACAGCTTCAGGATCAGAAGGATAATGGTGGAACTTCAGGCAGCAGGGCTGATATTTTGGAATAAGGTATTTCCAGTTTAATTTACCTGTGGCTGAGCTGGCTCTTGGAGCCGCCCTTCCATTCTGTGTGTGTGTGTGTGTGTGTGTGTGTGTGTGCGTGCGCACGTGTGTTGGGAGGTGGCAGAGGTAGGGTGGGTGACAGCTGGGGGCAGGGATTCCTAGTCCTCTCCTAGAAGGAACCTCTGGCTACCCCAGCTGAGAGCTCCTCTCTGGGGCCCATGTAGAATTGGGTCCCTGATGACTGCTGAGCTGAGCAGTGTAGGTCTGTCCGCCAGGAAGGACACTGCTCTCTGCTTAACTAGCCAAAGCCGCTGGCTGGTCTTGTGGCTTCTTCCTGTCTCCTTGTGCTTTTTCATTTGGAAAATGAGGGTAAAGATATTTCGCCATCTCTTTGGGGACTGAGGTTTAATTACTGATTAATAAAGTGTTGGAAGTTCCTTGGGGCCAGAGCATTGAATGGGTTTGTTCTAATCACTCCCGAGTCTCAGGAACTCGTTAACTAACCCCAGTGCTGTCTGCTGAGCGTCCTGAGTGCTGGGCACAGGATGGGGGTGCAGGGTTGGGGGTGTGCTTGAGAGCTTGACCCCGTAAGAGCAGAGAGGCCCCTATGATGTGACAGAAGGAGTGTGCCAGTGAGTGAACAGTCAACAAGCCCACTAAAGACTCAGGCCAGGGCACTGAGAGGGCGATGTATATGATCATCAGTCAGGGGGGGCTTCCTGGAGGAGGTGGGTATGGGACAGGCTTTGACTAAGAGTGGGGAGCACTCCATTCCACCTTGGAATGTAGGGTGGGAGAGAGGGGAGCAGAGCAGATGACAGGACTGGGAAGAAGCGGGTTCCAGGGGATATGGGTGGCATTGGTGGGGAGGGGTGATGGGGGCAGGGTAGGATAGGACATTTGGGACAGGTGAGCACAGAAGGCTTACATCTGGAAAAGGGCAGGTCAGAGTTCTTCTAAGAACTGGGGAAAGTTCTAAGGTCCAGAGGGGGTGAGTGGGGAAGAGTCCGGGGGAAAGGAAGAGGTACAGCCATGGAGAGGGGTGGGATGCAGGCAGGTGGAGTCCAGCTTGAGAAGAAGGCACGTGAGCAGGGCAGGACCAGGACTAGGGTGAGGTGAGTGAGGCACTCTCCACAAGGGCAAAATTTAAGGAGGTGCCCCCAAATCTCTGTAAGCAAGATAAATCATATCTTAATATTATTACTGATTTTTTCCTTTTATTCCACTCTCCAATATGGCCCAGCATTGTGACTGATCCTATCTTTTTAAAAAAAGTTTTTGCTATCTTGTTCATCATGGATTTTTTTTACATTAATTTGTTGGGTTTTTTTAATTGCATTAAAATATTATGTATCTTGACTACTAAATTTTTTGGTGTCCCCCTTAAATTTTGCACCTAAGATAAGTGCCTCACACTCCTCACCCTATTCCCAGGCCTGCGAGTGAGGGCTGCGCAGGATGGCTGTGGGCGCCACCCTGGCTCCAGTCTAAACTAGCATCTTGTCCAGTGGGACCTCACAAACCCCTCCCTCATTTTCCTGCTGTGAAATGGCTAAGATGGCCTCCATATCTGCGTGTCTGTGTCTGAAGTTCTGCAGTGGATTGTGCAGACTGTCTGGAAACGGGCTGGGGCTGGGACACCATGGCCAAGGGGCCCAGGAGAAGGTCCCAGGGAGGGCACCCCAGGAAGAAAGAGCAGGGGAATGGGGGGGTGATATAGAGAGCATCCCAGGAGCCAGGTCAGGCGAGCAGAGCTCTGCTGGTCCTCCGGTGTCCATGTCCTGCCAACTGGCAGGAGGAGCTGGTTAAAAAACCTCCCTACCCCCAGCCCCCCAGGCCTCTTACACTTTGCAAAGCAAATCCCAGGGGAAACAACCACCTTGCCTCCAACCAATGACTAAATAAAAATGATCAAGTTCAGATCCATCAACATGACCGACTGTAGACCTGAAACCCAAGGTAATTCATTACTGCATTCAGCAAATCTGAGTGCGATGAACAAAACAAAATTTCTGCCCTCGTGGAGCATGCTGTGCTAATCCCAAAGGATTTCTACATAGAGGACATCCTGAAAGCCTGGGAGGGGGTACTGTAATACCTGTCTTTACAGGAGAGGGAACAGGCACAGAGAGGGCAAGAAACTTGCCCATGGTAACACAGTGAAACTGGGGCAGGACACCAGGTCTCTTTTGGCTCTAAATCCTAGGGAGGGTGGTGACCTCAAGGGAAGGGACACAATGATTGTGTGGGGGTGTTAGTTGAAGAAGGGGCAGTCCTCTAGGTGGGGCCACACCACTTTCCTCCTAAGTGGGCTGAAATTCTGGAGTCAGAGTGACACAGCCCCTGGGGAAGGTAAGGGGCAAAGGTTCTCCCTGGAACTGGGCAGCCATCTTTCCAGACACATTATCCCCTTCACCTCTCTGGGCCCCAGTCTTCTCGTCTGCAAAAAGGGACAGCCACCCCAGCTCCAGGGAGAATTGCGGGCCACTGCAGGTATAAAACAGCTTGATAAATGGTGAGGCACAGTTTGCAGGGACTGGTAATTAGCTGGGCTGGGATGAGGGCAGGGGAAGCAGCTTATTGAGCAGGAGGCCAGGAGAGCCTGCCGCTGGGAGGGAGGGAAAAACACTAATGAGGATCCATGAGCCCATGCTGCTCAGGGCGCTAGGACACTGTGGGGCCGTGCTTGGGATCCCATGGGAGTGGAGGCGGCTGCCTTAGGCAGATTGTTTATTTGGGAGCCTTCCTTCTCGCTGGGGACTCCTAGCCCTTGGGGAGAAAAATCCCCTCTCTCCTGGGAACCTGGGCCCCTGCTCCAGGGAACCTGGGCCCCTGCTCCAGGGCTCTCTAAGAACAGGGCAGCTCCGACCTTCAGGTCAGAGAGGCCATGGGGGAGGAAGGCAAGGGGGCTGGGGTGCGGATGGGGGTCTGGGAAGAGACTGGTATGAGGCGGCAGCGAGGGGAGGCCGGAAGTTGCAGACCAGCCTGCTCCCGCAAGGTCTAACCATGTCCTTTGCTGCCCTGTGCCCACAGGCCCTTCTCCTCCTGGGGCTGAGTCCCATCTGCGCCTCCCTCCAGGACCAGCAGTGCGAGAACCTGTCCCTAGTCAGCAACATCTCTGGTGAGTGACCCCACCCTGCTCCTGCAAGCGTCCAGGTCCCCACAGCCCTGTCACCTACCACAGCCCTACCACTTGCCCCCACCAAGGTCTCCCCAGAGCCCACACACAGAGCCATAAATATTCCTAAGGCAGGAAAAGCAGACAGATTGCCTCTCTAGGGCCCAAGCAATTCATCATCTCCCTACGGAGGGAGTGCTGTATTGAAGAGGTTCCTGAAACCGTGGCGGGAAGGAGAGTCATGATTAGGTGACAGCATCTGCCCGGGGCCTAGGAGGGGCAAGTGGCAAGTGTGCTGAGTAGTTATCTGCTCTTCTATGGGGTGGACAACAGGGGAAGTGGCCCCAGCCCTTTGCTGTGGCTCAGGCTTCCGTGAGAAGGGCTGCTGTTTTGTGATGTTAAAATGCCTGAAGCATAGTGCTTAGGGGGCTAACAGGTGCTGTGGCAGCTACTTGAGCTACAGGAATCCAGTTTTCACAGTGACTTTCTGAGATAGGTGCTGTAACCCTCATTTTACAGGTAGGGAAACTGAGGCACAGAGCAACACTAGTAATTGCCAGAGCCAAGATTTCAGCCCAGGCAGTCTGGCTTCAGCCCCATGCTTGACACCACCTCAGTGAAAATACTGCAGAACTGCAAATATGACTAACACTTGCATAACTTCACCATCTTTTTTTACAGACTGCGTTTGAATAATTATCTTATTTCACATTCACAAGAATTTAAGACCCATTTGTACAGATGAGGAAATTGAGGCACAAGAGTTACATGGAGGAGTCGTGTCTTTGACTCTCAAGGTCAAGCCTTTTCTAACTTTGAGTGTGGTCCCTGAGCCCTCATCTTGGCCCCTTTAACCAGGGTTCTGGAGATGCTGCTGCCAGCCAGGTGGGAGGGCCCTGTACCTGACGGCCTTAGGGAGTCTCATTGTTCTTGGGTGATTCATTTTCCTCTTCAGATCTCTCCTCCATTCAACCCAATTCATTAACTGAGCACCTACTATGTGCCAGGCCCCATGCAAGGCAGTGGGGGAGCAAAGAGGGGCTTACAGTCTGGTCCAGGAGTCAAGTCCACAGACATGTGCTCATATTATGAGGCAGGGTGCAAGACGCCATGCTGCTGGAGAAACGGACCCAGGGTGCTAGCAGGGAGGCCAGGCTTCAGTTTCTGAAGCTGTGCCTGCAGGGAGAGGAGGCTTCCACAACCCAGAGGAGCTGCCTCTGGCCTGCTGTCTTCACTGGGAGGGCCTGGGGGTTGGGTGGATGAGCACTGGACTCGGAAATGACTGACTGGGCTCCCATGCTCTCAGTGATGCTCCATCTTATCCTGGTTGGAGGCAGGGGACACGGGTAGCCACAGGGATGGGCATGCCCTTGACCCCCTTTAGCCTTACTTTGCCCTGTTGTAAAGTTGAGGGGGATGGTACCTGCCTCAAGAATCCTTTATGATTAAATGCACCCAGTTTTGTGGTAATATTCCACAAACTGTAGAGTGCCACACCACTACTGAGTATTACTTACTATTGTTGGTAACATCTGCATGCTTTTAAATGTACTTAACCATATAGCCGAGATGAGGGGGAGGCAACTTGCCATGAATTGCTCACTACAGTGGAGATGGCAAGGAGGTTAGATCAGGGGTGGTATGAATCCAGGAAGCCTTCCTGAAGGAGGAGGTTTCAAAATGAGTCTCCGAGAGAGCATGGGGCAGCAGAGAAGACTCAATGCTCTGAGCCAAAGCTAGGGTTGACTGAGGACCATCAGGTGGGCTTGGTGGAAGGACAGGGGAGGGGTGAGGAGGGAGGAGCAGTAAATCTGGGGAGGGAGGGACTGGGGGTCTGTAGCACCTGGCTGCAAAGTTCGCTAAGCTGGACCATGGGGAACTGGGAAATTCTTGAGCAAGAGTCTGGAGGGCTAGTGGAGAGAGACTGGGAGGGAGCACTGCTCAGGGGCTGGGCCTGAGACGAAAGGCCCTGCTGGGAGCCCCCACTCTCCCACCCCACACTGGAGCGGGGTCAGGCTCCGTGAACTTCCTTATCATGCTTGGGAGGGGTGACATCCCTGATTCCTCTCAGGGGTAGCCTGTCCTTGGAGGCAATAGGCCATGATGAATGTCATTCATTTCCCGATGATTTGTACTCTGTGCCCCTATCCCCAGCGTGGCCCAGCCTGCCTGGCTTCATGGCACACAATCCATCAACCTTCACAATGGCCTCTGATAACACACTATTTGTCTTCTGACTCCAAGACCTACCCAGACCAATGGGCACCGGTAGAGACAGATGGTGAGGGTGGGATGGAGGGACCAGGACAGATGGATGGGCGTCGAGCCGGGACAGCTGGCACTGAGCCATGGCCTTTGGGGGGCTTCTCACATGCCAGGAACAGGGAGAGGGTGGGTCCCCAGGGCCGTCATGTGGCAGATCACAGACTTGGCAACTCATAAAATCATGTCATGAATATGACAATGCCTGACAGTAATAGAATTGTTGACTAATGACATCAGAGACAAATGGAATCAAATTGTGGACAAGGACCCAGGGTCATCAGATCCTATCCCCTGTCTTAAGGTAGTGAATGATAATAATAATAATTAATGATAGCTAATATTTATTTAGTGCCAAGTATAGACACCATTCTAAGTGCTTTACTCTCATTCAGTCATCACAATGTAGTCAGGAAGTATTTTTATCCCCAAGTTACAGAAGAGAAACCTGTGGTTCAGAGGGGTTAATTAACTTGCCCAAGCACAAACAGATATTAAGCAGTGACTCCAGGATTTGAAGCAAATGGGCCTGATTCCAGGCTTCCCCACTACCACGTTTTGTGGCTGCCCAGAGAGCTGTGGTGCCCCGGGCCCAGCACAGTCAGTCATCCCGGGGTGCAGTTCCCCACACCCATACTGGGATTGCACATGGTCCCTAATTTTTCTCCAGACCTACTAGATGCCTGGCACTGTGCTAGGTGTTGGGAATGCAAAGATGAAGAGCCCACACACCTGCAGGACAGGAGGCCCACCCACTTGTCCTGGCAAATCACACACCCTCCCATCCAAGTACCAACCAGGCCCGATCCTGCTTAGCTTCCAAGATCAGAGGTGATAGGACGCGTTCAGGGTAGTATGGCTATAGACACACACCCTACAAAGGCATTTTCTTCTATGCCCAGTCAAAGAAAAGGCATCTCAACCACAAGGTGGCCAAGCAAAGAGCAGGACTCTGCCTGCCCTCTGCCACCCTCTCCATGCCAGGTGATGCAGGCAGAGCACCTGCTCGTTCATCCCAGCAGCTCTTTCCTCTGAATGGGCAAGTGTGTGTGTTTCAGAAGCTGCCCTTGGGCCATCTGGCTGCTCCCCCTCTGGACATCCTTGGCTGAGCCCTTCTCTTGGGCTAAAACCAAACAGGAGGATGGGCTTCCCAGCCTCAGGACTGCTGCCAAGTGCCCACCTACTCTGGTTTATTCAGAAACCCCTGATGAGAGACCTGACATAACTGGGACAAGAGCCTGTCCCTCTGAAGTTATCTCTCTTGGAAGGATCTGCTAAGCACATTTGGACCCCCAGACTGATTGAGGGGAACTGTGTAACTTACTTGGGGGAAGAAAACAGTATCCAATCATGCACAAACATCAAATAGGCCACCTTCAAAGGGTTCTAATCTGTTCATTAAAGCAGGCCCGTCACATGATCCTGACTCAGCAGGTGTTTTTCAAAGGCAGGTAGGGGCCCTCCATGCTATTCCCCCTTTTCCCTCCATGTGCAGGTGTTGGGGCACTCAGATTGTGGGCCCTCAGGTATCTGCTCTGTGCACATCGGGGGGAAGGAGGAAGATACAGAACCAGTTTTGTGCATTATTTTACTCCACTTCACTCCACACCTCCCCAAAAGACCCTGAAGGGATCTAGCTGCCCCATTAATGAAGGGGTGAGCCACCACCAGGTGATAGAAATGTCAACACCTCAGACACACCAAGCACACACATGCCTCAGGGCCTTTGTACTTGCTGTTCCCTCTGCCTAGGACACTGTTCCCCAGGTGTGCACATGACACCCTCCCTCACTTCCCTTAGGTCTCTGCTTAAAAGTGAGTACTTTGGAGACCACCAATTAAAATAGCACCCCTGTCAGTTTTTATCTCCTTACTCCGCTTATTTTTTTTCCATAGTGTTTCTCACTGGTTAATAGATATGTCTGTGTATTTGTTTACTGCCCCCCCCACACACACACACACACATCACTGAGGGCGGGGCATTTATTTTATTTATTAGTGTATCCTAGAAAATTTCTTAAGTGGCCCTTAAAAGCTTGAGTAAAGAGCAGTCATTAGGACTCCTCCCTGTTGGTAACTTGACTGACCAGGAGGGGCACTGGGAGATAGGAAGTTGTGGGGACCAGCTAACTCCTACTATAATAGCTGGGGGCTGGCAGCTTGGCTTGGCTATTTGCAAGGCTAACTTACTCGAGTCCAAGCTGCTACTCACCCTAGACCTCTGATATCCAGGTGGGAAAATAACCGCCAGGAGTGCAGGACAGGTTGGACATTTGTGGGAGTGAGAACTGGAGGGGACATTGGCTCAAGAATCGGTCCAACTGCCCTAACCTTGAGGTCCTTAATAGCCCCAAGTTGAGTGACACACAGACTTCCTTCCCTTCTCAGCTAGGAAATCCACTCCTTCCCAGTCCCTGAACCTCGGGAATTTTTTTTTTTTTTTCCTATAGCTCTTTCTGCTGGTTTTCTGTCTGCTTCACCCTGTTTTAGTTTCACTTTTTTGTTTCTTTTATTTCCTCCCTCTCTCTCCTTGCCCATTTGCCCCCACCACTTTGTCCTCAAAGAGCGGTTGAGTGGACTGAACGAGTGGCATGAATTTCATAATATCAAATGTCTTTCACATCGCCTGGTATAGAGTAGTATTCAACAAATATTAGTTGCCCCCACCCGCATACAACTATAACTAAGTCCTATACACCTTTCTGGGGGCCCAGACTGTAGGATCCCCAGGGGCCTGGTGTCTGCTGCATGGTGGGTTGCAATCCTGTGCGAGAGCTTCCAACCACAGCAGAGGTGGGACACATAGCAGCAGCGCTTCTAGGCAGTAGGGCGGGGAGTCCAGTGGGCAGCACCCAGTCGTTTGGAACATAGCCCCTGAGGCGCCCTGTCCTGCTGCCTCCTCCCTTCCCTAGAACTCTGGGCCCCCGCTCCTCTTCCTTCACCCTTCCTTTACTACTCTTTTCCTTCCCTACCTCTCCTTGTTCAGCCAGATCCCTAAAACCACACAGCCAAACCCCTACTGAACTTTCTAGCTGGTATTTTCAAGTCTGAGCCCGGCCGCCGCTCCTGATTGGCCACGCCCTGTCTGGCTGGCTCCACCCCTCACTCAGACCCCGCCCACCCAGCTCCAGCTTTCAAGCCTTCACCTGTTATTCTGGAGTGAGGGGGAACTTCGGCTCCCTGACCCCTTTCATATGGTTTCTGGTCTTTTTTCTTGCAGACTCTCTCTCCCTTTCCTCAGGCCTCTCATGCAGATTTTCATTCCCTCCATGGCTTTCTGGGCTTTTAATGTAAAGGTTACCTCCACGGCAGTGTTCCCCTGTACCCCCTACACGCATCCTTAGGGTGGGGAGGGAGAGAGGCTTGGCAACATGGAGGAACCCAGGGTGCTGAGATAGGTGCAACCGAATGCTGTGAGGGCCCATTACCCAGGCTGGGGCCAGCTATGGTGCAGTGGATAGAGCCCTGGGCAGGCATCAAAAGACCAGCGTTCAAAATCCACTTTGCCTTTTAATGTCTGTGTGACTTTGGATAAACAATTTGATTGCTTGGGCCTCGGTTTTCTTATCTATAAAACAGGAGGAATTAGCACCCATGTTGGCAGGTGGTGTTGAGACCCACAGTAGGTGCTATGAAATCCTAATCCGTATCAGTCTAGGGGCAAATAGGGCTGCCCTGCCCACTCCTATCCCCAAACCTAGACCAGCTGCAGGAGGTGTCAGAGCTCTAGGCATTGGCTGGTGCCTGGTCCTTGAGGCCAGGAGAGCCATCTGCTCCGTGGCCAGTCCCCAGCTTGGCTCTGGCCTCATCCTGGCTGTGGCTGGTGCCCAGTCCTGCTCTGCCCTCTGGTCTTTGTGGAAGGGGCTCTGGGGAACTGTCCAAGGCAAGAAAGAGGAAGAAGGAAGGGAGGATGGGTAGAAGCTACACTGACTGAGGGTGTGCTGGGCAAATGCCAGGTGCAGCCAGCCACACATGATATGCCATTTAACCTGCCCAGTGCGTAGCTCAGAAGGTACTGTGAATGAAGGAGTGAATGAATGAACCCCCTCATAAGGAAGGTATGATGGTGTCTTTAAATCAGATGGTATATATAAAGCACCTGGCATGTGCCTGGCACACAGTCAGCCCTCAGTAAATGCTACACCCTTCCCCCACTGCCTCCTTGACTGTCCCCTCTCCCTTAATTGGCATGGAACGTGGTGTAATAGAAAGAACACTCAATTTTGAGTCAGAAACATCTGGCTATGAGTCTTGGTTCTTTCACTCATTGACTCATGACCTTGGGCAAATAAGTCACTTAACTTCTCTGGGCCTCAGTTTCTTCATCTGTTAAAAGGGAATAATAACATTGCAGCATGGGTGTGGAGCAAATGAAATATATGAAGAAGGGCTTTGAAAAATCAGAACATAGTTCATATTACCCCTTCCTCCCCATGGCCACAGCATCCTCCCTCCTCCAGACTCAGCACTATTGGCACAGCCCATGACAGATTAAAATCTCAACCTGCGTTAATCGCTGGCTTGGGAAGCCAGCGACCCTGGTTCGGTCCCACATATAAGGGCCAGTGACACTGCCCTCAAAAAAAAAAAAAAAATCTCAACCTGCTTTCCTCACTCCTCTACCTCCACCATCACTGTGATGCCATTCATGGATGCTCTACTCTGGCACAGTACCAGGGCTTGGCCCACCCCTGCCGCCTGGCCTGCCGCCTCCTCTTATCCATTAAGCCCCAGTCCAGATTTCTTTCTCTTTCAATTAAACCGCTTGGCCTCAAGGCTTCTGCCCCTTGAGCCCTGATTTGCATGAACACCCTGTGAATAGCTTTGATTAGAAAGGAAAACCAGCATTTATAACAAGTACTGGTCAGCACTGCCCTGCACCCAGCGAAGAAAGACCGGTTAGACGCTGATCTAACCCAGTGCTGTTTCTTGAGAGACTGGGGCAGGCTGAGCTGGGGGGGAGAGAGCAGGCAGACTCCTGCCAGGGCTTGACTGCTGCTGATGCCCAGCCCTGAAGAGGCTTCCCCCGCATTGGTTCATGGCTCTCCCTGGCATGTCTGTGCATTCCTGTGCCAGTCCCAGATTATCACCCACTCCTGTCGTGCTGGACACATTGGGTCTCCACAGGACTGGTGTGCCAGCCTTATACAGGAGAAGGACATCAAAAGGCACAGAAAAAAGGGGCAGCTTCAGAAGGGGTGCCAGGACTGTCCGGCACCCACCCACTGGAGACCAAAAACCCCCCTACACTCCAGAAGAATTAATGCGGCTTCAACTCTGCCCTACCACACACATAAACTCCACTTCAAAAAGCTCTTTAATTAAGGGTAAATATTTGGAGGGGAACTTTGACATCTTTTTTCTAATTCAGCTGTTTACATCCTTTTTTTGAGTCACAGTCCCCTTTGAGAATCTAATGAAAGCCATGGTGCTTTTCCCAAGTAAAATGCATGTATAGACCAATTTTTTTCATTTAATTCCAGAATCTCTATGAACACTTAAAGCTTCCATGAACTGAGATTAAGAATTTCTGATCAGATCCAACCACTTCATTTTATTATAAAGACACTGAGGCCCAGAGAGGGCAAGTGACTTGCCTATGGTCACACAGCAAATTAGTAGCACAGCTCAGTTTGAAGCCAGGGTTCTAGACTACTGGTTCAGTGTCCTTTCTATTCTCCCAGATGATGTCTCCCTTCACTTTCTCCCCATGGTCCCCTTCTCAGTGAGTCCTCTGCTAGGGCATAGCACAGACCAGAACAAACTGTGTATATTCAGTAAATGGTCATCAAGCCAGCTGGAAGTCAGCCAGCTCCGTTTAGCTGGCTCCTCCCTGCAAGGCCAGAGCAGATGTGGGGTGGTTCCAAAGACAAGTGAGGGGGGCTGGGTCAGGGGTCAGCTGGGTTGTTCCAAGCTGTGGAGTCAGAGAGCTCCAGTCTGTACCAAGCGAGGTGCCAAGAGAAGTGTCCTGAGGCTACAGAGCAGGGGACCTGGAGCATGTCCAGCTTTCCTCTAAATGCCAGCCAGGACCTCAGCTTTTAACACCACTTCCTGCTATCTCTGTTCCTCCTGTGCTCTGGAACCCACTCTGGCTCCCTAGTGCCGTAGCATCAAATTCAGATTCCTTTCCCTGGTGTCTCCTCTGCGTAGGATGAGCTCCTGTCTCCACTGGGGTTATTGCTCCTGTCCTATCCCCGATTGGTGTGCGGATGTGGGCCGGGGGGAGGCGGGGAGAACACGGGAGTGGGGATCTTGCTCTGCCTCACTAGCTGTCTCTGCCCCCAGGACTGCAGTGCAATGCATCTGTGGACCTCATTGGCACTTGCTGGCCGCGGAGCCCTGCAGGGCAGCTGGTGGCTCGACCCTGCCCTGCCTTTTTCTACGGTGTCCGCTACAACACCACAAGTAAGGGAACGTGGGAGAGCAGACCATCTGCTGGGAGGGGGGGCCGGATGGGGAGAGCTTGGGACTTGTTGGAGGTAGGGGAACTAATGACAATGACAATAGCAATACCTCTCATGGGTACAGCCACCATTTAACAAAGGCCAGTTTTGCTCTGCTGGACACCCTGTTCATACTACTAATCCTCACATCACCCCTGGAAAACACTATATCTAACTCTGTAGTGCTCATTCTATTACCAAGACCTCTGAGGCTCAGAGAGGTTAAGGAGCTTGCCCAAGGTCACCAGCTGGTAAGAGGTAAAGCTGGACTTGCATCCATGTCTGTCTGACACTTTCTTCTGTAGTTAACAGAGTGGGTTAGCCTCCAACAACCCCATGAGGTAGGACCGGAACCGTCAGAATAACCCCGACCTTGGGATGAGAACCCTGAGCTCAGACATGTGACAGCCTGCCCACGGCCCTCCGGCCAGGAGGTGGGGACTCAGTTCTCGCTCCACGGCCAGCGGGCGTGGTCTTGCATGCAGGTCCACAGGTGGGGTGGGCATGGAGAAGGACTGACCCAGGGTCTGCTCAGATATTTGATCCCCATGTAAACACCTCACTCCCCTGAGGCCCTGAGCAGCCACCTCCAGGCTTTTCAGCTCCTTGCTATGCCACCTGTCACCCTCAGATTTAATTTGCTCTCCCCTGTCAATGACTCACAGCCCTGTTTATCAAGAGAGCAACAGCTGCAGGCCAGAGGCCCTGACCTGTCTGAGGAGAGGGTGGGGGTCCTAGGTGGGCCCTTAGGGTCTGGTGGGCCTGAGCTCAGAGCCCCAAGAGGGTACAAAGGGTGACCACAGACACCAAGTAGTTTACTCTAAGACCTGCTGTGTGACCTTTAGCACTTTTTTTTTTTTAACCTCTTATGGCCCTCTGGCCGTCTGAGGATGGAGAGGGCTGGCTGCTATGGCTTCTAAGACTTTGTCCAGCTCTAAACTCCCAAGTTCCTTCTCCTGTCCCTCTCTCCTTTACCAGTTGGACTAAGCGGGTTAGGGTTGGGGGCTGCAGCCAAGGCAGGGAGGGAGGGCCCTGGGGAGGCTTTGGGACTGGGCAGGAGGCAGAAACAGCCAGAGCACGCAGCATCATGTGTCTGCAACCACAGCTTGGAACCCACAGAAGGAAAAGACAGGCTAAGAGGGGAGTGCGGAGGATCTTCAGGCAGGAGAAAGGGCAGGAGGACCGAAGAGGAAAACTTGGGGTGCTCAGGTGGCTGGCCTCCAATTTAAAAGGTCCATCTCACAATTAGAAAATAGAGGCAGAGAGGCTGAGAACTGCCCAAGGTCACAAAGCTCGGAGGCAGGGCCAAACTGGGAGTCAGAGCCTCCTGCTGCTACACTCACAATGCTGGGTGCCTACAGGACGAGGCAGCATTGCGCTGGTGCATGATAGGGGGGTTTCCAGGAGGAGGCCCCTCTCCCTCTCAGGCACCAGGTCCTGTCAGTTCCACCTCCAAAGTAATTCTCATGTCTATCTAGCCTTAGCTGCCCTCCATCCCCAGTGCCACTATCCCTGTCCAAGGTACCTGATCTCTAACCCTTGTTTCACATATGACCCTGTGACACCCTTGCTTGGAGTCAACCCTTCCATGGCTCCCTATTGCCTCCATGGTCAGGCCCACACGCCTGAGTGGGGCCAACTGGGCTCTCTGTAAAGCCCTTATAGCCAGCCTTGGACACTGCCCACAAGCTCCCTCCACCTTCGTCTGTGACGAAGTAAAAGTTTTCCGACCTTAGTGCCTGGATATGTGCTACTTGATTTGCCAGCCCTGCCTCAAGTGGAAGCGAGGCTCCATCTGTAACTGGCTAAGGAACCCTCAGCACCGGCCGTCTCTGGGCCTCAGTTGCTCCACCTGCAGGGTGGGTGGGAGGTTTGGGTGGGGTGCTCTGTCAGCTCCCTCACTCTTCCGCCTGTGGTCCCAGGAGAGGAGCTGGGGAGTGATGGTCCCTAGCTGTGGAGGCAGGGCGACAAGCCACCCTTTTCAGTGCCCCAACAGGAGGCAGGTGCCCCCGTGCCAGACCGGTGAGAAACACGCCCATGCAATCAGTAGCATGTGAGAACCCAGCGCTGTACCTAATCATTAGACACTAATTAATTCATTTACTGATGAGGTGCTGCTGGGACTTCCAGGCCTTCCCCTTAATGCCCTCCCTCTGGCTGCATCTGATCTTCAAAAGGATGGGAAGCATTTCCAAAAATATCCATTTTCCCATGATTCTCTGGGAAGACTGCTCAGCTCAGCAATCAAAGACAAGGAGGTCGCATCCTCCCTGGCAACGACTCCCTGCTTGGGTCTGTTTTCTTCCAGGGTCACCTCCTGCCTCCCCACCAAAGCCTGCTCCCCTTGGATGACCCATCCTGGCAGGGACTCCAGGCTCCCACCCACATGTGGGGTGTAAAAGGGGGGGCTTGAGCCAAGAGGGTGCCTCCAGTTATCCCCACCAGTATCCCCTTTGATAGGGATAAGGGACATATTCTGAATCTCATGTGAGGTTATGTAAATACAGCTCCAAGACAATAATAATAAAAATAAAAGCTCACACCACATGCCAGGCAGAGCTTCAAGCACTCTGCACGGGTTAACTAAAAATGCTCACCCAACCATTAGGTAGGAACCATTGTTAAGTTCATTCCTATCTTGCAGAAAAGGAAACTGAGAGGTTGCAGGATTTGCCCAAGGTCACAAGGGTGGTAAGGGATGGCGTCAGGATTTGAACTCAGGCTGCCTGGGTCGAGAGCCATGCTCTTAACACTGCTTTATGCTGCCTTTTGTAGGGCAAGAACCATTCCACCACCCCCACCCCACCCCACCCCTGTGCCCCTTCCAACCAGATCTCTGCCCCCAAGTCTCTTTCTTTGCAGACATTCCAGAGCAGCCTCTGGTCCCAGGCACTTCCGGTCCATGGCAGGGACACTGGGTCCCCAGGCTCCTGGCGTCTCCCCAGGACTCCCTGAAAACCCTGTCACTGAGCCCTCAGCCCTTGGGTAGCTTATCCCTCATTTAGCAATTAGGAGAGAATCAGCAGCATCTTTGCCAACTCTGCCCAAGGGCTCAACTCTGCTGAGACTCAGGTCCACTGGCAGGAAAGCTGAGCAGAGCTTTAAAAATCCATTTAGGGGCCGGCCGAGTGGCGCATTGGTTGGGAGCTGGCTTGGGACACCAGCGGCCCCGGTTCGGATCCCACATGAGGGCCAGTGACACTGCCCTCTACAGCTAACAACAGCTCCACCTGGAGCTGGGCTGCGAGCCCCGGTGATGGTGTGGGCTGCAGCCCCTGCTGCAGTGGGCTGCCATAGGCTACAGTGAGTGGCCGGCAGCCAGCGTGAGCTGCCAATAGCCGTGGTGGGCGACCAGCTAGAGGCCGGACCGATCCGCCCCATCCGGGAAGAGCGCAATGACGATACCAACATGGGCCAGTGCAGCAACGTCCTCCACAACTAGACTGAAGAACAAAAGGACAGCAACTTGTCTGTTCTCCTTCCTCGATTCCTCAATGCTGTTCCCAATTCCCCAATAAAATCTTAAAAAAAAAAAAAAAATCCTTTTAGCCTCATTTCCCCACTGGCATGCTGCGGTGTGAGTAGCCTCTCAATAGAGGGCCCGGGAAGCAGGGTTAGAAAGGAACCTCAGCCTTGCAGCCCTGGAAGCCAGGCTGTGGCTCCCTATCTTGGGGACAGAGCAGCATCTCTGCCGCCACTACCCACCCCATCATCTCCCCCTTGTTCTGATGTTGCCAGTGGAGAGGCAGCTCCCAGACTGAACGGCACTTTGGGGATCAGCTGGTCCAGCGCTCCCTCCTACACACGAGGGAGGGACCCGAGAGGCACTGCCGGCCCAGGTCACTCACGCAGCGCAGCAGCACTAAGCTGGCCCTGGGCCCCGCCTGTCTCCCAGGCAGTCCTGTCTGCCCCTGCCTGGCCCCAGGCTCAGGGACTGGGGCTCAGGCAGCTTCTCCAGCCCTCCTCCTGCCCCCTGTGACATGAGGGTCAGCAGGAACCATAAAAAGGCCTGCAGCTGGAAAGCGGCTGCGTTGGAAACGGCTCAGGACTCAGTTCTCTTCCAGCGTTGGCTGGAATCTGGGCCAGAATTACTCAAGGAAACATCTTTGGAGCCACCAGTGGCAGAGAAGGGTACAGGGCAGGGCAGGGTGAGAAGACACTCCCGATTTGCTTCCGGGTTTTAGGGCTCTGGCGCCCTGGGGTGGGGACCCCTTTGTATAGCTCCAGCCACCCCAGAGTCCTGAAGCCAGGCCTCAGACAACAGATGCCCTTCCCCATCTTCTTAGAAAGGGACAGGGGCTGCGATCAAAGACAAGGAGGTTGCATCCTCCCTGGCGATGACTCTCTGGTGGCTGCACGGACCCCCACCCCTCCCACAGCCATTCTCCTGTCTTTTATCCCAAGTGCCATGTGCCAGGCTGGAAGCCAGCTACAGCAGATCCTAATAATGAGATACTTGCTACACGGGACCCCTCCCCTGTGACATCTCCAGCACACTCCTGCCACCTCTCCTTTTCTGTTGCAAGAGCCTCCACCATGGATGTTCCCACCACCTGACCCTCCAACATAAGGCCTGCTGTGGGAAAATGCCACCATGGGGACCTTCCCCAACACCTGCCCTGTGAGCCCTACCCCATTTGATACACTGCCCGTGAGGACCCCTCCCCATAAGAAACCCCATCACGTGAACCCCTGTCATTTTCTGTGCCATGGGAGCTGTCCCCTCAAACCCTTCCACATGGCCCTCCTTGTGAGTGAAAATTGACTCTTCAGATCTCACCAATCTTTTTTGCTGAGACCCCAGAATGGGAGATTTCTCAGAAGGGTGCCTACCACGTGATCTGCCTCCATATAAAGGCTTGCAGAGCAACAGCTCAGGGAGCCTGCCCATGGGCCAGTCCTGTGGGCGTGATGGTGCCAGCTGGAATGGGCAGAGTCGTGGCTGCACTGGCACGTGTTGGAGTCGCCACCGTACCGCTGTTGGAGGCCACTGGACCGAAAGATGGGGGTGTACTGAAGTCCCTCTCCCCAGCTTCCCCACAGCCCCCCAGCAGTCAGGCCCCGGTGCTGGTCCAGATGGATGGATAGATGGACCGACGAAGGGACAGACAGGTGCCCAGGGTGTTCTTTGAGAGAGGAGCCATGGGTCACTCTAACTTTCCTTTTTCCAGATAACGGCTACCGGGAGTGCCTAGCCAATGGCAGCTGGGCTGTCCGCGTGAACTACTCGGAGTGCCAGGAGATCCTCAGTGAGGAGGTGAGGCTGGCCACAGGCTGCCTTTCTGAGGGGTTAGCCAGGGCCCCCAGCCAGGGTTTGTGCTGCTACGGGGCTGGTGGCCAGTCAGGGTCCGTGAGCCAGGGCGCACCTGCAAGTGACCCTGCAAGTGGGCTTCCGGTAGCGCTGAGCCCGGTCCTGCAACCCCCCCCCCTTCCGTCCATCCCTCCCTCCCTCCCGCCCCCCTTCCTCCCTCCCTCCCCCCTTCCTTCCTCCTTCCCTCTTTTCCTCCCTTCCTCTCCTCCCTCCCTTCCTTCCTCCCTTCCTTCTATCCACACACACTATTACTGGCTGTCATCCATTTCCATCCCACCCACCTGAACGGCACATTCAGATCCAGCCAGGGGGCTCTATCCGAATCAGAGATAGGGGTGAGGGAAAGCAACGAAGTTCTAAACAGCCCTTGGAAAACCTTGAAAATATTTCAATGTTTTTGAGAAGATGTTGCTTCCACGGAACACAGAACCCAAAGGGACAGATGGGAATACAGAGAAAGTCGCCCTCCCACCCCTGGGCTCTCTCCTCAGAGGCAACCATTTTGCCAGTTCCTTAAGTGTTCTTCACAGACGTTCTGTGCATATGCAAGTAATTACGTACCTATATCCTTTTCTGTTTTTACAGAAACATTGCATATTATACATCCTGTTCAACACCTTGCTTTTTTCATATAATTATCCATCTTGGTGATTGTTCCATATCAGCACATAAAGAGCAACTTCATTCTTTTTTACATTTGTATAATATGGTGCAGATGTACCATAATTTATTTACTCAATCTTTATTCTCAGTCTTTGGTTGTTACCAACAGTGCCACAATGAAAAATCTTTTCGGGGTGACATTTGGCAGATGCACTGCTATACTTATCTTCCTGGTCTTGCTGCTCTGTCCCCCGTGTCCCCTTCCCTACATCTCCACCTCCCCTTCAGTGGGTGCTGAGGTAGGTGGGGGTCATCGAGCTGGAGGAACCAGGGAGCAGAAAGCCAAGGGCAGAGGGAGGATGCCTCAAGGCGCCTGAGGTCCCCAGGCTTCTGGGGCGTGGAAGAGAGAGGGGCTGGTCTAGGCTGTCCGGAGAATTCCAGTGCTTTAGAGATCTAACTGGAAGGGAACTTGGAGACCCTCGGTCCCAATTTGATCTGTCTGGGAATAAGTCACTCGGAACATTTGTTGAAATTCGTGTCCCAGGGCTACACCCAACACCCAGTAAATCAAACTCTCTGAAGAGGACCTGGGAATCTGTCCCCAAGGGGCCTTCTGATGGGGAAAAAGTGAGAAACTCTGCTTTAGTGCAATCCACCTCACTATAGGGAGACTGAGGCCCAGAAAGGGGGAGGGACTTACGCAAGGTCACGTGACCAGAGTGAGTTAGAGCCTGCAACCTGGAGCTTTGGGGTCCGGGCTCTTCTTTGCCTACTGCTAAGTACTTGGTGTGAAGTGAGGCCGATGGTGGGATAACAGCTTTCCCCACCTAATACCCGACCCAACTCTGCTTTGGCTGCCTGGCTGCCTTGCCTCACGTCACTGAGATATTGGGGCTCCACTGTCCCCTTCCAGAAGCTGCAAAGATGGGGCAAAGCTTAGCCTAAAAGAATGGTGCTGCTTTGGCAGGGTGAGAGTTACTCGGAATATAGGGGGAGAGGCTCCCTAGCATTTCATATCACACAGGCCAGGCCATGTGGTCCACCCCAGGCTGGGATGGTGGGTAGGGCTCCCCAATGAACTGACCTAAGGATAGATAGCCCCTAGGTTGCTAAGCACCCATGCAGGAAGCCCACCTGGGGAGTCCTGGGGCTCGGGAGGAGGGCATCCCCCTGAATTGGAGGAGGGAGGTGGGGTCCCAGATCAGGAAACAGTTAGGTCAGAAGAGTTGGGTTTGGTTGGGGGGTAGGGTGGACAAGTAAACCAATCAGTGGGGTGGCCACACCACACAGTAGGATGGGAAATGGGGCTTGTACTCAGGAGGGCAGGTCAGTGCTGCCAGCAATTATTAAGACCACGTGATGCCCAGAAAGGGGTGGAATAGGGGTGGTATGGGGGCAGCACAGCTAAGGCAAGAAGTCTTCAGGCCCCCTTCACATCCGCCGTGTGCTCTGACCACCCTGCTGGGTCTGCAAAGCCAGAAGCAGACCATGTATCTCCCAGTGGATGTATCTGCAACTGGAGGTCAGGTGGCCAGCCTCTTGCCTTGGGACAGACAAGCCCTCTCCCTCCCCTCCCCTTCTCGGACATCAGCAAAGCTGGAGGTGCCAGCTGCTCCCCGCAGCCCCCCTGCATTGGGGCCTCTGGAACGTCAGGGGAAGTCCGCGGTTCACCCAGATGTCTCCTGCTGTAGGTTAAGCCCCGTCCTGCTGGTTGGCTGGTGGGGGACACTCAGCGGCCCTTTCACATCCCCAACACCCTTCAAAGACTCAAGGACTCAAGGGCAGAGGTCGGCTGCCCTCAGCCTTCCCTTCTCCCTGCAACTCCCACCCCGTCTGCCAAGACAGGGGTCTCTCTCTCTCTCTCTCTCTCTCTCTCTCTCTCTCTCTCTCTCTCTCTCTCTCTCTCCTTCTCTCCCGTCCCCACCAACGGGCTTAGGGCAACAAGGAGAATGCAGGAGCACCAGCTTCTCATCAGCGCCCCCCTTTGTCAGTATGGTGGGAACTACATGGGCTTTGGGGCCAGAAAGTTTGGGGTTTGGGATTCTGGTCCCAGCACACTTCTGTTTGACTCTGGGCAGGTAACTGGTATGGGGCCCCACCAAGTCCCAGCTTCGTGGTCCGTCTGTAAAAGGGTCAGAGTACTATGGTCTCTGCCTCCCGGTAGAGGAAAGGCAGCGTCTGCCTGGGTCTTGGCCTGTGGAGGGAGGGCACTCCTTCACCCCTCTGCCTGTCATCTCATCTGAGGTCAAGGGAGGTGGTGGTCTACCTGGCGGGTGGGAGGGTCACTGATGAGGAGACCACTGATGACATGCGCACCCCTTCCTCTGATCGCTGACATCCCTCCAGGGTGCAGTGCTCACCCCCTCCCCGACCTGCCCTGCCTGGCTTTGCCACCCACTCTTGCCCACCCCATTGCCTAGCACTCTGGGTAATGAAATAATTTAAGCAGTGGAAATGGCATCCCTTCTGCCAGCCCCCGGACACGCCAGGCCCCTCTCCACCCCCAGGACTCCCTGTTTCCTCCTGGGGCTTCTCCGAAGAGGAAGAGCGTCCAATTAACCTAAGCAGCCAGTTTGGTTTCTCAGCTCTGGGCCCTGGCTACGCCCTAATTAACCAGCACCGGGGGGACTGCAGATAATAGATTGGCACACCGGCTGCCTGTGAAATAGGACTTGTGAGGGCGCCCAGAGGCCAGGCCACAGAGGAGACCTGCCCACAGCCTTCACCCCCAGGGATAAGCTCCCCGTTGGGTAGCTTGGCTCATGCATGGCCCAGCCCTCTGGGGTGGCACGGACTCCCCAGCACCACCCTGCACTGGTGCCCAGCCCCCAGATCATCACCCCCCATGCACACACTGTGTCCCTCCATGCAGTGACACCCCCGCAGCTGCAGACTCTCCCCCACCTCCCATGACACGTGCACATACTCTGCTCCCCTCTCCCACAGCCTGCTGAGCACAGGGAGCCATGGCCTTGGCACATCCGGGGAGGCCAGCCTTGGTGGGACAGGACTGGGACTCTGTGGGCGTAGGCTCACTGCTCATTGTGGGCTTGGTTGGACCAGAGCTTCTGAGGTGCTTAGGGCTCACCTGGGCTTCTTGCCAAATGAAGATTCCTGACTATGAACCTGGGGTGGGTTCCTAGAACCCAGAAGATTCCTGCCATCTCCTAGGTGATGCTAATACTGCAGGTCCAAGGCCACACTTAGAGGAGCTGGGAGCGGGCCAGTGAGGGAGAAGCTCAGAGAACCCAGGCGGAGCCCCAGAGAGGGTGCCCAGGGCTGAGAGAGTCTGGGGCTGGAAGTCTTGGCAGGGGCAGAGGGCACCAGGCACGGAGAGGTCACTGCGCCATCCTGAGAGGCATCGGGACAGAAATTCTGACATGCTGCCTTTTTGGACAAGGTGTGTCTTGCAGCGTCTGGTCACAATTGGGTAGACACTACTTATTGGATTCTGGTCACTGAGGGTACAGCAGAGTGGCCTCTGCCTAGTGCCACACTATGCCGCCTTCTTCAGGGTACCTGTCAGTCTTAGGTCTCCAAACTGGACAGGGACAGAGTGCCGGTCAGGTCCCCAGGGATTGGCTGTGTCCATTTGTCCTTCGGGTATCCCAGCTGCTTCGGCAGTTTAATGGTGGCTTTCACGCAGGAGGTCACAGACTGTCTCTGAGGGTAGCTGTCATAAGGGTCTTTCAGAGTGTCACTGTGTGCCTCTCACGATATTGCTGGCTGTTCTCTCTGGGTGACATTGATTACCTCTCAGGGTGTCTCTGACCATCTCAAAGGGTGTCTGGCCATCTCTTGAGTGTGGCTGGCTGTCTCTCCCAGTGATACTGGTCATCTCTTGGGGTGATGCTGCCTTCTGTCCAACAGCCTTCTTGGACGCTCTCCGCACTGTAACCCCCCACACACACACCCCACCCCCAGCTGGCTTGCTCTTTTCAGGCTGTATCTCAGATGTGGCAGCTGAGAGACCAGGCTGGAAACCAACCTGAGCCTCCAGCCTGAGGAGTCACGCAGAGGCCACCCCCAAACGATTTGGCCCAACTCTCCCCTTTCAGCCTCGGTGGAGAAAAACCCCTTATAAACCCCCATACTTCCTACAGAAGCCCAGGATGGAGAGTGCCCCTGTTTTCAGTCCCTGCTTGTCCCCCAAGAAATGTACTGTTGGATACAGGGGAAGAAGGGTCTTTAAGACCAAGCAAAACTGGATTCCAACTGCTGGCTGGTTGGCTTGTGCCGATTATGCAGCCTCTTCAACTGGAAAGAAAACACGGACAAAAGGACAGTCTCAGAGGCAGTTGTGAGAAAGAAAAGCAGTGACATCTGTAAAGTACCAGGCCTAGTACCCCACATACAGTAGGTGCTTAATAAGTGACTCATCTCGCCCCGAACCAAACCAGCAGGTGCAGCCCCTGTGGGGGCCAGGGCGGGGCAGCTGCTGTCAGGTGGTGGCGGAGGTGAAGCCACTCCCATGCTCTCTGCTCCTTGTTCATGGGGCCTGTGAACAAACCTGGGGCGTCGCGCCGTTCTGGGCTCCCAGACTTTGTTATTACCCAGGGGCTTTGCAGCGCGGAGTTGTGGAAAATTTAATAAAAGGTAATTAAGTACCAGCTCCAGACTGGATGTGTGCAAGGAGTCTCCAGCTTTGTTATCTGCTGCTAGGCGCTCAAAGACCCTCCCAGTTTGCATGGCTTTCTTCTCTCTCTGTCTCTCCTGCCTCCATTTACACCTCGCTGGGTCTCAACCCCTTCAAGCCTGAGTTGCTAATGTGATTTCCTGCCATGTTCCTGAAAACCTCTGCTAGGAAAAGCAGCCCCTGCAGCAGAGTTCCTAGGATTCTGGACCTCAGAGGTTGTGCAGGGAGGACACCCCTTCAGAAGGGGTGTGGCGCCCCCCGCCCAGGAGAACCGGGGAGGGAGGGCTTGGATGCCTGCTAGATGTCCCATGGCGGAGGCACACCCTGTGGGTGGGTGAGTTTGGGTCTCACTTTCCTCATTTGGAAAATGGATAGAGGGAGACTTGCTCCCTTAGGACCATCTATATATGAAATGAATGAAGTAATGACGTTAGGGACTTTGCTACAGTCCTGGGACAGGATCGTGCCCACTTCAAGCTGATCCCCTGGGCCAGGCATAGGACCTGGGAAGCGAGTTATGCAGCCTGGGAGATAGTTTCTAATGATTTTGTGGATGCCAATCTACAGCAACTGCCCCCACCTTGCTGATAGGGGCAGGCTTCAGCTGTAGCAGGAGGGCTTTGGGGGTAATTGAGAAGACAGTGGCTCCCCACCCACCGCAGAAATGGGGGGAGGAAAGAAGCCCTGGACTGTTGGTGTCTGCACCCACCAGGGCCAGGCTGCTTAGACTAACTGAAAATGTGAGTGGGAGAGCACACCCGCGAGCCGTGTGCACGTGTTTGTGTGTGCAGAACGAGGAACGCTGTGTGATGTGGAGAGTCACGGTAACTGATGTTTGTCCAACAGTCCGGAGCAGTGGACAGAGCATGGGATTCAGGACAGACAGACAGGGAAACACAGTCTCAAATTATATAGTGCTGCTCCAGGGCAGTGTGTGGCGCACAGCCTGGGCTCAGGAAGCGGGTAACTATTGTTAGTATTGCCCGCTCTGTCCGGGCCACCCACTGGGGCTGTCCTTACACTTCCAAATGGGTGCAGGGGTGTGGCTGTTCGGTAGTCTCACCTCTACCCTTCTCTCCGGCCTCAGAAGAAGAGCAAGGTGCACTACCATATCGCTATCATCATCAACTACCTGGGCCACTGCATCTCCCTGGTGGCCCTCCTGGTGGCCTTTGTCCTGTTTCTGCGACTCAGGTAAGAAGGCCCCAGCACTGTCCCCAGGCCCTGAGCAGGGCAGAGAAGTCAGCTGCAGGGGGCTGCTGGGAAGGGGAGCCCTGCCCCCTCACCTCAGTGGGAGGGGGTGACAGATATAGAGTCCCAGATCTCCTGGAGCCTCTGACAGGGTTCCTTCTGTCCCCTTGCCCAGCAACTGCTGGGGGAGGGAGGAAAAGGGGGGGCAGGGGAGAGGGAAGGCCAAAGCATCAGAGCTGATACCTGGGAGGGAGGCATCCTGCTGGGGGGCCTTTTATGTGTTCTGACTCTCAAACCTGGAACTACAGGGAGGGGAGGGGTGCCCAGGGAGAAGGGGCAGCCCCTGGTCCCAGTAAGCAAGCAGCCTCCAGTCCTGAAGCATGGGCTGTAGTAGGCTCTGCCCCAGGAGCTTAGGTCTGGGCTGGCCACGGGGAGGAAAGGCCCCTCCGGGCATCAGGAGAGCCCCTGCTGCCACCTCCCAGTGTGACTTAGCCAGTCAGCCCCACTCCTGTTCCCCATCCATACATCTGGGCTAGAGTGGCGCTGCAGCCTGTCCCTCATCCTCTCTCCCCTCTCCTTGCTCCCGTTATCCACCCTCCCCTGCTGCCCCCAGGAGCATCCGGTGCCTGAGAAACATCATCCACTGGAACCTCATCGCGGCCTTCATCCTGCGCAATGCCACGTGGTTTGTGGTCCAGTTTACCATGAGCCCTGAAGTCCACGAGAGCAACGTGGTATGTCCTGGAGAGGCAGGCTGGGGGCAGAGGAAGGCTCTGGTGCAGCTGCCCTGGCAGAGGAGGGCCCAGGCCAGGCCTTGGGGCCCATAGAATGGATCGTGGGAAGAGCGGATCCTGGGGGGTGTCCCATCCTGCCAAGAGGAAGCCCCGGGCCCAGGGTGGGGTACTGCTGCTGCCCCCGCTCCGTCCACCAGCTCATCATCATCTCTGGTGGGGCTGGGGCGGCAGGCCTGGTGCAGGTTGGTGACAGCTGCCTACAACTATTTCCACGTGACCAACTTCTTCTGGATGTTCGGGGAGGGCTGCTACCTGCACACGGCCATCGTGCTCACCTACTCCACTGACCGGCTGCGCAAGTGGATGTTCATCTGCATTGGCTGGGGTGAGAGAGCCAGCCCCCACCGCAGCCCCAGCCGGACTGCCGTCCGCTCACCCGCCCAGCCTCAGGCCGGTGGGCTCTGGGACCAGTAGGATGGTGGGGTGTGCGCCGCAGCCCGCTGCCCCTACTTGGGGGTGGGAGCATCTTGAAGGAGGCGTGTTGGGCAAGTGCGTTTGAGCTCTAGCCTGCCTCTAGGCTCTGGACAACACTGGGGGACTGCAGGCCCTGCACCCCTAGGCCCCACTGACGGGCTCTGTGACAGACGGTCTCTTCTCCAGGTGTGCCTTTCCCCATCATCGTAGCCTGGGCCATTGGGAAGCTGTACTACGACAATGAGAAGTAAGTCACCTTCCCTTCACTGCCCTCGGGGCCCCCTGAACCCCATGATCCAGGCTTTCAGCCTAGTTCTGTCTGACACTCCCCAGGGGCCTTCAGCCACATCACTGTCCCTGTCAGGACCCCAGTTTCTTCATCTACAAAGGGTGACGCTGGGGGCCACACTCAGTCCAAGGCCCCCTCCCCGTGCTCTGCCTGAGTTGGGGCTGTACTGGCAGATCCAGGCTCTTTGATCTGTCTTGGGCTCTCACGACAGGCAGAACCCCATAAGAGTTACCAGACTGCCCAGGTTCTGAACTATGGCTCCATCATTAAGTAGCTATAAGACCTTGGGCTAGTAACTACAGTGTGCCTCAGTTTCCTCATCTATAAATGTACATCCTAATAATAGTACCTCCTTCAAAGGGTTATTGTGGGGATGATATGAGTTAATGTACCAGGGGTACCAAAAAAGTGTGTACAAGTGGACCCTTTCGTCAATGTTGCTCAAGCAGTAGTTCGCCGTAATCAGAAGTGTCTGGATGCTGATGGGAACCACTTTGAGCACCTCCTATAATTGCAGAAGTCAAACGTGACTTGTATTCATCTTTTGTTATCAGTATATATCGAGTATTACAATTTTAATAGTTTTCCTTTCTTAAACTGTGTATACATTTTTTGGCACCCTTTGTATATTCAGCATTTAGGATAGTGTCTGACACATAGTAAATGCTATATAAATGTTTTCTGTTAATTTTAAGATTTTTTTTGAAAAAACAATTTCATGGGCTTCATAGAAATCGATCAACGATCTCAGAGGCTCCTTCTAGCTCTGAAGTCCTGAGGTGCCTTATTAAACAGGCAGAGGTATTTCCAGCCACCCCTGAAAACCAGGCTTTCGCTGCCGTGGTTCTCAGCCTTAGCTCCCATTAGAGTCATCCAGGCACTTTTCACTAAAAAGTACGGGTGCCCAGGCTTGACCGCCAGGCTTGGATGTAATTGGTCTGGAGTGTCACCTGGGCGCCAGCATGGTTTTAAACTGCCCAGGTGATCCTTCTGTGCAGCTAAGACTGAGTACCACTGAGAGACAGAGGCAGAGAAGGGGCCATAGACAGGGGAGCGCCCCGATCTTCTCTGCCAAAGTGTTCTCAGGAACCCACTGTCTGACCGCAGTTCTGGACAGCCTCCCTCACAGTGACAATTCTTCCTCACCTTTATAGAGGGAAGGGTGGCCACCACAACTTCACTGGGCTGGACAAGGAGCCTGGAAAATTATGTTCATATTCATCAGGTTGATCCTTCCTAACTCTGGCTGGCTGGCTCTCCAGGTTTGCACAGCCGGTAGGGTGGGGATGGGGGTGGGGGGCAGCTGACAGACACGACTGGGGGACTCAGTCCCAAAGCAGCAGCATCCTGAACCCTGGGTGACGGTGCCTGAGCCTGCAGGGCCTGCAGGTGTGGATGCGAGTACAGGGGAGGAGAGGAAGCAGTTTTCCCAAAGCTGCCCGGTGTGCGTGTGTGTGCACCTGGGAAAAGCACGCCTGAGTTGTAGAGAGTCGGCCTGAGTGACTTTGGAGCGCCACCTCGTGGTATGATGCTGATACTGCAGCAGAAGGGATCCAGGCGTGGGACATCTGAAAGAACTTGCGTCTAGACCCAAAGCCAAGGACGGGAGTTGGCCTCAGACAGCTCACGTCTGGTCTGCAGTGTTTCTTGAAAACTTGAATTAGTTGCCAATCTTTAAAGCGCGAAGAGGTTTCACAGAAACTCTCCTTTCTGGTTTACGGAGGCATCACGAGATCTAGGCACTGTGGGTCTGCCTGCCCACAGGGTCATCCTCTCTGCACAAAGACCTAGGACTTCCTGGGTGCCCCATCCCTGCCCATGCCCAAGACCTCCCTAGAGCTTGCTGGAGGGATCTTAGGAAAATGCAATGGAAGTCTGCCTCCTGCGACAGGTATCTCTGCCTCAAGGTTGTTCAGGCTGCAATTGAACAGATTCAGAGATTGCTAGCTGTTGGGTGCTCACTCTGTGACAGGTATAGGACAAAGGCACCACCAGTGGGCGTGTTCCAGAGCCACAGTGGGGGCTGAGGGGTGTGTTGGGCCCACTGTTCCATGGTCTTTTCCACGGTCTCTTCCCTGCCATACTGCCAGCTTCCAGTATTACATCTCGTAATAGAGGATGCAGTCCATTCTGCGGATGGGATAACTGGGGCACTAATGGTGGGATCAAGTGGCTTGAGCTTCTGCCAGGGATGACATTGAGGCGCCCAGAGCCTGGCTTCCAGCCCCTGGTCCTGCCCTGACCAGCACTGCCCTTCTCCCATGCCACTGACCTGGACCCCCTCCTCTCGCCTCCCCTCCGTGGCCTTCTAGGTGCTGGTTTGGCAAAAGGCCTGGAGTGTACACCGACTATATCTACCAGGGCCCCATGATCTTGGTCCTGCTGGTAAGAACCTGGGTCGGGGGCAGGAGAGAGGGGCACAGTGGGGAGGGGCAATCAGTCCCTACTGTGGACCCCAAGGATACCTCTGCCTAGAGGTGGGGGTGCAGGGCCAGGAGTGTGCTAAAGAAGGGGCGGGGGAGAGCCGCAGGGAGGACCAAAACCAGACCTGAACCGGCCGAATCCCTGACCTGTCCTCTCACTCCCCACCCAACACCTTGCACACATACATGTCCCACTGTGTGCTCACATTGCAGATCAATTTTATCTTCCTTTTCAACATCGTTCGCATCCTCATGACCAAACTTCGGGCGTCCACCACGTCTGAGACCATTCAGTACAGGTAGCCAGTCCTGCCTCCCGCCATTCCTGGGGCTCCAGAGATCCCAGCCTCTGACCCAGTCTCTCTCCCCTTAGGCCTGGCAGTGCCTCCCCAAACCCCAGCTCCCCCGGTCTCAGCCACTGCCCTCTCTAGGCCCCTCTGGGATGGGCTGTGACTCTGGGCCTCCCCACCTGCCCCACCCCAGGAAGGCTGTGAAGGCCACTCTGGTGCTGCTCCCTCTCTTGGGGATCACGTATATGCTCTTCTTTGTGAACCCCGGGGAGGACGAGGTCTCCCGGATTGTCTTCATCTACTTCAACTCCTTCCTGGAGTCCTTCCAGGTACAGCGCCCTTCCCTCCCTCTACCCTGCCCCCCACACACACCTCCTGGGGTGGGCATTCTCCCAGGCAGAGGCTTGGAGGGAAGGGGGCAGCCTGGAACCTGGATGGGGCCACCCCCGCGCAGTCTCTTCACCTGCCTTCTCTCTCCACCCCAGGGCTTCTTCGTGTCTGTGTTTTACTGTTTCCTCAACAGCGAGGTAAGGACCCCAGGCTGGAGCTCAGGATGGCAGGAGGCCATCTGAGGGACCAGAGTGGTCTGTAGCCTCTTCCTGCCCTCCACATGCTGGCCCTCTCCTCCCCAGGTCCTTACGGGAACGCTGCTGGGAGCCCCGGGAGGGCCATGCTGCTCCTGTGGTGGCAAGCCCATTCCTTTGCTCCCCTAGGCAGTTGGCATGGGGAAACTAGGACCTCAGTCTCATCAATGAATCTGTGAAATGGGTTGTTGAAAACCAGCAGGGGCTGAGCCCTGGGACGGGATGCGTGGGGATTGAGAGCAGGGATTCTTCATGGTAAAGGCCGTTTGGTACCTTCTTATGGGTTAGAAAACCGCACCCCTTCCTCAGAACTCTTGAGAAAACTGTCCCAACAAATATGCAAATCAACGATGTTGAGGATGTGAATGTTACTACCGCTTTTGTGGCCCCTGCGCACCTCACACCTCTGCACTGCTCACCTGTTCAGCTGCTTATGGCAGCCCCAGGGGAAAGAGGGGTCCAGAGTTGAGATCCGAGCTCAGATGTTATGCTCTGCTCTTTGCCTACAGGTCCGCTCTGCCATCCGGAAGAGGTGGCACCGATGGCAGGACAAGCACTCGATCCGCGCCCGTGTAGCCCGCGCCATGTCCATCCCAACCTCTCCCACCCGTGTCAGCTTTCACAGCATCAAGCAGTCCACGGCGGTCTGAGCTGGAGGGCCATTGGGGCAGACCCCCGAGATCTATGGTGGGGAAGATGGTCACCAGGCTCAGTTGGCTGCTCTGTCTGTGGAGGGGACCAGCCCTTCCCACACCCTGTACCCCCAGGAGCCCTGGCACTGGGACCTGGGAGGCCCCTCCCTGACCCCTGGCTGAACAAGAGAAGCCTGTCTGGGTCCCAGGACAAATGGAAAATAACCCATAGGACTGAGCTGAGCCAGTCCTCCTCAGAGACTGGACTGGGAATGGAGTGGGGATGGGGAGCTGGGAAACCCAAAGCAGCACATGGTCCCTCCAAGAGATGTCTTCTCCCAGCACACAAGGTGGCCAGTGCCCTGGAGAACTAGGGCTTCCTCAGCAACTGTAGGGGCCGTTCGCTGCCCCAGGGGCATCATGGGAAACTCTTGCAACAGCATCCTAACCACCATGATGATGCTTCCAGGCCTTAGCAATGCCTTCCCATGCCGCTGGGAACCAACACCACGTTGTCAGAGCCCTGGAGACATTAGAAATCTGTGGCACCATCAGACATCAGGCCATATCATTAGAAATCCTCCCAAGCCACCAGAACTTCATGTGGCCCTGTGGCACTGCCACCATAAATGCCCTGCCTTGCTGCTTTGCACCCTTGGACCTTTACTACCCTACTGGCCACATGGGCTCCCTCTCCCTAACCTCCTGTCTCAGGTGTCTCCCACATTGTGAGAAGATGGGGGCGGGGGAGTGACAGAGTAGCCTGTGGGCAAGAGCCAAGGGTGCCCCAACCAAGCCAGCCTCCCTTTGAGGAGACAGAGAATAATACTTGGGACCATCGACCTGCTGGCTTCTGAGATCTGGCCTCTGGGCAACCTGTCTGGTGGTCACAGGGAGCTTGTGGCCCCTGGATGGCCTCTGGGGCAGCACCGTTAGCTAAACCAAGATCGGAGAAGGGGCAGGACCCTCAGCCCCTCTCTGCCCCTAGTGCCCCGGGCCAAATAGCCAGCTGGTCGCTTATACCTGGGTACAGACTGGCCCAGCCTTCACTGGACCCACCCATGTCCAGAGGTACTGGACAGCCAAAGCAGGGTTTTGGGGGTACAGGGGTGGGAGATGAGGGTGGCTGATGTAAATAATAATATTTATCTTTCGACCAGCATTTGTGAAGTTCTGGACTGTGCCAGGGCTGGGGGGAGGGCCCCACAGGGAAATGGAGGCCATTTTCAGTGTTCAGGGCTACTGTGCGGCTGGGACATGTGATGGCACTCACACCCATCAAGGACAATGGGGTGCTGGGTGAGCCCCTGAGGGCTAGTAGAGGGCAGCGGAGAAGAGGTGGGTCCTGCCACGCCCAGTTGATAAGGACAGCTCTTATAGGGAGACAAGGGCCATGGGTGAATGAACGGTGGGCAGGGGTTCAACTTGAGCAAAGGTGTGGCAGTGGGACCAGACAGGAGAGTGTCCCAGCCCCAGAGGAGGAGGTGAGCTGGGAATGGGGAGCAGGTGGGGTGTGTGGCCAGGAAAGGAAGGCGGCAGGAAGCGGGGGTGTGCACCACTCGGCAGCTGGATCTTATTCTGCTGTGGGTGCTTGGGGACCAAGAGTGGGACACGGCTCTGTCTTCCCACATGAGGGACGAGGGATATTTACCCACCGGCTCCTTCAGTCACGGGATGAAGGTTGCTCCCAGGGGTCATTAATCCCCTTGCACGTCCCACAGCCACACTGACCACAAGGAGGCCGAGAGCGCCAGCCACAGCAGCGTGTGGTGGGAGCTGGGATGAGCTGTGTCCTAAACTAGGCGGGTGGACACAGAAACTCCACTCCTGACACACAGGGCCTGGGGCAGCCTGGGCCTTGGCCCTGGGTCCCTGACCAGGAAGGAGGGCCACGCAGTGTGTGTGCACGCACCCAAGGGCATGTGGTGAGGACACCAAGAATCGGCTGAGATGACTGGTTCTGAGAGATCCAAAGCTCCCTGAGGGACGGGAGGTCCAGTGGGTGAGGGTCTGGCATCAGGGAAGAGCTAAGAGTGTCCCCGAAGGACATGTGGGGTACCCTGCTCTGCCAACTCCCCAAGCTCTGTCCCCTTAAGTAGATGGGGAGGGGGCCCAGCTGAACAGAAGAGGTCATGGGGAAGGGACCAGGGGCACCAGGACACTGATAGGTTGACAGCTTTCAGAGCCACTGCGGGGAGAAGCCCATAAAGAGTCCTGGCTGGCAGGAGGGACTACAAAGTGACTGATGAATCTCAAATGGTCACAGTCGAGACATCTTTCTCAACCCCGCTTTTCACCCAGTGAAGGAGAAGGGAGAAGGTGAGGCTTTTCCTGGACAACGGTGGGATGTGGGGGATGGGGCCTCCCGGGACGGAGCAGCCTCAGAGGAGCTGAGGGACTCCGGGGCTTGAAGGCGTCTTGAAGGGGCCACATGGGGAGTGCCCCCCTTTCCTGCTTGTGTCTCCTGGTGGCTTTAGCCGAGGGGCTCCCTCTGAGCACCTACTGTGCACTCCGTCCTGTGTGAAGGAAAGACAAGCTCCACCCCCAGGATCTACACCAGCAATTGACTGCAGATGAGAGTTGCCAGCTCTGGAAGGCTGTCGGAGGAAACCTCCAAGTGGAGGCCGCCCGTCATCAGAGGAGCTGCACGGGGGTCCCTGGGCAGGTGGGGCTGGTCCAGATGAGCCTCGGGACCCCTCCCATCTAGAGACTAAGGGTTGGCAGGGGCGGGGCGGGGGGACTGCTTCAGACACAGCTGGGAAGATCTAAGCCCCAAATACCTGCAGCTCCTGTGCTGAGCAGGTGCCCAGAGTTGAACCCTTCCACAGCTGGTGTGTGTTCTGGGCTCCAGGGCTGGGGTGAAGGCAGTGCCCAGATCGGGTTTCTGAAGGTCATGCTGCCCTGGAGTTTGGCTTGTGGGTGGCGTGAGAAGAGGTCGGTGGAGGTGCAGTGGGCCAACAGACACACACATCACTACGCTGTGGGGAGAACCAGGCAGCTGCAGGGTGGGGGGTCACAGCAGCAGGCTCCTCTCTCAAGCCCAGAAGAATTTTTCTCTAAGTTACACTCAGAGCCTGCAGTCTCCTAAAAACTGCCCCAGCTGAGCCCACTTCTCCTGGGGACTCTCCCCCATGGGCACAGATCAGCAGTGGAGGAAAAACCAGTGTGTGGTTTGATTTTCCAGTTTGGGTTCCCCCTATTTCCCTGGTGTGACAGCAGAGCCCCTCTCTGGGGTCCTGGGCTTCCCCTCTAGGTTCCTCAGTTCCCTGCTGCTGCTGGGTCAGACCCCTGCGACCAGAACTGGGCAGAGAGTCAGATCTGGGAAATACACATATTAGGAACAGAGGGAGGTTTTGGAACCCAGATAATAATACCTTCATTGTGGGCATATGTAGATAGATTGCTTTGCAATCCACAGAATCCTTTGACATTTATTCTTTAATCTTCAACTAGCTCATGGAAGTAGGAACCAGCCCATTTTACAGATAAGGAAACTGAGGCCTGATGACTTCCCTGAGATCAATGGTCTGACTCCAAGTCCAGGGTTCTTTCCATCCCCTCAGTTGACTAAAGTCACTAGATTTGGGTTGGGGGGGGGGGCCAGGGCTGATAAAGCAGTTCTGGGAGAGTGGGCGGCAAGGAGGCCTCAGGGTTTCAGACTGATTAAGGATGTGTCCCAGGAAAATATGGGACCAGCCCAAAGATGGCCCAGCCAGTGTCCAGTTGCTGAGTCCAGCTGGGTGGGGGCAATGAAGGTTCTATACGTCCATCCTGGCTCCCAGCACCCCCTTCCCTGCCTTCCCAGCAGTCTCCCCGCCTCCAATCTTTAAAATGATGCTTAACTTCAAACAGTTTAGCCCAGGCCACCAGAGGCGTCTAGGGAGTCTCTCTGCATCCACCCAGGCTCTCTGCCAGCCCGTGTGAGCATGCTACTTGCCTTAGGATTATCTCATCCAGCTCCCTAACTTCAAACTCAACTGCTCACCCTTGGTCCAAACAGAGGGGGATGCTTTCTGCATTTCACCAACTGCTATAATTGAGTGCTTTTCCTGGACAATGTCAGGAGGTGGGGACAGGGCCTCCCAAGGATAGAGGAACCTGAGAGGGCCTGGAGGATTCTGAGGGAGTTGCATAGATAAGGCGTCTTGAAGGTGCTAAGTGGAGCAGTATCCCCCTTTCCCCCAGTGTCCCCCGACAAGGCATTGCTGAGCCCCTCATGTGTTGATCTCTTCATTTTATTTTATTTTTTGAGGACAGTGTCACTGGCCCTCACATGTGGGACCGGAACTGGGGCCGCTGGCATCCCAAGCCAGCGCTTAACCACCGCGCTACTCAGCCGGCCCATGTGTTGATCTCTTTGACTCTTCATATCACCCTAGGAGGCAGGTGCTGTTGTCCCCATTTAACAGTTGGGGAAGTTGAAGCCCAGAGAAGTTAAGAGAGCTGGCTGAGGGTGTGGCTGAATGTGGTGTTAACCCCTATGCACCAGCAGTTCTTTGTAGGGTGCCCCTCCAATACCCTCCCTAGGGAAGTTCTTCCGCTTCCCTAGTTTGTGGACAAAAACATTCAGAGACAAAGCTACACGTAGGAGTTGACGCCTGCAAAGCATGGGCTTCAATTAGCCTGCTGCCTGAACCAGGCCAGCCTCCAGCCAGGCCACAGGCTGCCAGCCTCCCTGCAGCCCCAGCCCTGACCCTGCTCCACCTCAGAGCATCACTTCCCATTCCCTACCCTCTGCATCCCGGCAGCCCCTGCAGATCCTGCTGGGCAGGCTGGGGGTCAGGAGAGGCCTGGACCATGCATAGTTTTCAAAGCTCCCAGTGTGTTGGACACACCAGTGAGATCATCATTTGGAAATAACTGCAGAGACCACCAGAAAAGCTAAAATGAGCCTGTCCTCAGCACTGTGCCCCTGGAAGGGACTGGAAGTTGACCCTGGTTTTGTTCTTTTTTAAAAATTGTGATAAAATATACATAACATAGAGTTTACCATTTCAACTGTGTTTAAGTGCACAATTTGGTGTCATTAAATACATGCACAATGTTGTGCAACCATCACCACCATCCGTTTCCAGAGCTTTTCATCACCCTAGTGGAAGCCCATTAAGCAATCACTTCCCACCTCTCCTTCTCCCAGCCTCTGGCCACCACAAGCCTGCTTTCTGCCTCTATCGATTTGCCTATTTTGGATATTTCATAAAAGTAGAATCATACAGTATGTGGCCTTTTGTAACTGACTTCTTTCACTTAGCGTCATGTTTTCAAGGTTTATCCACATTTTAGCACGTCCCCAAACTTCATTCCTTTTTTATGTCTGGATGATATTCCATTATGTGGATAGACTACACTTTATTAGTCATGAGTTGAAGGACGCTTGGGTCCTTTCTACCTATTCCACGTTCTTGTAGATGGCATTGCGATGAACATTCCTGTACAAGTTTTTATTTGAACACCTGTCTTCAATTCTGTTAGGTATATGCCCAGGAGTACAATTGCTGGGTCATATGGTGAACTCTGTTTAATGCATCGAGGAACCACCAAACGGTTTTCCACAGCAGCTGCACCATTTTACATCCCCACCAGAAATGTATGCGAGTTCCAATTTTTCCACATCCTTGTCAAAATGTGTTATGATCCATGCTTTTGATAATAGCCATCCCAGTGAGTGTGTTGGTCCTTGGTTTTTAGAAGACTTGAGACTCCAGGAGTGAAGAGTGGGCGCCCCAAGTGAGGGGATAGATTGATCAGTAGCTGGGAGTTCAGGGAGAGTTTCATTATCACAGAGCTCAGTAAGGGGCTGGCTGGCCCTGCTGTGCCCAGCATGTGGGCACTTGGCTGCAAAGAGGTGTACCCAGTCTAGACACCACTGCCCTCAGATGAGAACCATGTAAGCCAAGTCTCCCTTGCTGCCCACACCAATGCATTGGTCACCCCTTTGCACCGGGAGCCCCTCCGCTGGGCCCTGCCACTTCTCCCCACACCATCTCAGGGTGCCACTTCTCACCAGTCAGTTGTTTTTGTTCCCTGAAGCATTTCTGACAGTTAACTTGTCATTGTAATTATTGCTTTGTAATCTAATTAAATGTTATATTAATGGTTGAAACAGGAGTGCACAAACAAGGAGAGATGCTGTTCCTTAGGAAAATTCAGCCGAATGTTTTGAAAGATACAATCTGAGTCATACAAAAATAATCAGCTGTAAAATTAGGTGTGGGTGAGACAGATGTACATAATTGGGCGGGAGGAGATTGTCAGAGTCTATCTGGTTCCACTTGCCAACCACTTTGCAAGGTCCTTTCAGCTTGCTCTCCACCTCAAAGAGCCCAAAGCTGGGTGTCAGAGACAGTGTCCCATCCATCGTGTGGATTTCACAAGGCACACAACTAGGAACTGCAAGGGATGGACCCATAATAAAAGGAGAGGCCTTGAGAAAGGTCAGTGACTATATGCTTACTCCTTGGAAGTTAAAATGAAATGTGTTTTATGGGTTGAATTGTGTTTCCAAAGATAATGTTTTGGAATCCTCACCACACCTCACCCCGTCCCTGTAAATGTGACCTTATTTGAAACTAGGGTCTTTGCAGGTGTAGTCAAGTAAAGATAAGGTCATTGGATGGGCCTTAATCCAATATGAAAGGTGTCCTTATAAGAAGACAAGGGATGCAGAGTCACACAGGGAGAATGCTGTGTGCCACAGAGCAGAGATTGGGGTGATGTACCTAGAAGCCACGGAACACCAAGCAGTGCCAGGAACCACCCAAATCAGGAAGAAATAAGGAAGGCTTCTGCCTAGAATCTCAGAGGAACGTGGCCCTCCCAACACTTTGATTTTGGACTTTTCTTAGTGTGCTCCGGCTGCTATAACAAATACCATAGACTGGGTGCTTAAAGAACAAGCATTTATGTCCCACAGCTCTGGAGGCTGCAAGTCTGAGATGAAGGTGCCCGCTAACTTCGTTCCTGCTGAGAGCTCTCTTCCTGGTTTGCAGACGGCCACCTTCTGCTGTGTCCTCACACGATACTGAGATCGTGTCTCTCCTGTCTCTTCTTATAAGGGCACCAATGCCATTCATGAGGGCTCCACCCTCATGACATAATGGGGATTAGAGATCGAAGATATCAATTTAAGGGGACACACAAACACTCAGTCCATAGCAGACTTCTAACCCCCAGACTGTGATAAACGTCTGTTTTTAGCCACCCGGCTTGTGATCATGTTTAAGGCAAACCCAAGAACGAATACAATGTGTAACGTACGTAGGTGACTTTTTAAGGATTCCCCTTTTGAATCACCGTTTTCAATGACATTTTAGGAAGGGGGCTGTTTTTTCCCAGTCATGGTAGTGGAGCCATCACTGCAGCTAAGGCCCGAAGGACAAGAACAAGCAGCTGGTGAGGCCTTGGGGCAGAGAGCAGAGCTGCGGGATCAGGAGCCCTCAGGCATCAGCGAGCTTGGCAGGCCCTGGGAAGTTCCCTGGACAGAGCAAGGCCTAAGGGCCGCGTCCAATGTGAGAGCTGGATGTGGGTGCTGGGGCTGGGGCCTGTGCGGTGGGCTTTTCTGAGCCTCAGGTGTACACACTCATGACATGGGGGTATTTGGGTGAAGTTAAGCTGCTGTAGCAAAGAGACAACACAATGAGCCAATGGCTTAAGGAAGATAATGCATCACCATCCATGGTGAGCATCCCATACGACTGTTCCATGCAGACATCCAGGGACCGGGTTTCTTCCACCTTCTTTCTCCCCACCCCTTAGGCAGTGCCCTCCTCTCCAGAGTCAATGGCCTGTCAATGATTGACTTGAGAGAGAGGGAAAGAGATGGACAAGGAGCTCACAGTCTCTGTCCAGGCCCATAAGGGGCTGACATTATTTCCGTTCAATCCCCTTGGCAAGAAATGGCCATGTGTCTGTTCCTAACTCCAAGGATGCTGGCAATGAAATTCTGGCCACTTACCAGTAGAAAGGGGCATGGATTTGAAGGACAGCTCACAGTCTTGGGTGGGGTGGGTCTAGTAATACCTCCTTGCCGGGGCACAATGAGGACAGATCAAGTACCTGGCACTTGGTAGGAGCTGGCAGCCAGTGTGAGCTGCCAAGAGCTGCTGTGAGCGGCTGTCCAGAGGCCGGCGACCGATCTGCCTCACCCAGGAAGAGCACAATGATGATATCAACATGGGCCAGTGAAGCAATGTCCTCCACAACTAGACTGAAGAACAAAAGGACAGCAACTTGTCTGTTCCCCTTCCCCGATTCCCCAACGCTGTTCCCCTCCCCCAATTCCCCAATTTTAAAAAAAAAAAAGTGTGCACTATCATGGCGGTCAGGGCTCCCAGGGCCTTAGAAACTCTCTGGTCCAACGTCCCCATTGGACTAACGAAACAGTTGCAGAGAAGAGAGGCATCTGCCCGGATTGCCCAGTAGGTAAGGGGCAACGTTGGTCCCGAGTCCTGTCTGGGATCCTCAGCCCCATTCTTCTACCTCTTGTTTCTTTTTTTTTTTTTTGGTGGGGGAAGGGCGATAAACATTTTTTTATTGAAAAACAAATACACAACTTGGAATGGATTGGAGGCAAACTGTGCCATAAGCAGATTTTCTTTCAATGACTAAACAAAGTTTAAAAACCAAGTAACAGTAAAAAATGTACCAGTAGTACAAAAAAATGTACCAGTAGTACAAAAAGAATTAGTGTACAAGTACCTGGATAATACACCTGTTTTGCAATAGTGAAACTTTTAAGTACATATTATTGACTGTCCATTGTCCATGCAAAGTCACAACTCCACATTTCCACAACATACTGACAGTTCCTGAAGAAAAACTACTTTAAAAAAGGCATGACCCAGATGTCCCCTCATTTGACCAACTCCATCTAAGTTTAGAGGTACAGAAGGGCTTAGATATAATATGTCCCATGCACCACGTTACTTGATCAATTCTCTAAAATAAGGTTTCAGGATAGTAACAGTAAGAGAAGGGACGAAAACATGGAGGAATGAAGTCCTAATCACTATATATGCATTTTTTTTTTGACACTAGGGGGACACTTTTTACAGATAAGTTACAAACAAAGAAAACTCAAATAATTTTGTACAAGAGATTTAACACACTCTGTGCAATGTCTTTACTTCGCTGTCATGATTTGGACAAACTCTTCGTAGTTTATTGGCCCATCACCATCAATATCTGCTTCCCTGATCATTTCATCAACCTCTGCATCTGTTAGTTTCTCACCAAGGTTTGTCATCACATGACGGAGCTCTGCGACACTAATAAAGCCGTTGCCATTTTTGTCAAACACACGGAATGCCGCTCTGATTTCTTCTATACTGTTTGTGTCTTTCATTTTTCTCGCCATCATTGTCAGGAATTCCAGGAAGTCAATGGTGCCATTACCACTGGTGTCCATTTCATTTATCATGTCCCGTAACTCTGCTTCTGTGGGATTCTGCCCAAGAGACCTCAGGACAGTTCCAAATTCATTTGTTGGTATAGCTCCATCATCATCCTTATCAAACACTGAAAAAACTTCTTTGAATTCTGCAATCTGCTCTTCAGTCAGTTGATGAGCTGCAAGCGCTTCCCGTCTCTGGGACGGGATCGCACAACCACGCTGCTTCCCCGCTCTAACTGGACCTCGTACCTCTTATTTTAAATGACCTGGTCCAGTCCCACCAGGCTCTGAGCAGAGAACAGGGACCCAGATGACCTCTCTGCTCAGAGGCCAGGTTGGGGGACAGGAACCTGAGAGGGTCCCTGTGCTCTGCAGCAGTTCCCTGGGAAAACAGAAGCTTTATGACTAGGTAGGTGTGTCCCTGGTTTCTGGGATGGGAGGCCATGCTGCTCTGTGACAGAGGGCCACACCCACTCCCTGGGAGGGGAACTGGGCTGTGAGGAGCTGCCCGGTTGGGATGCAGTGGTAGGTGGCTGAGGATGGCGTGCTTGGGTTTCTTCCTCCTCTTCCTCACCAGTGCTGTGGCCAGGAGGCAGTACGGCGTGGTCCATGTGGTGTCACAGAACTGGAGCAAGGACTACTGCATGCTGTTCAGCTCCGACTACATCACCCTGCCCCGGGACCTGCGCCATGCCCCACTCCTGCCCCTGCATGATGGCACCACGGCACCCTGGTGCCCAGGCGAGAACCCTTCCCCCCAGGCCCAGTCCAGCTCCCCCAGCCAGCGGCCCGTCCATGGGACCACTGCCATGGTCATGAGGGGCAACTGTAGCTTCTACTCTAAGGGCTGGCTGGCTCAGGGGCAAGGTGCCCATGGGCTGCTCATTGTGAGCCGGGCCAGCAGCCAGCAGTGCTCAGAGGCCACCCCGACATCCTGGAACCCCCACACGCCCCTACCAGACCTCGCCATCCCTGTGGCCATGCTTCGATACACCGACATACTTGACATCTTCGGCCACACCCACGGCAGCGCCGAGGTCCGGGTGGCTTTGTATGCACCCCCAGAGGCCATCCTTGACTATAATATGGTTGTCATCTTCATCCTGGCTGTAGGCACAGTGGCTGCAGGCGGCTACTGGGCAGGCCTGACCGAGGCTGACCGGCTGCAGCGACACTGGGCCCATGGAGGAGGGGGTCCTGGCGGTCACGAGCAGCAGGAAACAGGGGCTGCCCAGAGGGGACAGGAGGAAGAAGGTGAGGGCGAACCCGTGGACTTCACACCGGCCATGACAGGTGCAGTGGTCATCATGTTCTGCTCCATCATGCTGCTCCTTTATTTCCTCTATGACTGCTTCGTCTATGTCATGATTGCCATCTTCAGCCTAGGCGCCAGCACGGGCCTCTACAGCTGCCTGGCCCCTCTGGTGCTCCACCTGCCTCTGCAGCAATACCAGTGGCCTGTTCCTGGCCACTGGGCCCGTCTGAAGCTGCCCCTGCTGCTGCTGGCCAGCCTGTGCACAGTGGTGACCGCCTTCTGGGTGGCCTACCGCAATGAGGACCGCTGGGCTTGGCTTCTACAGGACGCGCTGGGTGTCACCTACTGCCTTTTCGTCCTGAGGCGTGTGCGGCTGCCTACCCTCAAGAACTGCACCGCCCTCCTGCTGGCCCTGCTGGTCTTTGATGTCTTCTTTGTCTTCGTCACACCCCTCTTCACCAGGACTGGCGAGAGCGTCATGGTGGAGGTGGCCACGGGCCCGGCGGATTCCTTGAGCCGCGAGCGGCTGCCCATGGTGCTGAAAGTGCCCCGGTTAAGTTTCTCGGCCTTGACCCTGTGTGACCAGCTCTTCTCCATCCTCGGCTTCGGTGACATCGTGGTTCCAGGCTTCTTGGTGGCCTACTGTCATCGCTTTGATGTGCAAGTGCACTCGCACCAGGTCTACTTCATAGCCTGCACGGTGGCCTATGCCGTGGGCCTGCTGCTCACTTTTGTTGCCATGGTCCTCATGCAGATAGGCCAGCCCGCCCTGCTCTACCTGGTATCCAGCACCCTGCTCACCAGCCTGGCTGTGGCCGCCTGCCGCCAAGAGCTCACTCTCTTCTGGACTGGCCAGGGCAGAGCCAAGACACCTGCCTGGCCTGTGGCAGGGCTCCGCGGTGCCCCTTCAGTTGGCTCCAAGCAGAAGCAGGAGAACGCAGCAGACCTGCACACATCCAGCGAGTCTGAGGGGGCCACCAACCCCTCAGCAGGGAGCTTAGACAGCAACCTCGGAGAGGATACTGCCAGGACTGTCACCATATCTGAGGATGAAGCCACTGGTCTGGACGACTACAGTGATAGCTCCGAGGGCTGGAGTGATGCCAACCTGGACCCTGATGAGCTGTTCTCTGTCTCCCCGGGGGCCTCAGAGGAGCTGATGCCACTGATGCCACCACCCTCGGAGCTGGGCCACACACAGGCCCACGTCCACAACACCATCCTGCCCTGGGTGGGGCTCCACAGAAGGAAGGGCTTGAAGGTAAAGGAGAGCATGTCGACCCAGGCTCCCTTGTGAACCGGGCCCTGGGAAATGGGACTCCAGAAAGGCCGGCAGAATATCACAGAGCAAAGCCACACATGGCAAAAAGAAATTGGGGCATTAAAGATATTCCATGCCTACCCAGTGGAGCTTCTTTGTTAGGATGGTAAGAAAGCAGCAACCACAGAATAAGTCCATGTAGGGCCCGGAGGGTCCTTATGACTGGCACCACCCCAAATTGTGCAGAGGGGGAAACTGAGGCTCAGAGAGGGCACATGACTTGCACAAAGTTACTCAGCAAGGTCAGGATTTTCTCCCAGGACTTGCTAGGCAGTGACTTCCTCTCTCCCTGCCTCTCCGACACCCACAAGCCGGAGCCCCAGCTCCTTAGCCTGGCCGACAGACTCCATCCTGTTCCCGCAGCCTGTCCCATCCCAGCTTCATTGCCCATCTCTTCCTCATGCTCAGGTCCAACTGACCCATTACCATTCTTTGATCATGCCATGTCCTCTCCCTCTCTGTTTAAACATTCCGTTTCCTCTGGCTGGGATGCTCTTCCCATTCCAGGCAGAAATTCCTCAACCCAGCTCCCTGGCTCGCTGAAACATTCTGAAGCATCCTTCAAGCGTCAGCTTACATCCATCCTTTCTGCTAAACATTCCTGCTCAAGGCGCCCAGGACAGCAGCACCACACCTGGTGTGTTTCTGTACAGACACTGAGTGTGCACCTGCTGTGTGCACCTCCCATCACAGGGAGGCTGGTCAAGCTGGGGGATGATTGGGGAGTAGAAAACACACAAGAAACAACCTGAGAATCACCTTCAAGTTGCGGGTGGGAGGGTTGGAGCTAAAGTGGAAGAATTTAGGAGGCCACGGCTCTAGTTTCCCTACTTCCCTCACTGACTCTGGATAATGGACAAGTCTCTTAAATCCTTTGAACCTCAGGAGTCTCATCCTCAAAATAGGGCTTATAATACTGTGTCTACCAGTAGGCAGGGGCACAGACAAGATGACCTCTTAAGGACCCCACAGTGTTTTAAGCCCTGTGATGTGTTTTTATGTTGCTTCAGCAAACAAACTCTGGGGGAGGGAAGACCTCCTGGTAGAGGCCATGTTGGACACGGGGGACTTATATCCTGAGAGGCAGTGTGGTACAGGAGTTAAGGTTTTAGAGCCAGCTGCCCACCGGAAATTCCTGCTCTACTACTGACCTATAAGTGTGCATTGAGCAAGTGACTTAACCTCTCAGTGCCTTAGTTTTCCAGTCTGTAAAATAGGATAATAATAGGACCCACAGCAGGGTTTTGGGGAGGTTTGAATGAGTTGGCTTATGTGAGGTGATTGACACCATGCTCTGCTTGCAGGACCAAGCTCTTTGAATGTTAACTTTGTTCCCCTTCATGAAAGCCTTTCAGGATCAAATCCAGCTTCTACCAGGCCTTCGAGCTCTGGTCTCGACCTCCCTTCATCTCTCCATACCCTGCATTCCTGCCCCCACCACACCCATCTCCCCCCACAGGACCCTCCCACAGGCTGGCTCCTCCCACCCCCGGAATTGGGCCTGGCCAGCCCCAATCACTTTACCAAACACCCTGTTCCCGGGTTTTCTCATCTTCCCCAGTTGGGTGTCAGCTTCATGAGGGCAGGGACCACTATGTCTTATTCAGCTGTGTAGTTCTAGGGCCTAGAACAGGGCCTGGTCTTTAGTAGATGCTTGATTTATGTTTGTTGGAGAATGAATGAATGAATGAATGAATGAGCGAGGCATTAATCCAGCTTGAACTGTCGAGGAAGAGGGGATACCACTAGGTAAGGCCCCACTGCCCGGGCCACCTCCCTGGGTTCCTGCAGGGCCTCGGTCAGTGTGGAGATGTGACTCTGAGGGGTCTGGCTGGACCCCAGGGGTGGGGAGTAAGGGGGCCAGTCAGGGTTCAGGTAATGGGCATCTTAAAGAAAACCCCACCTGCTGATCCCCTCAGCAAACAGCACCTGAAGGCCCGGGCTGGTCAAGGGCACAGTGAGGAACCCGGGCCAGGACTCTGACTGGAGGTGTTGACAGCCCTTCCGACTGGAGCCAGAGGCCATCTGGCCTGGACAGAGGGGCCTCCACAGGCCCTGGCTCCGTCCCCAACCCAGACAGCCTCCCCACTGCTGATTTGCGTCACCGGCCTGCCAGAGGTGGGCTACACCCTTCTGCCAGACCCAAGCGGGGAGCTGGGCAGAAAGGTGTCCGGCCCCCGAACCTCCCCAGGCTAGGGGCAGGGGAACGCCTCTCTCCCAGGAACTTGCAGTCAAAGTGGCTCTGAGGACACTGGACTAGGGGCCCCTGTGGCAGGGCTGAGGCCTCCAGGGGAGGGTCTGAGGCAGGAAGCCCCCCCACCTTACAGCCCTGTCCACTCCAAACACCATAGATCCAGGAAAGGTTGAGTCTAACTCCGTCCTCACTGCTCTACCCAACAGAGGCAAACACATCAGAGAACATTCTATCTATAAAGCGGGGAGGATTACACTACCTACTTCAGGGGGCTGCGCTCAGGATGAAACTTCATGGGCCAGGAGCTGAGCCTGAGCTCCAGAAATCTTGTAGTTCTGTTGCTGCTGCTGCTCTGTGGTGGCCCCGTGTCCCCTGCTCCTGCCCTGACCCCAGATCCAGGCTCCTCTTTTAGCTGCAGGCTTGGCCTCACTCTGCCAGTCCCTTTCCCAGGGACTGGACTGAATCCAGGTGGCTGCACCAAGCTGCCACCTGTCAGAGATGCCCAGGGCTGGCAGCCCCTACCTGAACCCCAGAGGAACACAAGTATTGCACACGTGCATGTACACACACGTACATACATGCCCACGTCCATTCTGCAACCCCAGGCACATATGCACATACACAGGCATGTGCACACTCATACCCAAGCACATACCTGTGCACACACTACAGGCACACATGCACACAAACACACACGTACATGCGATGGGACCAGCAAGTAGGGCTTTCTTTAAGATGCCTATTACCTGAGCCCCCACTGGCCCGCCAGGGTTCGACCAGACCCCTCAGTGTCACATCTCCACACTGCCCAAGGCCCTGCAGGGAGGTGGCCTGGGCAGTGGGGCCTTACCTCATGGTGTCCCTCTTCCTCTACGGTTCTGGCTGGATTTATTACTGGGCTCGGACCTTTGCTGCTGTTTCCTTCAGACCCCGCCCTTCCCCTCCAGTCCCTGCACCTGTGGGAACGGGGTGCTGATGCCTGGGTTTCCTACCCCAGAGGGCAGAACAGCCCTGTTCCGGTGGGGCAAACACTGCGATGCAGCACTCAGACCCCATTTGAGGAGGGAGGCTGGCCCACAGTCTCCTCCAGGGCCCGCCTCAGCTTTCTAGCCCAATTGGCTCTTTAGGGAGATGGGAGACACGGAGGGCCAGCTAATGACAAAGCAAGATAGTGGTACAGGGCCTGGCATCTCCTTTCTCTTCCTTTGACAGGCAGTGTTTGATCTCAGCCACCCTGGGCTGGTAGAGATGGCAGCACGCCTGCACCTCAGTCTGATGTCCTCCCTGCCCTCACCTGTTTCCTCTGTTTCTCCTTTTGCCCTCGGAACACCATCTCAGCACGTGCTTCCTAGAGAGCCTGACCTGTGACAGGTGGAACCTAAGATGATTACAGGCAGGAATAGACTCCCTGAGGCCACGCCCAGGGCTCCAGGTGGCCCAGCTCAGGCTCTGGGGCTGTGCTTTGCTCGGGCTGCCTGGTAATTCTCTTTGTGGCTTTGTTGAATTCCAGCAAGAACCCCATGAGCTAAATATCCACAGCCTTGTTTGTCTGTCTGTCTGTCTATTTGTTTGTTTGTTTTTAGTTAATGAAGAGTTTGGTACCCTGGACAGTGAGAACCAGCAAGCACCCATGAATTGCTCTAATCCGCAGATGAGAGAAAAAAGCCTAGAGAGGGTCAGGACCTGCCCAAGGTCACACAGCATTGAGAACAGAAATACGACAACTCTGTTCTGCCTCTCAGCCCAGCAGATGGGTCAGCTCCTGTCCTCATCCTCCCCGCTCCGCACACCCTGGTCTGTAAAACATGCCTCCCCAGGAAAACTCTGTGTCGGCCTGCCTCTCAGTAGGCACAGCCCTCCTTTCTCACTGAGAACTGGTTGTGTATGTCGCTTGATAAGGAAGGTTCATGATTCAGCATTAAGCATCATCTCAGCTAGCTCAGGGAGGACAGCTGGACTCTGTGTCACTGCGACCTGGATTCAAAGCCCAGCACTGTTATTCACTTGACGCTGGACACCTGAGGCCACCCCTGTGTGCCTCAATGCCCTTGTCTGTAAAATGGGCTGCTGAGACTTACCTTGTAGGTTCGTTGTAAGGATTAAATGAGGTGAGGTATGTGTATTAACAGCAAAAATTACCAAACACTAATAACTAATAGATATACACATTATCTTATTACTCGACACTCAGGTACAGCAGTTTCCAGGACAGCACTTGCCACGCCCCCACCCCCACCCCAAAAGCCATCTTCCCCAAATCAGCTTTCTATTCCTTGGGATTGAGCTCCCAGGGGTGCACTCATCCTCTACCCTTGGTCTCCCCCTCCCATGTCCAGTAGGGCGCGTGCCTGGCGGTGAGCCAGGGAAGAGGGTCGCTCTGCAGTTTGACTGAAAGGCGGAAGGTTTTGTGCCTTTTTTTCTTGCAACCCCGAACTTTGAGCGCTCCTGTGCTGCCACCTGCTGGTAAGATAAGAGCAGGAGCATTCCTTTAAGGAATTTTGGAATAATTATAATCAGGAGTGATATCCTCCCCAAATATATAACCCACCCATCAGCAGAGTTCTGAAGCCCCTACTGGCCCCAGGGTTAACCCTTTAGAAACTGGTTGTGAGGATATGGAGGTGTCCTGGGTCTGAGAGTATTTTGATGTTTTATGAAATGAAGGAGGCCCAACATAGCATCACTGAATACCCTTAATGCTGGAAGAAGGTCCACGCTCTGGCATTTATCCTGCCCCGCTGAATCAGGCCACCATGAATAAGTGTACGCAGACTCCAGCACTTGGCCCATTCCTGGGAGAAGCTGGAAGAGGCAAAGAATGGATTCTCCCCCAGAGCCTCCAGAAAGAGCACTGGCCCGCTGACCACTTGATTTTGGCTCAGTGATGCTGATGTCAGACTTCTGGCCTGTGAACTGTGAGAGAATAAATGCCTGTTGTGTTAAGCCACCAAGGTTGTGGTAATTTTTTATAGTAGCCACAGGAAACTAAAACTCTGATCAACAGATGTCCATGGCACAGACTGCCTGTGTGCCCAGCACTGTGAATTGAGAATTAATCCCACCCCCACCCCCACCCCAGAGCAGACAAGACAAAGACACAGCAAAACAGAAAAAACCCTGGTCTATCCAAAGGAGAGGCGAGAATTGGGGTCTCGGTTACAATAGCCAGTGAATATATTCTCAGGTCAGACACTTTATCAGGCTCCAGGAACTTCTTTTTACTGTTATTTTATTGTACTATGGAGAAAAAAAAGGAAAAGCACAGCAGAGTAGCGGGGAGAAGCACAATTACTGTGAAACTTTTGGTGTGTTTTCATCCAGTCCTTCCCCCCCCCCATGCATAGGTTTTTATTTGTGTTTCATTTACATAGTTATAATCAAACTGGATATACAAATTGGTATTTTGCTGTAAATAGTCTCTGTAACCTTTGAACCTTGATTTTGGTGGATTATGTATTATTCCATAGCAGAGTTAAATTTAATATTCTCTTATTGTATGTTTGGTCTGTTTCCTACAGCACCATGAAAAATATCTTTGGCTGTAAACAACAACATGTTCGAGAAGATTTCTGTAATAGATCTAGTAATTTTACTCCTGGGAAACTAGGGATATGAAAATCTTCAAAGGTCGTAATTAATTTTGCCAAATTACTTTCCAAATCATGTCTGTGTTCAATTTATCTTCTACATATGCTGTGAAATATGGACGTTTTACCACATCCACACTAGCACCTTTGCTAATTCAATAGGATGAAAAGTTACATCTCTTTCCATTCACTTATCTCTGATTAACAGTGAAGTTGAACTTTTATTTCCACATTCTGGTTTATTAATGGAATATTCTCCACTCCAGGGCTTAGCACAACATCCAACCACTTTTCATTTCCCATAGAGTCTACGCTAGGAAAACCTCTGGGATCCATTTTTATCCTTCCCATTTTTACAGACCTATCTCAAGATGTCACCTCTCATCGGGGCTTTTAGGATCCTTGTGAAAGAAAGGAGCACACATACTTTTGTCACATGCTTCCAGCTGAAACACCATGGATGCCTCCCTATTACCTGTCAAACCAACCCCAAACCCTCAGCCTGGTGTTTAATTAAGGCCAACCATGATCAGCCCTCCCTACCAGCCAACTTTGCCTCCTGCCAGTTCTGTGTGTGTAGTTCTCCACCCATGCTTATTATCTTCCCTCCATGCCTCTGTTTCACTCACTTAGAAGGTGCTTCCTCCACTTTCCCCTAATTCCACAGCACATGGTATCCATGGAGGTTCAGGCAGAGCCTGGCCCTGTCCAAGGTCCTGGAGATGAACAGGAAACAGGGCGTAATTCCTGACTCAGAGGGTCTCACCATAGGGAGAGGGTGGAGAAGGGCACAGGTGCATTAATAAGGCGTTTTTGGCCTCAAAGAACAAGAACCTACTCAAAGTGGCTCAAGCAAAAAGGGGAGCTTATTGGAAGGAGATAGGATTTCTCAGAACACAAGGGCAAACAGCCCAGTTGGGTCTCATGGGAACTGGGAATTAGAAAGCTGTCAGAAAGCAAAGTCTCCCTCTCTGCCTTTCTCTATGCACCCATTTCCTCTCCTCCCTGAGCCAGCTGCCTCTGCACATTCATTTTGCTCCTGGCCCCAATTCTACATCATGGTCTCTTGACCCAGAGATCACCATCAATGGGCATTGGTCTCTATGTAGACACCATTCGGTATCTCAAGACAGACTCTACTTGGCTTAGATTTTGCTCTATTTGGTCAGGGTCCTGTCTGTCATTGACCTTTGGGGAGCCCATGGACCCTTGACTCAGGTGTCTTTACCCGTTTCGATCAGCTGTGGCCTGAAATGGAGGGCAAGGAGAGCAGGGTCAGATACTGTCAAAATCTGAATTTCTAGGTGATTCACGTGCTTATTAAAGTTTCAGAAGCACTGTTATAGAGCAGTGGTTCTCAGAGAGTGACCCCTGACCCACCAGCAGCAGCAGCAGCACCTGGGAACTGGTCAGAATTGCAATTTGAGGCCCTACCACAGCCTGGAGCAGCCTGGAAGGAGTTGGATGATTCACACAGGTGAAGAGAGCCCCACCCACAACCTTCTGTTTTCCACAGTGAAAATTCCTATCTTCCTCTCATGGGAAGGAGCCTGTGTCTTGCTTTCTACCTGTCACCTGTGGGGCTGACAAAGGGAAACTGCCATACCAACTGCCATGTTGAAATGTAACATGTTAAGGTTTGTTTATGAGGGTCAGAGGCATGTCAACAATCCCTGTGGCCCTCATGTTCCTATTCAGGCAACATCGGGGGAGAGGATTTCTGTTATCCCTTCAAGGATTATGGGTTCTAATGTCCTGGTTGATTCCCACCTGTATTAGTTTCTTGTGGTTGCTATAACAAAATACCACACCTGATGGCTTAAAACAACAGAAATTTATTGTCTCACAGTCTGGAGGCCAGAAGTCTGGAATTCCCGAGTCAGTAGGGCCATGCTCCCTCTGAAGGCCCTAAGGGTGAAGACTCCAGGGGTTTCTTAATGTGTGGCTACCTAACTCCACTGCCTCCATCTTTACACAGCCTTCCCTTCTTTCTGTGTCTCATATCTCCTTCTGCCTTTGTCTTATAAGTACACGTTCCATTGGATTTAGGGACAATCTCGATAACCCAGGATGATCTCATCTTGAGCTTCTTAACTCATTACGTCAGCAAAGACTCTTTGTCCAAATAAGGTCATAGTCACAGGTTCTGGTGGAGATAATATTGCTAATTATTTCAATTATCAATAATTCCACCTCTGATAAACCTCATTGGCTATGATCCTGCGACTGTGCAAAGTTTGGATGCATATTTTGGGGGCTACCCCCATCCAACACGCTACACCACCCTCTCTGCCAAATGTTTGGGACCACACTAAGGACAAATGATGTCCCCACCCATCTTCATCCTTATTCAGAGTAACTACAAATAACAAGATTATTACAGCTAGAAGGAGAAGAATATGAAAGAAACAAGGCACAGTCCCTCTTCTCAAAGAACCAATGGTTGGGTGGGACCAGAGCAGTCAAGAAGGGTGCTGCCTTTGCTTCCTCGCCCATGGCAGTGCTCACCCCTGCTGGCCATCTCCTGTCAATTTCCAGGGCGGTGGCTGGGTGGAGTTCCGGGAATTGCAGGGCCCTCAGCATTCCCAAGATGAACATGCATGCCTTCTGCAGCTTCTGCTCTGCCAATGCAGGAGCTTTTACGATTGCCAGAATGGCAATTAAGGAGGGGATAATCAGCCAAATGGTGCATTCTTGGGCTTCTGCAGCCAGTTTTCTGTGCAGCCAGCTTCAGGGCCAAAGGAAATGAGACTTTACAGAAAGCAAGCTGGTGTCCAGAAAAGGCCCATTCTGGATGGTCTCTAAGGTGGTTAGTCCAGTGATGATGAGTGAAATGAGGACTGAGCAGCTCTGGCTGATAAGAACGGGATCCCTGCCAGCTAGGGACCACTAAGCATGAACCAAAGGAGAGAGGAGGCAAATGTGAGGCAGGAGGACTAAGGACAAGTTCCAAGTGTAAATAAGCAAATAGGTTAGACTTGGGCTCTCTTCCCCACCCCCACCATTTGGCCACTAATTGGCCTGGTGAGCTTGGAAGAGTTCTTAAATAAAGAAACTTTACAAACCACTAGAAAAAGAGAAGCAATCCAAGAAGGGGGGAAAATGGGCAAAGAATTTGAACAGGCATTTTACAGAAGAAACACAGATGGCAAAAAATACATATACGAAAAGATGTTCAATCTCTCTAGTAATGAGAGAAACAAAACTTGAAACAACCAGAACATGAGTGCAAAAATTGGTGACATCTGAATAAAGTCTGCAGTTCAGTTACTAGCATTGTATCGATGTTAATGTCTTAGTTTTGATTCTTATAGTGTGATAAGGTAAGATGGTAACATTAGGAGAAGCTAGGAGAAGGGTCTATGAGAATTTTGTGTTTTCATGACTTTTCTCTTAGCCTTAACTTAGGGCAAAATAAAAGAGCAAACAACAACTACTACAACAATCATAACAGAAAACAACAAAGAGAATTCACTGTCTAACAACAGAGTGGCAAGAATTATCAAGATTTATAAGATGCAGCATTGGAGGCAGTGTTGCTGAGGATGTGGGAGAGTGATCTGATAACACCTTTTTAGAGAGCACTTCGGCAGTATCGGTTACAATTCTATTGTGCGTGCCCCTTGACACGGGAATTCCATGGCTTGGTATCTGTTCTACCAAAATCCTTGGACTTGTATTCAAAGAGGCATGTCCATACCCCTGTTGTAATAACCAGGAGCAGCCGAAATGCCCAAACAGAGGAAATGCACCAACACAGGAAAGGCTAAATGATGCAGTGCATCTAACCACAAAATACTATGCGGCAGATCAAAAGAATGCAATAGACCCACATGAACAAAAATGTAAAGGGTTCCAAAGCAAAAACAGTATAATCTCATTGATATAAAGAAAAGGCAGATGTGTGTGGGCAGGGGAGGGGGCTGCCCACATTGTCCTGTGTTCAGCCGGTGGCCTGGCCTTCCTATATGTGAAGACTAGTTCCTTAGCAGGCAGGAAGACCTTGGGAGACCTGGGTGACTTTACAAGTTGTTCTTGCTTTATCTCCTTTGACAATCACTGCCATTCACAGTCCATGGCCAGAGTGCACCAGCTTTTGATTCCACCAGCCTCTCCCCGTCAGCCTTTTCTAAGGTGCTCACTTCTAAGGCACCCAAAAGTTTTGGAACCTGCTAACTCTGACTTTTTTCAGAAACCAACCCATCTGGAAGAAAATTGTTTTAGATTTCATAATGTCAGATTTGGAAGGTTGATTATCTTATAAAATGCATCAGTTGTATACAAAGGATGGGCTGACATGTCTCTCCAGGATGCTGCTTTTTAAAGAACCAAATTTTTTTTTTTTTGAGGGCAGAGTCACTGGCCCTCATATGTGGGACCCGAACTGGGGCCACTGGCCTTCCAAGCCAGCGCCTAACCACCACGCCACTTGGCCAGCCCAAGAACCATATTTTTTTTTAAAGCCAAGGGACTCCATGGATATCTTCTATTCTAACCCCCTCATTTTACAAATGAGGCAGCAGGCACAGAGAAGTTGAGTGTTTTGCCCAATTATACCAACGAGTTAGTAGCATTGGCAACAAGGAATCCTAAAAACTAACCAACACTCAGGGTTTCCATCTGATGTTTACAAACTATAGAAGAAAAAAATGTAATAAAAATGCACAAAGTATGCCTCACTTTGTTTCTTAAGGCTTAAAGTTTAAGCCATAGATTTTTAAAAACTAGGTAAATATGAAATTTAATTTTCCTCTTTTGTGCATTCATCTGTAAAATGCATTCTCTTTCCATATCGTTGATCTTCATTGGGCAATGAATCTTAGCTTGACATTTCTCTGCCCTTCGCCTTTACCTCAAGCGTTTAGGGACCTGGAACCAAACACTTCAGGGCACCAAGAGAATTAGAACAGAAGAATTCTTTGTAAGAGTTGCTTCAGTCATTTGTCACTCTTTCTGGTTTGTCTAGTTTGAATCTTCACATTTGTCTTCCTTAAAGAGACACACACCCCTATTTTATAATGTTTAGTACCATTTTTCTTCTTTGGTCTGTTCATAATTTTGATTTCATATCCCAAACCCAAAGTCATTGGCCCTCACTTGCAAGAGAAAGCAGTTATTGTGAATGAACAAGCAAAGCACGTGGGCCCTGAGATGCTAGTGCTGGACACAAAAGCCCCTCTATGACTTTGTGAGAGCCATTCCCCCAAACATCACTCAGTGCAAGACAAAGGGCACACACTGTGCTCACGCTCTGTTTAACCCGCCTGAATTTGTAAACAACTGAAGCATAACACAAACAACTTGGGTTTTTTTTGTTTTTTGTTTTTAGCTTGCTGGTATGTTTAACACACTAAAATGTCTGCTAATTAACTTCATGAAGTTTTTTTGGTTTGTTTGTTTGTTTGTTTTTTAGCTCCAGATTATCTCTGCCTTTAAATGACTCTACTGGCTGGTTTGAATTGGGTGGTTTCTTTGAATACAAGCTGATTCTTATGCATGTGCCATGTAACAGGATAGGCCAGATTATGGCGCCATAACAAACAAAACCCAAATCTCAATGGCCTTACCAAAGTTTGTTTTCCACTCATGTTACACGTCCTGTGAGGATCAGGAGGGAGCTTGGAGCTTATTGTAATCACTCAGGGAGACTGATTGAAGGAGGCTCCATCTTGACATCTTTCACACTCACCTCGGCAGGTGGAGAGAACGCTAACGGGACTCACACAAGCCATCAAATGCTCCAGCCCAGCAGTGACACCTGTCACTTCCTTTCACAACTCATTGGTCTGAACTGATCACATGACCCTATGCAACTGCAGGGCACCAGGAAGTCCAGTGCTCTGCGTACTCACCAGGAGAGGGGAACAGCCCTGCTGGCTTGCACCGGCCTCATATATACACACCTTCATACTGCATCCAGGTAAAAGCCTCTCTGAGGACAGCCCCGTGCTAAATCAACTGGTCAAATGTTTATGCACCAATTATGAGCAAGACCTGATGGGACTGAGGAATAAGGAGTAGGTGTTTAGACGATCAAAGTCACAGAAATTTTTCACCTAATTTTGTGGTATGTGAGTTACAGCTCAAAAAAACACACAAAAAAAGTTCACCAGTTCCTCCATGGGGAGAAAAGGCATAGAGGTACTGCTGACACCTTCCTGGATAGAGAGCTCCAGGATGCTGCCACCCATCCTTCAATGCACAGGACAGGCACCACAACAAAAATGATGTGGCTCAAAATCGTGCTGTGGTTGAGAAGGCCTGTATTAGAATTCTGTGAAGTTCAGATTCTGAAAACAAAATACAAAAATAAGTCCCCAGGGCCGGCCGAGTGGCGCATTGGTTAAGCGCTGGTTTTGGGATGCCAGCAGCCCCGGTTCGGATCCCACATGAGGGCCAGTGACACTGCCCTCTACAGCTAACAACAGCTCCACCTGGAGCTGGGCTGTGTGAGCCCCGGTGATGGTGTGGGCTGCAGCCCCTGCTGCAGTGGGCTGCCATAGGCTACAGTGAGTGGCCCGCAGCCAGCGTGAGCGGCTGGCAGCCAGCATGAGCTGCCAATAGCTGCGGTGAGCGACATCCAGAGGCCAGCGACCGATCTGCCTCATCCGGGAAGAGCACAATGACGATACCAACAGTGAAGCAACATCCTCCGCAACTAAACTGAAGAACAAAAAGACAGCAACTTGTCTGTTCCCCTTCCCCGATTCCCCAACGCTGTTCCCCTCCGCCAATTCCCCAATAAAATCTTTAAAAAAAAAAAAAAAAAAAAATAAGTCCCCAAACCAAAACAAACAAGAAGTCTGCCTTGAATTCCACTCCTGCGTGTTGCTGTGAGGTGGCAGCTCCTGTTGCAAGAGTCACACAGGAACAGCCCAGAGATGGGCTGCTGGGCCCTGCATGGGGCAGTGACCAGATCTTGCTTCTGATAACTGCTTACAAGTGGCCTTGACTCTCCAAACACCTGGAGCACTCCCTCCCCAGCAGTGACAGCCAAAAATGACGCCAGACAGTGGCAAATGTCCCTGGGGGCAAACTCTCTCCCAGTTCAGAACCCAGTTCTCATAAAACATTCAAGTTTGCTGAGGGCACCATTTCAGTTGTGCTGCAGGGAAACAAACCCTGAACTGGGAACTATAAGGCCTGAGTTTAAATCCAGCTCAGCCATGAAATCACTCAGTGCTTTTCCCTCTTCAGTTCTCAGTTTCCCTAACTGTAAGGTGAGAGGATTTTACAGAACAATCCCTACCGTCGGTTCATTGCTTCTAAAGTTCTTGGGCTCAGGTCTAGAATTTCTCATTCTAACACCATTCCAATCATAGCCTCCCCCTGTCCCCAAAGAAAGAGTGGAATGACAGTTTCAGCAGCACAGTAGCACAGTCCATATGACAGGAGGGGCAGATGAGGGGACATTGAATGTGGAAAACGGGCAGCCAGTGGGGATGACTGGGGAAAGAGGAGGGTGGGGAAAGGCATCAGCCGTGGAGATCCTGAATGCACCAAAAGGTATTTCCTGGGCTGACCTTGTGCCTGTCCATTAAAAAGTCATCTGTGACCTAGGGAATAAGAAGAGGTGCACAAGGAGGAGGAGTTAAGAGGATAAAAAGCAAGCCATGTACACAGAGAAGAGAGCAATGTCCCCAAGAATGGTAGGGAAGTGTGTGTGTGTGAGTGTGTGTGCGTGCACACGAGCACGTGTGTGTCCTTGCTAATGGCAAGAGAAATTGAACAATTTCAATTCAGCTTGAATATGTCTGTAAGCTTAAAAAAATCATTATCACAGGATTATTAGGTTTGCTGGTCTCTTACTGGCCTCTTCACTCTTGTTCAGCTGGAATCAAAAGACAGAGCAACAGCAGGGAAAGCAGAGATCCTCCCCATCCACATTTCTTCCTGTTCCTTCTCAGAATCCAATAAAGCCTGACAGTGAACTTGAATGGGAGTGAGAGGTATTTAATAAAAGGCGGTTCTGTCTAAACAATGATTCAGGACTTTCTGAAAGCCGGAAGAGACAGGCTGAATGGTCTTTTCCATTCTAGGTCCCCTAAAAAGGGTTTAAGGTTTGTACCTGTTTGTTTTAGGTTTGTCTTAGGTTTGTACCTGTTTGTTTGTGTGTGTGTATTTTTCAGCCACATTAACACTTTTCTGGGTTGCTAAAAAACTGAGCTCCAGGTTATGCACAGTCAACACCTGTTTCTCAGGAATATTTCACCCGGCTGTTCTTTTATCCGTCCAGTCTGCCAGCCAATCACCAAATGTCCATGAAGTGCTTACTGTGCGTTGAGGACTATGTTTAGGCTGAGGGTACAAAGGTGAGTAAAAGGCAGTTTAGGCCTTCCAGGGCATCACACTTGGTATGTACACAAGCAGTCACACCCCAGTGTGGGAAGTGGGAGCCCTGGGGCAACCCCTGGCCCTGAGAGGAAAGCCTATGGGGGCCCTTCTGAGAAGGGGGTATCGAAGATAAGTCTTGAAGGACAAATAGGAGTTATTCAGGCAGAGAAAAGAGAAAAATATAGGCTTATAAAAGGCATAAAAGCAAGAGAGAGTTTGAAGATTCATTGACCTGTAAATAATTCTCATATAATGTGATTGGATAGTAGTGATTGGAGAGGAGAGGGTGCGGAATAAGGCCAACCTGGGCCACATCTGCCGTGCCAAGGACCCCTGCCCTAGGCCTCTGCCCCTCATTACCAAACTATGGCTCCCATGACTCACGTTCCCATTTTCACAGTTCTGTTCTATAAAGCCCCCATGAACGCTGAACTAGCAAATAACAAACCATTGCTCCTGGGGAAATACAGGCTTAAATCCCTGCAAGCCTCTGGTCACAACATTTTCGTCAACCGGATAATATAGAACTTTGTTTTATGTTTGTTTCTGTTTTAAAACACCTTATTTAATATATATCATTGACTCGTTAACATTGAGCTCACGGCCAACAAGCCCCCTCGCTGCCTGAATGACGCTTATTTAATGCACACATTTCCCCTGTAAGCACATCACAGCCTGCTTGTGCTTAGAAATGTTGGACAGCCATTTAAAACAGCAAAATCACCACCAACAACAACAACAAACACACACACACACACACAAAAATGCAAACAGTGTGGCCCTCAATAGCCGCGAAAAGGACACTTGTCTACAGTATGAGAGCTGAAACCAGAAGGCAGAGTGTTGCCTTATTTGATCTCAGCTGGTGACATGCACAGTTGGACCAATCAAATTTTTTGCCACTCTGCACATATCCATGAGTGACTGCAAAAAAGTGCCATGAGTATGGATTTGGGGGTTACCGATACATTTTAGGAAGTAGGCAAATTCACAAATACAGACTCGTGAATAAAAAGGAACATCTATATTTCAAAAACTCAACTACGAATCCCTGAATCCTTGGTTCTGCCAGTGACCACTATATTCAATAGAGAATTTTGATTGCTTCCATTTTGGTTTTTCCTGGAATACAGAAGAGAGGCAGGAGTGAATTTAGAGTTCTCTATGAATTTGAGGCTAAGGACCTGGGAGCTCACATAAAGCTACATTACACTAAAGCAGTGTTTACAACAAACCATCTTATGTCATTCTAGAAAGACAGCCTAGCGGAGGGTAACTTACAGCTTCTTCTCTGTTGCCAGGGGAGCCAGACTCAACGACCATCCCTGCCCCGAGCAAAGCAAAGCCCTCGGAGCGCCGGAGGGTTTCCTCTGCGGTGCCAGCCATCAGCAGGGGCACTGACCGTATTGGTTTGTGGAGCAGCCGGAAACCACGGTGTCTTGGGCCTGCTGACACAAATGCTGCAGGCTTTGCCCAGCCATGTGTTACGAGAACAGCCTGGGCAGCCTGGTGCTTCAAACATTTCCGGGACAAAGTGATAAATACACTCCTGTGAGCTGCTAAATCCCAGGAACACTTTCAGGGCAATTATTTACTTGAAATGGCAGATGTGGAACTGATAGGTCTTAATTAATATTTTATAACGTTGGGAGTCTCTCATACAGGGACAAAGTCACAGAGCACAGGCTCCCTTAGAATCGCAGCTCCTAGCTGTCCCACTGCCTTCATCAGGGACTTTCCTGTATCATGAAAGAGTAGAATTCATAACTTTGAATTTGATTTTTAAAGGACGGGTTACAAGTTTCCCAGGTGGTGTCTAATGCTGAAATTTTTTTTTTTTTAAGATTTTATTGGGGAATTGGGGCAGGGGAACAGCGTTGGGTAATCGGGGAAGGGAAACAGACAAGTTGCTGTCTTTTTGTTCTTCAGTCTAGTTGCGGAGGACGTTGCTTCACTGGCCCATGTTGTATCGTCATTGCGCTCTTCCCGGATGAGGCAGGTTGGTCGCCGGCCTCTGGATGGTCGCTCACCATGGCTATTGGCAGCTCATGCTGGCTGCCAGCCGCTCATGCTGGCTGCTGGCCACTCGCTGTAGCCTATGGTAGCCCACTGCAGCAGGGGCTGCAGCCTACACCGTTGCCAGGGCTCGCACAGCCCAGCTCCAGGTGGAGCTGTTGTTAGCTGTGGAAGGCAGTGTCACTGGCCCTCATGTGGGATCTGAACCGGGGCCGCTGGCATCCCAAAACCAGCTCTTAACCAATGTGCCACGCCGCTGGCCCTAATGCTGAAAATTTTTTTTGCATTTTCCCAATTTTTAAAAATTTAATTCTTACAAGGTGGACTTTTTGTATTTTTAGAGTAGTTTTAGGTTCACAGCAACACTGAGTAGAAAGTACAGAGAGTTCCCGTATACCCCCACCCTCTCCCATACAGTGTCACCCACCAGCAACATTCCACATCAGGGTGACACCTCTGTTACCATCCATAAACCTGCACTGAAACATCATTATTACCCAAACTCCACAGTTCGCAGAGTTCGCTTTTGATGTTGTACATTTTATGGGTTCTGACAAACATTCAACGACATGTTTCCACTATCATACAGAATGTACATAACATACAGAATAGTTTCATTGCCTTAAAAATTGTCTGTGCTCCCTCTCCCCTCCAACCACTAACCTGTTTACTGTCTCCATAGTTTTGCCTTTTCCAGAATGTCATAGAGTTGGAATCATGTACTACGTAGCCTTTTCAGATTGGCTAACCCCAAATATGTAAGATTGATATCAATTAATAAGGCACCTGCAAATCACTACTCTAAGTAACTTGAGGTCATGATCATCGTATTTCCTGCATAGAGGAGGCACTTAAATGTCAAAAGGATGAACCACCTCTTTCTCTGATTAAAAAACATCAGGACACTAGTAACAGTGGCAGTACTTAGAAGTTGGTATTACTTAGGGAAAGAAATGATAATGACATTTAATCTGAATAAAGAACAGCTTATAGGGCCGGCCGAGTGGTGCGGCGGTTAGGCGCTGGCTTGGGAAGCCAGCGGCCCCGGTTCGGGTCCCACGTATGAGGGCCAGTGACACTGCCCTCAAAAACAAAACAACAACAACAAAAACAGCTTGTAAAAAATGAAAAATCAAGTACAAATGCCAGACTGTAGGTAATAAGATTTGACTCTGATTTTAATATTTTGGTAACTTTTAGAATTTTTTTTTTAAGTTTTGTTATATAATTGACATACAACACTATATAAGTTTAAGGTGTACATAAAAATGATTTAACATACATATATTATGAAATGATTACCACAAGAAGTTTAGTTAACATCCATCACCTCATATAGTTACAATTTTTTTCTTGTGTGGAGAACTTTTAGGATTTACGAGCTGTTTTAGCAGCTTTCAAATATACCATACAGTAGTGTTAACTGTAGTCATCATGGTTACATGACAATCCCATTTTTATAAGTACTGCGCACTAACCGATTGCGCGACTGGAGCTCCTGACATCCCATTTTTAGAATTCTGACTATATCATCCATAAGGTGGGGTTTTGCAGCTGATGGCATGGTTTACGTGAAAGGGATGCCTGCTCGACTTGTTCAAGTTTGGGATTTGGGGTTCCCCTCTGAGTGCTCCCCAAATTACCTGACACTCCCTGAGGCAGTATACCCAGAGTGTCTGGGCAAAGCCAAATATAAGGAGAGGATGATCTCATAGACCTATTATAAGTCACCTGCAAATCACCCGTTCCTATTTCTGGGCCCCAGGATCATCCTGGCCTTTTTGACAATGCTGTGTTGCTGAGTCATGTGTAACCGAAGCCCTGGTCGGCAGTTCATCCTGCTTCTTGCCAGAACCCAGGAAATCTAGACAAGGGGTGATGGCATTGCCCTGGCAGTGGAGGGAAGGCGAGGTAGGCAAGAGGCATTCAGGAAATATAAAAACAGAAAGGAACACTTGAGCCAGCTTAAACAATAATTATGAAAGATAAGTCCAGAGAAATTAAGGCATAGCTCTGCCTCGCTTTACATAATTAAAGTGTTTATAAACTTGCATTTCTTTTTTTTTTTTTTAAGAGGGCAGTGTCACTGGCCGTCATACGTGGGATCCAAACCCAGGCCACTGGTATCCCAAGCCAGCTCTTAACCACCACGCCATCGGCTGGCCCCCAAATCACACATTTAAGGGAATCTGGTGATGGTTCCTTTTGTCTAGTGAAGTGTTCATCTGTAATGTTAATACCCACTTCCTAATTTAATTGTATTATATTGATATTTGTCTATGTTGGCTTTGAGAGAGGACTGTGGGTGTCTCATCAAAGTGCCATACCTAGCCAACCATTAGGCAAAACAGATCAATGTGAGGCTGTCTAAACAGGCTGGGAATCTGGACCTCTGACTTTATCACTGAAAATTAAAAAAATGTTGGTCTTCAAGGCTGTCATCTATCTCACTAGAAAATGCCTTGTTAGGAAACGTGTTTTCAGGAAAATATTTCAAAGGGAAAGGATGTGCTGCCCATTCATAGCTAGGAGGAACTTCTAAGTGAGATGGCTTCTTAGCATTATTGTGGCTAATACTTAACTAGATACAGATACCCTCTATCTGGTGTTTAGCTGTAATAAAAGACTACCTTTCCCAGCCTTAGTGGCAACAATGTATAGCCATGTGCATATTTAGGCCAATAGGATGTTAGCAAGAATATCAAGTATGATTTACAGGAATTGTCAAAAGATAGAGATGCCCCTTTCTTTATCTCTTCCCCATCTCTGGGGATGTGTTGCCTGGAGCTCAAGCAGCCACTTTGGACTATGAGGCAGGAAGCTAAGGATGATACAGAAATCAAATAAATAGATATGGGCTCCAAGGAGGTCTTAGAGTTTCTAAAACAGCCCTTGACTCCTACTCCAGGGGAATACAATTTTGTCTTGTTGAAACCACAGCTGCTTTGTATTTTTGTCACACAGAACTGAATATAAGACTAATTGATCCAGCATTAAGGAAATGCTCATCTCATCTCATTGTATCCTTTATTTCATTCAATTTAATGGACTTATTAAGCCCCTACTACATAGAAAAAGAAGATAAGGGCTGCTAACCTGAGAGCCCAGAAATTTGGAGAGAAAAAAGTTCATCTTTATTTTTATAACCTGCATTGGAATTTAGCATTTCCTGTAATCAATGTGGTATTGACAATACCTGTGACTTTGTCACTAGTGGATATTTTCTTATCACAGTACATGTGTTAGAGAGATTTCAAAATATCATTTATATTTACTGCTATTTGAAATTGGGAAAGTAATTAAACCCACTGCTACATTTTATTTAATACGTTCATGAAGACGCAGGCTAGGTTCTCTGGGAAGCAGGCTCTGAGACAGTTTAGCATGCAAGATATGTAGGCAGTACCCTTGGGAAGCATAGCTGTGGAAGGAAGAAGAAGGAAGCAGGGCTGTGCAAAAGGAGAAGTCAAGCTGCGATGCAGGCCCAACAACAGCCTCAGCGGACCACCTGGGGATCTCTGAATCCAACATGACCATCAGAGTTGCCCCTTATTGAATGGTTATCTGCCCATCTGGGTTGGTCAGCCATTAGATATGGGGTTACCCTAGGCGTCTTCCCTGAGGGGTCTGTGCCATAGTTATCATGTCCTTCTGGTAAGCAAAGTAATGCCCCTATCAAAGATGCCCATGTCCTAGTCCTTGGAATATGTGAATATGTTACCTTATATGGCAAAATGGACTTGAAGCTGTGATGAAATCAAGAATCTTGAAATGGGGAGAAGATCCCCATTACCTGGGTGGGCCCAGCGTAATCACAAGGATTATAAATGAAACAAGGAGGCAAGAGTGTCAGAGTCGGAGAAGATGTAACAATAGAAGCAGAGGTTGGAGGGATATGATTGCTGGCTGGGGGCCACCCAACAAGGATTGGAGGCAGCACCCAGAAATGGGAAAAGCAAGGAAACAGACTCTGCCTCTGAGCCTCCAGGACTGCAGCCCTGCTAACACCCCATGAGGTTTGCTGGATAAGACTCATTTTGGACTTCTGACACCCAGAACTGAAAGGTAATAAGTTCACTTTGTCACTTATTTAAGTCACTAAGTTTGTGGTCATTTATTACAGCAACAACAGGAAACGAATACACTTTTTCAGGCTAGGGTGGATGATCCTGTCATTTAACAAAAGGGAATACCAAGAGGTGCCCACATGACAAATGTATCCTCCCTGTTTTTTGGTAGCAGCCCTAACTTCCTGCCGATTAAAGTCAGTTATTCCTGCCGGGACAGTACCTTCTGTTCCTGCCTGCTGCTCTCTGCACCCAAAGTGCTCAGGCAGCAGCCATCGCTTATAGCTCAATGACACCATTGCTGTCCCTGGGTGGAAGTTTTCCCTTTGGGGGCCCAGGACCTCCAACCCTGCATAGCCTACAGTAGTGAGGATGGGAAGCTCAGAGTCCCCACTGGAGTCCGTGGGAATGTTGGGAAGTAGGGCCACTTCAGCTTCCACTCCTTGATTCCCAGACCCATGTATTCTTTTCCTGTTTGGATGTTTATAAATTCTATAGGTATCTGAATCTTCGTTCCAATCCTACCTGGGACCCTGCTACATCCAAAATAAATAAATAAATAAAGGAAGCCCAGAGAAGTTAATGAATTTGTCAAAGATCACACAGGATGGCTAAGATTAAGATGCAACACTTTGGAAACCTAATCCAGTTCTCTTTTCCTATGCCATTCTATCTTCTATGCGTCTTTCTGGTGGGCATGGTCAGCTGACTTGGCCAGGAGATCGCTATGTCAGCAAGAGGGAGGGGCAGAGAGAAAGAGAGAGGATGCATTTTCTTGACCTGAATTAGTGAGCCATTAGCTACCTCCAGTGATTAAATTATCTGGACTGAACACTCAACTCCACATTAGATGCAGTTAAATGACGGATCTGCTTAAGATGGTTTCCAGCATTCATTACCTCGATTTCATGTAAGCAAATGTGATCATGTAGCATCAGGGGACCGCGGTGTTATTAGGACCCAGTCAGTTCTCAATGATCCTATACCTTCAAGGAAAGAAAATGAGAAATTTCAATGGGAGGAATGTCAATTTCACTCTTACAGTTTATTTTACATATAGAAATAACATATAGCAAAAGTACTGAGGGTGATGATGAAATAGCGGCTATTTATATTTAATGGATGTGCACTCTTTATCAGGCACTTTACACAAGACACTTTACACACACATACTTTTACCGGCCAACTGAGCAGCATCTACCCCCACCACTGAAAACTTTAATATTTCCTTTTCTATAAAAATGTTAAGTTTCCTCCCTAGTTCTTTAGTTTCTTAGCTCTTGGGCTTTGATTGCTTTTCTAACCAGTTTGTGAATCTTGGACGGAAGATCACGGAAGATCCCCCTTGCTTCTTAATTGCTTCGTAAATCAGTTCCTGAATCTGAAACAATAGAAGTCTCCTACCCCTGCTTCCGATAACTAGTTGAAAGTCTGAGACTTCCTAACATCCCCCAGGCCAGGAAGCTAAATGTCAAGCCCATTCTGTGTCCAGACAACTGACTCCACCTGAGTGATGGACTGAATATCCACAAGTTTCATAACCTAACAGATTTATATTTTTGTCCTCATTCAGGAGCCTTGAGGATGCAGGGGATACCCCAACAAACAAAGAAGCCAACACGGTCTTCCAGGTGGAGCTTGAGACCCCTTCCTCTCATCTGAGACCAACTAGGGTGAGAGTTCGTGAACCCCAATAGGCAGGGACAGCTCTACGCCCCTGCCCAGCAGGAAGCAGATACAGAAGAAGAGACCTCCTGTCCCTCAGCTTCCCATAGAGATTTCATGGGGATCACATCTCTCAAGGAGAAACGAGGCAAGCAGTTAGAGAAAGGCATTGGGTCTCTGCATTCCTACAGGTCCACAGAGTGCGACCGCCTGAGGTGAAAGGGTTCCCCTCTCCACCCAAAACTCCCCGTTGTATTGTAATTACCTACCCCTGCAGGCAGAGCAAGTGGACACAAAATATCCAACTAGATCAGACCAGTCACTCACACCTACGCCCAAGAACAGCCCATCCTGGAGAAAAAGGATAAAACCCCCAAGTCCTGGGAGGGAAGCACAGCTGCTGTGGCTGCTACTGCTGCTGCTGCTTTTTCCCTGCTCCTTTTTACCACTTCTTCCTTTTAAGCCTCACCTTTGCATATGCCCCCTCCACACTCTTTGGTAATGGGCCCTTGAGCCATCCTCTAGTACTCAGGTTTACTTCGAGTACTAATCTTTTCTAATAAACTACTTATTCTACTGCTTTACTCTGGTATCTTGTTCAATTCTTTGCTCGAGTTGCCAAGGACCTGGACTCTGCGCCGAGAAAGGCCCACTCGCCCGACAACAATACTGTGTAATATATATATATATATATATATATATATATATATTATATTTTAATACCTATAAATATATATATATAACAATATATGAAGGGGATTAAACTATAGTTTTTCTGTGATGTTAAACAACCCTCAAAATCTCAGTGACAGGGCCGGCCGAGTGGTGCGGTGGTTAAGCGCTGGCTTGGGAAGCCAGCGGCCCCGGTTCGGTCCCACATATGAGGGCCAGTGACACTGCCCTCAAAAAAAAAAAAAAAAAAAAACTCAGTGACTCGAGGTGACCAGTTAGCTCAGTTGGTTAGAGCATGGTGCTGATAACACCAAGATTGCCAGTTCAATCCCCACATGGTCCACTGTGAGCTGCGCCCTCCTTAAAAGAGTCAACTATGCCATTGTAGTATGAAAGCAATGTGTAGCCAATGACCATGGCTATTCCCCAATAAAAATTTAGAAAAAAAGGGGTAGCCCGTTAACTCAGTTGGTTAGAGTGCAGTGCTCATAACACCAAGGTTGCCGGTTCGATCTCCACCTGGGCCACTGAGCTGCACCCTCCACAACTAGATTGAAACAACTACTTGACTTGGAGCCAATGGGTCCTAGAAAAACACACTGTTCCCCACTAATAATAAAAAATCTCGGGCCGGCCGAGTGACGCATTGGTTAAGAGCTGGTTTTGGGATGCCAGCAGCCCCGGTTCGGATCCCACATATGAGGGCCAATGACACTGCCCTCTAAGCTAACAACAGCTCCACCTGGAGCTGGGCTGTGCGAGCCCTGGCGATGGTGTAGGCTGCAGCCCCTGCTGCAGTGGGCTGCCATAGGCAACAGTGAGTGGCCGGCAGCCAGCGTGAACAGCCGGCAGCCAGCGTGAGCTGCCAATAGCTGTGGTGAGCGACCATACAGAGGCCGGTGACCGATCTGCCTCATCCGGGAAGAGCGCAATGATGATACCAACATGGGCCAGTAAAGCAACGTCCTCCGCAACTATACTGAAGAATAAAAAGACAGCAACTTGTCCGTTCCCCTTCCCCGATTCCCCAATGCTGTTCCCCTCCCCCGATTCCCTAATAAAAATCTTTAAAAAAAAGAAAATCTCAGTGACTCACACAGTAAATGTCTATTTCTTGCTCATGTTATACATGTTATGTGTAATTCCTTGTGTCTGTTCATTCTGGGACCTAGGCTCAAGGAGCAGCCCCATAAGGGCATGCCATTGTGGTTGTGGAGGGGGCAAGTAAAAGTGGTAGAAATTCGCAATGCCTCTCCAAGCTTTTTGTTGGACATGTTTATAGCATGCCCATTAGTTCTAGTTGCCAAAGACCATCACATAGCCAGGCCAAATATGGGTGGGGGAGTGGAGAGTGGGAGCAGTGCAGATCACAGGGTAACAGGAAAGGACATACAGGAAAAGGAGAAAGGAAACAATTTGCAACAATAAGGAAGCTGCAGTCCTGCAAGATTGATATTAATCCCTCTCCCCTCTCCACTTCAGGGATGAGTGATTTTGCTAAGGGCTTCCTAGAGGAGATATCCCTCCCAGGTGGGGTGATGGGGGGGGGCTTTAGTAAAATCTGAGCTAGGGTTTGAAGGTTAAGTAGGATATTGGTGCATGGAGAAAGAGCGAGGACTTTGGAAGCAGAGTAGAGGTGGGGAAGAGTTCCAAACAAATTAAGTTGGTCATAGAGTAGATGAGAGAGAAAACTGGAGAGGGGTTCAGGGTAGGGGTTGGGAGGGACACAGCGTTTGAATGCTGAGGAGTTTAAGGCTAAGGAGTTGAACTTCACTTTTCGGGGTCAGTTAGAAGCCTTTAGATATTTTTGAGCAAGAGAGTGTCATGATTAAAATGATTGCTTCTGAAGATTGATCTGACTAGGGGGTTCAAGGTGGGCTGATACAGGGAGAAACAGAGAGCAGGGAGACCAGTAAGGCCACTACATGTCCAGAACCAAGGTAAGGGTCTTTAACTAGGATGGTGACAGTTGGATCAACAACAAAAAGGTCACCAGAGACTCAGAACCAGTGGCTTAAGAAATTTGCCCCATCTCCATCATCCGCCCAGTGCTTCCAATAAACCCATGTCCATAAAGAATTTTTAATAGCCTTTTTTTGTATTAATCTATAACATAAAATATTGATTAAAAAAATATGTAAGAGCTATGCAAATTAAAGCTTCAAAACAAGTTCCCATATCCCTAGGACATGATGCCTGCCCCCAAACCCCCATACATATAAAGCCTCCCACTGCCAGGGCTTCAATTAAATGTTGGGGAAGACCAAGCTCAGGTCTGTTAAGGAATAGAATTCAATGGAGCAGATTGTAAAGATCTAACTGGCTGTATTGAGCAATTCCTAAGTCAGGCAGCATCCTATCCAGCAAGTAGAGAGGAGCCCTGAGAAGCTGTACGAAATAGAAGGTTTTTATAGGCTGAAAGTGGGCAGGACAAGGAAGTTATTACCAAAAGCAAAGAAAGGATCCTTTCAGGCAAGGGTACTTTTCTTTGGGCAAAGGGCGGCAAGGGTCTTATTAGGCAGATTACCTCACTAGTGTGGATCAGGAAATTCCAGCTTGGTGGTTTAAAATTCCACTCCTGGGAGAGGCTGAAACTGCAATTAGTTAGGTATTTAGTTTTAGTTTTGGTGAAGTGGCCTAGCGCAAGTGACTCCATTTTGGAGTCCCTTTATCTCTTTCTTCACAGGTCCAAGCTTGGGAACAGGGTGACTAGGAGAATGAACACTTCTGGTCAGTTGCAGCATGTTATCCCGGTGAGCCTCTCCAGCGAGAACTTAGAAATTCAGGTCTCAGGCTCTATTTACTTCCAGTTATCACCGTGTGTGTCAACCAGCGAGACAAAAATAACGGTATATGTGAAAATGCTTTGCGATGTGATTAGCGCCGCCATGTGAACCTTTGTCTAAGATTTTATTCTGGGTCACGGTTAGATAAATAACAGATTCAAATGGTCCTTGTTAAAAAACACACACACACAGCACTGCTCTTACAATTGAATTAGCCTGTTTTCAGAGGATTTGCTAAGGAAAAGCATTCACAAGTCAGTAACAAAAAAAAAGGTGGAAAGCAAGCAGGTTGAAAGGAAGCAGCAGGTCCAGGGATAGTGAGGACCATTTCCAGAGACTCCAGGGAGGGTCAGGGTGCCCGGTAGGCGATGAGCAGGCCAAACTTGGGGTGGCCTTGAAGACCGGGGTGGACAGACTCGGGGGCCGGTCACGTGGAGACCCGCCCAGGGCCTTCTGAGATAGGACACCACTCTCTGGGCGACAAGAAGGAAAGGGGCAGCAGATCTGGAAGCGGGGCGCCCCAGCCTCTTCCCAAGCACAGTGGGAAACGAGGTCTTGCTCCCGAGGGAGGAGACCCTTCAGACGAGACAAAGGGTGCACGGGCCGGAGGAGGCCCCGAGCGCGCGTGCGCCTCGGAGCGCGCGTGCGCGTGGCAGCCAGTGCGGCGGCCCGAGTCGTGGCGGGAGGGAAGCCCGCGGTGGGAAGCGCCCGGAGCAGCGAGCCAGAAGGCTGGGGACAGCGAGCCGTGGGGCGCTCGCGGGCGCCCCCTCGTGGCCGGAGGAGACGCCGCCCGCGGAGGCCTTGCGGCCCGGCCCTCCCCGGGGTGGGGGGGGGTAGGCTCGCGTTCCCGCCGCTCGCGCCTGCGCCGCCCGCCGGCCTCGGGAGCGCGCCCTGTCGCTGGCGCGCGCGCTCGCCGTCTCCGTCCCCCACCAGCTCCGGCACCAGCAGCCGCAGCAGCGCCGCCGCCACCGCCCACCTTCTGCCGCCGCCGCCACCACCAGACACTTTCTCCTCTGCTTTCCGCGTCTGCCCTCGCCCTCTGTCGGCTATCAGGTAAGCGCGAGGCTCCGAAAGGCGCCCGCCGGTCACCGCCCCTCGCCCCCTGCCTGGGAGATGGGTTTCCCGAGGGGAGCATTGCTCGGGTGCAACGGCGGGGGCCCCTCCCGGCGCCCTCCGTGCTCCGGGGCTGGATCCAGGGCGGCTGGGAAAGGGACGCGTGCAAGAGATGCACACACACGCGTGAGTGGGTGCGTGTGCGTGTGTGTGCTGGGGCTCCACGCGACCCACTTCGCGCGGAGCCGGGCCGAGGTGGTGCCCGCAGGGTGCGGCGCGGATGGCGGTGACCTGGGGGAGGGGGCTGCTACACACTCTCCGCCGCCGCCTTTTGCCGCAATGGGCGTGTGCCAAAGTGTGCGTCGGGGGGCGTCCAGTGAGGACCCCCGACATCGAACCTGTATCCCGATTTCTCTGCTTCGGTTTGCCATCAGCGCTAAGCAAGGTAAAGGATTGGGTTCGAGGCAGGATGACTCCCTGCCGGCCCCTCCCTTCACCTCCTCGGCAGCCCTGCCACTGGGGCTTTCGCGGCCCCTGATTGAAGGCGGTGGCCTACCCCCTCCCCGTTTTCCTCCTTCAGAAGCCCGCAGGGGACATTTGGGGGCTGGGAGTGGAACCGGGGAGGTGGGGAGGGGTCCAGGCGCTGTCACTTGCCTTGCCCTGCCCCCTGCGCGCGCCTGGCGCCGAGACGCGAGCAGCGCCGCGCCCGAGAGAAGGGAGTGCGCGGAGGGATGCGGAGGCTCGGGAAGGCTGGGGTCACCTGGCCTTGCGATGTGGAAGGGCTCGGCAGCCGCCAGTCCGGACTGGCGGGCGGTTACAGCCGCAGCCCCTCGCCGAGCAGCGCCGGGGCTGCAGGTGCACTTCGGGGCGGTCCCCTTTCTCCGCGCTCTGCGCCCGGCGTGTGCGCTCCCTGTCGGAGGCGCGGGGCTGGCGCGCAGGGCTCGCCCCTCACTGCGGCAGTGGGTGTGGACCCCGGTGGGCGAGGAGGGGGAGGGCAGGCTGTGCCTCTCCCCACTCCCACCCCCTTTTTTTTCCCCTCCGATCGCGAGGTGCCATCTTTTTGCGGCGTGCCATGTCTTTAAGGCACCACACCAAGCCGGATGGCTGGGCTGCGAAGGGCAAGGCGGGGACGGTCCTTAAGGGGGTGGGGGCGCGGGCATTCGGCGCGGAAATCTTGGCGTTTTGCTGCTGAAGGCTTGAGCCTTGGGGGCGTTCCCCGGAGATGATCTGCTGGCTCCCTGCTTTGTCTGTAGGGCTAACGTGATCAGCGTTGCCAGCCTGCGTTTTTGCCTTTTATTTTTATAAGGGTGTTTAACCAAGGCCCCCTCCCCTTCACCCGTGTGTTGCCCCTCATTCCTGAGCCCTTTGTTAGATCTCGGGGCTTGCTGGAGTCGATGAACTCGAGTCACGGCCTCGGGGGCTTGCATGGAACGGGGTTGACCCTGGCCGGCTGACTCCCAGATCCAGGCCGCGCGCCTGGAAGCATCCGCGGGGCCGCAGGGGTGGGATTCTAGGTCTCCGCGCGCTGTGCGGGTGTCCGCGGAGGGACAACGCCCCTCCTCCCCGCACCCGAAGTGTCCTGGGGCTCATGCCCCACCAGGCTGCCCACGGAAGGGCACTGGCTGCCCGCGGGAGGTAGGAGGGGGCTCGCAAGAGGGGCCCCTCCCCGCTTCACGCCCTGTTGCTTGGCCAGGCGGGAGAAAGTGAGGAGGGGGCAGGAGGTTTCTTCGGGTGCTGTCGGCCACACCCATTTTTCCAGAGCCGCCTGGGAGGGGGCTTTAAGGGAGGGGTTGCCTTGGAAACAGCACGCGTCTTGAGAATGGCCTTTGGGGCGTTACCCCGCCCCTTCCGATCAGAGAATTAGAAATCCAGGGTACCAAGAGCCGCTCCTCCTCTGGGGGCCCTGTAGGGAGACCCACAAACTGGAGCCATTGGCTCTTCCTGATTGGCTTCCCGCGGCCACGGCCACCCAGACCAGCGTCCCTGATGTATTATTATTGTGACCGAATATCACTTATCATTTAAGAACCTGATATCACTGCCGCCCTTGAAAAAGGGAATTGGAGGAGAGGAGTGGGGTACCGAGCCCGGGCGAACAAGGCCGAGCCTTGCCCTCCCGTGATAACCCGGGTGCGTGCCGATTGGTTAATGATATCGCTGAAAACTGGTGCGAGGGCGCAGTTCTGCGAGGAACGAGCATTTTAGGGGCCGAATCATCCACGCGAGCCGCGCAGATTGATCTGAATATCCGGGGAATGGCTCGGCTAGGAGTCGAGAGTCGCCAGGGCCAGGCCCAACCTTCCGGGCTGTCGGGTCGGAGCCGCGGCTCTGCTCTCCCCTCTCCCCACCCCCCTCCTTCGCAGAGCGGGCCAGCCACTGGCAGGTTGCTGGAAAGGCTCAAAATCGATTGGAGCATCTTTTCCCCTCTAGCCACCCTCCCCCCAAGCTGGACGTGGGATTCAGAGCGAGGGGCGGCCATGGGAACGGGGAGCCCGCGAGCGGCCTGGGGCGGACCGCAGGCAGATGTCACCTCCTGTCGTTTGGGGGGAAAGGGAACCCGGCGGAGGCGAGCGCATTTAGCCCAATGCCTGGAACAAAACCCGTTGGTGATTTCGCTCCATTTTGGGATCTGTTTGTTGGTGGCTTGGTGGGGTGCTCGCGGTTGCAAGGCCTGGGAGCTGTTAATGGAGGAATCCCGGGAGCCAGGGGATGGTCCTTCATACCCGATCAGGAAACTCCATCCCTGGCTCTGCCAGCTCTTAAACTGAACAGCTTCCCCCCAGGATGTGGAGGGATGCGGGGTTTGCGCCCAGGCTCCGACTGTGGAGTGCTGAGCCAGCGGAAACGTCCTGTCTCGGAATCCCCAGCAGGCGGGGGCTCTTTTACATCCATCCCGGGAGATCCCACTTGGCCTCTGGCGCTCAGGAACCTACAACTCCAAGCCCGGGCCTTGGGCTGGTGCGAGTTGGGATGGATGGTGGCATCTGAGACAGCGACTGCCAGGCCTGCCCCTCCAGGCCAGCGAGCGTGCTCAGGCTCAGCAGGACCGCTTTGAGTTTTATCTGGACCCTGTCCCTCCAGTTGACCCGTCCCTAAAACAGAAAGAGAAATGCCTTTCCTATCATAATTAATTAAGGTATTATTTCTCGTTTTATGATGCTGCTTATGTTTATCACCTAAGAATTATTAACCCATTTCCCCATCTCCAAACCCTTACTCTGAACGAGTAAGTAAATTAAACGCCTACACGCCCCCCCCCCCAGTCCCCAGTCCGGAGTGAATCTTGAAGCCAATCAATTCCTTGACCAACATTTGATTCTGGAACATGTTAGGTTTACTGCAATAACCTGGCTTGACTCTTTGAGATTCGCCTTTGGACAATTTGGGGGAGGGGTCTGTTGGCTTGATGTTTTTTTGGATGAGTGACAGGCCGTGACTGTGTGTCCCTAATCCCCAAACGGACCTGGTCTGCACACGCCCATCATGGAAAGGGGGCACTTTTAAGTGTTTTCTGGTATCAGGTGCAGCTCCTGACAGGAACAAAAGAAATGGGTTATTCCCACAAATTGCAAGAAGAAATCTAGAATCGGTTTCCTTGAGGAAGGCTCAGATTTATTCCAATTGGAAAAGAGCTTTTTGGAACATGCCCTTTGGCCCACTTGCCCTTTGAGGTCAGTGCCAACCTGGACATGTAACAGGATTGTGGCGCCTTTTGTTCCAGGCCGAATTTTCCTTCCGCCCTTTTTACATCAGTTCATGAAACCCATTTGTTGAAAATTTTAAGAAGTTGTGTTTTAATCCACCTTCCTTCAGCATTTGTGTATATGGCTTGAGTGGCTCCTGTAGCTGTGTGTGTATGAACAGGTGTTAATTTTGAACACATTTCCAACTAGATTGTGCCTTCTATTTAGTTAATTAGTATCTTTCTTACTCCTGCTTTGAAAAAGACTCACTCAAAAACAAATAAAAACACTCTTAGGGGCTTAATACAGAGCTAGACATACAGTAGGTGTTTTGACCCATCCTCATTTAACAAACAAATGGCTAACATGAGAAAATGCAGGTCAAATGGTAGAGAAGAAAAAGCAGAATGTGGGGAGGGCTTTATTCAAGGCCATGGTATCAGGAAGGTTTGGGGACAAATCCAATTCAGTGTGTCCCACACTCTGTATCCAGATGACACCCCAAAAGTTGCCTTGCCCCTCGGTGCACCTCCATGTCCTCCCTGCCCTGCTCCCATGTCTTCAGCTTTCTTGCTGTAGCACCCTCCACTTATGGGCCCACAGCCTGGTCCCGTCTTCTCACCTCACCCTTCTTGACAGAAGGGCGCAGAAGAGAGGGAAGGGGAGAGACCACACTTCACCCCAGGGGGAGGAAGACCCAGCTAAGGGTCTTGGGGCTGCAAGTGCTTCTTGAGCCAGGAGGTCAGAGGGACGCAGGTGGGAAATCCCATTTGCCTCTGTTCCTTCCTCTTCCTCCCACCCTGCTTTTTTCATCATCCCGCTTCAGAGACCCCAGCCCCTCCCAGAAATGCCCACCTAACTTGCCCCCCTCGGTGCTTCCACTGGTGACTTTGAGCTGGTAGGAAGCGGGGGCACCTCAGCAGGTGGGAGGGAAAGAGCCCAGCCTCAGCAGCTGCACTGCAGCAGGGAGAGGAACCCAGTTCCAGCTGGGACGCTCAGCTGTTTTCCTATAAAACAGTGAGATGCCCAGAGACATTTTTTTATTTTCACAAATGGGGGAAGGTGCTACTGGCATCTAGTGGGTGGAGGCCAGTGATGCTGCTAAACATCGTACAAGGCACAGGACCGTCCCCCATATTAAAGAATGATGGTCCCCAGATATCGCCAGGGCCAGAGTTGAGAAGCTGAGCTATAGAATCACTGTTACCTTGGCATTGTTATCTTAATGGTGGCTTTCATTTCTTGAGTATCTTCTGGGAGGTACTGTTCTAATGCTCCCCAGACATTGTCTCGTTTAATCCTCATAGCAACCCCCTTATGAGCAGGTGTTCTTATTACCTCTGTGTTACATTTGGGGAAACTAAAGTATGAAGAGGTTTAGTAACTCACTAAAGGGCACACAGCCAGCCAGTGAGTGTTGGCACTGGGTGTCTGACACCAGCTCTTTCCCCTGTCAGCTAACACGTGGGCTTAATAGGCCTTTGTGGGCTAGCCTGGGAACCCAAACACGATCTGTGACATTGACCCAGTGGCATATTCTCATTCCAAAACCACTGACTCACAAATGAACTTTTGCAAGAATCTATAATTGGAGCACAGCCTAAAACTCGCCGTTTCTGACCTGGCCTTGACACTTAGAGCAAGGGATTTCATTCAATCTCTGTACCTCTGTTTCTAAAACAGCAGCTGGGTTTGATGGGCTCAGAGAAGGCTGGAAATCAGGATTGCGGGATCAAGACATAGACTTAGCTCACTGAAGTTTCAGGGATTCAGAACCTCATCTCAGATTCTTCATCTCAGAGAGATTGAAACTTTGGCTCCCACCAATGGGACCCAGCCCTGAGCCTGGAGGGTGAGATGAGCTGGACACATAGGAAGGATGTCACGCAAGAGTCTCAGCTCACCCTTGGAAAAGGTGGGCCTGGAGGCTTTCCCTAGGCTCTGGAGTAAATATTCCATTATGCTGTGGTGTTGAGGGACTGCCTGAAACGTCCCAGGACTCACTGCCGCTCCACCCAGGCACAGGTGCCTCCCGCAGATGCCTGTGTAGGTGATAGGACATATATCATCCATGCCGGTCCCGCCCTTATCACCTTGCGAAAGAATTATTTTCCTGTTTCCAGGCGCCACGCTCCTGCCACCTCTACCACATTCCTTTCCTGCACACATGGCCCCCATCTGAGTGGGAGGCAGTCCTAGGATGGTTTTGAGATTTGGGGGGGGCGGGTTTGATTGGAAACATTCTGTAGGTATGCAGCTAGAAGCGGCTTCCACAAAATGCGAACGTGAATGACTTCCAGGTGGATTATCCTAATTTTTTTTGTTTGTTTTTTGCTTTGTCGATATCTCAGCAGGCTCTGTGTGTGCCCCAATTACTGGCATTATAGAATTAATTCCCAAGAAATGTATTTTGTGCCTCGGCTATGCAGGAAGGTTTGTGAGGGCAGACAGTGCTTTTTTTTTTTGGACAGGTCCCAGTACAGGGCAATGTCCTGCATATAGAGAGAGGCGTTAGGTTTGGCTTAGTGGGTAAGGGTGTGGACTTGGATCAGACCTCCTGGGTGCAAACCCTGGCTCCCCCACCCACTGTGGGATCTAAGTTATGTTGTTTAGCCTTTTGGACAGTTTTTTGTTGGCTTAACTTGGGGTACGATAGTACCTCTCTCACGGGATGCTGTGGAGTTTAAATGGGGTGATGCAATCAATGCTTAGCCCAGGGCCTGGCATGTAGTAACTGTTTGGTAAATGACCTCATCGGCAGCAGCCTCTGAGTTGACATTTGTGATTGGATGAGTGTGCAGAGGTGTCTACTGAACCCGGGTATGGGATCAGTTGTAACAGATAAATTCTTACACTGAAGAGGGATCGAGATGAGAAACGGGCAGCTGCCCACCTCTCCTGGAACCAGACATTATTGTTTGGGTGGAAATGGACCCCCCGGAAATCGCACACACCCATGTTTAAATGTACACACAGAGCTCTTGCCAGAGCCGAGTGGAGTGACTTATCATCTGTTGTCCCTGCTTCTGTCCTCTTCCTTCCTGAAATCCGCTCGCGCCAGGAATAGACTGGGTACTCCCCATGCCCGCCTGAGCTGAGCCACCCTCCCTCCCTCCCTCCTGGGAATGCAGACCTGGCTCAGCATTTGGGGTGCAGAGATCTTACTAGTTTACTTATTGGCTACTTATGGGATTGGGAAATAATGAAAGCCACAGAAGGCTGTGGAGGAGAGATTCTGACAAATGACGTAATTAAGCAGAGTGCTAAAGTTGGTAAACTGGCCAGCAGGCTTCACAGTGGACAGTGGAGAGTCAAGTTGAAAATGGTAAATAAAGCAAACGCGACATGTGTTGAACCCAGAGAACTTCAAGCATCCGATAAGCATGGTCATAGCTGATTAATAAGTTCAGCTTAAGAAGCTTTCTTATCCATGAAATAAAGACTGACGAGTCATAATATATGTTTTTAAAAACCCATTAAATCAGAAAATCATAAAAAATGATACATATTTCAAACATTTTACTTTAGCTTAAACTGGATAAATGCACACTTACCCCCATCTTTTGGTATAGGGCCCGGCCTTCTGTTGATGTTCAGGTCAGCTGGTTGAAATTCCTTGTCTTTTTGGCCTAAGCCACACGCATCGTGCGTTGTCTAGGCCTTCCAATTTCAGTTCCTGGGAACAGCGACTTACAGTGAGGCGTAATCTGAATGCAGAATCCCTCTAAGTTCTTAGTATTTTTTTTATGGTCTTTCACATCCCATTTGACAGTAAAAAAAATTTTTTTTTTAAGAATTCATCTTTCATTTAGCACTTGTGTTTCATCAGCCTGCACCTTATTTAAGTTCTATGAATGTTGTAACAAGTAGGATGGACCTAGAATTTGGCGGGGGTAGGAGGAGGCCCTGGCTGTGGGCATCAGGCCCTCTGGAGCCAGCCTTGAATATTTGCGGCCCTTTCTTCCTGCTTCTTACATGGTGTCAGTTAGGAGACGGCCCACCCGTGGAGATGGCCGGTCATCTTTTGCCTGTCTTCCAGGATTAACATTCACGTAGAACCCCAACTGGTGGGACGCTGCAAAATTCCTACTGTAAGACTCAAATTTTAAATTCCCGAAGTATATTAACTCTGCTTCGTGAAGGAAGTTTAGACCACGATCCGACAATTAAAAAACCGTTAAGAATGAACTCTGAAGCCATTGATAATGACGTTTCATTCATGGCCCTCCCTTTGGTCCTGTCTGCTCCACTGCCAAATCAGGCATCAAAGAGAAGAGGGACATAATTATCTCTGGTCCCAGCTGCTATTTTTCCTTCTGGCCTGTGGCCCAGTTTTCTGGTTTCCTAAGAAGGCTGGGTGATGTTGCCTTGGGACCTAAGTCCACAGTTATACTACAGCAAATACAGGGGTGTACTTTCATCCTTGTGTCCTCCTCCCCGGGGCACCAAGGATATCAGAGGATTGCTTGTCAGGTGATCTACAGCCAACAAGACGCGCTGGGAAGGACCAATCCATGGAACCATGGAGCTGTGTCCTCCCCGGGGAAAAGCTAGCTCTTGCCCCCAAATTAGAACCAGTGTTCCGCATCACATATCAACAGAATTATCCGGGATCAAATCCAGTTCTGCCATTATTTACAGGTCATTTCGGAGGTGCTTATGTTTTAATTGTTCTTAATTGGACAGTGTCACCAAACCATTGTCTTACCTCATCCCCCACCCCGTGGCCTACCCTTCCCAAAGAGGCTTACTGGATAATTAATAATCAAAAAAAAGTCAAATGCTGAAATGCCCAAAGGAAGGTTACAATTTAAAGACTCTCTTTGGTTTAATATATATACACATATAGATATTATAATTATATATAATATATATATATTTAAATAAACGCAAATATATATGTATTTAAATCTGACTATTCACTACCGTATTTGTTTTATGTCTGGATTTCTTATATTGAAAACCTAAACAGCTTTCAACTTTGGTTTTGGTAATGCATCGGAATTTAAATCAACACATGTTAATAAACCAAGCCAGGGCTGTATGTACACACGATACCGTTGTGCATAACCGGCTGCACTGGGGCACGGCCCTCAACCGTGCTCCAGAGTCATGTTTACGTGTCCCTTTGCAAGCTGCCTGACATCCCCAAGAATAGCTCTTTGGGAGAGTCACCAGCCCTCTGCTGTCCACTTGCTGTCTCCTCTTTTCCCTAAGAACAAGGAAGTTGTACACTGGCCCCAGCCCACCATGCGCTTCTACCTCTGCTTAGAAATGAAGGATTTCACAGGGCATCCCTAAATCCTCTTCAGTAATGGACTGATTATTCACAAACTCACCTGCACGGCCTTTAAAGCTATTGAATCTTTTCGCCAGGATTAACCCCGTGGGGATCACCTGCCTCCTAGGCCTCTCTCCACTGGGTCCCCTACTTCCTCCTTCAGTCGGGAAGCCCCGCCCTTCTTAGCAGAAGCGGGAGTGATAGAGGCACCTGTTCCCTGCGGAGTGCTAATAAGGACTGAATAAATTGAAATAAATTCCTCTCAATGTCACTAAAGTGCTATAAATAATTATGAACCAGTGTTTGATGTCTGATGGGAAATGCAGGGAAAACTGGCAGGTTTTGTGCTATAAGTTGACAAACTGGGCCAAGTCGAAAAAAAAAAACAAAACTAAAAACCTTTTAAAAAGATCTCATCGTTTATTGTCGGCGAGACTGAATTCCAGAAGTTGGCCATCTCCTCATTTTGTGGGCCTCTCTTATCACTCACTGCTTGGGCTTACTAAGCCCTGAATTTAATTGCAACCTTACCTTCCAACCAAGAGACTTGTGGCAGAGATTGTGAAGATTTCCTGATATAATGTCAGTTACACCTCAACAAAAAAATTATCCTATTGACAGACAAAAAAAAAAAGGTTCCTGTGCCTCCATTTTTCCATCTGTAAAATGGGAATTGTGCAATCCTCCCCCTCAGAATGGGCGATAATGTGGTCTCTCTTCTCATGGGATAGTCACAGAACTGAAATAAAAGCATCTAGAGAATTCCTTTGGGCTTCTCAGAAGACAAGTGCCACATGGAGGGCGTCTGCCTCCTGGGATCCAGTCAGGTGCCTGATGTGAAGTCTGTCATGGGCTGAGTGGAGCCTGATGCCTCAAATACTGCAGCTGCTGCCACCTCCCTCAGCAACAGCCAGACAGTGCGGGCTGGTTCCCGGGGGTGAGTGCCCATGAGCGGGGCCTGGACAGAAGGCCTGGTCTAGCCTGCACTGGCCTTGTCTGTCCCCTTTTGGGAAAAGGAGGCCCAAAGCCAGGGTATAGGACAGTGGGTCGGGGTGCCTTGAACGTCATTCAAGTGATGTTCTGCCCCTGCCAATGCCAGCTTCTCCAGAGAGGGCCTGGGACTTGTGTTGTGACTCTCTGTGGACTTTCCTGGGAGTCTTCCCATTTTTTCGGGGGTTTTCAGTTTCCTCCTAATCAGAGAGGGACTTGGTGCAGAATCTCATATTCTAATTATGCCCAGGGGCAGCCTTTTCCTGCCACTCAGTGTTTGTCACATGAGGGGAATCGATTAAGGCAAGAGTGATTAAATTCAAGGCCAGAGTTGACTTTGATGATATAATACTCTGATGGCTCAGTGGTGGCAAAAGGCCCCGTGAAACCTCATTAATTGAGCCGCTTGCACTTGGAATTTGAACTGAGCCGGAGCTGGGCTGCGGTCTGTTTTCCTCTGCCCTGTGGGTGGAGGTTATCTAGTGCTTGTGGATGGTAGGAAGTGTTTTAGGGCGTGTGGGTCACCCCATCCTCACAACAGCCCCTCACTCTACAGCATAGCTGGCCTTGACACTGGTCGTGGGTGTCGGGTGGCCTCACATCATCAACCCTTGGTTACCCTGCTCGTGCCAAAGCTTTGCCTCATTACGCCCTGGTCCCCTCCACTTTGGTCATTGGAACCTGCCATCTTCCAATCCCCATGTGGCAAATCTTTGAGTCTTGAACGCTTCTCCTCCATCTGCATCTTGGAGTAGACCAAACTGTCGGTGTCTTCCTCCTAGACATGGCTTGGACTTGCCCTTCCCTTTCCAGTTCCGTCTTCACCAGCTCTTAAAGAAGCATAAGCCTTATTGCGTCACCATCGATCATTATGGAAACAAAAATGAATTGTTGCTAATTTCAGTTCTGGAATCCACATCCAGTCCATTTTTCAGACCATTGCCAAGCTCTTCTGCCCAGAGTAGCCCTGCATCTGCCCTGCCCTCATCCAAGCATGAGCCCACGACTGGGTTTTCTGTCCCTTGCTAAGCCAAGACCCACCTCGCACGGCCTGCCCGGGTTCCTGTGCCTGGCCTCAGCCTCCCTGCCCAGTCCTGCGGGTCCAGTCCCACTGCTGGCCAGCCTGCCGCTTGGTTCCTTCATAGGCATCACGCTCTCTCTGCCCCCGGCTCACCGATAGTGCCCTCTTCCTGTCCCTCCCCCTGTTTAAATCATCCTGACCTGCCCCAACCTCTCCTGTCTGAAGCGGTCTCCACAGGTCACCGCTCACCAGTCAGGTTAATGCTTAATTATTTTCCCTCTTGCCTTGAGTGCAGGTCTCATCTCCCCATAGGCTGTAGGTCCTCTGAGGGCCAGGCTTCTGCCTTACGTGGCTTTCCTGCTCCCCTGGGTGTCTTGCCCGGTCACAGAGCTGGACACATACACAGCTCAAAATAATTACTCTCGATTCATGCAGTTGGATGCTAATAAATCCAACAGGTTCACATTAGATGAGTTTTACCTGTTTCAAGAAAGTAAGTTCTCTGCCTACAAATATACAATTCCATTACCCTACGTACTTGAAAATAACAAAAATCACGTTTCCTTTAAAATAGTCTATAATTGTTGCTTTGTCCCACTTCAGAGCAATTTAACACGCTCCCTGCTGGTCCAACTTAGTTTTGCTGTATGAAGATGCTGATAATAATGGCAGTAGTGGGTTGCATTTATTTTACTAAAAACGTGGCCTCATATAACCCCCCTGCCCGAGGCATGGATATTCATCCTCACTGTGCAGAGGAGCAAACTGGGGCCCAGAGATGTCACAGCCGGGGAGGGGCCTGCCGGCGCCTCAGTCCAGAGCCTCTCTGTGCTGCCTCCGTGCCCTCAGAGCCTCCCGGCTGGTTCCACTCTCTGCCCAGCAGACGTGTCTTCAGTGCTAATAACCAAGGAAGCTGTGCCCTCCAGCCCCTGCGAATGGGTCATATGTAATGTGAGCCTGGAGAGTGTATTTTAAACCGAAAGCTAGCCTCTAAACTGGGCTGCTGCCTCATGGCCCCGCTGACGGCAGAACCAAATTTAGTGTCGTGGGCAGGTCCACACTTATCGAATAGAGAAGCTCATTTTCTTCCAGTTCACACAAAGCATGACAAATGTTAATAGCCACTGCACTTCCTTGGAGGGGCACCTGTGACTAATGAGGCTGGAAAGTGGGGCTGAGAGGAGCCCAGAATATAAACTCAGGGAAGAGAGCATTCAGGTTCCCTCCCAGGCAGCATCTACAGGGAGAAATTTCATTCAAGGTGGGTGGTGTCCTCAGGGAAGTCAGGGAAGCAAGGCCCCTGGTGTTAGGAAAAAGTGTCACAGAGGGACGGGAAGGAGAGTGGGGCCGAGCCTGCATCACCCCGCCTCCTGGGGTACTGCCCCACCCCCCTTCCTCAGCAATCTGCTTTATTCCTCCTCCCCTTCCCCCAGTCTACACCAGTGTGGCCCACGCTTGGCCTGGGAGAAATGGCACTGATGGGGACAGAAAAGGGAGGGGTTTATACAGGAGTAAGGTCATGCACACCACGGTTACTTAGAATTCGCAACCTCGCCAGGCCTTTTCATGGTATTGAAACACCTTTCTTTCCCACAGCTCCCTGTAATCTAACTAAAACAAGAGTTATTTCTCAGTTCTGTTCTTGCTGCCCACTTTCTCCCCTACATTAAAAAACAAAACAAAACAAAACCACCAGCTGTAAAGCCAAGGTACCATATGTAAGATCCCGCCCTAGTTTCTGTTTTGTTGAATTTTTTTGGAGGGGGAGGAGGGATCATTTCAGTCTATAAATTGTATTCTGGGTGAGTAGCAAGTGTTTCTTCAAGAAAACTCTGGAAAGCACCCCAGACTGAAAGATGGGGCCACCTGGAGGAACATAGTGGTCTCAGCCTGAGCACAGGTCACCTTCGCGCCTGCAGGGCTGGGCGGGAGCTGTGGGGCGTGGGCCCTTTGCACACAGCCCTGGATGCAAAGTTAGGAGCGCACGACGCCGGACTGGGCAGCTAGCTGTCAATCCAATCAAATGTCAGTTACCGGCTGGACAGCCATGGGCCTGCTGGTCACATCAGTGCCCCTGGGTGCAGCGGCCTCATCATCAAAGGCTATGGCCACATAATCGACACCAGACCCTGTCACCGGGACTCCACAGCTGAGTCTGCTGGCATTGCCACCTTCTAGTGGAACAAGCTTTGTCTCCAGGGGCCCAAAGTTTGCCAACAACACTTGGGACAACCTGGCTTTCTGGATGTGCTAGTATTGTTCTAGTTTGGACTAATTAGGGAATGATCGATTAAATACCTGAGTCATTTTAACACTCTTACTTGGACGTCAACCTCTAGGTGTTTGGGAGAGGGGAGCAGTGTGGGAACAGTAACACGTCAGTGCGGGGTTGGCCTCCCATTCGGGTGGCCTCCCGAATGTGACCTCAGGATGCCCGGAGAGCTCTGCTCTTCCCCGGGTCACTTCGTAACAAGCAGGTAGTACTTTACTGTTTACGCGGTCTCATTTAATTCTTGATGTGAACCTGTGAGTTCAGAAGTCTTTTCCCTTTTGCAGATTAGGAAATTTAAGCAGGGTTCAGGAAGGTTAAGTGGCACCCTGAAATCCCTGGGCTGCAGCTCTCCAGAGCCAGCAGCCTCGTCCTTGCTGGTCACACAAGAAAACACCGGTCATTGTTTTAACCTGAGGAGTCCTACCACTTGTTAAACCGCCAGTGTCTGTGCAGGAGAAGAAGAAAGACACTGCTTTCTCCCCCTAAGGATGAAGAAAAAAGTTGCTTGATTTTTTTTTTTGTTTTTTTTGGATAGGGCCAAGACCTGATAGTTTAGCTTTTGTATATTAGGATACAACAATGAAGAGGTTGCTTTTTCCTCTTAAAAAAAATCTATTCGTCATAAGATGTGTTTGGGAGGTGGGCATAATTTGTGCCAAAATGTGTTCCCTGTGCCCCAGGAATGGGGATCAGGAGGCAGCCGCTGGTGAAGGAAGAAAGCAGAACCCAGGCAGCCCGCTCTGGGCTGGACCAGTGGGTTTGGCCTGCCAGGCCTCCCAGGAAGTGAAGTGTGTCTCCCCATCACGTCCACTTCCAGGGATCTGGAAGACGCAGAAAGAGAAAAAGCGCTTCTTTTGTGTTAAGGCAGACCTGGCTAAGTAACACATCTTGCAATACAAGTTATTTTTTTCCCTAACTAAAGGCTAAAAATGGTTGTTAGAATTTCAAGATAATTAGTAAATTAATTGAGTTTCTCTCTACATGTTTCAAAGCCAACTGATTAAAATTTTCTGCTTTCACATTATAAGCACCCATTATTTTCTGTTTCACTTCCACAACTTGGTCTGATTCTACTTTTTGGGCTTCGCCGGGGGACCGGGCTGGGCTCCCTGATGCATCCACCTGTTGGGTGATGTTTTATTCATCTGTATGTCTCTGCAGTGCCCGGCACAGTGCATGGCACAGAATAAATGCTCAGCAATTGTTTAGTGAATGAGTAAATGGATTAGTGAACTCAGTACTGATTAAAACTTCAGGCCTTCCATAAAGAGACCTGAGAACAGGCAGGGAAACAGGTGCATGACTTGTGTATTTGTTCATCCTGCTACCTTCCTGGAGGATGGACAGACACAGTCCTGCATGTGGAGTTTTGAGTAATAAAAATGGAAAGACACACACTATTTGCCATAAATAACCTTTTTTTTTTTTTTTAAACATGCGGGCCTTTCCCCGCATTCCGCAGGGAAATCCCATTTTATTTTATTTTATTTTTTTGAGGGCAGTGTCACTGGCCCTCATAAGTGGGACCCGAACCAGGGCCACTGGCTTCCCAAGCCAGCGCTTAACCGCCGCGCCACTCGGCCGGCCCATAAATAACCCTTTAAAAAGTCACATTTTCAGATTGATCCGATCCTTTAGATTCTCCTGAAAGCTGGAAGGCTACTGTAAATCATGAGCCCTGCTTCAAAGACAAAGGACCTTGATGAACAGCGTTGGGTCTGTGGCCTGGTCCCCACCCTCATACCCGGAAGGGGCTGGTAAGCAGTTGAAGGTGAAGCACTTAAGTCTCTGCCACCTCAGCCCAGGGCAGGCTGTCAGAATTAGCAAATGAAAACACAGATGCCTAGTTACATTTGGATTTCAAATGAATAGCAATTGTATTTTTAGTATAAGGGTAGTAGGCTACAAAAATGTCCCCCAAAGATATCAGGTCCTAATCCCCAGAACCTGTGACTGTGACCTTATTTGGGTAAAGGATCTTGGCCAATGCGATTAAATGAAGGATCTTGAGATGAGATTGTCCTGTATTATGTGGACAGGTCCAAAATGCAATCACATGTGTCCTTAGAAGAGCCAGGCAGAGAGAAATTAAAAACACAGAAGATACGCCGAGGTGATGATGGAGGTGGACTGGCGTCAAGCGGACGCTGACAGCCACCGGAAGCTGGAAGGGACAAGCGAAGGCTTTTCTCCTAGAGCTTCCAGAGGCAGTGTGGCCCTGCCAACGCCTTGATTTCGGCCCAATGATACTGGTTTTAGACTTCTGGCCTCCAGGACGATAATAAATATCAGTTGTCTTACGCCACTCCGTTTGTGGCTATTTGTTATAGCAGCCACTGGAAAATTACTAATGCAATAAGTACGTCCCATGCAATCTTTGGGACATACATACACTAAAAAAAATTCTTTGTTGTGTATCTGAAATTCAAATGTAAGGTGCATCTTGTATTTTATCTGGCCACGCTAATTCTCAGGGCCAAAGAAAGGGGCTTTGGAGATTTGCAAGAAAGCTGGTGGAGGCTGTCAGGAAAGGGACTTGCTGATGCTAGGAGTCTTTGTAAAGCACAGTCAACTGAACCAATTTGAACTTTAATAACTACCCTCTGGGCCAAAAGGGGGGGGGCAATTAGGTGTTAATGATTTATTCTTTCAGCAGTCATTTGAGCACTTCTATAAAACAGAAGCTCTGGGTAAGGGTGGAGGAGTTAGGCATTAATCCGGCCCATCTAGACTAAGTCACAAGCCATGCCAGATAAATCATGTGAAATGTTGCCATTAACAGAGCTCGGGTGATTCTGTGGTGCATTTCTGATCCCTCAGCTGCCCCTGGGAATCTCACACCCTTTCACTGCAGGCTGGTGGGGCCCCAGCATGGCAGCCGGGTCATTCCTGGTTGCCGAATGAGAGGACTTTGCAGCAGACCTGAAGTGCAGGGAGGGGGCAGACGTGGCTGGGAGGTGCTGACTCTAGATCCCCAGGAGGAGTTTTTAAAGGAAGTAGGTGCAAAATGTCTCCATCATTTCCTGTCGGCTGCACTCTAAAATGAGTGGGACAAGGGGCAAATGTTAAACACAAGCATGGCCCATTCTCCCCTGCAAAGTCAGCTGCTCCGCCCGTGCCAGGACTTCCTAGGCTCAGGCTGGGGGGCGGGGGGGGGGGGATCAGTCACACCTTTCACTCTTGCCCGGCACCTTTGTCACTGCTGGGCTATGTTCCTCTCGCTTCCCTCTGGGCTGTATGGCACCGGGCCAGCCCCTGGACCCTCCAACCTCTAGTGATGCTCACGGAATCCACAGTGGTAGAGCTTGGGGTCATGCAGAACAGGCAGGGGTCCTAGAACACCCCAGAATTGTCCCAGATGCTTTACCAAAATACCCATGCCTGGAAAAAGAGGTAATTTACAGGGAAAAGAAAGTGGGGTGGGTGGGCCGGGGGGAAACTAAACATGAAAAGATGCTTGACCTCACCCATAATGAAAGGACTGCTGACCAAACCACAGTGGATTAGATGGCACAGACCCGGAGGGATGGTGACTTGAGGCTGGGCTAGGTGGGCAGGGACAGGAGACATCATTTTCATTCTATACTCTTTTCTACTTAACTTTTTTACCTCATATGTATTGCTTTTTAAAAAAAGATAAAGTCATATATATGCCCAGGCCCCAGTTCACTTGAGAAGGATTGAAACACCTGGAAGAGGGTTCTTTCAGAGGCTCCCCAGGTGGTGTGATATGCATGACACCGCCTGCTGCAGAAGCTGTGCGCTGATCTAACACACACACACACACACACACACACACACACACACACACACACACCCCTCCGCTCCATTTCACAGAGGGGACCCAAGCTCTGTCACTAGGCCTTGGTGGGCTGGCCTGGGCACTTCCCATAGGCAGAGAACCCTTCCAGATGAGCTGTGAGAATAGAACTGTGTGTGTGTGTGTGTGTGTGTGTGTGTGTGTGTGTGTGTGTGTGTAGCATGTATAAAGTACGTAATGGAACACAGGGCGCCTTTCAGAGGGCTCTCCTGGAAGTAGAGGTGGATGAGGTAAGAGGACAAGGGGAGGCAGGCTCCTGTGTCATCTAAGTGTCTAATCCTTGTCGTGGTTTGTGACAGCCCAGACGAGGCCGTGAGCCATGGTGGTACCCAGAGGGCCTGGCAACGTGCATTCCAAGGGAGAACGCCGTGGATGAGGTCCCTGAGGCCAGGCTGGGTGATGTGCCACTTTAGATTTTAATGCCCAATCCTTTTATATCAAAAACAACCTCAATGCTATTTTTTCTCTTAGTGTTTTCACACAAATGACCTCATTTCATCCTCCCAGCCACTCCAAGCTGGGTGGTAGCACTTCCTGTTTGGAAACGGAAGACAGGGAAGCTGCCATTCCAGAACCTGGGTCCCCAGCAGTGGGGACAAGTGGGGGACGCTTTCTGGCCCCAGCCCTACCTTGGGGCGGGGGCCTGTCCCCAGGCCTGGCACCTTGCCTGTCTCTTCTGGAGTAACTTCCTTCCACGCCCTGCTCCCCAGGCCTTTCTGCAAGCGAGCACAGCCCTAAGATCCTGCTCTGTGGGGGGTTCCAGCCAATCCCCTGAGGACCTCATTTCAGCTTTAATGATGGGGTTGTCCTGTGGGCTCCCTCCCGAGGGGCTGATGAGTACAGGTACAGCCGTGCCACGAGTGCAGGCTTCCCAGCGTCTCCCACTGTTTGTTAGTTAAGCGTCCCTCCGCTTGACCTGCAGGAACCCAGAGCTCCCAGAGCCAAGGAGGTGGAAGAACTCCCAGAGGTCTGTTTGATCCTAACCCCTGCCCATACCTCTGTTTCTGCCTTCCTGACAGTCACCCCAACTTCCTCATGGTGGCGGCTCACAGCCTCATCAACCACCTGACAAGGGGATGGAAAGGGAAGAGAAAGGAAGGGCCAGAAGAGAGAGATGAAAGTGTTGGGAGCAGCCCCCAAACATGTGGCACCCTTAGAATGAATCACCCACTTTCCCTTCAGCCACCTTTTCTTCTCGCAGGACCCCCCCACTTCTCTCCACACTTCCCCTTTCTGAGGTTATACTGAGAAAAATCCACAGAGGTGCCAGCACAAAGTGTTAAGAACCATGAGTTTGGCATTTTAACAGATTCCAGAGCCACTGGAGAAATGAAGTGACAGCCCAGAGAGGTGAGGTGACCTCCCCAGAGTCACACAGCAAGTTTATGGCAAAGCTGGGCTAGCACAGGCCCCCTCCTCCCCATGCGGATCCCTTTCTGTGCCCACATCACCCCTGTCCAATGGCTGGGGCACCTGGAGGGGGACCCTCAGACCCACCTGGCCCGTTAGATCAACCTGTGATGGAGGTCTGGCCAGGAAACACCAGGATGTGAAATCCTAAGAAGCGGAGGGGAAGCCTCTCAGATGGCGGAGGCTGGTTGCTTGGACATGGTCTGATCTACAGATGTGTTCCCTTCCCAGTGGCTTTCCAGAACATTCCCACTTTCTTCCATAGCACGAAGCCCTCTCCTTTGGTCTCCTCCCAGGGATCATTTGTCATTGCAGAGAGTGTGAGCTCTGCCTCTAGGGCATCAGATCAGTCTGTGTTGAGGAACAGACACTGAGGCCCAGTGTTACGCCTCCTAGGAGCCAGGCAGGAGCTAGAGCTGTCTAACGCCTGGTGACTAGGACTTGCCCTTAAGGAGGAAAAAAGCAGAAACAAAAACAGAATTATGTCTCTGGAAGAGTGGCTCGGAGGCGGGGTAAGTTTCCTTCCACTAAAGCAGCTTGGTTGGACTATCTTTGCTCCCTTTGAAGGCAAAAGCATACCGCCCTGTTTAAAAATGAATGTTAATTTTCCTAGAGAATAGCCACAATTCCTGGAGGATGCATGCGTGTCCCTAATGGAACAGCCTTTCTCTGGGTGAGCAGCCATTTGCTCTTCCCTCAGCGTCCTTAACGGAAGCAACATGTGTTACTGGAAAATAAATCAAGTAGGTTAGTGAGGATTTGCTTGTCCATGGAGTTGTGCTGCATAAGAGAGAGCTGCAGAGCTGCCAGCCCACTGGGCCCAGCCCTGTGATGAACCCCGGGAGACCCTGGACGGCTCTGATTCCAAAGTCCTTTATTTCTCTGTCCACTTTGGCTATTTCTCCCTCACCCTCTTCTGGAGTCACCGTCCTTTTCCTTCCCAGAGTCAGCCACCCCTTTAGTAGCCCAGAAGCTGTTACGTGAGCTCCACCACGGTCGTCTCTCCCTACCTACACCTGCCTGGCCTATTCTTAGCCACTTAAACAGTTTGCCCAAGTGTTGTTTTAATCATTTCATCACTATCATGTCTTATTCAAGAAACAGACCTGAAATGCAATTTCCCCACTGCTTCCCGCCCCCCTGGATTGTGGATGAGATGTGGTAGAAAGAGCTCAAACCTTGGAGGAGGGCTGACCAGGGCTGGCTCTTGGCTGCCCCCTCCTAGCTGTGTGACCTTGGGTGAGTAGCTCAATCTCTCTGAGCCTGGTTGCTCGTCTAAAAAATGGGAAAGAGCTGTAAAGCTCTTTCATGGCTGCTGGAAGGAGTGGCAATGATCTGGAAATGCACAGCACACTGCATGAGATGCCCTGTCACAGTAGACGATGTAGCAGCCTGGAAACGTGCTTCTGTGTTAGGAAGCTTCTAGAGAGCGGGCTGCAGAACTGAAGGGGGTGTACAGAGGGGCTCGCTGTCTACTTTCTGCACTTGCAATTTGTTTCCAAATTCAATAGGTGCGTATTTCTTTTGTTGTGTGGCTGAAATTATTGATGATATAAATAATATATGAATAGATTCTCGTTATCAAAACTCCTGACAGCAGCATGACTTACTTTTATAATCAGGAAAAAGTACAGTCATTTGAAAAAGAATCCATCTCATCACCTCCATTTTGCACCCTCCTGGTGTGTCTGAGTGTTTGCTGCTCCCTCCCTCCGTCCTGCTAGCACTAACCGCTCACCACTCAGTCCTCACCTGGTCCCACCTCCCTGCACCTGGCCTGGGGGTGCCTCCCCTGGAGACGTGTCTTCTTGGATTGATTGGTTCCCCTGCATCAAGCCTGCCAGGACTCTAGAGGGAACTGCATCCCCCCCCCCCGCCCTGGCCCCTCACCTGCTCCTACCCTGCCAAGGACCCTGGAGCTTCCCTCAGACCTGGGCGGACAGCTCTGCCCGGGTTAGTTCCCATGACTGGACCCAGTCGACCTTGTGGAGCTGGCTGTTACTCTGTCTCTGTCCTGTGTTTCTTTCCTCCCCCTCCCGCCTTCCCCCTCCCGCCGGGCTCCAGTGGAGGCAGGTGGGCTCCCGACAGGCCTGGCGGCTTGAAGCAGCGAAGGCCTGTCTCAGATACAGGCTATGTTACTAGGCCTCCGTGGGCTGGCCTGGGCACCTACTGCCTTAGACAAGGAACCTTCCAGATGAGCGATAGGTGGAGAACACCGCTGCCAGGATGCCCCTCCTGGGCGCGGCCCACACCTGCAGCCACTTACAGTGCACAGGCTTTGGACGCGTCCTAGGCCTCGGGGTCCTTTTGGGGAGTTTGTTGTTGTTTTTTAAAGATTTTGTTTTTTTAAAAGATTTTGTTGGGGAATTGGGGGAGGGGAACAGCGTTGGGGAATCAGGGAAGGGGAACAGACATGTTGCTGTCCTTTTGTTCTTCAGTCTAATTGTGGAGGACGTCACTTCACTGGCCCATGTTGGTATCATCATTGCGCTCTTCACGGGTGAGGCAGATCGGTCGCCGGCCTCTGGATGGCCGCTCACAGAGGCTCTTTGCAGCTCACACAAGCTAAGCTGCCAGCCGCTCACGCTGGCTGCGGGCCACTCACACTGGCTGCTGGCCACTCACTGTAGCCTATGGCAGCCCACTGCAGCAGGGGCTGCAGCTATGCCGTCCTGGGGACTCACAGCAGCCCAGCTCCAGGTGGAGCTGTTGTTCACCATCTTAGCTGTAGAGGGCAGGGTCACTGGCCCTGGTGTGGGATCTGAACCCGGGCTGCTGGCATCCCAAGCCAGTTCTTAACCAACACGCCACTTGGCTGGCCCCCTTTTGGGGTGTTTGTGTGAGGGGATGGCCATGGCTTTTCCCCGAGCCCTCTGTTCCCCTGCCGCCTGACACTGTTGACTAGTGGCTGGCTGGAGTCGGCAATGATGATGGCAACAAATTGTTTATGACTGATGGGAGTTCTTGATTCATCTCATTTCATCTTGGCCTCATTGAATTTACCGATGTCCTTCTGTTTTTCTCATCTGGGGAAACTGAGGCTCAGAGCAGTTAGGTGATCTTCCCACCGCCCCTCAGCTCTAAGGGCCACCCTCTGCAGTGCAACGGCCCCTCCCCGCTCTTGTCCTGGAAATGCTGCCTGAAAGGGGCCTCATCTCCCCAGCCTGACTTCCTGTCTGGCGGCTCCAACGCTGTGCGGCTTTCAGTGACTCACCTCTGCCTCCCTGACCTCCAGGGACACCAGCCCGGGGCGCTCTGGCAAGGTATGGGGTGGCCGCACAGGCCCCATCACCTCCAAACACCTCCCAGTGCCTGGGAGTCCACAGACCCGCCCTCCTCAGTCACCGCTTACCCCACCGAGGACATATCTGAAGTCCCCGAGAGAGCGGGCTGGGTCTGCAGGACCCGGCTGCAGGCCTGGGACACTAGCAGCAGAGCTGTGTTCTGGTGACAGGGAGCCTTCATCCCATCCTGCCCCGCCCTTCCTCCACCAGTTAGCGCCTGACACACTGTGCATATTAATAATAATTAAATTCATAACGAACATCGAAAAGGCCAGCATTGGTAAATGTATGCATCTTTGCACAATTGTTACACAACACGCTGAACAAGCCATTAACAGTTACTAAGGAGTACATCTGAATGTGAGAAAAATCTGATTCCAAAGATTTTTGCTCCTTCCTTCCCGCCCCAGACTTCTAAATAAAGTCTAGGGATAATTTTCCTTCATTTGTCCTCGTACTAAGATTTATAATGAAAAGAACTGGGACAAGAACCTTTGTGTGCTTCTCCATTTGGATGTGGGCATAAACTTGAGTGTTTCTCCCTTGGTGAGAGCTGGTGCAGAGCTGGCCGTGGGGTGTTTTCTCTCCTGGAACGGCCCGCCAGTCAGCATCCCTTGCAGAAAAATCCCCTCCTCCAGACCCACAGCGAAGGCCTGGCAGCCATTTTGGGAGTGTGTCCTAAAGGACAAACTGGGTCAGAGCGCGGAGGCTGCTTAGCATGCTGGGGGCGCACCGGCCCCTCCTCTCCTTCACAACCCCATCAGGACAGCGTGCCCCCGAGGAAGCAGGAGCCTGGCCTGGGGTCACCAGGCTCGGGGGTGGGGGCAAGCTGAGGGGTTTGAGGAGTCCTTACTTAAATGGGTGACAACAAATTGTTGTTAGCCCAAAGGACAAGGGGCAGAGAGCCCACACAAGCATCATGGCACGTGATGCTCTCACGGGGCTGGCTCGGGGCGGGGGGGGGGGGCAGCCAATGACAGTGTCTTGTGGGGGCCCCGCGTGGCCAGATCATCCCAACTGTTCAAGAGAAATCAGAAATTGTTCTTTGATTAAATATCCCTGTTTTCAAGTGCAGGTTGCTAATTTAGAAGCTTTGAAACTCTGTACTATGCTCATGGGCTGGTTGATTTAAGCTTTATATGGAGGAATGCAAGCTAGACTGCAGGACGATTTCCTCTGCTCGTGATTTTCAGACCTCAGGGAAAAAGGGTGTGGTGTGTTTTTAGGGTACTCTGGTGCCATCCTGTTGGAAGTAAGGAGCAGGGACTCAAAGCTTCCCCCAGGGAGATTCAAAGCACCTAAGTCCGTGACCCTCGGCAAATGTTTTTTGACTGACACTCCGAGTCTCTGACTGTATATAACGGCCAACTCTGGGTCACTCTGTGACTCTCATTTCAAAGACCTTCCTTATATTTTGCTCTTTGAGGGTTCCTTTCATCTATGCTTGTTGGTTGCCAACTAAAGATGTTTTATGAAAACTTCCAAAGTGTCCGTACAAACTATGCCTTCCAGTTTGAAAAGGTCCAGCATGTCTAGTTAAATGCCTGTGATGTGCCAGGCACAGGCTCCTTGGGGACCATTCAGTCTTGGGCCTTGAGAAGCTCAGAGGCCAGCTAGGGAAGAAACACACACACACACTGTGGTTTCATAGGTCGTTTTATATGTACAATAATATGTACAATAAAAATATTATAGGGCCGGCCGAGTGGCGTGGTGGTTGAGTGCTGGCTTGGGCAGCCAGCAGCCCCGGTTCGGTCCCACATATGAGGGCCAGTGACACTGCCCTCAAAAAAAAAAAATAAAGAATATCATGTTATTTCGTTGAGGCATCTTGACACAAAGATCTCTTATAAGAGTGGACACCTAATAGATGACGGATAACAGGTGTTATCAGAAGCCTTGTCTCCAGCATAGGTTGTCTTCTATCACAACTCAGAATTTTTCACTGAGATCAGAATGGGACTGGAACCCCACCAGGCAGTCAGGCCAGGCTCGGGCAGGTCCCCAGAACCATCAGGAAGCACCTCTGGGGCTAGAAGCAAAGAAGGGAGGTATCTAAATTCAGTCCCAAATCCTGACTTGGACTCGGGTCAAGCAAAATGATCAGAGGAGCCAGCAAAGCGCTGGTCAGAGAGACTGGCTAAACCATCATCTTCCAGGAGCCGTGCTCTGGACCCTGGAGCCAGGATTCATCCTGCAGCTCATCAGCTGGAGACCTTGAGCCAAGGCCCTTAACCTCTTGGAGCCTCTGTGCATCCTTACCTATAAAATGGGGGTGGAGGGGGGTAGTATGTCTTCCCGAAAGGGGTGTTGTAAAGATGGGGGAGGCGGCATGCGTGGGAGTCCCAGCCGGGAATAGGCACAGAGTAAATGCTAAGTCTCTTCCTCTCTTTTCCACACACTGGGTGCTGCAGATGCCAATTTAGATGCGAATGAGACCTACCCTCCCCCCCCCAACCTTTGAGAATCAGAGGACTAGACTTGATTGCAGAAAAAGGGGATACAGGGTCTGGATGAGGCCTGGAGGAGCACAGAGCAGGGAGCTCCCCCACCTGGGCCTGCCCACCAGGTCAGCAGGGTCGCTCCATGGCTGCTTTAGCCCTGAAGCCCCGTAAAGCTTACTCCTGATTCAAGCCTGGTGTGGGCCCTGGGGAATGCCCGGAGCCGGCCAGCCCTCGGGCATCTGTGTGGCTCTGTGTTCCCCCCGTAAAAGATTATCAGCCTCTCTCACCTCTGCAGCACATGATGAGACCGCAGCTGTTCACTGACCCAGCCAATGTCACCTTTCGCGAGGGACCTTGACCCCCCACTTTACTCTTTAGTAATGGCTCCCTTCTTGAATAATACAAACCAGTAGGAAGTGAGGTTTCACACACACGCTGTGGAGCCAGGTGCCTCTGTTCACGTCCCCGCTCGGCTGTGACCTAACGGTGTGAACTTGGACAAGTTACCTGCAATCTCCATGCCTGAGTTTCCTTATCTGTAAAATTGGAAGAATGACAGTATTATGTACCTCACAGGGTTGTGAAGAGAATTGAATGAACTACGGTTTTTAAATGTTTAGAAAAGAACCTTTCATGTAGCAAGTATTTGGGTTTAAAAGAGAAGATCCTTAAGTGCATGCTCTGTGGATTTTACAAGCTCTTCATTTTGCATTTCACAACCAAGCCCTGTCTCCCTTGGAACCCAGCTGTAGCTTTGCTTCACTAATGTGAGTCAGGCCCCTGCAGACCTGCACCTAAAGCTGAGAAAGCAACCCCCAGTCCAAGATGGTGACACCGTGACAGCCTCCTCCTTGCTGCCCCCAGAGGAGGGGTCAACAGAGCCCATTTCAAATGCGAGTGACTTTAACTCACCTGTGACTCTGGAGGCCCCTTTGCTTGGTTCATTATCATTAGCAGAGATCCTGGGGGGCGGAAGCGTGCATATTGGCTTCCCAGCCCATTTAGCCGGTAGGCGCTGCTCCTGCCCATTTGGACAACCAGGAGTCTTATGGAAAAGCATCCCAGTGAGGCGACAGCTCTTTCCCTGCAAACCTCTGGGGCGGGAACTGCCTTTCATCTCTGTTGGCTGACTCGCACTTTTTGCCAACCAGCTCCTGGCAGAAAAGCAGCTGTGAGAGGCCCCGCTGTTTCTTTAGTTAATGTTGCTGCCCTTTCCTAGAAAAGGCTGGCGGGAAGGGGGGTGGGGGGTGGCACTTACTACACAGACTCTTCCCCCTGCATCTCTTAGCTGCCCGCATTCGGGAGCTGACCTCGGTTGGGACTGTTCTTGTGGGAGAGGTTTGTAGGTGACCAGGTAAGCGGTGATTGGACCATCTGTATCGAACTTGGGGTGAATTTAGTTCTGACTCCTGTGAGCCCCACTGGCACGTTCCATCCCATGATCCTTGCTTTCTCTCTCGTCCTTCTCTCTCCTTATCTCTTGTGTTGGACAGGTGATAGGAATGCAGACACACATGTTTGTGGATTTCTTTATTCATGCAACATCCGTCTCTCGAGTGCCTGCAGTGGGCCAGGCAAAAAGGGAGGCCACGGGAGGCGGGGGATTCTCCGTCCCCCTCTTGGTTTCCACTGTGAAAGGTGATTTGTGACGCCTTCTCCGTTCCAGGGCCACCCCGCCCTCTGTCTGTGCCCCTCGGTTTCTCCCCAGTTCAGCCATCGCATTTACACAAGTGCTTCTATGCCGGACTCACGGGAGTAACAGTTTAGACAAATTTCCGGGAAGCAGTTTGGCAAGATGCACAGAGAGGCTTAAAAATGTCGGTACCCTTTGACCCAAAATTTCGCTTCTAGGAATCTGTGCTAAGGAAATAATTAGAAACATGGAAAAGATATGTACACTAAGATGTTCATCAAAGTGTAGTTTATGGTAGGAAACCTCAGAGGCAGGCTACGTGTCCAGTCTCTGGGTGATGGCTGTGTACAATAGTATGTGGCCATCAGGAAATGATGTCTGTGGACTTTAAATGACTTGAGAAAACGCTTCCAACATAATAAAAGAGCATGGTACAAATTGTATATTCAGTATAATCTTGACTGTATCTAAAAATGCATAGGAAACACCAAAAAGGAACTATATGAAAATATTAATAGTGATGTCTCTAGTGATTGGTGTGTGGGAAAATACTTCTTTATCCTTTCCTGTACTTGATTGCACAGGCATATGTTGCTTTTATATTAAGAATAACATTAAATTGAAATATACATACACATACACACACACACACACAGAGAATGACAAATACAAAGAGAAAGCAAATGTTACAAGTATTAACAATTGATTAATCCAGAAGAGAGTATACAGGTACTGATTGTATTATTCATGCAATTTTTCTGCCCCTCTGAAAAATTTCTAAGTACAAAATAAGAGAGAGGAGTGCCAGGCCACCCCTGAGCTGTCCTTTGGAAGGCGGGGAAGGAATATCATCAATGTGATTTGACAGTGTCTTTTGGTTTCTGTTGTTATTGGGATTTAGGAGTCTTAGGAAAGAAGAAGCAAATGTTCAGCCACCCCCACCCCCACCCCCCCGGGGTCAAGGTGCTTTGTGTGGTTGACCCACGTGGGAGCCCCCAGGCATCTCACCTGCTAATTCAGCAGTGCTCCTCTGGCCAGAGTAGGCTCTGTACCCCAGTCCTGGCAGCCCTTGGGGGACGCTGCTAAGGCCAGGCGCTCCCCACCTTGAGCCCTGGCTTCCACCTCTCCCACCTGCCTACCTCTCCCGCCATTCAGGAACCTTGCCTAGATTTTCTTGTTTCCCTTCTCCTGTTTCTGTCTTCCCTTCTCCCTAGACTCCTTCCCGTCAGCATTTAGGTTTAACTGATTTCCCCTCTTTAAAACAAAACAAATGCCCCCTTCAGTCTGCCGCCCTAACTCTCTCCTCCTCTTCCCAGCAAGATTTTTTGTTTTTTCATCAACACTTTTGTAACCTCCGTTTTCTCCCAATGTGCCCACCCTCCTCACTGAACCCAGGCTGGAATCGGCCCCCCTTATCTTACTACTGTAACCACTTGTAGTAGTTAGCAAGGCCCACTTTCTGCTGCAGCAACAAACAAGTCCCAGAGGCCTGTGGCTTCACACGCCTGCCCTCATCTCTCACCCAAGGGGTCATGTCTGAGTTCCTTGGAAACTCCGCAGTTTCCTGGCGTGGGGCCTTGTATGTGCTGTCGACTCTGTGGAATATTCTTTCCCACCCGCTCCCTTTCCCCTTGCTAACTTGGACTCAGCCCGTAGGCCTCAGCATACGCTCCCCTTCCTCAAGGACATTTTCTCCAACCCCCAGACTACACAAGTGCCCGTCTCACCCTCTTACAACCCGCTGTCCCCTCCTGTGACACTTGTCTCACTTGATTGTTGACTGTCCCCCTCACTTAGTTGTCTTCACAAGGCCAAGGAGACTGAGGCTTAGCATGGGTAAGTCACTTGCCTGAGATCACACAGCTAGTCAACGGCAGAGGCAGAATTTGAAGCCAGGTTTCAGCTCCGAAGCCTGTGTTCTTTCTACTCCGTTTAGTTTGTTTTTAAATGTCCGAGACTAAACCCTTCCCCTATCCATAGTCCCTGTCTCCTGTCCCTAGAAAAAGGTGAACGCTGTTCAGATTTTCTAGCATGGGCTGCCTCCAGATTCCCTTAATTTTGCTTTGTCACGGCTGCCCAGTTCCCCTGCCGGAAGACTGGGAAGTAGGTCACGGCTGCAGGGACCACGTGCGCTGGCTGCGGTGAGGCTGGCCTCTGGTTTCGGGGCTGGGCGGGGCCAGATCCTGCCCGGAAGCACCAGCCTTTGTGGGCCCTGCTTGGATCGCTCATCCTTGGCCCCAAGAAGTCACCACGAATCTTTGCATCGTTGAGCTTTACATTCCAGAATTCACTGTCACGGTGGCTGCCCTGTGAGGTGGCTATCACTTTCTGCAGTTGGAGAAAGTCGCATTGGGCATTCACGGGGAAATTGATGGTCTGGGGGAAAATGCACCTTCATTCTCTTACAGGTCTGTGGACGATTGAGACTAGCTGATTATTGAAGGGGTCGGCTCACGTGCCCCGTTACAGAACAGTGGTACTGGGCCATTGGACATCAGTCATCTAACAGTCCCTTTCTTTTTTTTTGAGGGCAGTGTCACTGGCCCTCATATGTGGGACCCGAACCCGGGCCGCTGGCTTCCCAAGCCAGCTCCCAACCACCGCACCACTCGGCCGGCCCTAACAGTCCCCTTCTTTATAGGACAACATTATTTTCATAAATAATCATGAAATGAAATGATAATAATGGCCAAAATGACACATGAACAATAAAATATTTCTTTTATTGAACTCTGTACATATATAATTACGCTACGATTTTTGAAAAATAAAAGTAAATATGACAGTGCAAGAAAGGAAAAAAGCACAACTATTTACTAAGTAGTTTTTCCATCTACTGAATTTTGATTCTTTGGTTGCAGCCTGATGTAATGACATTTTATGTAAATCACTGTTCAGTCACTAATAAATGTCCTTCAATAAGCATGAAATATCTGCAAAAGTTGCCTGTCATTTCACAACTATTAAATTGTACCAGTGATGTACCGCTTTATTTTCTTGCTTAATTCTTTCATTTTCAACACTCACACAACATAAAAAGAATAAATTTCCATTGTATTCAAACTCAGTAAAATGCATCTTGTTTGAGTAAAACTTCACACTCAGAATCTACTGTGTAAAAGCAGGAATATGCAGTCACTCCTTATATACTGAGGAACATACTGTACAGACCTGTATATTCTGAGGGTGGAGATGCAAATGGCATCTGACGGAAGCTCGAAATTCTGAACAGTTAAGAACTTTCTCTCACAATGACCACGTGTAACTGACTCCACGTGTTGGGGCCGACAGTGTAACTGGCCGTTCTCAAATAACTTCCACGGAGACAACAAGGTTTACTAAAGGACACATTTTTTAAAGTGCTAATTGACATTAAAGTATACATTTAATAAAGTGCTGACCTTACGCATGCATTGATACTCAACTGCAACTGGCACCAATTGTTCATAACTTAGACCAAGAAAGCGAGGAGCATTTTATCACTGACTTTGTTCAGGATTGCTGGTACGCTTTGCTCATACAAAGCAGGCTGACTTTCGTCGTCTTATTGTTGTATTTGAATCTCTACAGACAGTCCACCCCTTGACGGCTTGTTGTGAGGTTCCCTCCACCCTACCTTGGTCCCCACATTGTGCTCCAGCCCCTTGTCCTGGTGGAACTGAAGGGCAATAGTGGCACATCTCTGCAATCCTCCCAGGATGGAGGAAATTAAGGCAGAGCCTTGTTTGCTCACGGGAGACCAGGCCACGTGCTAGATCACAGGTCCCTGGACTTCCTTCCTGGACAGGAAGCAGCCACCCTGGATTCCAGGACCGACTTGCCCCGTGCCCAAGTGTCTCTGCATCTTATAAAGTTTTCTGATGGAATTTTTACTCTGTTTACTTCCTTTAAAAAAACAACAACAGGTAAGCAAGAAAACGTTAGGTTTGAGAAGGCTGAAGTGAGCCATTGGTTTGAACTAAATTCTAGTGAGTTTTTTTTTTTTTAGGACGAATGATATCCCCTTCAGCCACTGGGAATTGATTTACTTTGAATTCAGAGAGGCTTCCATTCGTTGTTTATACTTTGCTTTTTTGGTTTGTTTCTTTCAATTACGACCATTAGTGGTCACTAGGATATTTAGGTGGGGTCTGTTGGATTTAAATGATGCATGTATTGATTTTTTTTTCCCAGAAAGTAGTTTATATTGTGGGTTTTCATTTAACTTAAAAAAACTCTTCTTGGACCATTGCCCCAATGATATTATCAGCCATTTAGTTGAGAATATGCATCCTGCTGGTTCCTGGGTCACTAGACTTCCACTTGCCGACTCCAGCCGCTGGCTGGAACTGTGGGCAGCACATGAGCAGGCATGGACTGGAGCACATAACCAGGCTCATGTAAAGTTGTCAGTTCTCTTGAAAACAGAAACCTGCTTTATGAGACTGGTACAGCCAAAGGGGCTCTCTGTTCTGGGAGGTGGAAGCTAATTTCTCAGCTTCCTTTGCTGTGGACTAGCTGGGTGACTTTGGGCAACTTGCTTAGCCTCTCTGTTGCCTCATCTGTGAATTGAAATAATCTCTTCCTTACCCGATGGAAGGTGGACCCTGAGCCCAAGGCTTTTTTGAGTTTTTCTCTCCTAAAAAGACCTCTGCTCCTACCAGCTAGTTAACAACCACGAGTTAGTAACTGGCCAAAGCAAAGGGAGCTCTTCTCTTTAGATAATCATGCGTGTTTTTGTCCTTCCCTGGCTGGAAAGATGTAATAAGCATAACTGGGGAAGCAGCCACCTGCAGTTCCAGGCTCCTAGGGCAGACCTCTCTGGGGAAAGTTGGTGCATCTAAGAGCCCATGACCAGAACTTGAAAATTGTGGTGGGGACTGCTGACTTGGACAGCTAATGGCGTGCTGACAATTGTTCCTCCAAAGAGGCCTTTCCATTCCCTTGGGAGATTCTGGGCATCCCATTTGGGTGCTGTGGTGCTGTCACCTCCCTAACCCCCTCACCCCAACTGCTCCCCTCTTTTCCTCCCCATCCCCGTCATTCCTCTCACTCTTTATGCTGCTGCAACCTCTTCTAATGAGCAAGTCCTGGCTGCCAGGGCCTCTTTGCAGCTACTTATGTAACCTACCGCTGCTTCTGGTCCAAGGATCACCCTGGAAAGGCTCTCAGAAGCAGGCACACAGCCAGGGCCTGTCTACTTACCATCCCCACCCCCTCGAAACTCAGAGGTGGTACAGGAATTTGGACTCGACCAGAATTAGCAGCTCCGCCACCAGCCCCAGAGCCAAACCTGCAGGATGGATGCGTGCTCTTCATTCTGTTAATTTCCAGCAAACAGGACTGTCACAGAGGGTGGGCCTGTTGGCTTTTCGGGCTCCTTAGGGACTTTGGTTCAGGGCATTTCGCTGGCACCTAACCTTAAGTCTCTCTGATCTGAGCTCCTCCAAAATGTCTGGTCTCTCAACCATGCCCCTTTTGACCAATAATGACCCCTTTGTCTGATAATGACACTGGCACCTCCCCTCTTCAGCCCATAGGAGGGAGTTTGTCCCTCCCAGCCTGACCTCTCTCCAGGCCTTAGCTCAAGTGAGCCTTCTCCCCAGAGCCTCCTTCAGCCTTCTCTACCCGTCTCCTTTCAGCTGCCACAGCCTTTGACTCTCACACCTATTCCATACTAGCTCACCGAATCATGGACTCCTGAGGCACAAACCAGTCTGCTTTCTGTCTTCAGATCTGTGGCCTTGGACTGTATTTCTGTCTTTGTCTCCCCTCCCAAACCAGATCCTGAGAGGGCAGGGAGCACATCTTCCATCCCTTTGTCCAACCTGGAGCCTTTCACGTGGTAGGCAGCATTCCGCAAATGGAGTTGACCATGGGGTCACTTTACTCTGAGATGATCCCTCTGTCATTCGATGTGTGTGTCTGTATGTCCCTGGCCAGACTGAATCTATCCAAGGGCAGTGGCCACACCTGCTCCTTTTTCTGGGTGCATGGTGGGGGCTGGTACATGCCTGCCTTATAACCTACTCACTGCCTGGTCCCCGAGCCCCCCTACCCCCAGCTGCTCAGCCAGGGCTGGGCCAGTGCGATTGCTCTGTCCTGTGTGTATCATCCTCTCCCTGGCTGGCCCGCTGTCCTGCGCACAGGTATCTTGAGACCACCTCCTGGACTTGGAGGGTGTATGTGCACCTGCACGGGCACAGCACACACACCCCACCCCCAGCACAGCATCAATAATGCATTGTGTGCACAGACAGTGGCTATAAACTTTACTTATCACACAGCTGCTGTGTCGGCCTCAGCTCCCAAATCCACCTCCAAGCACGTGGCGATTGGCGAACTTAGGAGCCCACTTTTCCCTCTGTTAATAATAGATGCTTCCTTCCTACCACCTCAGCTTGGCAGCTTTGGTTCAAAAGAGATCTCAGCTAAAGAGCCTAATGGATGAGTCTGAATTTGTGCCTTTTAAGCACAAAGCATTGCTCTTAATTAAAAGATCCTGTTCTTTGATGGGAAAAAGGCCCTCCCTCCCTGGCAGCAGTAACCACTCCCCTCTGGACAGCCCCCAAAGGCGGCCCCCGTTTCAGGCTAACCCCAGGTGTGTTCCCGAGTGCCAGGGTGGCTGCGAGAACCCCGCGGGTCACCTGAGTACACAGAGCATGGTACCTGGGGTGGCATGGCAGTGTGAGAAGCCTTCCTTTTGCATCCTGTTGCAGCATCTTACCTCATTTTTCATTTCTTTTTCACCTAGAACAAGCCTTTAAATCACTGGCTTGAGGCGTTTGGACGTTCTTTGACCCTTGGATTTTGCCTATAAATCAAATATTTCATGACTCCCTAGGAAATACTGTCCAAACAATAAGCCACAAGAATGAAAAGGAAATGACAGGGCTCTTTATTTGTAAATGGTCTTTTACAAGGAGGTTTCTAATTACTCTGCCCTTTCTCTGGAACCGAGGAATTCAAGTGTGGGTGACAGGTCCTTAACAGATAATCATACGGTGTGTCTTCTTCCTGCCCCCATCACAGAGCAGACACACCCACTCCCAAAATGTCCCTAGGGCCACATCTGAGAACCCTGGAGGTCAGGCACCGCCAGCCCTGGCAAAGGTTTCTCTTGACGGGACGGGTTCCCTCTGAGCGTGATCTGTATGTCCCGTCAGTGGAAGCGGCACATCCAGTGGCCTGGACTCTATTCTCAGTGAACTCACACTGCCATATTGTCGTTTGTCGTTGGCGTAGCGTGAAGGAATCAGACCGTTTTCCCCCTCTCTGACAGGAGGCACAGATGTGACGTCCTAGGATGTGATGAGGACTCAGAGAGATCAGAGAGTAGACTTGATATTTTTTAAGTAAACGCAGCAGCATTCGACCCGCAGTATCAGACACATGGATTTATTTGATGCTGTGGAAACCAGCAATGGTTTTCGGCTCTACTTGGGGTATCCTTATGAAATGACCTCCTGACTTAGGTTTGAATTCTGGCTTCACTGCTGACTAGCTGTGTGACCTTGGGCAAGTGAATTCATCTCTCTGTACTTTTGAGGGGCTCTTTCTTTAAGGTCCTTTCCAAGCTTGAGAACTCAGGATTATATGAATCTAGCCAAGCAGGGGCACCCAGACAAATGCCTGGAGAACAGGTCCGTTTGAGGGGCAGGGAGAGAAGGAAACAAAATGGGAGGGACCTTGATGACAAAGATGACAAACTCAAGGTCATTCCTGGTTAGCCCAGCACCCAGCTGACACAGCAGGTCTCTCTCATTTATTTCGGTCACTTGAGGTTTACAAAGGGATGGAAGAAGGGGGGGGGGTCCCTTCCTCCATCACAGTGGGGCATTCTCTCCACTGGGGTGTCAGAGGTACAATTGTTATCCAGGGAGCTGGGGTGGCCCACACCCCAGAGAGAACAGGCCAGCTGTCAGATTTGAAACAGACTATGAGCTCTGAGCTTGGGAAGTGTTAGCCGTTTAATGCTCTCACATGCCCTCTTCCATCCCACTCAGACCCCTCTCCCTGCCCCCACACACTCCCTGGTTCAGCAGTAGTGATTGGGGGCCTTCCTTGTGCCAGGCGTGGGGCCGGGTGCTGAAGACACGATGGTGAAGGAGGTGGCTCCAGCCCCTCCATCCTCAGGGCACCAACAGTTCAGTACCAGAGTCAAGTAACTGGAGAATTACAGCACCCTGCAAAACGTGTTCACTAGGGGCACCCGCAAGGAAGTTTGGGAAGGGTTTCCAGAAGCAGTGACTGCTTTGGTAAAACCTGAAGCCTGTGTAGGAGTTAGCCAGACACGGGAGGAAAAGCAGAGGAGAGAGCTTTTCTGGCGGGGACACCAGCCTGTCTGAAAGTGAGAAAGAGGGTAGGTAGCACATATCACCTGATGAAGTGTAAGGAGTGGCTTTCAGTGTGCAATAGTTCCTGCATTCATCCCCCGTACCAAGCATCACACTAAGCACTGAGTGGTGTACAGTGGCTACAAAATAAGTTCAGGAGTCTCCACCCCCAAGGAGCTTACAGTCTTAACGGGGAGACGAACGGGGTACAATTAGAGCAGGAAGTGACAGGTACGTAGAGACTGGACCAAATGCCAGTGAGGGAGCATGAGGAGGTGATATGATCCCTTCCCATGTTTGGGGAGTGCATGGGGCTTCCAGAGGTGGGATCAGCGACGGCGAATTCTCCGGAAGTGAGGGAGTCGTGATGCCCCCATTTCTCTGAGACACCTGCCTTGTGTAGGAGCACCCCCCAGGAGCCCCGCCCCTCTAGGCCTCTGCACACCCTGAGCTTTGGGAGACCCCGAATCCACGCCTTGGGGAGATCGAAGGGCATCCGTATTTTCAGATTTAGCAAACAAAACAAAACAACCCCAGTCATTTTGTTTGACTCTTTTTTGCAATGTTTTAAAAACATCTTTATTGAGATTATGATTCACATACCATAGAATTCTCCATTTAAAGTTAAAATTCAGTGGTTTTTAGTATTCCTTTATGATTTCCATTTCGATGGTAATTCCTGAGACACGAGGGAGACCCAGAAGCCACTCAGACGCGGCAGGGAAATCCCCACACACCCCCGTCACTCTTGTCCTGCCCCTCACTTAACGACCGACAGGCGTTCAGGGTCTCCCCTGGCTCCCACCCCCAGGATGTGATGTTCTGTCATTTTTCCAAGTAGAATTTCATTTCCTGTTACGTTTCCAGGTTCTTTGTACTTCTTTCTACCGGCTTTTCCTCTTCCGTCTGCTCATTCTCTCTTCCTTCCTCAGCTGTGATTTCTGTTTCTGAACAGAAACGTTGTCCAGGCCTTTCTGCCGGATGATGGACATTTTGCAACGAACAGAGGCTGCCTGAGCTTTTTCTGAAATGCATTCTTGGGGCCCAGACCATAAATGTGTGGCCCTAGCTTTGATTTCCTGCCTCTTCTTGATCCAAACTTCTGATGTATCAGCTTTAATGGATCCAGAGAGTTGTACACCTCGGCTGGGTCTGGCTCCAAAGTTGTGCTGAAATTCTGTTCTCAAGGTAGTTTCTCCACTCCGTGCAGTTTTCCGTTCTCCCCAGCACTAGCTGGATACCCCGCTGTGTCAAGCACACTTATTTTATCCAGATGAGAGAGGCGTGACCCGGGGTCTCTGTGCTGGATGATACTTGCATCTCCTTATTCTAATCTAAATGAGAAGTCTTACTGATAAATGTTGAAACTATTTCGCTAATCCCAATAGGTGCAGCACAACTCTCTGGTTGCCCCTTAATCTAAAGAGCCTTTATTTTTACATTCTGACATGGCCGTGGGCCCTTACTGCATACATTTCAGTTTGGAAGTTAGGTTTTCTGGGGCTTATAAGGCTGTAACCTCAGCCCTCACATCCCCGCTTCTCTAAATTCCTTTTGGATCAAGGTGGATATAAATACATGAGCAATTGCAGCTTTCTGTAGTGTTTAGACATATCACCCCTTCGCCTCACTAGATCTCGGAGAACCACACTTGTGATGGCAGAAGGTCTGTGACATCAGTGCTGTGTCCAGGTCTCTGTGGTTCTCTGTGTTACCTGTGACCTGGAAGCTGCACGCCAGCTGTTAGCCAACCCGATCCCTTTGCTCATCATTTCCCCTCTGGCCTGTTGCCCCTTCCCATCCAGGGGCTCCCACTAGCTCCATAGGTGTCACCCATTGGTTCGGTACCTCTGGTGGCATTCCTACGGTCCCAGGAACACCACACACATCGTCACCCTAAGTGGCCTCTGATCCGTGATTGATCACAGCGTGGCCCTGATGCCTAGAATCAGTGGTAAGTGTCTTGGCCACCTTGTCCCTTCTGAACTATTCCAGCAGCAGGCACTTGGTGATATGCGAATAAAAGGAGTAGCACGCTGTGGGACAGACAAATCCTTGACTTAGTTACAAGGGTGTTTTGTTTTGCCAAAATGGGAATGTCTATTGCCTTTTATCAGATTATAAACATAACACATGTTTATGAAACAGCTTAGTAAAACAAAAACGTAGACACCAACATGACAAAGTCTCCATCATTCCACTTCCCCTCTGGAGAAAACCTCTCTTCGGCACATAGCCTTTAGGATTTCTTGTCTGCATATATACATCTATGTGTTATCTTCTTTTGATAAAAATTCTGTCCATGCACATTTCTGAAACTGCTTTTTCACTTGGTTGATACAGGGTGGAATTTCTCTCTTCCAGTGTGTGTCTCCCCGCTCCTTCTTACAAAGGGGGCAGCGTCATGAAGCGGGCTCCAGGACACGGTTTTGGCCCTGTCTCCAGGCGTCACGGGACCAGGCGATGATCTCACTGGGTACACCATCTGCCCTGCCTGGCCAGAGGCTGCATCGGGAGAGCCAGCGGGCACCACGTGTCATTGGTTCCAAAGTGGGGTGGGTGGGTCTCTGTGCCCTGAGAAGCTGTTTAGTCTGAAAATACAAACAGGATCCAGAAAGGTTTGGCTAAATGAATGGGTTTGCCACCATTCACCACCAGGTGGGCGTGATCATAGCCACAGCTGGTACGTATTCAGTGTTTACTGGAAGCACTTGACAGATATGAACTCATTTAATCCCCACATTCAAGGATGAGGTAACGAGACTCTGAGAGGTTGAATGACTTACCCAAGGTCACCCAGCGAGTAAGTAGTGGAACCCGGGCAACCTGGCCTGAGCATGTTCTCGACGCCCCCAAACTGTGTACCTCTGGCCCTGATGCCACCATGCAGAAGTGTCTAGGCACCTCTGTCAAAGAGATTCAGGGGCCGTGTGCTTGATCTGGTGTGGCATTTCTTGCGTGTGTTCAACGGACACTATTTTCTTGCCGCCCTTCCCAACCCGTGTCGTGCTCCGGTCATTCGTTACCGAGGGACAACCACTGGTTAGCCGCAGAGCCCCGCTGCCCTCTCCCCCATGTCTCCCGAAGTGTATGTCCTCAGCCTCAAAAACAGAAGCGACACGTCTTGAAGCTACCGCCTTTCCTTCCTGATTTTCCTCTTCCCTCCACTTTTCCTATTGTTCCCATCTAATGAAATGGCATGGCTGAAGGAGCCCACGTCTTGTCATTCCTTGTGGCTGCTCAAACCCCCACCTCCCTCCTGGCTCTTGGGCTTGTTTCCGGCAAGCTGAGACTGTGCTGACCGCTCCGGGCTCTCTGTGCCTCCCCCAGATCCCCTTCCACTTCCTCTCTGTGCTTGCCCGTCGTTTTGTCTGATGCCAGCTCCGGGAGGAACGGGGAGCAAAGACACCCCAGTTCTTTTGACATTTACCTTCGCTCCACTACTCCCCAGATCTTCCCTGAAGGACCCCTCGCTTCTCGTCTCCAGGGGCTGACCCAAAGCTGCCTCTCTGCTCTTCCCGCTGTCACTCCCCCTCCTTCGGGGCAGAGGCCCTGCCATAGGCACCTAATTTTATCCTTTCAGGTTAAGCCTTCTCTTCTCATCTATAGCATCTTCTCCTTGCTCTTAACTCACATGTCATGACAACCATCTCTTCCATCAGTCTAGGACATACATCGCAGTTCAATAAAGGGCTATCTCATGTGCATTTTTTTTTCAGTGACCCTCACAGCCACCCTGTGAGACAGGTGTCATCATTTCCACGTTACCAGTGAGAATCCATGGTTCAGAGAAGGCAAAGGACTGGCCCAGCATCGACCAGTGAGTGGTCCCCACCAAGCCTTTAACCTAGCGCTTTGGACTCCCCGCCAGGTGTCCTTTCCGTCCAAATGCATGGAGAGATCTGGACCAGGAGCAACCATTCCTCAGAACGATTTGGAGCCAGTGCCTGCACCTCAGAAGCCTAGGGCTCAGGGAGTCCAGCCATTCGTTCAACTAACAAGGCTGGACTTGGTGCATTTCACAGGATTTGGGGGCGAGCGGCCTCTCGGCACGCCTATAAGGAGAGACACAAATATGGCGTCTCCAGATCCTGAGACCGTGTTCCATGGGAGAGCCCCCTGTCCAAGTGGAAGCGGACCCTGGTGAAGAGGGCAGGATGGAGGGTGCCTCCCCAGCTCCTGCTGTGAGGGAGAGGCTGTGCAGGGTTCTCAGAGTGCCGTGAGAAGGGGACAGCCTAAGCGCCATTCATCAGCCCAGTAACAGCTAATGGAGGGGCAGGTGCTTCCAAGAACCCATAATGCTCTTTGGCAAGTGCCCCGAGGGTCCCCTGAGAGGCGTCCGCAGCGCTGCTGAGGCAAGAGCCTGACCCAGGAGGCCCATTCATCATCAGATGTCTGGGCAAGGTGGAGCTAGGGCCGGGGAAAATGAAAAGCTGCATTTTCCAAGTAGTTTCATTTCCTGTTATGTTTCCAGGTTCTTTGTACCTTCTTTCTCACCAGCTTTTCCTCTTTCATCTGTTCATTCTTTCTTCCTTCCTCGGCTGTGATTTCTGTTTCTGAACAGAAACATTGTCCAGGCCTTTCTGCCGGATGATGGACATTTTGCAACGAATGTGTTCTTGGGGCCCAGACCGTAAATGTGTGGCCCTAGCTTTGATTTCCTGTCTCTTCTTGATCCGAATTTCTGATGTGCCAGTTTTAATAGATCCAGAGAGTTGTACACCTCGGCTGGATCTGACTCCAAAGTTGTGCTGAAATTCCTTTGGTCGAGATCGTTTCTTCGCTCCATGCAGTATCTTCATCCAGGATACCCGGCCCATAGTCGGTTCCGGCGCTTACTGCCAGCTGACGCCCCGTTCCTAAGCCGGGCTGTCCAGCAATTCACCATATGCCAGACTCTGTCCACAGCTCTGCCACTATCTCTAGGTCCATGTGAGGTCCCTCGGCCTCTGTGTGCCTCAGTTTCCTCAGCTGCAAAATGGCGCTCAGATGGCCCATGCACCTCGCAAAAGTGTAGTTGGGGTGGCTCCTCCTATGTTAGGCCTTCAGAGCAGGGCTTCAGGATTCCGTGATGGAGGTCCTTAAAGACCCATCAGAGTCAAACTGCAGATTCAAAGCCTGTGCATCTTCCCTCAGCCTGGGCAGCAACACCGGTGTGTAAAATGGGCATAATAAGATAATATTATAACATTTCCTACTTTGCATAGGTTGTTATGAGGATTAAATGGGCAATAATATGTAAACAGTGCCTGACTATAGAAATATTTATTCTTTTTAAGGGGAGATCATGGAAGATTAAAAAAGGGGAGGGAGGGAATTTTAAAAGCCCCACTTCCAGCACATTTTAAGTGTAATCTTGTGTTGATTTGTGGACCATTTGTTGCCTGTTTGAACTGGATGGCAGAGACACAACCAGTTATATCCACTGTAGATCAGCCGGAAATTAGGATAAAACTGACTAATCACAGCATACTATTAAGTGAATAAAGTGGGCTACAGAACAATCGCTGTAATATGGTCGCATTTAGGGAAAATTGTATGCACGTGTAAGAGAGGTGTCTGTAAAGAAGTTCCCTAAAATATTAACAGTAGTTATTTTGCTTTCCTCTTCCACATTTTTTTTTAAAGATTTTATTGGGGAATTGGGGGAGGGGAACAGCATTGGGGAATTGGGGAAGGGGAATAGACAAGTTGCTGACCTTTTGTTCCTCAGTCTAGTTGAGGACATCGTTTCACTGGCCCATGTTGGTATCATCATTGTGCTCTTCCTGGGTGAGGCAGATCAGTCACCGTCCTCTGGACGGCCGCTCATGGCTGCTCTTGGCAGCTCACGCTAGCTGCCAGCCACTCACATCAGCTCATGGCAGCCCATTGCAGCTCCTCTGCAGCCTATGCCATCGCCAGCGACTCACGGCAGCTCAGCTCCAGGTTGAGCTGTTGTTCACCATCTTAGCTGTAGAGGGTGCAGTGTCACTGGCCCTCATGGGGGATCCGAACCGGGGCCCTGCTGCTCAGAGCTGGTGTCCCAAGCCAACTTTTAACCAATGAGCCACTTGGCCGGCCCTCTTTCACATTTTTTTGTGTTTAACTTTTAAATAATGACTATGAATCACTTTTATAAAACAATAAATTATCTCTACCCCCTTCCTCCCCCACCCAAGGATTAAAAGAGGTTTGTCCAAGTAAAGCAATTTTTTGCTCTGGTTTTCCATGGCTTTGACATCATAAGAGATTTCTTATCCATTTGGAGCTTCTGAGTTCAGGGGATTTATCTCAGGTAGAAGTAACGACGTGACGAACAGGGACATTGGTGACCCCTGAATGGCACAGAGTCTCAGCAGCCCCCCTCCACCACCTATCAGGTGTCACATGACAGCGCTCTCCTCCTTGGAGGCTCTGATCAAACACTTACCAAAAAGAGGGTTGGAGGGAAAAACCATTGTAGTTTTAAAAACAAACCCCCCCCCCCCCCAAGCATCATCTATCATCCTAACATGTTACCAGCACTATTTGGTTATACCGCAGTTTCAAACGAGGAGAGAGGCCTTCAATGAAAAAAAAAACAAAAAAACAAAACAAACCTTGAGCTTCAAAATCAGAGTTGTCCTTTCAGACATAGCCTGTGAATTTTCGTATGATGATGGATGTTAGCCAGCTGACACCAGCCGTGACACGCCGCGTGTGCTCAGCAGCACCCCCTTCCCCAGAAGCAGCCTTCATTCATGCTTTCTTACAATTGTTGATTGTTTTCTTTGGAGTGAGGCCCAGGATTATTCCAGTTTTCTGCTCACCAACATAAGTCTTTTCTCTCTGTGGGCTCCTTTATCTCCTCCCCACTAAATTTGGCAGTTCTGCTTGAAATCTGGGTATTGTTGTTCAGAGTTGGTTCTAGAACATTCTGTGGTACACCATGGTGTGATGTGACCATGAGCTCACACTTGAGAGCTCCTCTGAGGTCTTCCCTCTGGCAAGTCTTACTGAAGGCTTCCCTGTGCCTGCCTCCATGCTCGGTGTCACCTGTGGGGGCGGGAGAGAAGGCCTGTGACACAAACGGGAATGCATGTCCTCAGAACCTCACAGCGGGGACCAACTATTAGTGGAGAATATCCGGAGCATTGGAGTTGCCAAGAGCCAGCGTCAACAGGGTGCTGGTTTAAGCCCTCCAGGCTCTTTCTCTCCCTGGAGGAACAGTTGATGCCCTGCCTCTTGGGCATAGGGGTTTCCTTATGACCTTGGCCCCACACTTCACCTCAGCCTAAGAGACGAGTTTGTCTACCCTTTCATGCATCTTTATATCTTAAAGTAAAACAGTTGCACCATAAGCATTAAAGAATACAGCACAAATACAAAGAGGTTTTCAGAGGAAACAAAAGCTTTCGTTCACTTGAACGTGTGTCCTGATACTCCTAAACTGGTATCTCAGTCATTGCTTGATTTGATCACGGTTATCAGTCAGCTTCACAAGGTCAGATTCAGGTGCCAAGCTGCCTGGGGCCTTGAACCCTGACTCCATTACAGGCCTACTGTGCAACCTTGTGCAGCTTACTCAACCTCTCTGTGTTTCCGTTCCCCCATCTGTAGAAGTAGGCATAATAACAGAGGCATTGGTGTGAATTAAATGATTGGGTACCTGGAAAGGCTTGAAACAGGTTCCTGTAACTATGAGGCATTCTGTCTCCCACACTCATGCACTGGAAACTGCATCATGGTGCAAAAAAGGGACCAGAGCAAAGAAAGATGGGACGCAGGAGCCAAAAGTCACCTTGGAGAACAAAGTTCATTTTGAAAGTAGTTTTGGCTTCTAGACTTCAGCTATCTGAGAGAGAGCCATTTAAGGTTTTATAAATTTTATTTTAATTTTTGCTTTAAATAACAGCATTATTAAGTTAGGTCAAATGCCATCAAATTCATCCTTTAAAGTATTAATAGATTCACAAAGTTGTGCAATATCACTACTCTAATTCCAGTTTGGGCTTGAACCTGAGGAGGTCTAAGAGGGATCCTCCTTTCCCTGGACGGCGCCACCCGGCCTGGTGGCAGTGATTCCGCTGAGTCACCGCGAGCGGCCCCGAGGCCGAGCCTGCGGTCATTCCCCAGGGAGAAGCTGGCGGCCCGCGGGGCTACCGCGAGCGGACACCGGGCCAAGCGTCTGCTGCCCCCTAGCGAGGGCTGCAGGTCGGCGCTGAAACGAACCCCGCACCCTGCACCCTGTACCCTGCACCCGGGTGGGCTTTCGGACCTGTTTGTTTCAGACACCAATAGCTGGTTGGGAGCGTGGACTGCGTGGGTAGTGTGTCCGGTTGGGAGTGTGGTGGACCAGGGCGCAGACTTACCCCTGATGTGGGCTTTCCCTTACCTCCTCACCCTCTAATTCCAGCCAGGACAGGGTCATTCATCGTGTCCTTGAAGAGGAAAAGGGCTGTTTGTTTAAAAGCACTGATATGACATAGCAGGGTCGAGATGGCCTTTAGCATCAAAAGATAGAATTCAAACCCTGCCCTGCTGCTTATTAGCTGTGTGACCCTTAATAGGTTACTGAACCTCTCTGAGCCTGTTTCCTCATCCAGAAAGGGGGAACAGTGATTCCTCTCACCGGGTTGTATTAGAGAGATTCTCTCTCTCTCTCTGAAGCCCCTGTAACTGGCTTATAGTCAAGGCTCAAATAAAAAATGCTATTAATGTTCCAGAACTGCCAAAAGGGTGCCCAGTATCGCCCTGGCTTACCCAACGAGCTTTCTAGAACCAGAATTACTCCTCACCAGAATGCATTGCAATGGGTAAGAAAATTAGAAGGAATAGGAAGGATGGCAGCAGGCATAGGAAGGCTGTTTGGTCTTCGCCTCCTTTGGGTAGAGACTGCCCCAGGTCAGATGAAACCTGCAGACGCCTGGAGAGCTGTGAGCTGCAAAGTCCAGGGTGGGGAACAGACAGAGGCGTCAGAACTGCTTGCCAGGGCCCCAGAGGGCCAGGGGAGAGGTGTAACCCCTTACTTTCCCTTAGCCTTTCATCACGTGCACTATCTTACTCTCGCCCTCTCAACCCTGTGGGCACTTTTCTTCCTTTCTCAGCCCCACCCCCACTCTGTCCATCGGCAGGGCAACATTGGGATTGGGAGATGTGATCCTGTAGGACAAGGCACCATGGCCTCAATTTACACAGCTACACAGTGACAGGGACAGACTTTTCCAAGGGCCCCTAAAAAGTGGCCCGTTTTAGCTTCCAGGTTCACCTCCACTTTTGTGCCTCTCCTAAAATTTCTTCCTTACCTCCCACCACGCTGCCTGGGAAAACAGGAGGTAGGAAATGAGAGGGGAGAAGGAGAGAGAGAGAGAGGCTGATTTAGAAGTAGAAGAAAACAAAGTATGTTTATTTTCTCGTCTGTGTGTCTCTCTTAGATTACAGGATTGGTGAGGTGATGACCACGTCTGGTCTGGGCTGTGTAGCCACTGCAGGGCCACGCTGATTTGTGTGTTTTTCAGTCTGCTATCCTTGCATGACAGTCATAGGGCCGGGATGTGCTCTGTGCCGTTGGTCAGTTGGTTCACATGTTCTTTGTTCAGTTCTTCCAGAGAAAGCCTCCTGCACTTGGCTGTTGAGGAGGGAGACGGCAGGGGTCAGAGAGAGGTGGGGGAAGGAAGACGGAGAGCCTTGGCTGGGATGCCAGGGTCTCCTGCCTCTCCCACAAGCCTGGGCTACAGACCTCCTGCTGTCCCGTGACTGACCACCGAGACTCCCAAGCTGGAGGACGCAGGCGTACTCAGCCCACTTAGAATAAAATATCAAAGCAGGAAGGGGGCTCCGGGACCGATGAGTGACATTTTGTGGGTGAAGACGGTTTAGAGAAGTGGCTTGGTCACACAGACTCTGGGTCTGAGTGCCGGGCCGTGCTCCTTCCAATCCCACACCTGTGCCCTGAGGGAAAGTTGGGGAACAGCTTATGGTCCAGGATGGAAGAACCAGCAGTGAGAGGCAGCGGAGCGTTCCCCCAGGACACAAGCTTGGCATCCTGGCCTTACCTCTTACTGGCTGTGTGACCTTGGGCAGGTCACGTCCCAGATTCCTCACCTGTTCAATGGGGCTCTTAATATCTACGATGATGACAATGATGATAAGTACCTCACAGGATAGCTGTGAGGGTGCGGTGACTCACCTGTGAGGTGCCCACATGGAGCAAATGCTCCTTCTTTGAGGGGGCCGTGCGAGCACCGACTATTGCCAGGCCCCACCTAGACAAGTCCCACCTTGAGGGGACTTGCTCACTCAGGTTTGTCCTACAGCCAAGAAGAAGAGTTACTTGGTTTTCCTCTCTGAGGACATCCCCGTCCCGGGTTCTGTTTTCTGCTCTAGGGAACGCTCCAGACACGGACTTGTCTTCGTCTGTAGGTACCAGACCATTAGCACGCGGGCAGGTTTCCCAGCCCAGTCAAGCTAAAGAGACAGCTCTTGAGGCCTCATTGGCCCAGAAGATCTGTCAATCCTGGGATTGGCTGGAGGGAGCGTGGTGGTGAGCCTCCCCGCTTAGAGAGCTCTTCCCATGCATTCCGCGTTTTTCCCCGAAGGAAAATAGTGGCCCTTGAGAAGCATATAGTTCACTTATTTAGCATTGTGGATAGCTACCTGTGTTTTTAAGGATGATTTAATTTCCCCAGCAGCCCCTGTAATTCATTCCGCTTCCTATTGGTGCACCTGACTTTTTCTTCAACCCTGCAGGGGTGGTGCTGGTGGAGGGATGGGGATCATTAGAGCCAGGGCAATGAGACCCACCACGCTGTTATCTGCTCTTCGGAGCTGAATGAGGCAGTGTGGCAGCTGAAGAGCTTATACCATGGATGCATGTCCCCGGACCCCGGACAAATGAGCTGCTGCCCAAGCCTCAGGAATGAACCTTAGTTTTCCTGCTCCTGACTTGAAACCTTATGGAAACGTCTAGAAGCAGCTGAAGAAAACCCAATATCAAAGGCAAAAATCCACACTGAGAATACAGGCGGTGACCAAAATGCATAATGATTCTTGCTAAGACTTAAATCACAGACTTTTATTACTATTGACAGAGAAGAAATACCGGAAAAGCTAAAAGCAGCCATCTGTAAGCTATGGCCCACAAGCCAAATCATCAGTGCTGTCTGCTATGTTTTTAGTGATCTAATTCTTTGTATTTAATTTAATTGACTTTTACATTTTAAAATGGGTAAAAAAAAAAAAAGCAAAAACAGAAAAATGATATTTCATGACATAAAAATTATATGCAATTCAAATTTCAGTGTCCTTAATAAAGTTTAATTGGAGCACAGCCATGCTCATTAACTAGCTGCAATTAAATTGAATACAAAGAATTAGATCACTAAAAATTGTAGAAAACACTGATGATCTACATGTACCATAGAGCAATGGCACGAATCACACAAGAAAATAGATCTGACAGTATAAAAATTACAACCTGTCTATCCAGAAGCTAGCAGAAGCCAAAATAAAAGACTACCAACTGGAGAAACTATGTGCTACAAATAGGACAAAGGGTTAATGTTATTCATGAATAAAGAGCTCACTCAAGTCATGACAATCAGCACTGAGACTTGAACAGAGAAAGCAAACGCTATAAATGGGCATTTTATGGAAGAGGAAGCCAACACATCAGATTTTTACTTTATACATTTATCTGCCATGTTCCAGGAGAGGAAATTGGTCACTGAAAGAAATCAAATCTCAGAAACAAAACCACAGGGCTCATGAAGCTTCTTTGTGTTCACTAGAACTTTAGCTGCAGATGGAACGGGGTGGCCTGAGTTGCTTGGCCGGCTCACCTGGGCCAGGTGTCATGTCTCCAGCCAGTTTGGGAAGCCTCGAGCTTCTAGGCCAATTCCATCCTTCCAGGGTGGGGCTCCTGGTGAGTCAGCCAGGTGAGAAGACTTGTGGACCAATCCCAGAGAAGCAAGTCTCAGATGCCTTTCCTGAGAGCTCTTTGAGGGACAAGGGCCTCAGTCAGGATGAAAAGGCACCCCTTCTCTAGCTGCCTCACCCAGCACAGGCCCTGCTGACCTCCTTTTTAAAACCTTCCTAGACCATCCCAGCTCTTGCCAGCTCCTCCTCCGACATCGTGGGTGGAGACGAGAGCTCAGGCACTCACCCCAGCATGTCCTGCCTGGAAGGGAGAGAAAAGAAGCTGGACATGAATATGCTAGTGTCCAGCTGGCGTAAACACAGTGTCGGACGCCTGGCTGTCTCACCACCAGGGTCAGTCTGGGAAGTGTTACGTGGGGGGTTGGCCCCAGATGGACCCTCCACCTTGTAGCCCACCATTTATATGACTTGCCCAGCACCTGTCAGAGGTGAAACTGTGGATTTTAGAACATCCTGCAACTCCTAACACATCGAGAAAATGCATGACATCCAGTGCGCATGCCCTCCATGACTTGCCCATGATAGACATTATTAATTGATCGCCGAAACCAGAGAGCTCAATGCAGGGGAGGCAGGAAGAAGAAAGGCCCCGTCGACTGCAATTCATGTCATCAGCTCTGCCCTTGAGAACTCAGCACTGCCACGACTCCTGTGTGCCACTGGAGAACAACAGTTCATGAGATGGAAACAGAAACATAAGGAGGTCACTGTTAACAAATTATAAAGGAAAATAATGAAAATAATAAAATAATAAAAATTAAAAATAATAAAATAAATAATAAAGGAAAATTTAAAACTAAATTTAGATTAAAATTATGAAAAATTATAACAGTTACAAATATAAAAGGAAAGAATAATAATTTTAAAAAGGTAGCTTAAAAGGTTAGAAAGATAGAGGATAACATAGGGAAATATATTTTAAAGGAATTTCAAAAGGTTAAAAATAAACAAATGAACCTTCTATTTATAACTCTCCTGTAAGTCTAAAATTATCTTCAGAAAAGGTAAAACATTAATTAAATGAAGGCAATATGAGGATGTAAATGCATACATGTACAATAAATCAAACATGTAAATAAATATACATAAGAAACAAATACATGTAAAATAAAAAATAGACGGCTGAGATTTTTAAAGAGTAAGAAATACAAACCAAGACCAAAAATTACAAAAGTTTGAAGGGAGGAAGTGAAAGCAAGTAGAACAGAGGAGTTTCAAGGATAAAAGTAAAGTAGAAAATAAAGACTATGAGATAGATCATTTTAAAGGAAGATACCCAAGTAAAAGGACACTGAAATCACAGGGATAAGAATGGGAAATAATGGAACAATCCAAAGTCGCGTGAGTGAACCAGAGCAAAGCGGCTACTCAAAAGTCCAGACATTCGGGCCGGCCGAGTGGCACGGAGGTTAAGCGCTGGCTTGGGAAGCCAGGGGCGCTGGTTCGGGTCCCACATATGAGGGCCAGTGACACTGCCCTCAAAAAAAAAAAAAGTCCAGACATTCAAAGGTAGGAGTTATTTTTAAAATAAAGAAATATGCTCAATAAAGGCAAGGATGAAATACCAGTAAAGATCATTTCTACTGGGTTCTGTTGAGCTGAAGCAGATGGGCTGGGGCTTTGGGGGTAAGGACACACTGCTCTTCCATTCCAAAGCCTCACCCCGCTTCGGGCCCTGTTAGGGACCCCTCTGCCTGCCCTCAGAATGCACACCTGAGGGTCCTGGTGGGTGCCATCGAGGTGAGTGGAGGCCACAGCCCTGGTCTTCAGGGGGTGGGGGGTAGCCAACTTGGAGCTGGGGGAGTCAGTATACAGGTCAGCATTTGGTTCTGCTGCGGGGTTACCCACGAGTTAACAGTCACCTGCTGCTCTGTGCCTCATTTTCCTTCCTGGGGTGCCTGCTGACACCTGCCCTCCTACCATCACCTTTTATATATATATATATATATATATATATATATATATATATATATATATATGAAGCCATCAAGCTCCCAGTCAGCCACATTTACTTTTTGTTTGTTTGTTTGTTTGTTTTTGAGGGCAGTGTCACTGGCCCTCATATGTGGAACCCGAACCAGGGCCGCTGGCTTCCCAAGCCAGCGCTTAACCACCTTGTCACTCGGCCGGCCCCCCACATTTACTTTTTAATGAAGTCGAAAGAGCGCTGGCCACTGAACCTGCCCACTTGGTGGTTTTGAATAGGAACCGATTCCGTGTTAGTGAGCTAAAAAGCGCACGCGCACATTACCTAGCACTTTGGCAGGGATACCGAGCTCAGGATGGACTCCGCGTCTGGTTGTTGGGAAGGGAAGAGGGGCGGTGGAGATCTGCCTGCCATGAACTGGGGAGGTGCACCTCGCTGCCCCTGCTGCCCCACCCCCACCCCAAGCACCTACCCTCTTCTCAGCATCCCAGCTTCAACCTCCCGTCTTCCTTCCCCAGGGGCCTTGAACCAGGATGACTGAGCCCCGCCAGGAGTTCAACATGATGGAAGATCATGCTGGGACATACGGGCTGGGGGACAGGAAAGATCTCCCCTCTCAGGGGGGCTACACCGTCCTGCAGGACCACGGGGGTGACGCAGACCACGGCCTGAAAGGTTAGTGCACAGTCCCCCGTGGGAACCACAGCCAACCTGCTTGCGTTGGAAAGGGCTAGCAGGAAGGGTTCGAATCCAGACTTTTAAAGGAGTCTAAAGTACATTATTGGTTAGGCTGTCAATAGAGTGAAACCTCATCATTTGAATGGACCGAGATACTCAAAATGTGAGGCTATTTGAAAGTGTCCCTTTCCAAAGGAGTTTGTCACATGGTGGATGCAGTGTGACAAAGCCTGCAGGGGCTTGTTGGTCTAATGAATACAGGGCGCTGTCTTGAATCTTTAGCCACACCTGTTAATCTATAAATCAGCAGTATTCATCAGCACGCAAAACACGTGGCCTTATACTCATCTCTCTTCCTCACAGGCCTGTCTGGATGCTATTTGGCTAGTTGGTTAGCTCTGGGAGTCCTACTGTACTTACATTAATAAGTTGCAGTAACTTGTCAATATTCTAAAATGCAGTCTTTTGGCCAAATTGGCTTGGCCTCCTCCTCTCGCCTTCCAAACGAGTATGTCTCATTTCACTGTCTGACCCCGAGTTCAGGGAGCACACAGAGCCCTCCCTTCTGCTCCGCGTGCTGGCCCCTGAGTCACACTGGGAGCACCAAGCCTGCCCTCCAGGCCCTTTGCTGAGGAGACAAAATAGCACACAGTCTACTTTCTCTTTTAATGCTAAAAATAATACAAACGCTTTGCAGCCTGGGGGTGTGGGGGAGTGGGTGGAAGCGGTGGAGCTCCAAGGTGGGAAGGGACCTCTTTTGGGTACTTCTATCCAGGAAGGTTCCCTGGAGGAGGCAGGCCCCCTGGGTGTGGAAACCCAAGGAGCAATGTCCCTCCCTTGGAGAGGTTTCAGACTCGGTGGGGGCCTTGTTTCAAAGGCAGGCTTCCCTGTGTCTGTCTAAGCAGAGAACGTGTTGGACTCAGAGGAGCTTGGGGTTTAGGCAAGTGGGCTGGCTCCAAGTTGGAGGAGGTGCGGGAACACGGGGCATGCTGTCCTGGGAGCTCAGCGGCAGCCCCCCCCCCCCCCCGGCCTTCTCGGGAGCCCACCCAGCCCAGAGCTCTGGGTGATGGGAGTGGAGGGAAGTTCCCAGTCAGCCCAGACCCGTCTCCCTGGTGTCAGGCCCATGGTAACAAGGAAAGTGCATTCTGACCCCTCTGGAGCCATGGTCTCCCCCACCCCAGCCCCTAGGAGCTGCTAAGTTTCTGCTCCTTACAGAGGGCAGCAGGGCCCTCAGAGCTCTCCCGTCTGAGGACCTGAGCCCACGCACCCTTCCACATGTTTCTCGTCACTCTTTCTGTCAAGTTGCCTTGGAACTTCAGTTATGAAGCTCTTTATTAAACTCTCATGAGTGGAATCCAATTTAGAATCACAATATACCGAATTCTGCCCCGTATGAATTCTGCCAATGAAAAATGATGCTCCATTTAGGGTAGCCTGGTTCAAAAATTAAGTTAAAAAATATATTGGGCCTGCCGAGTGGCGCATTGGTTACATCCAGAGGCGGGTGACTGATCTGCCTCATCCGGGAAGAGCGCAATGATGATACCAGCATGGGCCAGTGAAGCAACGTCCTCCGCAACTAGACTGAAGAACAAAAAGACAGCAACTTGTCTGTTCCCCTTCCCCGATTCCCCAACGCTGTTCCTCTCCCTCAATTCCCCAATAAAATCATTTAAAATATATACATATATATATAATATTGTAACAAATGTACCATAATAATGAAGGATGTTAATAATTGGGCAAACTGGGCCGGCCGAGTGGCGCATTGGTTAAGAGCTGGTTTTGGGGGCCGGCCGAGTGGCATATTGGTTAAGCGCTGGTTTTGGGATGCCAGCGGCCCCGGTTCGGATCCCACATGAGGGCCAGTGACACTGCCCTCTACAGCTAACAACAGCTCCAACTGGAGCTGGGCTGTGCCAGCCCCGGTGACGGTGTGGGCTGCAGCCCCTGCTGCAGTGGGCTGCCACAGGCTACAGTGAGTGGCCCGCAGCCAGCGTGAGCGGTTGGCAGCCAAGCATAAGCTGCCAATAGCCGCGGTGAGCGACATCCAGAGGCCAGAGACCGATCTGCCTCATCCGGGAAGAGCGCAATGACGATACCAACAGTGAAGCAACATCCTCCGCAACTAAACTGAAGAACAAAAAGACAGCAACTTGTCTGTTCCCCTTCCCAGATTCCCCAACGCTGTTCCCCTCCACCAATTCCCCAATAAAATCTTAAAAAAAAAAAAAAAAAGAAAGCCACTCCGAAGCAGGTACTCTGAACAGGGCAGTAAGGAAACCCCTGGTTTGGGGAGGGAAGGGTTTAAAAAAAAAAACAAAAAGAGCTGGTTTTGGGATGCCAGCAGCCCCAGTTCGGATCCCACATATGAGGGCCAGTGACCCTGTCCTCTACAGCTAACAACAGCTCCACCTGGAGCTGAGCTGCGGGAGCCCTGGCGACGGTGTAGGCTGCAGCCCCTGCTGCAGTGGGCTGCCATAGGCTACAGTGAGCGGCTGGCAGCCAATGTGAGCTGCCAATAGCCGCGGTGAGCGACCATCCAGAGGCTGGTGACCAATCTGCGTCTTCCGGGAAGAGCGTAATGATGATACCAACATGGGCCAGTGAAGCAATGTCTTCTGCAACTAGACTGAAGAACAACAACAAAAAAAAGACAGCAACTTATCTGTTCCCCTTCCCGGATTCCCCAATACTGTTCCCCTCCCCCAATTCCCCAATAAAATATTTAAAAATAATAATAATAATAATAATAATAATAATTGGGCAAACTGGGTGTGGGGTATACCCTCTGTACTATGTTTATAATTTTCTATAAATCTAAAACTGTTCTCAAATAAAAAGGTTATTTTTTTTTAAGTCCAGGAAAAAAGTGATTTTTACTACTCTTATATTTCGAAGGGAAAACTAAATTCAATTTATAAAATAAGAACCAGTTTACCAAGTTATTTTGTGTCTCAGAGTTGCCTAAAGTATGTTCACTGAACCTACTCTATTCTTTAACATAAAACATGATCAGAAGTTCTATGCTACAGTGATACCTCATATATGTATTTGACCCTTGAACAATTCAGGAATTAGGGTCACTAACCCCCACATATTAAAAAATTCACATATAACATTTGCTTCACCCAAAACTTCACTACTAATAGCCCACTGTTGACCAGAAGCCTTACCAATAATATAAACAATCAGTTAGCACATACCTTATGTTATATGTATTACCCGTTCTACTCTTACAATAAAGTAAGTGAGAGAAAAGAAAATGTTAGTATGAAAATCATTAGGAAGAGAAAATACATTTACAGCATTTACTGAAAGCATCCACATATAGGTGGACCTGTGCAGTTCAAACCTGTGTTGTTCAAGGGTCAACTGTACATGCAAATTTTAAATTGTGAACCTCTTTTGTCACTGCTATGAATGGAAAGCATTTGAAGATAGTTTGCTTATCCAAAGAATATACTTGCCAAGAAAGCAAGGGATACCTAAAAGATTTTTCATAGTTCTTATCAAACTTGTTCTTGTACCTAAGGATTTAGAATGAGTTGTTTTTATATGGGGAGTGTGGGGGGGGTCACTTTATTAGTAACATTTTGGATAAGTGACAGAGACTATTTTGAATAATGACAAGAAACCACATGTGAGATACTAGAACAAAGAGTATCTAAGTGGATGTTCAAAGTTCGAATAAGACTGGATACAGTCAGAAAGAGAAGCAAAGTGGGTGGAAGTGGGTTAAGTGATAAAATAAGGCATCCTAATGAATGAAAAGGCGTTAATGGGTTTACTTGTCATACCTTCTAGATAAGACATTCAGAAGAGGCTTCTTGTCCTTTCTCCCTGCCCCCCCCAAGAAACTTAACAAGGATAATGCTGAGGATAAGGATGGGGGGAGGAAGGAAGAGAGAGGGGACACAGATGTGGGAGAGGAGTGTTTGGGGGACAAGCGTACTGAGGCCCCATCACCCGTGTGCTCCTGTGCCCTGACAGTCAAGACTGGTTAGTAATAACAGGACGCGACAGTCTCCATGATGCTTCCTCACCATTTGTCCAAAGTCTACGTGAGGCAGTTTGCAGGGGTTTTGCAAGTGCCAGGACCAGAAGCTGTGTGCTTGCTGGAAGCGTGTCTGGAACTCCCCCTTCTTCGGCTGGCTGGGCGAGGCCAGGGCGGGGTGTCCAGGGACTGCGGCACAATGCACTTGAACACCACTTGCCTTTTTTCATCTTGGGGTTCTGCTTCGTGCACAGAACCAGCCCCCTGTCCTGAAGCCGACTCCAAGGCTGCCCCCCAACCCTGGTGGAGTGGCTCTTGCAGAGTCCACCAAAGCTTTCTTGGCTTCGGATTCTGAAAGGACAGCTTTCTTGAACTGTGGCCGACATTTCGGGTGTCACTCAAGGTGTATGGTCAGTCCTTGGGGATCCTTCTATGAAAGATGCTGGGCAAAGTCCAGACACCAGTTGTCCGGTGAGAAGCAGGCGTCGTGTCTGCCCTAAGCAAATTCCTTTGCAGAGGAAGGAGTTGGATCTCGGAGTGTTTTCCAGGTATCTACTCGCCTTGAACCATGGCAGTGATCTCTGATGAACCTCTCCAGTAAGGAAAGACAAAGCTAAGCCGCAGGTTTATGCGGCTTAGCTTTCTGGTGTCTGCTGCCGTTTGTCAGTCTAAGAGCCTCTGCCTCAACTGGAACCACAGCTGATTAAAAGGCAGTGTCTCTTCATGCCCAGGAACAGCTACTCATCAGCCTGTGTCTTTACCTGATGACCCTGGTCTGGGGCACAGTTGTGTTGAGGTGGGCGTGGGATTGGTCTCCTTTGTGGTTTTATCGTGAGACCACGTTCCATCCATCAGGGTTCCATGCCGAGTGATTTCTGGCTCCAAAGGGCACTGGGTGAAAGGGAGGGAAGGGAGAGGCAGCCATTCTGAGGGGCTCATTGTGTATGTTCCAGGATCTCCCCTGCAGGCCTCCACCAATGATGGATCTGAGGAAGCAGGCCCTGAAACTTCTGATGCCAAGAGCACTTCAACGGCCGAAGGTGGGGCCTCCTTCCTCTCACCGCTTCGTTCACACAGCCCCTTCCATGCGCCAGCCTGGGCGTTGCCATGCTTGGAGACCTGTGGGCCACCCTTCCTGGCTGCATTCGCTGCTGCCTCTCCCTCTGGCTGAGAGATACGCTCACTCAATGCTTTGCAGGACAGGGCTCAGGAATGTGGCGAGAGCCAAGCCCTGCTTTGGTGCCTTGCTCACTAGTGCCAAGTACAGGTGCCTGCATCACGTATGTTCTGTGAGGCTGCCACACTTGGAAAGGCTGAGATCTGTGGCAAAGCAGGGCCCGCGCACAGCTCCACAAAGCCCCTGCTCCATGCCAATTGTCCTTCCCCAACTTCAGAAGCCCTCCCCGACCTCGCTCGTTCATGAGCCACTGGGTCCCAGAGCAGCCGTGGGGCTGAGGTAGGTCAGTGCGGATCTCCAAGCTCACACTTTGGGACTGGTCTTGGTTTACTATCTTTCATTTCTCGGGTGCCGGGTGTGGCTTGGGCCCCTGGAAGTTGGCCACGGTGTTAGTTCCAGCCCTTCTTCCAACCTACTGTCATGTACATTTCCTGAAGTGCTCTTGGCTCCTGGTTTTGACCACCTTCTCTCGCTTCCCATCTCTGTCAGTCAGGCCTGCATTTGATTGCAGGTCATGGAAAACCCAACTAACTATGGCATATAAATGAGGTTTATTTGTCTCCCATCATAAGATGTCTGCACTTGGGCAGCAGGTCCCCAGTGTTACTAGTGCTCTTCTGACTTTTATCTTCTGCCATCCTTCATGGATGGAGTGTTGCCACGTGGTTACAAGATGGCTGCGCACTTCCAGGCAGGAAGTAGCAAAGTGGCCAAAGGGGCCTGAAATCAAGAGTGCTCTTTTTTCATTAGGAAAGCAAGAGTTGCCCTGCAAGCCCTACCTGATCAGCTTCCGCTTATGTCTGTCATTGGCCAGAACTGGGTTTCACGGCCACCCCTGGCTGTAAGGGAGGCTGGGACATTGATTGGGCTTGTTGCTTTCCAACCTCTTTATTAGGAGAAATCCAGGGCGAAGGGAATTGAGAATGGCTTTTGAGTAACCAGTCCATGGTATCTGTCCCTCCATCTCTTCATCCGCCCCAGGGAGGCTCAAGGTTCTGTTCTCAGCACTTCTCTGGGCCCCGCCCATTACTTTGGCTGCTGTGTCACAGGATGAGGACCTGGCCCCAGCATCTCCCCAAGGGTCCACCTTCGGATGAATTCAGAAAGGGGCTATGAAGCTCCTACCTGTTGCTTGGTATAGGGGTGCATCTGTGGAGGGTGTAGCCGGCATGGCCCTTTACCCCACCTCAGATTCTCAGCCTAGAGAAGAGAACACCAGGCCAAATGCTCTTTGCTCTCCTTAGAACCAGTGACACAGATAGGATCCTGCTGATCTCGTTAGGACAGTTTTGCAAGCTGCCTACCTCCCTGAGACAGCCCTGAAACATTAATGCCAGGTTCCATGCCAGCCTTCCAAACCATGGTTTTCAGCGCTCCATCAGCATTATTCTGGAAGACCCTTCCAACCCAAAATACTCTGGACCCTGTACATGTGTGGCCCCAAGAGCTTCAGCTCCCACCCCACAGGGAAGGGGGCTGTGCTGGAGCTGGGCTCTGCTGGGCTGCTCTGCCTGTCCCCGAGGCCATAATTAAATTGGGACTCCGTTTGACTCAGGCTCTTGGAAAGCTTTCAATGCTGACAACTCCCTGTGTTTGCCCAGAGTGGCCTGGGAGGAGCCAGGCCATTGCTTGGGGAGGAAAGCTGGTTTGGAAGTGCTCACCTTGACGAGAGTCCAACATCAGCTCCTGGTGGTGAACCTTCATCTCCTGCTCAGAAGGTGGACCCATCTGGGCTCTTGTCACACATCCGACACTGGACAGGACCAGACCTGTTCATCGCTACCCAGGGGGCTCTGTGCTTCTGGATCACAGGTCATGGGCTCAGGGGGACAGGATGTGAGAGCTGGAGGAAACCTTGTAGGCCACCTGGAGATGACACTCCCATTGTGCAGATGAGGAAACTGAGGCCCAAAGAAGACAGAAGACTTGCCCAGAGCCTCACAGCCAAGCTGCAGAGCCTGGCCCGAACCCTGCAGACCCCGCACTGCCTGAGTCCCAGCTCCATTCTCCTCCCCTCCACCTCCTTAAGGATCAACACCTGTGGCAGTCATCCGCTTTCCAGCATTTCTTCTTTAAAAACCCTTGGACTGTCCCCAGAGGTCTCCTTTGCTGCAGTGTTTAGGTGGGGACTGTCTCCAGCTTTCCTGGCAGATGGCCTGGACATCTCATGGGTTGGTGCCATCCAGGCAGAATATTAATGTGCTTCCTGGGGAGACGTCAGGAGGGGCAGCTCTGGGCCTGCTTTGTGGTGTGGCTTTTTTGCATGCGGCTGAGTCCCCTTCTGCCTCCCCGACCCTGCATTGCTCCCACACAAGAAGCAAAGTGAGGGGCTTAGCATGCCTCATCTCAGCCCCGCAAAGGTGATTTTCGGTGGTCTCTAGACGTGACAGCGCCCTTAGTGGATGAGGGAGCCCCCGGCAAGCAGGTGGCCGCTCAGAAGGAGATCCCAGAAGGAACCACAGGTGAGGGCGATCGCAGGGCTGGTGTGAAAGGCCCCTGCTCTGTGCCCGGCTGGCCTGCTGGAGGAGAGGGTGTGTGGGGTTAGGAATGTGGACGGACAGACGCAGGCTTCTGGGAACCTCGGGTTGTTCCACGCCTCCTGCCTTGATGCCCGGCAGCTCCCATGGCTACCTGCCAGCCTCCAAGAGGGTACAGGACACTGGGTTTCTCCTTGTCTCAGGGCTTCAGCTCCGCAGGGCTCCTTGGGGCGGGCTGCTGGCAGATCCTGCCTTCTTCACACTGAGCTCAGCCCTCCTCCTGCTCAGACTGTCCGGCTACAGGGTCACCTCCCAGGGGCTGGTGAGCACTGAGTGAACGGCCCACGCCTTTGGAAGACAACCTTACCTGGGTGACCCCTGAGGAATTCAGCGATAGATACTAGCTTCCAGTGCTAGGACTGCCTTTTCAAACATGTCTGCATCGAACAGGCATGACAAGGCTGTCCCGTCAATACGGATGATGGGGAATAGCTCAGACAGCGAGGCACTGACCAGAAATAGCCCTGGACTGGGGGCCTCCAGAGTCACCGAGAGCTGCTCGGGCCCTGGGGAAATGGCTAGCACAGTCCGGGGCTCTTGCTGTCATTTCCTTCACGTCCCTTCACGAGGCTGAGGTAAAGAGCTCCAGCTGTTGGCTTGTTGATTGGAGGGGACTCAAGAAATGCAGACTGAGCTCTGGACAGGAGTTCACCTGCCATGCAGAGCAGGGGAAAGGTCCTCAGGCAGGACTGGCTTTCCTTCCTAAAGACGGTGCTCACAGCAGCCTCATGGGAGCCCCACAGCCTTTCTGGGGCTCCATGTGCTGCGAACACTCATGCAGGGGCCAGGTGGCACCACCCAACCCCTTCAGAGCAGTTTCGGCTTTGCAAGTTGGTCTTCTGAAATGGGGGGAGAGGGATGTGCTTGAAGCCAGCAGTCCATCCTTGACAGTGAAGGTTGTTTGAAGGGCGAAGAATGACTCATGGAATGAGATCATGGGTCACTTGGTTTTTGTCTCCCACTGTCCCTTTACAGGGGAACAGTGTGTGTGTGTGTGTGTGTGTGTGTGTGTGTGTGTGTGAGCTCTTCCCTTGCCCCAAATGAAAACTCTAGCCAACTTTTGATTACTCCTGGGTAATCAAAAGGACTTTTGTCTCTTTAGTCACAAAACACAGTCTGCAAATGCTAATTAGAATGTCCACTCCATATAAAGGTCAAAGCTCTGCAGGGTTGCAGCTCTGGGGCTGGGAAGCAGGGGTGTGGCAGGCACGGTTTACTGGATGGGCCCTGCTGTGAGATGGCTCCATGCTCTCTGCAGTGTTCAAAGTTGACCCTTTTCCAATGGGGACCTTTTTTTGAATTCTTCCAGATGCCCGTCATCCCAGTTAATGCTCCGAAAAGTTCTTCCCTTCTGCGCTCGATTCAGGCAGACATTTCCTCTCTCCTCAGCCCCTTGGGGCCTGAAGATGCGCCTCCAGCCTCACCTCTGCTGAGGTGGGCTTGTCCCTGTTGGTGGGCTGATGGGTGTGGTCTACAGTGTCCCACACTGTCACGAATTGTGTGGGAAACGCACGGAAACCACCGCCGTGCTTCTTTGCTCCCCCGCCAAAGCAGGCCGAGCCCATTTCTCCTCCTCTCATTTTCCCAGGTGGCATTCTGAGAGCAGTCCGCCATGTCGCTCCCCAAAGACATATGCCAAGTGTCTCCAAGTGCGACCTTGAAACCGTTTCACTGGGTGAGACGGGGGATGGCTACATGGCCAACCTTTAAAGCTGTTCTCTCCAAAGAGATTCCCCTCAAAAACACTCTCCGTTCCATCCTCTCCACACTATACCCCCTCAATGAGGTGGGAGGTTTTACATTTGGGGGCATTTTATCAGCTGTTGACTCTGACAATAGGTACCTTAGTTTAGCACCCCACTTGGCCAGATCCCATTTGCTGCACCTTGGTGCTCCAGTGAAAGTTTTCATTTGAGGTCCATTTGGGGGTGCAGTGTGGTTACCCCCCTGCAGGAATCCCTGCCATGATGGGATGGGAGCCCCTGCCTCTTGGGGCTTCAGGGATACAGAGAGGCCATATCGTGATGTGATGGCCACACCCTCTCCCTCCCCACCTCCTTTGCTGGTATCGGGGGTCATCAGAGTTACTGGCAGCCTCCGATTTCTGACTTGCACCAGGGCCGGATATCACAGCTCTGCACTGGCATGTGAAAGCTACCAGCTTCCCAGTGCCACTGCGGTGACCTCATCCTGGCATGCCTTCTCATGTTCCCTGTCTCCAGGACTCGGTGCCATTTAGCTGGACTTGCTGTCACTCTGAGCTTTGCTTCCATGACCGCGTCAGAAACTCAGACGGAATCTATGCTCAAAGTTGGGCCTCCTGGACAGTTGGCTGTTGTCAGTTAACACGGAGTTGTCACCATGAGACCTCAGTGGTCTAATGGACAGCACAGTGTCCCCTTGCGGGGCCCCAGGGGGTGGTCATGCCCACGAGCTGACAGATGGGGAACTTCCGGAGCCCAGCTCTGGCCACCTCCCACCCTCGCTCACCACAGCTGCCCTGGGACAGCCAACGGGCTAGTGTTTATAAGGCCATGGCGTAGCTGCCCAGAGACCCAGGGAGTGTCTTCTCCCTCCCCTGGGCTCTCTGTGGTGGCCCTGTGCTGGCTGGCAATGGTAACTTGGCGTTTCTGGTTTAGGTGTAGGCACTGAGTTGTCGCAGGTCTCAGGGAAAAGACTGGTGGCCCAGCCGACAACTTGTAGGCATTTGTCAGGGTGGTGGCCTCCCTGCCACTGTCCACCAGGGCACGTTGGTTCTTCTGGGGCCGTGATACCAGTGCCTGTGCAGCCATGGCCTTATCTACTCCTCCTTCTGGACAGTTTTATCCATTGTCGTGGAGCAATACCCTGACTTCCCACGGTGCTGATGCTGGCATTGTATTGCAGTTGGTGATGTCCATGCTATTGATGGTGTGGTCAGGAACTTTTCTCAGTCTTCTTTGTTTGTGGTGAGCCGTGGCTCCCTAAGCAAGAGCCCAAGATACCCCAACAGCTGCTCGCTGGCACTGCTGGCCTCCCGCTAACCAAGTTGCACCTGCTTGGGGCATGCGGCTGAAGGCTTTGCCCAGTAGTTTGGAGAAAAGAAACGGAATGCTCTGGGGTGCCCACCGTGTACCAGGTGCTTTGCTAAACACGTCACACAAATCCTTGTATTAATCCTTGTCACCCTCCTGCAAGACAACTGGTATCATCACCTCCGGGTTCTAGATGAGGAAAAGGAGGCTCAGAGGGGTTAAGTAAATAATAGCACTGGGTGTGAACTGACTCCGCAGCCCGTGCATGGGCCTTCCCTCACCTCCGCCCCCCTGCCCTGCCCCCAGATGCAAACTACTCCTCTGACCTCACCCACCCCTTGTGTCTGCTGAGTGGGGTGCTCAGGACCCTGGGCCCACCTCGAAGAAGGTCTTTCCACTTGGATCATGGCCACCTGTAAGAGGTTTGCGTAGTGAACTGTGTTCACCAACACCCCCAGCAATAACATTTGCAGAGAGCCAGATGGTCCTCGTAAGATGTGCCTTTTTTGGAATGTTTTCAGAAAACTATCAGCAGATGCAGAGAGCTTTGTTTCTCACACACACTAACTGTCTTTGCTTTTATGTCCTTCCTTTGCTGTCAACCAGCTGAAGAAGCAGGCATTGGAGATACCCCCACCCTGGGAGGCCAAGCTGCTGGACATGTGACTCAAGGTCAGTGGCTACAATTGCCTCCCAAGGCTTAGGACTGGGAGTGGGAAGATGGCAACACTCAGATGGACTCTACCTCCCAAGGCTGGGGGCTGGGAGGGGGGAGATGGCGACACTCAGATGGACTCTACCTCCCAAGGCTGGGGGCTGGGAGGGGGGAGATGGCGACACTCAGATGGACTCTACCTCCAAGGCTGGGGGCTGCGAGGGGGGAGATGGTGACACTCAGATGGACTCTACCTCCAAGGCTGGGGGCTGCGAGGGGGGAGATGGTGACACTCAGATGGACTCTACCTCCAAGGCTGGGGGCTGGGAGGGGGGAGATGGCGACACTCAGATGGACTCTACCTCCAAGGCTGGGGGCTGGGAGGGGGGAGATGGCGACACTCAGATGGACTCTACCTCCAAGGCTGGGGGCTGCGAGGGGGTAGATGGTGACACTCAGATGGACTCTACCTCCAAGGCTTGGGGCTGCGAGGGGGGCGAGTGGGGAGATGGTGACACTCAGCGGGACTCTACCTCCAAGGCTGGGGGCGGCGAGGGGGGAGATGGTGACACTCAGATGGACTCTACCTCCAAGGCTGGGGGCTGCGAGGGGGGAGATGGTGACACTCAGATGGACTCTACCTCCAAGGCTGGGGGCTGCGAGGGGGGAGATGGTGACACTCAGATGGACTCTACCTCCAAAGCTTGGGGCTGCGAGGGGGGAGAGTGGGGAGATGGCGACACTCAGATGGACTCTACCTCCCAAGGCTGGGGGCTGGGAGGGGGGAGATGGTGACACTCACATGGACTCTACCTCTAAGGCTGGGCGCTGGGACGGGGGAGATGGTGACACTCAGATGGACTCTCGAAAAGAGAATTCATGGGTCTGGGAGATTTTGAGGAGGTGGTACATATCAAAGGTGGGCTTTTCAGATATAGAAAGAGCTCCAGCGTTTTGTTTTGTTTTTCCTCCTAACGCTATTCCTGAGTCATTCCTAAGGTGTTTAGTGTTCTGAGAGAAGCTGGCCTTATCCGGCCTGGGGAGTTGAGAAGGAACGTCCAACGGTAATGCAAATGTGGCTGTTCTCCCAGCAGGCTGCCCTCGGGCCTGTCCTGGGAGCAAGGCCTCAACCATCTGGCCACCAAGCCAGCTCTTTTCGACTTGCTTCTGTGCAACTATCAAACCGTATTATGCTTTTCTTCTCAGGGACCCAAACTGCTGTGTTCAAGAAAAGTAACCTTTTAGAATCCCTTAGCATAATCGCTGTAAGAACTTAATTATGTTTAATCCTAGAGATTCCTTATATTAGGAAATGCAGATCTCGGCTACGACGTGGGTTGGGTTTCTTTTTTATGCTTTACTGCGTAACTGAACTTCAGAGTCAGCGGTGTAATGTGGAAGCTGCTAGATGGGAAAGGAGCTGGGACGACACTGCTCTTGTCTTCCGAAAGCGACACGGGTTTTGTGCGATGTTGAGGGCTGCCCGCCGGGCGGTCTGGTGTCAGGAAGGCTGGGCCTGAGGAAAGGGCTCATTAGCCGTATTATGAGGTCTAACTACACATTTGAGCCCAGAGGGGTCACTACCCCCAGTGGGCTAGTGTTTCTCATCTCACATCACACGTTCTCATTCTTAAGCCTACAAAGAGTGTCAAAAAATATTAGAGGGGATAATCAATATGAGGGGAACCTTGGTCTCTATGTTACAAACTGGAACCTTGGCTCCTGTTTCTTTTGGGTCACGATTTTTCAGCTTAGGTAAAATTAGAGGCTTTTATAAACCTCTGAAATGATCATTTCTTTCCATTAAGAGATGTGAATTTGAGTTTTTTCCTACACGTTTGTATCACAGACTGTGTCTGTCTGTATGCCCCTAAAACATATTCCGTGCAATGAAAACGTCAGGTCAACATCTTTCCTGGAAACTTTGCTATTGTGCTGGCTGAATTTTTAAATTTCCCCGACGAATCACATAGATACAAGGGATGAACACCAGGCAACATCTGCCCCAAACCTGTGCATATGCGGAGGTTTCTGCCTCTGCTCCCGTGGCCGATATGGAAGCCCTTGACCGCGGCTGCTGGTCCGCGTTGCCGAGCCTGGCTCCCTCCATGGAAACCCCATGAAATTCCGACACACTGGTGATCTGCAAACACACTTTATTTGCCAAAAGCCTGCCGTCTGTTTTGTACTAAAACACTCAGATTAGTAAGAGCCATGTAAACAAAAGCACTGCTATTAGATTCCCCCCACCGCCTTGCTCTTTCCGGCAAACCCCCTGGTGGCCCGTGTCCGTGAGGTTCTCAGACTGAGAAAGCTGTTTCAGGAGGTGGGAAGGCTGACCCTGTCCTCCCCTCTAGGGGTGGGCCTGTCTTTCCTCTGCCATGAGGACCAGGCCTCCTGAGGGGCTGGGGGGACAATGTATGTGGACTCCCGAAGCAATCACGCTGCTTACCCAGGTATTGGTGACTGCTGTGGTTAGTATTGACTGAGCGCTTCACAATATCCTGGGGTCTGAAGAGAATATTCTCTCAGCCTGGTTCCTTCCTCCAGGAGTGTGGTTACATTATGGTAGGTTCCTTATGGATCAACACACACACACACACACACACACACACACACACACACACACTGCGCAGTCGTGTATTGATGGCTTTTCAAGGTATGTTTATTGTTCGTGTTTGGGGCCTTGTCTCATTTTTAAAAGTCTTGCCTACATCAGAGCACAGCAATATCCCGATCCAGGGCAATTTCTCAGATGGTCTGGGAGGAAAGCTTTGTCTGCAAGGTGATGGAGACCTGGCTTGTCAGAGGTGTAAGGACAGCGGCCGCTGCCGCCTCTGGCCTGTTGAGCTCGTTGGTGGATAGGAAGTCGTGGCATTGAGGTGCCTACTCAGGTGGTCCCCTACCGACCTGGTTCCCTGCATCTCTGTCATTGGGGCGGTTCTTCCTGGACACTGACCAAGGGCCCCAGTAAGATGCCAGCAGACCCCGAGGAAGGCAGAAATCAGCATGTTTTCCTGACACCAGTTCACCCATGCAGGATTCATTTATTTTTTTTTATTTTTTTATTTTTTTGTTTTTTATTTTTTTTTGAGGGCAGTGTCACTGACCCTCCTATGTGGGACCAGAACCGGGGCCGCTGGCTTCCCAGGCCAGTGCTTAACCACCGCGCCACTCGGCCGGCCCTCAGGATTCATTTATTAATCACCTGCAGTGTGCAGGCACTGTGGTCGATGCTAGGAACATGAGATTAATGAGATCGCGAGCTCAAGGCCCTGAGTGGGGGTGGGGGTGGAGGTGAGCCATGGCCAGGCCTCTTGGCAGTGAGCCAACGGGCACCTGCATACACTCCAACTGGGCTGGGGTGGGAGGCACAGTCACATGGTACCCCTGGGTGCCCACAGCTGCACACGTGTGTACACGCGTTCTTTCACCTCCCTGCCCTCCCCTCATCCCGTCTCTTTCTCTTCCAAGCCCCTGACTCCTCTGGGGTTCTAGGTTTTGTTTGGAGGGGAGCTGGAGAGTTGTGCGGGTTATTCTGTCGGGAACAGGTAGGATCGTTGGAGGGTTGGGAGTTAAAAAATACATAATGTTTATTAAGAGAAAAGAGCATCACTCTCCTGTCCTTAATACACGGTCGGATACTTTAAAGATTCGCATGAGCGTAGTGTGAATGAACCAGAAAAAAGACAGGGTGTGCCCTCCATCAGCTGCGTTGTTGGGTCACCAGGAGAAAACGGTGGTGCCTGCAAGCTGGTGACTGCTGCGTGGAGCCCGTGGCAGCCGCGGGGGTCCGCCTCACCTGGGCAAGAGGCCTGTTTGTGACCTGGGTAAATCTGAATCGTGTTTCTGTTGATAAGAATCTTACGGCAGGTCCATAGTAAACACTGGAGCCCTGAGGATGAACACATTTTGCATTCTCCATTATCTATCAGAGCATGATGGGCTTGAAGCAGGGTTCGTTTGTGGGCCCCTGCTGGTTTCATTTGGCAAAACGGGGGAACAGAGCAAGAGGGAGAGGCACGGGGAGCCTCGCTGCGCCTGTGCCAGGTCCCAGCTCGAGGCCACAATCCCCAGGACACTCAGGTCCCTGCAGAGTTGGGAAGCGTCTGTGGAGCGAGCACAGGCAGCCCCTCGGTGGGGCCAGTAGCCCTGGATGTGGGAAAAGGCCAGTACTGGATGGGCCTTGGTGGTCACCAGGTCCAACAGGAGAAAAGCAAGGCGCATGAGGGGAGGTGCTTGCCCAGGGCCACCCAGCGAGCTGGTGGCAGGTAGACCAAGAGAGCGTTCGTTCTGAGCAAACAAAAGCAGCGAGGGTGAGCCCAGAGCGCGCCCTCCTTTTTCTTTGTTAGGCAGGCTTGCGATGCCGTCTAAATATCCTTTCCTTATTTGAAGAGTGTGTTCCCCTCTCTTAAACAATCAATTTGCCCTTGCTAACTTTGCCACCGCTGCCTGTTCAAACCCAGAGGAGTTGAGAGTTCCTGGCCAGCAGAGGGAGGTGCCGGAGACGCCCCTGGCCTATGGGCTTAGCGATCAGGTCCAGCCTGGACGCAGCCGAGAAGCTTCTGGTGTCTCCATGCTGCCTCTGGGGGAGAAGCAGCTAGAAGCTCCCGTCCTGGTGATGTCTCACCATTCCCAGCATCAACCCATCTACCAACCGTCTCCTTCAACAGGAGGCCCTCAGGAGCGGGGACCAAAACAAGGGGACGGGGGCGAGGAAGATCTGGCTTTTCCAAAGCCCGCTCCGCCTGGATATCAGCAGACGGAGCCTGGGAGTGTCACAGTTGCCCAGGAAAGCTTCCTCAGAGAGCTGGGGCCCCGTGGAGGTGCGGCCCTGGGTCTGACCCGCCAGCACATGGCCGACATTCCCGGGGCTCCCATCCTGCCTGAAGGCCCCGGAGAAGCCATGTGCCAGCCTTCCGGGACGGAACCTAAAGACACAGAAGGAAGTCTCCGTAATCTGGGGCTGCTGGAGCACCTGCTTTCACGAGACCTGCGCCTGGAGGGGCCACCTCTGAAGGGGGACCAGGACAAAGAGAGGCTGGGGGGTGAGGAGGTTGATGAAGACCGCGACATCGATGAGTCTTCGCCCCAGGACTCCCCTCCTTCCCAGGACTCCCCTCCCTCCCAGGTCTCCCTGAGTCTGCAGAGCTCCCCAACCCAAATTGGGCCATCCCCCGAGACAGTTTCCAGAGAGGCCACCGGCACCCCCGCTTTCCCAGCTGAGGGTGCCATCCCCCTCCCTGCCAATTTCCTCTCCAAAGTTTCCACAGAGCCCCAGGCCTCAGAGCCCGACGGGCCCAGCACAGGGCCCACAACGGAAGGGCACAACGGGCCCCCCGAGTTCACGTTCCGTGTGGAAATCAAAGCCAATGTGCCGAAGGAACAGGGGCGTTCAGAGGTGGATTTGGAAGGGGCTGCACTTCCGGGGAGCCCTGGAGAGGCACAAGAGCCCCAGAGCCCCTCTGAGGGAGAGGACACAAAAAAACCTGACCTTCCAGAACCCTCTGAAAAGCAGCCTGCAGCTGGTCTGCCCGGGAAGCCCGTCAGCCGGGTCCCTCAACTGAAAGGTCTGTGTCTAGAGGTTTCGCTCCTTCCTGGGGACTCCGTGTACCACCCAGGCTGCGGGCGCTGCCACCGAGCTTCCGGCCCTCCTGACTCCTGCCGCTTCCAAGGTTCCTAGGGACAGCCACTAAACTGACCACCGGACCCTGCTGCTCACCCCACGCCCCGCGGCCTCCTCCTGCCCCTCAGGCTGTGGTCGCACGTGCTCCTGTCATGCTTGCCACTATTCTGCATGTCACCAACACCCCACCCACTGCTTTCCACCCTGTTCATCTCTCTGGCCACTTGGTTTATCCACGAAGGTCCGTCAGCCCACGGGAGGTTGGTGGGCCACACTCCAGAGGAGGTAACAGCTGCTTCCTCTTTTGAGAGCTTATTAGGTGCCTTAACTTCGTTGTCTAGAACCCTCCAACCATCCCAAGTGGGCATCATTAGCCCCACTTTGCAGATGAGGAAACTGAGGCTCAGAGAGCTAACTGAGTCATAAGTGACCGAGGCAAGTTCCGAATCCAGGCAGGTCTGTTCAGAAAGGACGCCCTTCCCTGTACACCGCCCAGAAGGTTCTGAAGTGTGTGCTCCTAGCCCGGAGATACAGAGGGCACAAGCCTGTCTCCTGCCTCTCTTGTCAATGGACAACAGATCACATGCAGTAGGTGACACACACTAAGCATTTGGAGGTGGCCAGGAGTCCATGCGGAGCCTTTGGCCCAACAACCCCCGCCCCGCCCGCCCTGCCTGATGGCAGGAGACACAGCGAGCAGAAACAAAAGCTTCCTCTTCCAAGCACCTCCCCCTCCCCCCTGCAGAGCCTGTGCTGGGATTGTAGGGTCTCAGCCCTGGCCCCTGCTGAAAGCCTGGGACGCAGGACCACAGCAGCCCTTTGGGAAGAGGCCTCATAGCACAAGCCAGGTGCATTCATCCATTTAGGACCCTGAGCCTCTTAGAATTATCTTCAGGCCTCAGGAATTGATGCTGCTTAAGCTGTCAATTGCAAACATCTGTTCAATTTTGATTAGATCCCGGTTGTCAGGAAAACTTTGAGACGTTATAAAGGAATCCGTATTTAAATTTTAAGACAGAAAAAAAGAATCCTATATCCTATTTTAAAGTATCCTCAATTCCAAAGTAGTAGGGGACAGATAGCTGGTCTGACAGGTCACAGCACTGTTTCCTGAAATGGTGTTTTATTGAATCCTTGTCCACTGGATCTTGATAGGTGTGTCCAAGGAAAAAAAGAGTTCCATGGTCCAGTAAGTTTGGAAAAAAACAGGCTACACAATGTAAAATAGGATTTGTGGCTGCAGGACTTGTCAGGGCCTTTAATATTCTAACGAACACTGTGACCCTCTGAGAAGGATCCATAGTATGAATGTCCCAAAGTTATTTGATCCCACCTGCTACCATTTCCAGGAAGGGAGCCTGTTCAGTAGTACCCCAATTTGGGAAATGCTGATCTAGCAGTTGGTTTGGTTGTGACATGCATGATGATGGTTGATTTGTGCAAAGGATGTGAATCAAATCCACTTGGGGCGCTCCTTAAAACGCAGATTCCTGGGCCCCACCTTAGGCTTACTGAGTCTCAGGATGGGCTCAGGAACCTGTATTTTAACAGTCTCTCCTGGTGAATCTCTTCTGCTGCACACTGAAGTTTACAGTCAGATCAATGGGCAGATCATCAATGCTGGTCACTCTAGAAGTTCGGGCTCCAGCAGCCAATGAGAACGTCTAAGGGGGCCCAAGGTCCTTGAGGCAGGGGGAACATGTGATTGAAACCAAAGACACATCTGTGATCAATCTTCAAAAATGAATGTTAATAGAAGGAAAGGGTGAGTTAGAGGTGACACGACGAGTAGATAAGTACAGTGGCTTCACCAAGCCGTGTGGCTTTCTAAACACAAAAGCTGTCAAAGATTTAGTCCTCAAATCCAGAAGTTATCTGTAGGATGTTTGATGGTTAATCTGGGGAAATGGCAAGGATTAGCCACTTGGGAGGGCCTGTAGGTGTGAGAAGACCTTCCAGGGCTGGGTCAGGGGTGGCATGGGCTCATCAGACAGCAGCTGGGGCTGGGGCTGGAAGCCCCCATTAGTGAGAGGCAGGTTCCAGGAAGACAGCTCACTCACCCTGACCCTTGGGTGACAGCATGAGCAAGGAGTTCTGCAGGGGGCCAGAGCCTGGCTGAGTTGCCCATCTGTGGCCCTGGGGATTTTAAATGCCCCTCCTTGGAGAGGGGTTCACCTACGCTGGGGGAAGCTGACCCTAGCAGACACAGGGAGGGAGCCTGTGAGAGGCGGGGCCTGCACTGTCTACCTTCCCTGACGGCCACCCCTGTGCCCGGAACAGTTTCCTTTGCGTCCCCTCTGCATGCCCCCACCCTTGGCCAGCCTGCTGCCCCCTCGTCAGGGTGCTCTGAGCAGTGACCCCAGCGTGCTGTGTTGATACTAACAATGAGAGACCTAACAGATTCCAGGGAAAAGAGAATCAGTGGGTTCCCACTGAGCCCAGTTCAACAAAATATAATACGTTGCACTGATCCTGAGAAATCAGCCTATCTGCATCGGGCTCTTTCCGTGAGCTGTGCAAATGGGTGTAACGTACATTCTCATTTTCTATTTTATCAGCTCGCATGGTCAGTAAAAGCAAAGACGGGACTGGAAACGACAAGAAAACCAAGGTAAGCTAACGAAACCATGAAGCCGTCTGTCGCCGTCAAGCCTATCGAGAAGCCATGTTTTATATCTGAGTTAATTTTTATATATAACATGTGAGGAGCGTTTGTCACTGAAGTCCAGCTGTCATTCAAAGTGCTTTGTGTTTCTATGCAAACTTCTAAATTCCAGCATTTATCCATTTTGGTACTTATGCCAGGGAAGGGCACTCAGCAGGCTAATGAACTGATGCTCCTAATTAGCATAGTTTCAGTGAGACGTTCATGGTAAATGAAGGTATGTTTGCATTTTCTGCAATAGAGTTCAAATTTTGTGTGTCTTAGCACCTTACACAGGTCTCGGCTCAGCAAATACGTACATACACACGCACATACATTTAAGGTATATAGAAAACACCATTTACTTAGGAGGCTGAAGCAAAGACGTGATCTCCAGCCTAAGGCAGAAGGTTCTGGAAAAGCCCTAGAAGAGAGGACCTATGAGGCAGGCCATGAAGGAACTATCAAGAGGGATTGGTGGGGCGGGAGTGGCAAAAGCCATTCTGAGGAGTAGAAACAGCCCAAGCGAAGACCTGGGAGTGTAGAGACAAAGTGCCTTCTAAGAACTCTGGGGAGCTTCGGCGGGGATGACTTAGCAAGGACACCTGACACACACACCTTAAGTGCTAAGTGGACACATGTGGCGATGACGCAGTAGACGCCACCTTGAAATCTTGCCAGGCGGCCATTCGAGTCAGTCTTCAGAAGTCAACCCAAGGAACAGTAATTGAAACAGCTGCTGCCCACCAAAACTGCCCCCCACACCACACCCGCCCTTCTCAGTGCTTCCTGTCGGCTGTAGATTACTCTCCTCCAGGACCCTGCCTCTTGGAAAACGCTCCTGTAACTGCACTGCAGTGTTTTTCCAGGAAAATCCCCCTGGAGCCCTAGATGAGGACCTAGTTTTCTTAAAGGTCCTTAAAATGCCCAATATAAATTCTGCCTGAAGGGCCTGGGTCTTGATTAGCCCTGAGGGCATCCCCAGGGCTCTAAGTGTTTGGGGGGGGTGTTGAGGGCTGCTCCCCAAAGTGCCTGCCCAGTAGGAAGTCAGGGTTCCCCATCACAAGACCGTAGTGAGGGAGCTGAGAGTGCTGCAGGGACTTGGGGGGCCTCCACCTTAGGTGTTCGAAGCGGCTCGCCAGTCATGCACATTTAGGGGGATCCCGGCCTCAAGCTTGCATGCATGCGTCCGTTCATTTCTTCATTCATTCATTCTCACACGGGTACATCATCCCTGAGTTGTCCACAGCCTCACAGCGACCGTTCATTTCTTCATTCATTCATTCTCACACGGGTACATCATCCCTGAGTTGTCCACAGCCTCACAGCGACCGTTCATTTCTTCATTCATTCATTCTCACACGGGTACATCATCCCTGAGTTGTCCACAGCCTCACAGCGAGGGGTCAGATCCCTCAGGAACCTTGGCCAGAGAGAGAGCTCAGGGCCCCCCCCCCCTGGGGAGGAGGGTTTGCCAGTACCCGCCCCCCAGCCCTTCTTCCTGGTCACCAAGCCCAGGGCCACAGCCTGCATCCCTCCCGTCACCCTCTTTCTTGCTCTCCCCCTGGGGCCCTCCTCCTCACCAAGGCTGAACACGTCTAGACTTGGCCTCTCGGTTTTATTCCTGAAGGGTGGCCCCTCCCCCTCCCAGCCCACCCTCTGCCACCAAAGCCTCACATCCTGGTCCAAGTCCCCAGAGGCAGTTAGGACAAACCGCGTGTGCCAGCCACCAAGTGCAGCTGCCTCTGCGAGGCCAGGCAGCTCGCAGACATCCACCCCCTTGGCTGCCTGTCCCACCCAGGGCGTTTCCTTTGTTGGAACATGTTCCAGAGTAAACACTGGCCTGATTGAGATCCACCAGGTCATGTTTCCTTTTACTTGAGACTTGAATCAGCAAGCGCATGAGGTTGCCTAAGTGGTGTCAGGCAGACTCTTGAAGGCTTAGAACAGACACTGTCCCGATTTTAGCGAGCCTGATTCTGTCTGCATAGTGGAAGAGTGTCAAGGGTGAGGGGCCAGCCTGAGCGCCCCCCCATGAGCTGAGCAGGAAGCCGGGTACGGCTCGCCCATGACGACATCGGAGATGTTTTATTGAGAAACATCCTAGAATCATATTCTTTGGCGATCTCCATCAACTTTTTGGGGCATGAAACACCTGTAAATCAGTGGTCTCCAAAGTGAGAAGGACATGAAAATCCAATGGGCCAGAGAAAGAACATTCTGAAACTTCTGTCCACTTTTGTCTTCTCTTTTAAAAGCTATGTCACCTAGGGCCGGCCGAGTGATGTGGTGGTTAAGCGCTGGCTTGGGAAGCCAGCGGCCCCGGTTCGGATCCCACATATGAGGGCCAGTGACACTGACCTCAAAAAAAAAAAAAAAAAAAAAGCTATGTCACCTGTTAAGTTTTCTAATGAACATCATATATTGGCTTCATCATATATGTGTTAAGTGATAAATAATTAGGAGTGCCGGGGTGCCTGGTCACTTCCTGTTCTTACCGATGAGAAGGGATGAGAAGGATACAGTGATCCAAACAGTATGGAGATCACTGCTGTGAGCCATTACCTGCTTACCTGCTTTACGTGTTTTTAGTTACTGTCCTTTTTCAGTTTGTTCCCTCCTTCACATGCTGACTTTTATTTTGATTTTATTTATGTTTATGTTTAAGACATCCACACCTTCCTCCGCTAAAACCCTGCACAGTAGGCCTTGCCTTAGCCCCCAACGCCCCACTCCTGGTAGCTCAGACCCTTTGATCAAACCCTCCAGCCCTGCCGTGTGCCCAGAGCCATCTTCCTCTCCTAAACACGTCTCTTCTGTCACACCCCGAACTGGCAGTTCTGGATCAAAGGCGATGAAAGTCAAGGTAAGGAAACCACCTTCGGAAAGGGTCAGGCTGCTCTGATGTGGTTTTCACACGTATGTGCTTTGTGGGGGTGTTTTTTTAGCCCCAAAGTCCTTTCTGCAGATAAGCTCTTCCCTAGAAGCACCATGCAGAATGCTTAAAAATTATAGTTGAGACGGGGATGGGGGCTCAGCGCCATCATCCTAAGCTCCCCTTTGTCCCTCCTAGCAGCAGCCCCTAAGCCCCTGATGGTACCCCGATCCGCTCCAGTTGGGTTCCTTTGTCTGCTACCGACTTTGGTAACTGGAGTGCTTCCAGGTGGCCCCCACTTGGGCTGGACAGCATCACTTGTCTCACTAGTTCACTCCCTCCCGAACCATCCTGAGGTCTTGGTTAGCATCAGATTGTATTTTTGGTTTTGTTGGTTTGGTTTTTTTTTTTTTTTTTTGAGTTTGTGTTATGTATCAAGGTCATCGACTGGGTCACCAAACCCAGTAACTGCCCCCCCAGCCCCCCCGGTCAGCTGACTGTGCTTGTGCACGTGAGCACACCCTTTGGCTGGCTTGCTCATTGATGCTGGTGTTCAGCAGCCAAGAGCTGTTCCTTAGCCCATCTAAGGAGTCACTGAAACCTGAGGGTTGCTTGGGCGAGAACAAAAGGATGTGGCCTAGCTCTGTTAGCACTCTCGGGCAGCCTCCGCACCGTGTTGTCCAGGGGCTCTGGTGAAACCAACCACGTCAGTCAAATAGATCCCTACGGAGAGTCAGAACACGGGTGTCCACGTGGGAATGGCCTCCTACTGTCCTGCCTAGTGAACGGCCCGAGCCTGTGTGGGTAACGAGCCTGGTCATCACTGCAAGCTCTGCTGCCTTTTTATAAAATACATGAGCACAACTCATGCTGATAACTCACGCAAACAGTTCCTGGAGGAGGGAATGGCAGCCACGGCTCCTGGCACGCGGCTGGGACTGTGGGTTTGTGTGCCCAGCAAAGCCTTGAGATTGTAGAAGGCATTCGTTGCGTCTAGCAGGCAAAGGACCACCCCAGTCTTAGCCTCGTTTTGAGCCACAGTGGTTGAGGAGGGCTGGCATTGTCTCCAGGTGACAGTGACCTTTCCTAATCGTAAAAACCACTTTACATGCTTTGGTTTCCAGGGGGCGGATGCTAAAACTGGAACAAAGATTGCCACACCCCGGGGGGCGGCCCCTCCAGGCCAGAAGGGCCCAGCCAATGCCACCAGGATTCCGGCAAAAACCACCCCGTCGCCAAAGACCCCACCTGGCACAGGTAAGAGTGTTCCCTTCAATCCAGCCCTCCTCTCTGAAGGCCCCGGACAATTAATAACCTCCGGTAGCTAATCGATGCCTGCCGTTTACTAAACATTGGAATGTGCATTTTCCTTTTAATCTTTTTGAGAATTTTCTGAGGTGGATGTTGAATCCCCACTTTTTATTGATGAAGAAATTGAGGCTCTGAGCGTTTACACGACTAAGTCTAACCGGTTTATTTTCAGCACAAGGGAAATGCAGCCACATGCTCACCGGTGGGAGGAAAGGGGCTTCTCTGAGCTTCCCTGACCCCGAGCCACCTCCTGGGAGGTTTGTTTAGACCCGTGGGTGGCGTGTTCACTCTCTGGAGACAGAGCAGCAGCCTGCACAGGTGACTGTGACCTCACACAGGTGTGCGGCCTCTGCAGCTTGGCCCCCTGGGGACTCGAGAGCTGCTTTGACACCTGAGGGTCGCGGAGCTGTCGCAGGCTGTGCCTGTTTCCCTGGGCTCCCCTGAGTAAAACCTGGTCGGTTTTGACTTCCGGAGAGCGAGTCTGCCGTCAGGGGTGCTTGTTGTTAAGAGCAGCCGCCCTTAGCAGCCAGGCTGAGCTCCTCTCTCCCACTGCAACATGTGCCAGGCAATGAGGTTTAGATTCTGCACAACTAAGGGGACCCCTGGCCTGAGTGGGACGTGGGGTGGCGCTCAGGGGGCCTGTGGATCCTGCACGGGCTGGGTGCGAGCCTCGGCGGGTCCAGCGGGGTCCCGGCTGCCCGTGGGCCTGAGGTGGCAGCTCAGAGCCCTGTGTCTCCTGCATGTTTTGCTGTGGTTGTTTGCCCAAGTTTGCCGTACGGTGGTGCCTGCGAGGACAGACGCTCATGAAGGCCTGTTGGTTGGTTTTTCCTGTGGTGTTTTTCTCATGTATGTGATACCTATGACGTGGTGTAATTAAAGAGCTGTGATTGGATTTTGTAAATGATTCTGACCCTGCTTTTTCTCACCTGCCACCATGCCAGTTGACCCCCACAACTGGAGCCATAACTGGACACAAGAACGTGCGTTTCTCTTTGGATATGCTTTTGGGTGGCAGCCTACAGCTGGACAGATCCCCCACTGGGCCCTCTCGACCTTGTTTCCTGGTGGTTGGGGTCCCCTGCTCCCCGAACCCCTTCGCTGCCTCGCTGGCCTCGGCCGCGTGGCCTGGCTGGGCATGTCTGGCTGCCCGCGGCATGGAGTAGTGCTCACTGAGGCCCCATGTAAGCATGATGATAACGAGGCTTTCTGTGGATTCTTCTTTTTAAGCTGCCAAGCGAGTGCAGAGAAAACCAACCGCTGCAGGGGCAAACTCTGAGAGAGGTGATTCTGAGCGTGCTTCGCCCTTTGTGTGTGGCCCAGGTGTTTCGAGCTGCTTCTGAGACGTTGGTTTCACACGCTGAGCCTGAAGTGGAACAGTCAGAATTCCTGCTCCTCTTGTTGTGTGCGGTTCGTGTGGCTGTGTGTGTCTGGCGGGTCTGTCTAATCCTGTGTGTTCTCATTGGCGTCTGCCAACAGCGGGGCCAGGAGTATGTGCCTCAGGCCATTTGCAGGTGCCACCGGTGTGGGCTGTCCCTCCCGGAGGTTTAGGTGTGAAATCCCCGCAGGCCTTCATTAGCGGTGAAGCCTGCGCGCCAGCCACTGTGCTGGCCTTTACCAGTTACTACCCGCGGCGCCATGGGGAGTGACCACACTCCCCGTTTTTCAGGTGAGGACATAGGCTCAGGGGTCAGTCTGCATTTAAGTGGCACAGAAAGGATCTGAAGCCACCCCCACACTAGGCCTGGTGTCTGGAGGCAGGGGGCTGGGGAAGGGGGCCTGAGCCTGGAGGCCGAGACCCCGCGCTGTGTGGAAAAGGAGAACAAGCCTCCCCGGTCCTGTGGGCCGTCCTGTGGGCGCAGTGCTGGATGACTTTAGGGATGCCCAGCAGACTGGAAATTCAAACTCTGAACAGCCATGCTTATTCTCCCCCTGACAAGTCGCCCTCAGAGCGGAGGGAGCTCAGCCTCTTGTCCCTGGGCTGTTTGGTGGAGCCAGGCCCCTCCCCTAGAGAGCCTGTCCTCTCAGGAACCTGCACTCACGGGCTGCTCCCGCCTCAGGGCTCCAGAGACTGTCGCAGGGGTGCCTGGGCCACCCTCAGAGAAACACGGATGCACGAGGCCGATGGAGTCGTAACTACGGCAGGACGATGGGACATGGGCAGTACAGGAGCGAGGCCTGTTGGGCGCGGGCCAGCCTGTGGGAGAGGAGCCGTCCCCCAGCCTCCCTGCAGGCTTTGGCACCCGCGTGCCCTGGTGGGGGGAAGGGCATTCTTGAAGAGGGAACGGAGGGGCAGGGCACAGTGGCAGGAGCATGGCTTGTTTGGGGAGCGAGGGACAGGTGGCCACAAAGCGGGCATATGTCCTGGAGCCCTGGTACCGCAGAGGAGTCGGGGAGGGTGGGAGGGGCCTGTGGGACAGGCGCCTTGACCTTGCTGAACAGCTGACAGTTCACCCTGTGGATCCAGATGAGGGCAGCCCCTGGGTCCTGTCCTCGCACGGCCCGTATTCAGGGACAAGGCCACCTGGAACTGAGTGCAGTGTCACAAAGCGCGTGCACACATCCTGGCCTGGCCTCCTGCACTGCAGGTGTTAGAATTATTTCCATTTTCAAGTGGAGGACCCTGAGCTCAGAGAGGGGACATGACCTCTCGGAGCCCTCACAGCTGGTTGGAGGCCATCTGTTGACCCCAGGGCCATGGGCAGAGCTGGTCCCTCTCTGGGAAGGGATTCTGGGTGGCCCTTGGTGACCATGCTGTTGCTTCGCTGGAAGTGGGGTGTCTCTGTCCCAAAGTGACAAAGCCACGAAGAGGAGTCTCTCATATGGGCTCAAGGGCGGCCCCTTGCTGCTTTGGCTGAGCTTCCAATCTGTCCGCCCTGTCTACTCCAGCCCTGAGCCCGAGGAAGCGCCCCAGGACAGGCAGCGCCTCGGCCTTTGCTAGCCCCGCACCCGTCTTCCTGGCCTCACCCCCTCCTTCCTTTCCAGGTGAATCTGGGAAATCTGGGGATCGCAGTGGCTACAGCAGCCCCGGCTCCCCGGGCACTCCTGGCAGCCGCTCCCGCACCCCGTCCCTGCCGACCCCACCCACCCGGGAGCCCAAGAAGGTGGCAGTGGTCCGCACTCCACCCAAATCGCCGTCTTCAGCCAAGAGCCGCCTGCAGACTGCCCCCGTGCCCATGCCCGACCTGAAGAATGTCAGGTCCAAGATCGGCTCCACCGAAAACCTGAAGCATCAGCCAGGAGGTGGGAAGGTAAGGGCGCGGAGGCTGGCCATGCGAGCGCGCCGGCCGAGAGCACCAGGAGAAGGTGTGTGGGTCCCCACGCCTGCGGCAGAGGTGCGCGGGTGACTCGGCTCCCAGCCCTTGCGTGGCGCCCAGGCCCCTCTCAGTCTCTTCAAGAGAAGACAGCCGGGGTGTGGGTCTTTATTGGGGTCCCCACGAAGCCATGAGTGCCCTGCTCAGGGGAGAGAAAATAGCAGGTCCTTCCTCCATTTCAGCACGTGCTGATCAGACAGTGTCAGAGATTACAGGGTTATAGCTCAATGACCTGGGGGTTCTCAAAGTGGGGGTATCCACAGCCTGCCTTGTGTTTAGGCCATGACACAGCAATCATAGCGGGGTGTCTCTGGCGTTCATCGGACATTTGTTTAGGTTAGGGTTCTCTCTAACTTTCAGTTCTGGGGAAATGAGGGGTTCCATTTTAAACAATTCATTCTTCCAGGGTCAAGTGGGAGCTCATGAACTGTTTGGGTCTCCTAAAGGTGGATGAGCCTCTGAGGGCTGGAGGCGGAGGGAGATGGGGCTGGCCTGGGCCCCTTCCTCTCGCTCTTGTCCCTGCGCCCCGTTGTATGAGTTTCCCAGAACTGACATACAAAACACACAGGCTGATACAACAGACATGTATTTCCTCACTGTTCTGGAGGCCAGAGGCCCAGGTCAAGCTGTTGAAGGGCTCGTTTCTTCTGATGCCTCCCTCCTTGACGTGTAGGGCGTGCGCCCTGTCTGCATGGCAGCGTGACCGTTTGCCCTCGTTTTGAAAAATGGAAAACAAAACCCCACATGGCCCGTTGTGCACCATCGAGGCGATTGTGACAAGTGTACCCACGACAACTCATTAGAGGGAAACTAGCCATCGACGACTGCCAGCCTGTGAGGCTCTGTCTCACACCGGCCAACAGCCAGTGTCCTCCCACCAGCCCAGAGTTCATCTGAGGTTGGCTTGGAAGGTCTGGGCACCGTTTGGCCCACTTCTTGCATCTCTGCTGAGCAGCAGTGCCAGGGTGGGGGAAGGAGACGGGAGGGACTCCCAGTGAAGGCCCCCTTCACACCCGGAACCCACCCTCGCACCCAGAGCTGCCCCTTCCCCGGGCTGTGCGGGGAGAACAATCCAGGGACTTGATTCTCAGGGTGGGAATGGGAGGAGGTGCCCCAGGCCACCCCTCACCATGCTGGATGCAGACATAGGTCCTCACCTACTGAAGGGTTCAAGGAGCAAAGGTGACTTTTCTAGGGACTTACTAGGGAGGAGGTGTGGGAAAGTGGCTGAGGAAGGAGTAACAGCCTCCCCTTAAATTCCATGGAAAACCTAGAAAATTGTGTGAACCGAAAAAAACCTCAGGCATAACAACAAAGATCAACAACACATCAATCTCCCAGACAATTGAAAAGACAAGGAAAAAAGAAGGTACTTGGGATCTGTGGAGAAGACCTTTATCTGTCAAGGCACCTTGTGCCACCTGCGTCTGGACTGGGTTGACGGTCCCATGAAGTGACACTGAGATCTTTGGGTCCCTGTGGCCTCACGTGGCGCCCACATACAGTAAGCGCTCAGTCAGTGTTTATTCGGCTACAGAAGAGGCAGTGCTCTGACCGAGGAATAATTCAGCTCCCCGAAGAAAGAAGAGCAGGAGGGGGCTTATAAGCCTGCAGACCGAAAGCCACAGCCCGTCAGTATAAAGCATTGGTTGGAAAGAAATGTATTGTAGAACATCAGTTTTCTGCTTTGTACCTTTCTCTGTCTTCATGATTTGCTACAGTGAACATGCATGGTTTGAAAAAGTGCAAAACCAAACTATGTCTGTGTCCCTGTGTCCTTGCACAGAAAAGGACCGTGGGAAAGTGCACCCTGGAGATTTTCGGAGCAAAAGCAAAATACAGCGAGAACTGCGGTAGCCAGGAGAGTGCGGGTGTGGGCGGGAGCTTTGCTCGTTTACACGAGAGGTAAGGAGAGTTAGCGATGGATGGAGGGAGGTCCCACTGGGTGCCGACCCAGTGGGCATTTCCCCTGACAGGACAGGACAGGACGGTACCCTCTGGCAAGGATGGAGAAGAAAGAGGGTGTTGGAAGGCGCCACCAGCCGAGAGCCTCGGGCTCAATTTTCAGGGGTCATGGGAGGCCGCCTGAGTTGAATCCGAGGGCAGCTGAGGGTCAGATGAGGTTAAGGCAGCACCAGCCTCAGCAGCCCCTCCGTGTGGTCAGTGGAGAGCATAGAGGGAAGCCTAGGGGCCCTGGTGCCATCCAGAGCTGGGGATCCCTGTGGCTGCCAAGGGGGAGAAGGGACGTGCAGGGTCATGGCCCGAAACGGGCAGAGGAGCCCGACGTAGGGGTGGTTTAGTTGGCTCTGAGCAGATGGAGCTAAAGTCACTGCCTCTGAGGATGTCCTGGCCACCTTCAGGGCCAGAGGGTGCGAGGACCCCAGGCTGGACAGGACCTACAGGCCCAGGACGGACAGAAACCTACCAGAGGTGCCGGGCTTTGAAAGCCTTGGGCTGCAATATTCGATGTGGCCACAAGATGGCGATAGAACACTGAGCGTCTGTCTCCACGAGGCCTGAAGAATTCGTAAATTCATGCATGATTTTATTGACGAAGTCCCAGTTCTCGTTTTAAAAAGCTCAGGTGAAGAATATTGATGAGGAGTAACTAAAGTTAATTTGTACCTGGGATAGTTTGCCTGCCGTAGGCTCAGGTGAACCTGGGCTGAGGGGTCAGGCCCTGCGGGGGTGAGTGGAGGGCAGAGCCAGGGTGGATCCTCCCCGGGACAGCCCTGTAATTTTGAGACCCTCTGGGCTTCTCTCCCTATACCCAGCACCTGTGTTTCTGAAAACTCGCGTGTGAATCAAATCATTGTGAAGAGACTTGGGGCAGTCAGCATTTAAAGGAACAACATAATTAATTCCACAGGTGACTCTCCTGGTTTGGTTTGGTTTGGTTTTTAACCCCTTCTGTGTCTGGTTTACCTAACAGGAGCCTAGATAACCTGTGTCAGTTCTCAGGCTGACCACTGGGACCTTCATACACAGCATCCCAACTCCCAGTCCTCAGCACGGGGGCCTTCACCTAGTGAGGTGAAGCTGGGCATTCTTGTAGACAGACCTAGGCAGGGGACAGCCCACGGACCATGGGCCATCTGGAACCCCTTAAGAGATATGAGCCCAAACAGAACTAGGTCAAGGCCGAATGAGGGTTTGAGACTGCTTTGCGTCCTCCAGGAAATGGATTAAACCAAAGTGGACCTGCCCCACCCTACCCCACCCCACTCCAGGGCCAAACCCTGCCGGCACGCATTTCTCCCCTGAGTAGGAGTTCCCAGATCAAAATTTGGAGCCTCCAAAGCGTTATTCTCTCCTATGTTGGGTATTTTCAGTGTCCAGAGCTGAGGCTCAGTATCATACATGTTACTCTCGATGAGTAATTCAGTTTCAAGATTCCAATTTTATAAGCCAACCATTCCGCTTTTTCTTCCTTTCTGTACATCGAACATTCTGTAATGGGTGTTGGCTTAATTTGACCACTACCAATAACTCAAGTCGGCTTTGTAAATATCCTTGTTGTCTGTCCTACTGTCAGATCCCACAGAAGCTTATTGCCTTTTTAGTGGGATTGCAACAAGAAAAAAACCACATGGAAAGAACACATTTCTATGTATCTTGCGGATGTTGTTATAGCTTAATGTCTCCTGATTCATTTGATGAATTTCTTGTAGGGATTAGTACAGGTAACAGATTGTCTTCCTTGAAAAACTAGTAAGTTTTCTTTGTCAGATAAAGAGAGTTATGTAACTTATGTTTCCCTTTTTGCCTTGGCTTCTGGGAAGCTCAGAGTTAAATATAATGATCAGTCTTGTAATTGTCAGTGCAATGACCTCCAATTCTTTTACCGTTACCCTTTAAATTTTCTTGATTTTGTGTGTGTGTGGGGGATGGGCGGGAGGTGTTTGCGCACGTGTGTGTCTTACTCTATACTGCTCTTTGTGAAAGCAGGCAAGTTGGCTTCTGGACTTATTCAGTGGAAAATTATAACTAAAAAATGATCACCCTAGAAGGAATTCATGTGGGACTCATGGGGGTGGCACAAATTGATTCAAAGACATTAAACAGAGTGACAGCAATTCCTTAAGAAGCAGTGTGAGAAAGCCCATTTGTCCGCCTGATGCCAGCTCAAGTCTAGACTGAAGCAGTGTCGTGGTGTCCCGTTGCTGGCAGGAGAGACTGTCAGTGTTCTCTAAGGGAGAGTGTTGTTTTTATTTGCTTTATGAGACAACAGCCTTGAGGACAGCTCAGGCAAAGCTTTGTTGTCACAGACGTAGCCTGTGGCCGCAGAAACCCCCATGCCAGATCCCACTGCACTCCCTGGGCCTCCAGGGGGCCTCATCAGTCAGCTGAGGGGTGGCAAGCGAGAAAGGTGACATGGAATTAGATAGTTATCCAACCTGTAAAGGAGGGCAGTTTTTACATTGAAAAAAAAAAAAAAAAGGAGAAATTACCAAGAGAGAATTTCAGTATATAAAAATGTAAACATTTGTATGTTAGGAAGAACTACACCTACCAGCCAAAAGGGGGCAAAGGAACAATTTTAGTAATAACCAAAGAAATGCAGAATAAGCCAGCAATTCAGTCCCATTTATTTTAGTCAAAGAAATAAGCAAAACAATTTTTTTTTTTTTGAGGGCAGTGTCACTGGCCCTCATATGTGGGACCGAACCGGGGCCGCTGGCTTCCCAGGCCAGCGCTTAACCACCGCGCCACTCGGCCGGCCCTTAAAACAATTTTTTAATATGGTGAAACTGACTTTCTGAACAGCGCTCGCAGGGCGAGTTTATCCAGCCCTCTTAGAAAACCATTTGCAGAGTTGTGTTGAGTACTTTTTAGAATATTTATAACTTTGACCCAGAAATTCTACTTCTGTGGCTCTACGCTATGAAAATAATCCATAACATAGGAAAAAAAACTCCTTGCGGAAAGAAGTTCAGGGTGAGGCTGTTGTTATTATTTAAAATGGAATCAATATGTGATATCTGATAGCACAGCTACCACAAAATGGAATATGACCTGTTATTTAAAAATAACACTTCTGATGACTACAGAACAGGGCGAACGCTTAGAGCATGATGCTACTCAATAAGGCAAGATGTAAAATTGTGTGGACACAGTAATTACTACCGTTTCTATGCATGTGATGAGAGTTTATTTTTATGTATATGAGACTTCAGGGGAATACAATGAAATGCAGCAGTGGTTGTGTTTGGGTGGCTAGAGAGTTGTTTTGTTTTTGCTTTTTTTAACCTCTGTTTTTCAAAATCATGATGTTAGATTACTTTTCTTATGAAAAAAAAGTACATAGCTTTTTATTTTAAGGGAACATAAGACAAAATCAAGAGGTGGGTTAGATATGTACTTCCCAGATTTTTAGGTTTAGACCAGTGAACTTAAGGAAAAAAAGCTGGGAATGGGGCCCGAGAGAAGATGGGTTTTTTTTTTTTCCAGATTAAGGACATCTAAAAATAATAAGTATTATCTATTATTAATGTGATTTAATAATTAATAATTTAATAAAGGAAATGCCATTTTAACACCAAAAAGCAGGATGGACCGATTTTGCTATCATGTCCTCATTTCCTCTTTTTGCTGAGGACCTGTGGACCCCTTGAGGGCCAGCTCTGGCACTGGGGTCAGCGTTTGGGACCGGTCTCCCTGGATGAGCCAAGTCAGGGCTGTGACCCCGAGTCACGGCCATCCGGACAGACCCTGGGCCTCTGGGGCAGCGGCCCTCACCCCTCAATCACAAAAACAGCAGCTGAGGCCTTGGTGCCATTTCCCGACCTTCAGAGAGCAAGGCCCGCTCTCAACTGGGCACTCCGGCTGGCAGCTATTTCTATCTGTGACGAACAGAAACTAAGGCACACTGTTTCCAGGCACGGAGTTCCTGAGGTGGAGACACTGCCCTGGAAGACAAAACGAAGAGTTTTTCAACTTTCCTTCTCTGTGTTGTGGTTGTCTGTGTATTTTGTAGTTTTAGACGAATTGGGTCAAAATCATTCCCCATTCAGATGATACCCACCACCACCCCCAACCTTCTCGCTGGCGCCTGGAGAAAGCGGAGCCTCCCAGAACTAAAGTGGGGTCGCTGCCATCAGGCCTCACGTGCCCAGGATTGCTGAGGGGGACCCCCTGGGACCATTTGCCCAGTTCCCTCTAAGCACCTGGGGGGACTGTGCACAGGGGAGCCGAGGGCTGGGAGGGCCCTGCCTTCCGTGAGACAAAGCCCTCACAGGAGGGACTCCTGTTGTCTGCTCCTCCCCAGGATGTCCGTGACCCTCCCACCCAGCAACGCAGCCAAAGGAAGCACCGGGGAGCTTTCCCAAAGCACGGAGAGCACGATTCTAATTCTGGGTCAGGGGTGGGGTCTGGGGTGGTTGTTTTTAAAAATAAAAAGCCTGCAGGTGATTCCAGTGCTGACAGACAGGCTTGAGAACAGCCGCAGAAAGGCCTTGGTGAAGGTGCTGGTGACCCTCGTAGGCGTGTGGAGGAGACAGAGCTGGGATTCGCGGGCGTTCATGTAACAGCCGCACGGAGCCCATTTCCCTCCATCCCAACCTGGTGCCTGGGCTCTGGTGCCTCGGGCCCCTCCCTGACGCAATCCTTTTGTAAAGTGAAGAGCTGCTTGACGGATCTGTCTTGTAAACCCTGTGTTGTAAGGTGGGGCCTGCCTCAGGTCACCCACAGTTCTGGAATGCCTTCCCCTGGAGTCGTGTGACCTGCACTCCCGCCCTCAGCCTGGGGCCTCCTTTGTCTCTGCCGTGAAGTCAGCGGACCTGGGTGTGGTGTGTCACTCATCCTTTTTTCTGGCTGTCAAAGGTGCAGATAATTAATAAGAAGCTGGATCTTAGCAACGTCCAGTCCAAGTGTGGTTCAAAGGATAATATCAGACACGTGCCAGGAGGCGGCAGTGTGAGTACCTTCACAGGTTCCCTGCACCGTTCGGCGGCTCTGGTTTCTAAGCAGTGGCATGAGTCTGTATCCTTGTGACACATTGCAGAGAATAAACCGTGCTCAGGCTCAGGGTCTGTCTGTGTCCCCAAGGAAATGTAGCCCAGGCTCCCCACACCTGTGCCCACTGTCCTAGGAGGGGTCCCCGGCCTGCAGTGGCAGCGTAGGGAAGATGACCTTGTCCCCAGAGGTGGCGTCCACTCACTGCCCAGCACGGGCTCCCGGTGGCGGCACCTGAGACCGGGCTCTGTCACCTCTTCCCCCATTGCCTGGCCAGGGCCACTTTCAGGGGCTCCACTGTGGACAGCTGGCCCATTAGCGCTTGCCGAGCAGACGCAAAGGTCTTCCTGTCCTACCCCAGAGCAAGCAACGCCCAGCCCCTGCTCAGGTTTGTCTTCCGCTATTCCAAGGGCCGAGCAGATTCCTAAGCCTTTCCAGCTCCACCCCCTGGCGGAGACTCCCAGGCAGGAGAATCCCGTGGCAGTGCGCCAGGGACCCGCCTGCCGCCCGGGGGTCCCAGCGAGATGCTGCCTTGGGCCCTTTTAAATTTGGCTTCCCCCCCAATGTCCCTGGGACTCCCTGCGTCCCAGTGCATGTGGCCCCGAGATCGGGGCTGGTGTCTTCCCTTCCCACCTCCCGGGTTGATCAGCTCTGCTGTCATCCTCCCAGCTGTCCCCTGCTCACCACATGGGTGCAAACTGTCCTGGGGCTCTCCTTCTCCGCAGCCCCCTCCTCACTGTCCCAGCCGAACGCACTGGAGAGCAGGGGCTTCAAGATCCCTTGAGGTGCCCCCTGGGGAGGGGTGGTTTCTGAGGGCTGGCAGCGCACGGCGGTGGTAGCCCCCGGAGGGTCTCTCTCCTGAAAATGCCTGGCCTGGGCCGTACAGCATTTGGGTCCCGCCCAAGGGCGTATCTTGCACCGTGCTGCCTCCTGCCTGCCCAGAGCCCCTGAGCCTGGGTGTCGGGCACTCACCACGCGGCTGCTGCATGGCGCTTCATTAACGCTTCCTCACCGGTGTCTTCTGTGTCGCCTCTGTCCCCCAGTCCCTGCTCTCCGGTGCCACTGACTGCCACCTTCTTTTGCCCAGAGAAGGGGAGAGGTGTGGGGACCACGCCAGCCCATGGTCACTGTTTTAGCTTTGACTTCTGGTTTTCTGGCTTCACTGCAGACTCGGCTCTGGCCAGAGGAGGGAGGCACGCGGTTTCTGGTTTAGCCTGTGTGCCTCGTTGGCTGGTGGGAGGTTGTGCTGGTGAGGCCGAGGCCTTGGGGTCCAGTGGGCTGCAGACAGCAGCCCGCTCCTTCAGGAGGACGCTGGGAAGAGAGAGTACATTCCCACTGCTGATGGCAGTTACAGGACATCGAGGGACTTCCTGGGGCACCTCCTGTTTGTCCCGCGCTCACTGGCAGCCTGTAAGCTAGCCTGTGAGCTGGCAAAGAGCCACAGGCTATCCAGGGCTGGCCTGTTTGCAGCTTGTTTGCAGTAGGAGCCGTCGCACAAAGCTTTTCTTTTGGTGAAAGGTGGCTGGGGGGTTCCAGGCCCCTGCACAAGGGTAGCCTCCGGTGTTTTGGGGGCCCTGGACCCCCAGACTGGGCTCCGGCCTCTGGCGTGCCCTCCCCTCTGCGGCCTGCAGGTGACTCCCCAGCCGGTGGGACTGGTCCTCTCTGTGCCTCCCTCCCTCCCTCCCCTGGCCCGCAGGCCCCCCCCACTCTCCTGACTCCCACCCTCACCCATTCCTTTCCTCTCTCTGCCATTCCAGGTTCCGCCTTTTCCACAAACCCCGCCACGCACAGGCTGCCTCACCCAGGCGGCCTTGGTCACACCACTTCCTTCCATCTCCCTCCTGTCGGAGGAGTCCCCAAGTCCGTTGCCCATCGCCCCAGTGCCCATCTCCCTACCAGACCCCGTCCCAGGAGGTTCCTCAGAATTGTTCGTCCGGCACCCGCCCCCACCCACCCTGTGGGTACAGGCTGCCACACGTGTGTGCCCCCCGCCCTCCCTTCCGCTGGCACACACAGTGCATGTCCACCTGTCGGCCTCAGCCAACTCACCATCAATTAACAGCACACGCCAACATAGTTCCGATTAACTGAAATCATTTGGGATTGTTCCAGATGATTTAGACCTGAGTAGAAACCTCTCCTTGTTTTCTGCTGTCCTTGTTAAATCCATTCTTCTCAGATGAGGCTATCTCTCTCCCGGATAATTCCAGAGCAGGGAGCAGAAGCCAGCTGGTCATTGGCCTCCTGCACCCTCAGGTGACCCCACCCGAGGTGACTGCTGGGAAGTGACCTTCGGTGCCCATCTGGGGAAGGCCTGACAGCCATGGCTTTGCAAGGCTTCCTCCGGGAGACCCGTCTGCTGATGGGGAGTCCCGCGGGGGGTGCCCCCTCCGGGAAGCTGGCTCTTGTGCTGAGGGCAGTGGATGGCACAAGGCTGTCATTCCCCTTGGGAGAGTGGGCAGAGTGGCCTGAGCCCTGGAGCCCGAGGCCTGCCCTCTGTGTGTGTGTGTCCGGGTCTGCTCGCTGAGACACTAACCCCGTGGGGTTTGCTGGACCGCCTGCCCTCCTGTGCGTGTTGTGTCACTTTTGTTCAGGACACTCAGGTGCCAACTGCCTCTTGCCTCCGAGGTGCCACACTGCTCACTGACCATCTCGGCTCTCGCTGTGGCGGTGCTGGGGCTTCTGGAAGCTTCTCCTGGGAGAAAGCCACCTCTCCGCCCCACACTGCCCTCTCCTCGTTAAGGCCCCCCTGCAGAAACGGCTCTCACTTTTCCAACAAGAGTTTCCAAATGCTGCGCAAACGGATCCTATCGACTGCTTTTCTCTGTGTCCGCGCTGAATGTGATCTGTCACTTTCGTATCAGGGAAAGAGAGCGACTTTTTCCCTGTGTTTGCTAAACAGATGGCATGGCCTCTGCACGAGGACTAAGTTTCCTGTTTGCCAGGAGGGTCCTTGTGGGGCTGAAGGCATCCCAGTCCCACAGCTATTTCGTGGAGACCCAGCTCCCTGTGGTCAGGGTTGGCAGAATTCCAACACATTTTCCCACCATGACTAGGACGCTTGCCTCGTGGCAGACAGGAAACGGTGTCCCAGCAGGGCCTGGGCTCACACAGCTGCTTTTCATTGTGTTACACCCATAATAAAATAATCCTGTTTTATCTTTGTCCGTCCCTGCTTCTCTCTCTCTCTCTCTCTCTCTCTCTCTCTCAATCTCAATCTCAATCTCAATCTCAATCTCTATATCTATCTTCTCTTACCTCCAGGTGCAAATAGTCTACAAACCAGTGGACCTGAGCAAGGTGACCTCCAAGTGTGGCTCGTTAGGCAACATCCATCATAAACCAGGTAGCCCTTGCGGCTGGCGGGGAGGGGTTAGGGTGGCCTAGGGGGTGGGACAGGGCTGGGGGGGTGCCTGCTTCTGAGGGGCTGGGAAGAGTGGATGGGACTCACCATCAAGCAGCGTGTTGAGGGTGGAGCTTGCTGCCACCTGGGAGGTGTGGCTGCCCTGTCACCCTCCTGAGCAGGACCACGCGGCTGCCCGCCAGGTGAAGAGGAAGGGCAGGTGCTGGTCCTAAACCCTCACCTGTGGTTCTTCACACAGGCTGCACATGGGGAGCCTGGGAAGGGCCCCATTTGGCCCCCAAAGGCTGGCTGCGTGGATATCCCAGCTTGGGCCCCAGCCAACATGGGGGATACTTAACCAACTGTATCAGCTACAACACAGGACCCGTGGGCCACTGCCATGCCCCTGCTGTGACCTTGAACAGAAAAGACTATTGGCTCCCTGCCCTGCATTCCTCCCCCTGCCCCTCCCCACACACACACACACCGTGTAGAAATCAGGGCTTTCGTCCTGTGATGATGGATGTGTCCCATCCCCGTGAGGTCAGCATGGGCGCCACTGACCACACGTGACTGTTGAACACCTGAAGTGTGGCAAGTGCTGCTGAGGAGCTGAACTAATTTGATTTAATTTAAATGCCAGCAGCCACATGTGTCGCTGGTGGCCAGGACCATATTGGACAGCACAGGTCTAGGCTCCAGTTCCCGCCTGGGAGCCCAGAGCAGGAATTTCTGGCTCGGCCAGGCCCCCAGGGCTGATCTGTGCCGGGCCTGTGACCGTGGGCAGAGAGAGCCCTCAGAAGCATCCCCAGAATGTGTCCCAGGGAAAACTGTCCTTCAGCTGGTGTCACCATCCTGCCACCCTGTGAGCAGCTTTCTTCTTCCCCAGAAAGTAATGTACAGTGGACCCTTGAATAACTCGGGTTAAAGGCACCCAACTCCCCCCCGCCCCCGAGGCAGTCGAAAATCCACTTGGAACTTTTGACTTCCCTAAAACGTAACTACTAATCGCCTACTGTTTACCAGAAACCTTACTGATAACTTAAACAGTTGATTAACACTTATTTTGTATGTTACGTGTACTACATACTGTATTCTTACAATAAAGTGAACTAGAGAAAAGAATGTTATTAAGAAAATCATAAGGAATAAACACAGTATTTATTGAAAAAACACATCCATGTATGAGAAGACTCCCTCAGTTCAAACTCATATTGTTCAAGGCTCAGTGGCAGTCCGTCCCTTCCTCAGGCCACATCTCCCGTGCTTGGCCCGGGCACTGAGTGTCCTGAGGGACAAAGGGTCAGCACCCTTCCTTAGTTAGGGTGCATTTTGCCCTGTGGTTTAATTCCGAGGTCTCAGAGGGTTGTCACTACAGGGTCTTGACATAAAAAGACCTCACTTGTTGGAAGCCAACCAATTTAGATTGTAGAATAATTTCTCCAGGACTGAGCTGCCATTTGCCTTTGCATGATCTAAGGGGGAAGAGTCTCCTGGGTAAATATTTAATGCACAGTTTGATTCGAGAAAAGAAGCCCACTGTTGCCTGGCCCTTTGGAGGGACTGGCTGGTGCCCGCGCCCCACTCTAAGCAGAGGGGGCTCTTACCTACTCCCCAAGGTGGGCATCCGCTCGGAGTCCCGTCGGAGCCCTCACCCCAGGCTGGGGCCTTGTGTGCCTTGCATTCCAGGAGGTGGCCAGGTGGAAGTGAAATCTGAGAAGCTGGACTTCAAGGACAGAGTCCAGTCGAAGATCGGCTCCCTGGACAATATCACCCATGTCCCTGGCGGAGGGAACAAAAAGGTAAAGGAGGCAGGGCAGGGAGGGGGCTGCCGGTGCGAGGGGCTGTTACTCGAATTGCGTGGACAAGGCTGGGCCCGTTTTCCGGAGGCGGGAAGAGGAGGATCCTGGCCTGATGTCACCGGGCAGCCAGCAGCGCTGTGGGGCTCGACCTCAGCGGCCCGTCGCAGTCTCCGGGGGCGGTAACCAATTTGGTGCCCAGGCCCCACCCCGGAGAGTCTGACTTCATTGATCTCAGGTGCAGTCTGGGCACCGGGAGTTTTTAAAGCCCCCAGGTGACTCTTTGGTGTGGTCAAAGGTGAGAGCCGCCGTCCGAGGCCCCGTGGCTGGCAAGCATCCACAAAAGGCAATAGCCATCTGCAAAGCCAGCCCCGGTGCACCAAGGACAAGGCATGGGAACATGACCTGATTTTCTAAGTGGGTTACTAGGCAGTTACAGCAAAACAATGATGTCGAAATCCAGATTTCAGCAAATCCCCCGCCTGCCCGTCACAGAAGCGCCCACGGAGGCTGCCGGGCCAAGGACCTCGGCATTCCCGGCAGTGTCGAGTCTCGGGCTCTTGCAGCGGGTATCTGTGTGAGCATGGGGGCTGGGGGCCACCAGGGTGTGTGTGACCCTGGGCAAGCTCCCTCTGGGCCCACCACAGGATGTGGTCTTGTGGCTGTACTTTTCTCGTCTGCATAAATGCAGCCCAAATGTCCTCTGGGGTTTCCCAGCCACGCCCACCTTGAAGCTCTGAAGTGGCTCGATTTCCAGGCTTGAGTGTCTCCCAGCAGCTGTCTGAGGAGTGGCGGAGGAAGGAGGGATGTCCCAGGACGGGGACAGAATCTGGGGTGAGGTGGCCCAACTGGCTGGATGTGGCAGGAGGGCCATCTCTCCATCACCCCACACTTGGTGGCAGCCGGGAGTCCCCGTGGCAAATCGCCAGGCCTCAGCACCTCCGCCTGGGATTCTGAACAGACACACCCCCATCCTGCATTTGGGTGAAAGCCCGACCCATAGCGCAGCTCTGGAGAAGCACTTGCTGGGATGGTCTTAAAGCAGAGGTGGCACACTGAGCCCCGGGGACAGGCCTGGCCGGCAGACCGGGCCCCCCAAAAGCCGAGGGGAGGGCAGGTACTGGCCTCCCTGACCCCAAGGTGGACCTCAAGTGGCTGTTTCCCATCCTGCTCGCATACTCGGCTTCAAGCGGGGCAGCGCCCGGTGGCCTGGGAGGTGACGATGCTGCAGGAGTCCAGCTGCCCTGCTAGCCACTCTCACCTCCTGCACCCGGGTCCCAGGCGGGGCTGCCCTGCCTAGGGAGCTTTAAAGACACCCAGAGAGTCCGCTTGAAGGAGTCCGGACAGGGCCTAGGCCTTGATGAGGGAAGGTCTCTGCCTCTATCTCTGGAAGCTTCTGTGTCCTGAGTAAAGCTCTGGACTTGACTCGGCTTGGAGGTGTGATCTGGGCAAGATCAGCAAACATTTTCAGGCCCTTTCTCCTTCAGCAAAATGGATAGAAACTTCCACATCTCAGGGCGGTTGTGACACCTGACAAGACGGTGTTATGGAAGGTTCCTGGTAATTTGTGGTTGTCTAAGAACACGTTCGAGTCAAGTCCAAGTCTGAACTTCTGTTTTCACTCGTCTGTGTGATGGCTCAGAGGATCCCCCCTTCCCAAGCCCCCCAGTTCCTCCTGTGATGAGCGAGATTGCCAACAAGCAGTGGCGCACAGCACCCCCGCCGCCTGAGTTCCTTTCAGTTTGGGGTATTTGGAGACATTCCCAGGACCCTGTCACTTTTTTCTTAAAAACAAATCTTTTAAAAAAACATTCACATAAACATCCTCATCAAAGCTTCCGTCAAAAGGCCTTTTTTAAAGAAAGGCCTTTCAAATACAGAAACATGGAAGGTGCTTTTGACCCAAAATAAACAAAATAAGTAGCATACACGGAGCCTGGCTCTTCTCTGCACCGACGGGCCAGCCCGCAGCAGTGGGGCCCGGCCCCACGGACCCCCTAACACTGCGTGGGAACACGGCGAAGCGTGGGAGTGCAAGCCGCACGTGCGTACATTGTTCTTTAAAGATGGCCTCGGACCCGCCAAGGTTACTGTGTCCCCACTTCAGGGCTCCCCAGAAGAGAATTACTTTGTACTATTTGCATCTCTGGCCATTGCTTCCTGCTTTTCCCAGATATCCCTTGCAGGGCCCACGCAGCCCTGGGGCTCCTGGCTGTGTCACAATTCCTCTCCTGTAAAAAAAGGGCTTCATCCCACCGTTTCCTAGCACACCTACCACTGCTACCCGCTGCTGCTGCCACCTGCAAACTCGGCAGTCGCTGCCAAAGGGAGGACTGTGTGCGGCTCATGGCTGGGCAGCCGTGGCTCTGGGGACGTCCCTGAATCCTCAGCGTCTCCTTCACCACGTTCATTTACAGTTGGGCGGTAGTTGTCAAAAGAAAATGAGCATGGCTCTTGACCTACTAGCGATTCTACTTGTAGGACACACACGTGTGTGAAATGATGTGTACCCAGTCACTCAAGGGTGTTCATACCCAGCGCTGTTTGTGACAGCAAAGACAAGAACAGCCTAAACACTCATCCTTAGGAGAGCCGGTAACGTTTGGTACATCTGCTATGGTGGAGTACTGGGTACAGATAGTGGAAGGTAATACGTCTGAAAACCCGAGGACAAAGCATGTGGACACTTACTCCGTGTGTGTGTGTGTACACGCGTATTTTTATAAGCTCACACACACCTTTGTGTGTGTGGCACATCTCTGTAACGGCACACAGGAAGCTTACAGCGCTCCCTGCCTCTGGGGAGAGGAACGGGGTGACATGGAGGCAGGTGACGGAAGAGTCCTGTGGGGGATGATAGAAACCACGGCCCCTCCCTCTGGCTGTTCCTCTCACCCTCCTCCCTCCTCTCTTGCAGATTGAGACCCACAAGCTGACCTTCCGTGAGAACGCCAAAGCCAAAACAGACCACGGGGCGGAGATCGTGTACAAGTCGCCCGTGGTGTCTGGGGACACGTCTCCGAGGCACCTCAGCAACGTGTCCTCCACAGGGAGCATCGACATGGTAGACTCGTCGCAGCTCGCCACACTAGCTGACGAAGTGTCCGCCTCCCTGGCCAAGCAGGGTTTGTGATCAGGCCCCCGGGGCGGCCAGGAATCGTGGAGACGAGAGTGAGAGAGTGTGGGGAAAAAAAGAGTGCTGGCCCGGCCCTTCACCCTCTGCCCTCCCCCAGCTGCTCCTCCAGGGCGGCTAATCACTTCCCTGCTTTTGTCGCTCGGCTCTGGCTCGGGACTTCAAAATCAGTGACGGGAATAAGAGCAAATTTCCTCTTTCCAAATTGATGGGGTGGGCCAGGAATAATAAAATGTTTTTAAAACCACTTTGAGAGATGGCCACCCCCGACATTCCCTTGGGCAATTACTTCTGATTCTTTTTTTTCCCCCCTCAGAGTAGAAGAGGGAGGAGGAGAGGCTCCGAAAGGCGCTTCTGGGGAATTTCAAGGGACCGAGGGTGTCCCTCTGGTCCCATCCTGGGGGCGCCACAGAGGCAGCAGCAGGATTTGTAAGTTGGTGCGTTGGTGGAGCCACGGGCGCATTGAACCTTGTGTGAGTGGGATGGGGTGGGGTTGGGGAGAGAGGGGAGAGGCTGAGGCGGTGGGCAGGGGGGCGAGTGCGGGCGGGCAGGGGTGGAGCAAGCCTGTGGGGGAGGAGGCCCAGCAGCGGCCACCTCGCGCAGCACGCTTGGCCCAAGTGGCCCCCTGTTCTCGGTGGCCCCGGGGTCTGCCGTGGTCAGTGGGCCACCCTCTGGAGGGCAGCCTCTGGGGCACGGGCTCTGGCCCCTCCCACCCTGAGGGACAGTGGGCAGGAGAAGGGTGGTTGTTTGGTTGGTTGGTTGGGGGGAGGGTGGCACCCCGTGGCTCCCCTCCTCAGAGATGACCGACCTTAGTGTCCTGAGTGCTGGCCTCGTTCTCCCCGCCCACAGGGGCGGGGATCCCCTGAGCCGAGGGGCTCCCCTCTGCCCCACGGAAACCCCGTTTTGTTGAGTTCTGATGGTTGGAACTGCAGCCACGATTTTGGCCGCCTCACAGATCTGGGACTTTAGGGCTAACCAGTTCTCTTGTAAGGACTTGTGCCTCTTGGGGGACACCTGCCTGTTCCCAAGCCTGGGCCCCTGGCATCTCTAGAGTGTGCGGGGGGTCTCGTGGGGGGGGGTGTCCCGAGCCTCTTGTCCCTCCCACGGCCACTGCAGCCACCTGTCGCCTGTGTGTCTGCTGTGCGGAGCCCAGTCACTGCCTGTACCCCTCATTATGTCACACTGTCCCAAGTTCCCAGCCTCACCAATCCCTTTCTCTGTAACGGACCTAGTTTGGACATGGGAGGCACCTACTGTGAACAAGGGGGTGAATTCGAGGGAAGGCCAAGCCCGGGCGCAAGATGGGACCGCAGCCTCAGTCTGAGTTGCCCTCATCCAACTGGCATGTCCCTCACCATGAACCAGACGGCCCTATGTGACTCGGTTCCCGGTCCCCCAGCTCCCGTCACAGATGTGAGCCGGGGGGCTCGGCAGTGACCCTGGGTGTGGACCTGGAGGCCTGGCCCCTTCCTGTGTTGAGCTGGCAGCAGGCTGGGGGGGCCTGGCTGCCAGAGATGGCACTGGGACAGGCAGGCCGCCCAGGGCCGACCTTGTCCCCTCGGGCCGCCTCCGCCTCCGCCGATTGCCAGCCTCTCAGAGCTCAGCCGCTGCTCAACCCCAGGTGCATATAATCAGCCCTCCACGCCCCCAAAGGGAAGCGCCCCCTTGGAAATGGTTCTTTCCCGTCCCAGCTGGAAGCAGTCTGTCTGTCCTGCCGGAGCAGCTGAACATATACATAGATGTCACCTTCCCTTCCCCGTCTGCACCCTGTCACGTTATAGTCGGATTTGTCTGTTTATGCTTGGATTCACCAGAGTGACTATGATAGTGAAAAGAAAAAAAAAAAAAGGACGCATGTACCTTGAAATGCTTGTAAAGAGGTTTCTAACCGCCCCCCGGAGGGTCCTGGGTGTCGGACTCAGTGCTGGGCCTTGGCTCCAGTGTGGCTCACCCTGGTGGGGCCCCCCCATCTCTGAAAGGTTTTCTTCAGCATCTGGACCCAACAGGGACTAGATTCTCACATCTGAGAACCCTCAGTTGCGAAGAACCCTGAAGCACAGGACCAGGACAGAAGCTGCGGTGCCCCCTCCTGCCCCCCAGGGCCCCCCTTGGTCTTGTGACTGGCCCACAGCAGCCCTGCATCAGCAAGATGAAGCCAGTGCCGGCTGGGGAAAGGCCTGCAGCCCACCCCTCTGCAAGCTCTCCCTCAGGAAGGGCAGGCCAGGCCTCCCCACCAAGGGCCCCACCGCCCCAGCCGGGCTTGGGATACGCTGCCTGCCCCGAACGGCGTAGGGTGGGGCCCAGCTGCGACAGAGGAAGGGTGGCCAGTCAGGAGACACCATGCCCAGGGCCCCCGCTGACCTTGCACAAGTCCCCTCTGCAGCCGCGGGGAAAGGGAAGCAGCACAGCCTTTGTAGGAAACTGCTGTTGAAAGAAACGCGGCAGCCTCAGGCCTGGTTCTCCACTGCCGGGTTAGGTGGTTTCAAGCAACCCTGGGGGGCGGGGGCCCGGGGCTGCATTTCCAGCCAGAGCTCCCCACCCTGAAGCTCCCCGCTGTCCTTGGAGTCCCAGTGGTTCTTAGAAGAGTTCTGAGGAAGAAAAAGCAAGTGTGGTTTCAAGGCTTAGGAGCTGTGACATGGCCCCTCACTCCTGCCACTAATTTTGGCTGCGTTTCTTCTTGCCTGTCTTCTGGCTTCCTCTCCCTGCAGCTCCCGTGCCCTGTTCTTCAATCCTTTGTTCTGAGGGCCTTAATCGGAAGGCTGTGGAATCTCCTCCGTAGGGTGGGCTACTGGGGTCAGCCTCAAGAATGCTGGCAGGGAGATTGCTAAGGCATGCTGCCTTTGTGACCTTCACTGAGGACAATCTCCCAAGGGCTGGGCACTGGCCCATCCCCCTGCCCCACCTGCCCTGCCGAGGGTCCTTGGGAGGGATGATAGGGTACGCTAGATGCCTGGTTCCTTCAAGCTCCCCACACTATCAATAGTTCCATTTAAATTGACCTTCAATGGTGAGACTGTATCCTGTTTGCGATTGCTTGTGCTATGGGGGGCGGGGGGAGGAACCTGTAAGATAGTTACCATGGGCCAAGGGAGTCTTGGAGTGCAGCAGTTCAACTGCCTTGTAATCCTTTTCTTCATTTCATCCCCGTGTGCTAGAGGTCCTTGAGGCTTCGCCTTTTTCAGTGACATGATTCCCAAGTGCAGCAGGCTGCCCTCTACTTCCCGTCTCCCTCCCGGCTGCGTGCAGTGAGGACGGAGGGACCGGGAGACATGGTTGCTCTGGCTTCTTGCCGGCTCCCAAGCCATCACGCCTCTCAAAGCTCCGGGCATCCTTTCCTCTGAGCCGCGGGCACCTCCGTGTCCTTCCCCACTAGCTCAACACGCAGCCTGTATCTATCTAACAGCCGCCAAGATGTCTTCCTTCCGCCTCTTTTTTGTCCCCCAAGTAAAGCCAAGAGGTGGGGACGAGGGCAGAGGTGGAGATCATCAGCGTGTCCCACAGACCAGTGGCTTCCAGATTGCCGATGGCTCTTCGGTGTTGAAAAGGGTTACCCTGGGCACCGACCCAGTCTCACCTCCCAGTGGACTTAGCCCGGGAATTTGCAGTGCTGGGCAGGACAGTTTCTGGCCCTTGCAAGTCCCATGATTTCTTCAGTAATTTTAAGGGTGGGGGGAGGGACATGAAACCATATTAGATTAGCTTCCTGTCTGTGAACGTTCATATGGTGTATTGTGTGTTTTAACAAATGATTTACACTGTTGCTGTAAAAGTGAATTTGGAAATAAAGTTATTACTGATTAAATAAGGTCTCTGTGCATGGATTCAAGACAAGATGACGACACAGGGTGTATGATTTGCATGTCCTTCCCCACCTTGAACTTAGCTGAGCAGGGAATGGCAATATTGTTAAAACCTGGCCACACCTTACCTGCTCTCCGTCGTCTCACTGTGGTGCTGGCACATTACCACCCTGGTCCAACTCAAAAGGGCAACCAGCTCCTGTGGCTGAGCTTGGAGTCTGTACTGCCTGCACCAGTGTGCTCAAACCTTAGACGACGGGGTGGGTGCGTGAAATCTTTTTGTCCCTAGAAATTAGCCTGGAGGCTGAGCAGCTGAAGGAATGAAGGGCTTAGATTCCATCCAGGCTCAGAGCTGCCTTCCTCCTTATTACAGACAGGGATACCAGTGGTCCCTAGCAGTGCCACAAAGGGAAATAAAAACAGTAACCCATCATATTAAGTCAGGTCAAGGTCATAACACTGAACCCTTAGCGTTTTTACAGCTGTAAAATATTTTTCTCAGCTTTTCCTGGTGTGCTCTAGCCACTGCAGACAGCGTAAGTAGAGATCTTAACTTCCAACTATGGGAGCAGCAACAGGGCAGCCAGAAATGCTACCTCACAATTCCCAGCTTTCCCAGCCAGACAAGCAGCCTCATGGGTTGTTTCCACTTAACTCCCATGAAAAAGAAAAAAGTACAGAACGAACCAGGCCCACCCACTTACTCATCTGGTACAAAGAAAATCAAGCCCTTAGCCTCCTCAGAAGATACCACACTCCGGGAGCAGGCGAGGGGGCGCTCAGGCTCCGTGCAGTCTCTCTCATTGGCCCCCAACCCCAGAAAGGTCCACGGTAAAGTGAAATCTCACTGAAAAGCAATTAAGGCCCAAACATCCAACGTCACCCCGCTGGCCTCACTACACAATGGAACATCGACAAGCGACGGGTCAGTTACTTACATCCAAGCAGAAGGTAGATGGTCTCTGCAGACCCCTCCGTCCCCACCCGTGAAAAAAACACATCCTCCCTCTGCTGACCAAGATGACCCTGCCAGGTGCCCAGAAGACAGAATGGTGACTCCCAAGGTCTAGAGCAAGTCGGGAGACAGCACAGGGCCATTTCCTAAGCTGCCACTTCCCATGTCCAACTGTCAACAAAGGCACAACATTCTGTAACTTTTTTTTTATTATTTTTTTGAATTTTTCCTTCCTTTTTTTTTAAGCACTAGTCTGTGCTTTGCGAACAGAATCAAGACATTAACAAAGATCAGCTTCTCTGAAGAAAAGCATTTCTATAGAACAAAGACAGCTACATGTTTCGCTGCCAATACACAGCTCAAAGCAGGAAAAGAAAATATTTACAAAATACAAGGTTTTTTTTTCCGTTTTTTGTTTTTTTTTTTTACAATGCTAAAAGGGTTATTCAGAATTTTCAACCTTATAAATAGAAGAAGCACTTTATGCATAGGGATATGGTGCATTATTGTTTTTAAAGAAACAATGACAAACCTTTTAACTTGCAAACAGAATCAAAAAAATCACTAATGTTGAAAATTGTGAAAAAACCCCAACCATTAAGCAGTTTGTCTACTATTTTTATACGATTACAAAATGGCAAAAAGAAAAAAAAAAAAAGTCCTTATTGCCCCCTTTTTGGTAATGTGATCGTATGTGAGACAGGCACAAGGTTAACCAAGGGGGTGATCACGGGGGAGTGATGGAACCACAACCAGGACCAGACAATGTCCACAGGCGAGGAGGGCTTGAACGAGGGAGGGGGCCTGACACTGACAGGGAACGGACCAGAAGGCGACGACAACATGAATCAGTGGAAGCAGAATTACCCAGAGGAGATGGCTGCTCATTTCCCAGACCCCTTGGTTCACAAAGGAGTGGGAACAGAGGTTAAATAGTCCTAACCCTACCTTCACGGACCAGGGTTAGGTGGTAAAAACGTCCCAAGTGCAAGGACTGCTGTGTGTGTATGCGGCGTGGGGGAGCAGACGAGAGGGCACAAAGGGGCAGGATGGGGACCTGAGCAGCCACAGCCAGGACACTGCAGTTTAGGAGTCAAAAACAGAGATGACCAAATGCAGAGGAAACCCAAAACAGGTCTCCAAGATCTGATGACAAGGGGAAGCTGCTGTCAGCTGAGAGCTCAGTGAGAACAGCTGGCAGCACAGATGACCAAGGGGAGGGGCCAGAGCTGAGCCAAGCCACCAATGGGAGGGGAGGGAGTGCGCGAAGAGCCCCGGGCGTGCGGCTCCCTCCACCCTGCCCACAGTTGCGAGGGAGGGGAGCCATCAAACATCTCCGTCCAGTGATTGCACAGTGCAGGGGGTGGGGGCGGGGGCGGGGGCGCAGGACCAGGCCAGCAGGGGCTTGTCCTGAACTGCTGTTTCCAGCTGGAGGAAGTGCTCAGGGGCGGGACAACAAACATGGAAATCAAAACCAAAACAAAAATCAAAACAAGAAAAAAAAAAATACCAAAGTAGAATCTAAATTCCTTAAATTCACTAAAAACTGTGAAAATTTCCGGCATATGATGTTTGAATATCAAACGCAGAGATTTCTGAAGCTTTAATGCCAATAGTTAGTGAGTCTGTTTAGATTCTTGTATCGCGCTCATCTGTGAGTTGGACGCTGAGCTGTGACTGCTGCTGCCGCCAGGTGCCGACTCTTGAGGGCGACAACAGGGGGTGAAGCGGGCGCTGCGTCCGTCTCCCGGCCAGTCTTGCCGCCTGAGGTGCGCCGAGTGCAGCGGGCTGCCCGCTCCTGCGCGTCCAGCTGGTCCTCGCACTCTGCCTGGGGGCTGTACGCCAAGGGGAAGGCTCGCCGTTCCCATGGCTGGACGGACTGCGGGCAGACAAGGTGCCTGGTGAGCACCCAGTCCCAGCCGGCCTCCTGCCCCAAGGCCCCCCAAATGTGTGGACTGGAGTTCCTGGGTGGTTCGGGAAGACCCCTCATGGAGTGGGCACCCTTTTAACAATGGCCAGTTCCACGGTACCTTCAGAAGGTCCATTTCAAATGCAGCCCAGTCCCCTTCAAAATGGTAGCTGAAGACCCATCTTTAGCAGGTGCTGTTCCCACGCAATGCCAACCCCATGCAAAGGCAGCACCCTCACCTGCTCATCCATCCCCAGCTCTGGTGTGGAACAACGGGTGTCTTCGCTGGCGAGGTGGCGCAGGGTGTCCCGTGGCACAGGAGTGAGGGGCGCCGAGTGCAGCTCCGGGCTGATGGGGCTCCTGGGGGACTGGCCGTGGGAGAACTCCGACAGGGAGTGACTGCTACTGACATCAGGAGAGGAGGGCTGTGGGGTGGAGGGGTTGGCACTGCCCAGCTGCGGGGTTGTCCGGCCGTCTGACGACCTGTAAGACCTGTACACCAAGGAGTGGAAATGTGAGTGCCTGAGTAACAGCGTTTCTAGTATTTTTATTTTGGGGGCTGAGGAGGGTACGGGAAGAGAAGCATCCCAGCCAGACTTCCGCCAACAGCTCTTTCCTAGGAACCACAAATCCCCTCACTGCCTCTCGCTGCCATGCAGGGGCGGCTACAGAACATGAATCTAGGAACTGTGTATGCCCCCCGCCACCAGAAAGCCAGTGCTGAACCACCCCGCTTGGTGCCCAGGGAATTCGCAGGCAGAGGGAAGTCAGTTTCGACTTTGAATGCTGTAGTCGGAAAAAAGTAAAAACGAGAGCCTATGTCTTCCTACTTGCGAATATTGAGGGCCCTGTCACTAAACAGTAAGGGCGGTGGGGGGGCCAGTGCTTCCCAGCAGCACCACAGACAGAAAGGTCCTTGTGGTCCTGAGGCCTCTGGAGGTCACAGAGCCCACTCTCAGGACCCAGGAGGCTGACCCCCTCCTCACGGACCCAGCAGCTGCCTGCTTACACCCGCCCTAGGTCCCGCAAACACCAAGGGCCGCCGAGAGGCAGAGCCCGTCCACGGCCCATCACCTGCTGCCCCGCCGCTGGGGCGGCACACTTGTGGTCCACAGCCACCGGGCCCGTTCCATCTCCTCACATTTGGCATGCAGGGCGGCGAAGGCGGCGTCAGACAGGTCCTCGATCTGCAACAGAGCAGCCTCACTGAGCCCCTGCACCCCCAGCCCAGTCCTGAAGCTGAGTTTCATACGGGGAGATTAATTAAGAGCCAGACCCTCCCATACTAGGCCCTTCCCGGTCCACACACGAACACGACGAGCTTGCACGCGACACCCCCAGGTCTGCGGCACCTGGATGTCTGCACCCACGTGTGCACATGTTCTCTGAGACAATGACCGTGCTATTACCTCCTCGTTCTCCTCGTCAGGATTCCCCTTCAGAGACCGAAGGTCGACCTCCCGCCAGCTGCAAAACCAAGAAGGGACAACCGTGAGGTGGCAGGTAGCCTGGGGCAGGACACACGCATCCATGCAAGAACGCACCCTGCGCCTGAGTGACACTGCCTTCTGCCGTGCAGCCCTGCCCTCCCTCGCACTGGAGGCTGGAAGAGGCCTGGGGACTGCGATGCACTGGGGCGCAGGAGCTGTTGAAAGGGGACCCCCACCTCAGCACCCGCTCAGTGCTGCCATACGGGAACACAGACGCAGATTTGTCAACAGAAGTTGGAAATAAAGATTTAAATCCTGCTTTCATGCTGACAAGAAATTTAGTACTTTTAAAACCCACTGCACGTGTCAAACAAACATGTCTGTAGCCAGTTTGTGGCCTGTGGTCTGGTTGGTGCTCATATAATGAAATGAGGTAAAACTATACAGTGAAAATCATTTCATTTCTATCAGGTTAAGACTTTCTATTAAAGAGAAGACAAAACCCAAGGCTAGGACCCAAAGCTCAGTGACACGTGGAAGAGGGGAAAGGGCAATGACAGGAAGCACAGGGACAGGAGCCAATTATTTGGGGCTCTACCTGGGAGTAAGGATTTCCTTGTATTGCAGTTTCTCTACCCGGGTTGTCGCAGCGACAGACATTGGGATGACGATGTTGTTAATATCAAATGAGCTCTCGCCCCTCCTCCTCCTTATTGGCTGCTGTAAGACAAAGGTTACGTTTAAAGCGGAGGTACAATTCTCCAAACACCAGGAGTCTGGGTCTGTGGGGCGGGGGGGAGGCTGGGCAGCACCTGCTTGCACCCAGGAGATGGTCTCCCACAAGGGACCACCAGGAGAAACACGGGTGGTCCCGAGGAGTATCTCCTGGCACAATCTCACAGGCTACCTCTCCCTTCAAGAGCTCACACAAAAACAGACTTTTATTGAATTTTCCAGGGACAGGTAGCTGGCGCCTTGAGTCAACTGCTGTGGTGCTTACTCCTCCATACACATCTTTCTTCCTCACCCCTCCCTCCCTTTTAAATCCTCCTGTTTTCTCTTTTTAGCCCCATCTATGACTTAAACACACAGTGGCTCCTGAAGACAATGCATAAGCCTGCTGGTGACTCTGAGTTATAAAGATGACTTCCCAAAGTCCAGCTCAATAGATCTAACCTTGGTTGTCATGAAAGCGCCTCCTTCTCGTAGATCTGAACTCCTCAGCTAAATCTGTACCCACCATCTGCTCAGCCTCTGTGTGACTTCCCTTCTTTCTGTCTATTATTCTTAGGGGAAGAGAGCTTTCTAGCTGTAACAATGGAGCACCAAACTCCACAGCTCACACTCCTGGAGAGACTCGCTTCTACAGGAAGGTGAGAAGATAAAACTTGGGAAAGAAGCCTATCAAGGATCCAATATCAGAGGAGGAGGTGGTATCTACAGCAGCTGGGAGACCAAAGAAGGAATAAAGCAGGGAGCCAAGGGCTTGGTTTCTTAGATGGAGGAAAAAGTCCACTAGCTGCTTGCGCCCAGATAGCAAGCTCCCTACCCTAACACAGAGACTGGCAACTGAGCTGTGAGGGGCCAGAGGCAAACAGGATGACAAACATGCTGTGATGGCAACAATACAGCTGGGAACACCTCAGAGGCTGCATTCAAACCCAAAGTGTGGTAGGCACAGAGGGAAGGGGTCAGTGAAGGAAGGTGAGGAAGAGGCTGTTCCCTACAAATAACCACTCCGCTCACTCCCGGAGAGCGATGTAGGACGGCCTCAACCATCATTCCAGGACCCTCGCAGAGAATGTGGAAAGGCAGCGAGTGCTTCCTGGGCCAGGATTTTAGCTGCTGTTAACTATGACTTCAGGTTAGTTATCACAACTTCTTTTTCATCTCAATTTCCTCTCTATCAAATGAGAATAGATTGTCCTTGGCCTCACAGATTTAAGCTGATTAACCAAACTGGTTGAAGAGATGTTTGCACATCTTGCCTGGAGGAGTTCTGCAGCTGCGGATCAGCCATCTCACACCCAAAGGCCTCTGCCACTGCCACATCTCTGCTGAAATTACATGTTCCGCTACAAGAAGTGGCCCTTCAGGAAGCCACAAGAGAGAGCTTTCCCTGTATCTTAATCAAGAATGAATGGAGGGCTGGCCGAGTGGCGCATTGGTTAAGAGCTGGTTTGGGGATGCCAGCGGCCCCGGTTCGGATCCCACATGAGGGCCAGTGACATTGCCCTCTACAGCTAACAACAGCTCCACCTGGAGCTGGGCTCTGCGAGCCCCGGTGATGGTGTGGGCTGCAGCCCCTGCTGCAGTGGGCTGCCATAGGCTACAGTGAGTGGCCCGCAGCCAGCGTGAGCTGCCGATAGCCGCGGTGAGCGACATCCAGAGGCCAGCGACCGATCTGCCTCATCCGGGAAGAGCGCAATACGATACCAACAGTGAAGCAACATCCTCCGCAACTAAACTGAAGAACAAAAAGACAGCAACTTGTCTGTTCCCCTTCCCCGATTCCCCAACGCTGTTCCCCTCCACCAATTCCCCAATAAAATCTTTAAAAAAAAAAAAAAGAATGAATGGAATTTTGTACACCTGAAACTAATAATAAAAAAGAGCGAATGGGAAACTGCCGGCAGAAACAGGTATGATTTCCCCCGAATCTTCTCGAGGGGAAGGGGCAAGGGCAGGTGGCAGGGCTGTTCACTAGGCTCAGCACTCAGCCTCCGCCGAGACCCCCACTCCCCCAGGTACTCATTTGTTCTAAAGCACCTACTCTCTCCTGCTTAGACTCGGGTGGAGAGCAGGTGATGGGAATGGAAAGTGGTCCCCAAACCTGGCTGCACATCAGAAGCAAGGGGAGGAGGGAGTGCTTTAAAAACAATAGAAAAGTTCTTGAACACCCTCCCCCTCAACACACACAGAACTTCTGAACAAGCCCCCTACACACACACACACACACACACACACACACACACACACACACACACAACACACGTCTGATGATCCAATTGGAGCCTTCAGGGTTTGATGCCACTGAGGTGATCCTGGTGCGTCCACTGTCATTTGTGAAGCGTCCCCACTCCCCACACCATTTCTCCTGCTCCTCTAGCTTCTCTACCTTTTTACATATCTGGCCTTTCACTCTTACTACTAAATAAATCCAGATTCTTTGAAAGACATTGAGAGAGAGAGTTTTAAGGGTCAACGTAGTGCTACATACAAAATTTGTACTCAGTAAATAGTAGGTAAAAGTTTCAAACAATCCAGGCCTTAGTTAACCTTCTCCAGACACGGGAGGGTTACAGGTGAGAAAATACTGGAGACTCACCAAGTCCTGGATCTCAGAGTTCAGATTTTTCTATCAGAATTAGCCTCTCTTTCAAATCCTTTGGTCCTCTGGCTGCCCGAGGCCCTTTGCTGATGGATAACTGAGTTTATGATAGATACTACACACCTATCTAGACACAATTTGTGTGTGGGGGAGGTGAAGAAGGGGGAGGAACAAGCGGTCATTTAAAGCTTGTCTGAGTTTTAAGAGCAAAGACAGAACAATATGAATTCCTACCCGATCGCAGGAGCCTAGTGAGTATATTTTGTGGGTTCTTGATGTTGGCTCTGAAGGGGCTTCACACACCTGTGTAGGTCGCCTCGGCAATGCCCCACCCTGTGGCCACCTACACTGTGGAGGTGATGATGGTAGGAGAGCCGGCACTGCAGTCAAGACTGCCTGGCTCTGAGTCACGATTATAACCCACACAGATCACCCTGCCTTATGCAATTTCCTTAACTTTGGAAAGCCTCAGTTTCCCTGCCTACAAAGGGGAAATCCTTACCACCACCTACATCTCAAAGGGCATCACAGGATTGAGTGACAACACAGATAAAGCACTGATACAGCTGCAGCATTTTATCACTGTCACTATTATTACAGTTATTGCATAAAGGACCCGTTAGTGGGCACAGAGCAGCTACAGGTATGTGTTCAAGGAGGCACACCTCGAGGAATTAAGATATCAGAACAAAATGACCAGGAATGTGTATCTGGATTGGCTGTTCCAACAGCTTTCTGGATGGAGTGTGGCCGGGCGCAGAGTCTGTAGGGCTGCTCTGTGCAGCCCCTGCCCTTCTACAACTCGAACACCCGTGTTTATTCTCAGCACTATAGCTCCACTCACCAGCAGAGTAAAAACAAGGAAATCAGATGTCTACAGTTCCTCCTCTATCCCTCCTCTCAGCTTCCTTTTTAGACCAACAGGCTTAGAGCCACGGGACACATCTTGAGCAGTCACAGGCCACCTTAAGAGTCTGTCTCCACATCAGGCTTTCTAAGATGGCCCGGCATGCAGGGGTCCATCTCTACTATGAAAAACGACTCAAGGAAAACAACCCAATCAAATGCCACCACTCTGACTTAACAAATGACACACAACATCGTGAAGAGGTGAGCCCCCATAACTGGCCTGGGCCTCTGAGTCCACTAGACCCGTTGTCCCCCAGAGACACTTAAATGAGCTCTAACTGCAGAGGCGCTGTGCGGCCAAGTCCATGCACCATGCAGGTACTTACAGATGTGCTGGCTGTAACCTGTGGGCTAGAGCTGCTGGGCGCAGAGGTGTCTGACGAGGTGGAGAGCTGTCGCACCAAGGGACTGTGCGGTGGGTGGTGGGTGGCTGCCAGGTAGCTGGAACTGCTCAGGTCTGTGTGATGCTTCAACACTGTAGAAGTCAACAGAAAAGAGGACTATGTGGCTACCCCAACCAGCTCTCCTTCGAGCACAAACTCGGAATGCCAGCAATACACAGCAAAGGTAAAAATGCCTTCTAAGCCCAGAGGATAAAAAGGTGAAGCAGACTGGTTGCCGGGAGGTAAGAGCTGGGCAGGGGGTGCTGCAGCAGTAAGAAGTGGCCTGCATTTAGAAGCAGTAGGGTCCTTTTACTCTGTTTTCCTAGAGTGAAGGACAAAGCTAGGGGCAATTAAGAGAAGCCCGGGCTGCCCCAGAAAGCCCTGAGCCAGTGCAAATGCAGGTAGAGGTGCCGGGCCTGGCCCTACCTTCACTTCTCTCTGATGAATGGTCTCGCAATCTCATTTTGCTGTGGTTTGGGTCATGCACAGGTGGCGGTGGGTTGAGCAAGCGCTCTGCTTTTGGCGCTGACACTCGCTCCACCATAGACACGGCCCCCACATCGTCTAAGTGCTGCCTGTGGGTCCTGTCAGGCCGGGTTTGGTGATGGGACAGCTCTGAAGAGGGGAACAGAAAAAGAGCTGTGAAATATCTTCTCTCAAACTTTTGAGTTCCGAGCTCTTGAGTTCCTCTCTAGGCCAATGATAGATACCCAGGGCAGCAGTAAAGTCCTGTGGGACTGAAGCTTCTAGCAAACGGCACCATGGCCAGGGAGCCCACCGGGGCCTCCACCAGAGAAATATGACACCAGGCTGCAGAAAACAGTCTGCTCACAGATGGACCCGATGCCAGGCCACTGCTGGCTGTCCACTGAGCATTTTGGGTCTTGCCCCAAGATGCATGCATTGTGTCTAGAACAACTTTCCAAGTCCATCCGAGAGAATCTAAGACAAGCAGAAGTAGACTAGACTGCGAGCTGGTATGTATCAGTCAATTCCCAACCCCAACATACTGCCACAGCCAACCAGTGACTTGAGATATAAAACGAACAGAAAAATAACTACAGGACCCCTTTGTCCTCTGAAACTTACTGGCTGTCGTTAGGAAGGAGTTGACCAACTTGTGCCTGTCTTTACGAGTTGGATCTGGCAAACTGCCTGGCATGGGTGCTCTGTGCTTAAGTGAAAACTTTTTGGGAGGTTTGATTTTGTCAAAAGGTTTGTTCTGCCACTGAGATTTCAGCATGCTCTGGAAGTGCAGGCTTGTGGGAACATCTGCAAGACACAAACACCACAGGTTAGTAGTCCAAGCACCTGGCCTCTGTGCTCCTCTCACCAAACGAGGCAACTGCACCAGGCACGCCGGCTCCCCAGTGGGCAAGGGCTGCATCGTACCCTTCTTTCATTTGCTCAGTGGCCTGACGACCTGGCAGGACAGGCACCGTCATATGGGATATCTGTTTACCTGAGCTTCACTGAAGGTCATTCTTCTATTCACAAGCAAGTCACTTTTGCCTTTTTCAAATCCAGAACCAAAACAAAACACATCTAAAATACCTTTTGTTAGATTGATGGAGGTTTCTTTAATCATGTATTCTGCTAAGTTCATTAACTTTATTGGTCTGAAAGACTGATAAACATCCCGCTTTTATTCTTCTAGAGACTAAAACATTTAAGTCTACTTCTATGAATAGAATTAATTGGGATCTATTCACTCAGTAAATACTGTCTGCTGTGTCAGGCACTGTACTGAGAACTACATCTCGCCCCCTTGTCCCAAGTAAACACTATACATTTCCTTTCCTCTCTTCCTCCATAGCCCCACCACCTTCCATCTTGAGATTATCTAGGTCTTTTTAGCTGGTAATATTCAATATCACAAAACACAAAAATTATCTTTTACACTTGATTGTAACTTTCATTTATGTTCAGTTTCTTTTTTCCATTTTCTTTGCTTCATTTTTTTATTTTCCTAAGAATGTGTCCTTGAGTAATTTTTTTAAAAAGTATTTGTAGATTAAAACTATTTTTCTCTCAGACTTCTAAAACTTTACTCCATTGTATTCTAATATCCAGTATTGCAGTAAAACAGAATATGATTCTTATTCATTTGCAAGTGGACTATTTTCTTCTTTTAAGCATTTGCAAAAACAAGCAAGCAAACAAAGAAGGTTGTTGTGGCATAATACATGTCAATTTGGGGAGAACTGACATCTGTTCTGCCATCAATACTGAGTCAATCCATGAATGTGGTATATCTGTCATTTTAGGTTTTCTTTCATTTTCTCTCAGCAGTGTTTGTTTTCATTCTACAGATTATATTAATATTTTGTTGAGTTTATTCTTAACTACTTCGTGTTTTTTGATAGTTTTTGAAATTTCTATTTATCATTGGTTCATTGTTTTTGTATAGAAACACAGCAATTTTTTATATATTGACCTTATATCCTGTCATCTTGTTCAAGTCATTAGTAACAGTTTGTTGTTGTGGATTCCTTAAGATTTTCCCCCACACACAAATACGTTATCCATAAACAGAGACTGTTTTGGGCCAGCCGAGTGGCGCGCTGGTTAAGTGCTGGCTTGGGATGCTAGTGGCCCCGGGTTGGATCCCACATATGAGGGTCAGTGACACTGCCCTCTCCAGCTAACAACAGCTCCACCTGGAGCTGGGCTGCTGTGATTCCCTGTGGACAGCACAGCTGGAGCCCTTGCTGTAGGCGGATGTCATAGGCTACAGTGAGTTGCTAGCAGCCAGCGTGAGCAGCTGGCAGCCAATGTGAGCTGCCAAGAGCTGCCATCCAGAGGCCGGCGACCAATCTGCCTCATGCGGGAAAAGCGCAATGATGATACCAACATGGGCCAGTGAAGCCACGTCCTTTAGACTGAAGAACAAAAGGACAGCAACTTGTCTGTCCCCCTCTCCCAATTCCCCAATAAAATCTTTAAAAATAAATAAATAAAATAAAGAGAGACTTTTACTTCTTTTCAATCTGTATACCTTCCATTTCTATTTCTTGCCCTATTATTCAGGCTATAAAAACCTCTAGTGGCAATCTAAAACTTAAGATTTTCCTTTTTATATATTCTCAATGTTCTAAAATTTCACCACCATGGATGTAAAGTGTGGGTCTTTTTTCAGGGTTCTGGAAAGCTTTCCAAGATTATTACATCTGAAGACCAGCATATTTCTCTTCAGCTTCCAGTTCCTCTTGGGAATCTAACCGCCTGCGACATACTCAAAAAGTTCCGGCCCTCGAGTCCATACCCACTATACTGCAGCATGAATGAAACACTACTGCCTGATGAAGCAGGCACTGGTGGGGCAGGAGTGCAGGCGAGGAAAATCCAACCAAGTTCTTCCAAATTCACTACCGAGACAAATGCCCGGGTCCCATCCCTACTTCTCTGTGTCCTTTTCCATTGTGGGCGAAGAACTTTCCGATCCCAGCTCCTACCCCAGAGGAGAGTTTACTCCTGCATGTGCCTTGGGCTACTTGTTTCTAGTTTTATTTCTCCACAGTTATCTATTCTATTTTCCATCTTTGAAATAACATTAAACTCTCGTCGCTGATGGCATGCCTCCTTTTTTCAGAACTATTACAGAGTTATTCTGCTGAGTATATTTTTAAACCTCCCAGGGAGGATAGAAGATGTGCCCAACCCGAGCTTAGCAGTGGGGCAGAGACGAGAATTTACTGAACCCATTATTACGTGGCTGGCATTGTGTGTATCATCATGTGTGTATCACTTAATCTTCATAACAATTCCGTGATGTAAGCATCAAACAGGCTCAGAGAGCTGAATTAGCAGTCCAAGGTTACATAGCTTAGTAACAACCTACATTCAAACTCAGCTTTGTAGAACACTAAAGCTCATACTCTTAGCCACTATACTACGAGGTTATTCTTTGGCCCAGGAATAGATGTTTGATTCTCAAGTAGAATCTGATGTTTCTCAAATTATTCCCCAAGAACTGGAGAGTACAGTACATTTTTCAAGGGAGTTCTGCAATTCACAAAAATTGAGCCACTTTTGAAAAAATTTTCTATAATCATTGTTTTCTCCTCTTAAAAAACAAATTCACCAATCCCAATTTTAAAAATAAATGAAAGCATTCAGCAACCTTGAAGTTGGGGAGATCCCAGCCAGGCCAAGAATATCAGATCTCATTGGGCTCCCGCCCCTTCAACCCCTCCCCACAAGCCCCTCAAAATGATTTGATATTCCCCCAAAGTCAAATGTTAAAAACCAAATGATTTCCTATTCATCAATAACTGAGAATTGAGTTTAGAGGCATTAACGGTAGAAGTTCTCTGCTCTAATTCAGAGTGTCTGGGGAAAAGGATGTGCAGGAAAGAAAGCATTGTCTGGAGGCATCTGAAAGCCGGGCTGAGCTGGGGTGTATAAAGGGGGTTTAGGAAAGGGAGCACGCTTCCTCTATACCCTAAGATACACCTTTGTCACCAGAAGAGTTACTCCCCTTGGCAAAGGCTCTCTAATAGGACTACAAAAGCAGAGTGATTTCATTTTTTCCTTTTATTCCCCTCCCCCACGATCATTGTTCTCCCAAACCTGAAAACTGGGCCAGGGGAACAAAGGAGAAGTGGCAATAGCAACGGACTGGGATAAGTAGGCCTGGACCGGGGTCCCAGTTCAGTCACTGAGAGGAGAAGAGAGCAAGTCAATCAGCTGGGTTGCTGCGTCTTCATCTATAAGATGAATGAGGCGGCAGGACTAAGTCGGGGCTGGTAACCTCCTAGCACTCCCCTGGCTCTCCCCTCCTCTGTCTGCTGCAGACACAGGCTAAGCAATCACCACACTCTTTTCTGTTGGACCCCAAGACGTTAGACTCTTCTTAAAAAAATTAATTAATTAAATACAGATAGCCACTATCAATCAATTTGAATAAGCACAAAAGAGGACATTCCTGGAGTGGTTAGGGATGACCCACTGTTTAAGGGACTTGCGCTGCTATGCTTTGCTAGAAGTTCGCTGTGTTTTAACTGCTTTCATTTAAGAGTGAACAGTGGGCCAGCTGAGTGGCGTATTGGTTAAGAGCTGGTTTGGGGATGCCAGCAGCCCCGGTTCGGACCCCACATATGAGGGCCGGTGACACTGCCCTCTACAGCTAAGATGGTGAACAACAGCTCCACCTGGAGCTGGGCTGCGAGTCCCGGTGACGGTGTGGGCTGCAGCCCCTGCTGCAGTGGGCTGCCAATAGCTGCAATGAGTGACCATCCAGAGGCCGGCAACCGATCTGCCTCATCCGGGAAGACAACGTCCTCCGCAACTAGACTGAAGAACAAAAAGACAGCAACTTCTTTGTTCCCCTCCCCCAATTCCCCAACAAAATCTTAAAAAAAAAAAAAAAGAGTGAACAGTAACTCAGTAAAATATCTGTACCCCCCCCCCCGGTTCAGTGAGCAAAAGTGTCTCTTAGGAACTTGGTGGGTTTGTGTCCTGGGTAAATAACACCTAGGATCCATGTAGAGCCAAACCTGAAATAGACTATAGAGAGAGAACCTGAAAGTAAGCCAAGAAGGGATATGAAATGGAAGAGAACACGCCACGGACCCAGCCAGCCAGCAGACTCCACAGAGTCCATACTGCCATAGACAATGACGTTAAAGTGCTATTATCAGAGAAGAGGGCACAGAACCTGATTAAGTCAGTGACAGGGAAACAGAAGTGATTACTAACGTTATCTCAAGTTACTACTTCTGGGAATCAAATGAAAAGGCCTTAACTCCAGGCTCACCAGGGTCTGATATTCCATAATTCACTGGACTGTTTTGCTCATTATACTTTCTACCATTTTCTCAAACACACTTCCTTGAGGTGTTTTGTAATGCTCAACTCCTCCTCCTGCTGGCAAGTTGTGGCAGCCTCAGATTATGGCTCGTTTTGGCAAGCTCACTCAAAACAGCATAGACCTTCATGGCCAGCAGGTGGTGCTCTTATTAAGCCCAAACCTAAATTAATATTCTTTCCCCAAGGTTATCCACCCTCTACATTTCAAGCTAAGGATTAACTTGGCTTGATTAAGTGAGGTGGTGATAAGGAAACAAATCCTGCCTTCTGGAATACTAAAGGGTGATCATGCCCTAATGCCTCCACCTTCCAGCCTGGCTCCAGTTCCTCAAATTGTATCCACATTTAATGGGCGTGGCTGAGGTGTGGTCAAATGGGGGAGACACAACTCACCCAGGATTATGTGAGCAGCCGTTGGTTCACTTCCTAACAAACTACACGAGCTGGATAGGAAACATTAGTAAAACTCGACTTGAAAATGAAAAGTTGGAAATCCTGCATCTTTAAGTATCTTCTAGAGAAGAGGTTGCAAAAGGGTGGCCCAAAGGTCAGGTCTGGTACACATCAGACTCAGTACCACACTGGCCACTAATTCACTACAACCAATTATTCTACACAATGATACATGGGGAATCTCAATACTTTAGGAGGGGCTGCTATTCACATAGAATGAGTATTGATGACACCTCATCAGAATCAGGATATAACTATAGGCTGCAGTCTTCTTTATTTAAATATGAGACCATGCAACTCAATATTGTAATCCTGAGAGAGTAACCCAAGAAATATTCCTCAGTCTTCCAGGTGGCTCTGTCTGCAACCCAAGTCTGGAAATGGGTAGAAACCTGACACAATAACCTGACTGGGAAGGAACATGGAAAAGAATAAAACAAAGGACAGGCATCAGATGACCTGGGTTTGAATTCTAGAGCCACACAAACTCATTAGCCATTTATCCTGAGACAAACCAGAACCCCTTAAGCCTGGTTCCTTGATCTGTGCAACTGATGCAACACAAGATTACTTGTAAGAGAGAAGCAAAGGAAGACAAGTATGAAAAAGGTGCTTTGTAAATCATAAAATGCTTTACAAATAATAATTATATGAGCTAGAGAAGGTAGAAGTCAGTCAATGACTGTGAAATCTGAAGCAGAGGAAAATGCTTGTTTTCTACTCATTACGTTCTAAAGTTTATTTACTGTTGCACCATTCCTGACCTAAACCCCTGCATAGCTTGCTATCCATATGCTTCCAGTTTTCTAAATATTTCTACTCTTACTAGAAGTCATGTGGCAGCAAGAATATTATACCATGCTCTTTCTTTAGACAACGGAGTTTTGATAACAAAGCAAAGAGCAGTTACAGGATTTTAGCGGCCAAGAAAGAATTCAATCATTTAAAGAACAGATAAAGAAGAGGATTGTCTAGGATAGATAATTAGTAATGATTGCTTTTATAAATAAAGTTTTATTGGAACACAACCATGCCCATTTGTTCACATGTCTATGGCTGCTTTTGTGCTGCAATGGCAGAGTTGCAGTTGCAACAAGGCTAAGAAGCATAGACAGTATGGCCCGCAAAGTCCAAATTTCTGAGCATCTGTCCCTTTCAGAAAAAGTTTATAATACCACTCATGCTAAAAAGTACCCCCCTGCCCCAATACCACCAAGTAAATCTTACATCCCACATAATTCTCATTTCTCAGATGCCTATTTCAGTTATTCTACTTTCAGGTACTTTCATCTCAGTTATCCTCCTTTCAAAAACTTGTACAGTCTATCTGTAAGGTTTTACAAAGGACAGAATAGGAAGAAAAACACCGTCCCTTACTCTCTGGAAGCTTAAAATTTAAGTAATGCCGAGTAAGTCCATAACAGTAACATAAAATACCATAGCAACTGGAGAGGAAATGCTTATTGCATTTTGTAGGTTGGGGATAGCTAGATCATAAGATTATTTGAAAATCAATGAAACCAATCCAGATTATGAAAGCACTGGCATCCTACAGTCTATATCTAGAATAGCGGTTTCAACATGTTTGCTCATGTACCCCCACCATAAGAACTGTAATTTTTTAAAAAAAATCATAAACTCAAAGAGAGTTGTAAAGGTTGTGTTTTCTAGACTACTACGTATGCTTTCAAATATTTTTATCAACACCTTGGCATGTAAATACATTTGGCTTAATTAACTGAAGGAAAAATCTTTCTTTTAAATCTACTTAGTTGATTAGACTTTAGTCAGGGTTAAGTCTAACTTCAGTTATTCTCTTAATATTTAAGAAGACAGACAAGGCACAGAATCTAAACAAAATATGGCATATCCACCTTCATTAATTTTTAAAGTTCTAATTCTCTTGTACTTAACTCCCATGGGATTCTCCATTAGGAGCTATGAACTCTTGGAAATGGCCCCTGAGTTTGGTCCCTGTTGCCTAAGGTTTTTATACTGTGGGGCAAGACCCACATCGAGACTCAATATGGGCAAGAAGACTTTTTTTTGTGGAAGTGGGAGAAAAGCAATTATGAAAAAAGAGAGAAAAGGGAAAACTGGCAGTCACAGAGGCCTATGGAGCAGATTAACTTTGGAAAAATAGCACATGCTAACATCAAAGATCTACGCTCACGTGCACCTTGGAAAGCCGTCACATAACCACAGTAAGACATACATGCCTGATACGAAGACCTTCTCGCAGAACACTGCTGCCCATCCTATTTACCAAAAGGGGCACACAGACAATACATTTTTAAAGACATATGGGGTCTAGTGGACCAAGCTGCTTGTGGCTGGAGGCAACTGTCCCTAAGCCCCACTTAGCCACTTGAAGGGTTAGGTGGAACTCGGTCTGTTTGCAAGTTGCAATATCTTAGTGGCACATTCTGGCCTGATGATCTGTTGCACACCATTTGCAAAATTCTAAGAGAAGACATTGTTGACAGAAAGTGATACCTTCATAGTAATGGGTTGCACCAGGATCTTTCCTAACTTTCTTTCACTTTCAGACCTTTAAGCCTCATTTATTTAGACTTCACATTTTGTGGCCTTACCATCTGGAAATGCCAGAACTGGGTGAACACAAGAGTCCAACTGGGACAAGCGTTCCAACAGCGGGGCTTCGTAGTGGATTTCTGGAGGCATGGTGCTGGCGCTGCCGGAGCCACACAGCGCGCAGGAGGGGTTCACATCACAGCTGGGGCGCACCAAGCTGTTCCGGTGAACCTGCGAAAAGTCAGACAAAACTGACAACTCAGTGTCTGATAAAAACCCAGCTCCCCACTCAATATCCCAAAGATTCCAAAGGCCCTTTCTAGATATGACACTGCTAACAGCAAGTTTGACTAGTTTGTTAAATGACTTCCATTTCTCCAACACACTAAACCTTCCAAGTATTATAATAAAGTAAACTTGATTCTTCTTCAATGATGAAATCCAGTTACTTGAAGCCTTAAGTGCTTACTTAGGTATCAAACTTGTGATAAAGCTACTGAAACTACTTTCTGAGAACACTTTACAAAACCTGCACATTTCCACCACCTTCATGGTTTTCAACCATCTGCGAAGGTGAATACTTGGCTCCCGATTCCCCATTGGGACAGGACTTGCGATCCCTTGAGCAACTTCACCCACCCAATCACACCTCTCCTGTTCTTTTCACACCTCCTTCTAAAAACTCACAGGTGTTCTCAAACAACGTGGCAAATTTTCCTGAGCCACACAGAACTCATTAGCTCCTCTTTAGAACAAGTCTGGCATTTGCCAAATCACAATCCATACACAAAGCCATTTGAGCAGCATGCAGTCCTAGAAGAGAGGACTTGCTCGCAGAAGGGCGCCATAAGAGCAAGGCAGTGTCCTAATAAAGACAAGAGGGTGGCCTCACACTCTGCTAGCAAAAACTCTAACAACTGCGAGAGCTGCTTTTAGTTTCAACACAGACATCTCTTGAAAGCTGTTTGCTTTTACGGTCATGTATAGGAGAAAGATAAATTTGAGAACAATCCCAGCATTTCCCCAAATACTTACCTCCTTGCAAGCACATATAGGTGTGGCATGCCAAGGTCATATGAAGGCTAGCTGTATGACCTTTGGTAAGTCACATGACCTCCTCAAATTTACTCATCTGTTAATAAAGGCCCTGTCATGTCAATTTCATGGGCTTGTGGAAAGGTAATATCATTTCATAACCTGTTAAAATGCCACACAACACACATATAATTGAATCAAATGGAAACTTAAGAACTCCATAGATAAATTTCAAATATGAGACATAACAGAAGATAGGGTAAGAGACCTGGTAGATAGGTTAATACGAAGGATATAGATTAAGGAACAGGAAAAAAAGAAAATACAGGAAAACACAGAATAGAATGTAAAGGGCATGCAGGGCACTGTGACAAAGCCTAATGTACTTGTTAGAGGCAGCCCAGAAGACGACTACGGAATAGGGCAAGAACAGTATCTGAAGAGATAATGTCCCAGTCTGCGCTAACACTGATTGAAGTCACCAATCCAGACTTAAACTCTGCAAAACCCAAACAGAATGAAAACACAAAGAAAATCCCATGTAAGCATATCACAAAACTGTTTAAATCACAAGGAAAAAAAACAAAAAAACAAACAGAGGGCCGGCCGAGTGGCGCAGTGGTTAAGTGCTGGCTTGGGAAGCCAGCGGCCCTGGTTCAGGTCCCACATATGAGGGCCAGTGTCACTGCCCTCAAAGAAGAAAAAAAAAAAAAAAAAAAAGAGAAATAAAGAGGAAACCTATAGAATTAGATTTAAGACTAATTGGAATGTGTGGATCTTCATTCAAACAAACTTTTTTTTTTTTGATGGCAGCGTCACTGGCCCTCATATGTGGGACTCGAACGGGGCTTGCTGGCTTCCCAAGCCAGCGCTTAACCACCGCGCCACTCGGCCAGCCCTCAAACAATCGGCCAGCCCTCAAACAAACTTTAAAAATCATTTTGAGCGATTCTTGGTAATCTGAGCAGAGTAATCTCTGATAAGAGTTAAGAAATCACCATTAGAATTAAAAGCATCACTAGCGGCAATAATCACCCACAACCCTGGAGATGTTACTACCTGATTCAATCTTAATATAGCCTAAATTTGCAATATACAGAACTAATAACAATAGCAGACTCTTTCACTTTGGCAAATATTTCTTAGAAGGTAGATCCCCAAGGAACTAGGCTAAGATGATAATGGAATAGGGAAAGATTTTGAAATGTATGCCAAATGCTCATGGCTTACCTTGTACATAATAGTGAAACATAAACTGTGGGATGGTTAGACAAACTGTGGCATCACTTCATATGCGGCACCTAAAATGCCAAGTACTACTGGTATTAAGATATGTACATGCAACTTAAAAATCAAAAGTATATGCACACAGCAATGAAAACAAATGTAAGTGAATCACTGGAAAGCTTTTTTTTGTTGTTGTTGTTGTCTTTTTTTTTTTTTGAGGGCAGTGTCACTGGCCCTCATATATGGGACCTGAACCGGGGCCGCCAGCTTCCCAAGCCAGCGCTTAATCACCGAGCCACTCAGCCAGCCCTAAGTGAATCAATATTGAAAGAAAATGTGAACTCATTTGATCTTTTATTAGTTTATTTTTCTATAAAATTATTTAGACTGTTTGAAAATAAAATGGGATCAATAATTAAGTCAATGTTGCAAAAAAAAAAGTTTCTGTATTTTAGATTTACTTCTGGATATCTAAAAACATCTACTGCATCCAGTCATAATTTAAGAATGAGATTTTAGGAAGTGAAAAATGTTGGTGTTAGGTAAAGGTTTCATGTTTTTGTTTTGTTTTGTTTTGTTTTTTAGCCCAGCCATCCTGCCACCTGTCGGCAGCTTAGCGGCTGCTCAGCTCTGCCCGGGAATCCAACTGGCAACCCTGTTGCTCAGAGCTTGCACTCTTGAGTGAGCTCTTAACCAAATGAGCCACTCAGCCAGCCCAAAGGTTTCATTTTTAAGCTTTTATTGCAGCATTGCCAAGTGTACAAAATCACCTACAAAGAGATTACAGAACAGAATGCAGATGTTCTGAAATGTTGCTCTTGGAATCCAGTAGATCATAAACATGCTTAATCAGTATTACTTTATGAAGTTTCCCTTGTCAAATACATTGGGGAAACAAATGAAAGATTTTCTTCTTTTTAATGAAGAAAAAGTTTTAAAAGTCTTTAACATCTAATGGATTTTTTAGCAGAGGATATGGCATGAAGTGCTCTCCAAACTGATTCACCTATCACATTACAGTGGCGCAGACATCTTTAAGTATTCTCGCTACAGGAGACCCCTGAACAACATGGGTCTGAACTACGCAGGGCCATTTGTAAGCAGATTTTTCCCCCAATAAATACAGTACCTGTATTTTCTCTTGTAATTTTCTTTTCTCTAGCTTAGTTTATTATAAGGATACATTATACATATAATATACAAAATATGTGTTAATCAACTGTTTATGTTACCAGTAAAGCCTCTGATCAACAGTAGGCTATCAGGAGGGAGTCAAAAGTTATTAGTGGGGGCCAGCATTGTGGTGCATTGCTTAAGAGCTGGTTTGGGATGCCAAATATGTGTTAATCAACTGTTTATGTTACCAGTAAAGCCTCTGATCAACAGTAGGCTATCAGGAGGGAGTCAAAAGTTATTAGTGGGGGCCAGCATTGTGGTGCATTGCTTAAGAGCTGGTTTGGGATGCCAGCGGCCCCGGTTCGGATCCCACATATGAGGACCAGTGACACTGCCCTCTACAGCTAACAACAGCTCCACCTGGAGCTGGGCTGTGCGAGCCCCGGCAATGGTGTAAGCTGCAGCCCCTGCTGCAGTGGGCTGCCACAGGCTACAGTGAGTGGCTGGCAGCCAGCGTTGAGCTGCCAATAGCTGCTGTGAGCAACCATCCAGAGGCTGGCGACCGATCTGCCTCATCTGGGAAGAGCGCAATGATGATACCAACATGGGCCAGTGAAGCAACGTCTTCCACAACTAGACTGAAGAACAAGAAGACAGCAACCTGTCTGCTCCCTTTCCCCGATTCTCCAACGCTGTTCTCCTCCCCCAATCCCCCAATTAAAAAAAAAAAGTTATCAGTAGATTTTCAACTGTGTGTGTGTGTGTGTGTGTGTGTGTGTGTGTGTGTGTGTGGCGGGGGGTGTCAGTGTCCCTAATCTCTTTGTTGTTCAGGGTGAATTGAATTCTGAAATCATGAGTTATTTTAACTGCTGTTAAATCTTGTTATTTAATACATTACCAAAGAATTTATATTCTAATAACCATTTCAACATACTTGTTTCCCCCCATAATCTACATTTCAATTTATGCATTAAAAATTTATTCTGAGGAGTCCACACCGAGCCTTTATCACACTGCTAAAGGGTTTATAGCTTGAATCAGAGTAGGAAATTCAGAGGTGCAAGAAACAGAACTCAAAGTCAAAGCAATAATGAGAAAGTCTTGGTCATCTATCCAGGAAGTGGCAAGACAGTTTAACACCTACTCTGAGACCTTAATGGAAAGTCACCTGAGAGAAAAAGAAAGCCCCGTCCCAACCCATGTTCAGGTAAAAGGTCCAAATTCATATCTGTGTGTGTGTAGGGACTTAAGCTAAAAAATTTGCTCTTCAAGATTCACCCACATTCCTGAGGCCTTTTCAGAAGCTACTGCAAAGCTGCTTTAAGGCCACTTCCAGTCCAGGGATCATAAGACTCCTACAGAAAACATGCCTCCTTCACCCCTGTCCCAGATGAGAACACTGTGAGAAGATTACACAAGAATACAGACTGGTATGAGAGAGTCAAAATATGCAAAAATGGGAAGAATTTGTCCTTAACAAGCTAGAAATAGAACAATTTGAAAACAATGTATAAAAATAAGTACATTAAAATTGCTCAAAGAGGTAAAGGAGGAATGGAAGTCATAAAACAAGAATAGGAAACGAAGAGAAAAGGGTGTTTCTAAAAGTAACCACAAACAAAAATTTTTTTTCTGAATAAATGGCACACATTGAAGTAAAAACCCAACTGACAGGTTTGACAGTACACTGAACACAGCTGGAGCGAAACCTGATGAAGAGGAGGAACAGAACACTGAGAGACGACTACAGAGTGTAAAGCAAGACAAAGACAGGAAACCGGAAAACGTAAAAAGAAATTAAAGAGATGTGGAAGAGAGAATGAGAAGATCAACAACAATCCAACAGATATATTCCATATTTTAAAAAGGGTGAGAGGAAAAATTTAAGGAAATTAACAGCTAGAAAATCTTCAAAGCTCAAGACAGACAAGAACTCTCACAATGAGGGTACATACATATCAAGACCCAAAGTGGCTAAAAACTAGTTCATACCCTAATATTGTAAAACCTTAAAAAACAAAAAACAAACCCAAAAGTAGGAGGTTGAGATATTTGAGTTACTAGAGAGAAGCCATAGATAACCTATAAAGAAACATTTAATGGGATATTGGAATTTTCCTCAACAATAAATACTGGAAGGCAATGAAATGTCAAGGTGCTGAATAAAACATTCTATATGCAGTCAAGACTACACTCAAGATCTGTCAATTTATAACTATATGTATATATTCACACACAAAATATAACTCTGTATGTTTTTAATATATAGAGATTGACATTACAACTCAGAGACCATTGTTGGAAGGCTACTAAAGAAATGTGTTTGGCAAGAAGGATGCAGTGGAGCGTGAGAAGCAACTGTGGACAAGAATGGGAAAGGTACTGTTAAGTGTAAGTAAGTATGAATTTCAAACTGACTAATTTGAGGGGTGATTTAAAAACATGGTAACTAAATAATAAAGATAAATTATACATAATGGGAAGGAAAGATTAGTTTTAAAAAGAGGCATTCTAAAGTTCTATTGTTCTCAAACCAGCTAAGACAAAAAGAATATTCAACTAACCCAAAAGCCGCAGAAAAGGCATAAAAACAAAAAAATAGGCAAGTCTTAAAAAAAAATTATGGAAGAAATGATTCCAAACATAATAGTAATCAGAGCAAATGTAAATAAATTCAACTCACCCCTTAAAAACACCTAAAACAAATCAACACCTAAAACAAATCAACACAGAAAAAGTAAAAACAGAGATGGAAAAAGATATATCTAGTAAGTACATACAAAAGAAACTTATTTAAAGTAAACAAAATGATGAAAGGAACAAAGAAGAAGAAATAACAATCATGGACCTGTATGTACCTTAACAGTCACCTGGAATTATATGAATGCACATTAGTTTAAAAAAATAGAAATGGGTGCGGAAATAAGAGCTGCTTAAGGGTACAAACTTGCAACCAGTAGATAAATAAGCCCTGGAAATCTCATAGACAATAAAACTGCATTATAAACATCAAACAGCTGAGACTAGATATTTATTATTCTTTTTATATTATTTCATGTTTCACCACAAAAGAAATGATAATATGATAGAGGTGTTAGGTAAAGCTACCATGGCAATCATATTTTGATATAAATGTATGAAATCAACATGTTATGTACTTTAATTTATATAACATTACCTATCAAATATATTTCAAAAACAAATAGAAAGCAGACCAAAGAATACAGAAGTAACGAACACAATAAGCCCAAGATGAGTTAAATTTAGAACCCTGAAGCCAACACACAGTATACTGATATACGCATACACACAAAAACATTGTCTTTTTTAAGGAAATGTGGACTATCTACAAAGCTGAACTAAAATTATGTATTTCAACATGAAGATCTGGAAAACACAATAGTAAATTAAAACAAACAAACATCGAAAAACCCCACCAAGTAGAATATGTATACCATGACAGCATTTATATAAGTTTTTATATAAACTTTATAAGCAATACTGCATTTGGCTCACGGATACATATATGGATAGTAAAAATGTAGGAACCTGAACTGGGAGTACACATACCAAATTCATGATAGTGGTTACCTATCCCTGGGGAAGGAAGCAGGTAAAGGAGATAATAGAAGATAAAAGGAACGCTGTTTATCTGTAATTTTCTTTCAAAGAAATATATATATATAAATAAATAAAAAGTCAAGTAAAACAGTAAACAAAAGTCAAGATATTAACATTTAGGGTGTATGTACATAGGTGTTTGTTATATCCTTCTTCATACTTTACAGAATTAAAAAAAATTAAGGGAGGGGGTAGGTAAACCTGAAAAGTTTTTCCATATACAGGGGGACCTGAAGTTCTTCACACAATAAATTCAATGGTGCAGAAGAACTCCACAAAATGGGCAACAGGAGTAAAGGGAAGTCCAACTATTTCAGAGTGAAGACATGATAAGTATGAAAGTTGAGGGCTGGCCGAGTGGCTCAGCTGGTTAAGAGCTCGCACAAGAGTGAGAGCTGAGCTCTGAGCAACGTTTCGATGCCCAGCCCGAGCTGAGTTGCCGATGAGCTGCCAACAGGTGGCAGGGTGGCTCAGTTAAAAAACAAACAAACAAACAAACAAACAAACAAAAAACGTTGCTAAAACCCAGGAATTGAATTGGAAATGGCACCTACCAATCTGCCTTCCAGATTTAGAATTGAGAAAAAGATTCAACTATCATGAGTGGCAGAGACAAGGACGATCACCACCTGTGTACTAAAGAGAACCATCCCTCTCCCCAGACTCTGCCCCCAAATTCATGCCCACCCAGAACCACAGAATGTGGCCTTCTTTGTAGATGTAGTTCGTTTAACATGAAGTAATATTGGATTAGGGTGGGCCTTACTTAAAGCAGAGGACTGGTGTTCTTACAAGGCTATGTAAGCAGACACAGGAAGACGATCATGTGAAGACTGAGGCAAAGATGGGAGTTATGCTGCCATAAGCTAAAGAATGCTAAGGATTGCTAGCACTCACTAGAAGCAGAAAGTGGCAAGAAAGAACTCTTTCTTAGAAGCTTCAAAAGAAGCAAGGGCTAACTAACACACCTTCATTTCAGGCGTCTAGCCTCCACAACTGTGACAGGAGACGAATACAGCCAGCTATGAAAATTTTCCAGTGATAAACACAAAGTCTGGATTGATACAAGTTATTTTTTAAGAATGAAGAGAGAAAGAAAAACAAAATCAACCACGGGGATTACAAGTAGAGCACTGCAGAGCCAAGGAAAAGCAAGCAAATCAGAGAAATTCAGAAAGGCTATACCCCTGGAAAATCTATTAAATAAATTTGGTTAAACAGTTAATGAAGTTTTTTGGAATCTCCAATAGAGTAAAAGATAATATAGCCACTATTATAAAGTAACAGGATAAGATGAAAAGGCAACAAAATGACATAAAAAGGAAATATAATATCTGAAAAAAGAAAAGCTTAACTCCATGGTAGCAGAATTAAAACCTACATAAGAGGAACTAAAGGTCAGAACTGATGATACATAAAATTAAAACAGGATGTGGGCAACAGACTTAATTTTAATTGTCTTTTTCCTTTGCATTATGGGAGAACCAAGGAAATAAAAACAATGAGAGAAAAGAAAAGAGCTAACATCTGAATACTTATGTGCAGCCAAACTGTGCCAACCACTTCCTATAGCTAATTTAATGATCACAATAATGTTGGGGAGCAGGTAGTAAGAACGAGATAAAAAAGGACAGAAAATAACATAGAGATAATCGGTATACTTAGAGAGGCAACTACAAACTTAAAAACCAAAGCTACTACAGAAGAAAACTTGACAGAGCTGTATTTTGCAATGATAGAAATGTTCTATATTTGTGCGACTAAATATGGTAGCTGCTAGTCACATGCGACTATTTAACACTTGGAAATCCAGGTGATAAGGTACTGAATTTGTTACCTTAATTTTAAATAGCTACCTGTGGATAATGTCTATCATATTAGAATCGGTTACCAGTATAAAGGAATGGAAGTAAGACTGGCATCAGTCTAATTGCATGCCAAAACAGAACAACTGCCCTCCTCCACCAACAAAAGACAGTAAAACAAAGTTTTAAGGGACAAAGGTTATGGTATAAGAACTTGAAACATGATCAAATTGTTGCTCTAATCACTGAAAAACCAGAAATCTTAAGAACTCAATAAATGGGCATATGAAGGTATGAAAGGGACAGTCAGCAAACAGTGAAATATGATAATCAAAATAAGCCGAAATAAGCCTTTACATCTATTTCAAAGCTAAATGTTAAAATTAAAGACTTCTCTAATAAAATCCCCATTAAAATTAAAGACTTCCAGATTAAAACCTTAAGTCTGCTTTAGTGACGTTTCAAAAAAAAAAATGTAGGAAACAAAATCCTAAAAATGTATGAGAAAAACACATAGACTATATAACATTAATATCAAGAAAAGTAGAATGTAAGACAAACTACTTGTAAAAGGAACCATAAGTCACTATGAGGATATAATTATATAAAACTATGCTAGATGCCAATGAAAAAAAACTTTAATCAACATAATGGGACTACCAATATAGGCCAAAACTGTTGAAACATCATTTTGACCAAAGTACTATAAAAATTAGTAATTAATAATACAAAATTAACCATTTAGAATTTGGAAACTCAATTCTTAACTCTTGGGCATAAAACTCAAAAAGTCTAGGCAACCTACAAAAGGCAAATGGTACACTTCACACAAAGGCCCATCCCAAACTACACTCAGAAGAAAATTCAAAAAGTTAAATGCTTTTATTACGTAAGAAAAACAGAAAATAAATTAACTAAGCTACCTGAATAAAAGCAAAGGGGTGGGGGCGGGACCAAGACCACAGAAAGAAAGAATTAACAGCGAAGAACTGATTTGTAAAATGACCAATAAAATAGAAAAACTGCTGACAAGATTAATTAAGAAAGAGAAGACAAATAAAATCAAGACTGAGAAACAGATAAACTCACAGATACAGGGATTTAAAAATTATGAATGCTATCTATAAACTTCTGTATGAATAAATTTGAAAATAACTGAGCAATGGACAACTTTCTGTAACATAAATGCTGGTTCTCAGATGATTTTACCTTAAGTTCCAACGAATTTTAAAGAAATTGATACTTCCTAAAAAACCCTGAAGTTTCTCTAGACCATAGCAACTGATAGTGTCCCAATTCATTTTAAGAAGTTATCCTAACCAAATTGAAACAATAAAGCCTTTTGCAGAAAAAAAAAAGAAAAAGTTATTCTACATCAGAATAGTGAACTTCTAAAAGTATTGCCATTAAAACCAGGAATGAGATCCCTCACTATGACCAATTATTTATTTTTCTTTTGTTTTGTTTTTGAGAGCCGTGTCACTGGCCCTCATATGTGGGACCGAACCGGGGCCGCTGGCTTCCCAAGCCAGCGCTCAACCACCCCGCCACTTGGCCGGCCCCCGACCAATTATTTCTTGACAGTGTTCTAAAAGTGTTAGACAAGGAAAGGAACAAGTGTATAAAGAGGTGTCAAACTGTTTGCTGATGACAAATAGCCTACTTACAAAATTAAAAATAATCAACCAACACACTGTTACGAGTTCAGAAAAATGTTCAAAATCACAAAGTAAATATCTAAAAACCAAGAGCACTCATAAAATAACACCACCAAAAAACACCCTTCACTTCACAAAAACATCAATAATACTGCAGGAAATATATAATAAGAATGAAGAGATAAAATACTTGGCTACAGGAAAAATTCTGTTCCCTTAACTCTGTAATGACATTAATTCTCTCTGAAGGAATCCCCCATGAAAAACCCAATGCAATGTTTACGCAGGAATTCCATCATCAAAGTAAGACTCTAGTCATCATTCTCCGTTAATCACAGACTATTAGCTCAAAGCATTAAAAAATTCTTTTGGTTTAGGATAGTTTATAAATGAAATAACAGAGCTACTTATTTCTATTTATTTTATTTTAGCCTTTCAAAATTTATTTTGTATGTGTTTTACAATGCATACGAGGCGTGATAAAAAATACGGTGAATGTTTAAATTTAAAAAATTTATTACAGTAAAAGACACATTACTATTAATCCCCCTTGCTTTGAACACACTTATCCCATTGTTTTTGCCACTTTCTGAAGCAGTTCTGGAAGTCCTCTTTTGTGAGTGCCTTTACTTGCACTGTCGTGGCTGCCTCAATGTCTTGAATTGATTCAACACATTCGCCTTTCACGGTCATTTTGACTTTGGGGAAGAGCCAGAAGTTGCACGGTGCCAGATCCAGTGAATAAGGTGCATGAGGACACACTGTAACGTTTTTGACAGAAATTGCCAGACCAGAAGCGATGTGTGACACGGATCCCATCCATTATGACCAATAAATATGGCGAATGCTGCTGCCCAGTGCCATCCAACGGAAAGGCAGCGATCTTCAATATGGGAGGCAGCATGTCAAACCTTAACAGTGTGTGACAAGTTTCAATTTCTTTGGTGCCGTCGGATGAGATGAAGGTGTGTTTTCAAGTGTGCCGTAAATCACCCTCCATCATGACAGCGCTCCGTGTCACAAATGGCTTCTGGTATATGGCAATTTCTGTTAAATGAAAACATTACAGTGTATCCTCATTTACCTTACTCACAGGATATGGAACCGTGTGACTTCTGGCTCTTCCCCAAAGTCAAAATGATTCAGGACATTGAGCCAGCCAGGATAGCACACCTACAGACACTCATGAAAGAGGACTTCCAGAACTGCTCCAGAAAGTGGGAAGAATGATGGGGTAAGTGTGTTCAAAGCGAGGAGGAGTATTTTGAGGGAGATTAATGGCAACGTGTCTTTTACTATAATAAAGAATTTTTTATTTAAACATTAATAGTATTGTTTGATGACACAATATGTAAAACACTCTTTTCACATATTTTACATAGAAATTTAGAGGTTCTAAGCACTGGGTGATTTCTGAGTTCTCTTAGTTGTTTTAATTCCTAAGGAACTACAATTTTCCACATGGCACTCCTGTTCCTTCCCAAAAGTGACTTGTTGAGCCTCCAAAGTGTATCACAAGAACCCCTATCAATAAAGAACATAACCTTTGATATCAAATTATTCACTTATAATACTGACTCAAACATTATAGTTCTTTAGTCCTCAACCACAAACGCCATGACCAGGCCTTAAGAGAATGTCCTATATGTCCTCAAGAGGAAAAAGCAGACGACCGCTGGGGCAGTCCATAGAAGCTAACTTTAAAATTTAACCAAAGCAAACGTCCTTTATAATCATACTCCAACAGACCATAAAATCTGAAAATCATGCCAGAACACTGTCAAACCATTTGATAAGAAATACTATTTTAAAAAATTAAAAACACCAATCCAAAAATTTCAAGGCATGTTTTTTAAAAAAAATACCATCTTTACTAAGATTATCTAACTTATAAAATAACTGTACTTGACAAAACAAAAAGAAACCCCTTTATGGGTCCCAAACTAATTTAAAAAATATTATTGACCTGCAATCTCGGTATCTAGAAAACTAATGTTTTAGATTAAGTTATAAACATCTACCTTACAGAAGCAGCAGGGCACAAAATAAACAATGACATATTATAAAAACTTCCCGCTTCAGTGTTTCTTCACTGGCTCTTAGCTAAATTACTAACATCTAGCATACTAGACCTCCAAAGTGATGTAATACACAATAAAGAGCAATATGAGCAACTTGTAATGATCTGTCTTAACACTACAATGAAACTGTGGTACAGGAAAGGACTTCCCCATTCTCTCTCTCCCCAGGTTTTCTTGATTTCCATGGAAGATAACCTCTTTCTCCCATTCTTAAAGCTCTCCGTTCGTTCCCCCAACTCAGATCTTCACTCATCATGCCCTAGTGCTGCTTCTTCAGGACTACCTTTCAAGTCTTTTGCTGAGCTTTACAGCCGTTAAGACTATTATTTCCTCCAGCACCACCACTGTCAGTCTTCCTTTCTGCTTCCAACATAAACTATCTGCAGATTTACCTTCCAAAAAATAGCTTATGACACTTTGGTGCTCAAAACTCTAAAATTCTCAAAAATCTAGAGGATTAAGTCAGATCAACCGTTTGGGCATTCAGAGCCTTTCATTATTACTGCTGGGTCTCAGTCCCATTTATTTCCAACAAGTTGATCTTACTGAACCCTTTTTGTTGTAGTCACTTGATTGTAAGACACCAGTGACATAAAAACAGCCTTTCAGGGCAAAAAGAGATGTGCTACTACACTAAAAGCACGCCTCAATTGTAAGATACATTCTAAATGCAGAAATTCTGGTAAAACTTCACTGAATAAAATTCCAGCCATGATTCAAATAAGATGATAGTCTAGTAAAAAAACAAAAACAGAAAGCAGAAAAACACAGTAACTGAATGAGCTCCCTAAATTGATTGAGCTTTACATTTGGTTCTGGAATACAGTAGATAATTCAAAATGCAGGTAAGCAATAATACATTAAACATTTGTTGTTTACATTCTATACTCTGGTAAATATACTAGTACCCACCTTTCTTGGGAGCGTAGGAGGGCGAGGCGGGAACAAATTACGAAGGTAATTTGAATTAATCCAGAAACATACAGTTCCTGTTACTAAGATTCTCTTTTCTTCAGAAACTTGAAAGCAAATCTTATTAAAATAAATGTGAACTCACTGCCCTTTACCAATATCAGAAAAATATTTATCTGTTAACTTCTTTGCTATCTATCTCTGCCACTAGGAAGTAAGCTATATGAGGGTAGGACTATTGTTCACCAATGAAACCCAGGTGACCTAAAAAATACCTGGAACACAGTGGGCACTCAAAAACATTGCTGAATAAATCTGCTCTGCAAATCCATCACCTCAAGATGACAGAAGAGAAGGTGCTTGCTTGCTCAACCGCAAGTATTACTGACATTCGTGCAGTCAAGATAGAAGGGCCTTTGTCTCCAATTCGGGCAGAACTCCAGCAAATGGTTTATTTCCCAAACTCAATTTATTTCTTTGTCTAATTTTCCATGCAGCTTACTTCTGCATATGTCAGGACGATTCTGTTAGAAACTGGCATTGGAACTAAACTGTCTTTAGTAGGCTTTGTGTATCTCCTCATCTCAACTATCTTTAAAAAATTTATATGTACCTTAAAATGTACATTAGTTTCTAGGCATGGATCAGAAGCAGCTACTGTCAATATCAAACAAGTAAGATTTGTTATTTCACAGATAAAAAGGGAAAGAATCCAGGAGGCCACACTATACTGAAGAAATTTTTTCTAACATCCTTTGGTGTCATGACACAGTGGCTAGCAAACAGCTGCAACAAAGGACACTATTACCCATAACTTTTTTTGTTTTGGTTAAAACCATCAAGGCATGACCAAAAACTACTTTTTTATACTTGACAGTGATATACTGTTTTCTAGCTTTCCCAATATTAACTCTTCAACGTGAGTAGATAATTTAGATTTATATGACTATTAACAAAAAAAAAACCAAAAAAAAACCCTCAAATGTCAATGAGAAACCTGCCAAATATCTTCTTCTTTTCCTTTCTAGTATTTTGCTAATTCAGGCAATATGGAATAAATAAGAGAGAAATGGTACACCAATTGTTTATTTTCACTTATAATACTTTCCCCTAAAAAAAAAAAAAAAAAAAAAAATCACAGCCATCAGTATGCAGTCCAAACGTACACTGTAACAAAACAAACCAAGTACTGAAAATCCACTGTCCAAGTATTAGTGGTTCCAACAATTCTCTCCTTGTCATTAGTATCCTCATCAGCAAATACACTGTGATGCTCTATCTTAAGAAAGGTTTCCCTTCAAACAGTGGTTTCTCAGCTCTCCTATACAGAACATTTTAAAAGCATTATCTATAATGGTTTCCTCAATTCCTTCCCTCCCATTCTCTCGGGAACCCACTCTAATCAGAATTTCACTCTTCTTCTCCCTCTAACAAAACTATTCACAAAGGTCTCCAACAACCTCGGCCCCGCCAAACCCAATGGTCAAGTCTGCCTTCATCTAACTTACCCTGTCTGTAGCCTCTAACACAGCTGACCATTCCTTCCTCTCTGAAACACTTTCTTCATTTGCCTTCCACATATCACACTTTCGTGGTTTTCTTTCCACTTCACTAGTCATTCCTTCTGAATCTCTTATCTTTATCTCCAAGCCTTGCAATGCCTCAAGGCTTAAATTCCACCTGAGTCCCCAGCATTCCCCACTCCTTTCCTCTGCTGCATTTTTCTCCTCAGCACTTAACATTATAGGACATACAATATACTTCATTACTGTTTTATTTTCTGTCCCACCCACCAGTCTTACAACGAGGTTAAGAATTTTTGTCCATTTTTGTTTAGTGTATTCCAGTGCACAGAACAGATCTAGCTCATTATGGGAGCCCAATGAATATTTGTTGAATGAGTAAATGAATGAACAAAACCAAAAGTGACTAAAAATAACAGCTACTTTGTACTCCAATAAGCAAGTTACATAGACTTCATCTAACCCTCAAACAACCCTATGAGATCTCTGAGGCTGGGGGGTGAAGGGGTTTTTCACATGCTCGGAATCACAAAACTACTACATGGCAATGCCGTGACTCAAACCTAAGTTTATCCTCTGCAAAGTCAGTGCTCCTGACTACTACGTGGCATTCATTTTACTGGAGTATTATTTCATTAGTTTCGGAATAAATTCAACTGTGCTATTTGAAGAGTCGGCAATTAAAAGTTACCTACAGTTGTGAATTAATCTCCACTTTCTCTGTGAAGACATTCATTTAGTAACATCAATTTAAAAATTTTCATGGAGATTCTTATTTAAAAGGAAAGCATTCCACTGCCATTTTAATGGTAAGAGTACAAATGAGAAGGCACACCACTCTCCTTCGAAGTGTTGAAGGTAACAGTTAAGCGTCCTCTCTTCCCTTTCTATTGAAAAGCTCAAGCCAGTGGTTTCCAAACCTGGCTGAAGAGTCATCTAGGAGCTTTTCGTTTTTTGAAAATAAGATTCCCAGGCCCAACCCCAGAGCAACTGAATCAGAATCTCTAGGAAACAGGGTTTAGGAACCTAGTATTTTTTAAAGCTCCCCAGGAAACTCTGGTGGTTAGCCAAGTTTGGAAAACACTAGTTAAACGAATCAAAGTTGGCAACAAACTAATACCTCTATCTGAGCATCTGGCTCATGGTTTAACAATGACCAAGTCTCACTGGTACTGACCTTCTTGGAAAGAGGAACGATGCTGTTGGGTCGAACAAGTCTCCGTTTCTTACAGCTCAGAACAGGACGTGTTCGGGCTGCCACACAGGTGCCATCAGTTGATGAAGAAACTACATTCAGTCGTTGCTTTTTATGTAATTGTTCCTCAGCATCAGAACTGTCAACCGGAATGTGGTCTGCCAAGACAGGCTGAAGACTAGACAGGAGAAGAACATTCACCTCTCAGAAGATGGAAGGAGACAGAGCCTCTAATACTGGTTCAGCCTCCCCTACTTGCAAACGTTCACAGACACAAACCGGTATTGTGTGCAGAAGCATCACCTGACACTGATGCCTGCTGATCTAATTGTGTGTGCAGTGTCTGTGATTATTTGTAAGGCTCTTGGGGGACACTGCCTCCATGTCCAGAAAGTGCAAAAGTCAGTAAGGGAACTCAGGCTTTCGTACCGTGTTTCCCGAACACAACACTGGATCTTATATTAATTTTTGCTCCAACAATCTACATTTATTCATATAAAAAATCTACATTTATTCAAACAGTCATGTCTGGCTGACGAGCTTAACTGGGGCTTATGTTTGGGGGTAGGGCCTATTTTAAAAGCATCCTGGAAGGCCGGCCGGGTGGCTCAGTTGGTTAGGAGCTTGCTCAAGAGGCAAGCTGAGCTGAGCAACAGCAGTTCGATGCCCAGCCAGAGCTGAGCTGCCAACAGGTGGCACGATCGCTCAGCTTTAAAAAAAAAAAAAAAGGCATCCTGCACAAAATCATGCGAGGGCTTATTTTCCAGTTAGGTCTTATTTTTGGGGAAACATGGCAGTGATTAAGTTCTCTTCTATAACAGAAATACAAATAAATCAAGTCTAGAAAATTGCAGCTGATAGTAAAACGATAAATTTTGCAAATGTTAATGAGTTGCCCAGGAATCAGTTCTCCCATGAAACTCAACTTTTAGGGATATGCACACACTGCTCACTTGTAGAGGGGTTCCTTGAACTTTCAGAAATAGATTTATAAACACAGCCTTTAGGGATCTAATCTGTTCAAGAGGATTTTATGTAAACACTTCTGAGGAATTCTACCCACACAAGGACCAATCACAATGATTCACAATAACTGTAGGACCTTTTATTTTTCTCCATGCTGTGTCGAATTTAAGCCTCAGGAAATAAAAGGGAAATACATTAACATGCAAATTAAAATACAGTTGCTACAGCAGGAGACATGCACAATGTTATTAAGTGATAAGGTTTCGGCCTCTTTAACCAGTGTTAGTTTTGGCTAGGAATAACTAAGAGCCCCAAACTCATCTTTTATAAGCCTACTGAAGGTAAGGAGGAGGAGAGAGAAAACTCACGTGTTAATCACTCCATTGACAGGTCTCAGTGCGCCACATGATTTGGTAGATAATGGATCTGAAGGATGACCAGAGGCACCATGGTTTTCCAGTGGCTGAGAAACAGACTCGACCTGAAGAAGAAGAAAAATAAAAATATACTATCAATAATATTTAAGCAACAGCACCCAGACTGAGAAGCAGCACTATCGCATTTAAATGAAACACCTCAAGTTTCTGATGACCATCTTCAAAGACAAAACTCGTATGACTGAAGAAAAAAGAATGAAGAGAATAAGCTTATGCTTTGGGGAGAAGGGGAGTGTAGAACCAAAATATTTAGCAGACTACAAGTATTGTGTGCCTACTGATAGGGAAATGACCTAATGATCCATGGAACAGAAATCTAGCAAAACAATTACATAGTAACAAGAATTTTCAATTAAGGGTCAAGAAGAATACATACATAACTTCACTTGTGGCGACAAAGAAGAGGAAAATTAAATGTACTTAATTCTGCTTAACTTCACAGTGTATGCTGGAAGCCTGTTTCCAAAGAAATCACACTTTGTTTAAAAATACATGTATATTTCTATGTTAAAGAAATAGGAGAAAAAAAAATCAGTAACATCTCAATAACTAATTACCTAATGCTGTCAGGTAGTAAGTATCGTCTTTGGACTATACAAATCAAATATATTCTTAGAATATATAGTAAAATGAAAAAAAGGGAGGTGGAAAGAATCTGGAAAAGTTTTAATTTCAATATTTCAAAACAAATTACACGTTTACCAGGCTCATAAGGGATAGGGAGAGCCAAGAGATTTCAGTCATATGAACTCTCCGAGGTACAGGGCAATAACACACACAGACGCAGTTATCCCTTGGCTCTGGGGGGTGCTGGGATAGCACAGAACAGCTGTGGTCCTTACACTCAAAATGACTTGGGGCTGTTCTGAAATTCTCCTTCCTGTTACTGCTACCACTACAGATCAAAGTCAGTATTCTGAAGCTGAATTCTATTTACCAGTATTGCTGAATTTCTTTTTGATCTTTATACACCCCAATGAGAAAATTCCAAAGGATATGCAGACCTGAGAGCAGTTGTAGACAACTATCAAGAAAGGATAACACATTGGGAAGCTAATTTAAAAAATTTAATATCCAAAAAGATCAAAGTAGTACACAACGCAGACAATACATACAAGTATACTACAATGAGTGAACACTGGGAAAATGTTCTATCTTCCTTTTTAGTGACCCTGTACATCTACTATGGTATCACAAACATCTTGAACAATTATATTAGTCAATGATGCCCAAATTATGGTAAATTTGGCACATACACACTCATTGCCTTAAATACTACACTAATTTCCTCTTGGAAAACAATGTAGTATTAAGTGGCAGGAATTATAAAGCTGTTCACATCCTCTTTCAAAGTATTTTATTCAATCCTAAATACCTACCTTAAAGAAATAACTCAACCAACACCTCTCCCAAAAGCTTAAACACAAAGTAATAATTTCAATTGAAATCTATCAATAACCTAAACATTCAAGATCTGGGCACAGTTATAAATTGTGACTACACCAAATCAGAGTACTAAAAATAATCATAAATGATATTTCTTCTTCCTTTATGCCAGAAGAATATTTACAGATAAAATAACAGTCTTCTAATGATTTTGGAAAAGGGTTAAATGTAGATAACTTTAAATATAATTTGTGGTGACTAAAAATGTACGTACATAAATAATGAAAAACAGTGTTAACAGTGTTATAGAGGTAAAACTATTCTGACATTTTCTTTTTTTTTTTTTTGAGGGCAGTGTCACTGGCTCTCATATGTGGGACCCGAACGGGGGACGCTGGCTTCCCAAGCCAGCGCTTAACCACCGCGCCACTTGGCCGGCCCCCAAATTTTCTTTAGATAATGTTTTTACATTAAAAAAAATAGAGGAATCCAAATCTTCTGTTCAGGGGGAAACCCCCAAAGCCCAAACAAATATTACAGTGTGACAAAGGACTGGAAAATCAAAAGGATGTAAAATGCAGGTTGGCGTTAACCAGCAGGTGTAACTCCAGGCATATTACAGCTTTCCTAGGATTTCAGAAATTCTGGTTAGATGAAGAAGTTCCTTCTCAATGTAAAAATGCTGTGACTATGGACTTGTTGCTGGTATCCTGATCTTAAGAACTTCTTTCAATTTTACATTCACTTAAAATAACAAGTTTGAGTATTAAATTATGGCAGAGATGTGATTTATATATCTGCATGTTCTACAAAGGTGCCATATTTAAGTAACAGGCTGACTTTCCATTTAAGAATTTTGTAAGGAATATAGGGGAATTAACTGCAAGGACACCTGTCAAGACAAAATATCGCCATTTTTTAACAAAATCTCATTTCCAAAAAAATTTCTTTCTTATAGAAAGTCTGAAGGAAAAAAGTACAAATAAATCACCAGTAATCTGACCTCCTAGAGATAACTACTGCTAATAGGTTGTTATATATATATATATATATATATATATATATATATATATATATATATGCCATTCATCTTCAATGTGAATTCTATTGATTTTCTTAGAAACCCAAACTTTCCTGGGGGTAATTCAGTCCCGAAATTAAAACTGAAGTCAATACATAAAACATGCCTCAGTACAGAAATGTCTGTGAAGGATTCAGAGGCACACAGCAATCAAGCAGGACCGTCCTCAGAGAGGCAAAGGGCCTGGATTCGTTCCAACCATACAAGGAAGCACAGAATATTCAGGAAGGACCTGCTTAGAGACCCTGGGATATCCTGTAATCACTCAAATCCAAAAGCAGGGCATTGGGGCACCCATGCTCATCACTCATTCTCAAATGCAAAGAGCTTAAAATATTAATCCCAATCCTCCAATATAGTGTGACCCATCTGGAAAACAAAAACACAACTCACAAACACATGTAGTTTTACTTAGAGCTCCTTAAATGCATCCACACCGCCTAAGACACAGCGAACACTCCCTTATCCTATAATTCAAAAGGCTGCAAAGACAGAGGGTACAAAAAACTTTCAAACACTCCACAGATATTAAATCCACATACTAACTTAAGCTTGATCATACTATTGCAGTAATTTACATCATTAATATTTCTGGGAAAACTAAAGCATGACTCAGGCAACTGGCATCACCCAATGGGAAGCTGTAAAAACGATGAAAGAATTTAAGGCCCTCACATCCAGAAAGCGGGTGTATTATAGAGCTTCTCTTGAAATTTGATGTGATGTTCAGATCCACTCTGAGGGAACATGCATCCCACAACCAGAAAGAAGTAAAACAGCTCAAGTGGTGGCACAGAATGCTTCTGTGATCCCCCCTTTCCCAAGGCAAAGAAAGCCCCAGAGGATCTGACCTTTGAGGCAATCTTAAAGACAGCAAGCGGGTTACTGAAGTGATTTCCCCCTGAAGGAAGGGGCCAGGTGTACTGAATAAAAAGATAAACACAGCAATGAGATTCAGATTTGTTATTCATATAAAGAATGCATCTGAATCATTACTCCACGCTGTTGGCCAGACCAATTAAGTGTGACAAGGAGCACTTAAAGAAAAGCTAGATTAAATTAAGGTTCTATGGAGTAGATTTTTCTAGGGGTCTAAGAATCCGTCCATTAGATTTATTTTACCGAAAAGCAGATAAAGTAATGGGGTGATAACCCAAGGCACATACTTAAAAACACAATGAAATTAACTCTACCTGCAAGGTATGTGTGTATCTTTACTTTAGACAGTCAGTCAATACCACACCATAACTTCTTCAAATATTTCCTTAAATGCACCACACTGTCCAGAAAACTTAACAGTTGTGTTTTGGTTAGTTACTGCCTTCCTGACAAACATCAAAATGGAAAGAAATGGCTAACTGCGTGTAACGAATTCAACTTTTATTCCTAGGTCAAAATAAATTAGCTTTTGACTTTATATGAATTATTTCATGTTATAAACTCCCCATCTCAGTGACAGTCAGCACAGTCCTGTTAAAAATCACCAAGATGGGCCGGCCGAGTGGCGCGGCGGTTACGTGCTGGCTTGGAAAGCCAGAGGCCCCGGTTCGGGTCCCACTTATGAGGGCCAGTGACACTGCCCTCAAAAAAATAAAAAAATAAACCAAAACAAAACAAAAAATCACCAAGATACTGCTGGTCCCCAAACAGGATACTGGTCATTTTAATGAACTAGCACCATGGCCAGGAATTGTGCTAAATTGGTGGTGGTAGAATGTTCTGAAAATCCCACTTTCACCAAGTTTCTTATCTAGGCTTCAATTTCTGCATATGTAAAATGGGATTACATGCCTTACTTTTCCTATGTCTGTATGCTGAGGTTAAACGAAAATCTATATATAATTATGAAAATCTATATAATTATTCATTTAAAAAGTTTGAATTAGCATAACAACATTGTTGCAGGTCCAAAGGCTACTAACACCTAAGATTTATATTTACCAACACTGTTGAAAATACACATCTAGGCTTTAAAGAAATACAATAATTGAAAAAATAGTCTTATAAATTCTTATCGCTCAACTTATTTATCCACAGCCCAATGTGTTTTAAAAAGTCTTAAATGGTCAGTTTTTTTTAATACTGTGCATCAAATATTCCCTCACCAGTATCTATCCCTCTACTACTCTCTATCTCAAAACCCTCACTGGGCCAACGCAAAGCTCAAGGAAAAAGAACATTGTTCCTGCTTGACCAACAATAGGAAGATTATACCTAGAACAGTTTACATTTTTAGCATGCTTCTTCTGAGAAGGCATTAGTCCTTCATTTAATAGTTCACTGGTTACCCTCATCACTTCCATAAGCAAGGAAAGCGTAAAAAGAATGAAGCTTATTTTACAAACAGAAACAAACAAAAATAATGAAGCCATTTGTCAAAAGCCACAGAGGCAATGCTTTTAACTAACAAAACAAAAGCCTCACTTTCAAATCTAGCCTTTAAAAAAATATTTACCTAGTAATTACCTTTCCTATAAGAAAGGAGATATAATATACACTTATCTGCTCATTTGTGCAAAAGAAATTTTGACAGCATAATCCAAAAAGTAATGAAATTGGCTGTCTACAGGTGGTGGGAACAGGATGGAAAGAAGTGGGAAATAGGGACAGGATGGTAGGGATGATAACCTTTTGTATCGATATGAGTCTCAGAACTGCAGTAATGTTCCACATACTCAAAAAATAAATAAGAAAGATCAACTACTGTGTGTGCGTGTGGGGGAACACAATAAGTGGGACACTGCAGTAACAAAAGAATCTAACTGTATTACAAAACAATTACAGACAGGTGTGAGGAAGAAAAACTAACCTAAGTACAACTTCAGAAAACAGTCTTTTGGCTGTATATTACAAGGCTGACAGACGGTACACCATACTGTACTCTGGTGGGTAAATATATTTCTCACAGGGCTATGAGCTGGCAATTATGAAACTATGTGGTATCAGGCTTGAACAAGTAAGATTCAGTAAGGAAGGGGGAAGGCTCTGATGTTCCGGACTGGTACTATCATGAACTCATGGTTTCTAACATCCATACACAGATGGGTAGATAATGAAATACAGATGTGTGTGTATATGCAGGTGTTAGCATATACTTGTATATTTAGTCCCCAGCTTAGTCTGACACCAAATAGCAATGAGAACAACTAGTACCCACATCTTGGGTTTCAAAATCCTGTTCTCCAATAAAAAGAATCAGGGCTGGAGAAGGCGAAATACAAAATGAACTTGGAACATCTTGTGATGCCAGGAAGTGAATGCTCAAATAAATGACGGGAGTATGACGAAAGGACACAGGAGCCAGTCTGAAGAAGGTCCCAATGCCAAAAGTTGAGGCAACTGGAGCAAATGAATGAATGATAGTAACAGATGATAATCTATAAAATAAATATCCATGAATTCATTCTGACATAAACAACTGAATGACTACATAAACAATAAAGGAGAAAAGACAACTCTTCTTACCAGAATTCTAACTAACAAATGTAAAAATTAGAAAAATCATTTAGTAAACACGACAGTGATAACTGTTGTAGGCAAAAACCACCAGTGGATGATAAAATTGTGGACTGTAGTATAATGAGCAACAGAATGTTTCATATTATCTCCCAAGAGATAGCCATTCGTTACAAAGGAAAAAATACTAATAATGGAGAAACCTGGCAGGCACCAACTTAAACAAGTGAATAAAGCTATCATTTCCAATGCCATGTACCGTTAACATGCGCACCGAGAAGGGCAGTTTATCACTTTTGTGGTATTGCTGCAAAAAATAACCTCTAATGATGAGAAAACATCGGGCAACTCCAATCTGGGCAACATTATACAAACTAACGGACCAGTACTCTTGTGTCAAGGCCATGAAAGACAAAGACTGAGGCATTCTCACAGATTGGATGGAGGAGACCAAAAGAGATATAACAACTACAAGCAATGAGGGATTTTGGACCAAAACACGGACATTAGAAAAATGAGTGATATTCAAACAAAATCTGTATAGTACTGTATCAATGTTAATTCCTGATGTTGATCACTGTATATAAGTTATGCAAGCTTCTAACACTAGAGAAAGCTGGTTGAAGGATATGTGAGGAACTGTGTATTACTTTTGCAACTTTTATGTAAGTAAAATCATTTCGTTAATAAGTTTTAAAAAAAGAACAAAGAAATATTTACTCAGCATTAATAAAGCAAATGTCATTCACATGCAAATCTGTTATCAGTCTACAGCTTCCTGTCACCTAAAGATAAAGTGTATAAGCTCATTAAGATAATTACAAAATCCATTATGAACTGGCCCAATCATCCAATACTCCTTCACAGACAAGTTTTTGCGGTTCCTCAATAGTGCCAGACTCTCTCTCAAGCCCCTTTTACATTATACATGCAGTGCCCTCCTGCCAGGCCATCCTGTAGCAAGCCCACAGGACCCACCGCTAAGTATATCTTTCCCGATGAAACTACCTTTCCTGACCTCCCCCCTATTAGAAGAAGTGAGAATTCTTCCTCCCTCAAGTCCCTTTATATGCCTGCTGGAAGAACACGAGCCCTTCAAGGGAAGAGACATCTGGTTCTGCTGATAGGTGTTTCCTAGACACACAGTGAAGGATGAGACAACAATGAGGTGTTTGTTTTTTGTTTTTTTGTTTTTGAGGGCAGTGTCACTGGCCCACATATATGGGACCTGAACCGGGGCTGCTGGCTTCCCAAGCCAGCGCTTAACCACTGCGCCACTCAGCCGGCCCAACAATGAGTTTTTACCAAGTGTTTGTTATAGACCAAACACCGTTATACGCACATTACACTTATTCAACAGTTAATCATCAGCAACTTAAAGAGATAATAAGGTACAGAGCCACAATGTTAACTAGGGACCCTTCAGGTAGATATGTTATGGAAATTCAACACTGGGAGTGAACCGTAATATGAACTATGGACTTTGGATGACTGTGATGTGTCAGTGCAGGTCTGTAAGTTGTAACAAAGGTGCCACTCTGGTGTGGAATGTTGCCCATGCGTGAGACTATGCACGTGCGGGAGCAGGGGTATGTGAGAAATCTCTGTACCTTCTGCTCAATTTTTCTGTCAAACAAATTGCTCTAAAAGAAATAAAGCCTTAATTTAAAAAAAATCAAATACATTAATATTTCTGCTTCAAAAGGTATGGGTAACTAAAAATATAAACAGTCTGGGCCGGCCGAGCGGCGCGGTGGTTAAGTGCTGGCTTGGGAGGCCAGCGGCTCCGGTTCCACATGTGAGGGCCGGTGACACTGCCCTCAAATAAATAAATAAATAAATAAATAAATAAAACAAAAATATAAACAATCTTATAAATATATTACTTCAGGTCAAATTTTGCCATGAAATGAGTCTGATGCAGAACTTGGTAGGGGGAAAAAAAACACTTTTGGTTTTCAGAGATGTTTGCATTTTGGAAATGCAGGTAAGGAACTAAGGACTTGTATTATTATTCCCACTTTACAAAAGACGGTATGGCAAGTGTGGGAGGAAAAGGGTTCTGCAAATGTCAGTAGGGTCAGGGCAGTCGGTAGTTTTGCACTGATTTTTTGTTTAGTCATCTATCAATTACAAAGTGAGAAGTGCTAAAATTTCCAAATATGGTTATGGATTTTTTTTTTATTGCTTTTGGGCTTCATGTATTTGAAGCATCCACTTTTATGACTGCCTTCTGGATAAACTGACCCTTTTCATTGTAAAATGTCCTTTACCGCTGGTAATACTTCTTGTCTTAAAAACGATTTTGCTAATATTAATATACCCACAAGAGCTTTCTTATACTTACTGTTCATAAAATATATCTTTTCCTGTCCTTTTATTCTCCAGGGATCTGAGTTTCCAATTGGTATTATTTGCATTCAACCTAAAGAAATTCAAGTACAGATATTCTGCCAACAAATTCTCTCAGCTTTCCTTTATATAAAAATGACTTCATTTCACCTTAATTTTTAAAGAAAAAAATGTTTTTGCTGTTGTAGAATGTTGAGTGGCAACCCCCCATTTTAAATGTCATTTCACTGTTTTCTGCCCTCCATTGTTTCTGATAAGAAGTCACCAATCCTTATCAATATTCACTTATTTGAAATATGAGTATATCTTCCTTCCTTGTTTCCAAGATTTTCTTCACCTAATTTTCAGCACTTTATACTTCTCATACTTACTATTTCTAAGTTTCTTGAATCTGCAAATTGGTCTTTTTCATTCAAATATCTAGTGATTATTTAAAAATTTTCCGCCTATACCATTCTCTCTTTCCTCCTTCTGGAACTTGAACTATACATTTTTACTATTTCCCCAAGACTATGTTTATTTCTGAACATTTCTATGTTCAGTCTTTCCATTCTTTGGAATGGATAATTTCTACTGATCTGTTCTCATGTTCACTGACCCTTTCTTCTGTAGTTTTCAATCTACTATTAACTAAATTTTTTATTTGGATAGCGAACATTGCAATTCTACAATTTTTGTTCTACAGGTTCCATCTGATTTAGTTTTCATTTCTCTACTGAGATTTCTCCCATGTGTTTGTGCATTACTTTTAAACCTTCACACATTTTTATTAAGTGCTTTTTAAGTCCTTATTTCCTAATTCCAACCTCTGAGTCATTTTAGGATCAGTTTCTATTGAATACCTTTTTCTCATGATTAAGGGTCACATTTTTTTGTCTATTGATATGTTTAATAAATTTTAATTGTATACAAACATTGTATATATGATATGCTGTAAAGAGTCTAGATTCAGTTACTTTTCCTTGAAGCGTGTTGATTTTTGCTCTAGCAAGCAAATTTCTAATTGGTTAGAAACCAACTCAATCTTGACTTTGTGGAGCTGGTTTTGTGCTTTCATAGAAACATACTGGAGTCTATTTTGGATTTTTCCTCAATTCTATGGTGAGCCCCACAGTCCTGGGAAAGTCTTTTAACTTCTATAGCATGAGGCTTCTTTGGTCAATGTTAGGCCCAAGGTGTTTACCAAGTCTTTTTGGGATGCAAACTCCAAATTCTGTCTTCCCTGCAGTGGACAGTGACTTCATTCTCTGCTCAGCTTTCAGCCCATCAACTGTTATTTCTACTAAGCTCTGTGAAATCTTCCTTGAACATGTGCAGTTCAGGGTTAGCTCAAGATCTGAGAGGAACTTATGGAGACTGTGGAGCCATGCCCCCGCCTCCTCCCACGACTCCCTCTTTGACACTATTCTCCCTCCCTCAATTTCTAGCTACTTGGCAGCTGTGAACTCCATCCTCTGACAATACACAAGCCAATGAGATTGTGGCTCTCTAGGTGAGTTCTAGATACCCTGTGCCATATGGACTGCAGAGGCCCTCATCTTGGAAAATATTTTTTGTCTGAAATTTTGAACTTCTTTGGAAATTTTTAAATGCATTCTTCATCTACCTAGTAACATGCAGAAGTTCCAAGTTAGCTCTTTTTGTTCATTATTTCTGTCTTAACTGGGGAAAAGGGGACTACTGTTTATTCAAGAGAGGGAAGAGAGAGAAGAGGTAAAGGGCATGTTTCTGAACACTGGAGAACAATTCTCAAAGGCTTTTTACATTCCCTCTTTGCAGGAAACACACCCTCTCCGTTCAAAAGGCTTTTTATTTCATATCAGAATTTATTAGTGCGGTTTATCAGTAGCTGCAAAGCCAGAAGCCCTTAGTTTCTCTCTACACACTCTTACCTCTCAAACTGCCTTTGAATTAGAAGTCAGACTGAAGGACTTTGGGCTGGGCAGGTGGGGGTGGTGGTGGTTCCCTCCTTAGATCTTCCCTTCCTCTCCCCCCATTACTTCATAAAAACATAATCCACTTCTCCATCTCAGGGAATATTCCTTGCTTGTCTAACATGGCTCAAAAAAGGCTTGCCCAGGGCCGGTTGAGTAGCGCGGTGATTAAGTGCTGGCTTGGGAAGCCAGTGGCCCCGGTTCGGGTCCTACATATGAGGGCCAGTGACACTGCCCTCAAAAAAAAAAAAAAAAAAAAAAGTCTTGCCCATAAATTCAGTGGTTTTGACACAGGATGGGCCCCTTAGAAAACTTAATTTCAGCAACATCTGTACTGTGCTTATAACCAAAGCACATACATGTAGGTTTTGTTTTAAAAACAGTCGTTCAACTTGGAAATGAGGCAGAAAGATGATTATGCGTTCTTTCAGTGTAACACTGGAACATTATCTAACAAGCCCACCTAAGGGTCATATGACTCCATAAATTATTTAACTGTTTTACTTATTATTTATAAGTGATAACGCCCAAATGCCTCAAGTTGGATGTTTATTTTTAGAACATTAATGAGCGAAAATTGATTTGGTCTAGTTGAAAACATAACTCCAAAGATTATGACTTTATTATTCTGTAGGACATTAATAAGGTTTGAATGACCACATATACAAATCAGAGTCTCGTATCAAGATACTCTTACCAGTTCTGCCACCATCACGATTCCCTCCTTAATCAGGTAGCACACACTTCTTTGAGAATTATGTCTAACTTCTTTAAACTATATTTTGACAGTTTAAAAATATCCTGCTTTTTAATCCCAATAAGTTTCAGAAATGAAAATACGAAAATAAACACAACAAAAAATACCTCTGACATAATTTTTGAATCACATTTCTATTTCAGAAAAAAATGGAGAATAGGATAGTTAAATGTGTACTTGAAAATTTACAATAGCTCTTGTCAAGTGTGACCTAAGATTTTTAAAAACAAAATTGAGAAGACAAAATACAAGTCACTTTTCAAAAAAAACTGGCTAACAAAAAGGCAAAATTAAATAGTGCACTCTTATAATGAAAAACTTTTCCTGGCAACTGATGTATTAGGTACATTTAAAAAATGATGGAACTCCTTAATGTCTTTCAAGGAATATGCTTTGCAGCCCACCCACCAATACAATAAACAATGGAAATGTACTGCCTTCTGTCTGCCTTTCTGTTTCCTTCAGAAAGTAAGACACTTTCTGAAGGCTTTTCTGAAAGCATGTTTAATTCATGAGAAACAGAGAGATTAACCTCTCTCCTTTCTGTATATAGTGACAGAATATACTTATTTTCATAATTTTTATTTACTTTACTGAGTCAAAAAAGCATTCTACTGCACAATGTAGAAACTTCCATGGCCATCACAATGAGGAATAAGAAAGAGAGATGGTCCTGACCTTCAAGAATCTTACAACTGAATATGTGTCATGCACACGTGAGTGAAAGGTGGGTCGGGAAAGGGCCAAGGCCCCAAGAGGAGTGTGCATGTGCGCGTGTTGAATGTGTATAAATATAACAATCAATAACAGTAAGATTGGTATGTTCTATCTTTCACAAGTGCTGAGGTAAGAAAAAACATGACTCAAGGAGATTACCTGAACATTTTTGGAAGTCCTAAAATACTATACACAAATATATAAATGTATACAAAACTTGCTCCCTATCACATATGCCTTACGTCTCATGTTTCCTGTAATTATCATACCACCAGCTGACCTTCCAAATTGTCCATGTTTTCTCTCTCACTTACAATAAATTTATTTTATCCTGGCTTAACGCAATCACTAAAACTGCTTCACAAACAACTTAAAAAAAAGATAGCATGTAATGAACTCACATTATGAATTGAATAGTGGCACTATTTGGCCTTCTGCTCTTTAATTTATTTAAAACTACTTTTCAGTTAAGAAACTATCAATCTCTTAACGTCTTTGCATTTCCCCCTAGCATCAGAGGCTTGCTTTCTTTAAGCTCTCTCAAAGTTAGTTTCTACCATATCATATGAGTTCCGGTTAACAATGATAATAACAAAGGATAACAGGCTTTGCTGATCTGCAGATGCAAGGAGACTAGCTGGTTTAACCCACAATTTAAAGAGCCAGCATTGCTCACTAACCTCCCAAACAACTGTTGTCACGGAACTTTGGAATTTCTAAAAAATTACAAATCAAGAAATGCTAAAATTTATAAAAGCCAGTGACTTTCTAGGTAAATTAAAAAAGTGATCGTGGAATTCAAAAGCAAAGGAAATTAATCTTGGTGTTGAGAGAAATAGGAAAAAGGAAGGAATCATGGAAGAGAAGAGATCTAAGCTAGGTTCCAGGATGCAGAAGATAACAGAAAATGACAACTCTGTCCTCATTAAAGGGAGACACTCACAGAAAACATTTTCAACATCTTTGTGAGTTAAACCTCTAGTCCAACCCTTTTATTTTATAGTGGCCCTGAAAGGTTACCTTACATGCTAAAGGCGCCAGAGCCACGCATTCTCCTGATCCCGAGGAATGCTCCTTCATGTCACAATGCTCTGGCTACACTGTCTTGCCAGTCAGTAGCTGCTTTTGAATTCTTGAGGTCAGCTACACAGATGTAAAAGGGGCCCTGTACTGCCCTACTCAGGAATCCAGGTATCAAAATGCCAAAGTGATAAAAGGGATACAGTACCCTTCCTTCAACCAATCAAGGATCCTAGTTACAGAGAATAAACTGTATGCTGATGTTACATCCTGAATTCTTACTCATTTCCCTTTTTCTGTGTTTATACTCACCAATTTATCATTTCCATGATCTGTCTTCACCTCAGAACTAAGTGGAGGAAGTAAGTCTGTTGCTGTATGCTCTGGGGGAGGCGCCTCCCCAAGAACTATCAACCCCTGCAGGACAGAGAGAAAAACAGCACAGTGAGTGGTACTGAAAGTTACTAATTTAATTTAAGAGTTAATGTTTAGTGGCAGGGAACTGGTTTACCACAGGCCTGCGCCCTCATCCTATGCTTTCCCAAGCGTTATTTTGACAAAAAGCCTAGCAGTAGCCATGAGTAAGGCCTGACTCAGACCCAAGCTTCCCTTTTCTTCCACTAGAATGCTCTGACCTACATGACTTGTTACCATTAAGCATCATTTAGTCTTATCTTCTAGATCTGGAATCTCTATCAGAATACGGTATTTTATGCTATAGTACAACTAGACCACATGGTATTAACAGCAGCAATGCAGCCCTTTTATTTAGTTAACTCGATCACAAATGTGGCTTGAGGATTATCAAACTGGAAGTGCTACAATTATAAATAATGAGCTAAAACATATAATGAGTAGCCAAAACTACTGGGTGAAACAAAGGTGGGAACAGTCCCTACAATATATTAGAAACCAAGAACTATTTTTAAAAAAACTGTTCCAAAGGCACCTGCTTCTCATAAGCATAAATATCACTCCAGATTAGTTTCCTGCTTGACAATTCAAATTCAGATCTTACATTCAATCCAGGAAATAAAAGAGTAAAACAAATTTACATGACTCCACAAATCCTCTGCATAGTCAGCATGGGCCAGGCTTGGTAAAGGCAGACGTTAACTTACTATGAAAAACAAACAAAAACAAAAAAACCACACACATGAATTCCCCCAAATTCAAGTAAAAGTGACCATCAGGTTAACAGAAAGACTGGGACACAAGTGACCAGGGCTTTGTGTCTTTGGTTCTCTTTCTCTGGTTTTAGAAAAGAAGGAGATCGGATGGATAAGAAACTCTTAACAGAAATTTTGTATTAGAATCACCTGGAGGTTATCAAACTATGACTACCCCAGGTCCAACATGAAATCTACTCAGAACTTCAGGAAGGAGGGGATGGGTAATCTGGGCTTTTAAATAACTCCCTTGGTAAATTCTAATGCATGCTCTAAACTGAAAAATACTAGACTCAACCAGGCTTTAAACAGCATGAGAATCCCCCAGAAAATATCCTAAAATACAAATTTCAGGGCCTACAGATTTTGACTATATCAATTTGAGCTCCGTAGGCCATTATGATATAGGCTCTTATGAGCCAGTGAACCAGATGATCCATCCATCCCTGGGTTTCTTTCTAACTCAAAAAGAGATGAAAAGGGTTGGGTAGGGGGCATTAGGAAAGGACAATGAAATTTTACCTCAGTTAAAAAAGAAAAGAGGGCCGGCCGAGTGGCGCGGTGGTTAAGCGCTGGCTTGGGAAACCACCAGCCCGGGTTAGGGTCCCACATATGAGGGCCAGTGACACTGCCCTCAAAAAAAAAAAAAAAAAAAAAAAAAAGAAATGGAAAACACTGTTTTCCTCTGAAAGCAAGAGAAACAACACTTACCTATTCTGGAATAAGACTATCTACACAACCCTATGTAGGAAATGAAGTGGAGGCTCCCAGAAAAGAGGAAAAGGTCATCAACTAAGCAAGAAACATTTGGCCTAGCCTTCAAAATGAGGCTTCTCTGACTAACAGAACTTCTGTGGCCAGATATTGGGTTGCCAGAAAAGTCATGATGCATTTTTGCAACAAAAAACAGAGAAAAAAATACATCATGACTTTTCCGACAACCCAATATTTTGTTGCCTCAATCACAAGCATAAGGTAGATCTCACAAACTTTACAATTTCAAAGTAAAAACTATTTGTAAAAGGCAGCTATCGTGCACACTATTCCATTCTCAAAATACTGCATTCAACATCTTCTCTGCTTATCAGCCTAAAGCACCCCCTTATTTCCTGTATAAAACTAGCCCAAACTCATCCTGTGATTCAAAGTCCCCACCTTATTTATCTATTTCCAACTACTTTCTGCAAATATTGTTACAGTTATACCAATCTCATTATGTCAAAAATGTATGAATGTATATGAAGTTGTTGCTGTTGAGAGGTGGGTTATTACAAAGTAGTATGTAAATAAATACAATTAAAGGTTACAATGCTACCTGGGGTCTTACACTTTTGTTCATATTGATTCTGCCCCTTTCTTATAATTATTCAAAATGTCATTTGTTTTTTCAAAGAGCTTGTCAAATCCACATACCACCTCCTTCCAAGAAAATGTCCCTGGTTAACTGAGGCCGGCTTTATGCACAATGCCAAACTTCCTCAAGTATGACTGTAGCTTTACCTGTGTATTTAAAAATCTCCTTTCCAGAGAAGAACTCTAGGCCAAATTATTTATTTCATTGATTGTTGCATCAATTTACTGTTTAAATGTTAACTAATGGTATAAGCTCCTTGAAGACAAGACAAAACACATTTGAGCCCTCCATATTCCCTAGCACAATCATATAGCCAGAAAAGAAATGTGTAACAATTACTTTTTGAGTTTTTATGTTAAAAATCTTTTTTGAGGGCCGGCCGAATGGCTCAGTTGGTTAAGAGCTTGCTCAAGAGTGTGAGCTGAGCTCTGAGCAACAGCGGTTCGAGGCCAGCCCGATCTGAGTTGCCGTTGAGCTGCCAAAAGGTGGCAGGATGGCTCAGCTTATAAAACAAAAAACAAAAAAACAAAAACAAAAAACAAAAAACAAAAAAAAAAAAAAAAAAGAGAAAAAAATCTTTTTTGGCTTGAACAAGAAAACATTAAGTTTATATTAAGTAGAGCCAGGGGCCTAAATAAATCCAACTTTTAGGTATAAAGTTACTCCCTCAAATATTTTAGGTAAGAAGTCAAGATACAACAATGTTTCCAAACAAAATTTTTTTTTTCTTAAACTATTAAGTAATTTCTAAAAACACCTCTCAGAGACTAAAAAGACAACCTCCCAAGAAAGCTTCAGAAGATTTCATAGGGACCATTTACTTGCCAATCATTGTACAGACCAGAGATGATGCAGGTCAAAGGTCATCTCAACAGGCCAATCCAGGGTAGAACTAGGGCTAAAGGCCAGGTCTAACTACTCTTTTGTTCTTCCTTTTGTTCATTCAAATCAAGCCATAATCTATCCATTCATCAACATTTTTTAGATGCTTGAGATATAAGACAGATCCTTTCCCTTCCTCCTCCCACCCTGTCCCAAACCCATCCCTGAAAATGCTTATAATCTAATTCTGCAGCAAAGACAGACAAACAACATGAGGAAGTAAATTTCATGTGATATAATACATTAGTGGGTGTTCAATGCTGAGAGAAAAACTAAAGGGCAGTGAGAGGATTAGAAATGGGAGAGAGCACTGTTTCATATTAGGCAGTCTGGGTAAACTGCACCGAGGTGATATTTGAGCAAATATTTGAAAAAGAAAAAACAAAGTGGGAACAAAGTTAAACTTAGAGATACCTGGGGGAAGAGCTCTTACATAAGTTTCAATGCTGGAGCACAAGCGTGACGATTTTAAGAACTGTAAGGAACTCAGATAGTCGGAGTAAAATGACTGCGTGGCATTTGTGGCAGGAGCCCAAAGTCAGAAAGGGTGGGCGGGGGACTCCACTGGCCTTGTCACTCAGGAGCATTCTACTTCGATTCTTAGATGGGAACTCACTGAAGAGTTTCAAGCAGAAGAAAACAATCTCATGGTTTACAAGGATCAATCTAGCCATTGTGTTGATGATGTGAAGAGTAGTGAGTGGTAAACAGGGCAGCAGAAAATAACAGTTGCTTGCTTGGACCAAAGTGATTGGATTCTGGATAAATATATTTGAAGACAGAACCAATCAGCTATGCAAATGTGCTTTTTGATATCTGAGGGAAGGGAGTCAGAGACCCAGACAAGGTTTCTGGCCTCTGCAACAAGAATGGAGCTCCCATTGGGGCTTTACAGAGGTCTACAAGATTACTTAAAACTCCTTAAAATACAATTAATAGCCATGAAGGCAAAGGTTATTATTAGCAAAGCAAACTTCCACTCCACACCTGTCATGGCAACCCCAAGCTGGGTTTCTCCAGCATTCTGGGTTTACACTAGGTCAATTCTGCATGGCTATGGCATCAGCCCTGAGTGGCAATAGCCTCAGGGCTATTGCACTCTAAAATAGACATCAACTGGCAGAGGCGAAGGTAAAAAGGCCAGGAAGACTCTCCCCATCCTCCATCACCACTCCCCAAGTCATAACAAGGATCATAACTGGGCTGCCCAGACCTAGAGAACTCCCAATTAAACTGGGATGCGTCACAGATGCATGCAGTTGTAATATATCTTTAATAAATAGATTATCCCTCTGTGGAAACACAAAGCTGTCCTACATATGTCAAAAAAAAAAAAAAAAAAAAAAAGACAGAAAAAAGAAAAAAAGAAGTAAAAAAATAACATGAACCAAAAGTGAAAATGTAAGAAATGGTAGAAGGAATTATGCTAAGCTTGATTATAACAACAGAGCAAAAGCAAGCAAGTAAAAAAAGAAAAGAAAAAGCCAAGTTGTATACATGGGTTTATTGCTCCCCCTTCACCAATTTCAGATAATGAACCGAGTCAAAGTACTAGATAAAAGATACTACACCTCTTTAATTTGTAATATAAAAGATGCAATTTCACATACTCACCCCCCTATTTCATTTTGAGTAGTTCAATATTCCCTACTTGTCTTAAGAGAAATCAGCGACCTGACTATAGACCAGAGCCATCCTGGGCTACCTAGAGAAGACACTGCCTTATAACTCTATCGAGATGGGACATCAATTCTGAAGACAAAGGCTTCTGCTATTCCCATCCAGCTCCTTTGCTGTCCACAAGCACCAATACTCTTTCACTTCTCATTCCTAATAATACCTCCCTCCTTAGTTAGCAATTGCCATGTAATTTCACAAATCAGTAAGAACAGATAAAAAAACGTGGATTTAAAAAAAAGGGACATAACACTTTGTACCAGACATGGACGCTGAAGACTGTGTTAACAGAAAAATCTTCATCAGTAACAGAACCACCTGCTTGGTCCCTTGTGCTTTTACACTCAGCTTTATTTACCAGCTATGAAATGTCAATAAATATGCTTGACAGAAATGGTGAAAAGCACATACCAGCAGAGTATGTCAGACAGAAAATGCTTTGGAGTCAGATAAATAGCCCTGAGTTCAAATTTAGCTTGGCCTCTTACAAGCCTGTAAATTGTCAGATTTGCTCTGTGCAGTCAACATACATGAATGTACCTGTAAGTGGTACACACTCAAAACAGGTTTTCTTTTCTCATCCAAGGCATGGGAGCATCTTTTTAAAAAAAAGCTGACACTGTAAAATTGTAAAAATATCAAAATATTGTGAAAAAAGTCACAATGGTATGGAGAAGAGTGCAGAGGAGCTCCTAGAAACTATATCCATCCCTTCTCCAAAGAGCAATAGGAATCATTATTCACCCCCCAAAAAAGACTAAAGACTCAATTAATCTGGAAGGTTAATACTAAACTTTTGCCAGAACAGAAAATGGTAATCACCCAGCAGCAGTTCTCAAATAATTTTCTTAAAGTGATGTAGCTATACCCTCAAATTCCCCATCCAAAGACAAACTCTACAGTTGACCACCAAACCTAAATTCATCTCATGAAAGGCGTGTGTGTGTACACACAAGTGTGTGTGTGTGTGTGTGTGTGTGTGGGGGGGGACTACATAACCCAGGAAACTCTTGGAGCAAGGTGGGAAATGGGAACACCAACCCACCTTAGTAAAATATAGGAGGTTAAACACCTGTTTCAATAACTCAAATAGTCAAACACACTACTTAACCTCTTTGACCCTCCATTTGTTTATCTTTAAATTTGTAAACAACAGTAAAACACTCAACACAGTGTCTGGTGCAGAGTAAATAGTCAAAGAATTCTATTCTATTATTATAGTGATACATGAAGGCCAAATGCATGTTAATATATCTTCTGGGGAAGTCCCACTGCTTATTTGTTATACCAGGTGGAATGATGTCCCCCCTAATTTTATGTCACACAGAACCTATTAACGTGACCTTAACTGGAAACAGGGTCTTTGTAGATGTAATCAAGTTAAGACAGGCCCTTTAGTGTGGGCCATGACTGCCAATATGACTGGTGTCCTTATAAGAGGGAGATCTGGACACAGACACAGAGCGAGAAGATGGTAATTGGAAGACGGAAGCAGAAACGTGAATGATGCAGCTATAAACCGAGGAGTGCCAAGGAGTACCAGCCCCACCAGAAACCTAGGAAGAGGCGGATTCTTCCCTAGTGTCTTCAGAGGGAGCATGGCCCTACCTATGCCTTGATTTCACAATTCTAGCTTCCAGGACTATGAAAAAATAAATTTCTGTTGTTTCAAATTTACCACCAAATTTGTGCTACTTTATTATTGTAGCCCCTCTAGCCCCCCGGGAACTAATACATTTGTTTTAAAATGACATTGTAGTGCTGGCTGAGTGGCGTGGTGGTTGGGAGCTGGCTTGAGGTGCCGGCAGCCAGGGTTCGGATCCCACATGTGAGGGCCAGTGACACTGCCCTCTAATAAATAAATAAATAAATAAATAAATAAATAAATAAATAAATAAATAAATAAATAATAAAATGACATTGTATAAATATTTAATCAAGTTGTGATTTTTTTTTGTTATTTTACTACTTATCGTTCTACTTTTATTCTCCCTGTCAGAATTTTGTAACAGACGTTGTGTATTCAGACTGCAGACAAAGAAAATGCATTAAAATCTAGAATGTCTTATTTTACGGATAATAAAAACAAGGCTCAGAAATGTTCAGTAACTTTTTTCCCAAGGTTATATAGCTATTATACGTGGTAACAAAGCCAGGACTAGAACAAAAATTACCAAGTCCAAGACTGGTGTTTCTTTGAACACTGTGCCCTGAATGATAAAACTCTTGGATAATCAACACACACACAAAATTCCAGAATTACTACTTTCCAGATATTTAGAAACATCTAAGACTTTTCAAAGTTTCCCCAAGCTGCTCTGTCGTATTACTGCTGGTTATGAGCTAAAGAATAAAGCAGAAACCAAAAGTGAATTGAGAGTATCTTCTCACACAGCTAGTATAACTGTAAACTGAGGCATACTCTCAGAAACCTCTGAAGTATTATCAAGAACATAAAGTACCTATGCTGTCACTTAGGAAAGGATGTTTACTACGCCATGTTTTGTAATACAGGCATACCTTATTTTATTGCACGTTAGATGTTGCCGTTTTATAAATTCAAGGCAAGGAGACCCTCCACCAGCAGAAAGATAAAGACTCACTTCACTGTGATACTCGCTTTACTGTGGTGGAACCGAACCTGCAATACCTCTGAGTACGGCTGTATTATTTTAATAAAGAGCATAATTAAAATAATCAATCAAGAAAATACAATGTAGCCATTAAAAACAATGTTTTCCCCCAAAATGACAGGAGAAATGCTCAGGGTCCCCTTGTAACATGTCCATGTTCAAAGAAATTATTTATATGCATAGAGAAAAAATAGTGGGAGAAAATATGCCCAAGTGTTCATAGTGGGTTAATTGTGAATTTGGGTTTGGTTTTGTTTTTTTAAAAAGACATTTTTGTGTTTTTGGAGTAGTTTTAGGTTCACAGCAAAATGGAGAGAAAAGTACACAGAAAAGTGTGTGTGTGTGTTATTTTTCTCTCCTCTTTTATACTTCTTTCAATTTTCCTAGTTTCCTAAGAATTGATAACACAGTATTTCATCAATTCTAAGATATATCTTTCACATCGCAACATCTTTCAAATCAGGATGCATCTTACAATTCATAGTATGAATTAATTTAATTGAAATCATTTCTTAGTGACACATAAAATGATGCGTCTTACAATCAATAGCATCTTCGAGTCTATGAAAGTAATTTTCTAATAGGGAACATAACATACATATATATGAACACACACATATTTATCAATGTCTATAAAACAGAACAACAAATATGACTACCATTGTACTAATCTCAGTTGTTACTAAGAGACTGTTGTTCTCAAATATGGAAATTCCCACTTAACTAGTGGCTATAAAACCTAGGAACAGACGCTGAAGAGGTGTCCCTGGCAGAGCAAGGCTGCTTCTCTCCTCGGAACAGGCACGTCCAGTCAGTCATCTCCTAGCCATTCTTATCGCCATTCCTGCTCACGTTCTACAAATAGCAATTTCCTTTGTGAAGAAAATCTCAGCAAAACAAAGTATTCATCACCCTTGGTGAATATTTTTAGTTTTAATTCCTCATTTGCTCTAGTTAATTTTTAAGTCAGTCAGTCAGGATTCAGTTTGTTCCCTATTGCAAGGAAACAAATATTTTCCTAAGAAAGCTAAGTTCTCTGGACTTCACCCTCAATCATAACAGGCTCTAGTGAACTTTTGGAGAATTATATATAGACTCACTTTAGGAGAGAAGCTGGAAGAACTGTCCAATGGAATTTCTGGAATAAAAGCTTAAAAGGGGACAGCAGAATTTTTACTTTATATGCTTGTCATTTTGTTCATCTTGTGAAGTAGTCATCCTTTAACTTTTGGCCTACTAATTAATTTAATACATAGAGTTCATGGTACAGCAATTCTCTTAAGGATTTGACAAGTAGTGAGGCAGGACAAAAAGATACTGTGACACTTGTTTTCAGTAGCAGTAGGCTCTTCATCTAGACCCACGTTTCCAGTCATGGAGCTCAACTGCATCTAGCTAATGTAAAAAATACCTTGCAAGAATGCAGGCTTCACAAAAGAAGGATTTTTATTCACCACTGTGACTTCACTAAGGAAAACAGTGCCTTAGCTAGTAGGCACTAGACTATTTGTTGAATGGATTTCTTTTCCATTGCACATCTATCCCTCGGTCAAACCCAAACTGAGCAGAGAGCTCTTTTCTAAGTTGATTTTTAAGAAGAAAAACTACACAGTGTCACTGTCAAAGATAAAAGCTGTGGGGTAATTATCAGCCCTTTGTAGATAGGACACAAGAAAATCAAAATCCTGGTCACCAATGTCTAATTTTGCCTGAACAATCTTTCAGGAAAAACGCTATTTTTTTTCTCAAGAAAGCAAGGGAAAATCCTCCATCATCACCACTTTTCTATAAATATAACAAATATGACAGCTATAGTCAATGGCTTACATTATGCAGTCTCTTTTTCTTGCTTCCTGTTAGCCCAGGTATACAAAATGCTTTGTTCTAAACACATGTTCAATCTAACATTATATTCTGGCAGTGCTGTTTGCACTATACTAGGTAGGCAACATCAGGCTCTTAAACAAATTAAACCACTATATCAGATCATATTAAACCATTCTCTTTGACATAGTTAAGAGTTATTATTGAGGGACAGGAGAAAAAGGATAATGGTCGTTTTTAGCTGCGCTGAAAAAGACCAGACATTTATCCCTTACCTTATTAGCACGTATCTGTTTGTAAATATCTGTTTGCTGCCGAATTCGATATTCCAAGTCAGAAACATGCGCCTGGAGCCAGTTCCAGCGGCTGACAATAGCTGCGCGGTCTGCAGCCCACCTCCATTCTGACCTGCGCCTCCTAAAAGAAAACAAACTGAGTGAAATCCAAGAGTAGCAGAAACATTTATACCAAGTGGGGCTGAGGGGTTTTTAACTTCTAAACGCCCTTGTGATGTTAAGGGCCTTAACATAGATCAACTCTATTGCCAAGAAAAAAACACAGATTTTATATATGTGTCACAGTACACATGTGGATAACACTTCATATATAGATACCTCCCAAATTAACCAGTTGAAACTGCTTTCTAGTATCCTGATCTCAAATTCTCTGAAATTGCTTTCTCAGGAGATAGAAATGTTTTCTACTTTAACATGAAACATATGAAGAGTAAAAACTATCTATATACAAAATCCAAGAGAAATCACAAATTATTAAAGCTAGTCAAGAATTCAGCAAAGTTACCAAAGATCAACATACAAAAACTGAAAAACACAGAAGACCTACATAGTGATTTTTTTTGAAGATGGCAACTTTCCTGTGTGTGCGTGTATAAAAATCCAAGTAAGTTCCAATTCCCTAAAGGATTTTTAATGGTAGCTGACAAACAGATCCAAAATTTATATGAAAAAGAAAATCAGAGTAGAGAAATTCCAAAGAAAGTGTTATTGGAAAAAAAAAAAAAAAAGTCAACATTACCAACTTACTCTAAAGCTATAATAATTAAGGCAGTCTAGTGTTAGAATCCCTAAATCTGAAAAGCCAAACTTAAAGAAAGGAAGGGTATCTCTGGAACTTCAGAGCAGGGAAACAAATAAGACCCAAAAAATTTTAGCTAATTTTCAACATAAAACAAAAGGTTTAATTACAGATAAGCCACTTGTTGATAGAAGATTTCTGTAACACACATAATCAAAGATTAAAAATTAGTTAATCTAATATGCTCAAGCAGGGAAATAGATAAACTATAATATTCCTCCAATACATTTTTCTATAGTACTAGAACTACCTGCATCAATATGACATATCTCAGAAGACAATGTTGAATGGGAAAACCATATAAAAACAAAACCATATAAAAAGTTCTATTATAGATACATTCAAGTAGTAAAGGAATTTAACAGAATGTTGTATCAATTTAATTATTACTGTATGTATCAAAACGACTAAATCGCAACAATGTGGAGGGAGGGAGGGAGAGAAATATTTTAAAATCTGTTTGAAAGTTTGAGAATACACAAAAGGAAAAGAAGATTACTGAAAACATTTCAGTTCACAAGAACTTTGATGGATAAATATCTTTTTTCTTTGATATTAAGGCACAGCCCTGATTTTCACTTTTCCTAAGGTCAAAAATAACAGGCCTGCTATACAGATATTCTAAATACCAATATAAAACCAAGCCTCCAGGTAATGTTTTTTGGAGATTGGCTAATAAATTAAAGAATGGCAGCATTAAGGGAATACTAGCAATCCCTATCTTATGAACAGGTTTCATTTTACAAGTACATTTGTCATGACAGTTTAAAACCGGAAGTTTTTTCAGTAAAGTTGTCACAATGTTGTAATGTAATTAATAAATGAAAAATGGGAAACCCCACTTTAAGTGTCCAAAAAAACATCATGTGCTAAAAATACCAGCAATATGGACAGAAAGCTAAGCTGTTAGCAAAAGTGAGAGGTGTATAGTTAGCAAGTCTGAGGTGAGCTGTGAAGATGTTACTACACTCTAAAGGCAGAGCAGGGCACCACAAAACATCGCAAGAATAAGAGCTTCATGTCTTATGTTTGTTTTTTTGTTAATAAAACAAGCACAAAACCAAAAACAAACAAAAACCCTGTATCACAGAAACTCTGTTTACCAAAGGTAGGTGTGGATTTTTCCTCTAATATTCAAAATGTAAACTTACTACCAATAATTTACAGCTCAAAAACAAGAGACACTCATTTAACATTAGGGTAATGCTTAAATATAGACTTCCAGGGCCGACCAAGTGTGGCGCATTGGTTAAGAGCTGGTTTTGGGGTGCCAGCGGCCCCGGTTCGGATCCCACATACGAGGGCCAGTGACACTGCCTTCTACAGCTAACAACAGCTCCACCTGGAACTGGGCTGTGCAAGCCCCGGCGATGGTGTGGGCTGCAGCCCCTGCTGCAGTGGGCTGCCATAGGCTACAGTGAGTGGCCAGCAGCCAGCGTGAGCTGCCAATAGCCACGGTGAGCGACCATCCAAAGGCCGGCGACCGATCTGCCTCATCTTGGAAGAGTACAATGATGATACCAACATGGGCCAGTGAAGCAACATCCTGCACAACTAGACTGAAGAACAAAAGGACAGCAACTTGTCTGTTCCCCTTCCCCAATGCTGTTCCCCTCCCCCAATTCCCCAATTAAAAAAAAAATCTTTTTAAAAAAATATAGACTTTCAAAAAGCACACATAACTAAGGCTGCAGGGTGACACTTAACATAAATTTAATGATGAACTGGTTTCTAATGCATCATTATCAGCAACAAAGAGGAGGATGTGGATCCCAGCACTGAGTAGTCTCTCAACTCCTGTTACTCTGTGGGTCCCCATTAGTGAAACAAGCGCGTTAACTCGTTTGTGCAGACACTACAATGACTTCTAACATGCTCTGCTACATGCTTTAACCCAGTTTGCACCAAAATAGTTGTCTACATCTATTGGGCGACTACCTGAGTGGGGAATTAATTTCAACTCATATTTTACTCCTTGGTTTTATAAACATTTTATTAGTAAATTTGCTCTGTCTGCATGTGCTGTATAAAAATCCATTAAAATTTTACACTATAATTTGCTTTTTGGTTAGCTAAATGCAGTAAGATATAGTACCAATATTTGCTTCTTAAATATCACATGAATAGTAAATTTTGATGTTGCTAGCTTTGCACAAGTATTCATTTGTATATAATAGTATATGTTGTGTAAATAGACTTCTTTTCTAGTTATGTGAAATACTTTAACAGTTCTCTTTACGGGGTTAGTAAAATAATACCACATATCTAGAAGTTAAGATGTTCTATGGGATTCAAGAATATATAAAATTTATTTTATTTACTTGAACAAAAAAATCATTTCCTCTTTAAAAAGCTCTTATATTTATAAATACTTTAGAACTTGTAAAGTACTTGAAAATTTAGAGTTCAGCCTGCATACTGGCCAACATGAAAAACAAAAAATGGATTCTTTTTAATTCTTTAAAATAATCTTGAATAGTAATGTTAACAGAAATGTTTCATTAGAAGAGGACAAACAGGGCCGGCCGAGTGGCTCAGTTGGTTAAGCTGGCTTAGATCGCCGCCGGTTCGATAACCACATGGGCCAGTGAACGCCGCGCTCTAAGCTGAGCTGTCGGTGAGCTGCCAACAGGTGGCAGGATGGCTCTGGTCTAACAACAAGATTGCCTGTTCAATGGTGGGCTACGCCCACCCACAATTAAAGATTGAACTTGGCACCTTGAGCTAAGCTGCCAGTGGATACTTTCTAACAAGGCCGCTGGTTCAACTCCTGCATGGGATGGTGGCTACGCCCACCCGCAACTAAGACTGAACACAGCTCCTTGAGCTTAGAGGCCACGAGCTGCTGACGGGAAGCCAGATGGTGACTGGCGTCCTCCACAACGAAGATTGAAGAACAACAACCTAGCTGTTCTCCTTCCCCAATTTCCCAAACTGTTCCAATTCCCCAACAAAATACAAAAAAAAAAAAAAGAAAAAGAAAAGAAAAAAAAAAAGAGCACAAACAGATCAACACAGGAACTTTTATATAAAGACATTTAACCTCTCGGGCTGGCCGAGGGGAACAGTGGTTAAGCGCTGGCTTGAGAAGCCAGCGGCCCCGGTTCGGGTCCCACATGAGGGCCAGTGACACTGCCCTCCAAAAAAAAAAAAAAAGAGATTTAACCTCTCTTAAACCAAGTTCCTATTTTTTTAAATTACAAATAAGAAATTACACATTGAATCCTCAAAGGTGTCAGTGATAAAACCTTTTCTATTGCACCGTAAGAGGTGGTGAACTCAATCACTTAACTCACAGGTGGCTACCACCAATTTTGCAAAAATAAAAGCATGAAGAGTGTAATTTCTGTTACCAGAGAAAAGGATTTGCAACACTATACTCATTACTGCCAACTCACTGTCAGTGAGTTCAACCAAAGAGGTTGTGATACATCCTATCGTTAGAGCTTGCAGCCCTGCCACACACAGCACAGCAACAGATACCAACGGGGCTACTTCCTTTCATTCAAAAATAGTTTTTAAAAATCTCAACAAAGTAACAATGAATATGCTGCACAGACCATGAGGTGGTTAATTCCATCTTTGATTCTGATTTCAGTCCTATCTCCAGTTCTTTCCTTCTATGAAAACAAAGGTTTTATAAACAAATTAAAAGTAAAATAAACTGTCAAAGGCAAGTTTACACAGCACTATACTCAACAAAAAACTGGGAGATAATTTTTTTTTTTTTGAGGGCAGTGTGACTGGCCCTCATATGTGGGACCTGAACCGGGTCCACTGGCTTCCCAAGCCAGCGCTTAACCACCGCGCAACTCGGCCGGCCCCGGGAGATAAATTTTTTTGACGGTGTCATGTGCTACTCCCAAGTGCGCAAGCAAGTCCGAGACACCTATATTCTGAAATCTCCAGGTTCTTTAGAGAACTCGTAAAACCAATAGGATAAAGTAAAACTGAGATCGACCCCGAACATCCAGGGCATACAGAAGCTAGGTTCACAGTAGCCAGGGCTCAGAGTTAGGGTCACTATGGGACAGGAATAGAAAATCTTGACATTACTGAGAGCAACGTTAAAAATACACACACACACACACACACACAAAGTATTCACTATCTAACTCAAAAGCTGTGTGAAACAAATAGGGGAAAGAGCAGGAAGATAGGTTCAAGCCAAGCTTTCACTACTTTTTGTTGTTGTTGTTTTTAAGATTTTATTGGGGAATTGGGAGAGGGGGACAGACAAGTTGCTTCGCTGGCCCATGTTGGTATCATCATTGCGATCTTCTCTGGTGAGGCAGATCAGTCGCTGGCCTCTGGATGGTTGCTCACCGTGGCTGCCGGCCACTCGCTGTAGCCTATGGCAGCCCACTGCAGCAGGGGCTGCAGTTGTTCACCACTTTAGCTGTAGAGGGCAGTGTCACTGGCTCTCATATGTGGGATCCGAACCAGGGCCGCTGGCGTCCCAAGCCAGCTCTTAACCAACGCACCACTCAGCCGGCCCCTTACACTATTTTTTAATTTATACAATACTAGACATGTAAATTGACCTCTGGAGATAACAGCAGCACCTGCCTCCCAGGACTTTGGTATTCATAAAATGATGTAATCCTAATTGCAAAGTACAATATGTGTATTAGAAGAAGAGCAACTATTAAATAAATATAACCTTGATTATCAATTCCATATCATAAAAGATATAAAAAAAGACAGGAAAGGAAAAATAAAGAGGTGGGGAGGGGCCGGCCGAGTGGCGCGGTGGTTAAGTGCTGTGTTTGGGAAGCCAGTGGCCCCTGATCGGATCCCACATGAGGGCCAGTGACACTGCCCTCAAAAAAAAAAAAAAAAAAAAAAAGTAAAAAGAGTTGGGGGAAAAAATTCTTTCAGAGGTAGAGGACAAATTCAGGAAATAGGCGTTTTCAGTTAGCAACAGTTTCTTGAGGGTTAAGCTTCATAGTCATCTGAAAGGAAGCTCCATTCTAATAAAACCAAGTAGTTCATTCAAATAGACACTGTATTCAGCCACAATTTAATTGACTTTAATCTTCCCCCAATTTACCAAGAAGGAGGAAATAAAACACAGGAGAAAAAAACAACAATAATGACAAATTGTTTGGCATCAGATATCCCATATGCTTTAGCTGTAAAATAAAACTCAGATGAGAATGAGTTAAGAAACAGTTTGTATCTGTCACTCTAACTAGGTTACATCAGCTTTGTAGAGAGGTTTACAGTAATAGGAAACAAATGTACCAGAGCCAATTCTAAACTGCAAATTCATCCTGATAAAGACTCTGTGGAGGTTGAACACTTAACCCTTTCGTGTTACTGCTTAAACCAGATTATCTCTGAAATTAAAATGAGATTGGTGCATTTTGGCAGATTATTTCCGCGAAGCTTTCAACCCACCATGACACCCCCCCCCCACCGCCATTTTACAAATATTTAAACACCTATTCTTTACTAGGGATTAGGGATTGTATTAGGTGCTGGGGAAACAATAATAACAAACAAGAACTGTGGCTCATTAAGCATAGAGTTTAATGGGGAAAGCAAATGTTAATAAACAAATAATCATGCAAAATGTGAGGTAAGAGATCACAACTGACATCAAGACTTGGATGAGGGGATCTGGAACATTTCTGTGATATATTTAATCTGAGCTCCAAAGAATAAGTTAGGACTTGGACACCCAAACTTGAGGGTTGGGGGATGTGGAGAGGCGTCGAAAACACTGGGGATTGTGGTGTGTTTGAAGAAAAAGAAACAACATGTATACAGGTTATGTAGCTGGGGCTCAGAGAGTGAACCAGGGGGAAGAATGCACTAAAGTTATACTGTTTGTGTGTGTGTATCATACAGAATCTGTAATATGTGTTAATTTTATGGAACAACAGAAGCTGTCCTGATTGTGGCCCATCTTCTATCACTTATCTTGGACTCTTTATAAATGAAAAATTTCAAATACAAGCTAAAGGAAAACAAACTCCCACATAACCATCAACTACCTTCAATAACTATCAATCAACTCTTGGCCTAACCAATTTCATCTACAACACCAACCCCCATCCCCATGGATTAATTTTGAAATCAATCCCCATCATCAGATCATTGCATCTGTAGATAGTTCCATATGTATCTCTGAAAAGTACACATACTTTCATATGCATACTTTATTCCTTAATATCAAATGTCCAGTTATCAATCACATTTCCTGCATTGTCTCAATTGGTTTTCCAAATCAGTCAAAAACGAGATTTACACACTCATTTGGTTAATACGTCTTAAATTTGTTAATAGATTTCCTCTTTTTAACACTTGCGATTTATTTGTGGAAGAAAACAGCAAGCTGTCCTTTAGAATTCCTCACATTGTGGATTTTGCCGATTGAATCTTGTCCAAGTTCACACTTTTGAACTTTATAAACTGACACCTGTAAAATACCTTTAGTAATATTTAGTATTCTGTAGATCAGGTGACCTACATTATTTGTTATTTTTCCACATTCCATTTTTACATGTTTAAGACAGGTATGTATTAAAACACACCCAACCCTTTAAAGAATTAAGGTACTTCAAACACCTCTTAATGGCCATTTGTCACCTTTATTAAACATGGTAACATATGGATAATACATAATCTGCCAAGCACAATAAAAGAAAGAAATGTAATAATTCTCCCACAGGGCCCCTACGCAGTACTCAGGCCAATCTGTTTGGCACACCCTATACAAGTCTCCAACCTGAAAATATCCAGGAGCAATTTTATCCCTAAAGCCCACCTCCCTCTGGGAAAGTCTTTCCTGGTGAACTGTACCTCACAATTCATTATTTTGCATTTTTTCAGACTGAGTGTGTCCTCTTTATTTTGTTATTTACATGTTTTATATTTCTAAGTCATGTCATACACAATTGGTCTTGAACTACATTATCCACACCTTCTTATGGGCACTACATAACATGTGTTTTATCTGTAAATCAATTTTCAATGATATCTGCATATATGTAGTTTACAAATAAGGACTTGCCAGGAAATATGAAAAATATAAATTTATTTAGCTACTTGCCCTGCTTAAATTTCAAACTCTTAAGAAAACACCTAACAGAAGCCTGAAACACCCCAGAATGCTTTCAGACACTTTGAAGTGTTCTGATGGAGAAAAATACAGCATGACAGGAAAGGATGGAGTGGCTTACAGCTCTTAGCTGTTTGTAAGACTGGACATGGAATCTGAGCATGAAGAGTTAGAACAAAACACTGGCCTAGTTACTGTGTGTTTTTGAGAGAACAGGACTCTGTTATAGTTGAAAAATAAAGCAAAACGACCAAGTTAATAATGAAGGGCTCTCAGTTATTCAAAGAACTGCCACTCCAGAGTGGCTCCTCCAGACTAAACCAACCAATTTTCTGTCTACTTTTCTGCCTAGAGAGTCCATTTTTAAAGAGTGGATTCCATTTTAGAAACTTAAAAAACAAAAACAAAAACAAAATCACACCAAGGTTAGCATACTTAAATTCTGTATGTGAGATTAATTCCTCCTTTGAAAATCCTACATATTTAAATAATCTTATTCACTCAAAAACCATAAATTAAAGTATAGGAAGAGCTATATTATTTGATGCAGCTTGCTAACCTAAGCAAGAAACTGACATGGATCACATCTTACAACTTAAAGTAACTATTTTAAGTAGCAGGGGACTTAGAAGCTTCTCCCAAACACAACTTAGAAAGAAAAATAACCTCCCTCTCTTCACCATTCACCAATTGCCCAGCCCTGGGCCCCTGAAGGAGAATGCACAAGTAGAAAAGTACAGTGTTCAGTACTGACAGGCAGAAGGAAGGAGAGGAGGACGCCAGCTTCTTATTCCAAAGGAGAACTTTCACAACCATTTCTAGAACAATCAAAGTCTTTGTATTTAGCCCAATAGATTAATGGTGTAATAGAATTCCTATAGAGAAACAATTTCTCCTCACTTAAAAAACATAGCTTGTTGAAAAGAGTATGGTGTTTGGAGTCAATGATCACTAAATTTCAAATGAAAGACTGAAGAACACCAGTTCTTATCAATGCTCAACCTCCAAGGAGTGATGTTTCAACTTTAGTGTGTATAAGAACCATATTTTCAGAAATATTACTCAGAGCTACTGAGGTTTAGAAACAAAGGATATATCTTCCAGAAAATTACGTCGTATCAAACATCAATTTGTTAGTTAACTTATCAATTCTTAAAAATAAACATAAGAACTTCCAGACCAGGCATGCCTGCAAAACACAACTATTAACCCTGAAAATAATGCAAGAGGCAACCAAAGAAAAACTTTGAAGGGTGGAAAGAAGGTGAACTGGACTACAACAACATGGTTAACAGGGAGACTAAGAGACCCATTCAATAGAAGGTAATCCAGGCCTGGCGTTTCCTGACTTTCAGCCTAGCAACAAAAAGCTGACCAGACAGGCTCATGGCTCCCATGGATGGACCAAGTGTACCATTCACAAACCCCAGGCGAGCCCTGCAGCAACAGCAAAGGAGATGGATCAGGAGGTTAGCTAACAACAAGAAAGAAGAGGCCAGGGGAGAGATTATTTATTACCCCATCTCTCTTTCCTTTTTATAACAAATATTCATTATATCTAATCTCTTTCCTCCCATTATCTCTAAAATCCAAGTTTTATCTTCTAATCTCCTCTAAGCTCATTCCACTCAGCCACGGCTTTCACTGCAGTTCACTGAACCAGGCGAGCTATCGACCTCAAGGTGGACATCCTTACTTTCTTCAAGTCTTTTCCTAAAAGTCACTTCAATGAGGCCTTCATTTGACTACCCTATCTTAAAATTGCAAGTCTTCACTCCCCCCCATCTCCTGATTTTGATTAGAACTTACATGTAAAATATTTTAATTATCTTACTTACTGTCTGTTTCCCCCCACTACAACCCTCTCTTATGAGAGGGGGATTTTTTTGTTTTGCTTTTTACCACATTCCTGATGTCTTGAACAAAGCCTGCCACGTGGTTAAGTACTCAAATATTTGTTGAAAGGGAGGGGGGAAAACAGGAAGGGAAAGAGGATAGAGGTTATAACTAGGATCCTAACTTTCCTTTGCAATAGATAAAAATCAAAGTAATCCTACAGTGAGGCTAACTCCCGTTCTCATTTGATGTCAATAGATCTCAAACCACTCTGTCCTCTCTCGCCCCAAAACAGGATACACAAAATTATGGTCCACACTCTTAGTCAAAACTTATGTTAGCTAGGGAAAATAAAGGTATTATTACAAAACGAAAACTGCCAGCAAGGTATTTAATCCATATTCTCAACACCAACCATACAAAACTTTAATGATGTTTACAGAGGGTACTATGAATGTTCTATATGCTTTAACATATAGTAAGACAGAAAATCCTCACGTCTCAATTCCCAGTCTTTCAAACCATTTACGAATAGTTAGAACCTTGAATTATGTGATATACAAAAGATATTCTATTTCAAAGTTATCTTGGCAACTTTTGAACAGTCTTACATTTGCAAGTTATTTTGTCAGGCTCTTCGTTACCATAGATAAATCCGTTCTCCACCCCCACCTCCAAAAAATATCCCTTAAGAAATAATTTTTAATGACCCAGTCAGACCTCAGAGATCAAACTAGCTTACACTAAAAACTGAGTGCATGGAGACATTTTCACTGTCCTAACAACTGGGAGATGATCAGTAAGTAGTGATACACGTGACAGCACTGAGCACAATGCCTAGCACAACAGTAACTACTCAGGAAATAATCAGGTGAATAGCAAGGAAGAAGTTCAGGCTGTGACTCAACTTTTATTTTTTTTTAAATGAAATAGAACACAATAGACAGTATTAGGGTATTTAATATTTTTTTAAATGAAATAGAACACAATAGACAGTATTAGGGTATTTAATATGTGCAATAAGTAACTTCTGTTTCAGTTAGGCATATGCAACCAGTGAGTCTTCAGATTCGCCTGCAAATACAGGTCACGTAAACTGTGTATCTTACTGTAGATCAAGCCTTAAGACAGACCTTTTCAAGGCATTGCTCATTCTCATCTACAAAGTTAGTGAGGTGAACTAAAACACCTACGAGGCTCCTCTCCTTTCCAGGATGTGATGAACCTGTGACGATGAGCATGAAATGTGTCCTGTATGGACAGCTGTAATTTACACTGGGGTTAGGAGGTATTATTTATATAACAAGACAGCTACTTACAAGACTCATTTAACTCCAGATGCTTTCCTTAGTTACTACTACAGCCAGACTAGAATTTTAATTAAGCCACAATGCCAAGTCTAAATCTAAATTACCCTCTCAAAACATGCCCAAAATTTCTAAAACCTAAAGAAACATTAGAGATTATCTCTGAGCATCTCAATTTTTAAATGATCAAAATGAGACCAAAATGGGACCAAAAGAGTAAATGACTTTCCCAGAGTCATTAGTCAATTCTCAGTCTGTCAAGCTCTTACAGCAAACATTAGAAAAAGATCTCAGGAGAGTGGAGCATGCTGACATAAGCTAAAAGTTACATTCTGATTATAAAAATCACTTTAGCTTCTTTAATTGGCACAGGCAACTGTGACTCAAATGCCTTTTAAACATTTAATTATTTTACTGACTCAGAAATAAGACTACCTAATCAGTACTACTATGTTTGACATTTTTCTAACACATAAAATTAAGCCTAGTGATCTATTCTTAGAAGCAGGAACTATGTAAATAATAGGAAAACACACAATGATCACCCAATGGCAATATCCATACTGAACTAATAAAGAATTCCACCATTAAAGGAAACCAAGGCCCCAATCTTTTCTGTGTTATATGGCTCTCAAGTTTCCCCACTTGCAAAATTGGTCACTAGGGTCTTTCCAGCTCTAAAATTCTACTTATCTTTGCTCCTCAGTCTCAGAGTATAAACAGAAGACTTAACATCTTACTCACATTTTAAGGTGTGCTCCTGAAAACAAAGTCCCTAAAATCACTAAAACAACTGGTGTGTCAAAGTAGGATCGATCTGTCTAGTAGTTTTTTTTGTTTTTTGTTTTTTTGTTTTTGAGGGCATTGTCACTGGCCCTCATATGGGGGACCGAACCGGGGCCGCTGGCTTCCCAGGCCAGCACTTAACCACCGCGCCACTCGGCCGGCCTCAAAACAATCTTATGCTTAACACATTTTTTTGCGGGAAACGAGTAAACTCGTCATATAGCTTTTTATGCCCGCTTACAAAGTGTTAAGTATTCTAAAGAAGGAGGAAGAATATAGATTTCCTAACTTGCTGAACTAAGACTAGAAATATTTTATCCCAATGTTCTTAAGCAAACTACAATCAAGTTACCCCCCGCTCCCTGGAGTTGTGCATTTTGATATAGTTTATAATTTTTCCAGGTTTAGTTATGACCATGTCAACACTTATTACGATCTTGTAAGCAAGGGAGAAGGTCTCTAATATACTAATCAAGGATTATTCTTGATAGAAATGTTTTAAAGGAAAAGGCAATGGTAAATCATTTTTAAAGTAGATAACAAAGTTAAAGCAATGTCTGATTAAACTGTATTGGACTTCTGACTGACAGTCAACTGAGTGAATTGGTAAGTAGCTTCCAAAAAACACGTCTTAATTCCATTAAAGTTCATCAGGCAATTGCTTCAGCATTTTAACAGAAGTGTTAATTTCTTAACAGAAGGTTATAAATTATATCACACAAATTATATCACACAGAAGGACTCTGACCAGATAAAGTTTGGAACAATTTTTCTTTTTCATACACTCCTTTTGATTTAGACACTCTAAAGTTCTGTCCAAGTAAAGGTCCGTCTCACAGAATTTTGTACAATCACAATCAAGTTTGCTCCAATTTTTCTTTTACAATACTTAGCTGTTTTTATAAGGCAAGCAGAATTATTTTAAAGAACAACAGATTAAACCAGGTTTTTCCCTTCTCCCCTACTGCAGAAGAGGATAAAGCTATAGAGAGCAGTTCTATCGATAGCAAACCCTCTGTTGCCAACTACCACCAATCATACAGCTCCTAGAAACCCTAGAGAAAAATATATATTCTAAAGATGAAGACAATTTTAGAAGTATATTACATGATGGCATGCATATATAGTTTCTCAGATAACTATGTGACTTCAAACTAAACTAAAGACAAAAACTTCACTATGACATTACGAATGAGAAACAGTTTATTTGTAGGCCACTCCCACTCCCATTAAAAAGTGTGTTTAAACAATACAAACAGCTCTTCGGGAAGTCAACAGAATTGGAAAACATGCACACACAGCTTTTAACAAGGGTAACAATAAAATGCTTAGGCTGTTCAGACACCAGGTAAATGCCATAGAACTGCTAGAGAGGCCACTATCCCCCAGGATAGTTACCAAGGTGATGAAGCAGAGAGGGAGTCTTCAGGATTGAAAAAGACAACAGTTTAATTCACATCATATTTCTGATTAGTATTAGAACTCACATCACTAATCATACAATCATAGAAGAAAAGAACCCCAGGAACCAAGTCTCTTATAGATAAGGCAACTAAGACACGCAGAGTGAGAACTAGATCCAACTTCCAACTGAGAAGACTTTCTACCACACTAATTAAATATTTAATCATTTAGATTTTGTTAAGAATAGCCAGGTTACAAATACTCTTCAAAGGAAAGGCTGATAAAGTTGAATAACCTATTGAACTATTAGGATATTTTCTATCAAGACACAAAACATTAAAAGTAGATTAAGAAAGAATAGTAACTCAATTCATTTTCATCCTGTGACTCCTCTGTTCAACCTCTATCAGTGCCTCCTTCATCTTCAAGTACAATGCAATCTCAACTTTACCATTCGAGTCTTCATTAATAGCCCTCCAACAACTTCTATTCTCCGAAAGAGTTAAAAAATTGTTCTAACAAGTAAACATCATTTCTCTTCTTCACCGCTTGGTACCAGGGAATTACTTCATACATAGAACCCAAATCCATTGGCCTATAGCTCCTAATAGTGCTTGAAAACACTTTTTAAATGGCAAAATAATCTCAACCAACAGTAATGCTGTGATAATGTTTAAAATTACGTTTTTTAATGGTTAAGCGCTGGCCTTGGAAGCCAGCGGCCCCGGTTCGGTCCCACATATGAGGGCCAGTGACACTGCCCTCAAAAAAAAAAAAAAAAAAAAAAAAAGAATAAAATTACGTTTTTTAAAAGTGGAAACTGGTGCATCCAACTTTGAAAATTGTATTACAGTGGTTTTAAAAGATGGCTGCAAATTCTTTGACACTCCTCCCACTGAGAGCTGGTGTTCAGTCTCTTCCCGGTGAATCCGAGAGGCCTCGTGACCACTTCAGTCAACAGAATATGAAGTAATGCTAGGTGACCTCCCAGGCCAGGTTATAAACAGGCAGCTTCCACCCTCGTCTGCTAAAAATCCAAATCTCATAAGACAACCTAGAGTATATACTCTTCTGTAAAGTTTAAAAATAAGCAAAAATAACCTGGGGAAACTTTAAAAGCTGTGTGTACATGTTTTGTGATTGCCTCAGCATTTCTGCCGCTCCAAGAAAGATTCTCTTTGTTGGCTTCCCTTTAATTTTTTTAAGCAAACACAGAGATATGACACAACTAAAAAAGGGAGGAAAAAAAAAGGAATTTAGGATAGAGAATGAGATGGACCTTACAATTAAGTTTTGGGAATAGCAGTTGACTTGGGCAGTAGTGTCAGAGGGTAATATTGTTTTTAAAAGAAGGTCATGTTGGTTGGAGCAATAACAACAGTCATGAGCCCAGAAGTCCAATTACAGTCAACCCTTGAACACAGGTCTGAACTGTGTGGGTCCACTCATACGCTGACTTTTTCCAATAAATAACATGAACGTACTTTCTCTTATGACTGTCTTAAAAACATTTTCTCTAGCTTATTGTAAGAATACAATATATAATATAGTCAATCCTTGAACAATATGAGTTTGAACTATGTGGATCTACTTACAAATGAATTTTTTTCAATCGACTGCTGTTCAATTTACCCTTGCAGTTCAAACCTAGGTTGTTCAAGGGTCAACTCCAAGGTTGTGAATCCACGTATGTGAAGGGCCAACCATAGTTATACTCAGACTTTCCAGTGCACAGGAGGTCGGCACCCCTGTGTTGTTCAAGGGTCAACTGTACATATGACACACAAAATGTTAATCCACTTATGTTATCAGTAAGGCTGCCAGTAAACAGCAGGCTATTAGTAGTTAAGATTTGGGGGAATCAAAAGTTACTTGTGGATTTCTGACTGTGTGTGGGCCGCTCCCATAAACCCTGGTGTTGTTCAAGGGTCCATAAAAAGAAATAAATATACACACATGGGAGTAAAATGGAAGGACATGCTATGACAGGTTGGCCGGGGGACAACAAGAGCATCTACATTACTATGTATTAGGTTAAGAAAAATCTTTTTTTAGTTTAAGAGAGCAGACAGTTATTGAAATCCAATTTATTTTCCACCAACTTGCCTTTAAATCCTCGTGAAAATTAAGACTACTGGTTAATTTCTGAATATTCAGAAAAATTTCCAATAACCAAACCTGAGGTAAATAAATAAATAAAGTAGAGACACATGAGGAAAGATAAGATGTCCATTTCCAACCACTGTGTGACATATATGGAATCTTCAATAACTAAAGACAGTGAGGGCATCTAATGTGAACTGCTCCAGCAAACATTTTTTAAATGGGGTTCATTTTTTCCTTCATTAAATTTCAAACAATGAAATGAAAGCTGGACAAAAGTAAAGAGAGAATTGTAGTTGATACCCAAGGATATTTGGTTGGCAATGAGAAGAGGCTAAGTTGTCAAAACGATGGGAAGTGGTGTTCATTGACTGTTATCCGAGAAGCAACACTCCTCATAATGGTAAGGCAATAATCAGACAGAAGGTCCCTCCCCACACCAGCACATCTGGACACCATCAAGTTATCAGCAAGTTGGCCAGAGGCTGCACTCAGTAACTCTTAAGTTCAAAGTAGGAATTTAAAGGCAACAAGGTGGACACTGAGAAGAATCCATCAAGCTGTTTACCTGCCCATACCAACACGTTTGCAAAAAAAAAAAAAAAAAAAAAAAAAGCCTCTCCTCCTAGGCAATATAACTGTCTATCTTAAAAATCCCAGGAGACAAAAAACAGGGGAACTTATCAGAAGTATACTTAACACTAGAGGCCACAAAAATGAATGGCCAGATAAAAAAATGTCCCAAAACTTACATTCTTACATCTTTCCAAAAATCTGTTTTTTATAGTCTTCCCCTCCTCTATAAAAAAGGAAAACACAACAACAAATTTCTTCTGCCAGTTCCCCAAGCTAAAAAAGTTGTTATTCTCAGCTCTTCTCTTTCACAACCATATTTAATCCATCAGAAACCTTCAAAAAGCATCCAATCTGAGACTATGCCTGACTAGTTCAACCAAGTGACCATGATTTTGCTCCTGGAAACGGCATGAGCCTCCTGAGTGGTCTTCCTGCCTGGGACCTACCTGTCACTACTCCGCTCAGACAGAACCTTCCCATCAAACACGGAGTGAAAGCCGAAGTTTCTATCATGTACCTGGCTGTTTCTCATCTCCTTTCTCGAAATAAACTGATTTGATTTGGAACATTTTCTTCTTCCAGATATCCTTGGAAAACATTCCCTTATTTCCTTGCAGTCACCTTATCAAAGAAGCCTCCTTTGACAGACACAAAACAGAAACGCTGCTGCTGCTCCTCCTGCACCCAAACTTGTCCCTGCACCATGGTTTGTTTCCCACAGGACTGACCACTTGTTTACTGCCTGCCTCTGTTCCTCCAGCAGTGTCAGTTCCAAGAGAGCAAGAATTTGCTTGTTTTTATTCACTGATGTATCAAAAGGAATTTTTATTTGCCTTATTCACTAATGTATCCCCATAAACCTAGTCTCCTCATATGTAGTAAGCATTCAATGAATGTATGTTGAATGAAGAGCCCCGGCAGCTCGGGTGGCGGGAGGAGCGGCAGCTGCCAGGCATCCCAGCTTCGCGAAGTCTCTGGGCGCGCTGCCCCGCCGCCTCGATGCCCAAGAGGAAGGTCAGCTCCGCCGAGGGAGAGAGGAGGTCGGCGGGGCTGTCAGCTAAACCTGCTCCTGCAAAAGTGGAAACGAAGCCCAAGAAGGTGGCAGGACAGGATAAATCTGCAGACAAAAAAGTGCAAACAAAAGGGAAAAGGGGAGCAAAGAAAAAACGGGCCGAAGTGGCTAACCAAGAAATTAAAGATTTACCTGCAGAAAACGGAGAAACTAAAAACGAGGAGAGTCCAGCCTCTGATGAAGCAGGAAAGACAGAAGCCAAGTCTGATTAATATCATAGATGTCTTTTTATCAGTGGTCCCTGTCTCCCTTCTTGTCCAATCCAGAGGAATATTTTTATCAACTATTTTGTAAATGCAAGTTTTGTAGTAGCTCTAGAAACATTTTTGAGGGAATTCCACCTCATCCCATTTTTTAAGTGTAAATGGTTTTAAGAGGTGAAATCCATTTGCTGGTTGTTTATTTTTTGGTACAACCAGAAAATAGTGGGATATTGAATATGGGAGGCTTTGATTGTCTTGGGTGTCAGCTTAACATTCCCTAGATGGGGGTAGTTTTTATATCCTATAATACAAAGCATACTAAATGGCCATTTGGAGTCAGTCGTGCACTTAATAGGTCTTGAACAATTTGAATTAGTTCTAGTCCCCTGTTTTTGGTAGAACTGTTTCCTAAATAAAACCATTCCTTGATCTTGGCTCTCCCTGTCAGGATTTTGTGCTCTCGGTATCATCTTTGGTCATGGTAGTCCAGTTTTTCCTTGTCATTTTGTTAATGTGCTGTGAAAGATTGAAAATTTGAGTATGTAGTATATATGATATTAAATTGTGAATTAGTGGGACTTTGATGTTAACAGCGTATCAACATTTGAAGATACTGGTACTTGATATTCTATTAAGGAAAATTAGCCTCCAAATTGTAACCTGGAAAGTCACTGGAATAACTTTACAAAAGAATCACAACTACATGACTTTTTAGGTTTTTGGTACGTACGTTAAGAATTGTATACAAATTGAAATGTCTGTGTACTTATCCTTAAAACAACCAATAAAATCTCAGTTATGAAAGAAAACAAATGTATGTTGAATGAATATTGGTGATGGTGGAGGTGAGGGAGGGAGTTTCTGACATATCCACAGTGGTTTATAGTAGCAACCATGTGCATGCCTGGGAAGTCAGCCAAAAATCGTTCCTGAGGGTTATTAGTTTACAGATTTGATCTAATTCCAATTAAAATCCCAGTGGGATTTTTTGAGGGAAATTGACAGACTAATGGATTTGACTACACAAATTTAAAACTTCTATAATTTAAAAAACATACAAATTAGAAGGAAAAATAAAAAGCTAGAAAACACTATTTGCACTTACTCATACAAATCAATTCAAAAAGACATATAAGTAAATGATTACAGAAGATTTATATAAAAGTATAGATGGCCAATAAATAGCAAGGGTTTAAAATACATCAGTAAATCAAAGCAATAAAAAATTTAAAGAATATCCTTTTGCCTATCAAACTAAAAAAAGTCTTTCAAAATTTTACCTAGTATCTGCCAGGTTTCAGGGAAACATTGCTGATGAAACAGAAGTTTCATTCTGGAGAACAATATAACAAGATTTATCAAGAAACCTTAAAATTGTCCTCATCCCATGACCAAAAAAATTTCCACATCTAAGAATTTAACTCAAGATAATGTGTGATATAGAAGCAAGCTCTACTCACCGCGTTTCCTACGTATGAGATAACCACCTTAGGTCACATTCCTGAAGTTGATTTTATCTGTCTGTAGTTGAATTTTCTTTGGTCTCCATAAGAGTATCAACACTTTTTCAATTTGTTGCCAGCAGTTTAAAATCTATTATATACAAAAACAAAGGGCCGGCCGAGTGGCTCAGTTGGTTAAGAGCTCGCTCAAGAGTGTGAGCTGAGCTCTGAGCAACAGCAGTTCGATGCCCAGCCCGAGCTGAGCAGCCACTGAGCTGCCAACAGGTAGCAGGATGGCTCAGCTAAAAATACAAGTAAAAATAAAAAAAACAAAAAAACAAACAAAAACAAGATCTGCCAATGCTGAGTCTGCAAGTCTCTCAATGACTATTAAACAGCAGCTGGTTCCTTCACATGTGCGACACATGATATGCAGTTCAAAATCATCCCCATCCTGAAAAAGCTTGACTCATTTACATTACATGCTTGATCTCCTGAAGTTATTATCTGACTTGGAAACTCTACTCTAGAGTCAAACTTTAAGCCTGCTGGACTTTCTGAACACATATTGCTGGGCCCACCCCCAGTGTGTCTGATTCAGGTCTGCGGTAGGTTCCCAAAATTTACATCTTTAACAAGTTCTTAGGAGATGCTAATGCTGATGGGGTCCAGACTCCAGTGAACTACACAGCTACAGGACACGAACAATGTGGGGGTTCCATTAACAAGGCGGGCGGTGTGTTAGAAAAGTGCATGGATAAACAACTAACAGTTACTACAGATGACTATTTGTACATATGATATACGAAATGTTAAACTACTTAACGTTATCGGTAAAGCTTCCAGTACATAGTAGGCTATTATTAGTAGCTAAGTTTTGGAGGAGTCAAGTTTTTTGTGGATTTTCGGCTGTGTGGGTAATGCTCCCCTAACCCCCAGTGTTGTTCAAGGGTCAATCATAGCAATGCTTCCCCCTATCGGAGGTGGAAAACCACTGCCCTACACTAAATGTAGGAATAATCCTAGATTAAATTCTTAGTCCTATTTTTTATTCTACATTCCTCCTCATGGGCTTTGTCTATTTATCTATATTTCACATAAAATAGGGATTGCAAATAAAGATTATTGTAAAAGATACCTTATACTTCTAATGTTTCAGACCAACAATTGTGTATTACCAGCCCTGATATTTTCTACTGGATTTCTTTCTCCAGCTAGAAACTATACATAATGGCTAACATTTGTGAATGCGTTGTTCTGGGCATTGCTACACACTTTACATGCATTTCATCATGAGGCAGTACCTACTATCCCCGTATTGCAGATGAGGAATCTCAGGCACTAAGGGATTAATTAGGTCACTGGCCCAGAGAACAAAAAAAGGTCTACATTTGAACCCAGACAATCTGGCTCGAAGAGTCTAAAGTTGATATCATTGCACTATTATTGCCTTCATCATCTAAAATTCAACATATCCCAATTTGAACTTTGATCCAAACCAGTTCTTCTTTTAAACTTGCTGTCAATATTCTCACCTTCCTACTCAGGCTCTCAGGCTTGAAATCATAAGGTTCCTGCAATAATTGAGTCCTATTACATTTCACATGTATTTTCTTTTTATTTCAACTGACCTAAAAAGTCCTTTAGTCACCCATCACTTGGTCTCTATCCTCACTGCCTTTGGGTCAAAGTTCAGCTTAGTTAACAGGGAATTCGATTAAGGTCTTTACCTACCTCTTGAACCCATTTCTCGTTTCCACATACAGATAAGAACTCTACTTAAAACACACCAACATACATGCAGAACTTCCCTTATTTCTGAGGGAGAGGAAGGAATGGAAAGGAAAAACCAAGAAGAAAACAACCTTCAACCTAAGAAAACTATTATTTCTAAGTAAGTATAAAGCAATAAGCTTTGGAACCAGAATAATTTAAACATCAAACCTCTTTCAAGTGCCATTAACAGTTTTAAAGGAGTACTTGAGTGTGCCTTAAACTTACACAATATATATACCAATTATATTTCCCTAAACCGGGGTGGAGGGGTGGGGAGAGGGCCGCGGATACAGAAACTGTATTGAGGCATCCCAACATAAAATCTGAGTGCCAAAGTAAGTTTCACTCCAGGCTCAGGGGCGGGTTGCAGCAGTTGAAACAATGACATTTTAGAGGCCCCTACACAAACCTCTTGTTTGAGATTAAAGAACTCCACGCTGTTTGTTACAGAGGCATCATTTAGCCTGAATGAAAGCAGCATGATTTTCTAAAGTATATCTACTCTTAGATAGGCAATGCAGTTCACACAATACTCTCTACCACTACGATTTTGAGGCGTCCTGACTAGTGATACCAGAATCTATCTTTAAAGGTAATGTAACAGGTGTATATCTTAGACAAAATGTGAGAGAGATGTGGGCCGGCTGAATGGCGCGTTGGTTAAGAGCTGGATTGGGATGCCAGCAGCCGGGGTTCGGATCCCACATCTGAGGGCCAGTGACACTGCCCTCTACAGCTAAGATGGTGAACAGCTCCACGTGGAGCGGGGCTGTGCGAGCCCTGGCTACGGTGTTGGCTGCAGCCCCTGCTGCAGTGGGCTGCCACAGGCTACAGTGAGTGGCCAGCAGCCAGCATGAGCAGCTGGTAGCCGGTGTGAGCTGCCAAGAGCGGCCGTCCAGAGGTCGGTGACCAATCTGCCTCATCCGGGAAGAGCACAATGATGATACCAACATGGGCCAGTGAAGCAATGTCCTCCACAACTGGACTAAAGAACAAAAGGACAGCAACTTGTCTGTTCCCCTCCCCCAATTCCCCAATAAAATCTTAAAAAAAAAAAGTGCGAGCTCTGAGCATCAGGGTTGCCAGTTTGATTCCTGGCCGGAGCTGAGCAGCCACTGAAGATGACTCAGCTAAAAATATATATGAGAGGCAGCACTTCAAGTAAGGAAGAGCAAAGGTGAAACTAAACAACTAGATTCAAATCTTTGCTGATACTTGCAACCCTGGGCAAGTCCACCAAACCTCAGTTTCTTCATCTATAAGAAACTACCTGGGCCGGCCGAGTGGCGCGGTGGTTAAGCGCTGGCTTGGGAAGCCAGTGGCCCTCGTTCGGTCCCACATATGAGGGCCAGTGACACTGCCCTCAAAAAACAAAACAAAAAAACTACCTAAGCTGAGTTGCTATGGTAACCTAATGAGACCATGTGTTTAAAGCCCCTAGCACAATACAGGCTCTATATAAGAACAGCATCAATACCTCCCTCTCTTATTGCATCGCCTAATGTGTTAAAGTGTTGCCTTGGTAGTGGGATTAACAGAAATTTGTGATTTGCCTTCTGTGTTTTAAAATGTTGCAATAAAAATTATTTTAGGGGCCAGCCGAGTGGTGCGGTGGTTAAGCACTGGCTTGGGAAGCCAGCAACCCCGGTTTGGGTCCTACATATGAGGGCCAGTGACACTGCCCTCAAAAAAAAAAAAAAAAAAAAAAAAAAAAAAATTATTTTATAATATTTGTAAATGTAAAACAAATTTAAATTATTATAAAAAGACAAACCCAAATGATATAATATTTTATTTAACTTTTTCCTACCTCCATAACATGCATATGCATAATAAACTCCCATAAATTAAATCTCTCATCACAAAAAGCAACTTTTTTTTTTTTTTAAGATTTTATTGGGGAATTGGCGGAGGGGAACAGCGTTGGGGAATCGGGGAAGGGGAACAGACAAGTTGCTGTTTTTTTGTTCTTCAGTTTAGTTGCGGAGGATGTTGCTTCACTGTTGGTATCGTCATTGCGCTCTTCCCGGATGAGGCAGATCGGTCGCTGGCCTCTGGATGTCGCTCACCGAGGCTATTGGCAGCTCACGCTTGGCTGCCAGCCGCTCACGCTGGCTGCGGGCCACTCACTGTAGCCTATGGCAGCCCACTGCAGCAGGGGCTGCAGCCCACACCATCACCGGGGCTCGCACAGCCCAGCTCCAGGTGGAGCTGTTGTTAGCTGTAGAGGGCAGTGTCACTGGCCCTCATATGGGATCCGAACCGGGGCCGCTGGCATCCCCAAACCAGTGCTTAACCAATGCGCCACTCGGCCGGCCCACAAAAAGCAACTTTCAATTAGGGACAAGCTATATATTCTCAATATTGCCACTGTTTCTATCCTGAACACATTGTCCCTAAAGCTGAAAATGACTTACCTACAAGCAACACATTTTATATTTAAAAAAACAAAAACAAAAACAAAACACCTTGAAATTCTTGGAACATTGAGTGCTACTGCTTAATTATAGAAGGAAGCAAGGGTATTCCACTATAACAGCATAAATAACATTTGTGTGACTTTGTGAGATACACAAAATAAAAACATATTATTAGTCCTTGCCTTTAAGATACAACATTCAAAACAAATGATATTCAATTCACCCTAAACTCAACTTCCACACAGAAAAAAGAAGATGGAAAGTTAAGAATCTGCTAGCTAGCTAAGAACTTGCTAGCTATAATTATAACCCCTTGAGGGGATCATAAAGACAAAGCCCAGAAAAGACCCTAGGAATGTGTAAATGACCCTGCAAAGTAAAAAAAAAAAAAGCAGATAACCAAATGAACAAAAGAACTAAAAAAGATCAGTGAAATCATGGTTTTACGCCAGTTATCACACATGGTTCTATTTATGCATGTCATTTACTATTAAAAACCACATTCTGATCTACAGCATACTGGCAATGCCCAAGATCAAAAATATGGCAAGGATGCTATGAAGAGGGGCAATATTTACTTTGCTTATTAAGGGAAGATCCAGAAGTAACTGAGCAACTAAACAGAATGGGAAGAGACTTCTGAGCACCTAATTGGTATGAAGATCTTTTAGAAGAAGGTCTGAATTAGAGGAGAAAGACAATTTGATATGCTTAACACAAAAGAAAAAAGACAGGCCTCAGCAGTGGACCAAAGACAAGAGATCTGGGAAAACATGACAGCATACATTGGCGTGATTGCTTTTTAAAAAATTAATAGACTTATTTTTTAGAGTAGTTTTAGGTTAACAGAAAAATTGAGTGGAAAATACAGAGTTCCGACATAACAACCCCCAAACACATAGTTTCCTCTAGAATTAACATACTGCATTAGTGTAATACATGTGTTATAATTGATGAGTCAACTGATATATTATTAATTAAAGCCCATAGTTTACATTAGGATTCACTCTGTTTGGGGTATATAATGGCATGTATCCACCATTACTATCATTACATTTTTAATATGTAATACCAAATTCAAAGTGTGACATTTTAACACCTTTATTATAGCAATATAAACTGAACTACTGTTCCCCCCTCCTCCCCCACCCCACCCCCACCCTCAACCCCTGTACCTTTCTCTTCTCCATCACAGTAAAAGAAAAAAACCCAACACCTTCCTTCTTACTGGCTGAGACCAAAAATCTCTCTTTCACAATTCACACATCCAGCCATCAAAAAATCCTAACTACTCTGCTTTCAAAATATATCCGGAATTGAACATTACTTCTCACAGGCTCTACCACCACCACCCTCTCTCACTAAGATATTACCCCAGTTTATCTTGTTTCCCTGCTTCTGTCCACAGCAGTCAGTGTTTCTTTCAAACTAGGTCAGACCATGTCACTCCTCTGCTCAAAGGTGACACACAGTAAAAGCTATAATCCTTGTAATAATCTATTAGCTTCCCTATGACCTATCCCCACCAATGCCCTTAACCCCTCTGACTTTACCTCCTACACTGGGCTTCCTTGCCGTTAATACTCTTGGGCAGGTTTTCTCCATGGGGTTTTTCCACTTGCTGTTCCCCTGGCCCAAAATGTCTTCCCCACATATCCTCATGCCTGACTACCCTATTCAATGTTGTAACCCCTCCTTCTCTACAAACAGATGACTCTTACCTGTTTTATTTCTTTCTCCACAGGATTTATCTATTGTGATTTAATATAATATATATTCCACTTCTTTATTGTCCTCACAGACCCCCAACTAGAAAATAAGGGCAGGAATTTTTATCTATTTTGTTTTCTGTAGCAACGACAAAGTACCTAGCCTTCAACAATAAGTAATGGTTCCTGAAGGTGATATAATTGAATATTGGTAGGAAATTAAAACCAGAATATAGGTGCTGGTCTAAACAGACCAAGTTCCAACTCTCAACAATTCAGCAACTGATTCCGGAAAAACAAAAGTTCCTTTATTCTCTTAAAGGCTTCAAGTTCCTCTATGAGAAAAAAATGTCCTGGTCTGAGAGGCTGGGCTTCTGCCCTCCTGAACTTCCCACCTATTTCCTACCCACTTCCATGGCCACTAAGTATACCAGGCAGGAGGAGATTCATGGGCAAGAGATACAAACATACTGAACTGTTACCATAAAGACAAAGATGAATTTAGCCATAAGTGCTCAAAAATAAACAAATATTACCATTGTGAAATATGGAACATTTCTTAAAATTAGGGAGGGGTCTCCTATCAACTATAAGGATCATTAGAAACAGTGCATTAATCCATCCTGATCAAGGAACTTACTTGTAACTCATTAAGTATTGAGCTTTAATGTGAAAAAAAAAGTACTTCTCCTAAATTAATCGCTATTTAACATAATATATAGTAACACATCTGATTACTCTTGATTCTCTGCACGACAGCTACATTTAGCAGAAACCTCTTATAAAATGGGCAGAATAAGGAAACCCTGGTCATTAATACAGTAAAACCAACTCTTATATACGAGTGCTCTGCCTAGAAAAAGATGAGTTAAAGAACAATTGAACTAACAATTTCAGTCTTTCAGACCAATTTGTGTGATTGCGTTCAGTAGTATCAGATTTCTCCATCACTACTGTCCATTTCATTTCAGTTCCCAGGCTTTAAGATCCCAAAGGACAGAATAAAATGAGCACACTACATGGTAGTATTAGTAATATTAAAAATAGCTTCCCCTTACTGAAACCTGAAGAGCCTGGTACTTAACAAATATCATTGTCTAACCTTAATAACCTAACAAAGTAAGCATTATATTCCAAGGCTAAGCAAGACAGAGCAATTTCAGAGTACACAGCTGATCAGTACCTGTAGGAATTCAAACTCAGGTCTGACTAAAAAAATCTGCCTTGTAAAATACCGGGGGTGCCAAAAACAAGTACACACAATTTTGAGATGGTCATCACTGCTCAAGCTGTAGTTTGCCATAATCAGAAGTGTCTGGAAGCTGATGGCAACCACTTTGAGCACCTCTTGTAATTGCACAAGTCAAATGTGACTTTTAGTTATCTTTTGTTGTCTGTATATATTGAGTATTACAATTTTAGTAGTCTTTTCCTTTCTTAAAATGTGTATACATTTTTTTGGCACCCTCTGTATATCTCAATAACGTGGGTTTTTTGTTTGTTTGTTTGTTTTGTTTTTTTAAGAAATCTGCTTTCTTTCCACTAGGCCACACTGCTTTTCTTAGTCAAAACTGAAATCCTTATGACTGATATATATAAAGCATACTGGGTTCTGGACAATATCAAGGAGTCTTAGCAGTAGAAAATTTTAGTAATTAAATTAAAGGAAAGGGGCTTAAAATCTGAAAGAATTTACCTAATAACAACTGTAATACTTTTCTCCAACTTCAAATTAAACGAATCTTGGGCCTCAGTTTTCCACAATCTTTTCCTCTCAAGACATACGAGTACCCTAAAAACAAATACATAAATAGCCTGAATATTACCTCCTTTGGTAAGTGAAAAAAAGTAATGTGAAAATGTGTCTGACTATATACTACTCAACAAAAATTACCCACCAATATGGAATCTTTCTTTCAAAAATTGGCCATAGTCATTATCCATCCTCTAAGCAATACATCCAACTGAATTTTCATGCTAACAGAAGAAGTGCGGGAAGCCACAGGAAACTGAGAGGTAATTTATAGTTGGCTCTCAGATTCAGACTGGGTCTATTCAGAAGTCTGGTGACATGGTGGGATTATGGAAGCCAGTAACAACCGGATTTAACAAAATGTCTTTTACAGAACACCACTTTCCCTATAAGAGTTCAAAAGGTTATTTTCACTCCTCAGTTTCACTAAGGATAAGAAGGCTCTGAAAAGGCATTCAATTTTGTGTTCTCTTCAGAATCTTCCTTTCCCACTAGTTACTGGGGATACTAAATTTCATGTATGAATCAAATTGAAAGAAAAAAGAAAATACAGAATGAGCTGTAAAATCTATGCTCATCACCTTCAAAACAGCATCAAATAATAAACAGTAAGAAAAAGTAAAATGCTGATGACTGAGCACAACACTTCTCTGTCAATTCTCCATATAAGGCATTTACCAAGACAGCTGCTAGTTGAAGCACCCGATCAAAGAGTTAACGTCAGTCACAGAACTCAGTGTATGTGCGCATAAAAATATTATTTGTGATGTTTAAGTTATCTCTGTACAGCTGGTGGTCAAGAACAACTCTTTAAAAAGCAGCAGGGACCTGAACAGGATGAAGAACCAAACCAATCTGACGGGAAGATTGGCGGAAAAGCTTTCCAGGCAAAGGGACTAGTAAGTGTACAGGCAGGAAGGCACTTGGCCTGTAGAATAAGCTGACCAATGTGGCTGGAGCACAGTGAGCCAAGGGAAAAGGAGTAAGATGATACCAAAGAGGTAAACAAAAGCAGACAGAGCCTAGATCCTGTAGGGCCTTGTAGCCACGGTAAGAAGTTCAGCTTTTAGTCTAAGTGTGATATAAAGCTTTTGGAGAAATTTGAGAAGGGGCAAAATGTGCTATCATTTACGTTTTTAAGCTCTCTCTGGCTATGTGAACACACTGTGGACAGATGCTCAATAACAGAAGGGAGACAAAGTAGGAGGCTGCTGAGGTTGTCCAGGCAAAACACAGAGGGTGCCAAAAAAATGTATTCACATTTTAAGAACAGAAAAAACTGTATTAAAATTGTAATACTCAATGAATATAAGTCATGTGTATACATTTTTGTGGCACCCTCGGTATAAAAGCTTGGACTAGAGTGATGGCATTTGAAATGGGGGTGTTTATATTTAGAATACATTTAGAAAGCGGAGCCAACAAGATGTGCCAACGGAACAGACAGTGGAGATTAAAGAGAAAAACCTGGTATCGGTGTCTCCCCAATCAGAATGCATATGGCCACTATGAAAGCAGGGGCCATCTTTGACTTATTCAGGTCCTCGAACACAGGAACAGCGCACTATGTTCTAGTTGAATGAATTAATAAATGGCCTCGTATATGTGTCAAAAGAATAAAAATATAAGCATTTACTTTCACTGGCAAATATTGGAAATTAAGCACCTTAGGAAAAGAAAGGGCAGTTAAAAAGATTCCCAAATTTTGTCACTTTGAGGGGTAAAAAGTATAACTAGTGCACTGTGTCGTACACCTAAAACTAATTTTTAAAAAAATGTTTATTTCAGAATAAAAGAATTAAAAAAAAAAAAAGATTCCCAAATCAAAGAAATCAGAGATCTATGTTTCACTGAATTTGGAAACGCACCTCAAAGCACCATCTGACTGGAAATGGAACATACATAAAAATGGCATTTAGGAAAATAAATCACGGTACCTGGGCAACACTGCTCTTTTTTGTTAGTTACAAGATTGGCTACCTCATCTAATAGGATTACTTAAATTAATGACAAAACTTGCTTCAGTGTGTAGAACTAGAGGTCCTTCCAGTCCTGTGATATCAGGGATCTGATAAATCAGTTACAAATCAAAGTGTGTCACATATTTTTTTTTAAATAACAAGACAGAATGAGTTTAGCAAGCAAAGTCTGTTAAAAGGAAGTTTGGGGGCCGGCAGAGTGGCACGTTGGTTAAGAGCTGGCTTGGGACCCCAAGGCCCTGGTTCGGATCCCACATATGAGGGCCAGCAACACTGCCCTCTACAGCTAAGATGGTGATCAGCAGCTCCCCCTGGAGATGGGCTGCTGTGAGTCCCCAAGACGGCACAGCTGCAGCCCCTCCTGCAGTAGGCTGCCATAGGCTACAGTGAGTGGCCGGCAGCCAGCGTGAGCGGCTGACAGCTGGTGTGAGCTGCCAATAGCAGCTGTGAACGGCCGTCCAGAGACTGGCGACACATCTGCCTAACCTGGGAAGAGTGCAATGATGATACCAATATGGGCCAGTGAAGTGACATCCTCCACAACTAGACTGAAGAACAAAAAGACAGCAACTTGTCCGTTCCCCTCCCCTCATTCCCCAATAAAAATCTTAAAAAAAAAAAAAAAAGGAAGTTTAGAAATCATTTTAAAATAACTCAAAGCCTACTCTGTGTGTTTTGCAAAATTACTGAAATTTCTGTTTTAAATAAGATTCAGATTTGCCATGAACTCCCTCAGTAAGAGCTACAGAGGATGGGGGGGGGGGAAACACTATTTTCCCAAGAAATTTATCGAAGTCTCTATTAAAGAGAACTTAGGGCAGTATTCCTTAATGTTGGCCATACATTAGAATTATCTTCGGGAAGTTTTATAAAAACATGAATGTTGGAAAACCTCCCTAGATCAATTTAACTGAAATGGGGTATGACCAGGAATTTTTTCCCCGGGTGATTCCATTTAGCAGCCCAAGTTGCAAACCAGAAACGTACAGAAATAAAGGTTAAAGTAGAGGAATTTATAAAAAAAATTTAAAAGAAACTCAACATTTTCTGAGTCAACAAAGTTGAGCCTTTATTAACATGTAGCTCACAGTGGGCATTTTGGAAGAGAGATAAAAGGACTTGGCTTGGAATGGTAATAGGTTCTGTTTCATACATAGTCAAAGAGCTCAGGTAAGGACAGAATTTAAAAAAAAAAAAAAAGCCCTGGTTAACACCCCCCCCCACATTCTTTCCAGGGCTTGCATTTTTTTAATAGTAACATTACCACACCAACAAAACTAGAGTGTCAATTTAAGATGTCTTCTTCCTAAAATGCTGCCTTAAATTTCTATAGAACAGCAGTTACTGCCCCACAGCTAAATGTCTCCAAAGAAATTTTTACCTAGAAAACAGAAAGTAACACCCCAGTTTGTTGCCCTCTTTCCCCTGCCCTCACCACTGGTAAACAGCTAACTCTGACCAGAGTCTAGATAAATTCATGGTACGTACCATTATAGGAGTAGAGTAAAATTCTCAGTCCTCAGCTGCAAAAAAACCATCTTTAAAAAATTCTATAGAGCACAAAAGGAAAGCAAAACCTCAGCAAACTGACACACCATGCCACTCTCCTGAACACATGAAGAAGGCGGGCACAGTTTCTTTCTCAATTACACTCTCAAACCCTGTCCTAGTTTTAAAACACAAGTTGATCTTTACCTCATTATAGATGTTCACACTGCCAACAGTTTTATTTTTAAATATCAGAGAAGTGAGAACATTTCTATCTATAATCACTGATGAAAAAGATAGGGATAGGGCCGGCCGAGTGGCGCTTTGGTTAAGAGCTGGCTTGGGACGCCAGCGGCTCTGGTTCGGATCCCACATATGAGGGCCAGTGACACTGCCCTCCACAGCTAACAACAGCTCCACCTGGAGCTGGGCTGTGCGAGCCCCGGTGATGGTGTAGGCTGCAGCCCCTGCTGCAGTGGGCTCCCATTAGCTACAGTGAGTGGCCAGCAGCCGGCGTGAGCTGCCAATAGCCACGGTGGGCGACCAGCTAGAGGCCGGCAACCAATCTGCCTCATCCGGGAAGAGCACAATGATGATACCAACATGGGCCAGTGAAGCAACGTCCTCCGCAACTAGACTGAAGAACAAATGGACAGCAACTTGTCTGTTCCCCTTCCCCGATTCCCCAATGCTGTTCCCCTCCCCCAATAAAATCTTTAAAAATAAATAAATAAAAAAGAGGGATAAAAGATAAGGGAAATTTAGTCTGTTTTTACACTGACTCAGACCTTCTACAAAGAATTAACTGATTGTTCATATTGACAGGTGGATAGGAATACAAATAAAATATGGGGAGCATTTTAAGGCATAGTATTAAACTAAAGGAACCTATATGATTTCCCTTATACATCCAGTTTTTGGAAATCTGAAATCATAACCCAGGACCTCTCACTTCGAATTTATATTTGAAGTTCAACTAACCAATTAAGTATTTTCCTCAATAACTTTGCTCAGTGTTATCTTATTTTAATTGTGCACAAGGTGTGATAAAAAATACGGTTAATGTCTAAATTAAAAAAAGTTATTACCATAAAAGACACATTGCCATTAATCCCCCTCCCTTTGAACATACTTATCCCATCGTCCTTCCCACTTTCTGGAGCAGCTCTGGAAGGTCTCTTTGGTGTCTTCAGTGGAGCTATCGTGGTTGCCTCGATGTCCTGAACTTAGTCCTGAACTTATTCAACACGTTTACCTTTCATGGTCATTTTGACTTTGGGGACGAGCCAGAAATAGCATGGTGTCAGAATAAGGTGAATGAGGACACACCGTAATGTTTTTGACAGAAAGTGCTGTACCTGACAAAAGCAATGTGTGACATAGAGCATTGTCATGATGGAGGATGATTTACGGCACACTTTAAAACATGCCGTCTCTGGCAGGCCGAGCGGCTCAGTTGGTTAAGAGCTCGCTCAAGAGTGCGAGCTGAGCTCTGAGCCAACAGCAGTTAGGATGCCCAGCTCGAGCTGAGCTGCCACTGAGCTGCCAACAGGTGGCAGGATGACTCAGCTAAAAAAGATAAATTAATTAAAAAAATAAAAAATAAAACATGCTCTCAACCATAGCTCACACCCAACTGACTGCACCGTACAAGTTGAAACTTGTCACACACTGTTACTAAGGTTCTACGAGCCGCTTCCCGTATTGAGGATCCCTGCCTTTCCGTTGATGGCACTCGGCAGCAGCATTCACTGTATTTTGTGATCACAACGGGAAAGGCTTCTTGTCACACATTGCTTCCGGTCTGGCAATTTCTGTCAATAAACATTACAGGGTGTCCTCATCCACCTTATTCACTGGATCTGGCACCATGAGATTTCTGGCTCTTCCCCATAGTCAAAATGACCATGAAAGGTAAACATGTTGAATCAATTCAGGACATCGAGGTAGCCATGACAGCTCAACTAATGACGTTCACGAAAGAGGACTACCAGAACTGCTTCAGAAAGTGGCAAGAACGATGGGTAAGTGTGTTCAAAGAGAAGGGGAGTATTCTGAGGAGGATTAATGAAAATGTCTTTTACTATGATCAATTTTTGTTTGATCACACTTTGTAAAAGCAGCAAAGTGGTAAGGAAGCTGAATGCCACTAAATGGATATTCGAGATTAACTGATACATCCTATGCATTAAGCCTGAGTGCCTAATAGGTATCTGTCAAAATGATTACAATGATAAGCCATCATCTACATCATCTGAACCATTACAATGTGAACAGCATTCTCCTGAGCACTATACAACAATCAAAAGACAGGGTCCATATCCTCAAGCTTATAAATTTGATTGAGGAGGTATGGCTGATAAGCAAGATAGTCTAAAACACATAATAAGGGCTTAAAACCCAGGAGTACAAACTAAGTTTTGAGCAGCAGTTCCCACTCAGCCTGGAGTCTCAGACATAGCAACAAAAAAAAACTGTTGGTAAGCCACATAATTAATAAGTAAAACTACATGTGGGAGTCATAAAAATTTATGAAGCCAAGATTGGAGGCCACTCATCTGGTCAAGAGGAGGGTGGTCTGTACCTCAGCAAGCAGACCAGGCAGTCTCTCAACTTTGCCCTTCACCAGCTATGTGAACTTCAACAATTTACCTAACCTTTTAAAAGAGGATAATACCTACCAATTGCCATGAGAACCAAACAATATAGTACAGATAAAGCACTTTGCACAATGTCTGGCACACAGTCTCAAATACTGGCTATTGCCATCATTATTTTTAGAGAGACAACAGTAAAATCCTTGTGCTGGCAGGATTATCTGATTATCAAGTTCAGGGTTTCCTCAAGGAATGGCTCCCAGTCTAGGAGCTTCAGCAACACCTGGGAACATTTTAGAACTCCACATTCTAAGGCTCCACACCCAGGACACACGGAATCATAAACTGAATTTTGGGCCCAGCAATCTGCTTTTTAACAGCCCTCTAGGTGATTCTGATGAGCACTACAGAGAACTATGGCTCTAGTCAAATCTCCTACTAATTTTACACATAAAAAAATAGAAACCTAAAGAGATTAAGTGAATTGCCTATAAAAACCATGGAGACCACTTGTTTAGAGTCCATTATATGTCAGATACTATGATGGCCACTTTACATTAGTTATCTCATTAACAACCTAGCCAAGATCCCATTTAACAGAAGAAAAACTGAGGTTCAGAGGGATCAAGTAATTCATCAAAAGTTGCTGAATTACTAAGTGGTGAAGCCAACATTTAAACCAAGTATGATTCCAAAATCTTTACTGGAACTATGACTACTGACTGATGTGAGTGAGGGAGCAGTAGTACTAAAAGCACCCTAAGGCTTCATTCAAGGACACTGCTCTTTTCTTCTATCACACCACTTTCGCTGCAACAATTTTACTGAAAATACCAGAAATTACCACCACTTTACGCAATTCTCAGAACAGAAGTGATAAACTGTTCTTCACTCCAAAGAGAAAAAGAACAACGAAATACTACAGAAACAGATTATGAGATCAGAAGAAGCAGAAATCAGGGCATAGAGAAATGGATATGGGATAAACAATACTGCAGCGTAAGTATAAGAAAAGCCTAAGTGCGTAAGTATAAGAAAAGCCTAAGTGCATAAGTATTCACCAAGTATAAGAATCTGCTCTTCAATCTTCCTGTTCTCCCTATCCTCAAGAGCCTAGTACTTTTATATATTGAGTTATCAGCTCACTAAGGTGGCTACAGATTTATAAAAGCCCAATGATAATAACAAAGTGATTTTATTCTAAAGTAACTGTTAAAAACTTTTTATTTCTCAAAAGTTAAGTCAACATATCAGGTAACTGTATTCGTCATCTTTCAATCCCTAATTAATTTAACCAAGTTGAACAGTATTCCTTTTTCTGCATTTTCCAGTATCACTGGTAACAAAGGAACCAGAAGGAAACAAAGAAACAAGATTCATTATTTTTACTTTCTCTATTATCTTCATTCCCACAATACGTACTGTTTGCCAACCTTGTGTTAAGCAGTGAGCTGTAGAGAAAGTACCATAATAGAGCTTACACTGTAGTGGGTAAGAGACAAAAACAACGAAACTAATATATAAGTAACACAGAAATTATAACTTATGATTAATGCTGTAATGGAAAACTAGGTGATAGGACAAAATAATTAGAGAAAGCCATCTTGGAAAAGGTAGTCCAAAAAGGCAGCACGGACATATTTTAAGGTACTTCCTGAGGAAGACCAATTATAAATAACAGCTGAGGAAAGGATATTATAGGGAACAGAAAGTCCAAGAGCTCTGAGTTAGGGAAGATTTTGATTGGTTCAAGGGAAGGAGGCCAGAATATGACAAAGCAGAGAATATGAAGGGATGAGGCTGAAAAAAAATCAGGAATAATGGCATGCAAGGCCTTAAAAGGCTATGGGGCAAAGAAGTTTAGGTTTTATTCTACAAGTAATGGGGAACTCAAGAAAGGTTTTTTAAGCAAGGAAGTAACATTAAGTTTAAAATGACCACTTTAGCTGCATTCTTACAAAATAAGCTAGAGAAAATCATAAAAGAAAATACCTTTGTAGTATTGGCTGAAAAAAAATCCACATGTTTAAGTGGACACATGCAGTTCAAACCTGTGTTGTTCAAGAGCCTTCACTTCAATCACTGACTGCATCCTTAGCCAAAGTTTAACTGTAGCATGTTATCCTCAGAACCCAGCAAAAACTTTTTATAATATAGCACTCCACATTGGGGGGAAAAAGTGAATTCATCCCCCTAGATACAAACAATTGTCATAAAATTTTTTTTTTTTTGGTCATATAACTTTTTAGTGTGCACTTAGAACAATTTGACAACGTGGCTTCCATCTTCCTGTTTTGAAAACTGTTTCACAAGAATGACTCACCCTTCAGTGGAAAAATCCAGATGAAAAGGTGGCTGGCTAAAGTGTGTTACAATCAGCTCCCCAGCTGCTAGCCGCCCTCAGACCTGAGCAGTGGCTAAATGCAGCTACAGCTAGTTCAGTGATCTGCCCTAAGTACAGTAAGCTACCCAGAAATGGAATCCACATTTCCGGACTCCTGACTTGACTTCAGGTGAACACTGCTCCCATACTGCAAAGAAAATACTAGCCTTCAGTTCCCTAAACCAAGAGCAAGCCTGGTTGTTTGGATATAAACTTGTTTAATAGTTCAAAGATCTTTAAAAATACTAAGTCAAACACAAAAGGTGAGGGTGCTATTTTTCACCCGATCCAAGGGCCTTACCTAACAGCAAGAACTGGAGTCAAAGGATCATCATAGTACCCCACTATTATACAGGGTTAGGAGACCTCATGAAATAACAAATACAGGACTCACACAAATTTTGCCTCTAACCAGGAATCCTGTGATAGAATTCATTAAAACTGTTCACACTCAATTACCCCCAGTGGCTTAAAAATCAATCCTGAAGGCACCAGACAGTATTATTACCATTAAACGTTTCTAATTTGTTATGATGTCTTAAGTTTTGAGTAGAAACTAGTACCAATTCAGTAAAAGGAAAGCAGAGAAAAGGAAAACCGGAAGTCTTTCTTTACACTCTATCCCCAAACCCAGAGCAATACCTGGAACATTATAAGAATGTAATGTCTATTTACTAAATAAATGAAGGAAAACCTCTTCATCTTTATTAAAGTGAACTTACAGTATTCCCATTATTTTCTCTCTTCTTGACACCTGGCCCAATTTTTAGAAATAAATTTTAAATATTTCACAGGCAAAGAAATGTATAATGCCTAACATGCTTTGGATATCATGGCAACATAATTAAGTGCTTGCTCTCATCAAGTTCAAAAGTTCCCTCAAGTCATTTTACAATTTCCATTATTAATCTTTTTTTTTTCCTTCTTCAACATCTATTTCTTCATCAGGACTCCTCCACCCATTATATCTTTCATCCATCTATATGGACACATGCTTATCCAAGCATTCAATGAATTGCTTACTATGTACCAGTCAGCACAGAGAAAACCTAAGCTTTGGGGTGATACAACCCTGATTCTAGCTCTTGCTTTTAACCAATTACCAAGCTGTCTGACAATGGTTAAGTCACTTATTATGCCTAGTACTCATTTTCCTCATCTGTAAAAATGTGAAGGATTAGTTTGTATATAGAAGCATGGTATCAATGATAGGTACTAAGTGAGTGTTAGTTTCCTTCCCTCTTCCCTCTACTATAATAGCACCCTCTGACTTTGGAAACTATCACTCCAGCAACAGAAAGCATTCTTAGAAAACAATGTCCTAAAAAAAACAAAACACTACAATTAAACCAAGGACTTCCGAACCTGGTCTAAAAGCTACCATAATAAATTAAGTAAATCAGCATAATCAAGAGACAATGATTCTGGTTTTACTTTTTAAAATTAACCCCAACAAAAAACCCCTCATAATAAATTTTTAAAATATTGAAGTAATGAATGAAACTCTTTTCTCCTTCCTCTATTCCCATTCGATCCTTCAGAAATAATCATTGTTAATACTCTGGTGTATATATATTTTTTGTTAGACAGTAACGAAGTTCTGTTATAGATATTTGAAAAGTAAAGAATAGCATAAAGAAGAAAATATCACCTATAGAACCACCAAAAATTTTAAAAAGTACGTTTCCCTTGCATAATTATATATTCATTTCCATTTTAAAGCACATGATGGGGAACGAAGACTATCTTCAATTAATGATGGTGGAACAACATGCAAAAATGAATCTGGACCCCTATCTCACACCACATAGGTTTTATTGTTTTAAAACTACATGCAAGTGTCAAAAGAGTAAGCTTTAATAGTAAAACATCACTTCCAGCCCTCCCCAGACCCTTTAAAGACTGACCATGTTCTCCCAACTAAATTAAAATTTGAAGAGATGCAAGCTCTTCAGATCATCAAGAAGAAATAAGGTCCTGTTTCATTGTCTTCTAGAAAGATAACGACCATTTACAAATCAAACAAACTAATCAACTGCAAATACATCACATTAAAGCTGTCTCTAGAGTTTATGGATAATCTGTTTCTGCACCTGGGTCAAAAAGCCAACTGCACAGACAAAAAGGGGAAGACCATATGGAAAAGCCACTATTAGGGGTTAGGCCTTTTGCAGATTTCATAAGAATTTAAATTACCAAGATTGTTTTAGTTCAATGTCATTTATGCTGCCACTACTCTTTCAACTTTCAGGAGAGAGGCATGCATACACAGAATTATAAAATGCTTATCAAAAATTGATTATTTCCTAATATTACTTATAACTTATTTCTAGATTTTAAAGTAGATAAGATACCAACTAAAAGATGCAAAATGATTTTTTGGTATTTTTGCTATTTTCCAACAATGAAAATATCTAATGTTAGAGATCCTATTCATATAAGCACTTAAAAAATACACCCTTATAAAAGACTAAATAAATATGAAGAAAACTGAACAACCCATATTCTGGAAAGATATTCTTTTCAAATTAACATGTACGTTTAATTCAACTTCAAAAATCCGAAAGGGAAATAATATAAAAATAAGTGGTTTTGAGATATTAGAACCTCATAGCATGCAACAGAAAAATGTTTTGATTAATTAAAGGGCTAATTTCTAAAAATAAAACCACAAAAACATCTAAGAAAAAATTCTATTAACATCTGGAAGAATTTCCACTATTTTAGGTTGAGAAAAAAAGCTCAAGAGAAAAGATCAATAGACAAAAATTTAAACTACAATCTGTATCTTATCCAAGTTAGATTTCTAATATTTTCTACAAAGGATTAATATCTCTGCTATATCCAAGGATCATAAAAATGGGTAAGAAAATACTTTTAAAAACGTTAAAACATTAAAGGATCATTCTCCATGCTAATTGGAGTATGGCTAAACAAACAACCCAATACATTGCTGGTATAAATGAATACAACTGAGAGAACCTTTTTGGAAAGCAACCTAACAAGATATACCCCAAATAAGTAATACAAAAAAGCAAGAGCTTTATACATAAACAACAAACATCAGAAATGTCCATCAACAGAATAGTAAAACAAGCATCTAGTAAAGGAAATCTTTTACACCTTGCTTTTTCATACTGTATTTAATCCAATAAACATCCAAAAATGGCAAATTTATTAAAAAAATCCAACTCATAAAAAAAAATCCAGCTCCATAAATACACTGCAAAGACAAATACATGCACATATGAGCAAGGTGTAATAAAAAAATACAGTGAATGTTTAAATTTTAAAAAATTACTGCAGGGCCGGCCGAGTAGTGCATTGGTTAAGAGCTGGCTTGGGATGCTAGCGGCCCCGGTTTGGATCCCACATGAGGGCCATCTTAGCTCTACAGCTAAGATGGTGAACAACAGCTCCACCTGGAGCTGGGCTGCTGTGAGTCCCCGGGACCGCATAGCCGCAGCCCCTGCTGCAGTGAGTGACCGGCAGCCACAGCGTGAGCGACCATCCAGAGGCTGGCGACCGATCTGCCTCATCCAGGAAGAGTGCAATGACGATACCAACATGGGCCAGTGAAGCAACGTCCTCCGCAACTAGACTGAAGAACAAAAAGACAGCAGCTTGTCTGTTCCCCTTCCCCGATTCCCCAACGTTGTTCCCTTCCCCTAATTCCCCAATAAAAAAAAAATTGTTATAATAAAGACACATTGTCATTAATCCCCCTCAAAATACTCCCCCTTACTTCAAACACACTTATCCCATTGTTCTTGCCACTTTCTGAAACAGTTCTGGAAGTCCTCTTTCATAAGTGTCTTTAGTTGTGTTGTGGTGGCTGCCTCGATGTCCTGAATGAATTTGACTTTGGGGAAGAGCCAGAAGTCGCACGGTCCCAGATCCAGTGAATAAAGTGTACGAGGACACACCACAATGTTTTTATTTGACAGAAATTGCCATATACCAGAAGCCATGTGTGAATGACACGGAGCATTGTCATGATGGAGAATGATTTATGTATGTCACACTTGAATACACACCTTTCTCTCAACTGTAGCTCACACCTGACTGACTGCATTGAACAAGTCGAAACTTGTCCCACGGTTACTAAGGTTCTACGAGCCACTTCCTGTATTGAAGATCCCTGCCTTTCCTGGATGGACTCAGCAGCTGCATTCACTGATTTTTTTGATCACACCTCCTACTATAATATACTAAAACTAAAGTGCCATAAGACAAACTAAAAATATGGGACCTTCAGATGAAATGAGGCAAAAGCAAAAAGTAGGGTGACAATATTCATTTAAGAGCCAAATACCATATTAAATGCTCATACATTAAAAATTTCACAGCAATTCTGAGAGGTGGTCTTCCCATAAGAAGGGATGGGAATAGTTAAGGTCCAGAGGTTGGGTTACAGTATGCTGAGGACCACAAGTTGGCACCTGAAGCTGGAACTTGAAGTCTATCTGATTGCCAGTCACGTGCTCTTTACACTACTCCAAATGAAGGGAATGTTTTTACAGTGGCATCCCAACAGACCAAGAAACATTAGAGGTACAACACATTTCTGTTTCATATATCCATGGTTCTTTGCTTTATACAAGGAGTTTTTATACTTTGTCATTAGGAGAAAAGGTGATTAATTTTTTTCCAATTAACCCAAGAAAAGGTAATATTACAGAGCTATCATTCTGAAGGAAAGAAAAGGTTATTTCCCAACTCCTCTCAAGATCCCTATTATTTCTAATAACAGGTGTAGATTGTACAATTCTACATTTCCCATAGTGTGCCAAAACTCGAGGGATAATCAAGAAATGTTTGTTGAATGAATGAACGAACGCTAATTTAAAATGGAACAGGAAATTCCAGATTTCCACCTCATTATAAAAGGCCCACAACAACAAACTTTTGAAATACCAGTAGACTACTAATTGTGTGTTCAAATTTAAACCAAAGACAAATTGAACCAACTCTGCCAATTCCTGTGACTCTCTAAATGAACTCAATACAAAAAATACATACTCAGACCCAGCATTCATTCTAATCATTTATGAAAATAAAAGCACATAAAGATAGTTTCTGGTGAATCTTTATAAAGAGCCATGAATTGCAGGTATAGGTTGCCAGGTACATAACCTGTATATGACAATTTGTTTAATTGCGGAACACCATTTAGAAAGAGGCCACTCCCCGCAAAAGTTATATAACTGGGGATACTACACAGAGAAAAATAAACCCCCCGAATGGAATTAAGTCCCTTTTGTGTACCTGGTGATGATATTCTGCTTTTGCAGCCTCCTTCCCAGCAAAGGAATGATAATAACACTGTGCTTAACTTTCTATGTGAAAAGAGAATGTTAAGGCTCTTAGGCCAAATTTATTGCTACAACTTGTCTTATTTTCCATACAGGTTGTATGGAACTTCTAACTCCCCGAATTATTTAAAATTACAGTATGAAGTGCACATATATTCTAAACTGGGTTTCCAATTCTTAACAGTGGTAACAAGATCAAACTATTTTAGGTAGTAAAAAGAGAGAATTTGGCTAAAAATAGATCTTTTAGGACTGACAGGTACTACACAAATTCCATCAGCCCATCCAAAAATCTGCTTCTTGTATTCTGCTTTAAATTACATGAAGAAATTCTGCTACTCAAAGAAAAGCCCTGAGGAATGGTTTGCATGAAAGTAAGGTCTTTTCTTAATATGACTTAAAAGCACTGATAAACTCAAAAGTCCAAGTTCACTTATTGTCATGTTCCAACTCAACCTCTATAGGTCCATCCCATATTTTACGTACAGACACCACCACCTGGCCTTTCCTATCTCCCAAGATTCTTAGAATGACAAATCTACTGATTTATGCAAGAAATTCTCTCTATTCCTACTTAATCCATTTGATAATGTAATATCTGAAAATAGTTCTCAATTCCCCAAACCTCCATCAGGACTTTTGAAAAGATAATAGCTATCCAGAAGTTCTCTTCTCGAAGAACACTGCTCTGCTATGATTAAACAGCCTTATTTATTCTCAGGACTAAGCAACCATTTAAGCCCGAATTTTCAAAAAAATTGCAATAGATAGCTCCATAGGTTTTTCTTTTTTAATAAAAAAAGTATAAATTTTAAGTACAACTTATAAACCCCTTCTGTTATGAACTAGGAAATCAAACTATAAAGCTTACCTAAAGCGTGTCTAAAATAACCTAAATTCCAAGCGAAATGATGAGCATGGAGGTGCTCCACTCATCTGAGCTTTTCTAAAGCCTTTTCCTTCTCCATTCTAGATAACTAAAAACATCTAAAGAAGACAACTGATGTACCTCCATATAACCCCTCAGTAAGCACTCATTATTGTAAGACTAAATTGTGAAATGCATCATTCATCCAGTTTTCTGAAAATACTTCATACCTGAATAAGCTTTTAGTTTTCACAGGAACTTCCACATACTCATTTGATCAAAACAATACCAAGCCATCAAGCCATGTATTATCTCTATTTTAGAGACAGGGAAACTGATTAAGAAAGGTTATATGGTATAAACAAGGTCATAAAATAACTAATCTGGACAAGGAAGATAGTACACGGTCATTTGATGGTCCAGGGCTCTTTCTTCTATGTTGATCCTAAGTGTCAAGCTGAAAAATATCTTATCACAGGAATTTGATGGCCCAAGATTTTCATATTGAGATAATGTTTCTTCTTTTAAAAAGATAAAAGAGCCAATCAATTGTCCGAGAAATGTGTTGCTTCAAATCAGAATAACCTAGAAAAGCCAAAGTACTTGGATGCAATATAATCCAATTAAAAAAGTGAATATACTCGGGCCGGCCGAGTGGCGCATTGGTTAAGCGCTGGTTTTGGGATGCCAGCGGCCCCGGTTCGGATCCCACATGAGGGCCAGTGACACTGCCCTCTACAGCTAACAACAGCTCCACCTGGAGCTGGGCTGTGCGAGCCCTGGTGATGGTGTGGGCTGCAGCCCCTGCTGCAGTGGGCTGCCATAGGCTACAGTGAGTGGCCCGCAGCCAGCATGAGCGGCTGGCAGCCAAGCGTGAGCTGCCAATAGCCGCGGTGAGCGACATCCAGAGGCCAGAGACCGATCTGCCTCATCCGGGAAGAGCGCAATGACGATACCAACAGTGAAGCAACATCCTCCGCAACTAGACTGAAGAACAAAAAGACAGCAACTTGTCTGTTCCCCTTCCCTGATTCCCCAACACTGTTCCCCTCCTCCAATTCCCCAATAAAATCTTTAAAAAAAAAAAAAAAAGTGAATATACTCCAAATGTAATAGAAAAATTAATATATGTATTTTGTATTACTGGTTTAAAAATTCTAAATATGTTTTAAAGAGATGGGGATAATAAACCTCAACTGATAAAATATTACATAATTACATTACCTCTTGCTTGACCCATTTTAACAAATATTCAAAATGTTCATGAAAAGCAAAAACTTGGGTCAGCATGGGAATAAGTCTGGGGTAAAATTTAGTTGTTTTCCACATGAGGCAACATCTGGTAATAAAGTCTGTATGGCAATGTTTTCTCCAAGTTTGGTGTAAGGATCACAATTAGAATTACCTATGAGGCAAAATCCTTGGCAGAAAAAAGGCTCAGGAATCTGTATTTTAAAAAGTGCTGTGGTATTTCTAATAAACATAAAATTTAAGTACCACCAGAGTACAAACTGAGAATGAGTTTAGGGCAGAAGTAACCTTGGCCTTAGTAGCTATACAACTTGAGCGATTTCTTATCCCGGGCTCTGGTTTCTCTCAATGGTAAATAAAATAAGGGTGGTAGGGATACAATCTTCCTACTTCATAGAAAAGTTTTAAAGCATTAAAGGAGATGAACTGTAGAAAGTACAGTACTTAGCATACAGTTTTGACACATAGTAAATAATAAACAGCAACAACTATGGTGAAAAACTACTTGTATTGATAAATAGCGGGGGTGCCAAAAAAAAATGTATACAAGTGGACACTTTGGTCAACGCTGCTCTAGCAGTAGTTCGCTGTAATCAGAAGTGTCTGGACGCTGATGGGAACCACTTTGAGCACCTCCTTTAATTGCAGAAGTCAAACGTGACTTGTCTTCATCTTTTGTTATCGGTGTATATTGAGTTTTAATAGTTTTCCTTTCTTGAAATGTGTATACATTTTTGGGGGCACCCTCTGTATTTAACTTTTGACATTAGCAAAGAGTGTATCAAGCTTTATAAATTGTTGTGTCATTCTGCTCTTCCCCCTAAAACAGCTCCCAAAGAAAGCAGCATTTTAAAAATGAGTTACTCATGTGATTTGAAGAGAATGGGGGGAGGGGTGTAAATCATGCTTTCCCTGAAGTCTTAAGGACAATAGGAAAGTTTTGTCACATTTTAAAGATCAGACTTAAAACATTAAACACAATTTGTTCTACGTTCACAAATATAACCATCACCTGGTTAGACCATGAGGAAAAGCCACTCCTAATTATAAACAGGGAGGAAATATTATTTATCAAAAGTAGAAAAAATTTATACTTCCACAGATCTGAACTCTGAACCAATATTTAACATAAGGATTTTTAAAAAACACAACACATTTAATGGCTTACAAGTATAAGCCTATTCTATCCCAAAACACTTTAAAAAATTTTTCTAGTCCATCCTCTCTCCTAGAATCCTAAATCTAATCAAATGTCAAATTCAATAAATTCTTCTCTATCACTCATCTATTCTCTTTTCTTTTTCTACTAGTACTGCTGCAGTTCTGGCCTTCATTTTATCAGGTTTAGACCCTAGCCATAGCAACAATGCTGAATAGGATTTCTGCCTCCACTCCTCTAATCTAGGGGTTGGCAAACATTTTCTGTATAGGGCCAGATGGTTAAGTAAATATTTTAGGCTTTGTAGGTCATCAAGTCTCTGTTTCAACTGCTCAAGTCTGCCACTGTATAACTAAAGCAGTCATAGGCAATATGCAAGTGGACGAGGACGAGCATGGCTGTGTTCAAATAAAACTTTATTTACAAAAACTAACTTGGGGCTTCATTTGGCCTACAGGCCAATTTGCTGACCCCTACTAATCCAACCAACATCAACTTTCCTAAATTCCATCACAGATCATGTGATTTGTGATCAAAAGGTCCCTTTTCTTACAAAGAACTCAACACAGCCCGATAAGCAAAGGATTCCTCCAAATCTTCATTATCTGTAGTTATTTCCCTTCCCCCACCCTACATTATCTATTGATTTCCCTGATATGGCTCCTTATACTTTCCCAAGTTTTTGCTCAAACTGTATACAGAATGATCTTTCTTCTTTCCCTCTAGAATTCCTACACCTCTCTTGCTCTCCTCACCCCAATCTAGGTCTAAATCCTATCTACCCTCCAAAATGTAAAATGTCTCCCTTGCTTTTATCTAGAACCTCTTCCTTATCAGAACTTCCATGATGCTTTATATCCTGTGATAATGACTGCTTTGTATCTTACACCATAATGTATTATGTAAATATCTCAGTTTTCTCTAAGCCTGTGGACAGGATCTATTGATGTAACTTATGTGTGACTCATCTCTATTTCCCAGAGTACTTTACACTCAACAAATACAAAAAGAAAACAATTACTGTTCCAAAGAAAATATTTCTACAATTAAAATCCTTCACGTCACACAGCACTTTTAAGGGAATAAGCCTGACACCCTCTTGTTTTGTATAATAGAGTGCATTACATATAAACTAATGATACCAGCTCAACAAAGTATACCTTCAAAAATCAATCTCAATCTCATTAATCACAAGGCAGCATGGTAAAGTGGGAAGAGCAAAACAGGCCTAGATTCCAATCCTGGTTCTGCCACTGTTGTGGAATGCAGCCGTCCATATATGCATTTATGACTTTCATATAAATTTAAAAACACCTGCCAAAGTTGACTGCAAGGTCCCAATTCTGTCAACAAAAACTACTGAGTATCTTCTGTGCTCAGTAATATGAATATAAAGAATACAGACATGGATGGGCCCTTGTCACAAAGAAATTCAGTCTGGTGGAGATCCTTTCACAAATAAGGAACACAATGTATTTAGTGCTATTCTTCCAGCTAATTCTGAAAAGATGAAAGGTGAAGACTATTTCAAAATTACTTCAGGCACAAAGCTAAATATTTAACAACAGTGAGTTATAGTCAAATTAAGTGCCTATCAAATTGAAACTAAAATGTCAAGCTTCTTAACAGTGGCCTACGAGGCTTTCAGGCTTCACCTCCTACCTCTCATTCTACACCAGGCTCACTATGTGCTTTCCCGCTGAAAAACCAACAAGCCATGCTCAGTCCCACTTTAGAGTCTTTATGTTTATTCCTTTCAACACAGAAGCTCTTCAGGATCTTTACAGGATTTCGTCTGTCACTCATTTAGGTCTAATCACAAGAACATCCTAGGAGCAGTGATTCACAACTTTGGTGACACCATGGAATCTCCTGGAAAATTTAAAAAATACAGATGCCAGGGTCCCACCTCAGAAGTAACGGTCTGTGGTACAAGCTTAGCATCAGGATTTTTTTTTTCCTTAAGTTACCCAGGTGATTCTAGTGTATAGCAAAAGTTGAGAACCATGCCACTTGGAAGCAACAGATATTAAATAGACCAGGTTTCTTATATATAGAAGCCACTTATGAATTAGCATCTCTGGCAAACAGATCAATAGATAAGTGTCTGAATAATTCTATACCATAAAAATATTTCAAAGATTAATATCTCTACCTCCACTTAAATTCAAATCTGACACTGAAATTTTAGAGCTTGCCCCAGAACACAACACAATGTGTTTTTACTTAAAACACGTATTTCATACAAAAGTTCACTTGTTAGTAATTTACTAAATTATACTACAAAAAACAGTCACAGGGATGTAAAGTACAGCATAGGGAATATAGTCAATAATATTGTAATAACTAGATGTGGTATCACATGGGTACTGGAGGTATAGGGCAATCACTTTGTGAAGTATATAAATGTCTAATCACTATGTTGTACACCTGAAATTAATATAATATTGTATGTCATCTGTAATTGAAAAATAAATTTTAAAAATTTTTACTAAATTACAAAATCTAAATATAATCAAGAGAATGACAAAATGCAATCAAATAACTACATTACAGCTATGAAGCCCTCTGCAGTTTCACTGCTAAAAATTTCTTTAAAGAAGTGTATTTTCACCAATTAATGTCCTCACTTAGCCTGGTAGACAGGATGACAGACAGTAGATTTAGGCGAAACTAATACTGACAACACACACAAAAAGAGAAAGAGGGAAGGAAAATTTCAGAGATTTATTTAGATCATACCAAATAGGATTTGAAAAAAGCAGGTGTCAGACTGACACAGGTGGTAGGTTTTTTTTAAGTCCAACAAGCAAACATCAAGTAACGAGCCAATTCACTGTTACCAACTAGAGTATCATAGGTTACTAGTTTTTACACACTTACCCAAGCAGCCTCTTTTAGAAATGACTGGCAGGACAACAGTGCCAAGCAGCAGAATGCTAAATATTTGTAGAATAAATAAATCCAGAGCTGCTAGAGTCCACTGTGGTAAATAATTTTAAATGTTAGGATAGTTAGTGATTCTAAAATCACTAAGGAACTCATTGCACCTACCCCTCTTGACTGTATGGAGATACTTGCCGACATGGAAACACCAAGTCATGAGCCCACCTGATATAAAACATCAGAAACTTAAAGCAAGTTTTTTGTTTGTTTGTTTGTTTGTTTAGCTGAGCCATCCTGCCACCTACTGGCAGCTCAACAGCAACTCAGCTCGGGCTGGCATCGAACCGCTGTTGCTCAGAGCTCAGCTCGCACTCTTGAGCGAGCTCTTAACCAACTGAGCCGCTCAGCCGGCCCTTAAAGCAAGTTTTTAAATCTAAAAGCGCTTTGGGGAAGAAAGCTGGCCTCCTAGCTATGAAGTCTCCTTGGCTTGACTTCTTGGTCATACTGCAATGATATTTTATCCTAAGCATTGTTCAGCTCCCTTGTCAAGTAAATAAGGTAAATTTAGTGAGAAAGTGCACACACACACACACACACACACACACACACACAAATTCATCAAACCTTTTCAGTTGAAGACACTGGGGAAGAGATGGGACTTGAAATGCACAGGAAACCTGAGTAAACGTAGAACTATCAAAATTGGAAAATTCCTCTTTAAATTTTCCCTTCTACAAAGATGGACCCCGGGGCAGCTTTAGCTTGCTGTCATTTTATCATACATAAAATAGTGTCCTCTTATTAGTAACTTTCTCTTTTATCAAGAGCCTATGGAAATAAATGTTCTGGGATTAACTAGTAAACAGATAAATGCAGCCATGGATATACATTCCCAAAAATGTGGGCTGGAAATGAAAACAAAGCAGCACAGGATATGAACTCCAGGGGTTGTTTACAAATGATTTCATGCACATGAGTCTCATATAATGGGAATAGAACACTAGAATAGAGAAGGGCGAGATGAAAACTGCATGAAAGGGCTTTCTGGAGCTTTAGGAGTTGAAGACCTCATGAAATAACACATCAAGAGACGAGGTCATTTACTCAGTAGATTACCACCAACCCAGAAAGCTTGTGGCCAACTCACTCTTTTTAATTTGGTGAGACAAGAATAAACAAAAAAGAATGTATCAGCGGGAAGAAGAAAGAGAAGCTGAGAATATCTGATCTAAAAGGTACTGCAAGAGGGGGGAGGAGATGGCCCAAGCCCAGGAGTTAACCTGCCTAAGTCTGGGAAGGTAACAGAGCATAACCAGATTGATAGGACAACAGACTCCTTCAGATGTGTCGATGTACAAGGGCTTTAAGGGAGAAACCCCCGCTCCTCTCAAGCTGCTGCTTCAGTGCCCTGTTATTGCAGCCAGGCAATAAACACTGCACTCAAATAGATCCCATTCTAAATCAGATGCAGTCTTTTGAAATCAGCCCCAACTCTTTAACTTTTGAATTAGATGCTAATGAACCCACCTGGATAAAAGGATATCTAGTTTTAGAGGGAAAAGAAAAAAAGGTTTAACAATGATGAGGAAGAGTAGAAAAGGAGAAAAAAAGACTAGAAAGAACAAACCAGTGGCTCACAACCTTTTCTCTACCTCAACTTAAGTGAGGAAGACTGACATGTTTGAACAAGTTAACTAGAAATAAAGGGGGGATACCGATTTGTCCCTTTGGGGGATCTTCTTCTTAGTGACTGTCCTTTAAGAATTTCTACTTTTAAGGTGCAGTGTGACTTATCAATGTCCATCTTCACTGCAAAGCCTTAAACACTACTGGAATACAGTTACAGTACATGGGGTATTCTTAGGACTGGTGACAACGAAATAGGAGAAAATGAGGGGAAGGTGTAAACCATCAGAGCAGAAGTAGCCATATTATATATAGTTTATAAGATGCCTTCTCAAGATTTAATCTCAATTTTAGTTTCTTAGCTGTAAAAAGACACAAAGCTTACTACCTAACCAGAGAAGGTTATGAAATGGAAATTGGCTACATGAAGGGCATTCCTGGCATTCATTAGCAAAGTTGGCCTTAATGCCCATTCACCTCCACAGAGAGATAAAGACAACTAATCACGAAGTTCTCAGCCAGGGGTGATTTTCATCCCCCAGGGCACGCGTGGAAATGCCTTGAGATATATTTTGTTATCACAACTATGGGGAGGGAGGGAGGACACTAATGGTATTTGGCGTGTAGAGACAGGCGGTGGTGGGAAAGCTCATGATGGACAGCCCTCGACAACAAAGAGCTGTCTGGACCAAAATGTCAGCAGTGCCTATGTTGGGAAACATGCCTAAACAAATTCATGTCTGGAAAACCACAGAAACATGGGAAGAGCAGGGAAACACCTAGTTCCTACAGCCTATAAAAAAACCTATTTAGAAGGTTTTTTAGTAGTCTAAAAGTAACAATTCTACTTTATAGCCACTTTTATTACTCAAATGACAAAAATGTCAAAAAAAGTTTGTAAATATCAGAAATAGTGTCTTCCCAAGTAGTATTAAAACTACACATAAAGTATCATTGAGAGCTATTAAATTCATTTTTCTAAATAACAGCAATAACATTCAAGCTAACTGGCACACTCATATCATGAGCAGAATAAAGTGATACAACTCTTTCAGAAAGCAATTGGGGGGTTAAAAATAGCCATACAAATGATGATACCCTTTGAACACAATTAATAAGAACACAGTGGGCCAGCTGAGTGGCTCAGTTGGTTGGTTAAGAGCGTGAGCTCTGAACAATAGGGTCGCTTGTTTGATTCCCACATGGGCCAGTGAGCTGCGCCCAAGCTGAGCTACCAACAGGTGACAGGATGGCTCAGTTGAGAGCACGTACTCCTAACAACAAGGCTGCCATTTCCACTAACGCATGGAATGGTGGGCTATGCCCACCCGCAACTAAGACTGAAGGACAACAACTTGGCTGTTACGCTTCCCCCATATTCCCCAACACTGTTCCCTTCCCCAAGTCCCCAATAAAATCTTTAAAAAATTAAAAAATAAAAAATAAATAAAAGAGCACAGTGTACAAAAGTACTCACTGCCTAATGTTACCATTATGAAAAACTGACAGTGATGTCCAACAATGGATATACACTCGAACTCTAAATATCATTACTGCAATTTATGTACCAGACACTGGAATAGGATATAGACATTTTATACATATTATCTCCTCTATCCTAAACAAAACCCCATGTAAGTGTTCTAAGTCCATGTTACAGTAGAAACTAAGGTGCATAGAACACAGAGCTGGCAAGTCAGAGAGCCTACATTCAAATCCAGATGGACCACACTCTAAAGCTTCAACTGAATGCAGTAACTGAGGTAAAAACTTGGTGTATTATAAATCTAGTAAAAATAATCATGATTATTTATTATATAGAGAATTTTATATCTAAAATGAGAACATAAACACTTTTCAAATACCCACAAAAGGTTTAACAATTGACCATATAATGAGTCACAAAGAACAGTTCAAATTCCAAAAATCAGAAAGCATATAGGCCACATTCTTCAAACACAATGCAACAAAACTAGAAATCAACCATTTTTTTAAAGGGTAGCAAAATAAAAAATTAGAGTGGAAAATTTAACACATCTTTCTAAATAGTTATACTGAAGAGAAACCAAAGCTGCTCTCCTACGGACAACAAATGAAGATATGACACACCAAACTCTTAGAATTTTACCAAAGAACTCAGAGAAAAATGCTATCTACTTAAATGCTTATTTAAGAAAATAAGGTTGAAAATGACCTAAGTGTGTAACTTAAAGAAGCTTTAAAAATATCCATCGAAGTACAAGAAATGAAGATCAAAACAAAACCAATAAAATCAAAATTGTAAAAAATTCAATCAATATAATCCAAAAAAATGTAAAAAAAACCAAAAACTCAACCCTACCCAATTATTACAACAGAAAACTTTTCAAGAATATTAGACATGAAGGATCAGATACAATGGATTAAAGCAATACAAATAATAATATGGATTATTATTTGTATTATTTTAAGAAATTATTAGGCAGAAATCCATGACAATAAATTTGAAAATCTAGGCAAAGTGAGTGATTTTCTAGGGAAAGGGATTGTCAAAATTGGGTCATGAAGGAAGAGATTAAAAAATCTTAAACCAGAGCCGGCCCAGTGGCACGCTGGTTAAGAGCTGGCGTGGGATGCCAGCAGCTCTGGTTTGGATCCCAAACATGAGGTCCAGTGACACTGCCCTCTACAGCTAAGATGGTGAACAACAGCTCCACCTGGAGCTGGGCTGCTGTGAGTCCCCAGGGTCGGCATAGCTGCAGCCCCTGCTGCAGTGGGCTGCCATAGGCTACAGTGAGTGGCCGGCAGCCAGCGTGAGCTGCCAAGAGCCGCTGTGAGTGACCATCCAAAGGCCGGCGACCGACCTGCCTCACCCAGGAAGAGCACAATGACGATACCAACATGGGCCAGTGAAGCAACGTCCTCCGCAACTAGACTGAAGAACAAAAAGGACAGCAACTTGTCTGTTCCCCTCCCCCAATTCCCCAATCAAAATCTTTTTTTAAAAAAATCTTAAACCGGGCCGGCCGAGTGGCGCATTGGTTAAGAGCTGGTTTTGAGATGCCAGCAGCCCCGGTTCGGATCCCACGTGAGGGCCAGTGACACTGCCCTCTACAGCTAACAACAGCTCCACCTGGAGCTGGGCTGTGCGAGCCCCTGTGATGGTGTGGGCTGCAGCCCCTGCTGCAGTGGGCTGCCATAGGCTACAGTGAGTGGCCGGCAGCCAGCGTGAGCGGCTGGCAGCCAAGAGTGAGCTGCCAATAGCCGCGGTGAGCGACATCCAGAGGCCGGCGACCGATCTGCCTCATCCGGGAAGAGTGCAATGACGATACCAACAGTGAAGCAACATCCTCCGCAACTAAACTGAAGAACAAAAAGACAGCAACTTGTCTGTTCCCCTTCCCCGATTCCCCAACGCTGTTCCCCTCCGCCAATTCCCCAATAAAATCTTTAAAAAAAAAAAAAAAAAAAAATCTTAAACCAATAACCAGAGAAGTTTAGAATATAAGCAGACACATTCATAAAATGGCAACTAGTTCAAGACATTTTAATAGTCAAATTTTATTAAAACACCAGTGAACAGATAGATAATCCTTGTTAACTATTCCCAAGCATAGAAAAAAGATGGGAAGATTTACCAAATCAATCCATGAGCCTGATATAACCAGTCAGTCAAAATGTAAACTATAGGCTGTTACAAGTTATGAACATGGGAAGGAAAAAAGTAGCCGTCCCCCCAAATAAAGTAATAATTCCCATTTGACATCTATTAAAAGAATAATCCAGGTCATCCAGGTAGTCAATACGTGGTAATGTTTAGCTTAAGTACTGCTCCCCACTGGAATGTAAACTTCAAAGAAAGCAGAAATTTTTGTCTATTTTATTCATTGCTCTATCTTCAGTGTCTTGAAGAGCTTCTGGCAAATAAGCGCTCAATATTTGCTGAATGAATTCAAGGCTCAATCATCAGGAAATCATTTAAAGGCTCTAAAGGGGGAAAAAAAATTATACATATCCTCCACTGATACTGAAAAAGCCTTACCAATATTCAATACTCAGTTTAACAAACATCCTTATTGAAGTTAGAAATGAAAAGAACTGTGCCTAACCTAACAAAGAACGATTATCACAAACCCATAGCACAAATCGCACTCAATGGCAAAACGTTAAGTTCTCAGGGCCGGCCGAGTGGCGCGGTGGTTAAGCGCTGGCTTGGGAAGCCAGCGGCCCCGGTTCGGTCCCACATGTGAGGGCCAGTGACACTGCCCTCAAAAAAAAAGTAAGTTCTCTAACTGAAGTCCCCTACACCTCTGGTATTATTCAACCATGTACTAGAAGAGTTCTAGTCTATGCAATCAGACAAGATATACAAAGTCTAATGACTGAAAAGGAGAGAACAAATTTTGTCAGCATCTGTCACTAGATGACTATCCATGTAATAAAAGCAAATAGAAAACGTTGAAAGAACTGGTAAGAGGAGGAAAATTCAGTAAGGCAGCCAAATGAACAAACGTAACATCAACATGTAAAAACCAACAGTATTCCCACATACCAATAAGAAATTATCTCATTCTTAATAATATGAAAATCTGTAAACTATAGATATAAACCTAACAGATCATGTGTAAGGCATACAGTAAGAAAAGCATAAATTTTACTTTAGACATAAAGGACCCCAACAGAGGAAAATGATTACAACTTTAAAAGACCTAATGTTGTCAAGATGTGCTATCTCCAAATTTATGTACAGTCACAAAGCAATCCCAATCCAAATCCCAACATGATTTAAAGGAAGATGACAAACCAATTCTAAAATTCATATGCAAGGAGGTAATGGGCACCAATAGTATCCTCAGAAATGTATCTATCTAATTTTAAGTAAAAGGAGAGTGCACAGATATTTCAAGCTATAGCAAATAGTATATATTAGATAGTATATAGAATATATGGTATCATTTAAAGCTTTAGTAATTCAAACTGTGATATTGATGCAGGAATTGATATTGGATCAATGAAGGAGAGGATAACACAACAGACATGTACATGGATTTAGAGAACAATATACGTGGGATTTCTAACCATAGAAAAAGAATGGTCTACTCAACATAATGTTTAGGGATAACTGGTTACCATGGGTGGGGAAGGAGAGGAGGAGAATGAAGTTAAAAACCACACACAAAATACTAAGACATACACAGAGAGAACAGATTGGTAGTTGTGGTGGGGGGTGGCAAAACAGGTAGCGTCAAAAGGTACAAACTTCCAGTTATAAAATACGTTAAGTCAAGTCGGCCTGGCCGAGTGGCGCATTGGTTAAGAGCTGGTTTTGGGATGTCAGCGGCCCTGGTTCAGATCCCACATATGAGGGCCAATGACACTGCTCTCTACAGCGAGCCCCGGGGATGGTGTAGCTGCAGCCCCTGCTGCAGTGGGCTGCCATAGGCTACAGTGAGTGGCCGGCAGCCAGCGTGAGCTGCCAAGAGCCGCGGTGAGCGACCATCCAGAGGCCAGCGACCGATCTGCCTCATTCAGGAAGAGCACAATGATAATACCAACATGGGCCCGTGAAGCAACGTCCTCCACAACCAGGCTGAAAGAACAAAAAGGACAGCAACTTGTCTGTTCCCCTTCCCCAATTCCCCAACGCTGTTCCCCTCCCCCAATTCCCCAATAAAATCTTTAAAAAAAAGTTCTCATAGGAAGAAAATAAAATTCTGTGTTTATGGTGATAGATGTTAACTAGACTTATTTTGCTGGATCATTTAGCAATATATACAAATATGGAATCATTATGTTGTACACCTGAAACTAATATAATGTAAATCAATTATCTCAATTTAAAAAATTAATTAAAAACTTTAAGAGCTACACATAAAAGCTCAACAGTCACTCCTCTTAGAGAAACTCTTCGCCAATAAAAGACCTCTAATTCCAAATAATTTCATCCCATTTCTTTCCCCATCCACTGACATCTCTTCTTGCCTCTCTTAGCTCCATCAATATTCTGCCAATTTTCTAGGACCAATATTCATTCATATCATCAAGTTTCCTAAAGTATGTGTAACCAATGCAATATGTTAGATTTGGAGTCAACAGCTTTACTCAACCTTGACTCTTATCCTAATAATCTTTCGCAGTCACTTGACCTTGCTCTCCCTGGGTTTCTCATCTGTAAATGACAAATTTGTGTATGTCCAAAGTAAGCTCTAAAACCTCTACTTCATCAATCTTTCATCTGGGCCTTTCTTCCCACTCCATGTTCACTGTCCTGGCTCAAAAGACTTTTACTTCCAGCTACACTACTTGGTTTCACTTGCCCTGCTCCAAACAGGAGCATCTGACACCTCCAAATTCATCCAACTCACATCACTCTCCAAGACTCTCAGGAGCACTTTAATCATGCCATTCCACTTTAGTGACTGTCCTCTATTCTCAGGACAAAATCCAAATGTACTAGTCTAGCATTCAAAAACAATGTGACTCAAAATTACCCTCCCAACCTCTTCTTTCACTTTATTGAAACTTTGCTCTCTGGCAGATAAGTCTCTTCCCTGTTACCAACACAACATCCTCACCTGAGGTTCCCCATCCTTGGAACTGAAACATTCTATTTCCACTTAGAAACCTAAGTCATCACTGATCCAAGCTAAACTTACATCTCTTCAGGTCTTCTGATTGATCACCTTAGCCCACAGTAATCACTCTGTTCTAAATTCCAGCAACTAATGCCTGTTCTATGTATCTGGTACTGAACACGCACTGCCTAATTGTAATGCTTCTTTTCTACTTAACATGGATTGGGTGGGGTTGGGGGGGGTGAGTCACATAAATTATTCCTTGAAGGCAAGAACCAGTTTTCAATTCTTAAGTAGTTTCATCATTTCTTATTTTACTATCAGAGAAGTGTTTCCTTGTCCTTTGGGGGCAAGGTTAAATCTTGATGGTAGATGATCTTGAAAGGCTAGGCTCCAAATAATTAAGGGTTACCTTGTAATTTTTTATATTTATTCTTTGCTCAGAGAACTCTTGATCTCCTTTTATGGAATTGCCAGAGTGGTATTTTCAACTACCCTCAATAATGACACATCTTAATTTCTACTTAGGTTATCAACTGTGGTAACTCCTCTCATCACTGCTAAAGGACTATCAACGGAATCATATAAGCTCTCTGAAGGCTGGTTTACTAGAAAACACCCAAGAGCAAAATATACAAGTTTGTCAGTCAATCTCAATGTCCATGGATGAAATTAAGGAAATTTACTTCATCAAGTAATATCATCACACTGTTTATTTAGAATAAATCATGGAAGTGTAATAATCTAACACTGCTTTGGACATTAATGGAAATAGTAACCTACTACACCTAACAAAATGTAAAACCACATTTCATATATATATATATCATGTCATGTCAATGAATGCACATTCGCAAATATCAAAGTCATCTCACACGTCTCAACTCTTGGGTCTGAGACCTACTTACTATCAAGTTTATCATTAACAACAAATTAGGAAGACAATCATTGCACCAAGCAAACTTCAAAATTAGCCTTTCCATTTAAACTTCCAAGTCAAATTTCTTCTGTGAATGCTTGAAATGTATTTGCATAAGAGACTGACTTCAAATACAGCTGGGTGAAGTAAAATGAGTATTAAGCAAGCCTCACTGTTTTCATCTTACAAAGAGATGTTTGGCCTGTGTTCCAGCCTTGTGAATAAAAGAGCTTGCAAAATTCGCTATGCATAGGGTGTGCCCAAAGACTACTTGCTGGAAAAATCTACTGGGGGAGTGCCAGTTTAAAAAGAAAAACATTTTTCACCCAGTTGGAAATCTAGAGAAACAATGGTACAACAGCTCAACTGAAAATTCTCAAGATCTGAAGAAAAATTTCTAAGAAAAACCCCAGATCTTTTCATTCTCAGAGTAAAATTCTATGGAAAGCAACTAAATGAATCAATGACAAATTCAATTATGTTAATTTTATGCATCTAAAAAGCAGTAACTAAAAATCTGCCTTGATATCTGGCAGTGTCAAAAGGCAGCTGGTCCCTCATTTGTTCTATATAAATATACTTTACAATCTATAATAGTTTTTATTCCTGTTTTTTTCCCAGAAACAGCTGATTAAGAAAGAACTTATCACTTGAAAAAATAATTTTTTTTATTGTTTTGCTTATGGAGGAGTGGGAGCAATAGATGGTTGTTTTTCATTAGAGATATTTATTTCCAAAACATAACACTCCCACAATAGCCTTATTAAGAGAAAAGATACTGATGTGGTAAAGACCTTTGTCTTCTTCACTCACTATACCCCATCCTCAGGGCCCATACTTTGTAACCTTACTTTCAGATTTCTTCATTGCCATAAATAGAACACAAAAAAATGAAAGTTACTAAAGGCACACACACTGGCACCAGATCGCCTCATGAGAGAGAACAAGTAAGCAGACTGCTGCAGCTCTACCATTCACTCACTCCCTGAAGGGACCAACTGGGACTCCCTATAGAAATGCAGTTAGCGTGAGCTAACTGGCCACCCAGCATACCTCAGCAAAACGAAAAGCCTTTCCCATCTCGGCCTGAGTCTCGTCATTACTCAAAAAGGTATAAACCAGATTTTATAAGTGAGGAATTTAAGCCTAGGAAAATTAAAAGACAAAACTAAAAATTAACAATTCCCAACTATCCAGAATTTTTCTATTATATTGTTCCCTCTTAGTACTAATCCCACAAATACTAAGAAAAAAATAATAATCTCCAGCTCATCCGTCAGGTTTTCTGGTGATTATCAAATCAATAAAAATAAGATATCAAATGTTAATCATCAACTTCATACTCAGACACTTAAATTAAACAAATTCATATAAGTGGGTGGAAAACCAATCAGGATAGTCATCAATAGCTATATTTCATGCCTTTCAAGTTCTTATAGTAACCATATTTACCAGAAAGAGATTTCTTGAGGAAAGTACTTTAACACTCAATAAATGCTTGCAATTCATATATCAGCTTTAAGCACAAGGGAAGACTAAAGGATAAAGAACATAAAATACTTTCATTTCTTAAAAGATTTCTTTTTCCAGCGACTGGGGAAATAAAAGGATTTTTCCACATAAAATATAAATCTTCCCTTCAGAATGTCAGAAATGTTTATTTTATCCATATGATGAAAAAATTACAAAATAGGTCACTTCTCCGGATTATTTATTACAGTAGAGGAAATCTATTTAACCTTCCCATCACCCCTCATGGTCAAAGCCATGTCCATCGGTGCACAATGCCATCACAGAAGTCTTCAAAGAGCTCTGTGCCTTCAGGTCGTTCCATTTCTCAAAACTGAAATCCTTCTGCTCCTTCCCAATCAATTTCCAGAGAAAAACAGCAAAAAGCGCAGTTAGAAAGGAGCAGTTTTTATCTTTACCTTGACGTCAAGCAAATTACTTAATATATCTATTGTCAAGGTGTCAAATGTAAAATGGGGATATCATGTCATCATATTAACATTTTAAAGATTAAATAGGATACCAAACGTAAATCACCTAACTTATTAGGTGTGATCAATACACATTAATTCCCTTGTTTCCTTCTCTTTAAAAAACAAAAACACTCCAGCCCCTCCCCCACCTATCCAAATTGTATTCTGTGAAATAAAGGAGTAACGGTATTGCAGGCTAAAGGGTGTATTTGGCTAAGACACAGACCACACACTTTTTCTCAAAAGACATTACCAAGTTAATGTTTCTATAATTAGTCTCTTGAATATAAAGTGAAATGCTACATTTTACATGACGTTTGGTAGGTTTCTTTTAATCAACCAAGTCTAAAGGACAATTTGATTCGTTTCCACTAATATAGTTAGTGTTTGTGCCCAGGCTGTGGATAAGGAGGCTAGATTAAGATTTCTTATTAGCTGTGTGACATTAAATTACTTTATTTTGCCATGTACAATGCACATTTTTTTGCCCAAATTTGTGAGGGAAAAATAAGGATGCGCATTATACATGGGTAGTACTAATTCTGTATCTATACCAATGTTTTTAATTCTTTTATTTATGCTTATGAATTAAAAGTAGAACTCTAGAAATCAATAATGATATCCATATGCAAAATAATATCCTGGAATACGATAATGTATTGTTGAACTTATGACAAACTTGCAACTACCAAAAGTTCTTGTCTTTCTACAATGCATAAATATCGTAAATTTGTTACCAGTATATAAAATTTCTTATACCCTTTTATCTGTTCTTGTGTTTTGTAATTACTTTGTTACATGAAATTCCTTGTACCATAATATGTTAAAGAATAAATGCTAAAATTCCTTTATAATACAAAAAACAAGTACCAAAATGTATATAAAAATTTGAATTAAAAAATTAAAGTGAGGGCCAGCCGAGTGGCGTGGTGGTTAAGCACTGGCTTGGGAAACCAGCGGCCCCGGTTCGGTCCTACATATGAGGGCCAGTGACACTACCCTCAAAAAAAAAACATTAAAGTAAAAGAATTTTTACCCTGAAAGTTTGGGCCAGAAACGTGGGTGTGCATTATACACGGGAGTCCATTATACACAGCAAAATATGGTACTTAAAACTTTTCATTCCTCAGCCTGAGTCTATAAAACTAATAATATATACCTCACTGTATCGTGGGCATTAAATAAGTTAATGCATGTAAAGTACTCATAACACTGCCTACCTCAAAATAGTCAACAAATGTAGGCTATTATTTATTCCCTATCAACATGTCTCAACTCTGTTGTCTGTTTAGGCAAAGTTGGTTAAGAATGTTGTTTCCTAGTTCAACCAAATCAGTTCAGTCAAAATTCTCCTGGGGCTCTGTCTTCTCCCAGGTTTCAGACTAATTTGGTCCCAAAGGTCTTAAGTATCTCCCTCAGTTTCTATTTTCTCAGGATGTATCTCTCAAGTACCAGAAGCACAAATAGGAAACAGCAAATAAAGGAGAAAGAAAATTATCATTATTAACTTATCCCATATCATTCCATTCCCTGCTTTGTGGCCTTTATTAGGCAAAAATAGAACAATTTGTAAGAAAATGATTTAAAGTGGAATACAACCTACCCCTCTTCTTCGTTGCCATTCTTCAATCTCCACTTTCCCCCTCACAAAATAATTTTCTCCAGAAATCCTCTTACCTGAGCACTGAATATAATCTATACAGTTGCTACAACGCTACCAAATAGGTTGCCAGAGCAACCCACATTTACAGTTTAACAACTTTTTAGTATATTCTATTTGAGAAATAAACTCTCCAGACACTTTTATCAGGTTGAAACTGATTTCAAAAGAATTCTGTTTACCACTTTGGTACAAAAACCTCCTTTGATTGATAAATCAAACACACAGGTTAAAGTTGCCACAAAGCCTTAATTAATGGGAATCAAAATTAGTTAAGATTTACTCTTTATATTTATTATACACTTAGCTCAAACTTATAGCAACTCAAACTCTCTTTACATTGACTATATAAGCATAGTTTTCCTAGACATACAATGGGAAATAGGAAAAAGTCTATGAACTGGTAGACATGAAAGGACATAACCTGAGGCATGAATTTCTGCCTAGCTTGCAAAATAATCTAGTCCATTTTGGTCTTTGTTTAGGGAGAGGAAAAGGAAACTAGTTAAAGTACTATTCATTTGAAATAGAATGTGGCCCCCAGCTTTTCATTTTCTAGTAAAACAATTTATTTTACCATGTTGTTGGAATCTAATAGGGTGCTCTGCAAATGACACTGAAACCTCTAGGTGTGTCCAACAGCCACACATGTTCGAATGAAAATTAGTGAGTACCCACTGCATTCAATAATCTCCCCTATATGTTCCTGCCCCATCTCAACATATCCATCCAATCTAGTTACTCCTGACAAAAACCTGGGAATCACCCACAATACCGCTTCCCTCTTTCTCATTGCATCCAATTAATCACAGGTTCTTCACGGGGCTTCCAATATCCAATTCTCTCACTCTTCCCTGACAAAGGCTGAGTCCACCATTTTCTCTTACTGGCTTACCCCAATAGCCTAACTAGTCTTCTACAATCCACATCCATTCCTCTCTTCACATAATAAGAGGGAGTAATAGCATATAAACCCTATGTCAATGGCTTCACAACAAAAATTTAAGCCTGAGATGACCTATAGGGCCAACTGTATGATCTGGCTTCTAGCTCCCTGGGTCTTATTTCTCATCTCTCCTTACGCTTTGTTCTACAAAGTATCAAGCACCTCCCATTCCCAAAGCCTTAGCATATACTCTGCTTCCTCAATCAACACACTCCTCTTCACCACCAATCATTCAGGTCTCAGCTTACATGTTGCTTCTTCCAGAGACTTGCTATGACGTCTTTACCCATCTTAACTAGATGCTTCTGATAATGCACCCTCACAGCACTCTAAACTTCGTTTCTGTGACACCTACAACCTTTGTAAATATATCATTAACTGTGATGACTTGCTTAAATAATCTGCCTTTTTATTTTTAACCTACATTCCCCATGGGGGTACAGCAGGGATTGTGTCTCTCTCATTCACCATTATATATCCCTAACAACTAGTACCTCAGCACATTCAGTACACATCTGATAAATGAATTAACCAATTACAAAGTCTCCAATGTGAATCTCTGTACCAGTCAACTCCTCCCTCTCTGTTTATAGAGAATTACTTGGAAGTCCCTTTCCTGATCTTTAACATTTGCTGAGACTTGTAAGGAATACAGAAACCTTCATCTCCATAAATAACGTGAACCCTCGTGAGCTATTAGGGTTATTTTATAAACAGTATTCTTACAGTCACCCAAGACTGAAACTTCAATAATCCATGATGATCCCTCTTTCACTGCCCCCTACACCTACTGTCAAGTTCTCTTAAATCTACTTCTGCGTCGCCTCTGGAATTTTCTCTTTGCATTTTTACACTAGATTTATCACCCTTATCTATATGACTAGGTCTCTAAAATATCCCCCCTCTAGCCACCAAAACCCCATGTCTTTTAGCCTCTGTCCTCTGTGTATGCTGTGCCCTTTACTTGTACTGACCTACCTCAGTAGGCCACAACCAAAAGAAAAATCCTTGCCACCCTTCAAGGCTCATTTTGAATATCTTTTCTTTCCAATGCCATCAACCAGCAGCGATCTCTTCTGACTTCATTTGTATCACCTAGTATCTACTTTCAATTACTATTCTAAGTATTCATCTTTGTCTTACCATATCTCCACTCCACATCAAATCTATAAATTTGTAGGGCCGGCCGAGTGGCGCGGTGGTTAAGCGCTGCCTTGGGAAGCCAGCGGCCCCGGTTCGGTCCCACATATGAGGGCCAGTGACACTGCCCTCGAAAAAAAAAAAAAAATCTATAAATTTGTAAATACTCAGTGTGCTTACCTAATGGCATCTCTTGTGTCTCACGCATTTGTTCATTCAGCAAGTACTTATTACATGACCACTTTAACACTATCATAAAAGAGTACTTACACACAACTTGAAAGAATGAAAACACCAGTCACCGGGCAACAGAAAACATACTTGTAGCAACTACATCTGCAGCAAACGGGTAACCTCAATTCCTGTTGCCTAAATTCTTTCCTTCAGAATCACACAAGAAGCACCAAGAATAATTCTTACGATTGATATATATTCTCAGAAAAAGGGGGGAGGGAGAGGAACCAGGGAAGCAGAAGTAAATACGAAGTTCCTGTTTCTGCCACTGGATGTCACATGCAGGCTAACAGAAAAACAAGGGGCATTAAATCAAAGGTGTTCAGCAAATGCAAGTTTACTCAGCTCTGAAGTAACTTCTAGAAGAACACGATGGAATTATTCTCACATATGTATCCCACACACTAAGAAATACAATAACCACTTTAATGGACAAAAACAAAAAACAAAAAACAAAAAAAAAACAAAACCTAAGAATCAAAGCTCTAAGTCACAAACCAAGAAAGCTATTTTGTTTCAAGTTACATCAGTTAACTTATAGGGACTTTTGCCTTAGCTTCCCCACATGCCAAAAAAAAAAAAAAAAAAAAAAAGCTGAGAAGAGCTCCACAGAGCAGCACAATTCGAAGCAGTTTGAGCCCTAGAGATCATCTGGTTCAATTCCCTTGTTTTTCATTAGAACACTGGTTACATGATTAGCCCTACAGCCAGTTGGTAGAAGAATGATTAGCTCTTACGTAGGTCTCCTGGCTAATACGCCTCCCATCCCATCATTCCGTGAAAGGATAAGGAATAGGAAAATAAGCACAAATCACGTTTGACTTTGGCAATATTATCTGTGTGTACTTAATAAATTCAAGAGGAAGCTACCATACAAAGCATTTCAGTACCTATAAAAGCAAAACCTACAAACACACTAGTAAATTCATAAAGGTATATCTGGAGTCTTCATTAGCGACTCCAAGAGGGTGAAATTCCCCCAGAAGTAAAGGAAAGTCACTGCAATCAGGACAACCCAAAATTCAAATAACTTTTTTAGTGTCACTAAATTGAGCACTAATTTTATTTTTACCCATTCTTGATCTGGAATAGACTCCAGGAGACTATCTGACAAATAAAACAACTTAGAATAAATTAAACCAGAAATAAAAACATAAAATAAAACAACATCAAGGAGAACAAAATGAAGCCAAGAATGAGGCTTAAAAAACAGTAGAGCAAGACCTACAAGGTTGGCTCTAGACTTCTAAAAGCCAACAGGAAAACAGAAACCTACTGAACAACACAAATTACAGCATCCAGGTAATAAAAACAGACTTAAAAGCTTAGGGAAAAGGACAATTATTCTTGGTTGCATCTCTTTCTCCCTGAGAAGTCCTTAAAAAAAAGTATTGTGTAATATACCAGGGGTGCCAAAAAAATGTATATAAGTGGACACTGTGGTCAACGTTGTTCAAGCAGTAGTTCACTGTAATCAGAAGTGTCTGGATGCTGATGGGAACCACTTTGAACACGTCTTGTAATTGCAGAAGTCAAACATGACTTGTGTTCATCTTTTGGTATTGGTATACATTGAGTATTATAATTTTAATACAATTTTCCTTTCTTAAAATGTGTATAAATTTTTTGGGCACCTCCTGTATATGTAATATATAAAACAACATGTATTTCAGTAGTCACAATGAAACATTTTATGGGATTATTTTTATACTACCCATTAAGGTAAGCCTATCATAACAATCCAGTGAGAAACAAAATTGTTTTTTAGTGACGAGAGGTCTGCACAATGTCCAGGTACTAAGAACCCTATTGATGACTTAAGAGCACATTTAAGAGAATATCTGAAAAAAGCATTTTCTTAACAGCAAGTACTTTCTATATAAGTTTATAAGCACAAGGACTAAGAAAATGAAAACCAAATTTAACAAAGTGAGGTATGGGTCCAAGAATTTATAACAAAATTGCAGAACAAAAATTAGAGGGAAAGGAAGAAATATTTTAAAAAACTAAAGTGAAGAAGAGAGCGCACGCACAAGGGAGTTACATTACATACATGTGAGTTTACTGTTTTTATCTATCCTTGTACAATTAAGAACTAAACATTAAAGCGCCAGCCGAGTGGCTCAGTTGGTTAAGAGCTCGCTCAAGAGTGTGAGCTGAGCTCTGAGCAACAGCAGTTTGATGCCCAGTCCCAGCTGAGCTGCCGCTGAGCTGCCAACAGATGGCAGGATGGCTCAGCTAAAAAAAAACAAAAAACATTAAAGTGTTTATTAAAACAGCTTCCTTGTTAGTCCCTTGATCAAGCAGATGATGTTTAAATTTGTGCTCCTTCCACAGTGATGTTACTAAACAATAATATAATATAGGTCAAACCCAATATAGTACAGAACTTTCAAACTAGTAGTTATACATACTAGGACAGGAAAATACGTAAAATATTTTAGGAAGATTTTCCAAAAAGAGCTTAAAATAAAAAGGTGTGACAGTTTTAAACTAAACATGAAATTAGTAAACCAAAAATATTAATCAAGAAAACAGAAGGGCCGGCCCAGTGGCGCCGTGGTTAAGAGCTGACTTCGGATGCCAGGGGCCCCAGTTCGGATCCCACATATGAGGGCCAGTGACACTGCCCTCTACAGCTAAGATGGTGAACAACATCTTAGAACAACAGCTCCACCTGGAGCTGGGCTGCCAAGAGTCCCCGGGGACGGCATAGCTGTAGCCCCTGCTACAGTGGGCTGTCATAGGCTACAGTGAGTGGCCGGCAGCCAGCATGAGTGGCTGGCAGCCGGTGTGAGCTGCCAAGAGCTGCTGTGAGCAGCCGTCCAGAGGCCAGCAACCGATCTGCCTCATCTGGGAAGAGCACAATGACGATACCAACATGGGCCAGTGAAGCAACGTCCTCCACAACTAGACTGAAGAATAAAAGGACAGCAACTTATCTGTTCCCCTCCCCCAATTCCCCAATAAAAATCTTAAAAAAAAACAAAAACAAAAAAACAAAAAAAAAACAACAGAAACAGAAAGGGCCGGCCGAGCGGCGCATTGGTTAAGAGCTGGCTTGGGACGCCAGCGGCCCCGGTTCGGATCCCACATATGAGGGCCAGTGACACTGCCCTCTACAGCTAACAACGCTCCACCTGGAGCTGGGCTGTGCGAGCCCCGGCCCCGGTGACGGAATAGGCTGCAGCCCCTGCTGTAGTGGGCTGCCATAGGCTACAGTGAGTGGCCGGCAGTTCCCCTCCCCCAATTCCCCAATTTAAAAAATCAAACGAAAAAACAGAAAGAACTCTAACATGTCTCATCTAGCGATATAAAATTTACTAACTGTAAAGTATAATACAATGATAAATATATAATTTGCCAAAATTGCAACAACATATAAAAATCAATCATTCTGCTACTGCTAGCATGTGGATTTACAAGGGATCATTGTTTTTCCTCTCAGAGGAAGGAAAGAAACACAAAAGAATTCTTCATGAAGGCTTGTCATGTTCACAGAATCATCCACTTATAATTTAAGCAACATCATTTCAAAAACAATCCATTTCAACAGTCTCGTCTCCTAAATATTTTCATCATGGCGGCCTAGATTAAATCTAGCAACTGCATCTCCAGCAGTACTTCAGCAAATGAATGAAATATGAAACAGACAGGTTACTGGGAAAGAAATCGAAACACCAGCTGGGTCAAGCCAATGAACTAACTTGTTAACTAACTTCTTATTCTAGGACTCAAGAATTATAAATGTGGTTATGAGATTTGGGAGGAACTACTAAATCGGAAAGAAAAGGTTTCTCAGCATCCAAAGAACTTCCTCTTTTTTTCTTTTTTAATCAAGCAATGCCTCCACTTTCTTGTGACCAATTGCTGAAAACCTTTAAAATACTCAGAAGGCCAAGAAACACCTGGCTAATAACTGCGTTAGGAGTCCATCCAGTAACCTTGCTCAACAACTCTGAAGTAGTTAGGCTTTATTGTGGTGCTTTCGATTTAAATTTAATTATATAAAAATGTACAAAAAGTATATTTATTTCACAGTACTTTTAGTGCCCCAATTTTGCTTACTTTAATATATGATGTAAGGAAATTAAACTTTTAAAAGTATTATTTAGTTAACGGTAAGAGGATTCAACTCATCCTCCAAGGTTTCCTAAAACGAACCATTACTAAGTACTAAGTGAATGAACTAAGAAGTCTTTTCAAATCATTAGATTATCCCAAGGAATAAGAAAAGTTCTCTCAAGTATTTTGATTTCACTGGATTGGAACAGTTACCCCAACAAGTTACCAGAGCTTAAAATTTCTTCAATACAATGTATCCTGAAAACTATACTTACAGAGTCTAGATGTTTCTCTCAAATACACAAAACAAGTACATGAAACTTAAATGCTTCAACTACAGTATGTGTTTTATAAAATTACTCTAAAACACAATACATATAATGTTAACCAAGATTTTTTAAAGCAGTGGTTTATGAAGCAAAGTCAGTGAAAATAATGCCACACACATTGGCAAGCTGATTTAAACTACTAATCCATTTAAGAAAAGATAACTATGTTACAACAATAGCAAGCCTCTGAAATACATTTGCTTTATTTAGATGTGAATATAGAAGTAGACTTTTTTTTTTTTTTTTAGAAACAGACTCTTGAACGCAGAAATCTAACGAATGGTAACAGAACTACATCTACAAGGAAGAAATTCACCAAAATTACGCACTTTTCCTTCAAAATAGAAATATAAACCAAAATTTCATATCCAGCCAGTGTTTGTATCCACATGGATAATATAAACAAAGTTGAGAAAAAAGGAAATTTACTTATGCTTAAAAGCATAGCTGTCTCCATGAAGTCTCTAGTAAAAATCTTAGTCACTATTTTACTCCAGGCAAGGAAAAACCAATTATTCCAACATATCCACGTATTTCAGCCTTCTCTAGTAATCCAATCTTTACAAAATCTTTACTCAAAGAGGAAATGAAAAAGGATCTACTAGTTAACTCTCCTGCCCCCCTTTTCCAGTTTCTCGTATTTCCCTCTCTTATAAGTCCAACACTTATAAGTAGATAAATGCACTGACTTATCTTTAAGGAGGTATTTATACTGTACTTCCTTGTTTATCCATAAGAAGCCAAATGCAAGATTAGGAGGACAACAGTAAATCAAGTCTGGCTCCACCATGCCAATTTGGGGTGCCATTCAAAACGTATGCAGAATTCTCTTCAAATCAACAGACTTGGAAAAACCAGTAAGCATTTATCCTAAATATGTCAGTCAATACATTTAACTTAATTGAGAGAAAATAAAGTCTAAATCCAATAAAGATGGGATCTTTCAGGCAGAGAATCAAGCTGTGAAAAAGTGGGCTGTTCAGAGGGAACCTATAAAACACTTGGAAATATTTTCTGATTATTAGTCCTTCAAATGTAAGGAAATCAAGTCTTGAAATTGAGGGCTGGATACATGCTTGGCTGAAAGCTCAATTAAAAACAACTACAAATTCCAGCGAAGTTAACTACGTCAGCTGAATTTTCCCCACCTATTAGAAACAACGCAGTCTGAACTCAAGTCACAGAAACTTACAAAAGTATCCTACGTACAGTTTCAAAGAAATCTATTCACTCAAGAGTATGGGTACTGGGTTACCAATAGGGTGTCTTCTAGTTTTCTTAATAAATGAGATTTCAAAAAGAAGCTATCAGCTTAGTCTACAGCAACACGACACTGTATCAGAGATGCCTTGCATTTCTTCACTAGCAAGTACATGCACACACATAACTAAAATTAGGAAAAAGACAAATGGAACCTAGGCACCTATATACAAAGAATCCCATTCTCCCCGTGGGAATTCACGAAGTCTTTCTACTTTGTCCCAACATTCTCAAGAATGACATTTTGCATGGGTTCTACTCACAGGGGCACATGGCGCTGCTCAGGATCGGCTCTGGTCAGTTCTTCTTCTTCAATGTCAGACTCTCCTCCGGAACTGCTGTCAGTGACATCTGAATCAAATGCTTGTTCACTGCATCTCAAGTTGGCTATACCACTGGCTGTAAATCGCTCCAATTCTTCTGAAATGGAATCGCTTTTCAGGAAGTTGCTAAGTCCTTCTGAAGTGGTAGTCTCACTGGCCGCTTTTCTCAGTGCAGCTTCAGCCTTTCTAGTCAGCATCAACTGGCTCCGGGGCCTCAAGGTTTCCAAGTTTGGCAGTTTGCTCAAAGTTTTCTCTAAAAATCCACCCAGCTGATGCTGTATATGCCTCTCCACCTGCTTGGCTTGCACAACCTGTAATCGCTTCTGTAACCTGCGGGCACGGCTCTCAATATCAGCCTGCCGCCTCAGTAAAGCTGTTATCCTTGTGTCAGAATCTAAAGCACTGAAAAGAATGGAAGACAGGGGAGACTTTTTACCCTCTAACTTGACACACCCCGAGTTAGAATTGGAGTCTGTGCCAGGTGATATCCTACTGCTTCCTTGAAGTGCCGGCTGTTCCATGGAATTTACAGAAGATTTGTTTGCAGTGCTATTATTGCTAAATATAGTTGTGTGTTCTACATCAAGGCTTCTATGTGGAAGAGTGCAATTGGTCATACCCCCCTTTAAGTCCCCAGATTCAGATGCCACCACTTCACCCCCCTGGAGAGAAGATGAAGTGAGGGCTCGTTTTCCCCCATTGAGGGGACTGGAATTGTCATGATCAGAATGTGTTGAACTTTTAGTCAATTTCTTAGCCAACCCATTTACAGGTGCTTGTGGCAAAGCTGTCTGACCACTTGTATTCATGGTTCTCAGATTTTCTAAGGAAAACTCCAAAACTGGCTGTCTCCCCAACAGCTCAGCTCGGAGTTCATAGGACTGAGATAAGAGAGGATGAGATTTAAGGACTGTCTGCTTGCTGAAGACACCTTGCAACTTCAACGACTCCTTTGAGGGAACAGGTGTTACATCGGAGCAGAGATAAGACGCCACCAATGGCTGCAGCTTTCCCAAGTCTTCCTTAGGATTATTTCGGAAGTCTAGACTGGGATCCTCTGCAGCAATGGCTTTTCTTTTGGTTCCGTTGGCAGCAATAAGGATGTTGGCGTTGCCGTTATTTTCGGCACTGCCAGGGGACAAAGTGGAAGATGGGGGAGCCAGTTTGAACCGGATATGGTGTGCTTCAGCTGCTGCATCAGTGAGAGCGGGCGCCATCGCAGCCATTCAGCACAGAGAGACAGGAAGTCCAGCCTCTCCCGGTGCCGAGGCCAGCTCCAAGGCCCCTTACTGCCTCCCCAGAGAATAGACTAGAAGAGAAAGAAGAAAAGGAAGTTAGAAATACAAGCACATTAGAAAACAACACACATGTTTTTAATACAAACACTACTTGAGGCTGTAATCCAAACTCTGCCTCCAGAAAGAAAACAAACCATGCTGGAGGGGGTTGGGGACATACACACAATCCTGCACAAGAGAAAGAATTCCACCCTTTTTCTGTCACTTGTTACCTAAGATTGAAAGTAGGCAGAACAGAAGTCCCATTCTGAAAGAAACACAGATTGTTAGTGAAATCACCTGCATTTAAAAGAAAAATCTCTTTAAAATTTCTTAAAATTAGTGGATTTAAAGCAAATGTATCCAACTAAATATTTAGCAATTAAACAGAAAAGAATTAGGTTAGTAAGGAATGCCCCATCCCTACCAACAAGTTTGTATGCCAAATGGCATAGGTCTGTGCATTTTTCTGGCCAAAGAATCCAATGTTCTTCAGCTTCTCACTTCTCTGAAGACAGATCATACTACAAGCGTAACTGTATCACACCTGTAATCAATTTTTCTTTTCTTTCACTGTCCTCAATACAGCCCACTTCTCAAATTAATTGCCCAACATGCCTTTCCCTTTACCCCAAAACTTCTTGAAAGAAGAGCATAAACAGCTGCCTCTGCACTCTTCTCTTTTATAATCTGGCTTCTCCTACTGGTCTGGGAAAGGTCATCATTAATCTCATTTTATCAAATCCAACGGTCAGGTCTGTCCCCATTCTATTCAACTTCTCTGAAGCATTAGGTAGTGCTGACCACTCCATTCTTAAAATTCGCCTTTCCCGACATCCTTGATACCAAGGTCCCTTATGCCCTCTTCTCTCTCAACTCACTTCGTTGGCAACAATCACCAGAAGCATGGTAAGGCCTCCTGATGCTCAGAAAAACTTGCTGAGCTGCACTAATAAACATTCCCACCTCTATGTTCCTCAAGTTCCCTCAAACTCAAAATTCACTGTGTTCTTCCAACGCTTACTCCTCATCCTTTATCATCTCAGGTAATGGCACCGCTTTCATTTTGTAACCCAAGCTAAAAACCTCAACTATTTGCTGCTTCTTCATCCACTTTACCTGGTCTGAGAACAAAAGAAAATCTATGTAAAGTACTAACCCAGTTGTTCTTAAAGTGGGGTTTATGGACTTCTTGGAAGCTCAAAGACCATTTCAGGAGTCCACAAGATCAAAGCTATTTTCATAGTAATACTAAAACATTATTTGCCTTTTTACACTGTGTTGACATTTACAATGAGGGTACAAATACAGGGCTGAACAAAACTGCTGGTATCTTAGCACAAATCAAGGAGCGGGCACTAAGGTATACTAATAGTTATTGGTCCTTGTATTCTCTATTCATTTATAGTTTATTTTTAAGTCAGTTCCACTGAATAGTGTCCTTGATAAAATTATGAAAATTGTGAATTTTATTAAATCTCTATTTTTTAATAGTTTGTGTGATGAAAGGAAAAGTATGCATAAACACTTCTAATTAAGATGTCTGAGAAAAAGCACCTGCACAACTGCATTGCAAGCTGAACTAGTTTTTTCATGTAACATTATTTTTACTTGGCAAAACGACTAACAAACTATGGTTAGTCAGAGTTAAGTAGTTAGCAGACATTTAATCGAAAATGAACAAAAATAAACCTGTCACTTCAAGGAAAACCACTGACAACGTTTGTTTGCCAACTGTAAAATCTGCGATTTCAAGCAAAAAAAAAGCATTTTGAAAACTTGTATCCTCCATCGTAAGTTTGAACATTTTACAACTGCTTAAAAAGTCATTTCTGATTAAATAGACTACTGCTGATATTAATGAATGGGAATTTTTGATAGCATAAAATGAAATGTGTCAACATTTGGGTGATCTACCTAACTCAGTAAGTGACCAATGCAAGTGAGAAATTCATGCATGGGTAAAAGCAAGTACAAGGCAGACCAATGGATTTTAATCTCACAGAGTACAAAAAAAGTTCATTGATATGGCTTTTGATTCCACATTGCAATTAACCTGGATGAAACTACTACTTGTCAAGTTTGGGCGTAATGTCAAAGTATATCCACACTTATATGAAAAGCCTATTAAAACACTCTTCTCTTTTCCTACCATGTTATCGGAGTGAAGTCAGACTTTCTTTACATACTTCAACCAAAACAAGTATATCACAATAGAATGAATGTAAAAACAGATATGAGAACCCAGCTGTTTTCTGTTAAGCCAGACATTAGAAAGAACTGCAAAAATGAAAAAACAATGCCATTCACTAAGTTTTTTGTTCCAGTAAAAAGTAATTTTTCATAATATGTAATGGGTTTATTTTTAAATCAATTAGTAAATATTTTTAAAATTTCTCAGTTTCTAGGGGGTGATGTGTTAGCTCCGTCGGCTTGAATGTGGTTCTGATAACACCAAGGTTGCCGGCTTGATCCCCGCATGGGCCACTGTGAGCTCTGCCCTCCCTAAAACTACGCCATTGTAGCATGAAAGCAATGTGCAACCAATGACCAGGGCTGTTCCCCAATAAAATTAAAAAAAAAAAAAAAATTCTCAGTTTCTAAACCATTATTGATAAAACCTCATAAAAGCTCTTTGTGGTAGTCTCAACATTTTCTTAAGAGTGATAAGGGGTCTTGAGACCAAAAAATTTGTGAATCACTGAACTAAAACAACCTCCTTCCCCCTCAAAAAATAAAAAATAAGACCACTCCCAATTTGGTCCCACATTTTTACCTTTAGACCAATACCAACAGAATGGTAGGCCCTACAGGACTCCATTAAGGTTCTTTATGAAAATATTTAAGTAAATGATTTGAGATATCCAAATATCAATAGTTACAGTTCAAATTTGTCTACAGCTCTACGTAATTGCCAGGTTTCTCATTCTAATATTGTATTTTAATGAACATATGAAATAACTAGATCCTCTGGAGCTTACAGAATTTTAACCTTATTAACTTTCTGGTATGTGGCATTCTGTATAACATAAACTGTTCTATGTCGACTTTTCCTATTTCTGATTTTAAAGTTAATATTAATTCCTAATATAGTACAAGCAGTTGTGCTATGGACCAATTGACAGATGAACCAATCCAATCTAAGTTATTTGTTCAAAATTATGTTGAATCAGTTTTATAGCATGCAAAGCATTTTCTCCCAGAACCAAAAATCACTATCAGATCTTTCCCATCAATCCAATCTCCTCCTTGTTTTGAAGAATTGATATCAATACATAGTTGACACTAGCAATGCCTGGTGAATAATACAACATATGAGAAAAAGGTTTGTAGCCTCCTACCCAAGAGCCCTACAGTCTCAGCAATGGCAGGAAATAGCCTCCCTTTGGGGACCCAAGAAAGGACACAGATGTTACACAGCTTACACAAAACTTACTCAGGAAAACCCAGGCTCAGCCGGCACACATAAAAAAGGGTCATAATTAACAGCACAGAAGATACTTAGCAATAAATATTTCAGAGTTATTTTAGAATTATTCAATTCTCTGTGAAGTTCACAACTTAATCTGCTGGCTCAAATCCCATCTCTTTCAAGATTTCACTACCCTCTGAAAGTGTACCTGTGAACTTGACATTAATCATACATCTCAAAGGCAAGTGTTTATTTTACTTATAAACTCTCTCCTTGGTCTCAATATCCCCACAGGATGCATTGCAAAGACTGGTTACTAAACCAATCATCTAAATAAGTAGAGAAGGGGGCCGGCCGAGTGGTGCGGTGGTTGGGAGCTGGCTTGGGACGCCAGAGGCCCCGGTTCGGATCCCACATATGAGGACTAGTGACACTGCCCTCTTAAAACAAACAAACAAAAAAAAATGGAATAAATAAGTAGAGAAGGGAAAAAAGAAGGGGAAAAAAGTAACCTCTACAGAAGGAATTCCATTCCTAACTCCTAAATCTTTATCTTTCAATACTAAAACAATACTACTATTTAAAAGAATAAAGACTGGTGCCAGCCGAGTGGCACAGTGGTTAAGCACTGGCTTGGGAAGCCAGCGGCCCCGGTTCGGGTCCCACATGTGAGGGCCAGGGACATTGCCCTCAAAAAAAATTTAAAAGAATTTTAAAAAATAAAAGAATAAAGACTGAAATCTACAATCCTCTCCCTTTATTGACTTGAAATGCTGTGCTAAGATTCAATATTACCCCCAAAGGCATTCACAGATAAGGTGAGCAGGTTCTAAATTATTATTAAACTATTCTGTTCCTCGATTTCCTCATCTGCAAAACACAAAGCCTACCTCACAAGGTTGCTATGATGATAAATGAAATATTTTCAATAACTTAGCCTAGTGTCTGGCACAAAGCCCATTATCTGCACTATTAGTATAACCTATAGACAAAAAGCAAACATAAAAGGAATAAATTCCAGTGACTTCTTATGCATAGGAAAAAATATAAAGCAAGTATTTCTCTAGAATGTCACTGTACCTGAGGACTTTTCACGTAGTAAAAAGAAGCACATAAATGGATATGGCAGGGCTGGCCGAGTGGAGAGGTGGTTAAGAGCTGGCTTGGGATGCCAGTGGCCCCGGTTCAAGTCCCACATATGAGGGCCAATGACATTGCCCTCAAAAAAAAAAAAAAAAAAGAGGATATGGAAAATCTAGTTAGTACTCAGTATTGTCTATAAACCACCACCTAAGCTTAGGACTTTATAGGTTTTTTTTAAAATAATATTTTCACTATGTCTAGATTTACTTTTATTTTAATATTTCGTGATATTGCTTAGGATAAAAAACAAACCAAATGCCAAACAATTCAGTTAAATTATAAAATATCCACACAACAGAATACTATGCAACCATAAATAATGCAGAACTCATAACTACATTTAGTGTTTGCTTCACTTAATTTTGTTTTTAAAGGTGTTATAGGTTCAGGTCAAGATGGCAGAGTAGGTAAACGCTGTACCTGCCTCCTCTCAAGACCACATCAAAATTACAACTACAGAACAACCATCATTGAGAATCGCCTGAAGTCTAGCTGAACAAAAAGTCCTAGAACTAAGGATATAAAGAAATCACCTCCAGGCTAGTAGGAAGGGCTGGTCCCACACTCACACATGGAGGTTAACAATCAGAAGAGAGAGAGCTCGTCTGCGCAAGTGCCCCCTGAGAAGTGAAAGGTCCCAGTCCTGCACTAGGCTCCCCAGCCCAGAGTTCCAGTACCAGGAAAAGAGATCCCCATAACTTCTGGCTGTGAAAACCAACGGAGACTGTGGTTGAGTGAACTGTAGGGCTGCTGTAGTCCCAGGCATTCCCCTTAACCCAGCCACGCTGCATGGATGGATTTGATGGACTCACTTGCTCTGAACTCCACCATTGGGGGCAGCAGCTAGAAAGGCACCAGGAACATACAGGGAGGAACTGAATTGTCTGGCTTCAAGGCGAGGACGGGAGGAGCAGCTTTCTCCCAGACAGGAGTGCTAGCAGGCACCACTGTTCCTCTGTTGAGCTCTCCCCGCAACCAGTAGGCAGATATCAGCTGCCATATCTGAGTCTTCATCAAACTGGCTAATTTCATTTGCCTGGTCCTGGTCATTCCCTGAGACCCTGTCCTACTCAACTTGCAGGCCCACCCAAGCTGTTTCCAGTGGCTTTTCCATACAAACGGCCTGTCTTGGCTCACGCTTTGGAATTTCCTAAAACCTCTCAAAGGTCCACAAACCCCAAGCAAGCAGCATCTGGTCTCAGTGTGGCCTGTACCTTTTGCTGAACAGCCCCAAGTCCAGCCCTAACATTAACTGGCCTTAGTTCACAGCTTGGTCTCTCCCAGGCATCTCCAATCCCAGCACAAGTGGCAATCATCTGCAGATCACTTTATAGCTCAGAAAAAGTGACCCTTGGGAAGGGCACAGGCAGCAGCTGAACTTGGCCTGGAACAGAGCCCCTCCCAAGAAGCTCCAGAATCAACACACCTGGTGGCTAGCTCCAGACTACACCAGAACACCCACCCAACCACCTTCACATATAACACACCCAAAGGGCAGACTGGGCAAGCACCAGAGCCCTGCTCAAGTGAATCCTGCTCCATAGTGTCAGTCCTTGCATCACAACTCCTCCACTGTAGTCACACAGCCAGTCCTCACAACCTATCAGCCTGAGGGGTCACCCTCCAACTAACATACAAACAGCAACCAAGGCTCAATTACAACAGGAGGACTCACACAACCCACACAACGGACACAACTAGAGCATCCAGTTCTGGACCAGGGACTGTGCCACTTGTGCCCCCAGGACACCTACTACATAAGGCCATTCTACTAAGTCCGGCAGACATAGCAGCTCTACCTAATACACAGAAACAAAACAAAAAAAAAAGGGAGGCAGCCAAAATGGGGAGACAAAGAAATATGTCCCAAATGAAAGAACAGAACAAAGCTCCAGCAACAGAACTGAACAAAATGGAGACAAGCAATCTACCAGATGTAGAGTTCAAAGCTAGTTATAAGGACGTTCGATGATCTCAGGGAGACAACTTCAACAAAGAGACAAGAAACAAAAATGGGGATAGAAAACATTTTTAAAAAAATCAAAAATGAAGAATACAATAACTGAAAGAAAAAAACACACGAGGGGGAATAGATTAGATGAAGTGGAGAATCGAATCAGCAACCTGGAATATAAGATAGCAGAAAACACCCAATCAGAACAGCACAAAGAAGAATCCCCAAAAAATGAGGATAGTTTGGGACCGCCAAGTGGCGCGTTGGTTCAGAGCTGGCTGGGAAGCCAGCGGTCCTGATTCGGGTCACATATATGAGGGCCAGTGACACTGCCCTCTACAGCTAAGATGGTGAACAACAGCTCCACCTGGAGCTGGGCTGTTGAGAGTCCCTGGGGACAGCATAGCTGCAGCCCCTGCTGCAGTGGGCTGCCATAGGCTACAGTGAGTGGCCAGCAGCCAGCGTGAGCTGCCAAGAGCCGCTGTGAGAGGCCATCCAGAGGCCGGCAACCAATCTGCCTCATGCGAGAAGAGCGCAATGACGATACCAACATGGGCCAGTGAAACGATGTCCTCCACAACTAGACTGAAGAACAACAGGACAACAAGTTGTCTGTTCCCCTTTCCCGGTTCCCCAATGCTGTTCCCCGCCCCCAATTCCCCAATTAAAAAAAAAATCTTAAAAAATAAAATGAGGATAGTTTAAGGGCCCTCTGTAACAACATCAAGCATACCAACACTGCATCACAAGGGTACTAGGAAAAGAAAGCAAGGAATTGTAAACCTTTCTGAGGAAATAATGACAGAAAACTTCTCTAACCTGGTGAAGGAAATAGACATACAAGTCCAAGATGCTCAGAGTCCCAAACAAAAACCCAAACAGGCCCACACCAGGACACATAATAATTAAAATGCCAAAGGTTAAAGACAACAAGAAAATCTTAAAAGCAGCAAGAGAAAAGCAGTTAAGTTACTGACAAGACTGTCAGCTGACTTCTCAACAGAAACTCTTCAGGCCAGATGGGACTGGCACGAAATAGTCAGTGATGAAAAGCAAGGTACTACAACCAAGATTACTACACCCAGCAAAGCTATCGTTTAGAATCGAAGGACAGATTAAAGGGTCTCCCAGACAAGAAAAAGCTAAAGGACTTCACCACCACCAAAACAGTATTAGAAGAAATGTTAAAGGGAATTCTTTCACAAAAAAAGTTAAAAGATCAAAAATATGAAAATGGCAATAACTACATTATCTATCAACAATTACTTTCACTGTAAATGGAGTAAATACTCCAATCAAAAGACATAGGGTGGGGCCGGCCGAGTGGCGCGGTGGTTAAGCGCTGGCCTGGGAAGCCAGCGGCCCCGGTTCTGGTCCCACATATGAGGGTCAGTGACACTGCCCTCAAAAAAAAAAAAAAAAAAAAAAAGACATAGGGTGGCTGAATGGGTAAGAGAACAAATCCCTTGCTTATGCTGCCTACAAGACTCACGTCCAATTAAAAGACACAGGCTGAAAGTGAAAGGATAGAAACACTATTTCATGGAAAAAGAAAAGGCTGGGGCAGCAACAGTTATACCAGACAAAATAAGACTTTAAAACAAAGGCTGTAACAAAAGACAAAGAAGGATCCAGGAATCAAACTTCCAGGTATTTATCCAAAGAAATCCAAAACATTACTTTGAAGGGACACATGCATTGGTATGTTCATTGCAGCATTATTTACAATAGCCAAGATATGGAGGAAACCTGGGTTTCCATTAAAGGATGGATAAAGAGGAAGGACATATATACAACGGAATATTACTCAGCCATAAAAAGATAAAATAAAATCTTGCCATCTAAAATAACATGGATGAACCTAGCGGGTACTGTGCTGAGTGGACTAAGTCAGACAGAAAAAGAAAAATGTCATTATGATTTCACTTACATGTGGAATCTAGAGAACAAAACAGAACAAACAAAACAGAAACAAGTTCATAGATAAGAGTCCATTTTGATGGTTGCCAAATTCTGGGGCGGGGCTGGGAGGATGGGTGACGCGGAAAGGGAATTAGACCAGGCATGGGGATGTACAGTATAACGTAAGGAAGTCAGTAGTACTGCAATAACTAAGTATGGTGTCAGATGAGTACTGGACTTATTGGAGTGATCACTTCATGAGTTAAATAAATGTCTCATCACTGTGTTGTAGACCTAAAACTAATAATATGTCAAATGTAATTGGAAAATCCCAAAACAATTTTTAAAAGGTATTATAAAACAAATACTATGACCTCATTTTTTTTTTGTTTTAAAAGGTAGGTGTCCTATTGTTTCCTGGCTTATGTAATGTCTCCACCATAAACATGCATTACTTGTATAATAAAAGTGAAGGAAGCAAAAAAGAAAATAATGCAAATTTTTAGAGCTAAAAAATCTGAGTAAGGTAAAATGTCACAGTAAGTTTCCTAAAATTTAACACACTCAGCAAAATGTTGCTGAAAACAATGATTCTCATCCCACTTGATCCCAAAAGCTTCATTCTTCAACGATTTCAAGACTGTCAAACTTAAGCAGTTTTACAAAAACAGCACAACAGCTTATGATAAATCACCTTTCTTCAAAGAATACAAAGCATTAAAAACTATAATTAATTTAGTAATCCTCGTAACACCTGGGCAGTAGGTTTTGGGCTGGGATTATAATTTCTAATTTACCAGTAGGGATAGACAAAAAAGTTATGTTGTACACTCAAAATAAGAAACCTAAAATACCCCAATTTTTAGTTCATCTGACAATCTGACAAACACAGATGAAGCTAATGTACCTGCTGTCACTGACATAAATTAAGATTCTCCAGTAAGCTTTGAAGAGTCCAAAAAAAGGCCCTATCTGCTATTAAGTCTAGGTAAAATTAAATGGTTTCCCTCCCAGTTCCAAGGAAGCATTTGGGTGACTGGAAAATGTCAAATGGGTTCAGGAGGCAAACACATTTGGGAAAAACGTCCCTGATGGAGACCCACAATGTTATGTATTTTATCATACTGAATACTCAAATGTTTGCCTTTACAAAACTTATTTAATAAATAAATGCTTTTTTCCCATTACAGCTATTAATATCTTGCAGGACACTGTTCTAAGGGACACAAGTTGGAATAAAGTTCAAATATGTGACTTCTAGGGTCCCTTCCTATGCTAATGATCCTATTATTCTAAATTGCAATACAGGTTCAAAGACAAACTTCCATTTAATACAAGACACACTTGAGAAGCACAAACATCTCAGCACTACTGACATCTTATGAATGGTTTTTGTTATGGGGGGCAGGGGGTCTCACCTGTGCACCATAGGATGTTTAGCAGCATCCCTGGCCTCCATCCACTAGATGCCAGTAGCACCAGCCTACAAATTGTAACAACCAAAAAATGCCTCGGGACTTGTCCAATATTCCATGGGGGCAAAAATCACACCTCCCTGGGCCGGCTGAGTGGCCCGGTGGTTAAGCGCTGGCCTGGGAAGCCAGCGACCCCGGTTCGGTCCCACATGTGATGGCCAGTGATACGGCCCTCAAAAAAAAAAAAAAAAAAATCACACCTCCCAATTGAGAAGTATTGCTTAGAGATACAGACTCTATGTCTGCATCTTTATATCTGTATCTAAAGATACAAAGACATATTCTTTCCTGAAAGCAAAACATCCAACTGCTTAAAATACTGCAAGTCAGAACTAACTCCACATTAGCAAATGAAAACTGCTTTATTCCTCGTGGGTTTCCAAGACAGGACTCCAAGTACACAGGAATAAACTGGCAGCATCTACCTTGCAAAAATGTTGATAAGCTGTGGAAACCCAAGGAGAAGAGTTTGGTCATTTGGCTGGTCAACAACCACACATTCACTGAAAACAAAAGCAAAAATCTAATGGGGAAGAAAGGTTTGCCCATAGTGTGGCTTCTACTAACCTCTTCCCCATCATTACCTCATTACTCTGCACAAAGAAACAGTTGGAAGGATGGTTAGGGAAGTGACCGGAAAGTTGTCTACATTTCAGCTGAAACTTGGAAATTAGCTTAAATTTCATTATGTAAAAGCTTAGGGCAAGAGAATGTAACATGGCATTCTAGTGAGAAGAAATGGCATGGGAAAAGGCAAGGCTGTGGAAAAACACAGAACATCCTGGAGGTTAAAAGAAATGATCAGGACCGGCCGAGTGGCACGGTGGTTGGGAGCTGGTTTGGGAAGCCAGCGGCCCCGTGTTCAGATCCCACATGTGAGGGCCAGTGATACTGCCCCCTAAAAAAAAAAAAAGATCAATTTGTTTGAGATACAAAGAATATTTTAATAGAGGAAGCAGTACAGAAAAAGGTGGAAAGGCAGTCTGAAGCCAGATCATTAATGGACAACCTTAAATAGCCAGCCTTTATCCAGGCTTAAAAGCAGAATGTCATTAAAGGTTTTTAAAATGGGAGTGACACATCAGAACTGTGCTTTAGAGCGACCAGTTGGGTAGGATGGATTAAAAGAAAGTAAAAAGGCAAAGACCAATGAAGAAGTTACTGCAATAATCCAGACAGGATGCAACAAGAACCTCAACTAAAGTGGTCACCACAGTACAATGGTCAAAGTCTCCTCCAAGTTTAAATCTAGAAATTGAAAAGGGCTAACGTTTGCAGAAGGGCCAAATAAGTGACACAAACATAAAATGTAAAGGTTCTTAAAGACAGGAGGGAAGGTTCTCTTTTCCTTCATAACTTCATCTTCTTTATGATGAAATCTTTCCATTTATTCCTCTTCATAAAGCATTTCAGGTTTGGTATATCCTCTCTGTTCTTAACACTACCAACACAAACCCAGCCAGCACACGGTGCCTCAGTCCTTCGATCCATTCCATACCTTATCACCTCACTTCTCTGCTCTAGAATAGCTCCTGGTACCTTTTTCATGAGTCAGAATTCTCCAAGATGAAACACCATTTCCACTGTAATGTTCATCTGTAGTAGAATGGTATTTCCATGCCACTGGTTGGGGCGTTCAACTTTACCCCAGGAGCTCAGTGTTCCAGAAAGGAAGAAGTTTAGGAAAGCAGATATACATTTTTCCATATTTTTGTTTTTCAAGAATGAATAATAGGAAATTTTTATACTTTAATCATTTATTGTAATAAAATGTAGCACCTTAACTGTATTTACTTGAAAATATAAATACTGTAATTATTTTCTGTGGATTTTTGATGCATTTTGGAGAAAAAACTAGAAATCAAGGCAGTGAAAGAGCTAAAACAATATCAGAGCAAGTGCATCAGTTAGTATGAACCCAGAACTGCCCTCAAATTCCCAACTCCGGAATCGTTGTCCATGCTGCTACTTCTACCTAGAAGGCCCTTGTACCCTTTAGAACCAAAACTTAATCCTTCAATATACAGTATCTCTACAAAACTTTTCCAGACTATTCAGATTCACATTGCTCTCTTCCTACTTAAATTGTACAATGCTCTTAAAGTCACCATCACTCAATGCAAACTATCTGAATGTTCCCTACTTGTCAATTTATTAATTCTAGTTCCAAAACAGGCACCATTCTTGAGCATCCTTCTTTTGCATGCTCACGAACTCGATCTAGAGCTTGGTACAGAGAAAACACTGTAAGCACTTACTGACTGGGCTAGAGTAGTCAAAACAGGACTTCAGAAAAAGATGAGGAAACTCTACCCAAGAAACTGACACAATCAAAACAATGAGAAAGGATTTGGGAGATGATCCACAAAACAATTTGGATGAACCAACTGGTACATGCACAGCTTTCAGGGACAGAGAGAGGAAGAAAACAGTGATGTGTGATGACGTACTGAAAGCTACATTATGGGACACACTAGAAAGCATTTCTTTTACATAGAAACAAATGTAGACATGTTATGAAATACAATAGGGAGGGAAAGGCATAATTTTTATTATAAAATAAATAATGTGGACCTCACCAACCCAGTCCCTAACACTTTCCAATGCCAACAGGGCTTCCTAACTGAAAGTTTTATAATTACTAAGGGAATTGTAGCTCTGACTGGAGAATAGGTTATTATTAGGACTGCTGTTCACTAACATTAATTGACCTTTTACTATGTTAGTCACTGCGCTGTGTTTTTACACATGTGTTCTCATTTAATCTTCACAATAACACTGAAAGGCAAGTACTATACTCTTTCTTGTTCTCATTTTATAGATCAGGAAACTTGATGTTCAGAGGTTATGTGCCCCAAATCACACAATTCCCCAGGTTCAGGGGCAGGTTCAAATCCCTAATTCTAAAAAGCCCATGCTTTTTTAACTACCATACTAAGCAGTTAAGGCTAGGTTTAAATTGGAAGAGCCTTCACTGCTAGCCACTAGATTTCGAATTTTCATCTTTAGAGCAAAATATCAATGAGGGAATACCAACTGATTATCTTCAATAAACCTTTCATTAAAATACCCATAACAGGGCCAGCCGAGTGGCACAGTGGTTAAGAGCTGGCTTGGGAGGCCAGCGGCCCTGGTTCGGATCCCACATATGAGGGCCAGTGACACTGCCCTCAAAAAAAAAAATAAAATAAAATACCCATAACATTAAAAGCACTAAGTGCTTACAATGACGACAAGGACCAGTACACACACACACTACTGTGTGATCAGGGAATTCCAGGGGACCATATCAGGGGAACTTCACACAGGCTGAGAGTGGGCGGGGGTCACAGAAGGCTTCCCAGAGGGAACAACATCTAAATTGAAAGCTAAAGAATAAGTAGGGTCCAGCATCACCCATACTGCTTACTTCAAGCATTCCGAATCGAAAACCCATTCCCTGCCCCCAACACCAAATACTAAACCAATTCCTGTCCCTCAAACATTCGCTACGTGAGTGAATCCTGTTCCCAGTCACCAACTTACCATCTATTACAGATATCTCATTTAAACATATACTAATGCCAGACACGAATATTGGGTTGTCAGAAAAGTCATGATGCATTTTTTCCAACAAAAAAGGTACAAAAAATACGTCATGACTTTCCCGACAACCCAATAGAAAAACTACAGGAGTTCATGTTCTAATATGGAGACATTAAGAATTATAACAGTTTCATTAACATCAAAGATAAGATAGAAATTAGGTGTGAAGGTAAATCCAGATAATAAAGCACCATGTTTTGCCTGAAGGGGCCAAGGAAGACTTCCAGGAAGAGATGACATTCTGACTGAATTTTCAATTTCAAGGCTGACTCAGGAGGGTTCAAAATAGGTAAAATAATAGGCACGTTCATTCCATCCTCAATGCCACACTGCCTTAGTTTCGAACCTTATTATGTACTATGGTAATCCAGGCAGGAATAATCTCCCCCATGCTCTTTCTTCCTGCCTCAGCAAGCCTTCAATCTAGCATCCGCTACCAAAATGATGAGGGAAAAAGGAGGAAGAGTGGGAAGGAGGAAAAGAACATAAAACTGACCATGCTGTGCTCCTGTTTAAATCCGTTAGTGACACTAGAGTAAAGCAGACGATGAACTCCCCACACCGCGTATTATCTACCCCCTTTTTCACATTCAGAGGTTATGTGCCCCAAACTCCACCCTATCCCCACTCCAGCTACCTGAATCAAATTTATAGTTCCAGGCATTTCCATGCCCTTGCACCTTTCTTGCCACATGCTACTCTTAAAGATTCAGCTCCAAGATCACATGCTCTTTCAAGTATTCCAGATTCATTCCAGGTTGAGTTAGGGATTCCTCCCTCTCTAGAGTCTTACCTGCACTTCCATGACATCCTGGGCAATAGCTCATAATGTAAAATAAACTCTCAATTGTCTTTCCCTTCCTCCCCTAGACTTCTTTAAAAGAGGGTTATGGTTTGTTTTATCTTTATACTCCACATGCAGACTGGGCCTAGCAGACAGTGAATCAATCAATACATGTTAGTCAACCTGAGCATTCTATGTTGAATGCATCAGATGGAGATCCATTATGAAGTTAAAGGGGATGTCTGATCATAGTGATAACGACCTAACAAGAAGCAGGCATCAACTGAACCTAGGACAGACTTCATCTACCTCAAGTTCTGGTCACTTATATTGCCAAGCACCTGTACTCAGACTGGCAGTTTTTCAACTATTAAATTTGGTTACATGAGCCCTTTGAAGGCAGTATCTACCAAAATTCTAAATGCAATTACTCAAACTTGAACTCAGTAACTGAACTTCTAAGAACCTACCTAACAGAAATATTCTCATAGATACAAAAAGATGTACAATCCTTTCACTTAAGAATTGTAATGCATGGCCAGGGAAGCCAGCGCCCCGGTTCGGTCCCACATATGAGGGCCAGTGACACTGCCCTCAAAAAAAAAAAAAAAAAAAAAAAAAAAGAATTGTAATGCAAAAAAACCACCCTAAACTTAAAAAAAAAGACACACTAGATTATACAGCTATTTAAAAAAAGAACTGTACATGTTGATGTGAAAAACCTTATATATATATATATCTCCAGCTAACTGGGGAAAAAAGATCAAGCTACAGAAGTATGATCCCATTTTTGTTTTAATGTAAACAAAAAAAACATTTTAAAGGATGACTACATATCAAAATATTAATTGATGTTTATCCTATTTCTAATCTATCATTGAGTTCAAATTTCCTACCAGTGTAGATCACAAAAAGCCAGAGGAAAAAACTGAACTTTATCTCATTTCTTCCTAACAAACTCTAATAATACAAATGTCTCAACAAATCTAAAATCGGGGACTCCTTAAAGGGTCCAAGCAATTCAAAATCAAACTAGTTATTCTTGGCAGGGGCCCTTGACCCAATTATTCCAGGGATCTCTTTGAAACCTACCTTTAATGTACTGAATTAATGATAAATAAAAATTAATTTTCCAATGCCAGGGAAATTTTAAAAATTAATACTAACATCCTTCTTTCATTCTTTTGGGAGGCTAAAGGGGAAGAAACTAGGAGGGGTGAGCAGTAAACCAGTAACTGCAAAAACAGCTGCCCAATTTTTTTTTTGATATATACTTAAGGTCTTCAAAATCCTCAGTTCTCCATGGTAATGTATGAATAGTTTAATGAAACTTTCCTGACAGTTCAACTTATCAAACCAGTATTTCTACAAAGCCTTTATACCAGCAAACATCAGAAATTAAACTAATTAGCTTTCGCCTCTATCCCTTCACACCCTCTGGTAGAGAGGTGCTAATAAGCAGTCACAAGGGCAAAACAGCAAGTAGCAAGAGAAAGCCTCAGTATCAGTTTTTAGCAATTTTTGGTTCAACAACAAAATCATTATTCATCTTTTTTATTCCCCAACACTTCCCCTCCAACTGAGATTAACCAAGTCTGACCTTAAACTGCTCCTTTTTAAAAAAAGAAATTAAGGGCCGGCCGAGTGGCGCGGTGGTTAAGTGCTGGCTTCGAAAGCCAGCGGCCCCGGTTCGGTCCCACATATGAGGGCCAGTGACACCGCCCTCAAAAAAAAAAAAAAAAAAAAAAAAAAAAGAAAAAAGAAATTAAAAGGTGAGGGACTCCATTAAGTTTGATGCCACCCAACCAACTTTTTCCAAACAAGGGCAGAATCTGCTGTACTTAAAATTCAGAGTGATAGCTCATTTAGGATTCCTGGTTCAAGTAACAAGAACCAGAGTTTTTGATAACATTTAGATAAAACTGCACTGAATTTACCTCCACCTTGCATTTCCTGATTCTCAAAAGCCTGGGTAGAAACTTTAATTCTAAAACTTTTAGGGGCTGACCGAGTGGCGCAGTGGTTAAGCGCTGGCTTGGGAAGCCAGCAGCCCCGGTTCGGGTCCCACATATGAGGGCCAGTGACAATGCCCTCAGAAAACAACAACAAAAAAAAGGTTAATGTTAAAAATATTAGAACTAGGGGGACAAAATGCAAGCTTACAGTCAACAACAGTAAAATATACAGCCAAATTAATTCTCAGATAAATAATTCCCTAATAGGTTAGGACATTCAAATGTTGAAACTTTACGGAGCTGGCTTAAAATCTTGAAAAAGCAAGGCTGGCAGAAAGCAACACTAATTAAGCAGCTATTGTTTGCCAGACACCACTACCCAACGAAGAAACAAGAATTTAAAAGGTCTCTCCACCTTGAGGGCCCCTCGGCATAACAAGGTTTAAAACCCGCATATACAAATCTTTCAGTTCTTCTTTCAGGTTACCCAAGTTTGTTTGCATTTCTCTCATAGAGTTGTGCTTTCCACTTTGAAGTCAGTTTTCTCTTACCCTGCATTTTAGGTTTACCTTTATTCTACAAAAAAAAAAAAAAGAAAAAAAAAAAAAAGCTTGATACAAAGAAAAAATGCCAATTTCAGACCTTTTTGGAATCCACAGGGTTGTTTTCTCCTACACATTTTACCCTGCATTCTAAAGGACAGGCATATGGCATAAACCTAGAAACAAATAACTGAACTAACAGTGACCCTCCCAACCATACATATTCGTCTTTTCTTATGGCCCACAATTGTTCCCACAATCTGCAAGTGACACCCAAGGATACCACTTACTCCCTACCTCTTCCTGTGGCCTTCAAATATTGGTGATATTTGTCTTTTCTAATTCATACTGTCTTTACTAAATTACTGTGGTTCACTAATTTGATCTCACATTTCAGAGAATGGGGAGTACTGATGAAAGAGTCTTATTTTGCTTTATAAATTATTACACTCTGGCAGGAATATTTTTGCAAAACTTTTAGCATGCCCAGAGGCTAATCTGCAATTTATTAGGATAGAGACTATAATTTAAACGTACATCTTCAGAAGCAACATGAAGACTCAAAAACCAGTCTTAATATAGATTTCCAAGAAATAAAGTCCTATTTTAGGTAAAGGACCTGGTCCAAATACTTTCTGCACTGACCCAGTAGGCAGACCAGGTGTTTGGGACCATTTTATTTGAGACACCTGCACTGTATTTCTTTATAAAGTGATGCAGTAAAAAGGGTACTAATGTAAAATATGCTTCCTGAGACCTACAACAGTATAACCAATCAAGGCAGAAACTTACTTAAAACTGAAAGAGGGTAAAGAAAAGGTGCTTTAAAACTAAATAATCAACTGAAGGCCACATGCTTAATCTGCACACTTCCTCCCTTCCAAACTCAAGGGAGTGGAGAGATTCTTTGGGGAGGGGGGGGGAGTGGAGTCATTTAAAAAATCTCTCTCTTCAGGAAGGAAGTCACTTAAATTTCTGTGTCTTAATGGTCTCAAAGAAGAAAAAAATAACCCCTACCAAGCCCTGAAGGAAGCTGAGTATAAGAGGAATAAGCATTACTGTTTAAACGCAGGATTTTCAGTGACTATTTTAGAAAATACAACAGGGATTTATTTGTATGATGGTTTTTACATTTAAGAACGGCTTTTCTAGTATAAAAAGGTAACTAGCGTTATTCATAAAGTTCCTAACTAGAACTCAAATACTAAAATACCTTCTCAAACCAGCATCACCAACCACAACAGCCCTATGTTTACAGGTTACATGAGTCAGGTTATATCAGACAGAACAAATCTAAAACTTGTTTTCATTTTAAAAATACAATTAAAATCTGTGGTCAACCCAATAAAATCCAGAGGATGTAGGTTACAGTGTAGCATTACTAGAGATGGAAGAGTATTGGCAGTGTTTGAAGAAGAAAAAAATGGAATAGAGTTATTTTCCCTCTCACCTTGACAAAAGTTCAAAAGTGAACTAAGGCTTACTCATTTTCTAGCTTCCAGAATTTTCCTCAACAGGATAATGATAAGTCAGTCACCTAACAACCAAGAATGCAATGCAGGTTTAGCCACAGAAATAACATGTGTAGGCAAGAAGAAAGAAAATCAGACAAAGATTTACCATCTCACTTTGGTGAAGCACAAAAGTCAAACAGTAATGTTCTGAAGATGCAGGAACACTTCTAAATACTTCACTTCAATAGATTCATATAAGCTGTAAGGATCAAAAACCCCACCCCATCCCAAGGCTCCACCAATATTTAACTGATCTCTCTCTTAACTGTCTATAGACACAAATCAAAAAAATAGTTACTTTATACATACTTCAATGAGGCAGCCATCAGAGATCATCTTCACAATACAGATGTTAAAAATCTTTGTCACAGTTAATGTTTCTCTCCAACTAGTGCACACTTCAGAAATACACAGTATTACTACCTCCAATCATGAGATTACTAACAAATACATCAAATATGCTAAAGGTCAAAGGCACTGCATACTTTGTCAGAGAAACCTAGTGGAAATCAAAATCAGAATCCCATGACCAAAATGAAAAATATGTATCAGTTATCCCACATTTATAATACATTTTTTAAATTCCCAAGGGATGAGCATTTTTACCTTGCCTTATTTTTAGAACTACACATCACACTGCACATATCACATGATGTGATGTAACTGTTAACCAAGAAAATGGCCCAATCCATTGAAAATATACATAGTAAGAGGTCCCAAATCAATGCATCCTTAAGAATCACATTTCGTATTTTCTTTTAAAAAATGTTTAACTCACAATATTTTTTTAATTGTAAAAGTGGCTAGTAACCTGTGTAGAAATTAGAGAAATATACTTGGTATTTTATAAAACAGTAATTTGCCCAATTATTAGAAAAAACTGATATAAAGAAACAGATAATTGAACACTCTTCTAAACCTACAGGATTTAAAAGCAAAAATTCTCCAGATCAAAAACACAGGAGAAAAGGTAATGAAATACAGAAGTAAAACACAGTTATTACTCAAAAGTATTCACTTGTTAGAGGAGAGAAAAAAAACAAAAAACAGTTTAACTGACAAGCCTGCAGACAATTGAAAATTTCTAAATTGGTCAAGACAGTATGTTAGAAAAGGAAGCAAGCATATCCTATTGGGGGGGAGGGGAAAACACACCCACTTAAACCTTTGTAAATAGTGGTACTTTAATTGACCCCAAAAGTAAGGAAAATAGAAACGATACTATTCTGAGATATGAAAAACATATTCCAATGTACTACTTTCCGTACTTGAAAGTGCTTTAGAGACGAAGTTCAGTAACAATCTACAACTATATCGTGATTATGCAAGTCAAAGATTATGTAATTTTATCCTTTATTATAAATGTTCTAGGACTCTAAAACTAAAACAACTAAAACGCTGTGATCTCTCCAATGGGGAAGGGAGAGGTTCTTCTGGACTGCAATTTAAAAATATAAACACACACCCCAAAACAAACAAAAAAACAATGATTGCTAGCCACGTGACAAAGGAGATGGCAACACCAGGATTGTGAATGGAGGGGAGGGAGGCGAGGCAGGAGGACTAGCGAGATTTCTCGGAACTTTGGGGACCTCGGGATTTGGGTCACCCGACTTTAAGGTACCAAACTCTAGCCCTACCAGTTGTTACTGTTAATACTCTCAAGTACAGTTTTATTAATAGGCCACGAAAAATGCACCAGTGACCTCTAGAATAAAGGAGGGAAAACGGAGGAGGAAAAGAGAGCAATTTAAAGTGGCGCCATCATGTCACCCCCTTCTCCCCTAAGGCGATCCAAAAAGCAATAGTTAAGTAAAGTGTTTCTCAAAAATAAACCCCACAGTGGGATCCCGAAAATGGAAAACAAAAGGATTTTTAAGTAAAACATGAGGGTAGGGTTGTTTATGGTATGGAAAACAACCAAAGTATCTGCCGAGAATCAAAAGATCGTCAGCCGGAAAACAGGCCCCCCAAACTCACTTAAAACAAATAAATGCCTCTTCCTCTTTAGTTAAAAAAAAAAAAAAAAAAAGTCCGCCTGAGGAAGACTAGATCTGAAAACGTAAGTGACCTCAATTTACAGGCAACAAAAATAATAAATAAATGAAACAAGTAACCATTTCACTAAACAATCAGAGTTGAGATACACACCGTGAAACGCGCAAGAAGACGTGTTTCGAGCACAGAAAGGCCTTTTAGAGTCAAGAAGTTCAAGGCGAGAGCCTGAGTTTGTTCTGGGGTTTTTTTTTAACGGGAATAAATCGTTTTCTTCAGGCCTCATTTTTAAATAGAACGCCAAAGGAAAAGCTGGCGAACGAGGCGGCAGCTGGCGGGGAAGGGCCCCCGCACCCCCCGCCCTTGGGGCGACTCCCGGCCCCGGACACGCAGCGGGGAAGCCCGGAGAGGCCATTTAAAGTTCCGGGGATTTTTCTGCCCTGCCCTGCCTTTCCAGTTACAACTAACAAAGAGAGGGAGGAATGGGAGCCACAGGGAGAGCGAGAAGAAGGAGAAAGGGCAGCGGGAGGAGGTGGAGGAGAGGAGCAGCAGCAGCACCTACCACGTGATGGAGGAGCGCAGCCCGGGCGGATTCGGCCCCACAAAATGGGCGCAGTTTGCAAACAGCCCCCGGCCTGGGCGCCGCGGGCCGGCGGCGGCGGGCGGGGGCGCGCGGCGGCGGCTCCGGCCCGGGCCCGCCGCTCTCCTCCCCCCCGGCGCCCGGAGCCGCCCTGACTTTCCGGGCGGGGGGGCGAGGCGGAGGGGGAGGGGAAGGCGGCGGCGGGGAGCGGCCGCTTCTTCTCCTCTTTCGGGCCCGTGCTCCGGCCCTGCTCGGCTCCGGCGGGGCCTGCGCACGGCCGGGGACCGCAGCCCGGCCGGGCGGGCGGGCGGCGGGGGCAGAGGGTGAAGCCGCCCCCCCGCCCCGCACAAACAAGCGCCGCCGTCTGCAGCCCGAGCCCGCACCCCGACCGCCACCCCCGTACGTCTCCTCCTGGCCGGAGAGCGCGCTCCGGCCGCCCCCCGCGCCGCCGCGGCGAGACGAGTCGGCTTCGCAAAGGCGCTCGGTTCTCCCGCCGGGTCGGCGAGCGGTGGCGGCGGTGGCGGCGGCACTGGGAAAATGGCGGCCGAGCTCCTTTTCCCTCCCCCCCTTTAATCTGAAGCGGAGGGAGAATGGAGCGAGCGAGCGAGCGGGCGAGCGCCGGGGACACGGGGAGGAGGGACAGCAGCGCCTCCGCCGGCTGCAGCGGCGGCGGCGGCGCAGGGCCGCTTCGCCTCAGCGCGCCGCCAGGGGGCGCCCGCCGCGCCATCCCCGCGGGCCGCCAGGAGGCGCGGCCGCCGCCGCCTCAGTCATGGCTCCCAAGGCGGGCCGCTGTTTGTGCAGCTCCATGTGCGGAGGCCGCGGCGCCGGGCCCCGGCTGCCCCGCGAGGGGCGGCCGGCGGGCGCGGGCCCTTGCTCCAGCCGGGGTGAGGCTAACCTGAGGCGCTGGGGCTGGCGGGGCCGCGCGCCGCTGTGAGGGGCAAGGCGGGCGGGCGCGGGGGGCGCGAGGACGGGAGCGAGGGATTGTTTGCACTGTGCGGTAAACGGGCTACAGCCGACGGTGCCACACTGTTCCGGGGGAAGCGTGCGCGGGGTCGGGCGGGAAGCTCCCTGAGCAGCGAACCGCTGCCTGCCGCCCTTTGTCCTAGCAGCCTGCCTCCGACACTGCAGCACGCCTGGGCACTAGACCCAGCGCCGCGCGCCGCAGGCGCCAGGGGGGGAAAAAAAAAAAAAAAGCGCACGTCGTCACCGCGCAGGCGTAGGCCGCGGCCCGCCGCGGGCCAGCCCGCAAAGGGGCAGCAGGGAAACAGGGGGGAAGTGAGGGCCCGCCGGCGCCGGGCCCGCTGGGAACTGTAGTTCTCGTGAAGAAGCACGCGCCTTGTTTTGGGTGTCATGGCTTGGCAGATCCGCCAAAACAGGCAAATGGCATTACACAATGAGTATGCTTCCTGTCGCCACCAGAAGGAAGCTCACTGCTACGCTAAAAGTTTAACAAAGAGCACAGAGAAACCCAAATCTCAAAACAAAAAAGCAAACATTCCACTTTCCTACCAGAGTTCGTTTGAAGCAGTCACACTATCATTTCTCATGACCCATATGTCAGTACCATGTTTCTTTGCTTTCCCAAAACAGGGCCTTAAAAATAATGGAACGTTTTCTATATTTAAAAAATTCAGCAAATAATGCAAAGTGTCACAGTTACATAAATGCAGGAATTATAATTCCACCGTCCTTTACAACTTAAAAAAAAAATAATAAAGTTGCCAAAAGATTAACTAAATGCTTTGAGATTTAAAAAAAGAACTCTGGGATTCATCAAAATATTACTTTAAATGACTGAAGAAACAAAAATGTTTCCAATTCAGTCATCAAATTCAGATGAGAAGGGTATGGTTTACTACCAAAAATGAAGATGAGAAATGCTCAATACTGTTTTGTGGCTTACCAGAACCAATATCCGGTGGTATGCCTCACTTCTGCTAGTCAAAAAAACACCCTCACAGTTTTAGTCCTTATACAAACTTACACTAACTCACCAGCTCCTGCTGCATCTGCACCTATATTTTCATGAGTTTCCATTTGTACTCTTAAAATCACACTCTCAATCATAGTCATGGTTCTCAAACATAAAAAGCAAGCAGCTAAGAAAGTCAGGGTCAAATTACACAAAGAATAAATTAATATATGTAAACATACTTGCATACACACATCCAAAATTGATTCTAGTCTTGGCTTTTTAATTTATAACCCTGGGAAAGAAAATTTAGTTAATTAAAAATGTACCCACATATCTCCACATAAATAGTAATTCCACAAAGTATAGAGGGGTGTTAAACACACAAATCCAGGACCAACAGATGGCGAGCTAGAGTCCTAACTGAGGATTCTGAAATCTAAATGAGCAGAATGGAAAACACCAAATAAGGCAAAGCCCTTTGCAGTGTGTATCCTTAAATATTATGTCCAAAGATACCCACCACAAAATAATTAATCTTAACTACTGCTTCAACTCTTAGAAGTCAACTGCCAGATTTTAATTAGGCCCCCCAAATAGCCACGGTTATGAAATACATTTTTTTCAATGATTAGGACATTTCATAACATGCATTTTGGGGAAAAATAAATTCCAACTTTCCCTTTCTCTCATTACTTAGCCCAAGAATCAGGAATTCACAGTATTTATGGCACTTAAATCAGTCAACCTATTTTATATTCTTATCTCAAATCAGGTTCTGCTTAGCCACCAATTTTTACAAAGGACATTCAAAGGTGAGCCACTACAAACACAAAATCTTAGGGAGAAAAATACATTTTCTTAAAATTTCTCCCAGAATCACAGCGGATGTCAAAACTGATTAAACAGGGCCGGCTGAGTGGCGCATTGGTTAAGCGCTGGTTTTGGGATGCCAGCGGCCCCGGTTCGGATCCCACATGAACGCCAGTGACACTGCCCTCTACAGCTAACAACAGCTCCACCTGGAGCTGGTCTGTGCGAACCCCAGTGATGGTGTGGGCTGCAGCCCCTGCTGCAGTGGGCTCCCATAGGCTACAGTGAGTGGCCCACAGCCAGCGTGAGCAGCTGGCAGCCAAGTGTGAGCTGCCAATAGCCGCGGTGAGCGACCATCCAGAGGCCAGCGACCAATCTGCCTCATCCGGGAAGAGCGCAATGACGATACCAACAGTGAAGCAACATCCTCCGCAACTAGACTGAAGAACAAAAAGACAGCAACTTGTCTGTTCCCCTTCCCCGATTCCCCAACGCTGTTTCCCTCCGCCAATTCCCCAATAAAATCTTAAAAAACAAACAAACAAACAAACAACAAAAAAAACTGATTAAACACACACACACATACTGCTCAACTTTTTAAATCATTCTTGGAATCATCATTGTGGTTGACTTTCCACTATCCACTCTATCCTAATGGATTAATTTTAACCCATTCTCTGCCAATGACTGGTTGTGAATGGGCATGGAATCCAATCCTAGCCAACTGAGACGTGACTGGAAATCCACTGAAAGGCCTCCAAAAGAGAATTGTGATAAAAGCCTCTTCAATCCTAAAGATGAGATGTGGAAGAAACACTCCCTCTTCCTCAAACAGTGCTACATGACACTTCAAACTACAGTCACCTTACAACAAGCCTGAAAGATACTACCAACATCAAAAGGGAGCAGAATGGAGAGCTGGCAAGAACTTTGGTCCTTAGTGACAGCATTAAGTCATTATATCAAAGAATCCTGACATCTGTAAGACTTCTGCACTTCCAGCAACATAAGAACAATTTAACAACAAACATTTCTTTCTTATCACCTTATTATTTATTCCTCACAAGGCCCTTCCTCCTGTACACATCTCTGTACCCATCCTTGTCTTTATCTATTTGTTCTTTCTGCCTGGAAAAAGAGGACCATCCCTCCTTATTCATTCCTTTTCCCCAATCCACCTCCAACTTATTTTTCCTTAAAGATATATTCTACCACACCACCATTATCACTTAACAATAACATAGGTAATTATTGTTAACACTGTATTACTCTGCTCTTCGTTAAATGCTCTATGTGATTCCTCTGAGGTTGTTTTCCTATATATCATTCTCACCTGAAACTGGCCTGAAAGCCCTTAAAGGCAGGAACTAAGGATATCCCAACTTCAGATTTATTACTCTCGCCTACACAATACACATTCCAAAAAAGCACTAACTTCTCCATCATACACCTTCTAACAAGCCAGAAATTCCCAAGCAGAATATTCTATCATATATTCAGTACATCATACGTACAAACTAATCTCACAAGAACAAGGGATTATTTTGTTTTATACTTTTTTAAAAAAGCAATTATATTAACTCAGGAGAAAGTCCTAAAGCCTAAACAATTTAGTTTCAAAAGGAAAGGGACCCAGTTTTTATTATTTACCACTGCATCCCAGGGATCTAGTCCATAGCCTTGCAAAAGGAGGCAATTCATAAGAATTTGCTGAATAAATGAAAAAAGGTATAGTGTGGTAATTATGAAGGTGTGATTAAAAAAATACAGTGATTGGGCCGGCCGAGTGGTGTGGTGGTTAAGCACTGGCTTGGGAAGCCAGCGGCCCCGGTTCGGGTTCCACAGATGAGGGCCAGTGACACTGCCCTCAAAAAAAAATAAAAAAATTTAAAAAAAATTAAGTGACAAAAAAAATTTTTTTATAGGGGCGGCCGGTTAGCTCAGGTGATTAGAAGGCAGGCTCATAATACCAAAGTTGCCGGTTCAGTTCCCACATGGGCTGCGGAGCTGCACCCTCCACAACCAGACTGAAACAACCACTCAACTTGGAGTCAGGGCAGCCAGTTAGCTCAGTTTGTTAGAGCACAGGCTCATAACAAACACCAAGGTTGCCGGTTTGATTCCCACATGGGCCAAGGAGCTGCACCCTCCACAACTATATTGAAGACAACTACTTGACTTGGAGCTGATGGATCCTGAAAAACCGCACTGTTCCCCAATATAATTTCTTTTAAAAAAAAAATTATTACAGCAAATGACACATTGCCATTAGCCCCCCTTAAAATACTCCCCCTCACTTCAAACACACTTATCTCATTGTTCTTGCCACTTTCTGAAGCAGTTCTGGAAGTCCTCTTTCACGAGTGTGTCTTTAGTTGTCAAAGAGTTTACCCTTCATGGTCATTTTGACTTTGGAGAAGAGCCAGAAGTCGTACGGTGCCAGTTCCGGTGAATAAGGTGGATGAGGACACACTGTAACATTTTTATTGGACAGAAATTGCTGTACCAAAAGCGATGTGTGACACGGAGCTGTTCTGTTGTAATCACCTTAATACAGTGAATGCTTCTGCCAAGTGCCATCAACAGAAAGGCAGGGATCTTCAATACCGGAAGCTGCTCACAGAACCTCAGTAACAGTGTGTAACAAGTTTCAACTTGTTTGGTGCAGTCAGTTGGGTGTGAGCTACGGTTGAGAGAAAGTGTGTTTTCAAGTGTACCATAAATCACCATCCATCATGACAATGCTCCGTGTCACACATCACTTCTGTCTGGTACAGCAATTTCTGTCAAATAAAAACATTATGGCATGTCCTCAACCAATTTATTCACCAGATCTGGCACTATGCAACATCTGGCTCTTCCCCAAAGTCAAAATGATCATGAAAGGTAAATGCTTTGAAATCAAGTCAGGACATTCAGGCAGCCACGATGGCACAACTAAAGACACTAGTGAAAGAGAACTTCCAGAACTGCTTCAGAAAGTGGTAAGAACAATGAGATAAGTGTGTTCAAAGTGAGGGGGCATATTTTGAAGGGGAATTAATGGCAATATGTCTTTTACTGTAATAATTTTTTTTTTAATTTAAACATTCACCGTATTGTTTGATCACACCTCATAAGAGTATGGGATCCAGGGCCAGCCGAGTGGCGCACTGGTTAAGAGCTGGTTTGAGATGCCAGTGGCCCCGGTTCGGATCCCACATATGAGGGACAGTGACACTGCCCTCTACAGCTAACAACAGCCTACGGTGTAGGCTGCAGCCCCTGCTGCAGTGGGCTGCCATAGGCTACAGTGAGCGGCTGGCAGCCAGCGTGAGCTGCCAATAGCTGCGGTGAGCGACCATCCAGAGGCCGGCGACCAATCTGCCTCAGCCAGGAAGAGCACAATGATGATACCAACATGGGCCAGTGAAGCAACGTCCTCCACAACTAGACTGAAAAACCAGGACAGCAACTTGTATGTTCCCCTTCCCCGGTTCCCCAATAACATCTTGAAAAAAAAAAAAAAAAGAACGAAATTGATTATTTATGTGATTTTTATTATTTCTAATGCTTTGAACTTGAGTATATAACATTTTTAAAATTCCAAATAATTAGAATTAACCAAAAAAGCGAACTGACCAAACAAAACAAAAGGAGAGCTCTAACATACTGATCCTGCAGGTGAGCCAGTGTCTACGAAGCAGTCTGCCCAGGACTTACCAAGAAACTACCTGGTTTCTTTCCCAAATGAAATGTAAAGGTAAACATGCAGAAGAACTTCAAAGGAGCTATGAGTAGCCAAGCTGTGGAGGGAGGGCCTGAGAAATCGAGTCAGAGGGGGAAAAAAACGTTCAAAGATAAAAACTGGCAACAGGTGCATAAGGCAAAAGGCATTTAAAAAGCATTTTTTTTGGGCCAGCCGAGTGGCGCAGTGGTTAAGCGCTGGCTTGGGATGCCAGCGGCCCTGGTTCAGATCCCACATATGAGGGCCAGTGATACTGCCCTCAAAAAAAAAAAAAAATAATAATAATAATTTTTTTTAAGTCAATTTCTGAGTCCAAAGTTAGAATGCAACTTCTAAACTCTTGCTCTGATGGCAAAGCAAACCTAGAAATTTTGGAGCAAGCACACCTGTTCCCTCCAATGGAGAGGCACTCCATTCTTGGAAAGGAACATTACTTTTTAATCCACTAATTCCTGGATTCTTGAACTGGGTTCTCAGATCCACTCTGGAACATACAGCTATGGGCTGGGGAGTAACTGAGGCCACTCAATAAACAGTACAGACCTTGCTAAAGTGTCAATTTAAAGATGATAGTAAAATCAGATATGCTTTTGTTAAAATAGACACAAATATATTACAGAGCAAAATGCAAAATTCCCATCTTTTCAAGGCAGAGGAGGACCTCGTCTTCAGAGAAATGTGCTTTTTGTGACAAGCTACTCTGGACAACCCCAGACCCCGAGAGTGCTTTAAAGGACTAGCTGAAGCAGCTCTGCTTTAGAACATTTATAGGTAAATAAGCACACTAAAAAAGCCACAAAAAAAAAAAAAAAAAAGCTAAACATAGTCCCTTCATACAGATAATTAAACCTGAAAAAAATCTAATGTAAAAATTGTGGGTACAGCATTATAAACGAGACCATAAGGTATTGAGAACATAACTAGAATTCAGGAAATGCTAAAGTCCCTGTCTTATCTCTGTCACTCATTTACTAAATCATATATAACTTTCTTAACAGCAATCTTTTTTCACCTCTGAATTAGACTGACAAAAATAGAATACAATATTCTGTATTTTCAGCCAGATTCCAAATTAATGCCCACAATCAAATTTAGACACAAATTTAACTAACAAAATTTGTCCCAAATGAACTAACTTCAACTAGCAGAACAAAAAATAATAAAATAGCTAAATTAAACTATATCTTCTGTGGTATAAAGAAGAAAACAAATCTCTCTGTGTAGAAGAGAAAAACTACTCACACTTCCTAGAATATCCATGGGGGCAGTATCAAAATGTGACCTTGCAGGTAATAGGCTAGTGCATTCAATTTGTATAACAAACAATAGAACAGTAATACTTGCATTCCTGCCTTGAATGATTTTAATTTTCAGTAAAGCTGGATATCTCCTTAAAGTCCTATCATTAATTCCCATTCATTCATAAACATTTATTGAATGCCTACTGGATGCTAAACACTGTAGTACCTTTAGGGGCAAAAAAAAAAAAAAAAAAATGAGTCACCATGATAAGTAATGCAGTAGCCAAGAAAAACCCCTATTTATCTATATTTTAAATGATTAAAAATTCAAAGCTAAGACAAAGTAAGACAACAATTAGCAAAATTTTACTGCTTTATGCTTCCAATTCCACTCTCTTATGGCCGTTTGGTGAAACTTGCCTAAACAACCACCCCAAGAATGCTAAAATTGGGTGTTATTTACAGCATAACCAGAATGAGGTAACAAAGCAAGTACTCCAAAATAAAATTAAGAGAAGAGATTAAGGAACTAAGTAGGAGGCAAGAATCTAAAGTGCTTGACTTGGAACCTCTATCCTGAATGTCTCAAGATAGGAGAAAGGTGCAGAAAAGGAAAATTTGTGAACCAATCCAATTGTATTTAACTCTGTATCTCCCTTTCATTTTCAAATGTTTGGTATTACCCTGGGGGAAGGCCAGAACAATGCAGTGGGGGTAGGAGGAGTGTAGGAGGGGGGTGTAGTCTTTTCAGCAAATGGTACTGGGACAACTGGATATTGACATACAGTAGAATGAAGATGGATTCCTATCTCACACCATCTACAAAAATTAATTCAAAATGGATCACAGGCCTAAATAAGGTAAACTCATAAAATTCTAGAAGAAAACAAGAGTAAACCTTCATTATCTTAGGTTAGGCAATGGTTTTTAGATATGGCACCAAGAGCACAAATGACAAAAAAATACATAGATTGGACTTCATCAAAATTATAAAATTTTGTGCATTAAAGGACCCCATCAAGAAAGTGAAAACATAACTGATAAAATGGGGCAAAATATTCAAAAATCATGTGATGAGAGACTTGTATCCAGAACATTTAAAGAACTCTTACAACTAAACAATAAAAATACAATCCAGTTAAGCAAAAGATTTGACAGAAACAAAGATTTCTCCAAAAGAAGATATACAAATGGCTAATAAGCACATGAAAAAAATCTCATCATTAGTCATCAGGAAAATGAATTCAAAACCACAATGAGATGCCACTCCACACCCACACTAGCATGGTGATAATCAAAATGACGGACAACTCCAACTGTTAGCAAGAATGTGGAGAAATACAATAAGAACCTTTGTATATTGCAGATGGGAATGTAAAATGGTATAGCTTTGCAAAACAGTTTGGTGGTTCCTCCAAAAGTGAAACAGAGTTATCATACAACCTAGTGACTCTACTCCTAGGTATATATACCCAAGAGAACTGAAAAAAGGTATCCAAACAAAAACTTGTACAAGAATGTTTATAGCATTATTCGTAATAGCCAAAAGACGGAAACAACCCAACTGTTCATCAACTGATTAATGGATAAGCAAAAACGGAGCATAGCCATATAATAGAATATTATTTGGCATAAAAAGGAATGAAGTACTGATATATGCTACAACATAGATGAACTCTGAAAACATGTTAAGTGAAGGAAGCCTGTCACAAATGAGCACATACTATATGATCCCATTGATATGAAATGTCCAGCATTGGCAAATCATAGAGACAAGAAGTAGGTTAGTGGTTGCCAGAGGCCGGGACAGAGGGCATGGAGAGGGACTGCTATTAGGTACAGGGTTTCTTTTGGGGCATTGAAATGTTCTAAAATTAGACTGTGGTGATTAATGCAAAACTCTGTGAATATACTAAATAAAATTTGTATATTTTAGTAAATTTTATAATATTTAAAGTGTTTCTTAATAAAGCTGTAAAAAAAGAAGAAGCCAAAATAACACTTAATTTCTAAACAATTTCACTTTGCAAAAAAATGTTGAACCACTTGTGAAAGTATCAGAAGTCAAACCATAATTCTGCCCTTTATTTCCCCTTGAGAGATTACCTCAGAGCAGTAATCTGCCTTTATGTTACTCTTGCAAACTCATTGCCAGCAGTATATAGAAGAAAAAATTAGGTTCTCATCAAACTCAAGTTACTCTAAATTGCTCTATGTGAAAATTAAATGAGGAAGACCGAATATGTCATCGATACAGTCATCTATAGTAATAATACAAACTACTGGGTTGTCGGAAAAGTCATGAAGAATTTTTGCAATGAAAAACACAGAAAAAACACGTCATGACAACCCAACAGGACATCAGTAAGTAAGTGAAGAGTTTAAGGAACACCAAATCCTATTACTGGAAGGAAGGGTTATCTTCAGTGAGATAGGATTGGAATGTATTATTATTTTAAAAGCTTCAACAAAAGCAGTAACATTATACTCTGCCTGAAGAATTTTATAACAGATGGTTGGCAACCTTCTATAAGAGGGTAGTTCAAAGAGGAAAAATTTGGCCTTGTCATCCGGGGCAGTAACCAGAGCATAAAGATGCTCTGATCCACAAACACAGGATTTAAGAGGAAGAGCATGTGCTGAACAGGAAAAAATAAGATGAGTCAATTCATTTCCAAACCAGATCGTTCATTTTATTTTTTACCCCCATAAGTCAACAACTGCTGTTTGTATATGGTACAATATAAATGCGATTAGCATATAAATCTATTATTCCCCAGTAATCACTAGGCTGCTACAATTAATACTGGACTGGCATTCAAGTTTTTGCTCTACCTACTACCACGAAGTAGCGATGTGACTTTGGGGAAATGACTTCACTGCTCTTCGTTTCTTCATGTGTACACAAGAGAGCTTAACTAACTTCAATCAAGGTTTCTTTTCAACTCTAAAGCTCATTGATTCAGAAACCTGAAAACTACAGCAATAACAATAACGCAATGGTCAACAATCTATATATTTAACAACACAAAAACTTCTCTGGGAAGGAATTGATACAAAATTTTAAATAATACAATAAATACTTTCTCAAAAAAATATTAGAACTTACTAAGACATACACATATAACAGAACTTGGTTCTAAATTATAATCAGAAAATAACACATATGACCTACTAGTAAAACGACATAAAAAAACATAACCAACATTCTATAAGTCAGAAAAAGCTAAAAATGTATTATATTGCTACCCAATTTTAGAAAAGATATCTAGACTTGAGATAAAATTATGTTTAAAAAGCAAATGTATAATACAAAGCCTAGAAATAGATTTTAAAATACTTTACTGAATGCAAGAGATCAAAAAAGTCAGGTTCTCCACCATAATTTTTGAATTGCTAAGTAATGTGGGGGTGAGGGAGAGGAGGAAGAAAACAACTTGACTCAAAATAGACTTTAACAAAAATGAGGAAAATAAAAGACCATAAACGGTAGCTAATCAGGAACACTAAGACCACCTATGCAGGCAAAACAATGAAAACCTTGCAAGGAAATGCAAAGCCACAAAGAGGCAACTTAAATACTATATAAAAAGCCAGGTGTCAAATAATGATGGGATGGGTGGCTTGAGGAATAGGCTATAAACAGTGATAAAAACAAGGCAGCTGACAGGCCTAACTTTAATTTGTTTCAGTTTTTATTGAGGAAGAAAAACCTATTTCTGAACTATTCTTTAAAGCATACAAATCATTGATAGTAAAACAAATTCATCATTAAACAAACAAGATGTTTCCAAACTAAGGTATCAGATTTTAGTCTTGGAGTCTCAAAGTATTCTATGTGTTTTAAAAGAATTTAAATATAAAATTATAAAACTGCAGGGAAGAGCCTCCTGGCTGACAGTCACATGAGGGGAGTCACCACCTACAAGCCTTAGGAGGACGAAATCTGAATCTGTGCCCTTTAGCAACATTTACCCAGCCCCTTGCTTAACTCGTGGCATACTTAGGCCTTCAATAAATATTTGCTGAACAAAATGAACGAAAACATGCCATCAATATAAGTCCCATGTAGTCAGCTCTAGCTGCAAGCTTCCAATCAGCCAGACTGGCAACTCTCTCTCAGAGGATGAGGTCAGAAGACACATCAGCATGAATAACCTTCTGAGGAAAAGACTACATGGCTTCTAAAAGAAGAAATCACACCAGCCTACTCAAAATCTCAGAAGAGACAGTATAAGTATGTGGGCTTTTATAAAAGTATATCATTTATGTGGGCTTCTATAAAAGTTTTGATAAGATTCTAAATAAATGGCCTTTTTAAAAAAAAACCTGAGTGACCACAAAATTGAGAATATTTACCATAAATGGGGCATGATTTAGACACAGAAAATTATGGGTGGAAGTGGAGGCACTTCCCCAAATTAAGAAATATAAACAGAAGATTGATCTAGGTAATGTTTTGGAAATGCTATCTTTAACATTTTAATAAATTATATATGAAAGATATACAGAAAATTCTCCATTATCAAAATTCTCCTATTAGTAAAATACTACACTGAGTTGAAAAAATAAGGGAACTAAGAGGTGGGAAGGATTTTTCAGTGTATCAAATAAGAAACATTTGCAAAAACTAGGGTTTATTTTCAGCTTAGGATCCTCTGGCAAGAACGAAAGTTGTCTAAATATCTGAAGGGCTGTCCAGCAAAAGGGGAACTAAAGTTGCACTAGGCAGTTCCTGTGTGGACAAACTCAGCCCAAAGTGAAAACTGCAGAGAAGCACATTTCACCTGAACATTAATTCACGCTTTCTAACCACCAGCTCTAACTAAAAAGGTGATTCTTACCGAGTTACCTAAGACCCACTGAGATAGAAGAGGCTAAAATAATGCAGTCAGGAAAATGTCAGGTGTTACAGCATGGACAAACCAAAAGTAAGGCATTTACAAGAAAAAAATCTAGTTGTACCTGAAGGATTTATAGCTTCTGGTCAAAAAGGAATTTTGGAATAATTATAGAATGTTCCCTAAAGACAGTGTGATTAACAAATCGTAATTTAGCTGTATCTGATGCAGTTCTGATTGGTTACGATAAATCCAGAAAGGCAACACAATGCTGACCAAGATCCAGAGAAGTGGAGATGGAAGGACTGGAGGCTGAAGGGGGCTTCACTGGAGCCTCCATTTTAAAATCAGTCATTTTCAGTTGCAAACCATGGAAGCCAAGAAGGGGCACTATGATCAAAATCAGAAAATGTATCAATACAGTAAATACTAATTCACCAATCTGAGATATTAAGCTTTTAAACTTGAAAAGGCTGTCTTTTTTTTCTACAACAGATACAAAGAAACATCTGCAATGTATCACCAAGAAGTATTTAAGGTTAAGACTACTCAAAAAGTGCATAAATTTATGTACTGCTGTATATTTATGTATATTCCACCTCTCCTGTATATTTATGTACATATAAAATTTACATATATTAAGTCCATTTTAGGGTCCTAAAGGATAGAAGCAATGTCTGAGGTGAAGCCTTAAATTTCTGAGATTAACATCTTATAAGATAACAATGCCTCACCTCCAGACATGCCCTGGTGCCAACTGACACAGAACAATTGGCTGATAGCTTCCTTCTCTAATAATAGACTCAGTGCACTTGTTGGTACAGTTTCTTTCATTCTTTTATCTATGTATGCATATGTGTGTGAAATATATATATTCTTTAGTTTTTATAAATTTAGAATCCTCCTTATATACCTATGTACCCTGAATTTTTCATTTATCATATACTCAACACTCTAAGACATTAAAAATTCTTCAAATATTGTTTTATGGCTGTGTAATCATCCACCCTCAAATATGCCATGATTTACCCATTAATCTTACTGCTCATTTTTTATTTTCAATTCTCACTAGTATAAATAATGTTTCAATGAAAATCTTCGTTTATAGGGCCGACTGAGTGGCGCATTGGTTAAGAGCTGGTTTGGGGATGCCAGTGGCCCCGGTTCGGATCCCACATATGAGGGCCAGTGACATTGCCCTCTACAGCTAACAACAGCTCCACATGGAGCTGGGCTGCGAGCCCCGGCGATGGTGTAGGCTGCAGCCCCTGCTGCAGTGGGCTGCCATAGGCTACAGTGAGTGGCCAGCAGCCAGCGTGAGCAGCTGGCAGCCAGCGTGAGCTGCCAGTAGCCGCGGTGAGTGACCATCCAGAGGCTGGAGACCGATCTGCCTCATTCAGGAAGAGCGCAATGACGATACCAACATGGGCCAGTGAAGCAACATCCTACGCAACTAGTCTGAAGAACAAAAAGACAGCAACTTGTCTGTTCCTCTCCCCTGATTCCCCAGTAAAAAATCTTTAAAAAAAAAAAAAATCTTTGTTTATAAATCTTTCTATATATCTCTGTTTTTCCCCATTAAGATAAATTCCTGCAAGTGGAATTACTGAGTTAAGGACATCTTTAGGTTTTTTGATATGTGTTGCCAAAATGTCTTTCAGAAAAGTTGAGCCCAATGCAGTTACACCAGCAGTTTTGGAGACTCTCTCTCCCTCACTAAGTTTGACAAACTTAAATTGTCATTTGATAGGTTAAAAAATAGTATACCATTTTAATCTGCATTCCTTTGGTTACTTTTCAGAATAAAAATGTTTCTCATATGCCCTCTTGGTCATTTGTATTTCTTTGAGAACTCGATTATGTTCTTTGTCACTAAGGCTTTTCTTACTCTCTTTTTTTAGCTCTAACGAACTTTTTGAAAACCAGTTGAGATGGAGTCACATATCAGTGACTTCAGCTCCCCCTGCTGGCCAAAAAATGACTACCATGATCAAGACCTAGATAAAAACAGCGGGCTACAATTACAAGCTTGTCCATTTTCTGGGCTGTTTGCTACAAACACAATTTACATGCAGTGACAAGAGATAAAATGTTATGTGTCTAAACTCATACTTAACAGAGCTGTGATGGAGAAGGAGAGCGGGAATACCGATCGCTAATATATAAGAACTAATTAGTGTCTAAAACTATATTCATTTTCCTATATTTATATAGGAATATAGGAAATATTTCCTATAATTATATAGGAAGCCTAAATAACATTAATTTTCCTATATTTCATTCTAATAATGTGAAAACATTCTAGTGACCAAATGACACTGGGTTGTCAAACTGGCTCTCAATAAGAAAACAGAAACACCTGTAATGTACCCTTTATCATTCAATGGAAGATAAAACAAACGAACAAACAAAAACACCTCTTTGTAATTCTTGTTCCAAAGCTACAAAACTGCTCACATTGAAGAGACCAGATCCTACAGTTCCAAAGGGGAAAGAAAGCCAGGATTGGCGAGTGGATGGGACTAATGTAGCTTTTCCACCGATACCCTCCTGAGATGCACTTCACAGGTCAGGCAATGCAGTCCTCAGATCATCCATTAAACACACATTTACTAAGTGCCTCACACGGCAGGCAGTGATGATAAAAGATGAGACAGCCCCTATTCTCAAAGAACTCAGAGGCTGGCTGGGTGAGAGAAGAAAACCTGAGATCGCTGTACAGAAGTGCTAGATATGCACACACACATTCAAAGGCCAAGCCTGGGGACATACACAGCTCTCAGTGTCAGCTACTGTTGTGGTTACTGTTACCAGCATTGCTGTTAGTTTCCAGAACAGGGTGGAGGCCATTTTAAACAGGGAACTGCAGGTGTGAAGGCCAAGAGGCAGAGGATAACAGTTGAGCAGAAGGAACAGCAAAGCAGGTCAGCACTGCTGAGTACAGAGGTGCTCAGACAGGAGCAGAGGAGATGATCTGGCAGAACACTTGATCTTTACCTTGGAAGCCACATAATCATATAATGAGATCTGCATTTTACAAGGATCACTTTGACAGCAACTTGGAAGATAGTCAAGGAGAATGATCAAAAGGTGACTGAAGGTCATGCAGACAAACAAAGGGTGATGAAGGTCTGCACTCAGAAGGGAGAAGTGGGGGTGACCAGGGAAATGTTATTAGCTAGGATCTCAAGAACATGGTGACTAATGTGCCACAAGAGGGAATTTGGTTACTGGGTGGGTAATGGTACCCCCCACTGGGAGATGAAGATAGGAAAAGGGTGTATTTGGGGAAGCAGATGAGGAGGTCAGTTTGAAATGAACAACGGACATGCAAGTGCAGATGTCCAGGAGGCAGCTCTGGGTATGGGACTGGAGATCAGAACACCATTTACAGCTGGAAAAAAACACATTTGCAAATCATTAGTATTAAATGAATGGCAAATGAGACACAAACTCAACCAAGATATCCCCAAGGGATGCACAGGTTGAGAGGGGAGCCAAAGTAAGGCAAACACTGATGTACAAGAGGAAAAAAGTTTACAAAGAACTCTGAGAAAGGGCAGCCAGGGATAACAATGACGACAGAAAGAGCCAGCACTCACATCACTTGTAATTTACTATGTGCCAGGCACTCTTCCGTGCGCTTTTCATGTATTAACTCATTTCCTTCTCAGAACAGTCCTGTGAGGAAGGTGTTATTATTTATGATTTTATTTTTCCCATTTTTCAGATGAGGTAACTGAGGCACAGAGAGGTTAAATCACTTTTGCGAGGCCAATGCCCAGAGCTGCTCTCCTGCCCCACTGCCTAACTTCATTTCCTCATTCCAGCCCCTGCACTGGTATTCCGCCTCGACCTGCTCAGCTGCCCCCCACCCCACCCCCAGGACTAGTCCAGTGGTCCTTCCTCCCAGAGTCCCAACAATACTCCATATACTATGAACTCCTTCACTTCAGGATAGAGGGATAGAAGGAATTTGGGAACTAGCCTCTGATGACACGCATTTTATTAAAAGTAGGCCCAGACCACTGTAAAAATCTGATGAAAGCAATGGACCCTTCCTCCCCATAAAACGCACAAGGCAAAAGCACATCATTTTGCATCGGGCTGCCAAAAAACTGTCCTCCTTCATGTATTTGATCCATAGAGAAGTTTCTCATGCTATCAGTAAAGATCTATGTACACTTCCTTAGCAAATAATGTACACAAACATTAAATTACAGGGAAGAGGTGCTGGAAGCTGAAATAAAGACAGTAACAGCCTGATACTAAGGTGGGAGATCGCGCTGATAAATAATCACACACAAAATAATCTAAAGAATAGCCCAAGAGTATGTAATATGTACCTGTTAGTCCACCAACGCAGTATATTTTGTGGTCTCCAAGGACACAATACAGTAACTGATGGGCATGGTGAGGATTTTCACTAATTTTGGATTATTATTAAAAGACAAAATTTTGTTCAGGTTCTTTCTTTAAAGAGGCAGAGAAGCATGCAATACCTTTTAGAAAGATTTTCACCTAAGTGATAACTTCTCTAAGTCTTCACACTAGACAAGTTTCAGGAGAGGAAACCATCACACAAAGGTGCACACAGGCCAGGGGGGAAAGGTGAAGTTTAAAAACAAGACAGAAAGGCCAGCAGCAGCCACATCATTAGGGATTTATGTTCTACATTTTTAAGTTTGAATTTCATCCAAAAGGCAAGTAGGCAAGTAGGGGAAGAGAGGCAGAGGGCTGGCCAGAGCAGGGACTTCCTCACCGTCTTGCTATTTCTCAGGTAACCTACACTGCCTGGCTCGAAAACGACAGTTTGAAGCCAAACATTAGAGAATAACCATGCTAGCTTTTTCAAATATGGCATCTAATTGAATATAAAACATCTCTTTATTCACACAGGGAGTGTTAATTCCACATTAGTGGGTCTCCTTACCTCCCAAACCCCTAGAGACAGATATCTGGGCCAAATTCTTACAGATTAAGGAACTCCCAAGGTTTCATAAATTTCTACAAAGGATGAGACACGAAGAGCAAGACTATAATTTTGATCCTAATTTTTCAAATCAGAATTTTACTGATACCAACAAAAAAAGAATAACCTTATTTTCTAAAGTTTCAATAACAAAATTCTATACGTAGTAAAGATAAATGCATGAGAAGCCTAAAGAAATAATCTACTTCTTTAAATCACGTTACCAATTTGCACCAAAATTTTCATTTCCTATGTATCGGTGTTGAGGGTCTGCTACCCATGATGAATGGTGCAGTGTTGTTATGGGTTGAACTGTGTTCCACCCCCTACCTCCAGTATTTTGGACTCCTAACTCCCAGTACCTCAGAATGTAACCTTAGTTGGAGATAGAGTCTTTATAGAAGTAATCAAGTTAAAAAAGGGCATTACAGGGCCGGCCGAGTGGCGCATTGGTTAAGCGCTGGTTTTGGGATGCCAGCGGCCCCGGTTCGGATCCCACGTGAGGGCTGGTGACGCTGCCCTCTACAGCTAACAACAGCTCCACCTGGAGCTGGGCTGTGCGAGCCCCGGTGATGGTGTGGGCTGCAGCCCCTGCTGCAGTGGGCTGCCGTGGGCTGCAGTGAGTGGCCCGCAGCCAGCGTGAGCAGCTGGCAGCCAAGCGTGGGCTGCCGGTGGCCGCGGTGAGCGACATCCAGGGGCCAGCGACCGATCTGCCTCATCCGGGAAGAGCGCAGTGACGATGCCAACAGTGAAGCAACATCCTCCGCAACTGAGCTGAAGCACAGGGGGACAGCAACTTGTCTGTTCCCCTTCCCCGATTTCCCAGCGCTGTTCCCCTCCGCCAATTCCCCAATAAAATCTTTAAAAAAAAAGGGCATTACAGTATGCCTCAATCTAGCCTGACTGTTGTCCTTTTAAAAAGGAGAATTTTTTAACACAAAACACGCATACAGGGAGAACTCTATGTACAGACTGGAGTTATGCTGCCACAAGCCAAGGAACTACTAGGAGCTAGAAAAGAGGCCTGGAACAGATCCTGCCCTAGCACCTTGAGATGGAGCATGGCCCTGCCCTCAGACTTCTGCCTCCAGCACTGAGACAATCAATGTCTGTTGCTTAAACCACTGAGTCTGTGACACTCTGTTATGACAGCCCTAGCAAACAGGTGTCATGAAGAAAATGAGCAGCTCATGTTTACTGAGCACATACCAAGTGTCATTCTAGGTACTTGGTACCAATAAACTCATTTAGTTCTTACAAAGTCCACCCTGGGTTCTAGGTATTCTAATTATACCCTTTTTACAAATGAGGACACCAAGGCTCTAAGAGGTTAAGAAACTTGCCCAACATCAGCCAGAGCCCTACTCTTATCACTCGTATAAATAACTACTATCAATAGTAATTATAAGAACAGTCATAGTTCACTGAGCCAGACTCTAGGTCTTTTACAGGTATAACATACACCAATTATCTGAAATAAATGTTAGTATTATTTCCAGTACAAAGGAGGACCCTGTATCTCAGACAGATTAAGAAATTGCCCAAAATCACACAACCAAGAACGTGATAGTATATCTAATTGCCAAACTGAAGGAATAAACAATAAAAATCTTTTATACTAAAACTTGAAGAGCAAGTGAAATTTTCTAATGCCTGATTTCACAATTCAGTACTGGAAATACACATCTATATATTCAAAATTCGTCAAGATCCCAGGAGAATGTGTACTAGGTGACAGTACCCACTGTGTGTGTATCCCTTCAGGCATCATTCAAAGGCTAGCTGCTCTCTCAGTTGTGGCCCCTCACTGTTTCTCTGACTTCTAGACATAATAGAAGAAAAGATGTAAGGGTTGAGATACTGTTTTTTAAGTTGTTTTTTTAAAATTTGTATTTATTATTTTGATTTTTAATACAAACATCAGAAAGTATAAAATATTATAATACAGTGAGCTGTCTCCTTCCCACAGTATCCTCTACCTGTCCTGTTCCTTAGACTTAACAGGTAACCAATGTTACCATTTTCTTGTTTCTTTTTCTAGTGTTTTTTTTTTAATGCATATACAACAAGCCAATACAAATTTTGTTTCCTCCATTTCTTTTTCAGAAAACACAAAGGGTACCATACCATACACACTGTTCTGCAACTTGCTTTTATCAGTTATCTTCACTATCTTTCCAAATTATATTGAATTGTTTTAATTCTGTCCTTTTGTTTATCAAGAATACTTTTTCCTCACTTTCATCATAGTTCAGTCTTGCACACTGTAACCAGCAGTCCCTAAGAGCTATCTGAGACAACTAATGGTGGCACATCACACACCAAAGACCATCTTTCTCTTCTCTCTGCCTCTTCTTCTTCACTTTGCTTTCTTCTCCAGCTTACCCAGCTCTCTCCTTAGTCTCCCTGTTCCTCTCCCATCTCACTCCTTAACCCTCACAACTGGACCTAAAAGCAGCAATCATTGGTATTGCTTAGTCATGGCTAGCAATAAAAAAGCTGTAGACCCCAGATATAGAAAGGGGTAAATAATTTCCATGGGAACTTGTAATTAACAAGAGTGCTTTCAATTGAGGAGTTTCTGTTTGGAGCTACTTTTCCTTTGTTACTTAGGTTTCCTTTGGTACTTTGGTTTATGAAAAGGGTGAGTATTGGCACTGTTTTCCATAAGCATGGAAACAAGCACATACTCAGACCTAACACTCATGTAATGCCTGACAGAACTGGAGTTCATTCTGAAATGAGATAATCAGAAACAAAGTGTAAGAACTATAAAAAATGAACACTTTGGCTCCAAACTATACATTTTAATTAGGCTGTCATTTCTTTTTACATAAAAATATAACCTGAAAATACATCTCAGAAACATTTTAAGGGTATTTACAACTGAAAAAGAGAATAAAGTTCTCTCTCTCCCTTTTTATTTTCCATCCTGCATATTCAATGTTATCCTCTTCCCCAGAAAAAAAGTACCTTTTTTCCTCCTGTCCAGATCAAACACTATAATTAAGTTTTTCTAAGAAGTACAAGGAGGAGGAAAATGTTAGCAAATAAAAAAAATTTGCTCAGATTCAGAAGCGATCTTCCACTGATCGAAGAACTGGAAGGAAACAAAATTAAGGCAGCCACATAACTCCATTCTCAAGTAGTTAACAGCTGGTAACTCATACAGCAGGCAGCGCTGTACTCCTGCCTTGCCAGAGGTCTTTGGTACAACTTCAGGGGTTACTGTGGAACCACAGTTGACCTTTGAACAATGAGCTTGAACTGAGCAGATTTTTTTCAATAAATACAGCAAATGCATTTCTCTTCCTTAAGATTTTCTGAATACACTTTTTTCTCTAGCTTACTTTATTCTAAGAATACAGTACATAACACACAAAATAAGTGTTAACCAATTGTTTATGTTATCGGTACAGCTTCCAGTCAACAATAAGCTATTAGAAGTTAAGTTTTGAGGGAATCAAAAGTTATTCATGATTTTCGACTGTATGGGGGGCATTTAGCACCCCTAACCCTTGGGGTGTTCAAGAGTCAACTGTAAATTATAACACCCCAGGTTCAGAGATTTAATGGTAAAATCTTAAATATCATGTATATCTTAAGAAGCCAGCTTTTACGTACCTAACATGTTAGTTAAAACCAAGGTAACAATAAAATAAAATTCAATATATTGATCCTAATTTCCTTGGGTGTCTAGGGAACTAGTGCCCGCTGATATCCCATGGCCTGCCTCCTGTAGATAACAGAGGTGGGTCACCAGGTCCTGGCGCTCAACACTAGGTACCAACAAGAAACACTCCTATACAGCGTCTTCCAATTCCTAAGCGTTCAGGACTTCTGGCTGGGTTCCCCATACAACCCCCGCAACTCTACACTGTCACTTGGACTTATTTTACACTAATATAAGTACTCATTATCCAACAACAGCAGCTGGAACATAAACGAAGATGAGAACTCAGTCTACATTTACCTAAAGATTTCCAACAGTCTAAATAGTTAGGTTACACAGATTGCATTATTCTGATTTATTTGCTGCATTAAGTTGGAATTCCACAGGGCAGATTACCACACAGTGATCTTAAATACACTAATATCTAGCTCCAAAGGAAGGCAACCTGTGCCACCTGGTGAAACTGGTGGAGGGCTTCCATCACTCCTATCTTCCTCTCCATCCTTCCTCTCATTTTCCTCCCTACAAATGTCTTAAGCTTTGCCCTCCACTTAGTCCTAATGAAGTATCCTTTGGCCATCTATGTACAAGAAATTGGAAGGAGCAAAGAGACTGGAGAATCACTTCAATGAGAGCTTTTTCATCTAAAGGTCATCTGCCCACATTGCCCAAAAGAGGTTTATCCTGTGAAATGAAACTTGGCACAAAGGGCTACCTGTGGGGAAAAATAGTGTTAATTCTTATGCCAAGGACTAGGAAGCAGCAGAACACTCCAATAGAGCTGTACACGCACAGCAACAGGTCTTAGAATATTCCATATGAAGTTTCAGAGTAAACAAATGGTTAATGACACATCACTTGTTAACTCATGAATCAGCTACAGATTTGCAAGAGTGGGACACACCCTACTACCTATGACTCTAAAGTACCTGTTTGAAAATGGACCTGGATGTCTGAATTGCCAATCCATCCTACTGAGATAGGAAGATAATTTTACAACTATGTGGACTGTCATAATTTAAAAAGTTAACACATCATTATAATGGAAGTTAACTTGAGAAGTTCATTCATATTTTAACACCAACAAGTAGTAATACAAAGTAAAGAGTAACCAATCAGTCCTAGGAAGCAAATACAAGAGTAGTTTTTGAGGGGAAAGGAGTGTCGGGTAAGAGGGTTGAAGAACTGCAAATTCGAGAAGAATATTTTCAATTCTAAAGAAAAAGAAATAAAATGAGGTCTTTAATTAAAAAACAAACAAACACATCTTACCTTAGGAGGCATCCAAATAGCATTCATAGTGTCAGGAATAGTTCAGACAATATGCAGGAATGAGCAAGAAGAGAGTCTTAGTAATCCCTCAGTCACCAAGTATGAGCAGGTGGGAAAATTTTTTGTTTCAAGAAGGTATCTGAAAGAGAGGACTTGCATTTAGACTGAAAAATAATCAAGCATAAGCAAATAGTTCAAGTATCTGGATGGAGATTTGAAGTACTATTTGCTTCACCATCCTAACAAGTGGTACAAAACACAGTCCCCTTTGGAAAGGGACAAATGTATGTATGTACATGTAGAAATATAGTTTACATAAAAAAAGTGAGGGCTGGCCGAGTGGCGTGGTGGTTAAGCGCTGGCTTGGGAAGCCAGTGGCCCCGGTTCGATCCCACATATGAAGGCCAGTGACACTGTCCTAAAAAAAAAAAAAAAAAAAACTGGAAAAAAAAAGTGGATTAAATGTGTAATACATGGTTTAAATAATATAAAATTGCTTATCGGATAGTTAGAAAACCAAAATCCCAGGTAGAAAAATGATTTTTCAGGGTACTTCATAAATACTACTGAAAAGTGATTTAACTGACCATCTAAAACAGACCCTTGTCACATTTAATTTTATTTAAGAAAAACCTCTTCGATTATTCTCACTGTCCTAAATTTTATTAAGTTTCAGAACCCATTCTACATAAAAAAATAAATTCTATTCTTGACTGAAGTGCTACAAGAAAATAGAGAGGCCCTTCTTTCCTAGAGATAGTTAAAAGCAGACCAAACAACTTAATTTTGAGGACGGAGGGAGGCACGTTTGCTTGGAGGCAGGATGGATTAAATGACCTCTCCTAGAATCCTTGTTCAAGTCCTAGGCCTGAATGAAAATTCCAGCTTAACCAGTTACTGCTTCGCTTAAAATGGAGCCTTGCCCGAGTAGGGATACGAATAACAGCACCCACCTTGGTAAAAATAAATTTCAAAAAACTCAAAGACTCTATAATACCCTCCTTTTGGGGGGTTGAAAAACATTAAAAATAATAACCTCAGGAGTAGATGTGTTCCTGCTATGCGTTTGTCACTTCGGCTTCGAAGACTTGGCATCACTTTCCTTACCACTCATCAGATTTTTTTTTGGGGGGGGGGGGCAGGAGTTTGACTTTTGACCCAAGTCTCAGGGAGGTTTAATCGCCCCTCCACGATCCCCACCGCAAAAGACACGGGAAGGAGAGAAAGGGGACAGCCCGAGTTCCCACCCCTCCCCCCACCTTGGACCCTCGTCCCAAACCTACTCCCCCTCCCCGGCTGCCCGCAGCGGGGCGACTCCTTCCGTCCCGTCCCCATTGTTAGGGAGGGGGAAACGGGGAGGTGGGCGCAGGGCAGGGGCGCCTGCGGCCGTGGCCCCGGCTCGCTTCAGGAGGGGCGGCCCGCGGGATGCAGCTTCCCTTCCTCTCCGCGTCGGTCCGTCCCACCTCGGCTCGGCCTGGCGCCCCGGGCTCTGCTCGGCGCCCCCGGCCCCAGGCCCAGCCCCGGCCCGCCCCCGGGCCCCAGGCCCCCGGCGCCTCGGCCGGCACCCCGCGGCCCAGGCCTGCGAGTGGGCGAGGGGCGGGGGTCCCCGTGCCCCACACACGCGTCCGCGCTCCCCCAAGCCCAGCCTCTTCCAGGGCCCGCGGCGGCGCCCTCTCCCCGGGCCCTCCGACCCCCCGACTCCCGGCTGGGCCGCCCCCGCCAACTCCCGCGGGCAGGGCCACCTTCCCCTTCCCACCATCACCCCTACCGACTCGTGCCCCCAACCCCCGCGGCACCAGTGCCAACGGCTGCTCCCCCGGCCCCGGACCTACCTGCACCGCTCAACCAAGCCTAGAAGTGGAGGCGGGGAGTCTTCTGCCCTCCTCTGTCTCTCATTGGCCCTTCCGGGGCACATCGTGAGCGCCATTGGCTAAGGGCGGATGTCCGTCAGGGCGGTGGGGCGGGACAGGAGGGCAGAGGGATGCTGGTGCCTCGGCGTCTCTGTCTCTCTGTGTCTCGCTGTCTCTGTCTTGGCTCTTGGAAACGAGAGACATTTAGACCAGGGGACTGGAAGGGGGCCCGAGGTGGGAGGGGTAGAAATAGGAGTCCTGGCAGAGCCTGCCACCAACCGGCCACTCCGAACCCCCTACCCAAGTCCCCTTTGGATCCCCTTCTCCATCACCCCCATCCCCGGCCCCTCACCCCTGTAGGTTCTTCACCCAGGAAGCGACGTGATGAAAACTCGAGGCCGGAAGGCCATAGGGGAGATTCTTTTATATATGAATATAAAATATACACATACAAATACTTATATATAAAGTCAACCAGATATAAGGTCACGAGAGCCTGGAGAGGAAAGGGCACACATCTCACAAACGGGAAGGACTTGAGATATAGCCAATATAATAAGGAATCAAAAAGACTCAAAGTGCTAGTAACAGTGCTTTCCTCTTGGGCGGGTAACTGAGTGCCTAGGGGACCAGGTGGGAGGAAGACTTAACATTGCATTGCATTTCCTTTTGTATCTCTTGATTTTTGTACCATGTACAAAGATTCCAGGGTGGGGTTTTTTTTTTTCTTGTTTTTTTTTTGGGGGGGGGGAGTTAAGTAATTGATTTAAATTGTAAAATAATTCTAAGGTCCGAATACCAGGGAGACAGACAAGATGGTTGTCCAGGCAAAGAGGAACAGCATGCAGATTTAGGGAGAAATCTTAGTTTTTAATATGTTCAGTTACAGATACCAGTGGTAAAACTAAGTGGAGGTGTCCCAGAGGCAACTGGAGTTCTGGAATTTGGCAGAGGGTGGGCAATCTGAACTAGGGGAGGTTTGGAGTTCTCTACCTAAATATGTTGATTGATGATATGCTAAAGGATAAACTAACCATAGAAGTGTAAAAAGACACCCACAGGAGAATGGAAAGAAACAAAAAGAGGGTCAGTGCGGTAAGAAAAACAATATTGAAGAATCATGAAAGTTATGGGAAGAAGGGTCTCTGGAAAAATAGAATAATAAAACTATGACAGCCTCACTGGCTTTGAGATTCATTTCAGGGACTCTCGTAAGGCTCATTCAATAAGAATGAAAGCCAAAATATCCTTAAAGCAGAGTTCTTAACTTTTTCACACCATGGACCTTTTTGGCAGTCTGGTGAAACATATGGACCTCGTCTCAGAATATTTTTCAATATGTAACAAACATACATAGGAATTCAAAGCAAAGCAATGATATTAAAATACAATTTTCAAAATATTTTGAAAAGTGTGATATAGTAATACCTGGCCTCTATATTAATGTATTAAATAATAAGATCTAATGACCACCATAATTTTGAGGTAGTAAATGAGCATAAATAATATTTCAAGATATCTGCGACAACTGTCATATTATTAGGAAAATAACTGTGATTTCTACTGGTGACAAAATCACAGACACTGCTAAACCTACTTGGTTTGTTGTCTCCATTCATAACTGAAAGAAATGCTAGTTTTCTCTTACATTTTAGTAAAAATAAAGGCATATTACTTTTTCTGTTCTAAATTCATGGATTTCCTAATCTGCGGACTGCAGGTTAAGAAACCTTACCCTAAAGAAGGCATCCTTCCCACCCCTCCACACACCCGTGCCAGTCTGTGACCCTGCCCTTTACCCCTTATCCCTGTCTCTCTCTTCCCCTTTTCCACTTGCTCCAAACACTCTCTGGTTCCCAGTGCTACCTGAAGATTTCTGATGTCCCTGTGTCACAAAGAACAAAAGATTGTGAGTAAGGGTTGGAAGAAAGATGTATACATTTTGTCTTCCATCAAAGAATAAAGAGGAAGCTATGGGGTATATCGCAGATCTGAGATGGGGGAAAAGAAACCCAGGATGGGATATTATTCATTCCCAAGAGGAAAAAGAAATTATAAAAAGAAAATATCTTTATCAGTTAAGAAAGGATCTTTTCTGAGTTTATTAATTTTGCTAAAATTGGTCCTAGATAACATCTTTAAACCAACTCCTTACTTCATATATCTGTAAAATGGGGCAAAAAATAGTACCTACCTCCTAGGATTATTGTGAGGATTAAATTAGTTAATATATATAATGGATTCAAAACAGTGCCTGACAAAGGCTGAACACTCATTTTTTAACTATCATTATTATTATATTGACCTCTTGTATTCCAGAGCATTCCATGAAAGTTTCTGGTATGATTATTTGTATTAATGACTTTTTTGAATGCAAATAAAAGTGTTAAGGTGGTTAACCCAGAACACTTTTCATTTAAATGCTTCAAAATTAGAATACTCCACTTCTTCCAGTTACATTTTCATTCCTCTAGGGGGTGTTGGAAGAACATCAGTGCCTTTTTAAAGAAACTGTAAACTTGGGGGGGGAAAAATTTGCTGCTCCTATTACAAAAGGATAATTTCCTTAATGCTGACTATAAAGACCTCCTACATTTCAAGAAATAAAGACCAGCCATCTTCATACACTGCTGGTGGGAGTATAAACTGGCACAGTCATTTTGGAAAAGACTTTGATAAAATCTAATAAAATTGAAGCCATGCCTACTGTGTCCCAGCAGTCCCACTACTGGATATGTATTATAAAGAAATGCAGAATTGTAAATGTCAGGATCACTGTACAAGAATATTCATAGCAGCTTTGTTTCTCAGCACCCCAGACTGGAAACCTCCCAAATGTTATCAAGCAAAAAAATGGTTAAATTGTGGTATATTCATACAACGAAAGTTAATAAACTATGGTTGTGTTCAACAACATGAAAAAATATTTACAAATGTAATATTGACACACACAAAAAAGTAAGATACAAAAAATATATAGTATGATTCAGTGTATATAAAATTTAAAAGCAGGCAAAACTAAACTATATTGCTTAAGGATGCATAGGTAAGTGGTATAATTATAAAGAAAAGAAAGGAAGTGAACACGATAGAAGTCAGGCCAGCTAACAGGGGCCAGAGGGAGTTTCGTTTGATTGAGGGAAGAGTTTGTTCTTAGGGACAGGCAGGGTTCTAACTTTTTGATCAGGTGATGGGCACACAGGTATTTGCTCTATAACTGTTTATCAAAATGTATAAAAACTTTTATATATTTTTCTGTATGGATATTTCACAATGAAAATATTTTTTAAAAAAACAGCATCTCCATAGAAAAATGAACAAAAGATACTACAGAAATTTTACAAGAAGGGGAACAGGAATGGCTGGTAAACAAATGAAAATATGCTCTACTCACTAAAAGACACGCATTTAAAGCTCCACTAAGATACTGCTTTCATCTAACAGGTCATGAAGATAATGTTTGCTAACACATTGTGTTGGTAATAGAGAAAGGAAATAGCTTTTTTTTTTTTTTCAACATCACTGGTGAAAATATAAGTTGTTCCAATATCTACAGAGGGCAATTAGGCAATAGCCATCAAAATTATAAATGCAAATTCCTTTTTAATTCAGCAGTTCCATCTCTAAAAATGTATTCATTCATTCCATAAATATTTCTTGAGTACCAACTATGTGGCAGGCACTATTTCATGCTCTAGAATTTATCTTACTGATTTATTCTCTGAAATGTCTGGAAATATGGGGCTGTTTATTTCGTTATTATCAAGAGTTGCTCATGAGGAAGAAGCCCTGAATCTCAACCAGAAGATATAGTTAAGATTATATCAGAACACGTTAAATAAAATGAAAAAAGTATAATAAGTATTTTTCCTACTCCCAAATTTTAAGATAATCTGTATAGGTTTGGTTTGTTTGTTTTTTAACAAACATTGTTTGCAATAACAACGATGAAAAAAATAAAACTTAAGTACACTTCATTCACTTGACCAGTGAATTATGATTTGAGTTCTGCACTGTCACCAGGGTTGGCTTCATGGGTATATGACCTGTGCAGTCACACAGGGCCACACATTCAGAAGAGTCCCCACATTCAGAAGGGTCCCACATTCGGCTGTTGCCATCTTGAAATTCTTAATAATTTTACTTTTGAACATGGGTTTTGTAAATGTAGTCCAATGGGGTATTGAAGCAAACGCCTGAGCAAGCAGAGCAGATAGGCACAATTATGTGTCACCATTCCTTATCACCCCATTGACATATAGCATTTGTGATGCCCCATGAGCATAGAATTCTGGTGGACCTGTGATGTGTGGGAGTCCAGCAAGGTACAAAGTGAGCTCAAGCTTTGTGTGTTCTATTTGAACTAGAACTTGCTTCCAACTGAGAAAGAATGAAATGCATTCTAAGAAACATGAAAGATCAAGGAGCCATATTATATCTTACTCGTGTTGCCTCTTTGTATTAGTCAATTACTGATGCAGAAAATGATGACAGAAGGAAAAGGCAACCCAGAGAGTTCCTTTTCCTTTCAGTTCTCCCTTATTCATCAGTAAGCTGAAAGTGGAATAGAATATGCACATATCAAGAAGTGAAATCAAAATGTCTGAGTTAGTTCATCCAGAGTTCCCACTGTTCTGACAAGAACAAAATACATGTGCTGATGATACAAGCAACAAAATACAAATTGTATAATTTCAACTATTCAAAAAATGTGAGTTAAATGCTCTTTAAAACTGGCGTTGCACAAGATAAGGATAGATGATATAATTCCTGCTGATGATGTAAATTTAAAATTTTCCTTTACTTAGATGACATTAAATAACAAATAAAACACATCATGACAAATCAAGACAGAGACCATGAAAGGAAGGAAAATCTTTATACTTTAGTGCCTTCAATGGCACTTTTTCCCCTGCTTTTTGAACAAGAGGCCCACACTTTCATTTTGTACTTGGCCCCACAAATTAAGTAGCTGGTCCTGTCCATGACTTACTAATTTGGTGACATTGGGCAAGTTATTTAAACACTCAGTGACTCAGTTTCCATCTCTGCAACATGGGAATAATAATCATACCTATTTAATCGTATTGTTGAGAGGAGTAAATAAGCTAATATAAGGGGCAACTGGTTAGCTCAGGTGATTAGAGCGCAGGACCATAACACTGAGCGCAGGCCCACATGGGCCACAAAGCTGCACCCTCCACAACTAGATTGAAACAACTACTTGACTTGGAGCTGATGGGTCCTGGAAAAACACCCAATAAAATTTCTAAAAAAAAAAAACTAATATAAGTAAGATTCTTAGAATAGTATTTAGCTACAATGTAAGTATTTAATATCATTATCATTATTCCTGTGTTGCTATTGTCAAATATCCAGCCATAAAAAAGAAAGAGGAAGTCCTACCTACATATACTATTAGAGAGTGACCTCTGAAATATATTAAGTGATAAAACAAAAAAGGAATCAAACAATGTTTGTGACATGTTTTCATTTGTGTAAGGAATGAAAGAAAAATGCCTTTACATATATGTACTTGTATACATTTAAACCATGTTTCTGGAAGGATACACATGAAATAACACTGGTTCCTTCTAAGGAGAGGAAACAAACAGCTGGAAGGTGAAGTGTGAGGAGAATTTTCCTCTTTTTAAATTTTTGAGCCATGTCAAAAAAATAATTTAAACTAAACATTTATTCAAAAAAATAAATTAAACATTTTAAATGGATCGTAAGCTCCTTGAGGGCAGAAACTGTTTTCTATATTTTATTTTACACAATGTTCTGCCAGGCACAAAAGCCCAAATAAATCGTTCTTAGCTAACGTACTTATTAAAAATTTAAAGAGGATAAGATAGCAATAGCAGTTTTACCATGAAGAATCTTAGGCAAATATTTAACAATTCAGGTTTCTCAATAATAATACCTACCTCCTAGAGTTGTTGTAAAGATTAACACAGGTGACGTGTTGCACATAGTAGGTGCTCAATAAAGATTGGCTGATGCTGTTGTTTTTGTTCATCCTTAGAACTCAGTCTTTCTGAATTAAGATAAGAGAAGCAATCCTGAGTTGTACATATTGCCCCTATATCCATTCATTTGCATTGCCTTTCCTTTACAATATCACGTATTTATAATTTCCTCTTTTTTTTTTTGTCTCAGATGAAATTATGTTTTCTTTTTTTTTTTTAAAAGGTTTTATTGGGGAATTGGTTGGAATTGGTTGGGGGAGGGGAACAGCATTGGGGAATCGGGGAAGGGAAACAGACAAGTTGCTGTCCCCTTGTTCCTCAGTCTAGTTGAGGAGGACGTTGCTTCACTGGCCCATGTTGGCATCGTCATTGGGCTCTTCCCGGATGAGGCAGATCACTCGCCGGCCTCTGGGTGTCGCTCACCACGGCTATTGGCAGCTCACGCTGGCTGCCGGCCACTCACTGTAGCCTATGGCAGCCCACTGCAGCAGGGGCTGCAGCCCACACCATCACCGGGGCTCGCACAGCCCAGCTCCAGGTGGAGCTGTTGTTAGCTGTGGAGGGCAGTGTCACTGGCCCTCATGTGGGATCCGAACCGGGGCCGCTGGCATCCCAAAACCAGCGCTTAACCAATGCGCCACTCGGCCAGCCCTATAATTTCCTCTTATTCTCACTGTCATCAGCTTAGTTAAGAGATCACCAGGCAGTGATATTCAATAGGGCTACAGTGAAATGCAAGTAGGCACGTTGAGTCTATTCCTAAGTAATAGCACAGGTCACTGGGCTCTCCTTCATGAGCCCCAGTACCTGAACGCTGCCTGATTTTAGCAATCAGGTTTCTGTCCATCTCAACCGTCATTAAGAAAATAGTTATTGGGCCGGCTGGCATGGTGGTTAAGCGCTAGCTTGGGACGCCAGCAGCCCCGGTTCAGGTCTCACATATGAGGGCCAGTGACACTGCCCTCAAAAAAAAAAAAGAAATAAATAAAATAGTTATTGAGCACCTGCTATGTGCCAGGCACTGCCAAGGCCTTGAAGACGTGATGATGAATAAGATGGTGCTCCTGTCTTCATAGTTGACACCGAGGTGGGGAAGACAGACAAAAACAGGCAAAGCCATTACGATGGGATAAGGTCTGAGATAGCAGAAAGTGTGGGGTGAGGCTGGGATGAGGAAGCACAGAGGGAATAGCATGTGCAAAGTTCAGAAGGTGAGGGATCACAGCCACTTTCCAGAAACTGACTGTGAATTTAGAGTCAGGCCAGAAGCTGAAGGAAAGAGATAGTGCCAGGAACAGGGACAGGTAAAGCAGGCAGTCTCAGAGACTCGGGAAGTATACCAGGAGGAGCTGCTGTTTTCTAGAAGCCGAACAGGACAGTGTCAGAGCAGGGGCTTTGTCTCAGCTGTCCTTGACCCAGGTTTCCTCTTTATGCCCCTTCGTTGTAAAGGGTGCCTCTATTCACTGCCCTATTCACTTTGGTCTCCTGGACACCATGACTTTTTTCCCATCTCATGCCTGGCTCCAGGTTAGCTCTGTGGAAGAATGACAAACTGACAGAGCAATTAGCCAAACTATCAATTCTTTTTAAATTGAAATATAATTCACATTATAACTAATATAAGTGTATTTATTTTATACATTAAAAATTAAAATGTGTATATAAATGTATTATTTATATTATATATGACATCATAAGACAAAAACAATTACAAAGAAGTACCATCTATTCTTCACTGAGATTCCTCAAATGTTAACTTTTTAGATAGTTTGCTTTATAATTCTCTCTCTCCCTCTACACACACACACACACACACACACACACACTTTTCAGAACTGTTTGAGAATAAATTCATTAGGCATTAATAAAGGCATTATGCCCCTTTACCCCTAAATATTTGTATTTTCTAAAAAATAAGGCTATTCTCTTACATCAGTGTAGTTATAAAATCAAGAAATTAACATGGACACTATTATTTAATCCATAGACCTTATTCACACTTGCCAATTGATTTGGCAATATGCTTTCTAGGAAAAGAACACTTTTCAAAACCTTTCTGGTCCAGAAACCAATCCAGCATCATCCATTGCCTTTACTTGCCAATTTAGTGTCCTTTAATCAGGAAAAGTCTGTAGTCTGTCTTTGTCTTTCATAACCTTGACACTTTTGAAGATATCAGGCTACCTATTGTGTACAATCTCCCTCGGTATGAGTTTGTCTGGTATTTCTCCATCATTAGACTTAGGCTATGCGTTTTGGGCAGAAATATTCCCAGAAGTGATGCTGGGGATGTCTCCATGCATCCTACCAGGAAGCACATGCTACCTACTTGTCCCATTACTGATGTTAATTTTTTTTTTTTAAGAAATTTTATTGGAGAAGAGTATGCTTTTCTAGGACCCATCAGCTCCAAGTCAAGTAGTTGTTTCAATCTAGTTGTAGAGGGCACATCTCCTTGGCGTGTGTGGGAATCGAACCGGCAACCTTGGTGTTTATGAGCCTGCATTCTAACCACCTGAGCTAACTGGCCATCCCACTGATGTTAATTTTGATCATATAATTAAGGTAAAGTCATTAATTATGAAAGGAAAAATAATAAATATCTTGGAGGGGGGTACTTTGAGATTCCACATATCCCCTTTCTCATCAAACTTCTGTTTATTCGTTTTAACATTCATCCATCATTCTGGCACAAAACAATTATTACTACAGTGGTTGCCAAACAGTGATACATATTGTCTTGTTTTCTTACTTTTTGTTTATAACATTCATGTATATTTTTGTGCCTAATTCTAGTGCATACCACTCCTTTGTTAGAATTGTACCACGATTTATATATCATTTTATTGTTGGTGGATATTTGGGGTGTTTACAATTTTAGGCAATTAAAAAAATTCTGGGGCCGGCCGAGTGGCGCGGTGGTTAAGCGCTGGCTTGGGAAGCCAGCGGCCCCGGTTCGGTCCCAAATGTGAGGGCCAGTGACACTGCCCTCAAAAAAAAAAAAATTCTGTAATGAATATTTGATTGGCACACACATCCTCGTGCATAGAAGAACACAATCGTCTTGGCTGCACTGATGAATATGGTAACCACTAGCCACATGTGGGGACTGAGCACTTCGAATGCGGTTAGCCCAAAAAGTGTGGTAAGTGTAAAATACATACCCTATTTCAAAGACTTAATATGAAAAAACCGTAAACTATTTCATTAAGTTATATGACATTTTGAATATATTAGGTTAAATAAGGCATATGAAACCTCTTTACAGGGATGAAAAAGAGTTGCTTCGGGCCGGCCGAGTGGCGCGGTGGTTAAGCGCTGGTTTGGGAAGCCAGCGGCCCCAGTTCGGGTCCCACATGTGAGGGCCAGTGACACTGACCTCAAAAAAAAAAAGAGTTGCTTCATCCAAAGTTACTTTTCCTTCCTGGGACAGCCCGCAGTTAGTGACTGCTCAACATGAGGGTCTGAAAGTCTGTTCCTTGCTCCAAATATTATACTTCATTGTATGTTTCCTAAAAATAAGGATATTCTCTTACATAACAGTACTTAAACTTACAGTTCATAATACTTTAATTTATAATCCACATTCTAAATTTGTCAGTGGCCAGAATGATGTCTTATTTTTTGTCCCTTTCAGGACAGGACCCTGTCTAGGGTCAGCAACTGTGTTTAGCTGCCATGTCTTTAACCTCCTTTAATTTGGAACATTTCCACAGACATCTTTTATGACAGAAACCTTCTTGAAAAGTGTATTCCCCCACCCAGATCATTTGCTCTGCTTTGTGTTTTCAAATAGAGTATTCTTTACTTTGTATTTGTTCAATGTTTCCTTTGTGTAAAGCAAGGTTATGCATTCTCAGCTGGAATACTGTACAGGTGATGTCTCTCTTAGGATATTACATCTGGAGGCACACAGTATCCATCTGGCCTTCATTGGTGATGTAATTTTGACTATCCAGTTGAAGTGTTGTCCAGTTTCTCCACTGCTAATTTTTTTTTTTCACCTTTGCAATTAATAAACGGTGCAGCAGGGGAGACCATTTAAAACCATGTAGGGACGGCCGGTTAGCTCAGCTGGTTAGAGCAGAGTCCTCATAACACCAAAGTTGCCCGGTGGATTCGCCACATGGGCCACTGAGATGCGCCCTCCACAACTGGATTGAAACAACTACGTGACTTGGAGCTGATGGGTCCTGGAAAAACACACTGTTCCCCAATTTAAAAAATAAATAAATAAGTAAATAAATAAATATTTTTTAATGTAAATACAGTACTTCTCATCAAAATGTCCCCCTAGATTTAGCATCCATTGATGATTCTTGCCTGATTCAACCTTTGCTATCATGGTTACATAATGAGTCCAGCACTCCCTCCAGATTTACCAGTCAGCTTTTGGCCATGGGGGTGACATTGCCACCCCAGTGAATCTGGAATGCAGAGCATGGAACCAAAGAGGATTATTCTCAAGCTACTGTAAGGTCTGATGAAATTTACCCTTATATTTTGCACTTATGTGGGACCTTTCTTTTCCTTTTTCCCCTATTTTCCCATTTATTGTAGGATGAGCATGTCTATGCTATACCTCTCCCACCACTGTATGTCAGAAGCACGTAACTTGTTTGGTTCCACAGGTTCCCAACTGGAGAGGAATTTGCCTCAGGATGAATCACACCTCAAGTCTCATCCATATCTGATTTAGGTAATATGTACTAGATGAGACTTTGGACTTCAGACTTTTGAGTTGCTGTGGGACTGAAGTAAGACTTTTGGGCTGTTGGGGTGGAATGAATGTATTTTGCATGTGAGAAGGACATGAATTTTGAGGAAGAATGCAATGGGCTGAATGTTTATATCCTCCCCAAATTCATCCTGAAATCCTAACCCACAATATGATGGTACTAGGCAGTAGGGGCTTGGGAACTTAGGTCATGCGGGTGGAACCCTCATGAATGGGATTAGTGCCCATAGAAAAGAGGCCCCAGAGAGCTCCCTTCCTCCTTCCACCACGTGAGGACAGAGCTACTAGACCACCTTTTATGAACCAGGAAGCAGGCTCTCATCAGACACTGAAACTGCTAGCACCTTGATCTTGGATTTCACAGCCTTCAGAACTGTGAGACGGTTGCACCATCCAGTCTGTGGTACTTTTGTTACAGCAGCCTGAACGCCCTTTCTTCTTTTCTCCTTGCTTTATTCATTTATTATTAGTACAAGCTCATGAATTCCTATTTTTCTCTAATGGCTTATTATTTATTTATTTATTTATTTATTTATTTATTTATTTATTTATTTATTATTTTAAGATTTTATTGGGGAATTGGGGAAGGGGAACAGCATTGGGGAACCGGGGAAGGGGAACAGAGAAGTTGCTGTCCTTTTGTTCTTCAGTCTAGTTGTGGAGGACGTTTCTTCACTGGCCCATGTTGGTATCATCATTGTGCTCTTCTTGGGTGAGGCAGATTGGTTGGCGGCCTCTGGACGGCTGCTCACAGTGGCTCTTGGCAGCTCACACCAGCTGCCAGCTGCTCATGCTGGCTGCCAGCCTCTCACGCTGACTGCTGGCCACTCACTGTGGCCTATGGCAGGCAACTGCAGCAGGGGCTGCAGCTATGCCATCCCCAGGGACTCACAGCAGCCCAGCTCCAGGTGGAGCTGTTGTTCATCATCTTAGCTGTAGAGGGCAGTGTCACTGGCCCTCATATGTGGGATCCAAACCGGGGCCGCTGATGTCCCAAGCCAGCTCTTAACCAACCCACCACTTGGCCGGCCCTCCAATGGCTTATAATTTATTATTGTACTTATCTGGTGATCAAATGTCTCAGGTTTGGCCAGTGGGAGCCCTTTCAAGTTGGCTCCTGTGTTCTTGTGATACATCTCCATCCTTTTTTTTAAGTGCTTCCTTACTTTTTGGCATAAGATGTGTACTTTCCCTGTCTCAGCCCAAGATTTGGGCACTAAATATGCTCATTGCTACTTGGATGTCTTTGTTTCTTGGCCTTTTCAGTGGACAGGGTTGACAACACATGTATATAAGCACACACACATCCCACACACAAATATGCATATAATAAATACATGTGTACATAATGCATGTCTATACTCATAACATACATATACATGTTTTACAAATCATGAGTTCAAAACAATAATTTCAATTACAATTAATCCCCACAAAGCTGTTTCCTGCTTGCTTGTTTCCATATTTATAACGTATCTTCTTCCACAGCAAGAACTCTGATCACCAATGATATTAACATATTGATTCATTTGTTCAATCCTGTAATATGTCTTACTTTCCCATCACTTCATTCATACCACTAGAATAAGGAAACCTACTAGAGTTTAGGATTTGTTTGCACTTTTATGCCCCATCACCACCCGAACATACACCCTACCCTGTCCAAGACTGAGGGTATGTAGTCAAACAGCTGTGCTTGTAAGTTATTTCAGTTACTTCTTTTTTTTTTTTGAGGGCAGTGTCACTGGCCCTCATATGTGGGACCTGAACCGGGGCCGTTGGCTTCCCAAGCCAGCGCTTAACCACTGCACCACTCAGCCGGCCCTTCAGTTACTTCTTAGTCCTCTTCTCCACTCCCCTTTCCAGGATGGTTATGGTATTCAATTAAAATACTATAGTTAGGTTCATTTCAGTTTGAATTTTTGTTTTATTTCCCTCCCAATTCTTACTATTTTTAAAATATTTTAAAACTAAAAATATTATTAAAAAAATATACTCAGAGAAGCATCATTTGCCCCCAAATCCCTTCCACTCCATTCCTCCTCACCCATTACAGGTAACCAGTTTCACTCTTTCTGGTTTATCCTTCCAATGTTTCCTTTTGTGAAGCAGATAGCTGTATGTTTTTGTTTTTTGTTCTTACACAAAAGGTAGCATGAACTTTTGCATTTTACTTTACACTTACCATTTCCTGAAACCCATTTCATAACAGTTCATGGAGACAATCCTCATTTTTTTTTTCACAGATGCATAATACTTTATTGTATACCACAATTTATCCAACCAATCTTCTATGCTTGGGTATTTAGTTTCCAATATTTTGCAATTACAAATAATGCTATCATGAATAAAGTTATGCAAAGGTAGTTTCATATTTTTGAGGCGTATCTTCCAGATAAATTCCTAGAAGTGGGTTTGCTGAGTGTACTATTTTGCATTCCCACTACCAATGGAGGAGAGTGTTTTCCACAGCTTTGCTGAACGTATACTCAAGTTCTGAATTTTTGTCAGTCTGTTGGGTGAGACATTGCATCTCAATGCAGTTTTAATGTGAATTTCTTGAGTGAAGTTGAACTTTTCATGTTTAAGGGCCATTTTCTTTTCTTTTTTTTTTTTTTTGAGGGCAGTGTCACTGGCCCTCAGAAGTGGGACCCGAACCGGGGCCGCTAGCTTCCCAAGCCAGCTCTTAACCACCACACCACTCGGCCGGCCCTTACGGGCCATTTTTACGTGTGTGTGAATTGTCTGTTCATGTCTTTTCCTCTCAAAATTTAAAAACATTTTCTACATCAGAAGTATTTGTCCTTTATCTGTTTTAAGGTCAAACATTTCTTCCCAATTTGTCACTTTTTTTGTCATGCAAAGGGTTTCTAATATAGTCAAATTTATTAAATTTTTTTCCTTCTAATTTAAGGCGGCTTTTCACTGTCTCATGATTTTAAAGGATTATTTTTTTCTTTAGCTTTGCGGTTGTTTTGGGGGTAGATTTTTCATCAGCAGAAAGGCTTTAATTTACATTTTCTGACTTTTTGCAATAGTTTTGTATATACAAGATCAGACAATTAAGTTCATGAATGCATCCTAAAAAAAAATTGCTGCAGGGTCGGCCGAGTGGCACGGTGGTTAAGCGTTGGCTTGGGAAGCCAGCGGCCCCGGTTTGGGTCCCACATGTGAGGGCCAGTGACACTGCCCTCAAAAAAAAAAAAAAAGTGCTGCATACCTCATTGCTGAATATCACTATGTCACCTTTGAAGTACTCCCCTTGGGAAGCTATGCACCGATACCAGCACCTAGTCCATCCTTTAAAGCAATTTTGGAACTCTTTCTAGAATAGCCATCAGAACTGTTAGTGCATTACCTTTGATGTCCTAAATGCCATCAAAATGTCTTCCTTTCAACATTGCTTTATTTTTGGGTAAAGAAAGAAGTCATTGGGGACCAGGTCAGGTGAGTAGGGAGGGTGTTCCAATAGTTGTTTACTGGCTAAAAACTCCCTCACAGACAGTGACATGTGAGCTGGTGCGTTGTCATGATGCAAGAGCCATGAATTGTTGGTGAAAAGTTCAGGTTCTCTAACTTTTTCATGCAGCCTTTTCAGCACTTCCAAATAGTAAACTTGGTTCACTGTTTGTTCAGTTGGTGCAAATTTATAACGAATAATCCGTTATCAAAAAAGGTTAGCAACATTGTTGCAACAAGTTGGCCAACTTAATTGTCAGACCTCATACGTGGACTGCTGTCCCTATTCTAAAAAATTTCATAGACAGAACTCTTCCATTTTAGAGCCCTTATCTATCTGTTCCATCTTCACTTGTGCAGTTTAAGGATTTGGCTGGTGGGGGTGGGAAGAAAGGTCCAGGTACCTTGTTTCTCTTTTCTGTCTTACCTTTCCTTTCACCACCTCTTCTTTGCATCTGAGTCTCCCCAGAAACACTGCTTCTGAGGCTGCCACTCTTGGTCCCACACATTTTCAAACCTCACCCTGAAGTGAGGGGTATGACCTACCAAGTCCCACAGTTTCAGTATTTTGCGTGTATTTCATTTTCTTTCCTGTGGATTCTGTTTCCTCGAAGTCTTCTGCTTCGCTCTGCTGACCCAGACTGACTTAACTTCTTTCTCATTCTCTACACCCACAGCCTAATGGTGGTAGCAAGATCCCTCCTGGAATTTTTTTCTTAAGAGAATTTGAAGTTACAGCATTCTCCTAGTAATGAACTCTGTAATTTTTACTTGTTCGACTTGATTTTATTACTATTTTGGTAGAGAGTGAGACGCACCTTCGTAATCAGGCTACTGCCATTGTTTTCCAGGCCCAAAAATCTCAATATGCTTTTTAAAAAGATACATTTCAGAACCTAGTCATGATTAAACAAACCAACAAAAAAACCATTGAAAATTAGTGATAGAAATGAGGTATCTTAACTGAGTATCAATGGTTATAAATGGTAGTTAAAGTGGGAGTATTGGGTTTGACAAGAGATTACCAAAGGGAACATAATACATATCAGTGGGTTTAGACTATATCACTGAGTTGAAAGCTTAAAAAAATTAAGAAGCATTTTGATTGGGAATAAGGAATTGAGTGTTTGCTATTATAGCTGTTATTGCTTAACATAATATTGGTGATCCTAGACATAGAAATGTGGTATTTTATACAAGGATTAAAAAGGAATTGTCATTACTTACAGATAATATCTTAAATAGAAACCCTACAAACTCTTAGAATAAGACAGTTCACCAACTGAGTGCGGCAGGTGCTTTTGGCTGCTGAGACAACCACCAAGCCCCCCTTCATCTTTGCTGACAAAATCTGTTTCCTTGTGTCCAACCCCAGAGATAAGTCTTGATTTACCTAAACCAGTCAAGGCAAACCGTTTTACCAGATTCTCAATTTACCAGCATACCTTGCAGCTAAGAATGATTACATGACTCAGTCCTGGCCAATAATATGTAAGCAAAATTCTGCCCAGTTGTGCCTGGCAAAGATTTTCCACTTTTTTGCAAATGCTTTGGTTTCTCTAAGCCTTAGTTTCCATAAAGCAGATAATACATGTGTTACCTTAAAAGACTGTAAAGATGAAATTATTCTTGCATCGAAGTGATCCATAAATGCTAAAAAGCACCAATAGGTGCTAATATTATTCAAGATATGCAAATGATTAGGGGCACAGAGGTAGCATCAATTGGTATAAGTGCTACAAACTGGCAGAAAGTTTAAGGAGTGCCATTAACATACAAAGAAATCCCTTTATCTAATCAAGTCTTTTCATTAAGAAACTAAGACTACTGACGGATTTTTCTTCTCGTGTAGAACCTTGTCCAGTGATATGTTAACTCACAAAGTATTGAGCAGAATCTAGCACCTCAGACAGCACATTATTTGGGTGATTTACAGAATATATGCCAATACAGCTATAAATTCTAGAGCAGGGGTTGCAAAATGTATCAGATTACATGTACGGTATAAGCTATACTACATGTAGTGTACATATACATATATACACACTATAAAATGTTAAACAGTAAATACTAGGGCTTTGTGGGCCAGTCTTTATGCAACTACTCAACTATCACTGAAGTGAGAACACAGCCACAGACGATGTAAACAAATGGGCATGGCTGTGTTTCAATAAAATAAAACAGGCAATGGGCAGAACGATTGGCAGGCCATACACAATCCCTGTTCTAGATTAAAAGCTTACTGTTCTGCGGTGAACTTTTCTCGCAGGATCATGGTTTGGAATCAACTGCTTGGGATCAATCAGCTTTCCATAACATCATCTCCACCCTATTAATATCACTGCATATTTGCACAGTGCATTAATTTTGCAAAGCATGTCCCTGATGATTTAACACATTTGATCCTCAGTCCTCTGTGAGCTAAGGATAGATCTGATCTTCTTTGTATTAATAAGAAAAAGGTTTAAGTGAATTGTTCAGGGTCCCACAGCTACTAAGGGGCAGAATCTACATCTCCTAGATATCAGTTTAGTGCTTTTTAAAAATACATGATTAGAAACCTTAATTCTACTCACTGTTCTTAGTGTCCACTGTTACTCTTTTCCTTATTCAAAGTCTAGTGAATGGAGCATTATGCATTTTCAAGGACTTGAATTTTCTCAAATAGAGCTTTTAGCCCAAAATTGAAAATTCTATTTTGAGGATGCTCAATGTAAAAAGAAATGTATATGATAGGGAAAATTGGTAATAAAATACGTAAGAACTAAAAGAAAATGGAGGATTTAAAATTTTCTATTTTAAAGCAAATTACAATCACTCAAAAAGGGGGTAACATACTTTCAATTTCAGTGTGAGACGTAGACAGGACACACATCAAAGTCCCATCAAAGGACTATGCATATGATCAATCTCAATCTATGGTTAATAATCAAGTTTCCTCTGTAAAACCTGAATTTCTATGACACTCTACAGTAGACAGTTGCAAAATGCTAGAGAGGACACCTACTAGTTAACATTAGACATGATTTGAAACTTTCAGAGGAAATCCAAAACTAAATAAAAGGGTTTGAACTCTAATGCCAAAAGTGACCAGCTCTATCATCTAATAGGCGAGCTCAGTTTTCTCTGTTGTACAATAAGAGTAATAACTACCTTATAGATTTGAGGATTGACAATATTGTACAAAAAGTAACACAGTACACATGTCAAGATTTCATTAAACCTATTTAGTGAAGTTTGCACTGATAAAGAAAAATAAAACCTAGATTGAACCTTCATTAACCATTAATTAGCAGCTAAACAAGGCAAAGAGTATTTCCTGTCTATGCCTGGAGTTATCTCTGTCCAGCTGATAGGAAATGGCAGGTCCTAGGGAAGGTTATGAAGTCTGAGTTCTTTCCTCTGATCTGCCTAGCTCATCCCATTTCTTGTGTTTTTCCTTGTTGCTAACACTTTAAGTCTTAACAAAACCCTTCAACTGTCTTCACTTTCTCCAAGATATCAAACTACAGTAAAATTTAGTTTCTATATTCTTCTTTAAGATCATGATTTTTAAAATAGATTTTAATTGGAACAAAAAAGATTTGTGTCTCTTTTAAAAATCACATGATTAAAGAATAAACAGTCGACTTGCAAAAGTAGCAGCTGCTGGTAAAGGGCTTCTACAGTTTGAAAATATATATATATATTCTAAAAATTACTCTTTTTTTGTCACAATGTTTATTTTAAAATTCCAAATAATACTAAAAAAGAACATGAATTGAAAAAAAAAAGGTATTAAAAGAGGGCTTAAGTGGGGGAAAAAAATTAAAGAAACATGGCCCTAGACTTTTGTGAAACATAAAACTGTAATCTTTCACTATTTTGCTGTGCCTTACCATAAGATACAGATGGTACAGCTCTTATATAGCTTTAACAACTTGATTATAAATTGCTTTCAAAAGTAATTTATTTGGATTTTCCATATCCTTTAATGAATTGCAAATATATTAACAGAAAAGACTCCCCCCACCCCAAGACTGTACAATTTCTAAAATAGGTCAGGAAAAACAAAAAGAAGACACAAAATTACATTGTTTCAATGCAAATAGAACACACACATCACACCCACACTTGCATTTTCCCAGGTTGTCAGATAGAAAACGGGTCACCATGTTTTTCAGTGAAGACCCATACCAGACTCTGGCTAATCAGAGACTTCCAAACTTTTTTCTTCAAAAAGAGCATTTTTAATAGACTAAATACTGGTTATCACTGAGTTTTTGTTTAAGGTACAACAGCAGCATGGTTCAAATGTTACTTGCAGTTCTTGGAAAAAATAAAAATTTTAAAGTAATGAAACACAGAAAAAGTAGGGACCACCTTTCATTATTTTGAGTACCATTGTTCTCTTGAAAAAATATTTCCAACCTTCTAAAATCCCAGAGTTAAGAACCATTCCAAGGGGGAAAATATCCAATGCCACAACATAACTTTTGAACAACAAAAGTGTATGTATGTGCATATATATATATATATGTGTGTGTGAAAAGCTTAGAGAAAGAAAAAAAAGGATGTCAAAGTACTCAGTATTTTTAATTTCCTTCCAAGTAACTTCTGAAGTTTGAAGCAAACATCATTTTGCTTTATCAAAATGTGTGTCCTCTTCTGGTTCTTTGACCCCATTCCATGGGTGTGAGGGAAGAGAAAGCCAGACAGTTACTAGGTGGGTAATAAGGCTTCAAATACCTAAATGACTTTGAAAGTAAGTGTGAGGAAATACGTAATCAGGCTAAGCTTGGGCCCAGTGTCTGGCCCCCAGCCAACCATTGCTATGTATGCCTTCCACAATTAGACTTTTATCCTTGGTCTCCAAATTAGTACCAGAAAGACTCACCTCTGGCACAGGACATAAATTTTTGCTACAAAGAGATAGCTAATCATATATCAACAAATTATTTTCTGAGCTTAGCTTTTTCTAGGCTTTGTAACATAGAGCTCAGGTAGAAGCTTTCTATGAAACTCTTTATTTGAAACTGTTACACAGCTGGCTTATGATTTGCCAATTAAAAAAATAAAAGAATATAAAATTAAATATTACAGAACTAATTGATAATAAAATGGAATATCTGTTAGAATCCAAGTAAGTGCTAGCCGTTGGGAATTTTTAATGATATTCATTTATTCCCAACTTTTCCTTTTTTTTTTTTTAGGCAGCACATATACATAGATTTAAGTAGAAAGTTTTGTTAAATACTTCTCTGGCACCCAATATCTAATCTAGGACTCTGATTTGAATTAATTTATAATGGTATCTAATCCAAATTTAAATGAGCAGATTAGTGGTAAATGATAGAAAATTACTGCGTCTATAGGCTAAATTTTTTTTCACATCTTCTGTAATCCACTTCATTTTCACAGCTTGACTAATACAGGTAACCAGTAGGTAAGTTTGTCCTTCATCAAATAATCCAAAATAATAACTGTAGGCCTGTCATTCATAAGAAACTATAATTTGTTATATTCTGACATTGGCACTTAATAAAATGTTAACAACTAAGGTTTCTCTAAAAATTTCAATACTTTACAATAAACAATACACAATTTAAGACTTTAAATCTGTTACTGTGAAATTCCAATTTCCATTTTAGTATGCATAATTAGGTCTTTAAAATTGTGGCCATTCCCCAAAGACACCAACTTATGTTACGACAAACTCAGGAAAGAAAGCACCTCCTTCATAAGAACTTTTTTTTTTTGCAGCTCAAAATTTCCAATATCCTAAAGTCAATCACTCTCAGTAAATGTTTTGGGGACTCCCATTAACTGAAAATAATTTGAAGCAGAGCTGAAAAGAATGAAAATGACCTCAACCGAAGGTGACCACACATTCTTGCACCTTGCTTAAACACTTAGAAATGTCAAAGGGATACTGTCTTGAACAGATTCAAGGTTATGGTACAATTCTGATTGTATTAAGGCTTTCACTATCGTGATCTCTTAAAGTCTCTCTACTTTAGTGTTCTCATTTTGATTCTTATGGTGAACTTATATGGTTATTAAGGGACTTGTTTTCACTTTTCAGTGGGCGACCACTTTATCATCTCTGAATGTTAAAGGTGATTCCACAGAGCTTAGAGAAGAGGCAATATGGCAAGGACCAACTTTAAAGTTCGCAATATAAAGACAACAATGATCAACACTTTGAAGCAAGATGAATAAATTAAAATCCTTGGTTAGAATTCTTGCCAAGAATAAGTGTACACTGTATGGAGGGGTATTTAATTCCTACATACGAGTCCCAATATGCCCATTACATTTGCTTAAGGGAGACACTGCAAGTTTAAGGTAATTTACATTCCTTGGCAAGCAAGTTATTCTGTTACAGGCAATGTCTTTTATTGTTCCATCTGGCGCTTGCTAACACCATTCTTGAAGAACCTAGAAATGGTCAGTCACTCTGTTTATCAGGAACAGAACCAAATAAAAACAAATTTTGGGGAAAATGACCAAGAAATTCTGGTTCATCACTATTTTCCATAGCTAATGGTTCCTTTAAGATCAAACATAACTCTTCCTTCCATGATAGCTTTCCAACAAAGGGAGATTAAAGAAAAAAAGAAAAGAAAGTTCCCCATCCTATCCCCCTAAATTGTCATTCATACTGGTGAAAGAGTCGGTCTTGTTAGCAGCTAAATATTGCACTGCCTTTCATTCTGTGTACAGTCAGGGTCCAATGAAAGTGGCACACTCATGGTATAAGTGATGGACGATGACACTGTGGCTCAAGAGTGAAGACTCAGTATATGGAGGGACAAGAAACATGTCAGCACTAGCCACACATCCAGTTGTAAAAGTCTGATTTCCAGAAGTTAAAATTCATCACTTTCAGCTGCGTGAAGCTGTGTATCGTCCGCGTCTGTCATGCTGCTCTCTTGGGATTCATCTGTTCCCACTTTAAAAACAGAAAGTCTACAGTAAGATGTCTGACAAATAATTCTCGTGGGTTCATGGAAACAAATAATGAAAATTATTATACTCAAGGAAATGAGACCTTAAATAAAGGCCCTTAAAAATCCTGATATCCTTCAATACAATGCAATTCAAATTCCTTATTTTACAGCAGTGTCTGAGATCAGGTTATTGCATTTAACTTTTAAGAGTTTTAACTACTAAAACTGCCTCTCTCCAATGAATTCCTTATTCCTACCCTAGGAATTAGAATGTTTTCTGAGGCATTTAAAAGACTGACATTCCCTCCATATTGGAGATAGTCCCTGGTAGTCCACAGAAATACAGAATATAACCTTAGTTTAAAAATTATTGGGACTATCTGTATTATTTTAATTAAAGCCCTTCATTGAGTTTTCTGGGACAACGACATCTTAGTTTATTTCATCAGAAGTTATTCAATTCTCTTATTAAAAAATATTGATACATTAAGTTTTCATTCTCACTAGTTATTTTAAGATATACACTCAATTTAGGGAGTACTCACTGCCTTAAGCTATAATTCTTTGTTCCCTCCTCTTTTCCTAAATCCTCAGTTTATATATATTAGCCATGTATTTACAGGATTTTGGATTTGCCAGAGCTACACAGAATTTGAAAAGCCACTACTACAAGATCTGTCAATACTTTAAAATGTGCACAAACTTATTATTCATTCACTTAGCACTAGTGTTTTCAACATACTATCACATTTATCATCTTTATCCCCTCACTACATTCCTACAAAAAAGATAAGGCAAGCATTAGTTACATATTCAAACACACATTGAGGCTCAGGTAAAAATTAGCAAATGAATTTGTCAAAGCCACACAACAAATTTGAACCAGAACTGAAGCTAGTTACCTGACTCCATATGTACTTCGTTATTATATCATGCTGTTAAATTTCCTTAAAATCCCATTTGTATAAAGAATATACCATGGCTAAAAAAATAAAATTAAAGCAACATCTGGTCCATCTTACTTAGCTCTGATGTGGTGTTTCACTAGCTCTCTGGTTTGAGTAATCACAACAAACCTAATTCATATGGATGATACTCACTGATCTGTTCTTCTTGGGTTATTGGTTCCTCATCATCTGGAAGGTAGCGCTTATCAATTGCCTCTTTAATCTGGTTATTGGCTCCTTTAGGATCTAAATCCATAGCCCAAGAGAAATTCATCAGGGCGAGGTGCGTCTGACCTAACTTCTTGTAAACCTAAAAATGAACAGTAGCACTACATTTTTCATTAAGTTGTGAGCTTCAACTATAAAATCCTAAGCATTTGTAATTTAATTTAGGCTCCTGATTTATGTGCTACAAACCCATTTTGATGAGTAGAGCATTTTCATCCCACAGAAGAACTCATACCAAACTTTTGAATTCTTTTTAATATATTCAGATATTGTTAGAATTCTTTGCCTCTCTCAGGTGATGAGCAAGCTTCCAATAAAATCGCACTCTGAGTGGAACAATGACATTGGAAAGAAATGGATTGGAAACTACTTGATAAGCATTCATTTACACTGGTTTGAAATGCAGTTATTTCAACTCTCGTCTGTCCATTGTACCCAGCTACTCTTAACCAGTTGGCATCTGGGATCCCAGTCTGTAGTGCCATTAATTTTCTTCTTTGGGAAGTATTTTATTGATAATTAGAAGCTCAGGGCTTTCAATGAGATGGAACTCCTAACTGGCCATTGGTTGCAAGTCTTTGTTGGTGTGCTTCCAAAGCCATAGTGGGTTTAGGATTACGGGGTGTGTTTTCTTGCCCCTTTATTAGGATGTCATCTTAAGTGTTAAAACTAAATCCATTCTTTATTCCCAGAGCATTTGGTTCAGAGCTCTAGTTGAATTTGCTCCACAGATGTTGCACAGTAAGTATTATATTTATTCTTCAAAAGTTAGTATTTGTTATGAAAGCCACAGTTTAGGACTACGGCCCCAATCTTTACCTTTCCTATTAAGAAGTACACGAGGGATTCTTTGGGAACAATTTGTTTCAATTCTTCAAGTTCTTGTAATGCAGACTGAAAAAAGCAAAGAAAAACAGAGGAGCAAACTTTTACAAAGTTTTGACTAAACAAGTGTTTTTATTTGATTTTCCAAATCATCTTAACTTAAAGCTTAATCAATGTACTTCCTATGGCATTAATTCTTCTTGTTGTGAAAATAAAATGCATGGAGAACACTTATGACAACAGGAACCAAGAAATTATGAATTCACCAGAGTATACTGAAAACACACATACATTTGGGCGGTGACAATCCATGCTTTTGTCACCATTTTATTGAAAATAACAACCCTCCATCACATTGTATGTGGAAGTATTTTAACAAGTTGCAGAACAAAACAATTCCAAAGACCTATTACAAGACCTTCTCCCTGACATAAGCATAAGCTCTAAATACCAACCTGCCATTTTAACTAACGATGAAGAGCCTCAAATTTAATCCTCTGAAAGGAATTAAAACTGTCCCGTAATCTTTTGACCAGGGTTGGGGAGACTGAGAAGATAGAATTTGTATTTAAAGGAATGATATGATTAACTGGCCCCCCAAATGAGATATTGTCCATTTTTCACCTAGCAAATGGACAAAAATCAAAGTAATCTGATGTTACATAAAGTTACCATGAGTGAGAACCTGGTATTCTCATCACCAAAGGTGTAACTATAAACTGATGTAAACTGTTTGTGAGGACAATTTAGCATTATTTATTAAGTTAAAAACTGCACATAACCATTGATTCAGCATCCCCACTGCTGAGAATTTGTTCCAGGGATATACTCAATAAAGTTTACTAAATCATCTTTATAAGAATATTCAACCCATCATATTATTGCAAAAACACTAGACACAATGAAGGTATATCTAATCATAACCTAAAGAAATTACTGTTCATCAAAAAAAAAGTGTAAAAGCAAGATGCAAGGGTATGTACAGTACTATTAATATTTTGTAAGAAAACATATATTTATGTGGGCATTTGCGTAAATATTTTATAAATACATTTATGTGGACATATGCACACATTTTTTTCTTTTTCTTTTTTCTGATAGAAAACAATACAGATATGTCCCTAAACAAGGTAAGAATGGTTCACCTTTGGGGAGGGGATAGGGTGAGTCTTCTATTTTTTACTTGGTAGGTTTCTGTACTTTTTTTTTTTTTTTTTTTTTAGTTTTAGAGGGCAGTGTCTGGCCCTCATATGTGGGACCCGAACCAGGGTCGCTGGCTTCCCAAGCCAGCGCTTAACCACCACGCCACTCGGCCAGCCCAGGTTTCTTTACTTTTTGAGTTCTCTAACATGAATATTATACTTTATTTCCATTTACTGTGCATAGAAGTTTATCTACTTTTTGTTTTCTTCTTTATATCTCTTAGAACTAAAACAAAATCCAATATAAGTTAGTTAACACTTTGTAAGCGGGCATTTGAGCTATATGACGAGTTTACTCATTTCCCGCAAAAAATGTGTTAAAAAAAGAGAGATAAATACCAATACCAAATGTCTATTACCTGGGGTGTTAAGTGAAAAAAGCAAGTTGTAGGACCATATGTGTAGCTGCATTCGTTTCCTAATATAATTTGTTATCAGTCATAACAAATTACTACAAATTTGATGGCTTAACATAAGACATCTTTTATCACAGTTCTATGGGTTAGGTGTCCACTATGAGTCTCGTTGGGCTAGAATCGAGGTGTTGGCATGGGTGCCTTCCCTTATGGGGGGGATCAGTTTCCTTGCCTTTCTCCACATCTACAGGCTGCCCACATTCCTCCACCTGTTGATTCTTTCCTGTTTTCTAAGGCAGCAAGGGCAGATTGAGTCCTTCTCATGCTGGTTCTGACTCTCGCTAGGAAAGATCCCCTGCTTTTAAGGATTTATGTGATTAGACTGGGCCCATCTAAATAATCCAGGATACTGTCCCCAACTCAAGGTCCATGTCCTTAATCACACCTGCAATCTTTTTTGCCACGTAAGGTAACATCTTCACAGGTGCGAAGGATTAGGGCAGGGGCATCTCAATTGAGGGACCATTATTCTGGCTTCATAGTATAAGCCTCCACTGTTACAAACAATTCAAAAATATACAAATAATAATAAAAAGATCTGGAGATGTATGTTCTGAGCTGTTAATAGTGCTCCTCCCTGAGGGTAAGCTTATGAGGCATACTCAATTTCATATTTTTTATATTTTTATATTATTTGAACTTTTTTTGTAACAAGTATATTACTTTTCTTTAAAAACCCCACAAAAATATAAAGAATAAAGCAATGATCAAAGATAGTTAGCTAGGAAAGGTGTTAGCTAGGAAAATTCAGAAGATTATGAATTTTAGATACCATAAAGGAATTTCTTTCCTCACTGATAAATAATAAGACTTTAGTTTTATTTGTCTAAAAAGGGTATGAAGAGAAAGGAATCAATCCTATTTCACAGTTCCAAAAAATTTACACATTTCCCCCGCTTAACCTAAAGCCAAATGTAATTTCTTGGCTTTTGTAAATTTCTTATTGGCATTATCTTAAAAAAAAGATACATTTAAAAATCTTTTCGTGAGAAGTAATGTGAAAGTAGCTGGTGGTAGGTTCACAGGGATTCATGATCATAGTGATATTTGAAATTTTCTATAACAAAAAGAGGAATACAAAAGAAGAGTGAAGGCAAAACACATACACACTTTCACAGGCAGTATATTTGCTTAAAATGCTGTTTTTAAGGACCGGCAGAGTGGCGCGGAGGTTAAGTGCTGGCTTGGGAGGCCAGCAGCCCCGGTTCAGGTTCCACATATGAGGGCCAGTGACACTGCCCTCAAAAAAAAAATAAATAAATAAAATGCTGTTTTTTACACAAATATATGTAGGGGGCTCTGGTACATTCTTAACACTTTATCCTCTTCCTAATTGCTGGTAATCCAAGAGAAATATATTCAAAGGACTGCCAGACTGAATGTGTCTGAGACCCATACATGTCAGGAAATGAAAGATTTGTTACCCATGAAAATTTCATGAGGTACATGTTCTTTTTTCCTTCCATAATGTTAAATGTAAACTATACATACATTAGAGTATCAAAATGAATGAGCTGTGGCCATGGGTATTAGTCACTGAAGACCACTCAGTTACACCTGCCAAACATTACTGACAGACGGACAAAACCGGTATCACAAAGAAGCCCAAAGCCGATTTTAATACTGCAGAGCAGTAGTTCTCACACTTTTTGGTCTTTGGACCTCTTTATGCTCTTAAAGCTTACTGAGTAACCCCAAGAGTTTTGTTAATGTGGGTTATAGATATCAATACTTACCATATCGGAAATGAAAACTTTTCATTTATCCAGTAATTTAAATGTAACAATAACACACCCATTACATGTTCACATAGATAATGTTGTTAAATAAAAAGCAACTATTTTTCATAACAATTAGTCAGTGAGAAGAGTGGCATTCTTTAATACTTTTGCAAATCTCTGGTTAACCGAAGAGAGCTAGGTTTTCTTCTATGCTTCTGCATTCAGTCTGTTACAACATCACGTCATGTAGCTTTTGGAAAATCCCACTGTACATTCATGACAGAATGAGAGTGAAAAAGGCCAATAACATCTAAATATCATGATGAAAATAGTTTTGGTCTTGTGACCTCTGGAAAAGATTTTTGGGGCCCACCAGAGGTTCCCAGACTATCTTCAAGAACTACTGCTTGAAAGAAAAGGACGTTTACAAGATTAGATAGCAATGCAACACACAGAACATGAGGTAGGGCGGTGCTTAGCAATGTTTCTGCCACAGAGATGTTGAGGTGGCCTGCTAACACATTTGATCTTCATTTTGGAGTCAAGACATTTCAGAAGCAATCAGTAACTTTTCCTTATGGGCCCTTTTATGTTAATTCAATATAGATATATTGGACATACCTATATCCAATCCATCAAAGTAGGGCTTATAATTTAGCCAAGCCCCAAGCTGGTTCTCAAAAATGGCTACAACCCTTGCAGCTTGCACAATGGGTAAGATTAGAATTTGGGCTTCTTGAAGCAAGTACAGGGATGATTTATATGGCATGGTAGGTAAGTTGGCATTAAAAAGGCAAGAATAATAAATTGAATAAATTCCTTCAACTGAAGAACCTGACCACATATCTAAAGAAGCACAATGAAGCAAAAAACATGAAGACAAATGTTGAATTACAATTACAGTACCTTAAAGATAAGGTAAAAGTTGAGAAGTGTTTATTAAATTTAAAAGAAGCTGTATTAAAAAAACAAAAACAGTAGGACTAGACATCTACTTCTTTTTTTTTTTTTTGAGGGCAGTATCACTGGCCCTCATATGTGGGACCTGAACCGGGGCCGCTGGCGTCCCAAGCCAGCGCTTAACCACCGCGCCACTCGACATCTACTTCTTTATAAAGAAAAATAGAGTAAGACTAGAAGAATTATTGAATAAGAAAAAATAAATTATACATTTGATTCCTTATATGTCTTCAGCAATCTTGAAAAAAAGTTAAAAACATATCACTGGCTTTGTATTTTTCAATTTTCAGCAAATATCAACGTGTCCTGAAAGAACGGATTTCTAGGGAAAGTCTACTAAAAACTAACATGAATTACTTGGCCCAAGTTCTTCTGTGCACTTAAATTTTGGATATATGTTTAGTAAGTTTTTATTCCTTTTAGTAAGAGCCTGAATGTATTAGAAAAATAAGCTGAACTTTGTATTCATGGTTTATGACTGAATAAATAACAAAAATCCTATGTTACTTTATGTCTCTTCTCTTTCCCAATTTTCATGATCTTCTTTCCTTAATACTTTTTTCCCTCTATAGCTCCATAATTTGAAAACCAGTGAGAAGAGAGAAACACATCAGACTAGACTTAGTCTCGTTATTAGCTTGCGTAACTCACTATACTTTTCCTTTATGGATTCACCATGTATTATTTTTGTTTTTGTTTTGTTTTTGAGGGCAGTGTCACTGACCCTCATATGTGGGACCAAACCGGGGCCGCTGGCTTCTCAAGCCAGTGCTTAACCACCGCACCACTCGGCCGGCCCTTCACCATGTATTATTTTTGTAATTATTTGATTGTTCTCTTTATAGAAGGGGATAGATAGTAAGCTCTTCAAAGACAGGAAATGAGGTTGCTTTGCTTGCAAAAGCAACAAATATTCCTAGTGCCTGACATATATTAGGTACTCAATAAATATCTGTTGAATAACACACATGTTAATTTGTTACCTGTTCACGTATTTTGGTCCTAAGAGGATTGTTTAAGACTTACCTTTAAGATAACTCCCCGATGGGAACTGTCTTTCTATATATGGAATCTTTATAAGAAAGAACTGCAAGTCTTAAATATCCACGCACCCATCCTTCCTATGAGTATTTTACGAATGAAATCACAAAGACAATAACATTAATACCTCTTGAGAACGGAGAAAATGAGATTAAGAAGTATAAATAACTATTGGTTTATTTAAAAAGGGGGCAAAACAGGGCCAGCCGAGTGGCACGGTGGTTAAGCACTGGCTTGGGAAGCCAGCGGCCCCCCTGGTTCGGGTACTACATATGAGGGCTAGTGACACTGCCCTCAAAAAAAAAAAAAAAAAAAAACGGGGGCGGGGGCAAACTTAAGCAACACAATGCTGAAGACCATTAAGATATATATCTTACCTTATATTTTTCATTAGCAAATAAAACTGAGGCTCTGTGAAATTTGCATAGAGGGTTCTTGGGATCAATAACAATGGCTTTGTTTAAAGTATCCAAAGCCTTCTCAGATTTTTTCAGTGCATGCTGAACCTGTAAGAAATAAAGACCCTATTAATGTCAACCTTCTGATATTTATGAAGCTGAGAACCAAATAATGTGACTCAAAATCAACATAAAGACAATAAAACTACTAGGGATAAGGTTGTATGGTCTCACTGGGTTGCCCAATGGGTTAAGTGGACTTAGTAATTGATTACCAAACTATCAATAGATTATCTCTAAAATCTCTTCCTACTCTAGTTCAAGCACTTCACTTTGAAGATGAGAATACTAAAGTCTAGAGATGGTAAATAACTTGCTCTGGGATCAGAACCTAGGTCCTCTAGAGCCCAATTCAACATTATGTACCCATAACGATAATCAAGATTTTATCTTTATTTTGTTTTTGTTTTTTTGTTTTGTTTTTGTTTTTTTTTGAGGGCAGTGTCACTGGCCCTCATATGTGGGACCCGAACCAGGGCCGCTGGCTTCCCAGGCCAGCGCTTAACCACCGCGCCACTCGGCCGGCCCAAGATTTTATCTTTAGAGAGGATATTTGGTTACTTTTAAGTCTAAAGGCAGGAAAAACCTTTGTTTTCCCCTCACAAGATAATGTTAGATAATACTAACATTTCAACAGGTCTGTTATGGTCCTCTAAGTATTAATTAGGATTTTCAAACATGTGTTCAAAAAAAACCCCTAGAGGATTTGGCTCTGAACTTTACTAACCTTGTTTCACTCAGAATATTTATACTTTTACATATTTTAGGAATTTGTTACAAAAATAATTCTGTTGTATATACTTGAAAACAATTGATCTATAATACTGGGAAGTAAATAATTTATTTTAAATAACTTAAAAAACAAACCAAGCCTCATTATTCATTCATTTGTATAAATTCATATTCTGCTGTGCTCCTCCTTGGATGAATTATATGTTAAAAATAAAGTAGAAAGAATATATGTGGCTGTGGAACTTTAACAAAAATCACTGTAATAAGAATATGATGGTAGGTACTGACAACATCTAGTTGTTAATTCATCTATGCAATAATTATTACATGTGGACAAATATGCTGCCCATAGGATTGAAACCCTAAATACTAGTGTCCTAAGAGAAAAGCATACTCTTATCTGAAAACTTCATCCAATAAATCACTCAAAATGTTAAAATGGTCTCTTCCACAATAACTTTAGAAGAAATCCTATTTTTAAAAAATGTCCAACTTTACTAAAGGGTATCAAGAGATACTCAAATTTGATTTTCTTAAGTGATGAAAAAAATAATTTAAAAAAAAAGATTTTATTAGGAAATTGGGGGTGAGGAACAGCACTGGGGAACCGGGGGAGGGGAACAGACAAGTTGCTGTCCTTTTGTTCTTCAGTCTAGTTGTGGAGGCCATTGCTTCACTGGCCCATGTTGGTATCATCATTGTGCTCTTCTCAGGTGAGGCAGATCAGTTGCCGGCCTCTGGACAGCTGCTCACAGCGGCTCTTGGCAGCTCATACCGGCTGCCGGCCACTCACTGTAGCCTATGGCAGCCCACTGCAGCATGGCTTACAGCTATGCAGTCCCCGGGGACTCACAGCAGTCCAGCTCCAGGTGGAGCTGTTGTTCACCATCTTAGCGGTAGAGGGCAGTGTCACTATCCCTCATATGTGGGATCCAAACTGGGGCTGCTGGTGTCCCAAGCCAGCTCTTAACCAATGCGCCACTTGGCCAGCCCCCCCAAAATAATTTTTAAGTCAATATATTTCCTCTAAATTTTTTTGTATAGTATCTAACTATAAAAGAAGTTACCATGTCAATTTTCTAAAAAATTGTAAAGAACTAAGTGGGGAGAGGGAATACTAGAAAAGGGTAAAGGGAGTCAAATATATGGTGATGGAAGGAGAACTGACTCAGGGTGGTGAACACACATTGTGATATACAGATGATGTATTACAGAATTGTACATTTGAAACCTATGCAATTTTACTAACCACTGTCACCCCAATAAATTTAATTAAAAATTTTTTAAAAACCCAAAAAGCTAGAATTCTTCCCCACAAATAAGTGGATAGTAAAATTCCAAATTACATTTAAAAAATATTAACATAGGGGGCCGGCCGAGTGGCACATTGGTTAAGCGCTGGTTTTGGGATGCCAGCGGCCCCGGTTCGGATCCCACATGAGGGCCAGTGATACTGCCCTCTACAGCTAACAACAGCTCCACCTGGAGCTGGGCTGTGCGAGCCCCAGTGATGGTCCAGTGATGGTGCAGCCCCTGCTGCAGTGGGGTGCCATAGGCTACAGTAAGTGGCCCGCAGCCAGCGTGAGCGGCCGGCAGCCAAGCGTGAGCTGCCAATAGCCGCGGTGAGCGACATCCAGAGGCGGGTCGACCAATCTGCCTCATTCGGGAAGAGCGCAATGATGATACCAACAGTGAAGCAACATCCTCCGCAACTAAACTGAAGAACAAAAAGACAGCAACTTGTTTGTTCCCCTTCCCCGATTCCCCAACGCTGTTCCCCTCCGCCAATTCCCCAATAAAATCTTTAAAAAAAAAAAAAATATTAACATAGGGCCAGGCGAGTGGTGCGTTGGTTAAGAGTTGGCTTGGGACGCCAGCGGCCCTGGTTCCGATACCACATATGAGGGCCAGTGACACTGCCCTCTACAGCTAAGATGGTGAACAACAGCTCCACCTGGAGCTGGCTGCTGTGAGTCCCTGGGGATGGCATAGCTACAGCCCCTGCTGCAGTGGGCTGCCATAGGCTACAGTGAGTGGCGGGAAGCCAGCATGAGCAGCGGGCAGCCGGCATGAGCTGCCAAGAGCTGCAGTGAGCGGCCATCCAGAGGCCAGCAACCGATCTGCCTCACCCGGAAAGAGTGCAATGATGATACCAACATAGGCCAGTGAAGCAATGTCCTCCACAACTAGACTGAAGAACAGAAGGACAGCAACTTGTCTGTTTCCCTTCCCCGATTCCCCAATGCTGTTCCCCTCTCCCAATTCCCCAATAAAATCTAAAAAAAAAAAAATTCACATAAAATTGGTGATTCATGTTGCCTTATAAGAATTTTAATTAGTTTTGACCTATATCACTCAGACGCTAAAACACAGGAAACCATTTGCCCTAAAATATTAATTGCTTGATTTAGGAGTTAATATTAACATGGCAAAGTGCTTTCAAAAATATGAAGTATCTCATCTGCGTCTTGTAACAACCCTTTGAGGTAGGCAAAGTGCTGCTATCTGTCATTCATAAAACGGCACTGAGAGATTCGGTGACATGCCCAAGAGAGAGGAGGCTATTCCAGCAATTTCTCTTTATGCCAATCAAAAAGATGGTATTTTTGGCTCTCAAAGAATCTAGGATATTGTTTCAAGAATAACAATATCAAAAAAAGCCTAATTCTCATTATAGCAATTAAGTCAACAATAAACACATTTCAAAAGGGAGATTAATTGAACAATATTCTGAAAGCTACTTACTACTCCAATGTGGCAAAGTAAAACTGAACTCTGAGGGTTGATATCAAGTGCTTTCTGGAAATGCATTTCTGCAAGGCTGAATTTTTCTTGCTTGTAATAAATCATTCCTAAACCATACCTGAAAGTATAAAAGTGTAATTTTAGGGATAAAAACTGTGGTGGCTCATTTAGTTCAACTAATAAAAAAAGCATATATATGCAATCTGGCATTTTAATAAACCAGTAGAAAAACAGAAAAATCATCAAAGCATTTTAGACAAGTCAAAACAAGTAAAAACAATGTATCAATCAATCCATCAAATAAAATTATGACAATGTGGGTAAAAAAGAAACCACATCTATAAACGCACCACTACAATCTAGATTTAATACTAATTTTTGGTTATTATGGGTGTGCCAATAACTTTGTTAAATTCTTTCTGTCAATTATCTCATTTAATCTTAGGAGAAACCAAGGAGATAAGTACTATTATCATTCACATTTTCAAATAAGTAAACAGAGTCCTCTCTTGGTTGTAACTAGACAATGATGATGGGTAATAAGCACCAAATGAATAAGAAAAGAAGCAAAATATACTATTTGCTTTGAGTGGTTTTATCATTATAAAGATGTAAGGGTGAAGAAATAGTATAAAAAGCTGTATACTAATAATGGTGAAGGTAGAGATAACAAAAGACTATTTACTTTGGAGGTGGAATAATAAATTTACTTAGTGTTTAGTTACTTATAGTTACCTAAATACGTCCAATTTTAATTCTTCTAGTAAAAGCCTGCCAATCTGAATATTTCTCTTTTTTCCAAATGAAACAATTATTTTTATAACAATTTTTGATATGACAGATTAAGAATGCAATTATTGCAATATAGCAGGACAAATACTACATATCTAAATAACACCACAAATCTTATTAAGAACCGAATTCTGAAAATATTACAGAGAACTTTACATTTATATGAAAAGGCAGTGTTAGCACTTATTAGGCCATCTTTCAGGCAATAGAACTACTTAGAAATGAGATAAAATTCACTGAAATACACACCTAAATAAAAAAGTATATTTTAGTAATCTAGTGCTTCAGATTTAGTGAGAAACAGAATGATAAAATCCAACTGCTATAATGATTCACCCAAAAGACAAAAAAAAGCACGTCTGACATAAAAACTTCAATACAGTTATGATACCAGAACAACACCTCTTGATATTGTAACTATTAAGTCAGTCAAGAAAAATACAAGAAAATGTCAGCAGTAAATATGTTGAGGCAGAAATAAGAACAAACTTTTTCATGGCTTCTTTGGTTGACAACATGAGCTAGGCAGTAACTTATTTGTCTACTTATGCATAGGTAGAAAAAAGTAGAGACATGACTTAATAAAGTGGAATACCTGAATTCTTAATAAACTTAATTAACTAGAACAAGTAGGACTTAATAAACTAGAACACTGCCAAAGAGCATGACTACTGGATAGTTTTCAGTGTTTATTTTCTATTATCCATTACGTGAATTACATTATTTCTTTTTACTTTCCAAACCACTTTTTATTCCAATCACCATTTTAGTGTTCTAAGAAAAAGTAACAAATCAAAGTAAGAAAACCAACTATTTGCAAAAGTTTGGTAGGAGAAAAGGTTGAAACTGTTGAGTATAAGGATCTGGTATTATCATTAGTTAATTTAAGAGTTTGTTAACGGTATAAATTTCACATAAAAACCACTTTGGTCAGAAGTTATCAACCAGTGTGTACTGATCTTAAGTATTAGTAATCAAATTCATGGCAACAAAAGATGTCTAACAAGAAAAATTATCAGCCCCATCAATAAGACATTGTCTGCAGTTCATTAGCACTTACCACGCATTATAATGTCTAGGATTGACTCGGATAGCATTTCGAAAACAAGCTAATGCTTTGTCTAATTCTTCAGTTAACACAAACTCATGCCCTAATAGAGTATAGGCATAAGCATAATTTGGATCAACCTGGATAGCTCTCTGGAAGAATTTAATTGCAATATCATGTTCCCGTTGTAAACTGAAACAGTTCCCTGCAGCACACCAGGCCTTAAAAAAAATGGAAACAAAAATCAAATGCACAATTAAAATTTTATTTTTTTCTAACAAAACTATATCTGGCTAAAATCAAGACTCAGATCTCGCTTAGAAAAGAAAGAAAAAAAATTAAGCTGTAACAGATACAGTTAATTCTCATTATTCATGGATTTTGTATTTGCAAAATGCCTACTTGCTAAAATTTATTTGTAAAACCCAAATCAATACTCACAGTGCTTTAGTGGTCATGGGTGGACTCAAAATATGAGTTGCCCAATAGGCACATTCTCTGTTGAGGTCAAAAAAGGCATCTCTGCCTCCTTTTCCCAGCAGGTCAGATGACCAGAGGCTAGAGACTGGAGGCAGGCAGGGTAGGGCAAGAAGCTCAGGTTCGGCGGACAGATGGACAGAATTTGAATCTGATTTCTGGTACCTATGTGTAGGGTGGCCTCTGGAAAGTCAGCTTAACACTTTGGAATACTTTCTCTTTTGTAAAATAAACATAATATACCAGGCTGTGTTCTTTTTAGGATTTAAGATTAAATCCTAAATCCTAGGTGTGTGCGTGTGTATTTTCCCTAAGAGCAATGGTTCAGTATTTGCTAATTCACTGGTCATGGAGACTACAGAATATTACTACCAAGAATAATAAGAATTGACTGTTTTAACTTCTAAGCTTAAATATGTTACAAAATACCACTAAATATTCTTGGGATACACTGAAATACAATTCTTACAGGATTGCAGCATGTAAATGGATTGTGCCTATGTCTTAAAATGACAATTAAAATTACTATTTTATTTCAATTTAAAATTAGAACTTTTCAATCTAAATAATTTCTGCTAGATGAACTCTAATCTTGGTGATAATAGCAATTTTAACAGAGACAAATCTTGATTAATATTGAATGAAATCTCTGCTTTGTGATTTTCCTATTTATGAATCTGTACTATCTATTTTAAAACTTTGTGTTCTTCTCTGAGTCCTGCCTATAGAGAAGGGTGTGGGTGATGCTAAACGGTGTTGGGATTATTTGGTTCATCTCCATTTGGTAAGGGTGATCAAAAGATAGCTACATAAGTAAAGCGTTTCAGTTAACATACCTCTGGTGAATTTTTATCCATGTCTGTTAGGTCTTTTGAAAGAACTGAAAGAGCAACGTCCTTTTGAAGATGCCAAAGTGTTGTAGAGTAGATCTCCATGCCTTCAACTCTGTAATTCTCAATTCTTCTAACCTCTGAAAATATTCTTTCAGCCTGAGAAACAAAAACTAGTAAGGGGAAAACAACTTGATACAATTCACATATCTACAGGGAAAGCACTGGGTACTCTTCTCATAGGACTTAAATGATGCCTGTTTCATGGTGTTTACGTGAATTAGTAATAATACAAGGCCAAATTGAGCAACCTTCCATGGTAGGTCAAATACTGATGTAATCATATTCACATTTAACTTAGTTTTCATACAGAAGTCATGGTAGAAACATAAATTCTGAAAACAAACTTTAAATTTCCACCAAAAAATAAAAAAAAAAGATTAGAGATCTACACGAAGTTCACAATTTAAAAAGGACAAGTTAATTAATTTAGTCTCAAAAAGCATATTTCCAAATTTTAATAATGGCTTTACAGAATAAAACTCTCAGGAAAGGCGAGAGGATGACTTCTGTAACATAAAACCTGACTTTTAGGGCCGGCCGAGTGGCTCAGTTGGTTAAGAGCTCGCTTAAGAGTGCGAGCTGAGCTCTGAGCAATGGCAGTTCGATGCCAGCCCGAGCTGAGCTGCCAACAGGTGGCAGGATGGCTCAGCTAAAAACAAAAACAAAAACAAGGGCTGGCCGAGTGGCGTGGTGGTTAAGCGCTGGCCTGGGAAGCCAGCGGCCCCGGTTCGGTCCCACATACAAGGGCCAGTGACACTGCCCTCAAAAACAAAAACAAAAACAAAAACAAACAAGCAAAAAAACAAACAAACCTGACTTTTATTAAGAGATTGAATTAAAAACTTTAGGGGAAAAACAGGTTCAGTTGGCCACCAACTCTATGGCATGTTGAGCACAAAATATACGCACCAATGTCATACCTGCCAGGAACTGTGGTCCCTATCTAGTAATTTCTCTTTCCTTTGCAGCACTCTCTTAACTCAAGGTCCCTTCGCAGCTATCACATCAAATTGTAATAAGGACACTGTGTCCTCGATTACATGAAATTTTCGTCATAGCATCCCTTAAGTTTATAAAATGTATTTATTAAATGCTAAAAATTCATCTAAGAACTCTGAATATTGTAGAAAGAATTTTGATTATAAATATCTATTACATGGTATATATTTTCAGATCCAACAAACTATAAATGTTCCACACAAGAATGTATGGATGGATGTGTTGGGTTCCCTACAAATCTATATCAACTAAACCCAAAGAATTTAAATTACTCACCTCTTCACACAAGGAAGAACTGTATTTATAAATTATATATATACAAAGAAAATAAATATAAAAACATTACATAATAAATATTGACCTTTTAGATCTACCCTCTCAAGCATAGACATTTTAATTAAATTTAAATTATCTGTACAAGGGCATAGATAACAGTGTTCTATACTTACTTGCATATACTCTGAAAGTTCAAAGTAGGCCCTTCCAATTTGGCACAGTACCCAACCAGTATTGTAGTGATGAGAAGGTAGATGGCTCAAGATATTTATAGCATCTTTGCAGTTGTATGAACACAAAGCTAAATAACCTTTCCCCATTTCACGAAGGAGGCTCATCAAACCTTCTGGGAGAAAACAACGTAGTAAACGAAGGAGAAAAACACAACCCAACAGTTTGGTTTTCTAGAAAGGCTAATTACAAAATAATTCATTAAAAATTCCAACATCTACCTAGGAAAAACTGAAAGAGCTTTAATGAACATAAGGAAATTTACTTAAAATAAGTGAATGAAATAAAACAAAATACAAAGACGATATTAAGCATTTAACAGACCTGCTGCTGCTTTCTGTAGATTAAATGCCTGGATTTGAGGTGTGATTGTGGAGATTTTTCCTTCTGAAATGATGGAAGAGTCCAATTTTGTAATTTCCAGGCTATCATTTATGTTTGGTTGAGTTATTCCTCCTTTATTAGTTTTACTTTTTGTTTTTCTGTTTGGGATTTTAGGTGGAAACTTCATTTTTAATTTTTTGCTATTCTCCTGTAAAAATGAGGAAAGCCCCACACTTGTTACACTCATGTATTTTAGACATTCTCCCAAACCCTTTCTCAAATATTAGATATAAATAAATGTACAATCTTGACTGATAACATATTTTTCTCAGGAGATATTTTTAAAAGTAAGTCTTCAAAGTCATTTAATTTTAAATGAAATAATTCTGAAAATAAATCATATTAACTAATTCGTATTTAGGGTAAATTAGCATTAAATATAATATTGCTCTTTTCTAAAAGTGTATCACTTTCATTTATTATTTAAAAATAAGAAAATAAAAGGATTCAATACTACCTAAAAGTCTCAGGGCATTATAAAACTGTTGATCTGTACATGTTTGAGTTAAAGATTGTCCATAAAATTTGTCAATGGAACCAAGAAAAGTTACCAGAGGCATGATGAGGCCCTCAACTGTGCAAAGAAATCAGAAAATTTCCATTTATTCTTTCCCCAATTTTCACCAATGATAACATCTGACATAACTATAGTACATTGTCCAATCCAGGAAAATGGAATTGGTACAATATTATCAACTAAACTACAGATGCTATTTGGATTTCATCAACTTTTATATGCATTTTTTTGTGTGCATAGTCCTATGAATTTTATCACATGTATGGATTTGTGTAATCAACTGCCACAATAAAGATACAGGGCTGTTTTACCAGAACACAGAGACAGTCCCTTGTGCTATACTGTCACAGTCACACTTCCCTCGAGTCTTAACTCCTAATAACCACTGATCTGCTCTTCATCACAATTTGTCATTTCAGCAATAATATAAAATATTTACTAAGGGCCCAAGAAAATTTACTAATGTTATAGATGTCCCTTCAAATTAAAAAAAAGAACATTAAAAATTTTTAAACAGTCACCTAATTTATTTATTAGAGATTGAGTCATTGATAAACAGAAACTTTAGAGGTGGAAGCATTATGCAAATGTGACATACAGAAATCTTTAAATTACCTTGGTTGTAGAACTGTCACTAGTAAAAAGTCGTGAACTTCTTCGAGGCAGTGCATTTGGGGGAGATGTGATAGTGGGGCTCAAAACCTGAGGTGTTGTACTAAAATAAAAATGATAAAAGTAGACTTTTTAAAAAACTCAGCTTATGACCATTAACTATTGCTTCAACTAAGGTATATTAAAAAATATGCATTCAACATGTTTACGCCCTAAAGTTGATGGGTTTGATCAGTACTTTTCTCATCCCTCTATGAACTCAGATTTTAAAACTATTCATGTTATCATAAAATAATCAAGATTATATCACAGATCTTCTCTCTATTTGAAATTGCTAATTTGAATTTAAAACAATCCACATGAAAACTCTGGGTCAAAAACGGTAAATACATCTAAAAAGTTTTCTCAAATTTAGCCCTCATTTACAAGTATAGCAAGTCAGAAAAAAAAGGAAGATAGTAGGGCATGGACAGTCTAAATGTAGAGATATTTCCCAACAAATACCACCAGAACAACTGATACTTGAGAATTTATTTCCCTGTAAATTCAAACCACCACATCAAGGTTAATAGAGTAAAAAGCACTCTTAACCACTTGGATACATTTGTTACTTTAAAGGCAAACCCTACAATACAAGAATTCCATCCTTAGAAGGCAAGCAAACTTAAAACCTAAAATTATTTAATTACAGGTAGGTAAGTCTATGGAGTAAACTGTTTACAGTTTATACAGTTTATGGGAAATCCTACTAGTTGCCTGAGTTTGAGTCAAAGAGGTTTCTGAAAAGAGATGCTGACCAGGTTGTCATTAATCTTTTCAAAAGACAGAAGAATCTCAATGCAGGGATTTCAGTAAATGAGATCATTTGGGTTGACCAACTGAATTTTTTAATTATAAAATTTTATTAAAGTAAGTCTTTTTTTTTTTTTTAAGATTTTTATTGGGGAATTGGGGGAGGATAACAGCATTGGGGAATCGGGGAAGGGGAACAGACAAGTTGCTGTCCTTTTATACTTCAGTCTATTTGTGGAGGACATCACTTCACTGGATCATGTTGGTATCATCATTGCGCTCTTCCCGGGTGAGGTAGTCACTCACTGGCCATTGGATGGCTGCTCACGGCGGCTCGAAAGAGCACACTAGCTGCCGGCCAGCCCCACTAAGGCCTATGCCGTCGCCGGCAACTCACAGCAGCCCAGCTCCAGGTTGAGCTGTTGTTCACCATCTTGCAGCATCACTGGCCCTCATGTGGGATTCAAATCGGAGCCCTGCTGCTCAAAGCTAGTGTCCCAAACTAACTCTTAACCAACGTGCCACTCAGCCGGCCCCGGGAGGGACTAATTTCATAGCATGGAGCAGCTCATATGGAGGCAACCCTGAGAAAGACACTGAGGCTACTTTAAACAGACAGAAGCCTGAATGAGGGCAACATAAATCTTGTGGAGATAGAAGTAAAAATGATTAAGAGGGTTCTGCAATTGAGGGGTTAAAGAAGACAAACTCTTCTTATATTTTTCATCAGATTTCTGTTAGTTCCAAAGGGCCATTTGACAAAAGAAAAAAAAAAAAAAAGTTAAAAGTCTGAAAGGCACCAGAAAAATGAAGCTGGATACTGAGTTTGAAACATTGGTTATATCATATGAGACATATGTGTGTATATATATTGGGTTGTCGGAAAAGTCATGACACATTTTTGCAATGAAAAACACAAAAAAATACGTCATGACTTTTCCGACAACCCAATACGTATTCTTATAAGTTGCTTCTGTTTAACGAGGAGTTTGACACTGAAAAGTGTATGCTCCAGAATCAGACTGCTGAGGTTTGAAATCAGGCTCTCCCTTTTACTAATGTGATTATGTGCTAGTTCTATTAAATATATTTTTTTAGGTTTTTATAAATAGCATCATTTTATGGCTTTGTAATAAAAAATGGAATGCCCTAGTAATTATAAATAATGCCTTGGAAAGTTATAGGAATGATTTTTAGAGGCTAGCATTATGTGGAGAAAATGATGATAAAAACTTTCTTGGGTGATTAGCTAAGAATACTATGCTATTCCAATCATTTCTGAAAAAACCACTTTCTAAATAAGAGAACAGATTTCTGCTGCCATTTATGAAGAAGTAATATGGACCAGATTTATTCTTTCATCTTAAACAAGTGTAACACTGAACAATGCACGAAACGATGTTTTTCAGACACTGGAGAGCAGGCAGCATGTGTCTGAGGCAAGTTCTGAGGATGCGGTACAGGGATGGAGAACACAAAACAGAGCTCAGTGGTCCTCCCTGTGTTGAGAAGAAAATGTGGAGAATTCAGGGAAGCCAAGGCAGCTAGAATTTGCAGATCAGAGTACCTGAAAGAAGAGAGCTACAAAGAGGGGAGCTCCGAAGATCTGCAGGAGTTGTCCCTACGGTCTTCAGTTGAAAACTGGCCAGTTTAAGCAACTGACTGTTGTATAATAGAGCAATTTGTCTGGTCTTTGTCCCACATTCTCAGGAAGAAGCCTCTAAATCCTAATCTCCCAAGTGATAGGAATGTTTTTATTATGCATGGTGGGTCCCTAGGCCTATACCTGAGTTTATGCTAATGAAGTGACTCATGGTGGACCCCCAGATAGTTTTAAGAGCAGGAGCTGGCCAAGTTGGAAATATCGACCATGTGATTAGAGGGTTGGGGCTTTCAATCATGTGATATCAGCCTGACAACCTCCAGAAGGAGAGGGGGGCAGGAGATTGAGCCCAATCATGTAGCCAATGATGCAATCTATCATGCCTACATAATGAAACCCCAGTATAAACTCTGAACATCAAAGCTTGGTTGAGCTTCCTGGTTGGTGAACATATCAATGTGCTGAGAGGGTGACACATCTTGATTCCACAGGGAGAGGACACCGAAGTTATGTGTTCAGGACCCTCCCATACCTTACCCTACGGATCTCGTTTCTCTGATCCTGCTTTGTATCTTTTAGAACAAAACTGTTAAGTATAGCCTAGATTCTGTGAGTTGTTCTAGCAAATTATTAAACCTAAGGGGGTAGCGGGAACCCTCAAATTTGTAGCCAGTTGGTCAGAGTGCGGGTGACCTGGGGAACCTCTGAATTTGCAACTGGCAAGTCAATGAGACTTGATGACAATCTGGCTGGGACTCTGGCCTCAGCCTGTAGAGTCAATGATTAAGTCTGGGTAGTTAGTATCAGAATTACTTTAAACTCTTGCGGTGAGGAAACTACCTGAATCTGGGGAAAGAACTACCAGGAATGAGCAGACAGAATAAGTCTTGGAGCTCACCTTGGGCTGGGAATAGTTCACATTTTCAATTAGCTAAAGAAACTTCATACTAGATAGGCCATTGAGTAGAGTAGTCAAAGGGGCAAAATTAGTCCAGACTAAAGGCTGCTCTTGCTTCACCTAACAAAATTTAAGAAGCAAAACCTAAAAGGATAAAACTGTTAACAAGTAACTTAACTGCATCCCAGAACAACGCTTAAATATACTCAAAAGAATACAAAAAAGTCCAGCACTCAACAATGTACAATTTCCAATAACTGGCATCCAATCAAATACCAGGCATACAAAGAAGCAGGATACCATAACCTATACAGAAGAGAAAAAACAATCAATAAAAAAATCATGTAGAAATGATAGAGTAAGGCTTAGTAGACAAGGTCATTAAAAAAACTATTATATTGGGCAGGCCGAGTGGCGCATTGGTTAAGCGCTGGTTTTGGGATGCCAGCGGCCCCGGTTCGGATCCCACATGAGGGCCAGTGACACTGCCCTCTACAGCTAACAACAGCTCCACCTGGAGCTGGGCTGTGCGAGCCCCGGTGATGGTGTGGGCTGCAGCCCCTGCTGCAGTGGGCTGCCATAGGCTACAGTGAGTGGCCCGCAGCCAGCGTGAGCGGCTGGCAGCCAGCGCGAGCTGCCAATAGCCGCGGTGAGCAACCATCCAGAGGCCAGTGACCCATCTGCCTCATCCGGGAAGAGCGCAATGACGATACCAACAGTGAAGCACATCCTCCGCAACTAAACTGAAGAACAAAAAGACAGCAACTTGTCTGTTGCCCTTCCCAGATTCCCCAACGCTGTTCCCCTCCGCCAATTCCCCAATAAAATCTTTTTATAAAAAACAAAAAACAAAAAAACAAAAAAAAAACAACAAAAAAAACCTGTTATAAATATATTCCATATGGTCAAAAAGGTAGAAGAAGGAATGGGCATGATAAGGACTGAACCAAATCAAACTTCTAAAGATAAAAGACAGAATGCCTGAGATAAAAATGATATACAAGTGTGTATATGTGTGTATTGAATGGGATTAATGGCAGATTAGACACTGCAAAAGAAAAGAAAAGTTAATTTCAAGGCATAGCAATAAACACTATCCAAAGTGAAACAGAGAGGAAAAAGACTGGAAATTAAAATGAGTACTGGTGAACTGTGGGACAATTTAAAATAGTCTAATATACAAATTCTTGGAGTCCCAGAAGGAGAAAGGACATGGACAGCAAAATTATATTAAAAAATAATGACAGAAATTAGCTATATTTGATGAGAACGATAAACTCAAAGATCCAAGAAGCTTAATTAATCTAAAGGCCAAAAAGGAAGAAAACTACACTAGAGCACAACATAATCAAATGGCTTAACATCAGTGACAGCAGATATCTTAAAACAGTCAGAGACAAGAGACATTACATATAGAGGAATAAAAATGAGGACAGCAGATTTCTTGTCAAAAACAATGCAAGCTAGAAGACAGTGCAGTAAAATCTTTATAAGGAAAAAAAAATCTGTCAGCTAGAATTCTATATCCAGTGAAAAATTCTTTCTAAGACTAAAAATAATGTTGGATGTCAACTGTAATTGAAAAACAAAAAAAAGTGAAATAAAAACTTTCTTCTAACATACAAATGCTCAAAAAATTCACTATCTGCAGACCTGGACTACAAGAAATGTTAAAAGAAGTCCTTCAAGATGAAGAAAAAGGATACCAAATTGAAATTTGGATCTACAGAAAGAAATAAAGAGCACCAAAAATTGTAAATATGTGAGTAAATATAAAATAAGACTTTTTCTTATTCAAAAAAACTCTAGGGCTGGCCGAGTGGCGCGGTGGTTAAGCGCTGGCTTGGGAAGGCAATGGCCCCGGTTTGGGTCCCATATATGAGGGCCAGTGACACTGCCCTCAAAAAAAAAAAACACCTCTATATAACTAAGGCAGAAACTACAACAATGCACTATGTGATTTACAACATGTAGAAGTAAACTATATGACACCTATAGCATAAAGACTAACAGAGGAGCATAAAAATATACTGTAATAAGGTTTTATGCTATACATGACTTGGTATATTATTACTAGAAGGTAGACTTTTACATAATTTAAAATGTATGCTATATAGGGCTGGCCGAGTGGCGCGGTGGTTAAGCGCTGCAGCGGCCCTGGTTCAGTCCCACATATGAGGGCCAGTGACACTGCCCTCAAAAAACAAACAAACAAACAAAAAAAATGTATGCTACAAACCCTGAAACAACCTCTAAAAATAAAGAGTAACTGGTAATAAAGTAATATTATGGTTTGAATTGTAATCTCCCAGAAAGGTGTGCTGAATTCCTAACCGCTAATATCTGTGAATGTGACCTGATTTGGAAATGGGGTCTTTGTAGCTAAGATGAGGTCATTAGGGTAGGCCCTAATTCAATATTACTGATGTCCTTAAAAGAAGAGAGAAATTTGGATACAGAGACACACAGGGAAGATAGTCACGTGGGACGAAGGCAGATCCTGAACTACACTATCGCAAACTAAGGAATGCCAAGGACTACTAGAAGCTGAAAGAGAAAAGGAAGGATCCTCATCTAGAGGCTTCAGAAGTTGCAAGGCCTCATCAACGCCTTAATTTTGGATTATAGTGCCTAGAACTGTGAGTGAATAAATTTGTTGTTTTTAAGCCATCCAGTTTGTGGAACTTTGTTACAGTAGCTGTATGAAACTTATACAGGCAATAAAGGAGATAAAATAGAATCAATAATACAAAGAACACAAAATTATTAACAGTTGATGCTCATAATGAACATACTATTTGTTTAGTTTTAAGTGAAATGTATAACAAATTGTTTATCTAGTCTTTAGGATTAGCATATACTCAGCCAGAATAATGTTATTCTGCAAGGGGCCTCGGGTTCCTTCTTGTAACTGAGCCCCAAACAATCACTTTCCTTTGTTTTCGAGCTGGCACTCATGATGACACTTACCATGCTGGCGTTTTAGATATACTGAAGCCTGTTACACAGTCAAGGTATATGCACATGTGTGTTTTAAGACTTAATGGTACATGTTCACTATTTTAGGAGGAGATAGTTATATCTTTCTTTTAAAATATTAGCTACAATTTATTTTTGAGTCCTTGAACAGGAAAAGAAATCCCATTTAACACCGTTGCTGTGTGGAAATGGATTCATTATTTGAAGATTTATTAGAAGAGTAATTTTATGATCTGTTTATAGAAATGTATAATAGGTGAAGGGGAGAATGAAACCTATCTGTACTTGACCAATGGAGATGGTCATGTAAATTAGAAAATTATTTTGGAGGAGTGTTCAGAATACCCAGTTTAAACTAATTCATGAGAGTAAAATAAAAAGGTATTTTAGCTAATTCTTGTCTTGATTTGCATTCTAATACACAACTAAAAGTTACACTAGTGTTTTCAGCAAGTTAGAAATTTCAAATGTGACATATTCAAAATTTATAATAGTTATTCTAGAATTCTTGAGAGTCAAAACCTGCCTAAGTTGAAGTTGAAGTATAATCATAACCACATTATAGCAGGAAAAGTGGAACAATATCAAATAATGACACCATAATAAATACCTTGTTTGTGGGCCAGAACTTTGTGTTTGTGCAACAAGAACTGGAGTTACCTCTCGGCTATTTCCGCTCTGTGAGAAGACAGACTTCGTTCCAGTTTGGCCGATTCTGGCAACAGACTGTAAAACACAAAAAGTCTAAGGTTTGTGAATTATAAACTGCAATGTAAATGATAAAAGACACCATGATGCTCCCATCTACACTGTCCCTAATGAAAGCTTTCATAATACTGTCATCTGAAAACACAAACTATTAATGTCATTACTTATGTCACATTAGAAAGAACATCAGCCTATTTCCACATTTTAACCTCAGTATTTTTATCTTTAGCCTATCCTTTCATCTTTCTTTTCAGTTTTTAAGGAAAGGCTCAAAATGCCTGGAAGCCATTTATTACATATCTTTTCCAGTTGGGGCTAAGTGCTAAAGAATTTTAAGACGGCTACAGTCTTAAGATTTATGATCTAATTTAGTACACATAAAAAGTAATAATACAGTTAAGATTTTATATTCCTTCTTTGCCATTTAGTAAAAACAGTTCTATACAGGTATCCCCCACTTTTTGAAAGTTCGTGTTTCACTATTTTGCATTTACAAAAGACCTACATTAGGACCTGTTTTCAATAACCAAGAGAAACCTGAAGAGAATTTTCCCTTTTATGACAATAGTGAAAAGCAAAACTAGCGTTCAGCGTTGCTTTGCAGTGAGCTGTTAGAGAAGCATCAGGAGCCCCTGGCAGCGAGAATGGCACCAGCAAGCTCCTTTCCTGGGAACTACACTCAGTATATTTCAACACTGAGCTGCCAGAGCTTTGACCTGTGTGTGAGTATCTGTGCAGTATCTCAGTTTATTTTGTGCATCTGTTAGCAATATGTGCACTAAAGTATCAAAGGAGTCTAAGAGAGCTCCTAAGGATGTTATGCTTAGCGAAAAACTGGATGTAATTAAGAGTTTCAATCCTGGTGAATAAAATAAAGATATTGTGCGTGCGTTGAATTTTGGGTCTGGGAATGCTCAAAATTTTTCCATATAAATTAATGGTAACTGCATTATTGTTTTAAGCCATTTTGGCTTACAAAGGTTTTATGAATGCTTTATTTTTGGATAGCAGGGGAAACCTATGTCTGAGTAGATTTATAAAGGAATCATCCAATTATTTCCCGAATTCTAAGGCTATTGCATTTAGAGTTAATGTTTCTTTCTGGTGTATTTAATCTTGCATTAACTATTCTCTGCTCCCTTGGAGGGGGAAGTAAAAAACCTTTAGTGATATTTAAAATTTTTTTACTATGAGATAATTTTCTTCAAAACTTAACTACTATTTTGGTAGCCACTACACATAATTCTCAAACTGCACATTACAAATAATCACTAATTATCACTTTCTCACTGGAGATGAAAGCTTTATTTTGGTCTTTCCCACATTCATCATCACTGATCATCCTCTCCTTTTTGAAACTTTGTATAACTTCCAAAATAGTACAGTATTTTTAATGTTTGTCTTACTGCTTGATTTGCTGGCCCCTCTTCCTTCCATTAATGTGCTCCTTAGCAATTCTCTCTTTCCCTAGGAGAGCCCAGCCATTTTACCAGTTTTAATTATTATTTCTACCACCAGGCAATATTCTTTCCTCTGTAACTATCCACTGAATATTTTCATCTAGTCTACCCCCACCTCAAAATAAAACTTTATACTCCTTCCTCCTCCTCCTCCTCCTCCTCCATTCACCCAAGGGACAAAACTTTGTCAATTCTGGTCCTTCCTTATTTAACAATTACTGTGTGCTGCACTCACTACTTGGTTTGATATTTTTAGTTGATGCTGCATGCGGATCTACAGATTTAGCTTTTCTAAGACTGTCTTGCAATAGGGTAACAAGAGAACAGAAGCATAGGGGATGAGACAACAAGTGGCTTTTATTATCTGGACACTGAAATCATATACCTCTTCACTGCCTAACTTGTCCTTGATTGCAATGGCTTGCCTGGTTTTGCTAACTACCATGCTACTATGCCTTCTCATAACCAATAAATTAATTAACACAATTATATTTTACTCTCATTAACAACACAACAGCAGATAGTTGCCAACTTTTAGAAATCACATTTAAAATTATCCATACATAACTACTTTGCAGTCCGCTATTCTACTACTCTTGGAGTTCCTATTATTACTCATTAAGGAGCTAAAATAGAAAAACATTTTTATAGACCCTAAGGAAGTTCAGGAGTAAAAGAATAAAACCAAGAGGAAACATGTCTCTAGGAGAGTAAAGGGTCTAGAAGAGTAAAGAGAGTATTAGTCATTCACACACTAACTAGTCTGACTTATTAGCCTCCTTTTCTTAAACATCTATTAAGCACGGCAATTGGCATTGTCCACACATAACCTAATTTAATTCTCACAGAAGATATCCTGCACCACAGATATCTTTTAAACAAATGGCACTTTGGCCTTGACTGCCATCGACCTTTATAAAAGAACATAAAGAGGGTCTCAAAACTTGTTACAGTATTTACTGTAAGAATATTGTCAAATATTTTTCACATTTTACATTGTCAAATATTACACATTTACTATAAACTTACTACACATCTATGAGGATCCTCCATAAGAATTTTATTATGCAAGTCAATCTTTTTTTCATTTTAATGTTAGTATAACTAAAAAACAAAAGGTGGGCACAAGTAAAAACTACTGCAGGTATAATTTCTTATTTATACTCCAAGTGACAGAAACAACCTGAATTTCATAAAAAAAAAAAAAAAAAAAGGAAATTAAAAGTAAAAATCTGACCATGCTTTATGCTGAAATAAACTCTACTTGTGAGTTATCATCCTATGCGGCTGTGTCTCCAACTCTAACCAGGAGGCCACGCGAATGACAGCCTTCTTTCATTCAGTCAAAAACTCTAAGGCAGCAACAATTGTATCAAGTTAGAGTGTCTCTGAAATTGCTTTTAACAGGTTGGAATTTTAAATGAATTTCTTTCATCAAAATTGTATTTTACATTAAAAATACCTTTTTTGAAGGGGCTCCGGTGGGTGGCACGTCAATTACAGAAGATGTATTAGTGTAGTTTTGTAAATAGGATCCATCTCCAGGACTTGGGGTTTCTAATGGCAAAATCCCAAAACTGAGAAGAGGTTGAAATCAAGGTGTCAAAAAGTCATCAAGGCATATATAAAGCAGCAGTATACTTAAATTAGAAGGTCTAAAAGGAAGAGAATGGCAAATCAGTCTTGGGGGCAATGAGGATCTAAGGGGCAGATTACAAATAAGCTGTGATGTAGACTATTCCACCCACCATAACTAAACTTAAAAAACAAGACTAAACTGAGCAACAAGTACTGATCTCAGGAGGTTTACTAGAAATACAGAAGAGTGGCTTTGTAAAAGCTAGGTTCCAAATGATCAAATGACTTCAAATTCTTGGAATTTAGACACTATTACACAGAAAGAGTCTCTAGAGACCACTGAATCCATTTGTGGATCAAGGAGTTGTCATCTCATGGTTATGCTATTTTATTAGCTTCCTGGCTCTGGGACCCAATTCATACATAGTTTGTTTCAGCGTATAATTTTTTATTTTGATAATTTTGGATATGTATCCTCTGGGCTGGGTTCCTATATTTACACATACATACACATCTAATAATTTTGACAGAATAGTTCATATTGATTGGTGTTATTCCTTCCTCTATGTTTTAGAAAACAGCCCTTTAACAATAACCACTGCTATCACTCTGATTATATCATAGGCATTCCAACATTTCAAGAGGTTCACTGCTATTCACTGATGCACAGCCATAAAGACAATGTTTTTAAATGCAAACACTAGCTGAATAAAGCATATTTAAGAGTTTTAAATTTTCTCCAATATTTAATATTAATTTTTTAATCACAGGCACTGTATTTTTTTTAGTTCATTTTCTGTAAACAGAATAGATCCACTATTGACTTATTAAACACCTCTATTTCCATGATTTAGAAGTTGTTGTTCATATTAACTTATATTATTAATAATGCGAGTTATTATAATATCATTTAATATTACAGCATATTTTAAACTATCTTTTGCTTGTCTTACCTGGGGGTTAATGGGCTAAGAGCAGCTGGTCCTCCTAATAAGCTTCGACCAGTTTTTGGTTTATTTTGAACCTGTTTAGATAATATAGAAGTTCCTGTTCCAAGAGGGACAGTATCTGGTGAAATTACAGCGGAATCAATATAAGACACTGAGGAATCTGTATTCAAGGAATACTTTGAATTGGAAGATTCTAAATTCAGTCTGTTTAATTCCTGAAACAGAAAATTTCTACCATGTCATTTACAATACATTATTTAGTTCAGATCATTCTTTTTTGTTTTCATAATATTTTGAACACTAGCATATGATACACTTACAATTGTGTCCTGGGGTGTTTCTGTAAGAACTGTCTCAGGCTGTCTGTGAGATAAATTATGATTAGATACTACTGTTGTGCAAGAGTTAGGCAGACAGTTGCTAAAGTTCTGTAAAGATGTTAATTTAAACGTTTGGTCAGGATCTGGCTTTTCACCTGTGAAGAGAAAGAAAAAAAGCTCTGAGGAAATGAGGATTTTTTTTCCCCCCCAGGTACGCATAAATCAGTGGAAATAAGCCCTTAACCAGAGTTTTAAAGTTCTCCTGGTCTGTTTCAGCCAATCAAATTTACCTCCCAAAAGCCCACCCATCAATTTATTGCAAAAATTTACCGCTAAGATAAAGCTGTAAATTTAGGAAGTAAACTAAACTGCAATGACATTGATTTTAAATATAGTAAAGCAGAGGAAAATGCAGATTTCTTTGTTTGTTTTAAAGCAGAAAACAAAGGTCATTTTGCTCAAGGTAAGGAGTGAGGGTAGAGAGTTGAAACCCACTGGATATTACAATCAAGTTTTAAGCACTTCCATGTATAGGGACATGACAATGTTTTAAAATGATCCTTCATGCATCCCAGGGCATATATACTGAAATACTCTCGCCCCATATTTTCCAGGTCTTATTTATGTAACAGTTTCAGCTTTGGGCATGCTATTCATTTCTTTTCTTATCCGAAAAGCTATTTTGGCTAGTGTTATAATACAACTCATTCTAGAAGACAAAAGAAAGGCCACATTATTCCTGAAACATATCTGCCTTATTTCTTGTTCTCAATTTTAACAACCCTTAGCTTTGAAAAATATTTTTCTTGTGGATAACTTGTATCACTTTTCAAAAACTAAGCAGGGGGTAAAAAGGAAGAGAAAATGCGGAAACTCTCCCCCAGCCACCTCTACAAACCTACCTATTTCACATAATGATTCAAAGGGGGACCAGAGGAAAGGATTTAAACTAAGGCTCTTTTGGTAACATTCTGATCCTTTGGCAAGCCGATCTGTCTTGCTGTAAAGACAAACAAATAGATTAGACAAGCTACAAAACTCAAAATGTTTACCATAAAGAAATTTTTGGTACAGAAATAGGTAAGTCTTGTATAAAGTTCTGAGAATACTCTTCTTGATGTTTCTATATCGTCAATTTCCCCTTACCATTCTCCAATCGCTTATTTAGGGCAGTTCAAGTCAAAAGTCAGATGAAACCAAACAGAACGTGAACTGAAAGGAATGCTAACAAAACACGCTATCATTGCCTTCTTGAACATTACAATGCTTTAAATTTACTGTCAGATACTAGAATTACTGAAGGAGATATGAAAAACATCCAAATATTTTGGTCGTATTCTTAATTTTTGATATAATATCTCAATGGTTGTTTTGAAAGTGACTTAAATGCTTTGAATGTAGCATATTTATACGATCAGGTTTTTTAACAAAGTAGAGGTGGTAGCTCTTAAAAAAGAAAAAATCTGTTTCTTTATAAATCGGGTGTATAAAAGCTTACATTTATCCCCGCAACCCTATGTACTTGAAACATTTTGGAAATTAATATTAGACCAGCACTGTTACCTCCCTAACTTTTAAATCGGAGGGAGGATTGGGTTAAGGGTTAGTTAGACTCATTGATGCTTTCAGGTAGAAAATACTAATCACCTGGTCTGAGGTTGAAATTCCTTCTTGTCTAATGGAAAAAGATTAAGATACAGCAATTCTTCCAAAACTCTAAGGTTTCATAAAGGACCAGATGGCATCTAACTAAGCTTTTCAAGAGAACCCTCAAGTATCAGCTAAAACATATAATCTATTTATGTGCTGTCAGTGTAATCTCAGAGAAATGTAAAGATGACCCCCTTGGGGAACTAGATATTAGTTTGCCTCGTTTTGAAATTTTACAAGTGAGTAGAAACTAGAATAAATTATGTATTAAAGAAAGTACCACCAGTTGAAGGTTATCTAGCTCCTCACACTTGCCTAATTTGACCCAATAAACACCCGGACAGAGGATGCAGGGGCAAGTGACAGACTTCAGAAAATACAAGTCTATGCTTCGGACCATTAGATGGAATTTGTTAAAGGAAAAATAATTGTCACAAGAATTATGTAATCATTTACCATGGATTGAGGGGTAACCGAAGAATAGGAAATGAAGAAAAGACATAAAAGCATTATTTTTCAAAGTAACAGGAGTAGAAAGTGACAAGGCCAGGAAACTTTTAGCGTAAGGCCAGGAAAAAGAAAATACAGTGAAATCTCAATGTCTGAGGATTATCCTAATTTTCCAAGAGTTCTTATTGCTTCTCACCTGAAGTAATTCATGTTAATAGTCCCCTCATCTCTTTTGCAATTGATTATAAGCTTTCTGCAGACAGGAAATTAGGTCTTTCTCAATTTTATGTTAACTCTTTCCTGTTTTCAAGTAGCATCACCCCCTTGCTTTGCTTGCACAATATAACATAAAACAGAAACTTTTATTAATAATTTTTAAAGTTGCAATGAATAGGCTGTATGAATTATTTAAAGGCCAGGAAAGTGGCAGATAAACTGATTTAAGCAAAGACAAAATAATCTATTCATGGAAAAATATTCTGGAAAAGTAACAGGTGATCCTTTGTGTTGAAACTCCTTTACTCCAGTATTATTTAAACTTATCTTTTATTTATTTATTTATTTTTCTTTTTAGAGGGCAGTGTCACTGGCCCTCATCTGTGGGATCCGAACCAGGGCCACTGGCGTCCCAAGCCAGCAATTAACCATCACACCACTCGGCTGGCCCTACTTTTATTTTAATGAAAGGAAAATTCTTTTAAACTTTGGTAAATTGGCAAGGCTAATTTTTATAAGCCATGATCTGATTAACAGGCTATATAATAGAGGAAATTTAAAACAAAATTAGTGTTTTCTAAGAAGAGATTAGATACACACGCACACATATAGACACACAGAGAGAAAGATATACATATATATATATAAATAATATAAGAGCTAACTGGGGAAGAAGACGGGTATGGAATTATACTGAAACTTGCCTTCAAGACTCTAAGGAGTAGCAGTGATATTCAATATTAGAAAAAAAACCTTCACTCTTTTCTTCTTTTTCCTCAGTGGGTCACATGAAGATGTTCTCCTCAAATACGGTAAAAACTCCACATGCATACTCAATTGTTAGCTAGTACTGCTGTAGCTATCTATCATCATGAAGATGAAGTGGATACTCAAAAATGGGATCAGCATCTCTACTATGTTACAGGCTTAACAAGATCATGGAACTAGAAGACTGTGTACCACTCAGTCAAGTGCTATTTGATAAACACAGATCAACATAGGTTTTAAAAAATACAAAGCATTCTAGGATTGGAAACAATTTTTTTGTAGTTCGAATGATTACTTACCAATATACATGTCCCAACAAGGAAAGAGTAAAGCAAGCTGAATCACCAAACTCAGTAACAATATCATCATGGCTTTTCTGTTTATTAAACACTCCACCAGATAAGATCTGTTCCCCTTCTGCAAGCCTTTAAAACACAAATTTACAGATTAAAAAGTCAATATAAAAATCCCTGAGTTCATTACCTACGTACCGCTAACTAGAGAGATGAAGTAAAAAGTTCACGGTACCTTTAGAATACCAATAAACCTGTATTTAGAAATCATTTGCGAGACTGGAAATTTATGATCTTAAAATACCAGTCTTGCCTTTAAAAATAGAATCAGTTAAATTTAGTCTCTGTATATACAAATCTCGTCTAAACAACACACACATTACTCATGTCAAAAGAAATGGAAGACCATTATACTGGCGGAAAAATATGAATGGTTTTTCATTAACAGATGTGGTGACCCTTCTTAGTTCTATAATTCCTTGAAATAAAAATTTGCAAGCAAATTAAATAAGACTAACATATTTTAATTAAAAATTGCATACTTAAGGCCCCAGTCATTTTTAGGTTTATAAATGAAACCTGAATAGCACTTCATCTCTTTTGATTTGTCAATTACATTATTAATTATATTCCCCAAACTGTTTTTCATATCCCAGTGGCAATATTGTAGTTGCCTATTTTTGCTGTCTAATCCCTTCCCCTTCTCCCTCATCCCCATCCCCCTCCCAATTAGCAACCATGATTTTTTCCTCTATATCTATGAGACATGATTTGTCAATTACAGAAAAATCACAAATATTCCCTAAAGAAAAAAAAAGTGCCTGATTTCAGTATATATTTTTAGCATATCAGTTTATAAAGGTTTGTTTTTTGAAGTTCTTTCCAATTATGCACAAACTCTCAAGTACGTTTACACATAAAAGGTAATATCTAAAGTTCTGTTACTGTCAGTGAGATTTTTAAAAAAACTATAATATTTGTAAGTGGGATTTGAATATTTAATGTAAGTAGTGGCTTAAGAAGCTGGTAAATTAAATAAACAGATTAAAGAATTTAACATCAGAATCTTTGGAATTAAGTTATTTAATAACAAATGGTCAGAAACTTTATAGATATAGTAGCTAGCTTTAATTTAAAAGTCATCAATTAGACACTGGACAAATAAAATATTTATTAAATTATGAAGACTTTATGAAGCTTATTTGTATCCTTTCACTGCAAATTTACAAACCAAATCAATCAGCATTTAATCCATCAAAAGATTTTAATCAAAATCTCTACTACCAAAAAAGGGGAAAAAGGGAATCAGGCAGAGTTTAATCCATCAAAAGATTTTAAGCAAAATTCTACAATATAAATAGGAACGAAATTAGAAAAGATTTTTAAAAACTTACTTGCTGAGATCAACACAACATTTCGCAAGCAGGTATTTACATTGTGGTGTTGTACAGCTGTGTCCTTTCAAGAGTCGATACGCTTTATATGCCTTTCCTGAGCGGTAATAGCAGGTTGCCAATAAAAACAAGGCTTCTTCTGAGTGTACTGAGGACACACATGGGAAAAAAAAAAGGGCTATTATTCAGTAGGCTGAATGGCAATCATGGTTTATCTGGCAATAAACAAGTTTAGCAACAAAAAATTTAAGCATGTTATTTAATTTAAAACATTAACCCAATTTTGAATTAAGGAGAAATACTGATAAAAAAATTAGTTCCCGGGGCCGGCTGAGTGGCGCATTGGTGAAGAGCTGGTTTTGGGATGCCAGCGGCCCCGGTTCGGATCCCACATATGAAGGCCAGTGATACTGCCCTCCACAGCTAACAACAACTCCACCTGGAGCTGGGCTGTGCAAGCCCTGGCGGTGGTGTAGGCTGCAGCCCCTGCTGCAGTGGGCTGCCATAGGCTACAGTGAGTGGCCCGCAGCCAGCGTGAGCGGCTGGCGGTCAGCATGAGCTGCCAATAGCCACGGTGAGCGATCATCCAGAGGCCGGCGACTGATCTGCCTCATCTGGGAAGAACCCAATGACGATACCAACATGGGCCAGTGAAACAACGTCCTCCGCAACTAGACTGAAGAACAAAAGGACAGCAACTTGTCTGTTCCCCTTCCCTGATTCCCCAACGCTGTTCCTTTCCCCCCAATTCCCCAATAAAAATCTTTAAAATAATAATAATAATAATGCAGTGTATTTAAAAAAAAAAAAAATTAGTTCCCTGAGTCCTGATTATCTTCTTCCTACAAGGAACCAAGGGGATCCAGTGAAGACAATCATGGTATTCTCTGTAAATCCTTAAGAAAAGCAAACGCGCACAAGATACGCAGCGTCTTGTATGTATGTACACACACACACACACACACCTTTAAACAAACTACCAGTAAAGCATCCTATTTTTATGTAATATTTTTTCTAATAGACCCTTTGAGAGGAAAGAAGTGAAATTTCATTAGAGAGGGAAACTCAGGGTTATAAATTAACAATCTGAAATAATTTCTACGTTGAAAAAGGACAGATTAAAAAAATTTCTAATATACACTATTTATATTCAATATAAGATTTTAAAAACTTCAAAACTGTGAATACCCACATCATTTAAACATTCCAACGACAGACTTGACACCTGCACATTTACAATAATTAAACTGTTCTCCAATGGCAAGAGCTAAACAATTCATCAACCTGTCCCTTATCTTCACATTAGGAAATATCCTTTCATTTTAGTTAATAAAATATGGCATTTTTTCTTTTTTTTTGGGCCAGCCGAGTGGCCCGGTGGTTGGGCGCTGGCTTGGGAGGCCAGCGGCCCCGGTTCGGGTCCACATGTGAGGGCCAGTGACACTACTCTCAAAATAAAATAAAATGTGGCATTTTTTCCCTTATTTAACTCTCAAACTGACCATCATCTCAATTCTATCCTGACCATCTACCAACCAATCCAGATGAGCATTACAGTACTAATACTAATACAGTAGTATTAGTGCTTTATAAGCAAAAAAAATGAATGAGGAGTTCTACTGCAGTGGGAATAAATGGTTCATTTCACTGAACTACAGATACTAATTCACATGAATTAGAAAATGTGATTACTTCTAGATTTTGCAAAGGCCTAGTTTCTTGTCACCTTCAAAAGCTATTGGTGATACGAATAAGCAATGGCTCCCAAAAACTAATTTAACTTTCAGCCATAACAATGTTTTACCAAATGTTTTCTTTAAAAACCGTTGATTATGTTTAGGTCCATATTTTACTGCAGTAAAAATTCCCTAATAACACACAGATGGCAAATACTCTCTCTCTCTCTTTCTGTGCATGTGTGTGTGAGAGAGAGACTTTAGTGTCATACTGCAGTTATCTTTTGAAGTGTAATAATTTAAAAACTATATGTTCAAATGGGATTATGAATTAGAGGTTTATGCAAACTTTAAGATTAATGAAACAGATGATGTAAATCCATAATAACTTGAAGGGTTGTGAAAAACATGGAGAGATATAGGTGGTTTCTGAGGCTCCCCATACATAACCTGACAGCCCCAACACAACTAGTGAGCCAACATTAAGCAGCTATAATAAATCTAGAGTATTGACAAATAGATTTCCTCTGAAGTAGTAACTCCAACTGACTGACAGAGGCTGCCTCAAGTACTAAATTCAGAAAAATTCAAAAGCTGATAATGGCTTAGCTAGTAAGTGTGCAGAGATCAAAATAACAGGATCTTGGAAACTACAGTTACAGAGGTCTATATGACATTTATTTACCATCCTTTAACTAGAGCCTTAATTAAAATATGTGATGGAGAATTATAAAGTTCATAGTACATTGTATAATCAGGAATAAAATAAGCATTGACTCCATGAAGTCACTTTTAAAGTAATATTGAGAAATCAATCATGTTCTAGTTAAATTATGGTACATCCATATGATAAAACACTTTACAGTTATCAAAAACAAACAAACAAACAAACAAAAAACAAAAGAAAAAACTGATGGAAAGTTTTCCAGAATACATTGTTAAGTAAAAAACAAACAAGAAGTTACAGAACAATATTGAAGCTCCTCTTCTTACAAACAGGTTAGGCTTTAAAAGTTGAAAGATCATTTAACATACGAGAAAGTCTGAAATAATTAGGGGGTTTAAGCTCTCTTCCTCCAGATACATTACCATCAAAGAGGAAGGCGAGTCTTGCAGTGCTCTCCAGCCAGATAGACCTACCTCTTCTGCATGTTGACTTACACTCTAAATGAGCAGCCTTTTCCAAAATGGACCAGTTTCGGCAAGCCTGCAGTTTATTGAGGTGAGTGTCCTTTATCTAGCCTTGATAAACTCTACAAATACCACAGAGAATTCCTTAGATGTTAGCGTTCTGCTTGCTGTGCCGTCACAAACGCTGACATTGTAAATAATCAAAGGGCATGGAAACTATGGAATCAGCTATGGTTTGTAATATATCCTTCATCTTGATTATCTTTTAAGTTGTTTCATCAACTATAGGCATGACAGCACATGGATCAGAATACTAACTCTAGAGCCAAACTGCTTGGGGACAGATTTCCAACACCACCACTGATTAGCTATGTGACTTAGGGCAAGTGAACTTCTCTGATCTTGCGTTTTCTCATCTGTAAAATAGGGCACAGTGATCCCTAGCTCTAAGGGTTGCTGTTAGTATTAAATGAGTTAATATTTGTAGAGTACTTAGAATAGTGCTTGACACAGAGTAAGAACTATATGTGCTATTACTTAATTATTAGCCTTCTCCTAAATTTATAATACCTGAATAGTTACCTGATATTAATGTGGGGTATACACATGTGACACTGAGCCACATAAATAACTAAAGTAAATTCCATTTCACCATTAACTTTTTTTGGGGGGGGGAGGCTGGCTTTTTCAATGGCTTCGGTGCTGTATTTTTCATGTTGTGTGACTTGTTCCGTCTTTCAGAGTCATTTCTGTTGTTGAACACTTCATCTACTTATACAACCTGAGTATTTTAAAACTATGCCCTGGGCCGACAGAGTGGCGCGGTGGTTAATAGCTGGCTTGGGACGCCAGCGGCCCCAGTTTGGAGCCCACATATGAGGGCCAGTGACACTGCCCTCTAAAAAAAAAAAAAAAAAAACCAACTATGCCCTGTTTTCATTTTCTCTGTATTTGTTTACATTCTAAACTCCAGTACTAACTGGTTTTGAAATGCTATGAAACCCTGCTTGGAGTACATACAGCATGGATAAGAGGGCTGGAGGAAATTTAAAAAGACTCCTCAGTGTTTGAGGGGGGAAGTGGCAATACATGAGGAGAAAGCAGATGGCCAGGCTGCAGGGCTTTGCAAGTTATGGAAAGATTTAGGGATAGGTCCTTACAGTAGTGAGACATCTCTGAAGGAAGGGCTTTAAAGAGAAAAGTAAGGAGAATGGGTTGATTTGGGAGGGGGAAAGAGACAAAGGAAGGGTAAGGACGGAAAAATCAGTGAGGAAGCTTTTCTAGTGAGACAGTGGTGTCTCAGATTAGGGCCGGGCCATGAATCCAGCTTTGAACGCACTGAGTTTGATGGGGTGACGCTTGTGTGAAACATCTAAGTTAGTGCACTGAAATTGCTGAGTCTTAGAAAACTCATTGGGACTCAATGAAAAAATTCATTGGGAAGACCAGAGTCTTAATTTACTAACACATAATAAAAAGGAAAACTATGATGATTAAAAAAACAGCATTATCTTTATCTTTTTCACTGGCAAGCATTTAACTATGGCAGTAAGAGGATAGGCCGATGGGCCAGACATCCTTCCAATCCTCCCACATGACAAAGGGACTTGAATTTCTAGCAACAAGATATATTTATCAAGTTTTCCACCAATAATGGCCTAAAAATGATACATTATACCACGTTTTTCATAGCATTATGGACATTTCCCCTCAATGATGACCTTAACACAACCAGGTAAATAATTTTTTTTAATGTTGCCATTTGTAGTCACTCATTTCTGAGTTAGGGCTTTCAATATCATGACTAAATCAGAGAAGAGAAACAGATGCTGAATCTTTTACTCTCAATTCTCCTCAACTGAGTCCAATTGACTGAAATCTATATACCCGATGCAATTTCTACATCTGGCCCATTAATCATTAAGACAGGTAGAAAACTGGTGAACATTTTAACTTAAAATGTACTCATACTGAAAAATAAACATTTTGTATGGTAGCATGCAAAATTTATATTAAAATAAAACACTAGATTTCAAGCAATTTTGAGCTTTAGACTAGGACCCTCAAAATAACTTAGGGAATGCATGTTGACGCAATGCCTTTGGCTCTTTCTTTTTCCTTTTCCTTCAGCAGATACAATTGCCAGTCCCATATGGTCTTTATAGATAGCAATTTTCATCTCTTCCTAGGGGCCCTGAGCATTTTCTTATTTTTAAAGAATGCACATAAAACCTATGTCTGGTTAATTTTCTTTTTTGTTTTAAATTTTTTTTATTGGGGAACAGCCATGGTCATTGGCTACACATTGCTTTCATGCTACAATGGCATAGTTGACTCTTTTAGGGAGGGCAGAGCTCACAGTGGCTCATGCGGGGATCAAACTGGCAACCTTTGTGTTATCAGCACCATGCTCTAACCAGCTGAGCTAACCAGTCACCCCAAATTTTTCTCAATATAAATAAATTTATTATCATTATCTCTCTCTCTCCCTCCCTCCCTTCCTCCCCCCCCACACACACACCCCAGGACCTATCATGTCAGTTGTATTAATGTATTCTTTGCCCATATCATCTAAGACTATTTCTACCCATTTTTACTCATTCATAACAGTTCATAACAGTTAAATATATATAATTACAATTTAAAAAACTTAGAAAATGTTAGAAGTACTACATGCCATCTACCAGAATAAGAGGGAAAGCTTTGAATCTGTGTCCTGTCCAATAGTTAATCAATCAGGAATGGAGAAAAGCCTTGGTCCAGGAGATCAGGTGCTGGCAGTATGAAGGGCAGATGCTTACAATGGCAGACGGAGATGGGGGAAGGAGATGATAAGATTAGGACAGTTTTTCCAAACAGCAAGTCTCAACTCACTAGTGGATTGTGGGGTCAATTTATTGGGTATCGACCTGCACTAAAACAACAAACACTAAAATAGAAAGTATCAGAGTGCATGATATATAATAACAGCAAAAAAAAAAAACCCAAAAAATCCAAAGAGCCGCTGTATTAGGACATATGCTATGCGTGATGAGGGGCAAGAGGGAACTTGTAAAGGACTTCCTACATACCAGAAACTACAGTAGGTTATATTTAGTTCTTAAAATTATCTTGTTAAATAGGTTATTTCTCTTCTCATTTTAAAAATGAGAAAAATTGGGCTCGGAATAACTTCTTTACCAAGACCAAGTGGCTAATGAATAAGTTTTCTCTTACACCACCAGCTTACACCACAGTCTTAGGTAGGCTATCTATAAACTCTTAGAAGAAAGACAAATGAGTGACAAGGAACTAGGGAAACTGAGAAATCATTTCAAGAATTTGACTCACAGAGGATTCCACCCATCAACTTTCTTAGCTTCATGCCTGCTAGACATCTTTCTCTAAAACAAAGGAGCTACTGCTAGTAGAATAGGAGGCCACTGAGCAAGGGGACAAATAGGTTATATCCAGCACACCAACTCTGGTCAACTAAGTGTCAGCCAGCAGTACTGTGTGGACAAAAATTCTAAGGCAGGTTCAGTGGGAGTGAGTACTGTGATGTCGAATAATAAAACAGAGGAGTGGCGTGTACAGAGGGGACCAAAAAAATGTACACACGTTTTAAAAAAAGGAAAAAACTTGCCAGCCGAGTGGCGTGGTGGTTAAGCACTGGCTTCGGAAGCCAGCGGCCCCGGTTCGGGTCCCACCTCTGAGGGACAGTGACACCGCCCTCAAAAAAAAATAAATAAAAAAGGAAAAAACTGGGCCGGCAGAGAGGCGCGGTGGTTAAGAGCTGGCCTGGGACACCAGCGGCCCTGGTTCAGATTCCACACATGAGGGCCAGTGACACTGCCCTCAAAAATAAATAAATAAATAAATAAATAAATAAATAAATAAATAAATAAATAAATAACTGAAAAACAAACAAAAATAAAAAAGGAAAAAAACTGCATTAAAATCCTAATACTCAATATATACTGATAACAAAACATGAATACAAGTCACGTGTGTACATTTTTTTGGCACCCCTAGTATTTGCTACCCTCAGAGAAGTGGAGTCAGATCTACCACTTACGGCTTGTGAACAGTGGTCTTAGTTTCTTCATTTCTAAAATAGCAATAGCAGTGTCTATTTTATAGGATTATTGAAGACTAAGTAACGAATTAATATTAATAAGTATCTAGAATACCTGATACACAGTAAGTAATCAATAAATGGCAGAAGTTCTTGTTCCTACTTCGTTTAAACTGTAAAATCTTCCCTCATGGAAATATAAAGTGGTTAATTTCTATATTGAGAAAAACTAACACTGAGCAACTTCCCAAGTATTAAGCACTTTATCAGACACAGATAGAAAGTGGACTAAACAGCTTTATGTGGATTAATCTGGATCCTGCCCCAAATCTAAGGGAAAACTGTCTGAACCTGAAACCACTAATTTACAATCTTTTGGAGCCTAACTATAATAAACTAGAAACTGACTATCTTTAATAAACAAATTAAAAACGAAAGTAGTATAAGACAGCAAAACATGAGGGTTGCCTAGGTATCAATGAAAATATATGTAAGTAGATTATTCATAATAAATTGTTCTTTTACATAATAAAACAGAGTAGGGTAATCTACTGTATTATTTTCTCTCACTCTTCTAAATTTTTCATTGGGACCTCAGACTCCTGCTCATCTTCCCCACTTTCCTAATTGCACTCCCAGTCTCCGCTGAGAACCTGACAGCTCTCTCAAAGGGATGCTGATTCCCTCATATCCCACTTATATCACCGTCAAGGTAAGGCTGGTTTCTTCCTTGCGTCTCAAAACTCTTTCCAAACATTACTCTTGCCCTTTTTTGAAATCCCCTGTTCCTGAGGTTCATTCTTTCTCATAACTCTCAGCTATGTAATTCAGCACATTCTGCTTCATTAAACAAAAGAATTTTGCACACCTGGTTCACAATCTTCCTCTCTTATACTATTCCCACACATCTCCCAATTCAACCTCACCTGGACTTCCAGTCCCTCTCTCTATCCTCTTATTTACCAATCCCATTCTGTGTTAACTTTCCCATATAGCTTATATTTCCTGGTCCACATCTTGTCTATTCTTTTTTTTTTTTTTTGAGAGCAGTGTCACTGGCCCTCATATGTGGGACCTGAACCGGGGCCGCTGGCCTCCCAAGCCAGCGCTTAACCACTGTGCCAATCAGCCGGCCCATTGTCTATTCTTTATGTTCTTTCTTATTCCTTATCCTTTTGTGACACATGCCTAGCAAACTCCTAGTATCTACCTCCTTGTGCTTTTAGTTAGGTTATGAAACAATTACTACTAGAGTGAAATCATACAACTGTGCAGAAAGGTTCCACTATCAGTTCATGCAGGAGCACACAAAATACACAAAATACAGCTCATCTACAACCATAAAAAATAAAATTCTTGGCAAGTAATCCAATGGGAGCTTACACTAAAAGTAGGAAAATTAAACACTAACTGAGTAAAAAGAATGTAGCACTGTTTCTGGCTGGGAAGGCGATACATAGTATGGTGTCAATACTTCCTAAATCAATTTATAGACTTGTATGGTTACAGGTCAGCATTGATCAAAATATTTGTGACATTTCAAAGCAAAAATAAAATACACATGGAAATATGAAAGGGTAAAGACTTCTTACTAAAGAATGAATTGGAAAGGAAAAAAAATATGATGGGAGAAGAGATAGACCTTATTAAATACCAAAAGACAATATAAAGAGTTAATTATAGGGCGGGATGAGTGGCGCATTGGTTAAGAGCAGGCATGGGACGCCAGCTCTGAGCAGCAGGGCCGGGGTTCAGATCCCACACATGAGGGCCAGTGACACTACCCTCTTACAGCTAAGACGGTGAACAACAGCTCCACCTGGAGCTGGGCTGCTGTGAATCCTCGGGAAAGCATAGCTGTAGCCCCTGTTGCAGTGGGCTGCCACAGGCTACAGTGAGTGGCCGGCAGCCAGCGCAAGCGGCTGGCAGCCAGTGTGAGCTGCCAAGAGCCACTGTGAACAGCTGTCCAGAGGCTGGCAACCAATCTGCTTCACCCAGGAAGAGCGCAATGATAATACCAACATGGGCCAGTGAAGCAAAGTCCTCCACAACTAGACTGAAGAACAAAAAGGATAGCAACTTGTCTTTTCCCCTCCCTCAATTCTCCAATAAAATCTTTAAAAAAAAAAAAAAAAAAAAAAAAGAGTTAATTATGAAATAGAATGATACTGGGTTAAAAATAGTAAATTAACTAATGGAAGAGAGGAGAGATACTGGAGACAGCAAAACATTTTTCAAAAATATAATATAAAATTATAATATAAAATACCAAGTGGGAGAGGAAAAAAAGCATTATTTAATAAATAATATTGAACTAAATTAAGTAATAATACTATGATAAATACTTTAAACCTTTTAAACTACCAAGCATCATATATTTATTGTAGTTATAGAAAGATGACAATATTCCAGCTATTGAAGCAATATGAGAACGTATAAATGACAAAGCTGATGAGTTCAACTACACAAAAATTTTAAATATCAGAAAAATAAAAATAAATAGAATTAAGATTAAAAAGCAACAATCTGGGGGCAAATATGTAATAAAAATATAGCTCACAGAATAGGAAAAATTTAAATCAAATGTTTGAGAAAATACCCATAATCTCTCATAGTTATAAAAATGCAAGACAAAATACCTCACAATTCCTAAGTGAGCAAAAATATATTAAAACGGTCAAATCTGATGCTGACAGGACTCTGAAGGAAGCCTTACACTGTTGATGACACCCTAGATTATTACACCTCTCAGGTGGGTTATTAACTGGGCAAAAAGTGATTTGTTGTAGAATTAATCCCACTGTTTGACTTGTAAATTCCATCTCACAGTATATAATTGAAGGAAATGACTTTTAAAAAAACGCTGGGCCGGCCGAGTGGCGCGGTGGTTGGGAGCTGGCTTGGGATGCCAGTGGCCCTGGTTCAGATCCCACATATGAGGGCCAGTGACACTGCCCTCAACAACAAAAAAAAAAACCCTAAAAAAACAACAACAAAAAACAACGCTGTACTGGCTCTTGCACTGGACCCAGACTGGACGCGGGATTAGACAGCAGCAGGGCATGGTCCTGAGATCAGAAGTGATCTATCTAATGCATCGAAGTATTCACAGAACGACAGCCAGAATGAAAAAAACAAGGAAACATGTCCCAAGTAAAAGATCAGAAGAAAACTCTAGAAATGGAACTAAATGAAACAGGTATCCAAACTTTCAGAGACAGAGTTTAGAACACTGATGATAAGAATGTTTAAGAAACTTAGCGAGGACATAAAGAAGGATAGGGAAACCGTAAAAAACAACCTGTTAGAACTAAAGAATACAATAACTGAAATGAAGAACACACTCGAAGGAATCACCAGTAGAATAGATGAAGCAGAGGAGTGGATCAGCGAATTAGAAGACAAAATAGCAGAAATCACCCAGCTGGAACAACAAAAAGAAAAAAGAATAAAAAAAGAATGAAAATAGTTTAAGAGGCCTCTGGGACAACATGAAACACAACAACCTTCGTGTCATAGGAATACCAGAAGGAGAAGAGAAGAAGCAAGGGATTGAGAATGTATTTAAAGAAATAATGACTGAAAACTTCCCTACCATGGTGAAGGAAATCGACATACAAGCCCAGGATGTATAGAGAGTTCCAAACAGGCTGAATCCAAACAGGTCCACACCAAGACACATCCTAGTTAAAATGGCAAAGGTTAAAGACAGAGACAGAATCCTAAAAGAAGCAAGAGAAAGACAGCAGGTTACATACAAAGGAACTCCTATAAGACTAACAGCTGACTTTTCTTCAGAAACTCTGCAGGCCAGAAGGGAATGGCAGGAGATATTCAAAGTGACACAAAATAAAGGCCTACAACCAAGATTGCTCTACCCAGCACTGCTATCACTTAAAATTGAAGGAGAGATAAAGAGCTTCTCAGAAAAGAATAAGCTTAAGGAGTTCATTACCACCAAGCCAGCATTGCAGGAAATGTTAAAAGAGCTTTTTTAAACAGAAGAAAGGGGAAAACAAGCTAACCCAGGAAGACAAGAAATACAAATAACAAAATGGCAATAAATATACACCTATCAGTATTTACTTTAAATGTGAATAGGCTAAATGCTCCAATCAAAAGACACAGAGTGGCTGAGTGGATAAGAAAATAGGATCCATGCATATGCTGTCTACAAGAGACTCATCTCAGATCAAAAGACACACACAGACTGAAAGTAAAGGGATGGAATAAGATATTTCATGCAAATGGAAATGAGAAAAAAGCTGGAGTAGCAATACTTATTTCGGACAAAATAGACTTTAAAATGAAGACTACAATAAAAGACAAAGAAGGGCACTACATAATAATAAAGGGATCAATTCAACAAGAGGACATAACCCTAGTAAACATCTCTGCACCCAATATAGGAGCTTCTAAATATATAAAACAGATTCTGACAGACATAAAGGCAGAGATCAACAGTAATACTATCAAAGTAGGGGACTTCAACACCCCATTGTCACCAATGGACAGATCCTCCAGACAGAAAATCAACACGGACATAGTGGCCTTAAATGACACTTTAGGCCAGCTGGATTTAATTGATATTTTTAGAGCATTTCACCCCAAAGCTACAGAATATACATTCTTCTCAAGTGCACATGGAACATTCTCCAAGATAGACCACATGTTAGGCCACAAAACAAGTCTCAACAAATTTAAGAAGACTGAAATCATATCAAGTGTCTTCTCTGACCACAATGCTATGAAACTAGAAATCAATTATAAGAAAAAATCTGGAAAGCTTACAAATACATGGAGGCTAAATAACATGCTACTATATAGTGAGTGGGTCAAAAATGAGATCAAGGAGGAAATCAAAAGATACCTCGAGACAAACGAAAATGAAAACACCACAACCCCAAATCTCTGGGATGCAGCGAAAGCAGTCCTAAGAGGGAAGTTCATAGCAGTGCAGGCCTACCTAAAGAAGGAAGAAAAATCTCAAATCAACAGACTCTCTTTACACCTAAGAGAACTCGAAAAAAAAAACCGCAAAACAAGCCTCAAGGGAGTATAAGGAAGGAAACAAAGACCAAAGCAGGAATAAATGAAATAGAGAACAAAAAAAAAAACAATACAAAAGATCAATGAAACCAAGAGTTGGTTTTTTGAAAAGATAAACAAAATCGACAAACCCTTAGCACGACTAACCAAGAAAAAGAGAGAGAGGACCCAAATTAATAAAATCAGAAATGAAAGAGAAGTGACAACAGATACCACAGAAATACAGAAAATTTTAAGAAAATACTATGAGCAACTATATGCTAACAAATTCGACAATCTAGAAGAAATGGATAAATTTCTAGAAGCTTACAATCTACCAAGTCTGAACCAAAAGAAACAGAAAATCTGAACAGACTGATTACTGCCAAAGAAATTGAATCAGTAATCAACAATCTTCCAACAAACAAAAGCCCTGGACCAGATGGCTACACAGGTGAATTTTAAAAAACATTCAAAAAAGAATTAGTACCTATTCTCCTCAAACTATTCCAAAAAAATACAGAAGGAGGGAAGGCTCCCAAACTCTTTCTATGAAGCCACTATCACCCTGATTCCTAAGTCAGACAAAGATATTACAAAAAAGGAAAACTACAGGCCAATATCCCTAATGAACATAGATGCAAAAATTCTCCACAAAATACTAGCAAACCGAATTCAGCATCTCATTAAAAAGATCATACACCATGATCAAGTGGGATTCATTCCTGGTATGCAAGGCTGGTTCAATATCCGCAAACCAATTAACGTAATACATCTCATTAACAAAATGAAAAATAAAAATCATATGATCGTATCAATAGATGCAGAAAAGGCATTTGACAAAATCCAGCAGCCATTTATGATAAAGACTCAACAAAGTGGGAATAGTGGGATCATATCTCAATATAATAAAGGCCATATATGATAAGCCCACAGCAAACATCGTACTCAATGGGGAAAGGCTGAAAGCTTTCCCCTTAAGATCAGGAACAAGACAAGGCTGCCTGCTTTCACCACTACTATTTAACATAGTTCTGGAATTTCTAGCCACAGCAATCAGACAAGAAAATGAAATAAAAGGCATCCATCCAAATTGGAAAAGAGGAAGTAAAATTTATATGCAGATGACATGATATGCAGATGACATGATACTATATATAGAGAATCCCAAAGACTCCACCAAAAAACTGCTAGAACTGATACACGAATTTGGTAAGGTAGCAGGATACAAAATTAATATTCAGAAATCAGTGGCATTTCTATACACCAATAATAAACTATCAGAAGAAGAAATCAGGGAATCAATCCCTTTTACAATTGCTTCAAAAACAATAAAATATCTAGGTATCAATTTAACTAAAGAAGTAAAAGACCTGTACTCAGAAAATTATGAGACACTGACGAGAGAAATCAAAGAAGATACAAATAAATGGAAATACATACCATGCTCATGGATAGGAAGAATATAGTTAAAATGTCAATACTACCTAAAGCAATATATAGATTCAATGCAATTCCAATCAAATTACCAAGGACATTTTTCTCAGAAATAGAACATAGAATCCTAAAATTTATATGGAGCCACAAAAGACCCTGAATAGCTACGGCAATGTTGAGAAATAAGAACAAAGTGGGAGGTATCACACTACCTGACATCAAAACATACTACAAGGCCACAGTAATCAAAACTGTATGGTATTGGCGTAAAAACAGACACATAGACCAATGGAATAGAATAGAGAGCCCAAGAATAAACCCATCTATATACGGTCATTTAATCTATGACAATGGAAGCAAGAATTTACACTGGAGTACAGATAGTCTATTTAATAAATGGTGCTGGGACAATTGGACTGACACGTGCATAAAAATGAAAATAGACCACCTACTTACACCATATACGAGAACAAACTTAAAATGGATTAAAGACTTAAATGTAAGACCTGAAACTATAAAACTCCTAGAAGAAAATATAGGGAGTAAGTTTGCAGACATTACCCTGAGTAATATTTTTACTGATATATCTCCTCGGGTTAGGGAAATAAAAGAAAAAATGAACTTACGGGATTACATCAAACTTAAAAGTTTTTTCACAGCAAAGGAAATCATCAATAAAACAAAAAGGCAGCCTACTAAATGGGAGAAGATATTTGCCAATGATATATCTGATAAGGGGTTAATATCCAAAATTTATAAAGTACTCATGAAACTCAACACCAAAAAAACAAACAACCCAATTAAAAAATGGGCAAAGGATATGAAGAGGCATTTCTCTAAAGAGGACATACAGATGGCCAACAGGCATATGAAAAAATGTTCAACCTCACTAATCATCAGAGAAATGCAAATAAAAAAACACAATGAGATACCACCTCACTCCGGTCAGAATGGCTATCATTAATAAATCAACAAACAACAAGTGCTGGCGAGGGTGTGGAGAAAAGGGAACCCTGTGGCACTGTTGGTGGGACTGCAGATTGGTGCAGCCATTATGGAAATCAGTATGGAGGTATCTCAAAAAACTGGAAATGGAACTACTGTATGACCCAGCAATTCCACTCTTGGGTTTCTACCCAGAAGAATCCAAGACGTTATTTCGAAAAAATATATACACCCCTATGTTTATTGCAGAGCTATTTACAATAGCCAAGACTTGGAAACAACCGAAATGCCCATTGGTAGATGACTGGATTAAGAAACTGCGTTACATTTATACAATGGAATATCACTCTGCCATAAAGAAGAATGAAATCATACCATTTGCAAAGATATGATGGACCTAGAGACTATTATGTTAAGTGAAATGTCAGTCGGAGAAAGACAAATACCATATGATCTCATTTATATGTGGAATCTGAAAAACTGAATGAACGAGCGAAGTAAACGGAAACAGTCTCATAGATATAGAGGAAAAACTGATGGTTGCTAGTTGGGAGCGGGGTGGGGGGATGAGGGAGAAGGGGAAAGGATTAGACAGCATAAATAGGTAACTACAATATTGCCACAGGGATATGAAAGACAGTTCGGGGAATATAATAATGTTGTAAATATTTTGTGGGGTGTCAGATGGTCACATGTCTTGGTAGGGAGACCACTTCATGGATGGAGTAGAGGCTTGATCACTGCACTGTATACCTGAAACTGATGTTGTATAATATCGTATGCCAACTGTAACTGAATATATAGATAGTCATGGGATGTGGAGTAAAGGGAGTCAAAGGAATTGTAATAGATATGTATGATATGGGGGGAGGAGTGAGGTGGCGAACTGGGGGAGGGGGGTTGTCACTTTGAGGGGTAAAAAGTATAACTATTGCATTGTGCTGTACACCTGAAACTAATTTAAAAAAAAAAAAATGTTTACTTCAGAATAAAAGAATTTTTAAAAAAGGAAAAAGCAAAACAAAATGCTGTACTTAATTATCTATATTAGCATCTTAAAAAATTAAAATAATCAGTGACAGAAATAAAACACACATTACTAGCAGTTTATTGTGTATTTTATTACCATGCCAAAAGGTTGTGCCAAGTGCTTTTAAATACATTATCTCATTTAATTCTTCAATAGCATGAGGCAATTATTATTAACTTTATTTCATTGATGAGAAATCTGAAATTCTCAGACTTAAGTAACTTGCCCAAGGTATACAACTGCACATTTAAGTGACGGGGTTAGGGTCTGTGCGAAGGCCACAGAATATAGATTCTGCTCTAATAAAAAAAAAAAAAAAAAAAAAAAGTGGGAAAAAACACCTAAAGATCGAAAAAGATTACGTAAAACATTGTGTAAAACCTGAAGCAACTCTATGCAGTTATTAAAAGTAGCCTATACGGGAACTACACAGCACAGGAAGTTTTTATGAATTAATGTGAATCATAAAGAAAAAAACGTAATGCTCAGAATCTCTGTACAGTCATAAAAAGTGATGGAATTCATACATTTATTCATGTGTGGTTCTACAGAAATGAATGCATTACAAACCTTCTGCATACAGTCGTTCTGCGAGGAAAACTGCATCTCGGTAAGCGTAGTGGTTTAGTGCTTGCCATATAGCAGCCTGCAAATGGAGGAAAAGAACATAAATGCACACACATATAGAGGTGACAGCAACTCCTAGCGCAGAGCCTTGCATATGATCTTCAAATCAATGTCTCTAATTTAAGCAATAAACCCTCGATGCCCACAGTGCAAACTCCAAAGTGTGTTAGATAAGGCTCTTCACATATCTGAACTTACTCACTGGACTTTTAGACCTCTGTGCCTTTTTAACTTCCTTCTCCTTCACTGGGGAATGTGGGGTTCCTCAGCAACCTCTCCTTACAAATTGTTCATCCTAAAGGCCCAGCTTAAATAACATCTGCTTCACAAAGCTTTCCTGGCTGATCTCTAGGCGTTTTTCTGGGGGGGTAAACATACCTCTTCTGGTACGAGAACTCATATTGCAGTTATTCATTTGCAGGTCTGCCTACCCCACTAAACTATATTGCTCTAAACTTACAGCAGTGGTTTTCAACAATTTCTCATAACACTCATGAGGGAGATGTTCAAATGTATGTCATCCTCCCACAAAAACTTCCCCACTGTATGCCCTTAATGCCACCCTATTCTCACCCACTCAAGGAAGCATACTGAAATATGCTTCCTTAAAAATATGCTTTCAAAAAAGCATACTGAAATGAGTAAAGCTATCATAGGGATAACCTTTAATATATTTGAATATTTTTTTCTTTTTTAGAGTTATGAAACATTAAGTACCCATATATATCACATAGAACATTTTAAATAACAATGAACAAAAACAATGAGACCCATGTACTCCCTATCCAGCTCAAGAAATAAAATATTACCAATATCTTTAAAGCCCATTATGTACTCCTCATCTGTCACATAACCTCTCTCTGATTTAAAGAGGAAACCACTACCTTGGATTTTGTTAATCTTTTTTGGTTTTCTTCACAAGCTTTTTTTTTTTCTTTTTGAGTGTCACTGGCTCTTATATGTGGGACCGAACCAGGGCTGCTGGCTCTTCACAAGTTTTATACATTTGTATCTATCATGTTTTTGTTTTGTTTTTTAAAGATTTTATTGGGGAATTGGGGAAGGGGAACAGACAAGTTGCTGTCTTTTTGTTCTTCAGTCTAGTTGTGGAGGATGTTGCTTCACTGGCCCATGTTGGTATCATCATTGCGCTCTTCCAGGATGAGGCAGATCGGTCGCTGGCCTCTGGATGTCGCTCGCTCACCGCAGCTATTGGCAGTTCACGCTGGCTGCCGGCCACTCACTGTAGCCTATGGCAGCCCCAGCCTACACCTTCGCCAGGGCTCGCACAGCCCAGCTCCAGGTGGAGCTATTGTTAGCTGTGGAGGGCAGTGTCAGCAACCCTCATATGTGGGATCCGAACCGGGGCCGCTGGCATCCCAAAACCAGCTCTTAACCACTGCGCCACTCGGCCGGCCCTGTATCTATCATCTTTAAGCAATGTAACATTTAGTTTTCTGTTTTGATTTTAAATAAATACAATCCTATTATATGTATTCTCCTATGATTTGCTTTTGTAACCCAATATTATGTTCTGAAAATTCATCCTCAATGATGTGTGAAGCTGGAGTTCATTCATTTTGATACCTGAATAAATAAATATTTCCACTGTATAAATATACCAAAATGTATTTTACTCATTTTACAGCATACGAACATTTAGGTTATTTCTAGTTTGGGGCTTTTTTTTTTTTCAGTTATAATAATGCTGCAACAAAAACTCTTATATTCGTCTCTTGGGGTACACGTTTAAGAATCTAAGTTAGAAAGGGCTGGCCAAGTGGCGCAGTGGTTAAGCCCTCGCTTAGGAAACCAGTTGCCCTGGTTCGGGTCCCACATATGAGGGCAAGTGACACTGCCCTCAAAAAAAAAAAAAAATCTCTCTAAGTTAGAATATGTACTTAAGAATAAAATTACTGGATTGTTGAGCATACACATGTACATCTTTACTGGGTAATGTCAAATTATTTCCTGAAACTGCTGGTTTATGTGTCATACATTTTCTGTTCAGTGATTTGCCTTCTTACTGTTTTACCCAGAATTTTTAGGAGCACGAAACCAGAGGTTTCTTTTAATTTTTGGTGTATCATGTAAATTATGTATACGTAAATTATGTGTTTATATATATTTATGTTTTACCAAGCTTTTTTTCTTTTTTAAAGATTTTATTGGGGAATTGGGGGAGGGGAACAGTATTGGGGAACCCAGGACTGAGCATTTTTAAGAGCACTAAACCAGAGGAGTTTCTTTTAATATCTGGGTTTCTTATAAACTTTAGTCTGTCATAAGATATGAAAGTCTCCAATTAATTAAAAAAAAAATCATTCATAAGCTTACATTATTTTTAGTAACTATTTTTGAGATATCTCACAACTGATCATGATACAATGATTTTTATTTTTAGCATGTACACCAGCTCATGCTTTGTTGAATGATTTCATAGTTACATTAAACCAGTAAGATCTGATTATCTAATGAAGATCACTAGCTAACATTACAAATCTAGATTACTTTGTGATTAATACACCTTGGATATAGTAAAGTTCAAATATTTGAATGAACAAGCAAATGTTTAATAATATTGCTATGAATATCAATTGTAATTTTTAAAATTAAAAGTGCTAACAGTACTTCATGACTTAGCCCAGGGGTATATTTTTCTATTTCCTCAAGAAATACATGGTAAAGTAACTTCATTTGGGATCTCTAGAGCCTCCTGTTTACTTAAACTTATTATCTATATAGTATTTTACAATGTCTCAGAGATGTCTTATCTGACCATTCCCATCCAGATCCAAGGGATACGAAGAAGGTGAGAATTTAAAATTAACTTTTAAGTAAACTAGACGACCACAGGCAGCATTTTTTTTCTCCAATGTTAGTGTTCTTAGCCCAGTCATTTCCTGCTACTTCAAGACACTTTGCTACTCAAAGTGGGGTCCCTGGAGCAGCAACACCAGCATCTGCTGGGAGCTTCCTGGAAGCGTGGACCCTCAGACCCACCCAGACCTGCTAAATCAGAACGCATTTAAACAAGATCCCCACGTGATTTTTATGCATGTTAAAGTTTAAAAAGGACTGACCTGAAAGACTTACTCTAATTAAAAAACTCCCTGATCAGCAGAAACCCCATAGTCCAAGAGGCTGTCTCATTTAATGTTAATTCAGATGCTATGAACAAAATAATTTCTAATCCTTCAGGTCATGTCCCTTTGCTTTAAAAGAAAGACTTGAAATACTCAAGTTCCACATGGCCTTAGGCCTTCAGGTTCCTTTTTGGCCCTAACCCACTTCTTATTCCTATTAAAACATCCTAGGTATCAATGTAAATGAATCAGAATACCATGTCCTGTCATTATCCACCCAAATTAGTTGGGCTACAAAGAAATTCCCCTTTGGTATGAAATTTAATATCAACTACCATTTCACTCTCCTCCAATATTTCTAGTAGTCAGCATATTCTGTAAAACCATTCCAATATATGTGCATAAAAATTATTTATCTGGGGCCGGCCGAGTGGCGCAGTGGTTGGGCGCTGGCTTGGAAGTCAGCGGCCCCGGTTCGGGTCCCACATGTGAGAGCCAGTGACACTGCCCTCAAAAAAAAAAAAAAAAATTATTTATCTGGGGCCGGCCAAGTGGTGCATTAAGAGTTGGCTTGGGAGCATCAGCTCGGAGCATCAGCTCTGAGCAGCAGGGCCTGGTTCGGTTCCCACATGGGCCAGTGATGCTGCGACCTCTAAAGCTAATATGGTGAACAACAGCTCAGCCTGGAGCTGGGCTGCCATGAGTCGCCGGCTATGGTGTAGGCTGCAGTGGGCTGCTGTGAGCTGCCATGAGCTACTGTGAGTGGCTGGCAGCTGGCGTGAGCTGCTGTGAGCAGCCATGAGTGGCGTCCAATAGCGGGTGAGCAACTGCCTCACCCAGAAAGAGTGCAATGATAATACCAACATGGGCCAGTGAAGTGATATCCTCCACAATTAGACTGAAGAACAAAAGGACAGCAACTTGTCTGTTCCCCTTCCCCGGTTCACCAACACTGTTTCCCTCCCCCAATTCCCCAATAAAAAAATCTTAAAAAAAAAATTATTTATCTACTCTAAATAAGAGAAATCTTGGAATTTTCAGATGCTGATAGATTCCATACTAAAGATAATTTGTTCCCAAAAGCCTGATTTATCCCAACGCATTACTTCCAGAAGAGAAAGCGGTTCATACAATTTTAAGTTTGCCACAGTCCAGTTTTCTGCCGGCTGGCAAATATCATTGTTTCTGAAATAACCTCCACATAAACTAATCCCACAATTCCCCTCAATCTCACAGAAAGGAACACTTAGAATACAGATATATCATATCACATTAAAAAAAAGACTCAATCATTGGAGGGTACTCTCTAATAGGGAATAAAGGAGATGGGAAGGGAAAAAAAAAAGAGAAGGCCACTAAATACCAATAGCACTTGTTAAACGAGGGCTGTTAGATCACTATATGATTCTTCCCTAATTAGAGCCACCTAAATGAAACAGCCAGAACCCTCAATAAAATGTTTCCATGTTTGCTGCTGCTAACTCTTCCACGTACCATTACCCAAGGATCTAAGGTCCCTTAACTCCTAGCTACTCCTCGGCTTTACTTCTGACAGCATCTGCCTGTGATGGATATCATCATCATATTTAGAGGAAGGTATACTATCATTGTGTGAGGAAATGTTTTTACTGTTTCCAGCATGACTTACCATGAATGATCAAGCAATGGGGTGTGTGTGTGTGGGGGGGGTGATGGGGCGGCTCTAGTCCTCATTCATTCAATAAATATTTACTAGGTACCTGCTAGGAGGCAGGCATTTTCTAGGCTGGGAGTACAGTAACTATCAAATAGTTTCTGTTCTCATGGAGTACCTTTCAGGATTACTCCTGTCCAGCTCAGTGGCTGTCAACCCTTCCTTGACGGTGCTCTACCTCAAATCCACTGACTGAATCCCAGTCCTGGGAAGTTGGGATAGAGTTTGGATTTCCTTATTTTTAAATATTTTTCGTGGTAAGCATTCAGGGTTCAGAACCATTCTTAGCCATTTCTAGATAAGTAGTTCTCCCTCCTTTTATAGTATTCTCTTGAAAAACTTATGAAAGCTATGGGGCTCCTCAGAAAAAAGCACATACACATATATACAGAATATCTGTATACAGTGCTGGGGGTTCACAGATACCTTGGTTCATTAAGACTCACTGGTCTAGCTGATGGGAGATAGGATGAGAGCCTGATGCACAATAGATCCTGGATATACATTTGTGGAGTTGAACTTAGATGTAGTAGTCCCCCCTTATCCGTGGGGATACATTCTAAGACTTACAATGGATGCCGAAACTGCAAATAGTACTAAACCCTATATATATTACGCTTTTTCCTGTATAGACACACCTATAATAGAGTTTAATTTATAAATTAGACTTATAAGAGATTAACAATAACTAATAATAAAATAGAACAATTGTAACAATATACTGTAACAAAAGTTACGTGAATGTGATCTCCCTTTCTCTCAAAATATCTCATTGTACTGTACTCAGCTTTTCACTTACAGGAAGCAATCTACGGCTTCTCTTTGGCATGTCACTCTCTTGTGCTTTGGAGCCATTATTAAGTAAAATAAGGGTTACCTGAACACCAGCACGGCGATACCACAGCAGTCAATCTGATGAGAAGGCTACACTGTGACTAACGAGCAGGTAGGGTGTACAGCATGCCTACTAGACAAAGGGATGATTCATGTCCTCGGTGGGATGAAGCAGGATGCTGCTAGATTTCACTACACTACTCAGAACAGTGTGCAAACCAAAACTTATGAATTGTTTATTTCTGGAATTTTCCATTTAATATTTTTGGACCGTGGTAGAGCATGGGTAAGGGCGGGCTACTATACTTTTAGCTGCTGCCATCCTCATTATTATCATCATGTCTTCCTCCTGATCGAAACTTTCTAATGATTCGTCTTGGATAACCTCACAAAATTTACAAAATAAATATCTACAGAATAAAGCACAAACTCCTTAGCAAACTATCTAAATCCCATCTGGCTGTAAGGGAAGACAAGTTAGTGACCTAGAAAGGTGCTTTCTCTTTGCATATCTGAGACTACTCTTCAGGACACTAATGCTGCTAGGACCAGGAGAGGTGCTCCTTATTGGAAACTCGAAGCGCTTTTTTACCATACAAGGTCATAGATACTCGGTAGGTATACATGAAATAATGAATGTATTGGTAATTCAATTTGGGTACATTATGGATTTAAAAGGTTTTAATGGACTGATTGGGAGTCACCATCATTTACATACAGAATTGCACCTAAAGAAAGGAACCTAGAATCTCTCCTCTCTCTTCTAGTCCCAGTCATAACAGAATCTTTCCCTTAAACTCTTAGTTTCCTAAGTGGTCTACTTGCCTGCAAGCTGTTAGTATCATCCATTCTGTCCCTGAATTACCTTCCTCAAATGTAAATATCATCACTGCTAAACAGAAGATTACAGTGAGAGGCTTAGGCTTAAATCCACGTTCCACAATTTACTAGTTCTGTCTTGGGAAATGTCTCTTCAAGTCTTAGTGTCTTCATTTAAAATATAAGTCTCCAGTCAAGTACATACTGGTTCCTAGCATATACCTAATAATTACTAAATAAATTTTAGCTGCTGTCATCCTCATTCTCATCATGTCTCCTTCCCTGATCAAAACTTTCTAACAATTCCTCTTGGACAGGCTCACAATATTTACAAAATAAATATTAATATCTACAGAATAAAACACAAATTCCTTAATAAACTATTCAGATCCCATCTGGCTTTAATCTTCCTTTTACAGTTCTGCTTTCACATCTCACCAAAGCTGCCTATGGTCTAGAACTAGAAAAAGTCTCTATAGGTCCCTAGACATCCACTGTATTTTAATACTTCAAAGTTTTTGCTAACACTGTTGCCTGTTTGGGCTCTACTTTGGCTTCATTTTCTATCTCCTGAAATTTTAGTCATCCTTTCTTCAAAATTCAGCTCACATGTTCCTCTACCTTTCATGAAGCCTTCACTGATCTATACCATGCAATATTAACAATTCCATCCTTTGGGGTTCTAGACAGTTTTATTTATGATTTTAAAAAACAATCAGGTTGGGCCGGCTGAGTGGTGCAGTGGTTAAGTGCTGGCTTGGGAAGCCAGCGGCCCCGGTTCGGGTCCAACATGTGAGGGCCAGTGACACTGCCCTCAAAAAAAAAAAAAAAAAGTAAAAAAAAACATTTAAAAAAATCAGGCTGTTTATTATAATCAGATTTGGTTATATTATTTGGTTAACTAGGTTGTAACTTCTTGAAGACAAAAATCAGATACTATTTTTCTCTGTAACTCCCGGGTTATCATACTTAACTAGCTATTTCCCTAGTTATCCGGGATAACTGCCCTTAAACATAATGAATGTTCAACAAATGTTTGTTGAATGAGTATTTGTTTTGGAACTCTGAATTCATTTTCCATTTTCCACTGAGCTACAAACTTTTAGAAACCCAAACTAAGGTAAAACACAAGTTAAGACATTCCTACTCTAATTCATTTTATACGAATAAAATGGAACATTAATGTTGACAATATAACTATAAAATAACATCTAGTTGTTTCTTGACACAATATGCAAAACATTAAAAAAGCAAAAATCTGGTAAAGAGATATGGGTCAGTCTGACAGAAGGGCTGGAATAGATCAGGTGTAGGGGGCAACAAAATCTCTTAGTGGTGTGATCTATAAGTACCTGGAAGATACCTAGATTTTTCTGGTTAATAGCAGCTTAGATCATGTCATATACTTCTCTCCGTACTATTCAGATCATTTGCCTTATCATCTTACTCAATATTGAAACAATCATTCTACTACTTTTGAAACAATCATTCATCCACTCAGTAAACATTTATTGAGCATCTACTTTGTTTGCCCTATGATCCTGATTTCAGAAAAAAACTTACCCAACTTGAGAAAAAGTAAGTTCTCAGCAGTACAAAAATCCTTAACATTTTGGATTTTCAGCTCTCTACTGACAATATGAAACTATGAATAAGCTAGGCATTCATTATTCCATAGGCACCTATTTGGTCACTGTCATTGTGGTCACTGTGCTTTTTTTTTTTTTTAATCAAACGATTGGGAAGCTGAACCTCAGAACAAAAACATGTGATGTTGGGAAGGGGTAAATTTAAGTGCAGGTTTTAAATATACTATAGAATCACTGCTATCTAACTTATATCTCCTTTATACTATAACATAGCAAACAGATAGATAAAAGGTAATGTGATAAACTATGAGCGTTCTCTTCAGAAAATTTCAACATTGGGACTACATAACTCCAAAACAAAACAAAACAAAAACCTTCCGTTAGGCTAAAGGGTATTCAAACTTAATTTGACCCAACAACTATTTCTTGAATGCTTACTAGGATCCCCCACCCCGATCCAGGTCAGATGAAGAGAATCTCTCTGACACTTACTAATCCAGATGACCATTTCACTTCTCTGAGTTTTAGTTATCTGTAAAATAAGGATTAAACACGTACCTCTGAGAAAAATCTAACTCAGTGCTGGGCTGACTTCTGAACCCCCGTGAGAACCGCTCTGGCCTGCTGGTGGTGACCTACCAGACCACGTACGACCTCCAGTTCCAGAACCAAGCATAGAGGTATCTTTCCAAATGATATTTAAATTACACAACTGAAGTTATAATTAGACAACTAAAACTCAATAAACATTTCCTTTTTAAGGCAGACCATTTTTTTCCTGGGTTACTTTAGTAGTGTCTTATTTGGACTCTGAATTCTTTTCCACCATGATCCATTCTCTCTGTGAGTGTCTCACAAATCAGATCTGATTGCATTATCCCTCTGCTAAAATCCTTCAGTGGCTTCTTATTGTCCTTATAAAAATCAAAGCCTGGGGTGGGTGGGAAGTGGGGTGGCCAATTGGGGGAGGGTGGTTGTCACTTTGGGGGGTAAAGAGTATAACTATTGCATTGTCGTACACCTGAAACTAATAAAAAAAATAAATTAAAAAAAAAGAAAGAAATGAAACACACACACACACACACACACACACACAAAGAAAGAAATCACACACACACACACACACACACACACACACACACACACAAAATCAAAGCCTCCAACCTAGGCAGTGTGGTATAGTTCATGCTTACCTCTCCAATTCATCTTGTATCATGCTTTCCGTGTTAGCAGGACAACCTTCTTTCAGCTCCTCAAACCTGCCATGTTACCCTCCTGCCACGGAGCCTTTAAACATTGAATGCACTTTACTGGTTGCGCTCTTCCTTTCCTCTAAACCATGCAAATTCTAGTCATGCTTTGCACTTCTTTCTCAGGGAAGGCTTTTGTGAGACCCCTAGATGAGGTCAGGCATCCTTATTATATACTCTAATAGCACCAACTACCTTTCCTTTGTAATACTTCTCACTGTTGTAATTTAGATTTATTTGGGATAGGCCTGCATAATGTCTTCCTCACTGTAACATAAACTCTAGAAAAGTAGGGACATCTGTTTTTGCTTACTATTATAATCCCAGCATTTATTGTGTACTTTTTAAGCAGGTGCTTAACTAACATATGTAGAATGAATACACATATGGTCTTTGACTAATTTAACTTCTTAAGTTAGTCTTAACCTTAAGTCTCTCTGTATTCTTGTATATCTAATACTTAAAGATCTCTGGAAATCTCTATTAGAAGAAACTTTGTGGCACATAGAAGAATTATTTTGTAGTGCAAATAATCACCACCTAATTACTCCTTTATAAAATATGGGGATTTCTTAAGAACTTACTTGTTTAATTTTGTTATAAATGAAAAAAACATTAATAGAAAGAATATACCCAGGATTTGATGCTGGAAACCTTTGTTCAAAGTTGTGTGCCAGCACTTCCAGCAGTGTGACTTTGGGTGTGTGTGTGTGCGAGATTATTTAACCTTTTTCAGCCTCAATTTCCTCATCTGAAAATTGGAGCTCTATTTCTTAGACTTGTGTGGATTAAATGAAATGATACATACATAGTGCTCCTAGCATACTGACTGGCACACATTAGGCACTTAAAACCATTTTCTTTTCCATCTCAATATACTCCCAGCATATCTGCCACAATTGTTTATTCTGTGACAATAAGCCACAAAAGACACAATGACTCACCAGCTACCTTAGTATTATTGATCACCAGGAAAATTTGACACATATATACTATAGCCATAAAGTCCTAGAACTTTGAATTTTTTTTCTTTTTAAAATTAAAGAAATGAACAAGAAAAATAAAGAACTATATTCAAGAGTTCTATACATTTCTGATTTAAAGTAAGGCTTTATTCAGAACAACAATCCTTTATCACCAATTGTTGAGAGGGTCATAAAGGGAATGTGAAATCAGCAAACTCAGTAAGTCCCAGTAGTACAACTTGCCACTTAGGAAAACCCCACATACAGCTTCCATCACTACTCAGCTCAAGGACCTCTCCGTTCCTGAGAGATGGTGTCTCTCTGGGGGAATGGGGTGGGGAATGAACTGTTCTCTAAGGCACTGTAAATTGGTAGCTGATGACAAGCAGGGTTAAGATTAGCCCCCTAGTTACTCATCTACTTCTGCCCAAGTATTTGTGTGGATCTGTCCCTAAAAGAATATCACTCAGTACATCACGTCAAGAGCTCTACAAATTAAAGCCACATAGATGAAATGCTGTTAAAAGTCAGGAAGCCAAAGAAAGCAATACCTCCCGCCCATAAAAAGTTTAAAAGAGAAATCCTACTGATTAAATTAATGAGCTAGTCCTACCTTGCATTAATTTAAAAGATAAATCAACAGCTTAAAAATTAAATGGCCAAGTTCTTAGCTTCCTCTTCTTAAATACAAAATATTATTCAAAATATAAACTAACTTCTATAAGTTGTATAACTTATTCAGACTTAAATGTGACCACATAATTTTGTTTTGTTCTTGTCAAAAAAGAAAACAGCTGCCTTTTTTTAGACCATAAAAGGTTGATAGTAAAAGCCTCAGGCAAAAAGTGTAAGAAGAAAAAAAAAAATCACTGTGAAATTTTCCTATTATACATTACAATCTAATTTCTAGAACTCTAGTTCAGGTCTACACCAGTGGTTCTTAATCTGAACAATTTTGCCCCCCAAAGGATATTTAGCAATGTCTGGGGGGCACGTTGGGTTGTGAGTGGGCATCTAGCGGGTAGAGGCCGCCGATGCTGCAAAACACTCTACAATACACAAGACCGTGTTCCCCACAACAAATTAGTTTGCCCAAAACATTAACAGTGCCAAGACTGAGAAACCTTGGTGTACATTACCATGTAACTGGATTTTTCTACTAGCCTGCATGTCTCCCTAATTCTTGTCTCATCCTTCCTTCCCAACACCACCAGATTAATCTTCCCAAAACACTGCTTTCATTACATTATTCTTCTATTCAAAAACCAACAATGGCTATTTATTACAACACATTAAATCTAAACTCCTCAGCCTGGATGTTAAATTCCTTATTACCTGGTTCTACCTGGCTAGTAAAACCTTATTTTTTGCTGCTTTCAATTCCCATTCTAGCCAAAGCTGTAATATTTTACTGTTCTCCTGTTCCTGAACATCCCTCTCAGCTTTGGGCTTTTGCTCCTGCCATTCCATGCCAAAAATGGTCTTTCTCTTCTCTCCCAATTCAAAGCCTTAAGTTCTACTCCTTCAAGAAACCTTTCCCATGTCTCCAGTCTGCAATGATCTCTTTTCTGAATTCCTTTGTTATCTGTGCAACCAAATACATAATGACTTACATTATCCAGTTGTTCCTGTTAAGCATTCTTATCTTCCCAACAAGGCTAGACCCCTCAAAAGATAAGAGGTTATATACCTCCACATTTCTACTAGCTGGTTTCACAAATGTCTCCTACTCAATTTGTACCAGACAAAATTCCTTTTTTTCTTTTTACAGAGCAGTGTCACTGGCCCTCACATGTGGGATCCGAACCGAGGCCGCTGGCGTCCCAAGCCAGCTCTTAACCACCACGCCACTCAGCCACCCCAGACAGAATTCTTAATTGCCCACCTTCAAATGTATCCCCTCCTCAAAAGATTTTCCATTTATTAAATGGCACCATCAAAATGAAATCCAGGCAGCCGTCATTAACACTCCCACCCCCACCCATGCAATCAGTTTTCATGTCTCATTGGTTCTAAATCCAAAACATCTCTTGAATTTATCTACTTCTTTCCTACTCCATTGCTGCCACTTTAGTCTACCTTCATCCTAAGACTGTTTTTTACTCTTGTCTCCCTCCTCTCATTACATTTTTCATACAGTAGCCAGAGAGATCTTAACATTTACATCAGATCACGTCAACCCTCTGCTAAAAATCCTTCAACGGTTCTCCATTATCCTTGGAATGAAAATGGCCTTCCATTACTATGCAATTCCAGCCCCACCAGCCTCTTTTCAGTTCTTCCAACACCAAGTTCTGCTATGTCTAAGGGACTCTGCTCCTGCTGTTTTCTCTTAATGCTCTTCAAATTACGATTTCTTTTGCAACCTTCAGATCTCAGCTTCAATATTATTTGCTCAAAAAGGTCTTTCCTGACATGACATCCTTTTAAGAGGTTTTAGAATGTCTTTCATATTCTTTTGTGCTTGGTACACAGCAGGTGCGTAACATTCTTCCCAGTCTGATTTTGTCATTGAGGCTGCGACTTAACTTTTTGCTGTTTTGCAGTGCCTCCTTTGGTGGTCCAGTTACAAACCTGATGCCTGAACCTGTGTAAGGTCCCTGTTATGTCTCTCCTAACACCCTATTTATAATATCCTTATCACAGTCTATATATTAATTTGTGACTACTTGCCTAAAGCTTTCTCTCTTAACAGACCATAAGCCCAACAAGGGCTATATCAGGACACTAGTCCATAAAGGAATTAAATTATTATGTACTTGCAATGACTTCTTCCTCCACCCTCACTCCCCAAAGCTTATTCTCTCAGTTCAGGTATACACAGCACTGCCTTCAAGGTACTATATTGTACCTAAATTTAAGGTAATCATCTACTTTCAAAAAAAAAAAAAAAAAATTCCTCAACAAATGTGTTTCAGTTAACATTTTTTGAATGAAGATCAAACAGTCCAATGCCTATTGATCAATTCAGTTACACACATATATTTTATACATCACAAAATATATTTAGAAATTTCATTTTTTTCTATTCTTATTGAATAGGACAATTTTACTGAAACTGTTCATATATCTTTGATATCAATGAAGCCTTTTTTGTAGTCTAACACAATTTTCCTGAACACCTTCAATTTTAAATTATTTGAAATATGGTACTCTTTGAATCCATGTTACATGCTGTCTCTGTACATCTTATCCCAAGCCAAAAGCATACCTTCACTATCTAATGATCTTTAAAATGATATTAGGTGTACACTGCTTAATAAGGTGATTTTCACAAGGCTTGTTTACAACTGCATCCAACACTTCTAACTGTGAAGCCCTACTTCTAGGAATAATTGATAAATATATTAAAATGTATTTGCTTTTTTTAGATAAATTTCATCACATGAATTTTATAAACATCCAAATTAGCACAGATTGAAGTCATTTATGCGAGTGTTTCTTTCCCAAACAATTATATTAAAAATAATTGACAGAATTTCTATCTCACAATAAGAGATTTTTGTAAAGACCTGAAGGGGACCAAAGTTTTGCCACCCCAAAATATGCCTTCTGGGATATTGATTTTAAGCTGGTTATTAAAAAAAAAACACAAAAGACTCGGAACCTTTGACTCTCCCCACTTACTGTCTAAAAGAATTCAGACAGAAAAAGGAGGGGAGCATCACCTTAGCCTCAATATAAGCTAAATGTGGCAGAAAGTGAGAAACCTAGCAAAGCCTGTTTGTTGAGCTTCCTTCTATGTCCCATTGTTTCTGGGTGGCCCAGCAAGAATTTGTTTACCACATGTTTGCTCTTTCTTGTCTACCTGTGAATTGTCTACTTTTCCATTGAAACCCCAGACCCCTGCCCCACTTCACCTTTGTCCAAAATGGATTATAAACCTCAAATGCCCAATGTGTCTTCATGTCTCATTCTTATGGCACCCCCTCATGTACATCTGTAATCAATGTTGAACATTTTCTCCTGTTAATCTGTTTCATGTTAATTTGATAATTAGCCCAGCTAAAAGAAAATAGAAGGTGGGGGGGAAAACTTGGGTTTTTTGCACCTCCACAGACAAGTAACACTTTTTCTATGAGAAATAATTTGCAGGAGCTTATATTTAGGCTTACATGGCATATCACATTTGCTATTTCCACATTAAAATGTTAAAAGGAAAAAAAGCAGAAAACAGTTGCTCTCATCTTTTCTCTCAACTTCTTCCTAGCCTAGAAATACCTTGAGTTATGCCAAGAAAGGAAACAACTTTCCAAAGTGCTCTCATTCCTTTACAAATACGTACAATCACTCATCGTAGTTAAAAAAAAAATAGGTAGTATCTTATTTATCTGTCCTATTTTTATTTTCCTCCTAATTCTTTCCATTTTCAGCACTATCCCTGATCAGCTGATCTTTATCACTGTGGCCAAAGTTGCTGGCTCCTCCCACTGCTCCAGATCCCTTCCTGAATGGCGTCTTATTCCTATACTATAAATCACAACCAAAATTCTCACCTAGCCATATCCTAAAACTTCTTACCACCATTCCTGAATCTAATGGACAAAGGTAGCGTGAGAAAACCCCAAGCAAACCAAATTTGACTTTTAAGCCTTAAAAATGCCTAAGTGCATTACTGCCAAGAGTGCTTTAAGGAAAAAGAGGAAACCTGAGGGTTACTATCTAGGAATAGGCTACATATTTCTCTTCTCCATGTTTTTATACAAGTTGAAATTATTATTAAATAGTGGTTATAGGCTAGCAATACAACTAGTTTATCATTTTAGAAGACTTTTGGGGTCAGAGAAGGCAAACGTATCAAATTATTAAGACAAAATTAGAAGAATGAGACAAATTAAATAACTGAGTGACCTACTTATTCATTTAAAGTACAGGTAGCAACTTCTAATTTCATGTTAGGCCTAAAATATATATATATATATATATATATATATATATATATATATATATATATATATATATATATATATTAAAAGGGACTCTTTACTCATAAGAGGAATATGGATGTTAAGAAATAGCTTTGGAAGCACTGGTACAACTTACAAACAGGTAAATTTCCTAAGACAGAATCCTACCTTATATTAATTCAAACAATAACTAGCTGCTCTATGTAAAGGGCTAGAGAAGAAGCCAACTAGAAGAAATCGGTATTTCATCTGGTGAAGAAAAATTAAGGAAATTTGAAGTAGGAAGGTATAAAAATATTTACTATTTGCTACCACAGGCCTGGTAAAGGTAATATGAATTAATGTCTCAAATCGATTTGCTTTATAACTGGAGAGTCCATGACTCAATGACAGTAATTAATAAGAGGTCAACTTTTCAAATCAAGCCAAAGTTCAAAAAACGGTGGGTTGAAAGACTCCAGACCTGGTCCATCACCAAGGGACAAAAGATTGTGTCTAGGGCCGGCCGAGTGGCGCGGTGGTTAAGCGCTGGCTTCGGAAGCCAGCGGCCCCGGTTCGGGTCCCACATATGAGGGCCAGTGACACTGCCCTCAAAAAAAAAAAAAAAAAAGATTGTTTCTTTAGATGGCAGGGGGGTGGGGAATGCCTTGGCATTGCATCACACACTTAAAATCCAACAGGATTTCTTCCATGCCAATAGAGCAGTGTGCGTCAAAGCATACCTTGGTGTGGTAAGGGCAGTGAGCTCGATGGAAACCCCATTCTTGGTCTTTCATTTCCTGCACGTCTTATCAACAATTTCTGAAACCCCTTGATCCCGATCAGAGGCTATGGAAAATACCCAAATTTGCCGTTTCTACCCTCTCCCCTTGGATAGGTCTTGCACCTTCGCATGGGGGCCTTGGCAGTTCCCGTCTCAGATTATTATTGTTCAGTGGGAAATTCACTGAGCGAGAAAAGCAACGTGGGCTGGTAAGGCTGTTACCAAAATAGAAATTAGTATTAAAAAGACCGATCCCTCCAGCCTCTCCCAGAAAACAAAAACAAAAACAAAACCAAACCCCCCCGACACCCCCTACCCCCCCCAAACTTGCCCCCCCATTATGAATACCGCGCAAGCTCCGATCCAAGGTGCTTCCCAATCATCCTGTAGGTAACAGAGCACCTGGGGCGGGTTGCCCCCGCCACCCCTGCGCCCGCCTTCCTCTCGCACCCCAGCCAGGACCAGGCCCCTAGACTGACAGGAGCGGCTAGCCGGACGTCAGCTCGCAAAGGAGGGTATTATCGCCCAAGGCCGCTTACACTATAGGCAGAAGTAACGTAGGCCCAGAGGGAACACGGCTGGGGTGGTGGGCAAGGCCTCCGATCTGACGAGAAGGCAGGCAGGACCCGGCATAAGGGGAGGCGGGAGAAGCCGCCGGGCCTAGGCCGCACCAGGCCGCGGAGTAGCCATACGCGGCTTCCCGACGGGGGCTGGGAGCCAAGCCTCGGAGAAGAGGGTTATTACCTGGACGGGTTCCTGCAGCACCGTCATCCTTGAGGCTCAAACCCACTTTCTGCAGTGCCTCAGGCCCCCCCCGTAGCGGCTCCGGCCCGGCCAGCCCCGGCTCATTTAAACTCACCAGCGACCGTTACCGGGGGATGGGGGCGGCCGAGCGATTGCCGAGCACCTCCGAGCGGGATACGGAAATACCCGAAGTAGAGAGATCCGCGCGGGAGCCAGACGGAAAAGCCCGAAGGAGGCCGGAAAAACCCGAGACGACCCGGCGGAGGAGGAGACCGTTGCCGGAAATTGTCGAGGACTATCGGAGACGACCGACTCTGACCCAGAGCACAGGTTCCTCTTCTCGGCCACGCCTTCACTCACGCACGCCACGCCCAATCGGCCACCCTCGGCTGGGCCACGCCCAATCAGCACCCAGCAGGCTGGGCGTGCCGTGCCGGAGCCGGCGGGGAGCATTACGTGGCCCGGCGGACGTCTTGATTCGCTCCTCAGCCCTTCTGGATTAATGGGTGTGCGGTCGATTAAGCAAAGGGTAAAACTCGAGAGTTTGAGGCTGACTTGAATGAATCATGAAGTATTTGCCTTTTGAGCGCAGGTCATTTATCCATTCCAGAAATACCTATTCATAGCACAGAGGGAAATAGGACATTGGGAAGGATTGCCACCCTTTTAGTATGGCCCCTGTCCTCAAAGAGATTAGAGTCCATCTACTTAAGGGAAAAGCAATGTAACAGTGCTCGTACATTGTGTGGGGCCCATTATAAATGGTGTAAAAATTCAGAGGAGAAGGAAATTAATTGGGATTAAGATAAGGAACCTTTCACAGAAGGGAAAAGAGGGACCAATTGGGATTTGAAGAATGGCTACAATGAGAAGGGGGCGGGGCAAGAAGAGTGTAAGTGAAGGAATGCAGAAATTAGAATAGTCTGGTAAGAGTTAAGGCATTAACTGGAAATAGTACGCGACCAGAGCATGGAAAATCTGGAAAGGCAGAAATTTTTATTCTTTTTTTTTTTTTTTTTTTTCCATATGTGGGAACCGAACCGGGGCCGCTGGCTTCCCAGGCCAGCGCTTAACCACCGTGCCACTCGGCCGGCTCTAGAAATTTTTATTCTTGATAGGAGAGGCATTCAGGTGTGTTGGAAAGAGTGCGGGATTGGAAATGCAGAGGCTTTTGAATTTAATCTCTGGCTCTTTAGGCAAGTTATTGTATAAACTTTCTAAACTTCTATTTCCTTACTCTGAAAAAAATAAGATAAATACATTAATGTATGTGGCTCTGTCTAATACAGTGGGTTCTCTCAAATTACTTTCATGTTCCCTCCTCCCAAAAATGTGTGAACCAGAGAACTAGTAAAATTTTGTTTTTCAGTAAATGAGGAAACAGTTTTTGAAGGTTAATTTTCTAGGCAGAACATCTCTACGTTAGATGTGGTCCCTCTCTTCTTTTGGGTGACATTGGAGAGAGGTCTTTTTTTTTTTAAAACAACAGTTGGCAGAGCAACTTGTATATCCACCAGCCATCGGTAACCACTGCTTATGTACTTGTAGCCCCATAAAGAGTAGGTGCTAAGGTGATTTTCTGCTGCCCTGTGCCCTGTTCTTTTATGACATTATTATTATTATTATTATTATTATTATTATTATTATTTTAGGGCAAAGTCACCGGCCCTCATATGTGGGACCCGAACCGGGGCTGCTGGCTTCCCAAGCCAGCGCTTAACCACCGCACCACTTGGCCGGCCCTGCGCCCTATTCTTTTAGCAGGATTTTGCTGGATGAATTTGAATGGGAATTGTCTACTCACTATTTAAAGGTCAGTTAAATTCAAGTGAAATTAAAAATGAAGTTCTTCAGATGCCTTAGCCACATTCCAAGGATTGATAGACGTGGCTGACTCCTATATCGGATAGCACAGATACGGAATATTACCATCGTTGGTGTGACGGGCTGGAAGATGCAAGAATTCACATGTTTGAGGCCTTGGCACTAGCTGATGACTTGAGCCCCTCAGCTCTCCACAGCCTTCCTTCAACCTTGCTTTGTCATCAGTCAATAGTTTAGCTCTAGCTTCTTGACTTGGTGGCGGGCAACCAAGAGGATGAAAACAAGCTGTGGGGCCCCCTTTAGGCCTAGGCCTGTAAGTCAAACCCCATCACTTCTTGTTGGTCAAAGATACAAGGCCAGCCTGCATTGAACTAGAGGAGAAATAGACTCTATCTCTTTCTTCATGGGAGAATTGATGGCAAAGTGAAACTCCAAAAGACATGCGCAACGAGAGAGTTCAATAATTAGGCCATCTTTGTATATCTACCAGGTATAAGATGAGAGAATCTGGTAGAGGAAATGGAAAGAAAGGGACAGGCAAGGTATTATTCTTAAAATTTGATGCATTAAACTTAACACAACACTCCAGATTTATTCTAATTAATTCAGAATGCAGTAGAACTGCTTTTAGTATCTGGACTCTTCTGTTAAAGTAAATGAAAGTTGTATTTGCATTTCTTAGCAGTCGCATGACACTTTGCTTGTGCTAAGCTTGTGTTCATTTTACAAACACAGCTCTTTTTCCACACAACATGCTGCCAACCCAAGTCTTATACTTGTACAATGGATTCTTATAAACTTAAATGTAAGAACTTAAAACACAGGATACATAAAGATGATATTTTTGTGTGTGCGAAAATGTGTATCTAGAGTCAGCATTTAAACAGCATTGGCATTCTGGCTCTTAAGCTTAGAATTTGTCTCAAGCTTTTTTTTCCCCCTAAAAAAGGACATCTTTTTTTTCTGACTATTGTTCAGTGGGCTAATACATTGATGGTGGTTTTCTGGTTTTCTACTCATGCACAGCAAGACCACATTGTTTGAAGTTGTTCTTTGATGGGATCTTTTAGAGGATTTTTACTTCTTTCTCTGTGCCTGATGGACCCACTTAAACTCACCATCCCGCAAGCACTGGACATCCTGCTATCATCCGTTATCCGTATATGTTTCACTGGTGAGTGAAGTTGGGTTACAATAAGCATTACCTCAAACATGGTAAATTATCTCTCCTCCTTAGCCTGCCTCTTGGTCTGTTTTATGTTCAATCAGATTTGGAGGCCAGCATTTAGGAAACTATTCACGAAGCTAGACGTGGTATCTTTGGCAAGATGCAGGTGCCACTGAAACAGCCCAGAGTAAGCTTACCTCTGCATTCTGAATTCCTTCAGTCCTTTTCATCTGTACCCTTCTTTTGTCCCTGTTGCATGCTGCCTTTTATCCTCCTAATATAACCTCACCTTGAGACTCTTTCCGCTCCCCATGTTGGCTTCTCTTGGTGAAATTATTCCTTTCCTTTGCATTTCTGATCACACAGTCTCCTGGTTTTCCTTTTACTGCTCTGTTCTTTATCAGTTTCATTACAGCCCCCCTAATGTTAGAATGCTTCTGTCCTAGACTTTCTCACCCTACACATTCTTCCTAGGCAAACCCATCCATTCTCATAATGTTCATCTAAAATTATTCCAAAATCTGTTATGTCCAGTCAGACTCTTAGAACTCCAGACCCAAATGCCTAGTTGTCAACTGGATGTCTTTATCTGAATTTCTCACAGGTATTTTGTTATCAATGGGACTCCTCATTCCTCATACTTGAAATATTTCCTATCCCTGTTTAAGGGATCGCCATCTTCTCCGTTGCCCAAACGTGAGCCCACTGTCTTTCTTTAACCCTAGCATCTAGTCACAAAGCCCTACTAACTGTACCTCCTAAATACACCGTCACGTCTCTTCCTGCTTCTAGTTTTACCTACCTCCAAAACCAAGTCTGATCAAGTCAGGACTCCCCTCCCTAAACCTTCTCCCATCACTCAGGATTTCCCATTGTTCTGACGATATAGTCGGATATAGGCCAAACCCTTTAACTTGTCTTATAAGGCCCTTCAAGGTCTGGTCCTTGCCTCCTTATTCAGCTTTATCTCACCTGTCTCCCTCTTTTTTTTTTTTTTTTTTTTTTAAAGATTTTATTGGGGATTTGGTGGAGGGGAACAGCGTTGGGGAATCGGGGAAGGGGAACAGACAAGTTGCTGTCTTCTTGTTCTTCAGTTTAGTTGCGGAGGATGTTGCTTCACTGTTGGTATCGTCATTGCGCTCTTCCCGGATGAGGCAGATCGGTCGCTGGCCTCTGGATGTTGCTCACTGCGGCTATTGGCAGCTCACGCTTGGCTGCCAGCCGCTCACGCTGGCTGCGGGCCACTCACTGTAGCCTATGGCAGCCCACTGCAGCAGGGGCTGCAGCCCACACCATCACCGGGGCTCGCACAGCCCAGCTCCAGGTGGAGCTGTTGTTAGCTGTAGAGGGCAGTGTCACTGGCCCTCATGTGGGATCCGAACCGGGGCCGCTGGCATCCCAAAACCAGCGCTTAACCAATGCGCCACTCGGCCGGCCCCTGTCTCCCTCTTTTACTCTACGTTCCAGTGAAGAGATTAGAACATGCCATTTTGGCATAAGGATTATTTTGAGCTGAAAGCAATTAAGAAACAGCAAGCAGGGGCCGGCCGAGTGGCACATTGGTTAAGCGCTGGTTTTGGGATGCCAGCGGCCCCGGTTCGGATCCCACATGAGGGCCAGTGACACTGCCCTCTACAGCTAACAACAGCTCCACCTGGAGCTGGGCTGTGCGAGCCCCGGTGATGGTGTGGGCTGCAGTGGGCTGCCATAGGCTACAGTGAGTGGCCCGCAGCCAGCGTGAGCGGCTGGCAGCCAAGCGTGAGCTGCCAATAGCCGCGGTGAGCGACATCCAGAGGCCAGCGACCGATCTGCCTCATCCGGGAAGAGCGCAATGACGATACCAACAGTGAAGCAACATCCTCCGCAACTAGACTGAAGAACAAAAGGACAGCAACTTGTCTGTTCCCCTTTCCCGATTCCCCAACGCTGTTCCCCTCCTCCAATTCCCCAATAAAATCTTTAAAAAAAAAAAAAAAAGAAAGAAACAGCAAGCATAGAAAGAGCTGTTTGCCCTCCCCTTAGCTGCCCCAAAGCAGGACATACATTTCCCTTTGTGAGGGTGGTTCTTCTATACCAGGAGGAGGCAAACAACTATTATCACTGGAGGCAGAATTGGCCCTAAGTTGGGTCTGCACAAACAGACCTTACTAAAATAACCCTTATCTTTCATAAGTTTCTCCATATACTTAACCTTTCCAGAATTTACCACCCCTAGAATCTCTAACCCTTTCTTCTTTGTCTTGTCACTTTGCCACAAATTTATTGGCCCAAATACTAACCACCTCTTTGAGTTACTTATCACTGAATTCTCCTGTGTGTGTGCATGTTGCATAGGTAAATAAACTCTTGTTTTTAAAGTTCTGTTAATCTGTCTTTTGTCAGTTTAAATTGCAGGGCCCCAGATACTGAACCTAAGAGGGTAGAGAGAAAAGGTTTTTTTCCCTCCCCTTCACCAGCTACATGGAAGTTCTTGACCCACTTTCTTGCCTTTCCATGTACTGCTTTCTCTGTCCAGAACACTCTTAATTCCACTCTTTCCCTGACTCTCTCTGCCCATCCTCCAAATATATTTCTTAAGGCTTTTTTTCTGACCTATTAGAATACAGGGATAGGTTGGCTGTCCCTGCTATTACTCTAGTACTACCATACATGTCATTACTCTCATCACCAATTACTGTAATTACTTGTTTAATTGTCCACTTCCTATCTAGCCTATAAGCTCCATGAGGATAGAAGCCCTGTTTGTAGTCCCCATACTTAGTACAGTATCTGATATATAATTGGTACTCATTCTTATTTGTTGAATGAGTGAATGGAATCAACTCCTTCTGTTCCTATAGTTATATTTTGTTTATTGATTGGTGTTACATACTTAATATTTGTATGCCTTCAAAATTCATATGTTGAAGCCCTAACCCCCATGTGGTTGTATTTGGATATGGGGCCTCTCGGGAAATAGTTAAGGGTAATGAGGTCAGAAGGGTGGGGCCCTTATCCAATAGGATTAGTGTTATTACAGAAGAGACACCAGAGAGCTCGTTCTCTATTTCTCACCACTCTTCCCTGTACACATGCGCTGAGGAAAGGTTATAAGCGGACGTAGTGAGAAAGGGGCCATCTACAAGCTAGCATCTTGAGCATGGACTTCTAGCCTCAAAAACTGAGAGAAGATGAATTTCTGTCATTTCAGCTGCTTAGTCTGTGGTATTTTGTTATAATGTCCTGAACAGACTAATACAATTAATTATATATACATATACATCTTGTCTCCCTGAGGGAAAGCCAAGTCATATTTCTCTTATTGCTCTTTGAAAAGATTACATTTCATAGATGCTTAAAAAATATTGACTGACTGATTGAAGTGGAAGCCTGTACACATAGCACTTCTTCCTAAAACACTTGCCCCTTACTCTTTAACCAGCTAAATTCTGCTCATCCGTCAGCCTTAATATCATGTCCTCAGAATATCCCCTGTCTTACTTAACCTAAATGAGTAGCTCCACCCTATGATTTTCTCTTACATCTTTGTTCATTTCCTTCATAGTATGTACGATAGTTTTAATTGTATTTTTTTTAATATAAATTCCACAAAGGCGGGGGACTTGGGCCCACCATGATGCCCTCATCACCTAGCATAGTGCCCTGCACAAATATAAACAACATGAAAATATTGTAAATATATCTAATGATTAAATGACTTGACCACTTAATTTGATCTCTTACTGGTCATAACCTGATGCTTTTTTGACTCCCCCTTTCTGGTCCTGGAGAACATGCTGGCCATGAACCTAACTCTTTAAGGGATGTGAAGTCAAGGTACTGTCTGAAGTGTTGAGGCTAATTGGGAAATGCATCTTGGCTGAGGTGAGTTCTGAGGTGTGCTCCATGGCCTATAGTTAGGAGAGGCAGGCAGACTCCAAAAGCACAGGGAAAAAGATAAACTGTGAGCAGATTCGCTTGCCTGGAGTGGAGGCTGTGTAAGCTGGGCTAAAATGGTGGCATCGGAGACAGTTAATAAGCTTTTGGGTTCCAGGCTGATGACTTTAGATTTGATAAACTAGATGAGGGAGCTGGTGGTGGTAATTGAGCTAGGGAGTGACCTTGTGAGAATAGAATTTGAGAAAGATTATGCGGACAGCTGAGGATTACGTGAATTGGAGGTGAGAGGAGAGTAGGGGCCCAGAAAACAGCAAAGGGCCTGCCAGGGAGTCTAGGCAACTCTAAATTTCCTTATTCTGGGGTCCTAGATGGTCGAATCTGAAAAAAGATAGATGAAAATACTCATTTACAACTTTGAGGGGTTAAAAAGTATAACTATGGCACTGTGTTGTACACCTGAAACTAATTTTAAAAATAAACAAACAAATAAATAAATATAAAAAATAAAAACATAAGCACAAACAAACAAAAAAAGAAAATACTCATTTACAGTGAGAAATATTCTTATCCAATTCCTTCTCCTTAGGGCATTTGAATTCTAACCAGAAGGCTGCTTGGTGACTACAAACTTAGAACAAAAAGAGTGAATTGAATGATATTATTGACTATTATCTCCTTTTCCTCAGAAGGGACATAATATGCCTGACTGCTAGATAAAAAAATATATCTGTATCATCTGGAGAGGATGTCAACGCAATAATAGATTCTCTGTTTCTCCTTTTTCTAGGTAGGCTTTCATTTTTCTCTAAATATATTGCACAGCAATGTATTAAACACAGACTTGATTACATTCCAGTCTTGAGTATACATTATAGTCGGCTTGAATAGGCTTCATTGTTGTTGTTTGTTTTATGTGTCACAAATATGATTTGGGAGATCGATAAGCTAGGTTTAAAATATACTGTGTTTGAAGCAACTGAGGTGAGAAATGTCCAAATGTTCATTGACAATGTGAAGTTTGAACAATTTAGGAAAGAAGTTGGGACTGGAGATACAGATTTTTTCAGGTAGAACTATGTGCATTCTTTTTGATTATGCAATATTTTGTAATACCTTTGTGAGAGTATTTATCATCATAGTAACACTATTTATTTATGTATCTCCATCCTCCACATCAGATAGTGAGCTCCTTGGGGCCAGGGATGGCCTCTTATTCACCTTAGTAAAAGTGCCTACAGGTTGTAGGTGCTCGATTAGTTTGAATGAATGAATGAATGAATGAATGAATGAGTGAGAGTAAAGGAGAGGAGGGCAGAACTTGTGTATTCAATGGCAGAACTTGTATATTATAAGAACAGCAGAGAAGGCCTAGAGACAAGACCACAATATCTAGCCACACGGAAGTCACTGGTGGAATGCTAGAGAGGAAGTCAGAATTTAAGAAGTAAAAGAAGTTGGTGAAAAGGGAAACCAAGAAAAGAGAATCATCCTTTGCATTAAAAGCTTATCCCTAAATGCTGAGTAAAAGTGCTTGCTAAGGGTTTGAATCTCTTTACTTACCGAGAGCCATCCGTGCGTGCTGAGGCCAGCTCTTTCAGTGATGCCTTCTGGCCTCTGTGCCCACTTGGGGTTCCAGCCTCTCCCTGAGGGAACCCCTATCAGCTCCTACAGTTGTCTTAGTGTCCTGGGTTCTAGTCTCAGCTCTGCCATGACTCACAGGGTGACCTTGGGCAAGTCACCTCCTCTCTGAGCCTCTAAAGTCCCTTGCAGCGGTCAGGATGACTGGGTGAATGTAGTTTGGATGACTGGTGAGGATTCCAACTCGCTCCCTGCTGCTTTTCAACAATAAATCTCTTTGCCAAATACCAGCTGCCCTGCCCTCTCCTTTAGATCTGAGTAGGGCTCTAACCCGGCTGTTCTTGGACCCCTCCCAGGGTCCTCCGCCCACAGTTCAGTTCACAGATATGTCACAAGGTGGCACTGTCTTGATCGCAGCACAGAAATTACAGTTTCAACCATTTTGGCTGACTGTTGAGTGATTAGGCCAAACATAGCATTCCCCACCTGTGCTAAAGCAGCAGAGGAAATGAAGTTTGAGAGGATGGTTTAAAGTGCTCTGAGAGCCAATGCTACCATGGTCCTTGAAAGTCTGATTTTAGACACCGTTCCACTCCTTTTCTGCCTTTACCTTTGGTGCCCTAGACGTTCAAGCGACACTGGGACTTCAGGTTGTTCATTGATTTTTTTCCTCCTCTTTCCTTGGTGGCAAGGAATCTCAGATATGGAGGATTAGCTTAATCCTTCTTGATTTGTAGCCTTCTTTCATCAGTGGTCCATGCAAGGCTTCTCTTGTTTAATTATTTATATAGTCCCAAAAGAAATATTCTCATTGTCCCATCCCATCCAAACTACATGTTGGGCAACCATCAGATATTTTTAATGTGTATTTTTTTGGTTTGCATGTGTTCTTGAATAATGGGTCATGCTAGTATGCATATATTTAAAATTTTTAAATAATACATTTTCTTTAACCCAGTTCATCCAAAATGTTATCATTTCAACATGTGATCAGTATAAAATTTACTAATGAGATGTATTACATTATATTTTTGTCTTCAAAATCCACTGTGTGTTTTACTTTTATAGCATATCTCAATTTGGATAAATTTTCATCAGAAATACTTGATCTGTATTTAGGTTTTATAAAATTCACAGTTGAAAAAGTAGATTCACATATCTAAGTTGGTCCAAGTATATTTTAAAATTTTTCCAATAACTGAGTCAAGTACCAAAAGACTTTTTTATTCACATCCAAATTGACAAAATTGTTTCATCTACTTTAGAAGAATTGATTTGACTTAGAAGCAAAAGCCTATCAGTTTCCAAACTACATCCAAGTTAAATAAATTCACTAATTCTTATGTCAACTCAGTATTACTAACATGAAATTCAAGGAGATATTGCATAAATGGAAAAGCGAACTCTAAATTTATTAATGTCAACAAAACATTTAAACTTTCAGATCATTTTTGCAGCCAGTTTAGGTCATGCTGTTGATTACAGTTGAAATCAGAATATTTAGGTTAGAAAATGCATATTGATTTGTATCAGGAGAGGTTTCAGTTTTAGCGTAACTTCTTGTACCTATCTTCCTAATTCGCAAATAAGCATTTTCTTGCAGAGGAGCATCAATTTTAGCCTCAGGGAGGCACTTCTTAGATTGCACTTCACCTGCCCAGGGAGTTCAGGGCATGAGGAGCAGAAACAGCTGCTGAAGGGTGGTTGCCCTTACCTGTTTTTATCAGCTCCACCAGCATAGTGCATCTTCAGTGCCCTGATGTTACCTCTACCAGCACCTGGATCACAGGTTTGAGTCACGCAGGTGACGGGGCATCACTGTTTGTTCTTAGACAGCGGTGGAAGAAAAGAGAGATCAGAACCCTGGAGCTCCTTTTTTTTTTTTTTTTTTTTTAAATCATTCCACAGCCATGTCTGGCCACGTCCTGCCTGAAACCAAAGCCACCCCTCTCCTCCTGACACACACCAGTTCAAAACAGGGCGCCTTGTCACCCAAGGGGTTTCTCACACTTTTCTTTACATCTTGGTATTTTCTCTTTATAGCTCTTCCATGGTTGACCTTGGGAGTGGGAGCAGCAGTCACACTGGTTCAATCAGGTTTCAAGTTTAAGGGCTTTGGGTACTTGCTATGTGCTAGACACCTCTAAGCACATCACCCATATTAACTCATTTAATAACTACCCTATGAGGTTATGTTAGCAGCCCCATTTTACAAACAGGAAAACTGAGACTCAAGAAGTTAACTAGCTTGCCTAACGAGCTAACCGAGTCAAGACTCTCACCCAGCCAGTCTGGCTCCTGAGTGCGCCCTCTTAACCTCTGCCATGTGGCAGAGCTCAATTTACCAGTGCCCTTTATGGACAGATTAATGTAGTGTCAGCCAGGGGTGTCTAATTTATGAGACACTGGCCAGGATAGAGGAGGGAGGGTGACAAGGACAAGGCATTAACAGCCAGGCCTGCTGTCAGCAACATATGATCCCAGGCAGGCGACTCTAATGGATGTCTCTCAGGGCAGGACACGGGCCCTGTGTGGTCAGAGGTGAAGGGAGGAGGATGAGTGAGTGTGGGTAAGGCCAGCCCAAAAGAGGGCTGACGTCATTTCTCCTCTGTGCATTTGTCTTTGAATTTGACATGTGGTGTAAGCTGGTTGGTGTGCAATTCTGGCCTGCATTTTCCATGCACTGAGTTTGAAGTCCTTCCAGTGGGAGCATTTGAGTGGGAGCAGCTGGAACCAGCAGGTGCCTCCCTGGGGGTTGTTGGGCTGCCAATACCTGCTACTACACTCACCTTTTCACATGGCTGCCTCTTCCTTTCCTTTGCTCTGATTGGTCAACATGTCTGGGAGGGGGGAAGACCCTGTCATAGGCGCCGGGAAGGATACTCCATATGGCTAAGATTAGAAGGTGAAAGTCTGGCCATGAAGCAGGATGAGGACCAGGAGAAAATGAAACCTCTGACTCCGCTTACTGGGCTCTTAAGAACTGTGAGCATGGAGAGTTTGAGTAATAACAAGGCTCGTGCTGGGTATCTCGATTCTTGACACATGGCTCTTTCTGGGAAACCACAGCCCCCCCCTCCCCCAGTTGCTTTCTGAAGTGGCAGACCCTCTTTTTTTTTTTTTTTTTTTTTTTTTTCAGCTGAGGTTGCTTAAAGAGAATTAGAAACTGAGTTGAGGAGCATATCCTCCCCCAGTGGGCTGCCTGCGGCCTAAAGTTTCAGGCAGGCCCATCTGCCTCTGGCTGCCAGGCAGGCTCCCTGACCCCAGGGACCTGCTACATGCTTTCAGAGTCACAAATATTTCACACAATGGGCACTCAGCTGCCATCCTTCCCTTTACTCCGTTCCTTCCCACCTCTTCCTCATTCCTAAACCTGCGCCTTACAATCTTCTTAGTCACTGTTCCTTGTCCCTCACGTGGGTCCCTTTCCTGGAGCTTTTTTCCTCCTGGTAAACCTGAGGACACCTTCATTTGCCTGGGGAAGCAAAAAGGAACCAACAGCTGTGAATGTTTCCTATGTGCCAGAGATGGTCTGTGGTGCCTTACTGATGTTATTTCCTACAAATCTCACAACTTGAGAAGGAAATGTATATCGTTGAAGGTCCCGAGGAGACTGGGCCCAAGACTGGGAAATGATGGCAAACCCAGGATTCAGACCTGTGCTTGTTCGCCTCAAAAGCCCACACCGTTTCGGATGCCCCGTGAGACCCTTTCAGTCTTCCCAGCTTTCTAACCTCAGAGCTCTGTTCCCAAGCACCCTGGGTATTTCTCTTCTCCTTAGAATTGAAAGAAAAGGAAGGAAGGAAGGAAGGAAGGAAGGAAGGAAGGAAGGAAGGAAGGAAGGAAGGAAGGAAGGAGAGAGAGAGGAAGGAAAGGACAGCCTCCCAGCTCTCTGTCTTTTGAAGATCACACTTTTTTCTAGAATGATGAAAATAACTTGTTTTTTAACTTGAAGGTGACATGAGAGCATTTCATTTAGTGGTTGTTTTAAAACTTTTAAACCATGGAGCCATTTCCTAGAAAATGATGGTGGGATGCCCAGGATGTAAAGCCCCCAGGAGTGGTGCTGATTGAAATGTGGGGGATGGGGGAGCTCCACGACCTGGCCTCGCTGCCTCCCTGGCAGCCGGCAGCAAGTTGGAGGAGCCTTAGGTGTCCGTTGACCACCTTTGAAAGCTCCTGATTATCTCTCATTTTAGAGCTAAGCAAGCTGAGGCCCAGCGAGGGGAAGTGGCTGGCAAAGTCACGACTAACATCCGGGCTGTCCAGCTTCTGGCCTGCAGCTTTCTACAGAAACCTGTTTGTGTATCTGCAAACCCCCCGCAGGACACCAGGTCCAGGAAGGGGATGCAGGTGCAAGGAGAGAGGAGAGAGAGGCCAAGCTTCCTCTTTTCTCCTTCCTCATCACCAGCATCCTGAGCTCCCAGGCCCTCCTGGGGAATGAAGTAGCCAGGGAGGGGACAGACTGGGAAAGGGTAGGATGCAGGCAGAGGCACACGGGAGCAGGTGACAAAACATCCGAAGGAAGAGAGAAGGGGAGGCAGAACTGGGGAAGAGATGACAGGAAAAAAGCAAGGGTGCCTCTGTGTAAGCCCGGGACGAGACGAGCCTAGGGTTTGGGCCCTGGTCTTGCTCTAGCATCCCCTTGGGCAGGTCCTGACCCCTTTTCTCACTTCAGTCTCCTTTGAAAGCTTCTCCACCCACTAGCTACAGGCTACAGGAGGCGTAAGGTAGTGGCAGAGCACCGCACATGGAACCAGAAGTAGCTGCTCAGTTTTGGCTGTAAATAGCTGAATGTTTCCCTGGGCCTTAGATTCCTCACCTATAAAACTAGATTGGTTGGGGCGACCTCTAAGGGCCCTTGGGCTCAGAAAGCTCTGGGACATGGTCCCTGTGCCTGGGGAGCCTAGGAGTGGGCAGATGTGGGCTCCAGGGCACTTGTAACTGCAGAGCCAACAGGGACAGATGTTCTGTAGTCTAGGAATCTGGTTTTGTAGGTGAGGAAAGTGGGCCTCGAAAGGCCAAGAGACTGTTCTGCCCCTGTCAGTGCTAGTTCTCCTTATCTTTGGAACTGTAGAGGCTTAAGGTTCAGCTTGCAACAATTCTGTGCAGTGGATAAGCTTGTTTGTGTTGTTTACCTGAACATTTTGTTGACTTTCAGTATGTTCTACAAAAACAGCACATGCTCGTTATAAAAATTTCCGTTAATACAGGAAGTGAAAAAGTAAAAAAACTGCAAATTGCTGTCATCATTCTGCCCTCCCCCCCTAGGTCCCCAGGGTGTCTCCCATTAACAGTTTAGTGTGTATTTATCCTGACCTTTCTGATGAACACACAAACATATGTGTCTCTCCCAAATGGGATTGTAATTTCAATTATTCAAGCATAAACTTTAGGATCAGGCACTCCTAGGTTCTAATCCAGCTCATAGCTAGTTAGCCGAGTGACCTTGTTACTTGTTAGCACTTTTAGTCTCAGTCTCCCCATGTGTAAAATAGGAATAATAATAGCATCTACCTTGTGGGATTGTGGTGAAGATTTGATGAGTTTTTTGGGTTTTTTTGTTTTTTTTTTTAAAGATTTTATTGGGGAATTGGGGGAGGGGAACAGCGTTGGAGAATCGGGGAAGGGGAACAGACAAGTTGCTGTCTTTTTGTTCTTCAGTCTAGTTGCAGAGGAAGTTGCTTCACTGGCCCATGTTGGTATCATCATTGCGCTCTTCCCGGGTGAGGCAGATGGGTCACCGGCCTCTGGATGGTCGCTCACCGCGGCTATTGGCAGCTCACACTGGCTGCCGGCCACTCACTGTAGCCTGTGGCAGCCCACTGCAGCAAGGACTGCAGCCTACACCGTCGCCGGGGCTCGCACAGCCCAGCTCCAGGTGGAGCTGTTGTTAGCTGTAGAGGGCAGTGTCACTGGCCCTCATATGTGGGATCCGAACCCGGGCCACTGGCATCCCAAAACCAGCTCTTAACGAATGCGCCACTTGGCCGGCCCTTGATGAGCTTTTTATATGAATAGCACTTAGTAGTGCCTGGTACACAGTACTACACACACACACACACACTCACCCCGAGGGGGCACAGGATGAGTTAGAGGTAGAGTAAAAATGAGACCCAGTTTTCTGGCCTCTGGGCTCATCACCCCTCAGCCACACCTGTCTGTCTCTCACCCTGGTCCCCCAGGTTCATGTGAAGTGCTCAATACCTGCTGAATGAATGAATGAGATTGGTGAGGGTGGTAGACCTAGGGAGCTGAGGTCCACCTAGGGAACGGAGGTCCGTGGAGTTTCTGGGATGCCTGCTCTGGAAGATGGAGGCCTCACCCGGTGGATTGGGAGGGGGTGGGACAGTGTGCGTTGGCTGGACCAGCTGTTGCTTCAGGGCTACAGGCCTGAGAGTTGAGCCTCAGGGCAAGAGCAGAGGCCCCAGAGTGGCTCTCAGCTTAAAGGATCTTGACTTAAAAGGAATGTGCAGTGGGCTGCCTCTACTCAGGAGGGGCTAAAAAAAGCTTGACCCTCCCCTGGGCTTTGTGTGAGGGTTATCAACTGCTCAAGTCAGCTCATCTCTCTGGCTGGACGCTGGCATTTTTGAGAGGCCCTGTTTTCCTGGCCCCTCTGTGTTTCCACCAATTGGCAGGAAGGGTCAGCCTGTCCCAGAGGTGGAGGCAGTGAGGAGTGTGAGTGGGGGGAGGGGGCTGGTAGCCCCAAACCTGGTGACAATACACAGTTGTCAGCTGTCCCCTGCTGGTGTTTCTTCCTTTTATAGTCAGCAACAGTTGCTGCTGCTCTCACCCAGCCCCTCTGTGGGGGCTCCTGCCCAGAATAAAAGGGGAGGGAGGCGGCCCAGGCTCCTGTCTCCGGTGTCAGACTCTGCATCTCTTGATTCCTTTAGGTCCCACCTCCACAGAAGATCCCAACAAGGCAACATGCCTCCCAAGAAGCCTGAGCCTAAGAAGGAAGCTGCCAAGGCAGCCCCAGCCCCGGCCCCGGCCCCGGCTCCTGAGCCCCCCAAGGAGCCTGCCTTTGACCCCAAGAGTGTGAAGGTGAGTGAGCCTCAGCCACTGGGAGCTGGGTGGGGATGGCATTCAGGATCCTGTGTGCCTGGAGCTTAGAAACCTACCTCAAGGCGGCTGGGCTGGGGTAAGGGCTCTGGTGTCACAGCCCTACCAGGCAGTGGAGCAGGTGTTGGGGCCGGTGAGGGATGTTTTGGGTTGTAGGCCTTTTCCCTCGAGAACAGATTTCTGCTCTGTCTGAGGAAGCCCTGCTCTGTCACCCCAAATTTGCGCAGCAGAGTTGGGAATGGCAGGGAAGTGCAACCAACCAACCATCTCCCACCTTTTTTAAGGCACTGTGGGGGCCGCCATAGTGAAGTGAAAGACACTAACCCTTTCTTCAGAGGTAGATGATATCTACGTGGAGAAAAGACACAATGATAACTGCCGGTGTCACTTGGAGTAAGTGATGTAAACAGTGAGGGACTGTGCTCCCTGTGCCTGGGAAAGGCTTCACCCTCAAAGACCTTTCCAGTGCAGGGGGATGAATGGGGGTGGTAAGAGGAGCCTGGTGTTCTTTTCTCTGCCCTATTGGGGTGGGTCCCCCCTTCTGTGGCCTCAGCCTGGGCTCCTATGCGGAGTATACGGGGACTGCTCATCCCAGCTGAGATCTCTCTAACCCGGCGAGAGAGCTGGGCTGGTGCCCTGTGCCGCCCAGCCCTACTCCGTCTCTGCCTCTCCCTGCTCCCCTTGCACTGGAAGTTTCCTCTTTCTGGAGCTGGTGTAGGCCCTGTGGGCTGACTGAGTCCTTTTAGGCCTCCCAGCTATCTGGTCCAGCTGCGGAAGGAATGGCACTGGGAGGGGATGGGCCCAGAAGGAGCCTGTCAGAGACCTCTGGAGAGCCAAGCAGTTTTAAGCCTTGGCACCAGAATGCAAGAGGTCAAGTGGCCACTGGTATGAAGAGCTATTAATAACAGGTTGGGAGTGGTGGGCCCCTGGGAATATCAGACTTAGGTCAGAGCTGGGAGTGGTGAGGAATCAGAGAGCAAAATCAGAGCTCAGGACCAAGTTCTGTGACAAGTAGGCAGGAAACAAAACCATGGGTTCTCATTGGATGACCCTCTCTGGTCCTCTCAGCATCCCTCTCAGCCCCGACAGTCCCAGAGACCCTGCAGTTGTGCCAAGGGCCCTGGGGATGATCTATGGTGATCCCGACAAGGGACAGGAATTAAGCAGAACTGGCTTGGCCAAGAGAGGGAAGCAGTTGCCCCATCCCTGGGCTTGGTCATGACACTGTAGGGAAACGGAGGCATCATGTAAGACCTTGAAAGTGCCTGAAGGTTTTCTAGGCCATACATCACTTCCCCTATGGGCAGAGCCTGTCAGAAAAGCTGACTATCTCTCCATCAGGATGCCTTTACTTCTGCTTTGTCCTGATGCTAGACTAGCTGCTGTGGGACACCTGCTGCCAGGCCTGGTCCCTGGAGTCTGGGCAGCAGCTGCCGAGTGCTTTCAGACGAGTGCCTTCCCCTGGGCCTGTCACTTCCCTCCATCCACCCGCCTCCCTAAATTTCTCCCCCTGGATGCAATCCTCTTTTCCGTGTCTGGATCTTTAAATCCTGTGGGTGGTTGAAGTTGCTTTAAAATGGGAAAACAAAACAAAACAGTAGGTGTCTTTCATGAAGGCTATTTTCCCTGTTATTTATACTCATCCAGTTCCTTTACTTAGAAGACTCTTTGCTCAAAGATAGTACAAAAATAAACTTTATCATAATGTGTGTGGTTCTGGCCAATATTCTGATGTTATGTTCTTATACTAATTACACATATGCTCCTGGGACTTAAAACATTGCAAAGTAAGGCAAACTGCACCTTTTCCTCAGAGAGCTCATATAAATCACCCTTTAGCCCCATTTAGAGGATTCCTTTAATTCCCTGACCACACCACCTTTGATACCATTCCCTGGCACAGCTAGTTCCCTTCCCAACCCCATGTAACCCCTCTCCCACTCTCATTCTAGAATGAGGTAGCTCATTCTAGCCACCTCCAGGGCTCCTCATTAACAGAGGTCAGTCTGGGATGGGCATAGCACAGCTCAGAATTAAAACTAGAAAATGTCTTAATTGATTACCACCGCCGGTGGAGACGGGACTGGGGCTGGCGGAGGTAGATGAGGACAATGAAGTGACGCAGACAAGATCCTAAATGAAAATGATGACTCATGCTTGGTCATTGTCATTCATTTTCAGAGCCCACTATCTTCCTCTGACTATTCAGAATTGAGTTATTATTCATTGGAAAGGAATCCAAATTTACTCCTTTGCTCATAAATATTTTTGGAGTGCCTACTCTGTGCTAGACATTTCCGTGAACAATAAAAATTCCTGCCCTGCGGGAACCCTGGCTTCAAAGAGCCAGGATACATACACAGGCGTGTCTGGAAAACAGTTACGAAGCATGGAGGGCCCCCCACACACACACACACAAACTGCTCTTGCTGTCCCAGCATGCCTAAGAGGGACACGTGCTAAGGAGGGATTGCGATGGGATGGGGCAAGGGAAGGCTTCATTGAAAGAGATGATTTAGGGCCGGCCGAGTGGCTCAGTTGGTTAAGAGCTCGCTCAAGAGTGTGAGCTGAGCTCTGAACAACAGCAGTTTGATGCCCAACCCGAGCTGAGGAGCCGCTGAGCTGCTAACAGGTGGCAGGATGGCTCAGCTAAAAAAAAAAAAAAAAAAAAAAGAGATGATTTAAAGTCAACATGGGGTAGAAAAGGGAGGGCAAGGGTGAGGAGTGGGGAGGGGGCACCCAAAGGGAGAGGAAATGTGGCTTGTGGGTCGATTGTGGAGTAGAGAGAGTGGGAAGGGATGAACGTGAGGGCAGTTTATGGGTACGTCAAGGAATTTACATTTGACCCACAGGAATTATATTATTATTATTTATTTTTTTTTGAGGGCAGTGTCACTGGCCCTCACTTGTGGGACCGAACAGGGGCCGCTGGCTTCCTAAGCTAGCGCTTAACCAACGCACCACTCGGCCAGCCCTTGTTGGCATTGTATCTTTTTTTTTTTTTTTTTTTTTTTTAGCTGAGCCATCCTGCCACCTGTTGGCAGCTCAACGGCAACTCAGCTCGGGCTGGCCTCGAACAGCTGTTGCTCAGAGCTCAGCTCGCACTCTTGAGCGAGCTCTTAACCAACTGAGCCACTCGGTCGGCCCTTGACCCACAGGAATTATAAGAGGGAGCTGATGTAGGCCCAGAGTTACCCAGAGTGCTCCTGTTTCCCTCTCACTTGGAGCCATCACTTAACAAGTGGTACTGAGAGGGCTTTGAAGGCTGTGTTATTTTAGAGCCTGTCAGTCATGTTCCATCCATCAGGAGACTGGCATTTGACACTCAGCCCCAGCCTCCTTCCCTCCTCATCAGTGGCCTGTTGGAGGTGACCTGGCTGCAGCAGGAGCCTTTGGCAGCCTCATTCCTCTGTGTTTCTCTCCCCACAGATAGATTTCACTGCTGACCAGATTGAAGGTGAGTACTAACCACCCACCTGCCCCACCACACCCTCTATTGCCCTTCCTGGAGGAGGAGGAGGAATTGTCATCATCATGGTAATAGTAATCATCATCATTATCATAACAGCAAACTTATATTTGCTATAGGTTTGCTCTTTGCTCACTTTTTAACCTACTTACATATTATTACTTAAGCATGGATTAACTCATTTAATTCTCACAACAACCCTGTGAAGGAGGGACTGTTACCATCCCATTTTACAGGTGATAAAACTGAGGCACAGAGAGGGTGGGTGGCTCCCTTAGTCTCACACAGGCTGTTGGTGGTGGAGTCAGGATTCAAACTCAGGCAGTCTGATTCCAGACCTGAGTTCTCAACTACTCGGCCAGACTGCCGGGAACATAATAGGTGCACAGCCATTTTTTTTTTCCTCCAAAAATCTATCCAAGGTGTTTAGAAGCCCTCCTTTCTATCCTGTTATTGGAAATCCCTCCTTAGGTTACCAGCTTCCTCTCCCCTCATCCTGAAGTCACCCAGTAATGGTGGCAGGGCCAGCGGTGACTTGGGGTATCCTAGTCTACCTATATTCTCCATCTTTGAGGAAATCCATTTATTTTCTCAGTCTTATATAAAGCGTTATTCAGTGCAACTTCAAGACAAGCCACAAGATCTCTCACCCTCCAACTCTTATGGTTGCCCCTCAGCCCGTCTTCTGTAGGAATCTGGTTTTTTGAGAACAAAATGTTTCATTACATGATATCGCCTTCCAGTGGGCGCTCACTGTCATTGCAGCTTATCCCTCTGTTTCCCCCACCAAATGGCTCCAGGACATAAAAGCACAGTAGTTGGAAGGGACCTCGAAAGGCCACCTGATCCAATCCCTTGATTTTAAGCACATACTATATTTAAAAAATTAAACCAATGCATGCACATGGTAAAAAAAGAATTACCTATGTTGACAGACCTTCAGGTTGTTTCTAGTTGCGGGTATTAATATCTTCCTCCGGGGACCTTCCTAGCAGACAGTCAAGGGATATGTGCATTTTAAATTATAATAGTTATTGCCAAATTGCTCTCCAAAAAAGTGACACCAGTTTACCCACAAATAGGTCATGAGAGCTGGCAGATGAATTTTGAAACTGATGAATTGACTCTAACTCTGTTTTTGCAATACCCTGTGGGTACTTACTTTCAGCCAATTGTTTGGGGTGCTGTGAAATTCTTAAAATTAATTTTAATACGTGTTAGTTAAGTATATATGTTTGTGTTTATACAAACACAGTAGCACCCAGGAGGACTAGAAAATCAACTAATGATAAAAAAATGTTTCATTTTTTAAATGGGAATCATGGTCCAAGTCAACTGGGACAGCCAGTTGCCTCTCCCTCCATGAAGATTTTCAGGGCTGAGGACCTAACTCATTCCAGCCTTTCATGCCTCTGACTTTGATGATCTTCTTCCTTACATTGGATCTGAATTGTTTCTGCTTTAATTTTACCCCTGCTATCTCTTCATTTGTTCTTAAGCGAAGCTAAACATGGTTTTCTCATGTTGTGCTGGAAAGAATATTATTTGGAATTAGACTTGGTAGCGGCCCTAATTCTGCCACCATTGGTCATGAGATGTTGATCAAGTCACTTCTTTAAACCTTAATTTCTTCATCTTCCAAGTGTGGTTCTTTTCTTTCTTTTCTTTTTTTTTAAGATTTTATTGGGGAATTGGGGAAGGGGAACAGTGTTGGGGGAATTGGGGAAGAGGACTAGCCAAGTTGTTGTTCTTCAATCTTTGTAGTGGAGGGCGCCAGTTGCCATCTGGCTTCCCGTCGGCCGCTCGTGGCCTTTCTAAGCTCAAGGTGCTGTGTTCAATCTTAGTTGCGGGTGGGCGTAGCCACCATCCGATGCGGCATTCGAACCAGCAGCCTTGTTGTTAAGAGCACATGCTCTATCCACTGAGCCATCCAGGCAGCAGCTCAGCTCAAGGTACCGAGTTCAGTCTTTAGTTGCAGGTGGGCATAGCCCACCATTGAAGAGGCAATCTTGTTGTTACACCAGCTGAGCCATCCTGCTGCCTGTTGGCAGCTCAGCGACAGCTCAGCTCAGGCACAGCGTTCACTGGCCCATGTGGGAATCGAACCCACACACTCTAAGCCAACTCTTAACCAACTGAGCCACTTGGCCGGCCCCCAAGTGTGGTTCTTTTCAATTCAGAAATTATGTGACTATTCAGCATCCTCTAGATAGCCTCCATCTACTTGAAGATAGTTATCAAATCTCTTTGTAGCTTTATATTCTCCAGGTGACATGAATTTCTCTTATGCTTTTTTTCTCATAGTAACTAGCTTCTAACCCTTGACTTCCTTCCCTGGTCCCTCTGCAGATTTTTGTGTCTTTCTAGAAAGGGGTTAACACCGTTGCTCGTTGCTTTAGCAAGCAGCTGACTACTACAGACTATTGAGAGGTTTCTTCTGGGCTCATAAACATCACCTCTCATCTTCCTCAGATGACATCGGTTTTGTTTTTTTCTGTAGCAATGCTGAACTATTTAGTGCTTGGTTTTAATGTGTGTACCAGGCCTCCCATAGCACAGACAGCAGGTCTCGTCCTTCTTTTTCCTCCTCACATTTCTTTGGCTTCCTTAATAGTTGGTCAGAAGTGACATCTACACTGGCCTAAAATGAGGATAATCATACTGAGATGTTTTGTAAATATTAATGTAATAACCCATGCAAAATGATCAGCTTCGAACCTGGCCCGTTGTTGTTCTTATTGCTTTTCTTCTCCTGTTCCACCCCCCTATTAAGTATCATTATATTCTTCTTTTATGAGGAGATTCTTCTTTTATTAAATTGGACCTCACTCTTCTGAATGAATGAGGAAAAGATCAGAAAGCCTGAGTTCCTATTCAACTAACAAATATATATTTATTGAGCACTGAATTTGTGCCAGAAGCCATGCCAATTGTTTTGAAAGTTAAAAGAAAAAAAAAAAGTAAACCCTTCTAACAAAGCTGTGAGGTCAGTGTTATTTCTTTTTTACAGAGGAGGAAACCAAGATTTATCAAGATTAAGTGACCTGGCCAAAGTCACACAGTTAAACTGTAAAATTGGGATTAAACTCAGTAAGATAATACTAATAGCATTGTTTGAGCATTTATTTACTCTGTGCCATTCATTGTGTTAAGATTATTTTTACATAAATTCTTGTATTTAATTTGAATGTAATTTAAGAATCCTGTGGTGTAAGAGTGATTTATAGAAGAGAAGAGGTTTGTAGACATTAAGTATTTATTTGCCCAAGGTCACACAGCCAGTAAGCAATGGAAATGGCATTTGAACTCAATTATTCAGTAATGTGAACAATGAGCAGTTTCATGTCTTGAAATTCATACACAGCCTAAAAAAGAGCTACAAGGACAAGTCTTGGGGCAACCTGCTTTGATATGTGTAACGATTTGTAAATAATCCATATGCAGCCTCTAAGGCAATATGTGTTCCTGAAGTACTTGGATAGGATTAAAAACAGCTTTTCCTCTAAGTAGTTTACATATTCTTCTTTGGTTTGTTGTTAATCTGTTTAGTAAGCCATTTCTCTGTGGGTAGCATAAGGTAACTTCAGTGCCATTCCCAGTGCATATTATCCCCAGTAATGAATTACTTGAATCCAAATTAATGAGGAATTAAGGTTCTTTGCAAGGCCCCAGGAGGGCCTTAATTCGGCTTTGCCCTTGGACACCCGCCCTGGTCCCTGAAGGGTCTAGTCCCTATAGATCTGAGTTGGCTCAAGAACCAGGAAGTATAGTAATGACCACCATTTGTAATCCCCCCACAACCCACTCAGATAGACATTGTAGCCCCACTTAGTGCTAAGAAAAGGAGGATCCTCAGAGGTTAGGAGTTTGCCCAAGGCCATGTGCGGATCAGTGGCAGAGTGGGATGGTCTGGCTCTTTCTACCATGTCACCTTACCTGGCCCGGGAGCCCCCTTGCAGCCTGGAACAGGCAGTACTGATATTAGCTGACTGTCAAGCAGGTCCAAGCAGGTCTTATCACTTTGCAGAGTGCCTCCACATACTGCCACCTCCTTTGACACTCCCAGTAACTGGGAGGACTGGATGAGGGGCGCCATGCTCCCCGTGGGGTGCACAAGGAAACTGAGAGCCAGCCCGGCTTATCTTGTGCTACTCTGCAAAGCCCAGAGGAGAGCCTGGAATCTTGATTCCTGAACCAGTGTTATTTTCATTTCCCTGCCATTTTCAACAGTCAGGACCCTCACCTACACCAGGGAAGGATGGGCGGATGGGAGGGGTGTAGGCTGGGGGGGGAGACATGGAAATTATATGACAGCCGATTGATAGCAGGTCCAGCGCTGGAACAGGTCACGGAGGCACCAGGCTGCCTCTTTAGTTGTCAGAAAACCGGGTTGCGGTGGGCTCCAGGGAGAGGGTGGGACGATAGCAGAGAGGAAATATTGAAATATTTTATCAACCACATTGACCTGCTCTAAAGCGTGGGTGGAAGGCGATCAGCCCCCAGCAACCAGCGGGTCTAAAGCCCATCTTCTCTCCGCAGAGTTCAAAGAGGCCTTTTCGCTGTTTGACCGGACCCCAACAGGGGAGATGAAGATCACCTACGCGCAGTGCGGCGACGTGCTGAGGGCGCTGGGCCAGAACCCCACCAACGCCGAGGTGCTGCGCGTCCTGGGCAAGCCCAAGCCGGAAGGTGAGCCGGGCGGCGGGCTCCTGCCCAGACCTGCCGCCTGTGGGCCGCGCTCTCTCCCTTCTCCTGCCTTAGACCCTAAGACCAGCCTCCCGAAGGAATGTATCCTCCTTCCCTTCAGGAATTTATCCCGAAGCACTTAGCTGACCCTGGAAGAATGTGGCCTGGGCTTGTTCTGGAGGGCAGGAACGATTTTCTGTCTGCCTCTGACACTCCAGTGTGCCTGGGACCCTGGGGCAGGGAGGCTTGGTGGGAAGCTGATCATGAAGTCCTCCCCTTCCTTTACCCCCCCACCCCCACCCCCACCCCAGGAGTTCTTCATTGAGACGTGGCTGCACTGAGATATCCTGTGGCCACTGAGTGAGTTGTTCCCACAGATACATTGATTCTCTGATAATGGTGAGAGCACCGAAGATTGCCAATTACTCATTAATGTAAATGAGAGCAGATTCAAGATTAGCTCTATAACAGTATCTTTCACTCATTTGCTTTTGGTGAAGGAGAGTTTAGACAGTGGTGCAAGGGAGCATGTCTCATGGGTGAGTGTCACCTGTCACGTGACGTAGTAAAGTTAACAGCTGCCCTAACACACGTGCCCTCCCCTTCAGAGGTGTAGGCACCTGGGGGGCCGGGCCAGCCTGGCGGAGCTCCCCACCCCAGACGGCCTTTGGGGTCTTCCTGGGCCCAGCATGGGTCCCCTCCTTGTGCCTTGGCTCTGGCCCCCTTCCCTTCCTCTTCTTGCTACAGAAGACACCAGTGCAGGGTGATGGGTGCGGGCAGGAAGGGGCCAGAGGACCAGGAGCTCCCCATGTCAGCAGGCCTTCTTAGAGGTCAAAAGATTGACCTTGGGGGTTTCCTGGGTTGTAATAAAAAGAAAGAAATGCCAAAAATTTGTGATATTTAAAAATGGTTGAATCCATTAAATTGAAGCTTTTAACATACTACAATGTGGGAGCAGTGCGCTAGTCACCAGAGATTTGCAAATTTATGAAAATAGTTGATTCAGTGTAGCTCCAGGCCATGTGGTCTAGTAATGGGGCCTAAATGCAGAACTGTGCAAACTTTTCTCTTTGTGATCCTGTCAGTTTACCTCTGAGACTTATGTCTGTCACATGGCAAAAGTCTAAGTTGTGAATGTGAGGCCTGGGCTGTGTGGCCCTTTGGGCCCCTCAAATCCTGCTGTTGCCACCCTTAGCTTCCCTTGGAGCTCAGAGGTCTGGGTGGAGTCACGGTTCTTTTTCCTTTCTGTCCTTTCACTGAGAAGGGTGCCCCAGAGCCTTCCTCCTGCCTTCCTCCGGTGGGCTCTGTGCCCTCCAGGATAACTGACTGGATGCCCCACCCAGAAGTGGCTGCAGCTACGCCCGGGTGCTGCCAGGGATGGGTGCTGCCTGGCAGAGCTGGGCGAGGCCCCTCCTGGCCATCCGCTCCCCTTGCGGCTGCTCATATCTCTTCCTCTTTCCTTCCCCATGCCACCTAAAGAGATGAATGCCAAGATGCTGGACTTTGAGATGTTCCTGCCCATCCTGCAGCACATCTCACGTAACAAGGAGCAGGGCACCTACGAGGACTTTGTGGAGGGGCTGCGTGTTTTCGACAAGGAGAGCAATGGCACGGTCATGGGCGCTGAGCTTCGCCATGTCCTTGCCACCCTGGGTATGCCCGCTGGGCAAGGCAGAGCCCAAGTGGGCAGAATAAGAGGCGGGAGGTGCTCTGGTGGCAGATGTTGGGGGCCATTGGGGGTCCCTGCATCCAGAGGATCGCGTCCTATTCCTTGTTCCTTGGAACAAGCTGCCCCAGCTCAGCAGGCTTTGTGCAGCAGGCTTTGCGGGGAGAGGAGAGCAGCACAGGGGTGACTGCTGAGGCCTGAGAGGGGGCACACAGGGCTCCTGCCCTTGTCGTTGGCTCCGTCACTGGGGCCCTGCTCTGCTCACCCAGTGGTGGCTGTAAGGCGTAGGGAGAGGCCTCGGACGGAGAAGGGTCTTAAGACTCTTGGCTCTACTCCAGTGCCTTAGGGGGAGGCTTGGTATGACCACGTCCCAGGTTAGGTAATCTAGGGCCTTCAGACTGGAGGGGGTGCTTGGGTTTTGTCTGTCTCCCCTCTGCCATCTGGAATAAAGAGCCCACTGTGACCCCCCCTCACTCCTTCCCCCACCCCCCAGGAGAGAAGATGACTGAGGCAGAAGTGGAGCAGCTGTTAGCTGGGCAAGAAGATGCCAATGGCTGCATCAATTACGAAGGTATCAGGTCACGCCTCACTTCCCCATGTACCCAGGGATGGGAGAGTGGGCACAGTTTGGGCTGCACAAGTCTGCAGAGCAGAACAGATCCAGGAGCTAGAGGACATGGGCACCAGATAGGCTTTGGTGTTGTTCTTTTCCATCCTGGTGTAATGGAAGGAGCATGGACTTCGGAGTAGCTCTGTGATATGCTAGCTGTGTGACCTTCATCAAGTCGCTTACCTTCTCTGAGCCTCAGTTTTCTCATCTGAGAAATGGGGCAATGCAGGCACCTTGCTCAAGGTTGAGGGGATTAGTTAGTTCATTTCATCCATGTCGAGTATCACCAGAGTGGACACATTGCAGAGATGAGGCCTCTTTCCTCTTCCACTTCCTCCCATCAACTCCCAAAGAAGAGAAAGAATCACAGTCTGGGAAAGGGGTATTGGGAAGGTTTGAAGTCAGGCTTTGTAGGGAAGGGGGAAGAGGTTTAAAGGGCCACGAGGGCAGTGAAGAGCTGAGAGGGGCCAAGCGCAGTGGCTGATTTCCGTCTTCTTTCCCAGCCTTTGTCAAGCACATCATGTCTGGGTGAAGCAGATCCCTCCAGGGTGAGTACATGCCCCAGAGCTCTTCTGCCCCAGCCCTGACCCCTGACGAGGAAACCGCAGGGGTTCATGCTGGAGAGCAACCCGGCCTCTCCCATCACTTCCTCTCCACTCTCACTTCTCCTGTCTTCCCTTCCTGCTCAGCTCCCTGCCCGGCCTCCTGCCCTCCCTGGTCTCTGCACTCTCTCGACCCTTGTCAGTCACATCTTCCTGCCTCTCCCAGGGTTTCTCGAGTCCAGACCATTCCCTCCCTCAGGTCTGGGGCCTCTGGTACAGGCTCCAGCAGGGAGAACCCCGAATCCCAGGTGGAAAGAGTGTCCCTGGCCTGTGTTCTTGAGCCCGTTCCTCTTCACTCCCTTCCCTGTTCTCCCCTGGGCTTGGTGCCATCCTGATAGGGGTCCGGGGTCTGTGATCAGGGGCTGGGTATGGAGGGTGAGATACCATTCCATGTGGCGCTTTGTTTCAGCCTGGTCCTTGGATCTAGCCCTTCCAGGGCCAGTTAGTGAGAGGACCAGAGTGACAAGCTGGGGCTGGAGCCCTGACGTAACACAGCACCACAGCCCAAGGACCTCACCGGCCCACAGCTCTCCCCTCAGCTCTGGCAGGGCTGGACCGCATTCCCTCATCCCGACCAGTCTCGGAGTTGGTTTTTTTGTGTGTTTTTTTTTTAACTAATTAATTAAGGTGTGTGTGTGTGTGTGTGCGCGCGCGCGCGCACGCACGCACACACAAATGTGAGATAATGTCACCTGAGGTCTCATGTACATCACTCAGAGAAATAAGAAGTATCTGGGAGCTGGGAGACAAGGCCTTCCCGTGGATCTGGAACTATGAGGGTCGCGCCCGTGAGCAGAGAGCTCGGGGAGGGTCTGCAGTTTGAGGGCTTGTGATCAGCAGTTCTGTTGCCCTCCAAGGCTGACTCTCCACCTTGTCTCACCTCCAGGTGGCGAGCAGGAGGCAAGACTCCGGGAGTCCGGGGATACCAGCTCTTTGCTGCTGCTGCTGCTGTTTAAAAAAAAAAAAAAAAAAAAAAAATTGTGATAAAATACATATAATATAAAATTTTCCATCTTAACCATTTTTAAGTGTACAGCTCTGTAGTGTTAAGTACATTCCATCTTAACCTTATTTACGTGTATAGTCTTTTCTCTTGTTCACTCCCAACCATCCTGAACGCTCTTTTTTGACCTTACTTATTTCTTTTTCATAATCACCCTCCCCAACTTGAAATGCCAGCGTTCCTCCTCAGTGGTAGGGCCTTGTCCGGTTTTCTTCCCTCCCTCCCTTCCTTTCTTTCTTCATGAAGCATCTATTGGCCAATGTGTACAAGTGTGAGGAACTGGGGTTAAGGCTCCCAATGATTAAAAAACTGAAAGTGCTTTCCCGCCGAAATATCTTACAGTCCAGGTAAGCAAGGACATGCAGGGACTAGCTAGAGAATGGTCCCCAAAGAGCATACCAATAGCAGGACCACTTCGTCTATGTAACATACAGTGCATGTTCCAAGGGACCCGCAAGAAGAGACAGAAGGAAGTGAGGTGTGACAGGGAAGATTTTCCTTGGGAGATGGGCTTTACAAGATGGCCGAAGGTGAGTGCTCGGGCCCACGGAGCAGTGGGGCCTGAACAGGGGTCAGTCCGCAGACACTCATTGAGTACCTGATGTGTATATGGCACCGGCTGGGGCCTTGGGGGTCTACAGAACCAGACAGACGTGGCCCCTGTCCCAAGGAGCTTAGAGTCTAGCGGGAAGACAGACATTAAATACTTGTAATCATATGACAGACAACAGCCAACGTTTATAGAACACGGTATCAATAAGTTAACAATTATATTTGGCTGTGAGCTGTGGAGACCAAAGACAGTGGCTTAAAAGAAACAAAAGTGCTTTTTCCCCTCCCACTGAAGCTGAGGTTGGCAGTCCAGGGCTGGCATGGCAGTCATTCTCCATAAGGTTCTTGGGACCCAGGCTCCTTTTATCTTGTGGCCTTGCGCTGTGTAACTAAGATGGCTGTTCAGTTCAGCCATCACGTCTACTGCTGGGCACTGTGCTAAGCCCGTCACATCTCACTCTCTCATAGCAGCTTAGGAGGTAGGAGTTATGATTCCCATTTAAGAATTTAAAAATATCACATAGGAAGAATAGCAACAACAAACTCAACTCTTTTAATTCTTTCAGTTTCCCCTTCCATTTGAAGGTTGTAACATGACATGTGTTGGAGGAGGCCATCCAGAGAATGCAACGGCTAGCTGACCCTCAAGCTGGCCCCGGGCACTTGGAGGCTCCTCACCCCCTCCCCTGTCATTGGAATGTACGTTCTGCCCACTGTTCCCACACTAGGAGCTGTTTCAAGGACGCAGCCTTGAGAGAGCAATGTGTTGTTGAGACCCTCTGGGATGTGTATGTGACTGAACCCCATGAAGGCCTCTACATCCACTTTGGAGATTCTGGCGGGCAGGTGCAGAGATCCACTCGTCTTGCTGTCACCCAAAGCCAGCCTCATAAGTAAGTTCCCTTGCTTAGTAAACCTGCCACCTACCAGTCTGGCGTGGTCTTCTGCTTTGTCCTTGCCCTTTGTGTACAGGGTTCAATTTGTGAACCAGCAGCATAATATTAATATTCCTAAAATGCCAATTACATATAATATTTTCTCTAATTAGGACTTCTAAAACCTCCCTAAGTCCTACCGGTCATTCCCAAACCTTCCTGTCAGTTTCTAAGGCCTTCCTTTATTTGCCCTAGGCTCCTAGGAGTACTGCTTGCTGCAGCCAGCTGCCCCCTTTCCCCTCTTGTTAGCTCCCCTGTGTGCTTCCTCCTCCTCCTCTTTCTCCTCACCCCTTGCCCCACAACCTCTTGATGCATCTTGTCCCTCCCTCCTGATGTGCACTCCTCTTTCTGTCCAAATTATTCCCACCTTCAAGAATTAAGTCAGGCTCACCCCTTCCTACAGCTTTCCCCACTGCCAGAGGTCTCTGCTAATTAGCGATGGCTGCAATATAGTCTCCTTAACACAATTAATTACCAAATTGGAACTGAAGCTATCAGAGCGAGAGAAGACCCTGGAGACTTCTAGCAGAGTGTAATTACGGAGAGCAGCATTCAGCAAAGTGCCATCATGTGTTTGGCATCTAAAAGCTCTCTTTGGTTACTAGGGCTTTTAAGGTAGAATGTGTGTTTGTGAAGATGGCTGATGGTGCAATATCTGCCTCACACCACGAGATGGCGTAATTGCAGCAGCACGCTTCCTATAGGATGCCAAGGTGTGTGATCACACAACCTGTCCCGGAGAAACTTCAGAAGTCTCTTAGTCCATCTCTCTGCCTGCGGGCAAATGGAGGTTTTATTCACTTTCAAAGACTCAGAGCTATTAGTTAACTTGCTTCAGTGCCCCCACCAAGGTTTTGCAATGAGAAATGAAAGAGAAGACACTCTTTTGGACACGTACAGACCTGGCATCCAGTCCGGTTCTGCTTCCAAGCCACATAGCACTCAGTGCTGCAGGTTGCAAAATGAGAGGGTTGATTAGATCGTCTTTAATGTCCCTTCCAGTTCTCTGATATTGCTTATTTAGAACTCAGCTAACTTTTTCTTACTATATTCAGCTTTAGTCCATTTGTTTTATTTTCGCCCTTAGTGTATGTATGTGTTTAGAAACTTAAATGCTAGAATGAATCTAGCATTCATTCAGAATAATTATGGAGTGCACAGTAGTAGATGCTCTAGGAGATAAAAATCAAAGTCACCCGTGGTCTTTCACTCCATGAGTTTATACTCCACTGGAGGAACAATGATCTACATGTGAAAAGTGAAACTACGTTAGAAGACCAAGCTGAAGAAAGGACACCAGTATATGTCTAAGGACAAAGGGAGAGTTACAGGAACCAGAGCACTAGGAGCTCAGAGGAGGAGTGGTCAAGGAGAGCTTCATGGAAGAGGTGTGGCAAGTTTGGATGGGCTAGAAATAGCCAAGAACCGAGAGAGAGGGATTCCAGAAGGAGGCAAAGAGGTGCCTTCTTCTTTGCCAACTATAGCCACAGTCCCTGCCTTTTAGGATTTGGGTAAAAGGGAATAAAGAAGAATAAAAGAAGAAAGAGGAAAAGGACTGGAGACTGGGACAAGAGGCAAAAAGAAGGGACGAAAGACCCGGGGTGGAGGGGTGAGCAGGGAGTGATGTGCACCAATTCAGAGGCAGAGAGGCGAAGTTAAAAAGTCTAAAGGTAACCCGGGAAAGGACTCATTCTTTGCACCCCTAATCTTGTAGAATCACAGAACAATAGGCTTTCAGGGCTGGAAGGGACCTTTAGTTCAGACCCTTCCATAAGAGCCCTCCAAACTGATGGCCCAGTGGTCACTTGAATGCCTGCCGTGACATGGGACTCACTCCACTCAGGAAAAACTCTTAATTGATAATCTTCCTAGTAGGAATCTGACATTTACATCCCTGAGATTTCCATCTACTGGCCCTGGATTTGTCTTCCCAAGTGACCCCGAAAAGATCTAAGACCATTCCCCACGATAGAAGTTGGTTGGCCTTTCCACTTTCTTCAGGTAACTACCTCCCAGTGGGTGCTTGTTCTAGGCTAAGATTCTTGAATCTATTTAACGTGGCCCGTTGCTGTCTAAATTGTTCTGCCTGGGGGTTGAGTTCATTCTCAGCAGTGTAGTTTCATATTTTAGTCTGGAAATCAATCTTGACAGAAAAGATGGAATTAAGGTCCAGGTAGAGGGCAGGGAGTTCTGCTAATTGCACAGCGCCAGCACCAAGGGCTGTGCCCTTCCTGTTCCTCTTGCTCAGAACGTAAGGACAACCTTTTTTGTGTGAATTATAACAGTAACAACATTTTGCCTCATTTTGGACTTATGCCTTCTTGGCCTCGTTCTCACAGTTCCACCCCACAACTTTATGTTCATAATTAGCTCTCCTTCCGTACATTAGGGATAAGAACCCTACAGAACCCTCTTTCTTCGGCTCCATCAGCCTCTTGGAGCCCCTTCCCTGGTTCTCTCCTTATTTAGTTGTTTGCAGTTCACTTGGGAGTACCATCCATTCCCCTGGCGATAGGAATAGAGATTCTCCACCGTGAAGACCCTGTGGGCACATTTATGCTCTTTTTCCAAGAAGAGAATCTGTACTTTTCATCGTATTTTCAAAGGGGTCAGAGACCCAAAAGAGGTGAAGGACCGCTGTTTCAGAGCCTTTGTGGGGTCCCGTTTATCGTCCCCCCGAGTGTTTTGACCTTGCATCTGGTGCAGCTGCCTTCCTCCCGGGTTAGCACACGCTCGATGGCGGTTCATCTCCTTCTCCGAAGACTCGCTTCACTTCCGCCTCTTCCCCTGCCGTCCCTTGGGTCACACGGAGGTTTAGAGAGGCAGTGCCACCTTTTACTTTTACTCCTCTGTGGCCCCACGTTTTAGCTGAATAAGGATTCCTACCCAGTTCCCCTGTATCTTGCTCCAAATTGCTGGATCTGCAGGGGCGTCCACCTCCCCACCCCCCACCCTGGGCCCACAGGCTCCAGCGGTCACTTCCGCTTCTCTGCCCCTTTATCAGGTTCCGACGGCCTCCGCTGGGCTTCCTCCCTCAGATGTGTGGGTTCGTTGTCGATGTGAGTCTTCTTCGTGGTCAGCACTCACATGCCCACTGTCCTAACAGCCTAATTTTTCTTCTAACCGAGTCCACTGTCAAATGGAGATGATTCCCATCTCAACAAATGTTTGGTCATACCCAACAGAGTATGTGCATGTCCCAAAAAAAAAAGTTTTTCAGTCGTTCTGCATTTACCTAAATCCTATATTAGGGACAGACGTGTCATTTGGAACCAAGGGCTATGGTCCATGTAGGGACAGGGAGATGAGGGTGTCCTCGTCTCAGTTTGCTTTGCGGCGTGTGAGACGTCGGTCTGGGTATCTGAGGACACAGCCCATCCATGCTGGTCTCAGGGCTTCCTCAACTTCCTGGCCCTCCAGCTTAAAGGAGATTCAAAAAATGGCCGCTGTGACCCTCCCCTTTCTCCCATTCCATTCCCACCCACACTTCAGCTCTTTAGCCCTTCGTAGGGCATGTTAAGGAGAAGCCAGAGGTCAAAGATCTAGCATTCAAAAGCTTGGTTACCATTTGGAATGTGGAGAGTTTGTGTACTGTAGTGAGTTTCACAATCATTTACTTCATGCATTTCATTGCTGGTACTGCAAGTTTTCGTTTTGATTTAGAATTTAGTCTTTGTGATATTTTGCCAGGGTCAAATTTCTTATAATGGCAGTTGGCATTTTGCCAGGACTTTGGGGTTGATAAAATTAAATAGGACTTGGTCCCTACCCTCAAGGAATGTCAAGACTGACAGGTAAGCTAAGCTATGCACTGTGCACAAATTAAAAAATACCAAGCAGGAGACAAAGGCTGTCAGATAGATACTAACAACGAAATGGGGAGAATTTTAAAGGGAGAAACAGGATTATTTCTGGTTAGGAGATCAGAGAAGGCTCTTGGGAGGAGGAGTAGCTGGCACTGAAACCGCAGAGGACAGGGTGCTGTGACTCACACTCATAGAGACAAGGAGGAGCATCGGTTAAGTAGCCTCAGGGTCAGGATGGGTCTGCATTCAGGAGCTGTGTGACCTTGGGCAGGTTTCTTAACCTCGCCAAGCCTCCATTTACCCTATCTACAAAATGAGGAAAATAGTAGTCCTAACCTCATTTGATTATTACAAGGATCAAATGAGTCAGTACCTATAAAGCACTTAAAACAGTGTCTGTAACATATAGTAAGCACTCAATAAATATTAGCTCCACAGGGGAGAAGGATATTCTAGGCCGAGGGAACAGCTCTAGCCAAAGAAGGAAAACGAAGCAATGATGATTCTTTTGGGAAACCCCAAAATGGAAATACCTGGGAAGCAGGTGGACAGAGAAATAATGCTTATCATTGTTAACGTTACTGCCTTTCCTGCCTACTTACCTCGAGCTAATGCCCTCCCACGTGCTCGTCTCAGCGACTTCTGGTGGGGCAGGTGCCATTATCCCCATTCTACAAATGCGGAAACTGAGGCTGATAGAGGCTAAATAGGTGGGAGCTTCAGAACCATGTCCTCTGGATGCCGAAGCCTGTGATCTTAAGCCTATAGACCCCTTGCCTTCCTGGGCTGCTCCGGGCCCCTCTTCTCCATGCTGTTTAGCTTGTCACCTTGTCAAGTCACTTTCTCATTCCAGGCTTCAGTTTTCTTTTGAAGTAAAAGAGTCAAGGACGCTCTGGGAGTCCCTTCTGGGAGTCTCTAAGGAGTCTGATTTCTTTTACTCCCCTCCTCCTCGAAGCTTGTCTTTCTTTGGCTGGCGTGTATCATTCCCTCCATCAAACATCCTGATAACAGGCATGCACGAGGAAGTAGAGAGCAAAGAGCCGGGGTCCCTTTGGTATCAACCTGCTAGCAGGTAAAAAAAAAACCCAAAAAACAGTCAAGCCAGCATGGAACAAAATCAGGGCAGAAGTAGCAAGGTGATTTGGACTAAGGAAGGGGTCAGAGGTGGGATGTGAGTCAGAGACCCATCCCCAGGAGCGGGGGTCTAAAAACCACCTCAAAAGAAATGGGGAACGCTGCTTTGCGCTCTAGTTGGGAGGATGGAGTGAGGGGATGTCTCCCCGTGACCCTGTCCCTTTGGTTTCTATTTTGTGGCATCTGGTTGAGATGAAACTTGTGGGTGGGGGAAGAGGCCGAGCAGAAGAGTGTATTTGAGGGTAGAGAGGGGAGACAGTGAGTCACTTGTGTGATATGATTTGCCGCTTAGGCGGACATGTTACAGCATTCCTTTTTCCTGAGAATTTGGACTCGTTAGGAGTGGTCTTGCGACATCATCACTCTCATAGTTTTTATTTGCTTTGTTTTCTAGCTTGAGAAAACAACAATTAAAAAATTGCTAGGGCTAGGACTTCTGTCTTACCTGTGTACCTAATTTCCTGTACTCTTGGCATCTATCACATACACCTCTCCCACCTTTTAACATGCTATGATTCTTTTTTAAGGGACTTGGACTCTACCTCAAAGGACACCCATGGTCACCTGCCACAGTGTCCCAAAGGCCCATTTTTAATCACCTTTTTTTGGGGAAGGCATTGAAAGTTCCTGGATATGAGGAATGGAGGACTACAGTTTATCAGTGAGTGACCTTGGGCAAGTAACTCTCCCTCTCTGTACATCGTGTCCTCATCTGTAAAATGGGGATAAAAACAATAACCATTTCATTAAGAGGTGTTGTGAGGATTTTACAAGATAATATGTATGAAGCATTTAGCACAGTGCCTGGCCCATAATAAGCCCTCACTAAATGTTAGCTGCCAAGCTGTCACCACTCTGTCATCTTAGCTTAAATCTTGCTCAGTGGATTGCCCGGTGGAATTTTGAAGCAGTAGGAAATACAGTTTCATTTTGGGCCCCGGGCAAAGGAGAGCTCTAGAAAAGCAGGGCATTTGTTCATGAGGATAGTCCCAGACTGAAGGTTTTACTACATACACAATGCTCTGGTCACTTAGGGGATGGGTGCGAGGCCTCCTAGGGGAGAACCAAAGACACAGGGTCAGGAAAACAGATGAATGGCGGTTGTGAGTAACAACCCTGGGAGGAGGAACGCAGACTTCGGGGGTAGTCATGGGCATCTGAGGCCCTAAGGCGAGGAGAATGGAGTAAGAGGAGTGGAGAGGAGGGAGGCAGGCGGAGGGCCAGAGGGGCCCGGGCACTGTCCTGCCAGGTGTCCTGGTTGGAATGAAGATGCTGTGGGCCCTACCCTTCCACTCCCCCCTCAGCCCTTGCACTCCAGGTCAGGGTGGAGGACTGTGGGTCTTGCTGTGCTGGAAACATCCAGAGCCATGGGAAAGTGAGCCATACTGCTGATCAGACTCCCAGCTCAGAGTCATCTCACTCGTGTTCATTCTTTGGGGGAAAAACTGATCCCCAGGGGCCCTCTGTTTGGCCCAGACCTTGGTCTAATGCCCAGGTTTTTCCGGTGTGGCTGTCATATCGAAGGAGTCAGCTGGGCATGGCTGGTAACTTCTTGTAATAGTCAAGACAGGAAGTGGTCAGGACCTGGAAATAGAGCGGCCCTAGGGGGTGGGAGGGGAGGGAAAAGGCTTTTTCTGGGGAAAGGGTGCCTTCTTGAGCTAAGTGCATAGAGTTCCTGGGCTTGGCCTGGGCTGTAGGTGCCCTAGAGATAACTTTATGGATTTCCCAATTTTATCTCACAAATGGGAAATCCAAGAGCATTTTATTTCTCCCATGATCATAGCAATGCCCACCTGAAACATTTGAGGGAGACAGGCATCCTAAACCCACACTTAAAGAAAGGAAAATAGTGGGTTATAGAATCACACTGACCTGTTTTTCAGTCTCGGCTTTGCCACTTACTATCTGGGTGCCTTGGAGCTAATTACCCATCTCTCTGAGCCTCCATTTTTTTCACTTGTAAAAGGATTCCATGCCTATTTTGTGCTGACTAAAGCATGGAAAGGTTCTTAACAGTGTTTTGTCCAAAATAACCACAAAATAAATGGCAACTAATATAATAATGATAATAATTATTATATTAATAGTCCCTTCACTCCTCTAAGCCTCAGTATCTACCTCTGTAAAAATCAGTTATTATGAGGATTTAGTGAAATGACCAATATTATAAAGAAGGTGGTATAGAAAAAGAAGGATGGATATATCTTTGTAAAGACGGTACTCTGAGATTCTAGTTTCCTCCCTTGGAAGAAAATCATACTCAGTGGAAAAGGACCTGGGTCAGCAGCTCATCATGGTGAGGGGAGATAAGTGGGGGGACGGGAGGCCATTCCCTGCAGGAGGAGACGTGCAGAGATCACCCTCTCTGATGAATGCAAGTGTTGCGGGATTGGGGCATGGACTGGCACTGGGTTCAGGCAGAGTTAGGGGGCCCACTAGGCCCTGCTTCTGTGGAGATGCTGGCATTGTGGCAGGGAGCGGTGGGGCCTGTGGGTACTGGCCACCAGGGGGCCCTCCCTGAGTCCTCCGTGGGCCAGAAGAAGAAGGGCTCCCAGCCTCTAGGGTTCCCCTGGAGCAATGGTTCTTTACATTTGGGGTCACAGGCCCATTTGAGAAGCTGGTGAAAACTAAGGACTCTTTCCATAGAAAAACATACATTACACTGACTTGTGCATCTTGGAGGGTTTACAGATTCCCTGAATTGCATCCAGAGGCTTCAAGTAAAGAAACTTGTCCCTGGGTTCAGAAGGGATAAGGAACCCGAGACTTTAGGTCTTGGCAAGAAAAGGGGTCCGTGAGCTTGGGACAAGCTAGGACTTGTCCTAGTAGCACTAATTATGCCAAGGATCAGCCATGGGCTGGTGTAGGGTCAGGGGACCTGACCTGGGAGCCTTCAGAGGATGGTCAGTTTGACCAGTTTGACCAGTAAGGAGCCTGCCCATAGCCTATAATACCTTTCTGCCTGAATTTGGCCACCTTGTGCAGGGGGGCCTGGTGAGAGGCAGCAACAATGAAGCAGCAGTCAGTGTCTTGACTTATAGGCAGAATTTTGGGGGTAAACAGGGATCCAGTAGATGAGTTGACCCTAAGGGGAAAAAAATAGCTCACATTTTTGAATACTCACTACATGCCAGTCACTGTGCTAAATGGCTTACATTAATTTTTTCCATTTAATCCCCATTTTACAGATGGGGAAACTGAAGCTTAGTGTAGATAAGTAACTTGTCCAGGATGATGGTACTAGCAAATGGTGGAGCTAGAATTCAAATCCTGGCCACCTGACTATTGTGCAGACAAACCTTACATTACTCTGTCTCTTAAGAAGGTAAGTAAAGAGGCCTGTGAGGCCTAAAATATGTGCCAAGCTGCAAGTTTGGATCTACTGGAGCAAGGCTGCAAAGAGGGTGACTGGGGATTTAGAAAGATACCGGAACAGGAATTTGGGGCCAGAGGCCAAGCAGCAGCTCTGTTATCAGAGTGAGGCATCATCCTGCCTCTGGGGTTTGGGTGGGGAAGGGGTCTGGGTTGGTCTGAGATGGGTGTGAGCAGTCATTTGGTGCCCTCTGTGGGCACAGAGCTTGAATCTAGGCTTGGCGAAGGTGGCACCTTGTTTGCTGAGCTGGGATGGCAAATCCTGGGCTCTGCCTTTTTTCTTTTCAGCAGAGGGAGATCTGGCTCAGGTGCGGATGCACTCCAAGGCAGAACCTGATTCTCTCTGGCCCAGCTGGGTTCAGGCCCCAGGAGGGTAGTCTGTTCTTCTTCACTACTGCCTCCTCACTCTGCTGAGAAGAAGCTGGCATGCACGGGTGCCTAATACGTGCTTGTGAATGAATGCTGAATGCCAAGGCTGAGCTCATCCCTCCAGCACTACCTTGATAAAAATCCAGGGGTAGTTTCTAAGATAGCTCCCCAGAGCCCAGAAATTCCAAGTCATGACAGTTTTACTCAGTGTGAACTCTGAAAAGCCCATTTTCCTTCAAGCCAAAGGAACAGCTGGGTCATCCCTCTCTCAATGGACAGAAGAGCCTCTGCCAAATGTGTAGGAGGAGAAGATCCTGAGCCAATGCGCTACTCCACACTGAGTTTCCTTAACTAGAGGAATGGGTGTGCACCGAGAGGCCTATAATCTCTCCATAAATAATAACAATAAGGAGAACATATTCCTCTGTGCGTTTTGGATTCTAAAGGGCCTTTCATCTCCATGGCCTCACAGAACCTCATGACCAAGTGTGTGGGTTGGGAGGGTATAGCGTGAGGCTGGGAGTGGGGAAAAGGGCAGGGCACACAGAGTTATTTTTCATAGATAAGGAAAATGAGTACGGAGTGGATTTGGAGACTTTTCAAGACCCTCCAACTGGTCAGAGGTAGAAAAAGGACCTGAATCCAGGGACCTTCTAACTCTTAGTACAAAGGAGAATAAAGCATGACCTTGAAGACAAGAGGTCTAGGAAGTGACCACAAGCCTGGCGCCTCCGACTTGCAATGATGACAATGAGGAACTGAACAGGAGTGTGGCTTCCCCAAGGAGGCAGACTATTGATGAGAGCACAAGGAAAGGATGCCTATTTGGGTGTTGGCCTGGCCAAGGTTGGGCAAGGAGCCAGGTAATGTGACTTTTGCCTCTCAAATGGATCTTGGGGAAGATTTTTTTTAAACCTGTTATGCATTGAATACCCCTCTATGGTCCTGTTAGCTGGGGGCTATGGCACTTGGGCACAACACAGAGTGAAAACTCAGGTCTCCCAACATCTTTGTTTGATTAATGCTTTATTAAAATTAACTATCAAAGGCTATTAAAAAGGTCACAAAATAGGAAGTGAATCTTTTTTTTTTTTAAAGATTTTATTGGGGAATTGGGGGAGGGGAACAGCATTGGGGAGTCGGGGAAGGGGAACAGACACGTTGCTATCCTTTTGTTCTTCAGTCTAGTTGCGGAGGACGTTGCTTCACTGGCCCATGTTGGTATCATCATTGCGCTCTTCCCGGATGAGGCAGATTGGTCGCTGGCCTCTGGATGGTCGCTCACGGCAGCTATTGGCAGCTCACGCTGGCTGCCGGCCGCTCACGCTGGCTGTTGGCCACTCACTGTAGCCTATGGCAGCCCACTGCAGCAGGGGCTGCAGCCTACACCGTCGCCGGGGCTCACACAGCCCAGCTCCAGGTGGAGCTGTTGTTAGCTGTAGAGGGCAGTGTCACTGGCCCTCATATGTGGGATCCGAACCGGGGTCGCTGGCGTCCCAAGCCAGCTCTTAACCAATGCGCCACTCGGCAGGCCCCAGGAAGTGAATCTTTTATTTACTGAGGGCCTACTAGGGACTATAAAGATAGTAAACGACAGTCCATGCACTCAAGGGTCTCACTGTCCATAATGGTAGAAGAGGTGGAGGTAAATAAATGAATAACAACACAACTTCTGCTTCTGACTATGACAAAGTGACCAGTATGGAACTTGCTCTCCCACAATAAACAATGAATTTAGACAAAATGTTTGAGGAACTCCTTTTGACACTGAACATAGGAAAATTGAATTATAGTCCTTGAGGAAAGAGAAACATGTGAGGTGAGGCCTACATTTACCCAGCGTTCCGCTTGGGGGAATTTTCTAGGTTGCAGTTCAAGAAGGTGGAGTCTAAGAAGTGCGTGATGGTCTCGCTGAGCTGAAGAGCACAGGTTAGAGTTCAGGGCTGCTGAGGAAGCTGTGTTTGGCAGGGAAGGCGTTCAGAGAGGGAGAAACTGGATAGAGAGGTGCCCCCAGAGGTCTGCATGGGTGTTCCCCAGGGTCTTTAGATGAGGGTTGGGCTGCACAGACACATGGTTAGACTCTGAGCAGCTGAGAGCTGGAGCAGAGAGCTAGAACAGAACATTAGAGGTTGCACACAGCTTAGAGATGTTGGAGTCTCAGCCCAGTCAAAATGAAGCGATCTCACTAAACAACTCAAGTACTTAGGTGATATAGCAAGTTCACACCTTAGGAGTAAGGACCACATTCTACAATAAGAAACTACATCCTAAAACTAAAGATAAAATTTAAAAAAAGACCAGTCCTGAAAAAGAGTAAAATAGAGTTAATCTGCCAGTAATTTAATTGCTTAATAGAACAAAACTCAATACTCTTCAAGGGACAAAAAAGAGAGAGAGAGAGAAACAGACCCAGAGATGAGTCAGAATTCCCAGACTAGAATTTTAAAATAGCTGCTGTAAACATGTTTAAGGACTTAAAGGGCAGTGTAGACATAATGATTGAAGATATGAGGAATCTCAGCAGAGAAACTGAAACTATAAATGAGAATGAAGGGAAACTCTAGAATTTAAAAATACAATGTCCAAAATATTCCCTGGATAGACTTTGTATCGTCTTTGAGACTGCAAAAGAAATAATGGAAATTTAAAAAGAGATTAATAGACTAATCTGAAAAACAAAGAAATGATTAAAAAAAACCCTGAGCCTCAATGACCTGTGGGATAATATCTAAATATTTATAATTATATAAATATTTATAATGATAAATATTTAGATATATCTAAAATATGTGTAATTAGAGTTTCAGAAGATAAGGAGAGAGCTAATGGGGCAGAAAAAATACTTGAAAAAATAATGGCTAACACGTTCCTATTTGGCAACAAATAAATCACTTATGTATCCAAGAGTCTCACCAACCACAAACAAGGCACATCATTTTTATGGTATTCTTGTCTAGAATGCCTCAATGCAATCATGAGAAAACATCAGACAAATCCAAACTGAGAAACAAAATAACTGGCCTAGACTCTTTGAAAGTGTCAAGGTGATGAAAGAAAAAGACTGAGAAAATGTCACAGATTGAAAGAGACTAAGGAAACATGATGACTGTGCAGTGTGGAAATCCTGAATTGGATGGATCCTGGAACCAGGAAAAAGGTATTAATGGGAAAATTGGCAAAATGCAAATATTGAATGTAGCTTAGTTAATAGTATTGTATCCATGTTAATTTCCTGTGTGTGATCATCATGTTATGGCAATATGAAATGTTAACACTGGCAGAAACTGAGTAAAGGATAAAAGGCAATTCTCTTGAGTATTTTGCACCTTTTCTGTAAGTGTAAATGATTAAAAAAAAAAAATTAAAAAGGAAAACGAAGCCAGATGGAAAAGAGGGGAATAAGAATGTAAAAGATGGCTGACTTATCAGAAACAACGGAGGCCGGTTGGGTGGGGCAGGGGGATGTGCCTCTTTGACATTTTGTTCAAGATGTAGATTTAGATGAGCTGTGTCTTGTTTTAAGTTGCTTTAATGCATTGTATGTTAGGTTTCCAAACAGCATAAAGCTCGTTTTCAAAGCTAACAACATTAACAAAAGAACGGAGGCCAGAAAACAGTGGAAGCACATCCTCAAAGTACTGAAAGGAAAAACTTGTCAACCTAGAAATGTACTTCTAAGAAATATCATTAAAAATGAGGATGAAACAAACACAGTTGAACATGTTTGTTGCCAGTGGACCTTCATTATAAGATTTTCTAAAGTAAGTTCTCCAGGGTAAAGGGAAATGAAATCAGATAGAAACTCAGAGCTAGAGGATGGAATGAAGAGCACCAGAAATGGGAAATATGTGGTAAATTTAAAAAGTTATCTTTTTGTCCCCTTATTTAATTTATTTGAGGCAACTGTTTAGAGCAAAAATAAAAATATTACATTGTGACGTTACTATGTATTGGGAAGTAAGGTATATGATAAGAATAGCATCATGATGGGGTTATATCAATGAAATTATACTGTTAAAAGCTTCTTACATTTTACATGAAATGGTATAATACTAATTCTAAGTAGACTATGTATGATAAATGCAGGATGCATATTGTAGTCCCTAGACACACACACACACACACACACACCTCTCACAAAGGAGAAGTATAGCTATAAGCCAGTAGAAGGGAAAAAGGAGAGAGAGAAGTATCCCAGAAGAAGGCTGAAAAGGAGAAACCAGGAAACCAAAAAGATAGAACAAATAACAAGATGGTAGACATAAACGCAACCATCAATTATTATACTAAATGTAAATGGACTAGCCCCTTTCTCTTCCCTGTGCTGGAAATTGGGTGGGGAGTCACTTGCATAGCCTTTGAGGTGAGAACTTGCCAGCACATTCGCCAAGGCTTGGGCTAGGCTGGGGACTTGGACAGCTTTGCTGGGCCAGTGCCCACCCTACGTGGTTGGTGCCAGCAGAGCTAGGCTGAGGGGACACCTAGGTGGTTGGGAGACTGGAGATATATATATATATATATATATATATATATATATATATATATATATATATATATATATATGTCAAATAAGTAAATATGCAGACAGAGATGTAACCAGGTTGTGTGAGTTAGATTTTCCTCCACGGCAATGACAATGCTGTTGAAATGGCTTCTGGCCTAGAGGTCCCTTCACCAGCCAGGGGAGGGACATGGAGCTGCAGTCTCAAAGCCCAGGTCAGGAAGCCCAGCTACTCTTTGTGGGCTGGCTCCTCCTGGCCCCTTTGCAAATTGCTAGTGACACTTCTGCTGATGTGTGCTACCACTGTGTGTGTCCTGGTGTTTAGGAGGTCTGAGGAGGGAATGTCCACCTCTGCAGAGAGTGGAAGGAAGGGGGGACATCAGATAAGATTACATGGAAGAGATGACATCTGAGATGTGGTGATAGATAAGTGGAATTTTCCAGGTGGAAAAAGGAAGGAAGATCAGTTAGACAGAAAGGCATGGAGTGTTTGGGAATGCTAAATATCTTTTTGGGCTAGGTGGAAGATGAGGCGGAAAGCTGAGTCAGGGCCAGTTTTCAGGCATCTTGTGTGTCTCGGAAAGGGCTTAGGGAAGCCCAGGCACACCCTGAAGGTCCTTAGAGGAGCGCAGGAGCTGGAGAGGTTTCCAGATCCTTTCTGAGGCCTTAGGCCTTGTTTTAGAGCTACCCATTCCACAGCCTGCACCAGCCCCAACCACTCCGGGGTAGCCTCCTGCTCACAATGCCAGCATTTTGCCCCTTTGAGCTTCCTGAGGCTCCTAGTCTGGTGAGGACCCAGAGGAGACCCAGAAGAAGGATTTGGGGAAAGGCCTTTGAAGGAAAATGTGATAAAGCTCCAGAACCTGTGAGTTTGAATCTGGGGACAGTATACAGTAGTAGCCCCTTATCTGTAGTTGAGTTTTCCCTAGTTTCAATTACCTGCTGTCAACGGTAGTCTGATATTAATATTAAACGGAAAATTCCAGAAATAAAGAATTCATAAGTTTTAAATTGGGCAGAGTTTTGAGTAGCACCTCTACCCCACACCTATCTGTCCTGCCTGGAATGTGAATCAGCACTTTGTCCTCTGTCTGGTATATCCAGGCTGTATAATCTACTCTAGGTTATCAGAGAGATAGTGGCGGTGTCACAGTGCCTGTGTTCAAGTAATCCTTATTTTATTTAATAATGGTCCCAAAGTGCAAGAATAGTGATGCTAGCAATTCGGATATGCCAAAGAGAAGCCATAAAGTGCCTGCCTCCTTTAAGTGAAAAGGTATGTATATGTGTGTGTGTGTGTGTGTGGGGTGGAAACAAAAAGAACCCCAAACCTAGTACAGACAGGATTTCAGGCATCCACTTGGAGCCTTGGAACCTATCACCCCTGTGTAAGGGGGCACTGTGCACGGTACTGAGTCTTGAAATGTTTATCAGATACTATGTTCAAGCAGGTATTTGTAGAGAGAGGCCCTTTATGTTCATAACTGCTTATACAAGCTTCAGATGTGGTTTTGTACTCAGGAGGCTTACAGTCTACCTGAAAACCAAAGTCACCCAAGAAAAAAATTAGCGAATAGTAAAGGACTAAACCAGTGCCTGACACTGTAGGCATTGAACAGATATTTGTCAATTACATGAATGTGTGAATGAATGGAACTCAAGGTACAGAGGGAGGGTCCCAGGACGCAGGTGAAAGAGAAAGCCGCGTTGGTGTCCTGGAGGAGGCGGGGAGCAAAGTCTGGAGAGGGACCACAAGCTCCCGGCTTTTCTAAGCGTGCCAAGTGCATGGGCGCGAACCATAGAACCAGGATGTCTGCAGAGGATGCGCCCATGGCCTCGCTGGGGTCCCAGCCTCGCCTCGCTTGCAGATCCAGGCGGTGAGAGAGGATCCGCGGGTTCCCACCTCCCCCACTCCAGCGCAGGGTCCAGAAAAGGGCCCTAGGGGAGGAAGCTCAAGTCCGTGTCCCGCCCCGTTGCGTCCCACCCACGGCGTCCCCTCCCCTCCCCTCCCGCTGCGGGAAAAGCGGCCGCGGGCGCAGCTGCTAGCTGTGGATCGGGCGCGCTTTGCCGAGGCGGATTGCCGTGGCGGGCGGACGAGATGCGAGCGCGGCCGCTCTGGGCCGCGGTGCTGGTGCTGGGGGCGCTGGCAGGCGTCGGCGTCGGAGGTGAGTGAGGCTCCCGGGGGATCCGCGCCGCGCGTCTTGCCCCAGCCAAGTTTGCAGACTTGGAGCGGGGGGACCTGGCCAGTGGGTCCTGCGTGGCTGCGCTCTGAGTGCGCGGGGCCAGGCTGGGGGCTGTCAGAGCCCGCAGATGGGGACCCTCTCGGGTCCTAGGTGGCAGGGTGAGGGCGACCTAGGGGTGGGTCCTCCGGGACGCCGAAGCCATTAGCCGGGTTAGGCGCCCGTTCTGGGCGGCGTGGTGCGTGGTGCGGTGGGCCCATCGGTGCGCCCCGCGTGCAGCCCGGCTGCGCTGGTCGCAGGTGGTCAGGGCAGTGCGATGGGAGACTGGCCCTGCTAGCCAGGGCGAGCGGGGCTTCCCGGGGCCGTCCCCGCGCGTCAGCTTCTCGGGTGAGAGTGCGTGCGCGCGGGTTTGCCAGTTAATCCACATTCCTCTTTTTCCTTGTATTACATTTTCTTCCCGTTGGTTTATTTATTTTTAAACGTTGGTGACTCCCCGCGGGGTGCGATTCGGAGGAGCCTGATGGCTCTGCCGCCTGCAGCGTCCCGGGTGGTAGCGGTGCCTCTGCTTCCGGGACAGACCTGCCTCCGAAATATCTCCAGTGTGTGCGGAAGAGCCTCGCCAAGGGTCCCTGGAGCTGGCGTGATTCCCTGGCTTTGTCTCTCCTGCTGCTGCACACACTATCAACGGCCAAGGCAGTTGGCATTCGGCCTCATTGGTGCTCAAAAATGGGCAGAGCCGAGCACAGCCTAGGGATGCTGCCGGCGGTTCTTCCGGAGCCTTGGTGACCTTCCCAGGGAGAGCCCGGGCTCCTAGCCCCCTGGGGGTGTTCTCCTGCAGAGGGCACACAAGTGTACATGGGTACTTTTAACGAAAGGAGTACTCATTGTAAGAGAATTTAGATTCTGCAGGAAGTATGTTTTTTAAACTAAGATTTACCGATAAGTCCATTTCAAAGATAGCTACTCGGAAACAGGTTGATAACTGCCTTCAAGATTTGGTATATGTGTGTGCACGCGTGTAAGAGAGTATACAGGACAGGGCAACAGTTTTAAAAAAAATCACTTTATTGAGGTATGATTGACATGCAAAAAAGCTGTCTATATTTAATGTACACAACTTGATCAGTTTGGAGCCATGATGAGTTCATATGTAGCCATGAAACCATCACCACATTCTATGAACAATACCTTGATGGGGGAGTTATAGACAAGATATAGGAGGCTATGTAAGTTGTTATGGCTGAAGCTTCCCAAGTGATGGCAGCTCAAACAAGTCAACTGATGTCTTTAACCTGTAGTGAGCAGCCTGATGACCAAAGCACAGAAGTATGAGTGTCCAGCATTCAGCCTTGGGAGGTGTTAGAGCCTTGGTTCAGATGCTGCCTATTATTGGCGGGGGCAATGGAGAAATATAGAAGGGCAACTCAGATATCTGCTACGGAGATGCCAGCTTCTATGAACTTATAACTTTTTTTTTTTTTTGCTTTCTTTTTTCACAGCCACAGCTTTCAGAATTTCTGGATGATTTCTGAGTCTAATCCTTATATTTTCTTATGGTTTTAGAAGTCAGGTCACATAAGATAGAGCCCAGAATGGTTCATGGCTCAATATTAGTGAAGATAAAGAGTAGATATGTGATTTTGGCGTCTCTCTCTTTCCTCCCCTCAACCTTAGTATATCTTTCATTGATTTGGTTTACACAGTTGTAATAATCCATATAGAATTCCACTGCGTCGACATACCTAAATTTGCATAAAATATATTCTAGGAGATCGTTTCCCAGATGTGTTGTGATCGGGGCAATTCCAGCAGTGGGATGGGTTGTGCTGAGCTAGTCCTAGACGCTCTCTGAGAGGCAGGAGGGTAGTGTAGTGGTTAAGAGCAACAGCTCTAGAATCAGAGCTTCAGAGTAATGAGCCTCCAGTAAAAGCAGGTCTGATTATATTTAAATCTCCCATGCCAGTGTTGGTGGCTGGATTGCAGGTGTCATCAGATCCCAGGAGAAGCAGCTGGTAGGATGAGAGTAAGAGGGTTGTGCTGGGACACACAGTGGTGTGGAGATACTGCCCCAGAACAGGAGGAGTCTGGGATGGGGAGAAGAGGTTGCCTGAGGGTAGAATTGCATTATGGAGTTTATGTACAAAGGTGATCTTTTTAGCTTCACCCAGGATATATGGGGTTTGTGGCTTCCCCATATATAGGTCTTTATTCTAATCGATAACAGGTTTGTTTGCTATCACCATTTAAGTTGATTAGTTCTGAGCTGAGGTGCTGATTTCTCCTCCTGAGTTTATATCCTGGAAACTCTGTAACTGAGCCCTCTGTAGGAACCCTCAGGGCCAGGAGGAACATGGGAGAAAGGCTTATTGGCTGGGGAAAGGTTTAAATTCAGTCAGATGTGAGTTTTTTTAAATTTTTTTTATTTTTTACTTTTAGCTGAGCCATCCTGCCACCTGTTGGCAGCTCAACAGCAGCTCAGCTCGGGCTGGGCATTGAACTGCTGTTGCTCAGAGCTCAGCTCACACTCTTTTGTGGTTTTTTTTTTTTGTGTGTGTGTTTTTTTTTTTTGAGGGCAGTGTCACTGGCCCTCATATGCGGGACCCGAACCGGGGCCGCTGGTTTCCCAAGCCAGCACTTAACCACCGCACCACTCGGCCGGCCCTCAGCTCACACTCTTGAGTGAGCTCTTAACCAGCTGAGCCACTCGGCCCGCCCAGTCAGATGTGAGTTTAAATCTTGATTTTGCCTCTTATTGGCCGTGTGACCTTGGGCAAGTTACTTAATCTCTTGGGTCTTTAATTTCCTCATCTGTAAAGTAGAGAAAGCAATACTTCTATGATCATGTCAATTACATGTGATAAAGGCACAAAATAAGTATTTAATAAATGGCAGCTACTGTTGTCATTATTCTTCCTGTCTATGGTATGTACCTTGTGTCGGAGGCAAGAGCTGTTAACTGCTTCATGCATGAATGCAATCCCGGTTCCCAGAATGAGACCAGTGGGGTCCCTTTTCCCACACCTATGGGACAAGGACCCCTTCTTACTTCGATGCCTTCCCCATTGGTGGCTTGGCATATCTCAGCCACTCTGGTCCAGCAAGAACCCTCAGAAGAGGCCAAGGACGAGAGTGGCTAATACATTTGTTTTACCCACGAGAAAACCTTAAATCTTGTCTCTGGGATAAGAGGAAAGTAAAAGGCACCCATAAGGTTTCAGATTCATGAGGAGAAGGACATGTCTATTTGATAAACAGTCTGTGCCCAGTGCCTGGCACATAGGCAGCAAAATAAATATCTGCAGAATGCTATGAAAAGGTGATATGAAGATATGATATGATATATGATATGATATAAAAAGGCGATCTATAGGTGATATGCCTCACTTTAAGAAACTCAATATTTGAATATCAACATTCATTCATAGAAGATTCTCGAATGTTCCATCTGGGCGATATTAGAATACAGCCGAGGCCATGAATTCTTTGGTTATTTGGATCTCTGCACTATGGCACCATTTAGACCTCTGATCTGAGGGTGCTGGACACTCAGGGGACCCTCTGTGAAGTGTCTGCCTTTTTTTCCCCTCCAGGAGGAGACATGCGGCAGGGCAGCATTCTCCTTTTACCTGCCCCCCTTCCTATCCTCAAAATTGTGAGTGGCAGAGGTGTCCTGGGGACAGCATAAGATGGGGCAAAGAGGCAACAGCAAGAAGGGAAGAGTCTGAATGTGACCCTGGAATTTCCTAGTAGAAATTCCTCCTTTGCAACTCCCCACCCCACTCAGCATCTCTGGTTATCATCCCCTCCCAGCCCTCAAAATCCTTCTGCCCTTGTTGGCAGGAATAGTGAGGAAGCATGCCCACAGAAACCACAATTCATGAATCAGCAGACAGATAATTAAGTAGGGGAATGACTGAGCAGCTTCAGGGATAAACCACTAGGCTTGATCCAGCCCCCTCTGCTGCCCACAGAGCTGGCCTGCCACTTCACCCATCGCCTCTTCTCCTTTTCCCTGAACCCTGATCCTTCCGGAGCTGGAATGTCATTGTGTCAGATCACGAAATGGAAATGCAGGTGGGAGCAGGGAAACGACATTGCCGATGCTTCCTGTGTAAACTGCTGGTATTTATTTAAATGTGAAACTCTCCAGCGAAAAATGTATAAAATCTGTCTTTCTCTTCATGCATACAGTATTTCCAGGAACATTCTTTTTTAAAAGTTAATTTTTTTGAGGTATAATTTACATACAGTAAGATCCATTCTTTTTGTCTATGAGTTTTGACAAATGCGTGCATTCAGGTAACCATCACCATAATCAAGATACAAGATATTTCCATCACCCTAAACAATTACGTTGAGCTCCTTTGTCATAAGTTCCCTTTCACCATCTTTAGTTCCTGGCAACGACTGATCTGTTTCCTGTCCCTTTAGTTCTACCATTTACAGAATATCATAGAAATGAAATCATACAATATGTAGCGTTTCAAGCCTGGCTCCTTTCACTTAGTGTAATGCATTTGAAATTTACCCGTGTTGTTGCATGTATCAGAATGCCAAGAGGTTATCTGAGGCTACTTTATCTTCTTCGGGTATTGAGACAGCTCCCATGAAAGCAGGGGGCCATATCCATTAAACCCAGATCCAACTTCCAATCTCATATGTATATATTAGGTTGTCAGAAAAGTCATGACGTATTTTTTCTATGTTTTTCATTGCAAAAATTCATCATGACTTTTCCAACAGATATATATATATATATAAAACTTTATTGGGGAACAGTGTGTTTTTTTGGGGAACACTGTTTTTTCCAGGACCCATCAGCTCCAAATCAAGTTATTGTCCTTCAATCTTAGTTGTGGAGGGCGCAGCTCAGCTCCAAGTCCAGGGGCCATTTTCAATCTAGTTGTGGGGAGTGCAGCCTACCATCTCATGTGGGAATTGAACCTGCAACCCTGCTGCTCAAAGCTCGTGCTCTAACCAACTGAGCCACCCAGCCGCCCCCAACTTCCAATTTCTTTCTTTTTTTAGCTGAGCCATCCTGCCACCTGTTGACAGCTCAACAGCAGCTCAGCTCGGGCTGGGCATCGAACTGCTGTTGCTCTGAGCACAGCTCACACTCTTGAGCGAGCTCTTAACCAACTGAGCCGCTTGGCCGGCCCCCAATTTCTTAATTTTCTAATTGGATAGCTGCATTTTAGATTAAGCCATTAGCTTTTCCAAATGCTAAGTAGTGCTATCTTCAGGATATTGGAGAAGATTTTGCAGCACCTAACACTTTTATTATTCTTGGTCCTAAAATCAATGGTTATTTTGTGGCCAAATATGGTATGTTACAGTCCTTGGAGCCAGAAACTGTTAAGTCAACCTGGGGCTTTTCTACCTTTTAAATTTTCTGGTATCATCTCTGAAAAAACATCCCATTATAAGTTTTCCTTTCTGTTTTTCTGTCATGTTCCCACAAAAAGACTATTCCCCTTCCCCTACCCATAGCGTTTTCTTAGTTCAGTTAGTGAAGACATTCAGTCACTTAAGGAGAGAATAAGGTGATAGATATATGCTCATTATAAGAAATTCAAGCATTGGAGAGTAAAAGGGCTGGTTCCCCACTAATTCTATACCCCCATAATGCCCACTATTGATCAGATGGTATGTGATATTCATATCTTTTCCTGTTACACATATAATAATTTTCATGCATGTGAGTATTCTTTTACCCAAACTTATGTTACATTTTTTAAACTTACAAAAGCTACTTCCCTTCATGTAGAAAAAAAATAAAAAACAAAAAACCTCAGTGTAATAAGAACTGTGGGTCTGGAATTGAGAAACTTATATTTGATTTGTGGCTCTACCGGCTTTTTCATCAATTTGCCGGGTGACTCTGAACAACTTACCTTACCTCTGGGCCTGAGTCTCTTGGTGTTTCAGGGTCTGGTGAAGGAGATGGAGGGAGAGACTTCGGTTTGCTCCCGCCCCTCCCCACTCTCAACTGGAGAAGGTTTTCCTTTAACTGATTAACAATGTATAATTCCATGTAAGGGATTGGGGGTGTGTGTGGGGCAGATGAGGGAGGTCTGCGGTTAAAAACATGCTTGAAAAACTTCGCCCTCGAAGAAAGCTCCAGAAATTTAGAAAAAGTCACGTTCAGTAGCCACTTTGAACGTCCACGTAGACAACCCTGAATCTCTTTGCTAATGGGATTCTTGGATAGAGAAATCCTGAGCCTATGATCCACGGATGGTTCCAAACCCCTACTTCAGCCACCACACGTGATAAACCCCAGATGAAGCCTTCCCTGGAGCCACCTGTGAGGGCCAGGCTTGACCAACTTCCCAGAGGTGAAGGGGAGTGTGATATATCCATTCTGGGACTTCTACGATTTGCAAACAGACCATGCTCCCTCCTGGGTGATTCCTGAAGGCTGTGGAAATGGGCCGGACCAAGTTCATTCTTGAGCTGAGGGATCCCAGGAGGCTACGGGGTTTCAATCCGAAGGTGCTCCATTTTGTAGAATGCCTGGCATGCTGTGGGAAAGCCTACATGGAAATGAACGAAATGTAGAGCAGGAGGGAGAACACAGGACATTAAAATTAGCTTTCATTTATTTTCTTTTAGTTTATAAAAGTAATTCAGTTTGTTAAAAAGTCAAGCGATGCAGACATAGAATCATGGAGAAAGTACAAGTCCTTTATAGTCTTATCCTTAAAGATAACCACTGTTGGGCCGGCTGAGTGGCACGGTGGTTGGGTGCTGGCTTGGGTAAGCCAACGGCCCTGGTTCGGATCCCACATATGACATTGCCCTCAAAAAAAAAAAAAAATAACCACTGTTAACAGTTACTCCTGAGATTTTCTTCCCTATGTATATATCACTGTGTATAATTATTTATTATTATTGATATTTCTCAAGCAGGATCATCCACGATAGGATCAGTGTCACTTAAGATAATAATAGGCATCTTTTTATGTCAGTGGATGGCTTTCCATTATTTATCCCAATTCTGGCCAGAAGGCCTACTGTTATGTGGATATATCTGAATTTTCTTAACTACTTCCCTGTTGGCAGACATTGGGATCATTTCCAATTACCTGCTATTACAAGTAAAGCTGCAGGGGATATCCTGTGCCCCTTTGCTCGCGTCGCGTGTTTCTACGGGCTGAATTTCTTGAACTGAAGCTGCTGGGTCAAAGCACATGAATATTTTAAATTTTAATAGGTTTTGCCAAATTGTCCTCCAAAATGGTAGGAACAATTTGCCTTCCTAGCAGACAGGCTGGCAGTGGGGACTGGTGACAGCATTGCTGCCTGCTGTGCATGCCCACAAGACATGAGCTGGAGGAGGAAAAGTAGCAGAACTGGACAGACAGCTGGCTGCCCAGGGGGTCACTCCCAGGGCTGCTGGGCTGGGCCTCAACCAGAACTTGGTCCAGGCTCGTCTCTATTCTGAATGAATCAGATGGGAGGTGGGGCCTGTGCTGATAAAAATTTTCCAGAACTTGAGATGCAGCATGTGACTCAAATTTCAGTGAGGCCATTAGGAAGAAGTACACTTGCACCCTGTTTGGGGGGTTTTGGAACCCTGGGATGCCGGACCTCCTGGGGTGTTAGTCACTCTTTTGATGCTTTCTAGTTGGAATATGTACTTTTCAGGGCTGGCAGCACCTTGAAGATCATCTAATCCAACACCATTTGTTTGACAGAGAGGCAAAAGAGAGGCCCTGAAAGGTGAAGTGACTTGCCCAGGTTCACACAGAACTAGTTTAGTGGCAGTGGTGGGGTCTAGCCCTGGGGGTTCCTGTCTCCTGACCAGTGGTTCCGTCACTATATCCTGTTAGAGACCAAAAGCTCTTCCTCTTGTCTGACCCTGAGTTGGAAGGGAGGGGGATGGGCATGTTTAGTACACGAAATGATTAGTATGAAGGTAAGGAGGAAAGAAACCAACACCTATGGAGCATCTGCTCTAGATGGTTCTTTCGCGTATGTTATTTAATCCTAACAACTCGTGAGGTAAGTATTCTGCCCATATTTGGGGGTATGGGGGAAAGGAAGCAGCCGCCTGGGGTCTCCAGTGCTTAGCTGATGAGGCTGGGTGAGACCTGTTAAATACTAGGGAACAAGGATAAGTTCTTGACTAGGGATGTGACAGAGAATCAGAGTCACTGGACCTTGGAGAGATCCCTAGAACATTGAAAGGTGCCTGAGGTCACACAGCCAGTGGATGGCTTTAGACCTGTCCTGCCTGCTGGTCAGCATACTTTGACCCACTGTTACACAATCATGGTGTTCACTGTTTTACTACCCCTGCCCCTACAGTGTTTCCCAGGGGCTGAGTGTTCATGTTAGATCACAACCATGCAGAAGACAGGACTCTATCTGAGGGTGGGCTTATTTAGTATTCAGTACATGGCCTTCTAATTAATCCAATTGGAGAGGATAACCCACATGATCTGGCTTCACTTACAAGAGTAGAGTCTACTGGCTGAAGGGTCAGTGAAAGGGTATAACCAGAGGTCCAAACATTTGAACTCTGTCCAAGGGGATTTACTTGCTTAGGGTTAAATCCTTCCTTTTTCAGTCATGCCCCACATGCCATCCATCAGCAAGTTCTTGGACTGTATCTAGGGCCTGACCACACAGGTGACACCACTATTTTCCAAATCTAAACCCCTGCCATCTGTTGCTTGGATTATTGTAATACCTTTCCACTGGTCTCTTTCTGGTCTTGCTCTCCTACTGCCTGCCCTCCTCTCAGTGGCCAGGGTGACCTTTTTCTGCTCACTTCTGCTCAAATCCTCCCCAGAGGCTTCCCGCCACATGGAGAATGAAAGCCACACTCCCGATCATGGCTTACAATTCCCTCGTGTTACGGTCTCTGACTGCTCCTCCAGCTACTTCTCTGTCTCACTTCTCATCCCTCTCTCTTCCTGCCATTTCTTTAAGAGGCTAAACTCCATCTAGCTCTTGTCATGGTTTTATTTCTTCCTGGAATTCTCACCCATTAGATTTTCCCGTGACCCCCTTCTACATATCATTTTGAGATGTCAACTCAGAGAGCCCTTCCCTGACTACCTTCTCTGAAGGAAACTCCCGCCCCTCATTGACACCATTCTTTTACCCTGCTTTATTTTCTACAGCATTTGCCACTGTCTGAAATTGTACTTTTTTGTTGTGTGTGTGTGTGTGTGTGTGTGTGTGTGTGTGTGTATATTTAAGATTTTATTGGGGAATTGTGGGAGGGAGCAGCATTGGGGAATCGGAGAAGGGGAACAGACAAGTTGCTGTCTTTTTGTTCTTCAGTCTAGTTGTGGAGGACGTTGCTTCACTGGCCCATGTTGGTATCATCATTGCGCTCTTCCCGAATGAAGCAGATCGGTCACCAACCTCTGGATGATTGCTCACCGTGGCTCTTGGCAGCTCACGCTGGCTGCCAGCCACTCACTGTAGCCTATGGCAGCCCACTGCAGCAGGGGCTGCAGCTATGTGGTCCCCAGGGACTCACAGCAGCCCAGCTCCAGGTGGAGCTGTTGTTCACCATCTTAGCTGTAGAGGGCAGTGTCACTGGCCCTCATATGTGGGATCCGAATTGGGGCTGCTGGCATCCCAAACCAGCTCTTAACCAATGCGCCACTCGGCCGGCCCTTGTTGTGTATATTTTTGTTTTCACCTTCCTCACTAAAATTCTCCACAAGAGTAGGGGGTATGTTTAGTTCATCAGTGGGTCATCAGGGCCTAGGAGAGTGCTGGGCACAGTTAGGTGCTTGATGAAAATTTGTTGAGTGAATGAGCGAATGAATGAATGCTGACATCATTGATATATATTCATAGAGAACTGTAAAACTAGAGTAACCACTCTTCTGTTGTCCATAGGTGGATTAACCATAGCAAAGTTTTCATTCCAGGCTGGCTGTTCTCCATCATGCAGAGTATTTCTGGGCAGTGTTCCTCAAAATCATGTGAAATATGCTATGGAAATGCAGATCCATTTTGTATTAGGTTCTTAGGGCTGTCGTACTGGGGTGGCTTAAAACAACAGAAATTTCTTCTTTCTGGAGGCTAGAAATCTGGAATCAAGGTGTCAGCAGGGCCATGCTCCCTTTGAGACTATGGAGAGAACCCTCCCTCGGGTCTTCTACCTTCTGGTGGTGGCTGGCAGTTCTTGGCATTCCTTACCTCCCCGTTGCATCACTACAGTTTCTGCTTCTGTCATGACATGGTCTTCTCCCTGTATGTCTCTATTTTCACATAGTGTTTTCTTCTTATAAGGACATCAGTCATATTGGATTAGGGTCCACCCCAATGAGCTCATCTTGATTGCATCTGCAAGGACCCTATTTCCAAATAAGGTCACAATCTCAGGTACTGGGAGCTAGGACTTGAACATATCTTTTTGGGGGACACAATTCAACTCATAACATATTTTAATATTGATGGAGGCAAATTATACACCAAGGCCTTCTGATGTTAAATCCCATATTTAATTGACTCTGATGCACTTAAAAAAATTTTTTTTTTTTTTAATCTCTAAAATTAGGATGCATCTGACCACGGTAGTTTGGATTTCCTACTGCTTTGGGTAATGCTTATTGGAGCTTTCTGCTCAGAGCACAGTGTGTATCTTGAACTCTGCCATCCTGTCTCCTGCCCCTTCCTTGTGTTACCAAGCTGCTGCTACATTTAATGAAGGCACAAAAATAAAATAATCTTTCTTAGCAACTTGTCCTGGAGAAACTACTTGTGCATCCATAGGGCAGTGGCATGAGATGTTTTGATTTGGGATGACTCACCTAGCCAGGTGACTGTGATGGAAAATCAGGCACTGCCTGAGTCACCCGTGTCTCCATGGACCTAATTAGTGACCAGTCAAAGGTCAATGGCAGGGCTGGGAACCCAGGCCAAAACTCCTCTCTGGCAGACAGTAAGGGAGCCCTCTGTTGTGTTTGCAGTGTGGATTATCCTCCCTTGCCACCAAACATCTCTCCCTCTGACTTAGCCCTCTCCCGAAGTCCCCTGGCCTCACTAGGGTGGCTTGTTTCTGCCTTTTGACTTCCTGTCTCATGGGACAGCACGTCCTCAAACTAGCTCTCATTGACGCATTATGACTTCCACTGGTTGCAACTTCCTTCCTTCCTGGTTTTCCTTTTTTCTCCGTTTTTTCTACCCTTTGTCTTTTTTCTGGGTTCTGTGAATCAGGCCGAGGTGCCAAACCACAACCTTCCACTTCCATGTTCCCGGCAAACTCCTTGGCTGATCTTGTCTGTCTTTCCTAACAGGCCTTCTCTCCTTGGCCATCCCTCCTAGGTTGAATTTTTTTTTTTTTTTTTTTTTGAGGGCAGTGTCACTGGCCCTCACATGTGGGATCTGAACTGGAGCTTCTGGCTTCTGAAGCCAGCACTTAACCACCGCGCCACTTGGCCGGCCCCTAGGTTGAATTTTTGAACATTAATATTCCTAACTCCATTTAGAAGCCAGATCTGACAAGATCATTTCCCCCTATGCTTTCTGATGCTTTCTGGCTCCATGTCCCCACCCCACCCCTCACCCCCCCCCCCATTCAGGACATAGTCAGTTGGGTGTACAGTGCCCTGTGGAACGGGGTCTTCAGGGAAAAACAGAAAAAAGAAAACAAAACCATCGATCAGCCGTACACAGCCAGGGACTCAGGATAATACAGCAACAACAAAACCAGTGGCAACTGTAGCAGCAGCAGCATGCGTTGAGTGCTCTGTGTGCTCAGTCTGACAGGGATGGATTCACGGAAGTCTCCCTTTGAGGACCAGGGCCAGTCCACCGTGTTTCCCTGCTCTGGTTAAACTGTGAGAGGCAAGGGGTGATAGGAATTATTCATTTTTTTTAATGACAACATTCCGATGAAGACCCCCTCACTTCTCCAGCAGGGCTGAATCTGGGCCCCTGAGGCAGAACAGGAATACACGTAGGCCTTACGAGCGACTGGAAACACTGGCCCAGACACCTTCTGCATGTTCAGAGTAGTGGTCTCAGAGCAGCCGCTCATTGAATCAACATGGCCCAGGCACAGAGACTTGGGATGAGTCAGTCACTTCCAGCCACTACTTCCCAGAGAACCTGCCCTTGGTGGCTGGTCTTGGTGGGGAGTGTCATGGGAAGGGTCATTGGTTCTCATGGAATGAACTTGTGATCCATTAAAAAGAGGTGGTAAGGGGAACTGTGTAACCATCACCCCCAGACATGACTTCCTAAAGAACAAATCCCAGTAGCTCCTTATCCTCTGGGATCAGGGACCTTCTGTTCACAGGGGAGGGGGCCTGCTGCTATGTATCTCGCATCTGGCAAGGCCTTCTATTGTGGCTGCAGGTTAACGACTCATCCGGAAATGCTAACTGGAGAATGAGTGGATGGAGAAATGTGTAGATTGGGAAAAGTTTTCAAAATTCATTTGACCTTGCCCACACCCTCCACTGTCCTCTTCTCTCTTCTAACTCTTTCCGTGGTTTCCTCTCCCCAGTGAAAAATCGAGGGTATTTATGTCCAAAATCACCCCTCTGAATGCCGATTCCCATGGGAACTCCAAAAGGGAGGCAGATACCTAAAATAGTTCAGGCTGTACTCTTTCAGAACTCTTCCAGTAAGGCAATATTGGCCGAGCTATGATCACATCTGGCTGGAGAAAGAGCTAACAGATGGTCAGGCAGCCCCTTCAGGGAGAAGCCTCCTTGTTGCATTGCTGGTTCTAAACATTCAGGCACTCTGAACCCCGCAGCTCTAGGAAGACCGGCTCCCTTTCTTCCATTACAGGCAGTGTATGGCTGAGGGCTGCCCCAACTCAGCGACAACCTTGGGGCTTTAGGGTCAGGCCTAGAAACACCGCCCTAACTTCTACCTCACAGTCCTTGCACTCACATGCTCAGGCTGTGGTCAAGTCAGAGGCTGGAGCCCCAGAAGCTACTCATGGGCCTATGATGACATCCCCTAGTAGAATTTTAGAGTTGGGGAAAGGCCTTTGAAATTAGACAGACTCAAGGCTCTGAGGAAACCCTTCCAGGCTTCCAGGAGATGCTTCCAGGATTCCACATGTAATCTAGTATTTTTAGGAGAACAATGAAAATTTAAATTGTCTAAGGAACAGTTTTAATCTATTTCTATGTTTTATATTGAAATTTTATGCATACGTTGGAGCAATGAGCTCAATTGCTTGACATACAAAGCAACACTGGTCTAGTCCAGAACCTCTCAATTTGCTCTAATATGTAGTTATTGAGCATCTCTGTTGAGCAGGGACTGGAGTTGGGCTGGGCAGGACAAGGCAGGCCTCAAGAGGCTTAAAATCTACTGGGTGGCAGTGTTGTTACAGCACATACATAACTCATGTAATATGTTAGGAACATTGGAGTTGAAGACACTGAGGCTGTGAGGAGTTCAATGACTCACCCAAGACCAGATTATTAGTGGGTAACTCAGTTAGGACCACAGTCAAAACCGGTTAATGTTCTACAAGGCGATACGCCCTAACCTTTGGGGGTTACCTTTTCTACCAGACAGGAATTGTTTGTGTTGCTTTTGGATAAAAATCATATACATTGTTCTCATCAAGAATCATTTCCACTGTTATTGGTTTTCTACAAGTTAACCTCTACTCTTACAGATTTGTAAAATATTCTAATTGATAAAAGTCAAATAAAGGTACACATCACTAGAAAATCAGATAATTCCTAAGCATGGTAGGCCTACCAGTCAATACCCTAAATTATGTTGAAAGGGCACCCAGTATTCCCTTTGCCTATTTCCAAGTTTTGGAAATATTTTCCTAATACTGTGTGTGTATATGTATGTGTGTGTGTGTGTGTGTGTGTGTGTGTGTGTGTGTGCATGTGTGTGAGCGTGTGTGTATGTACACAAGTACATTTTCTGGGCATGTTTTTATCCAGATGTTGAAAGGGAAGGAGTTCAGTCACACTATAATAAAATGGACTAAGACATTAAGCTCAATGATAAGTTTCGGGGACACTGAAAAAACACCCCTACCATCAGGGTGATTTCTCTCCAAATAGATTGGCTAGTCTTACTAGCTGGGGGCAAAGGGGCCACTTCAGAAAATTGGATAAAGGAACTGTCAGGATAACTGGGTCACGGAGAGGAATGGGTTTTCCTCATTCTGCCTCTTCTATTGCAAAAGGCCTTCCTGGGAGCCCGGTGGAGTTTGCCTGGCTAAGGCCAGGAAGGCTGAGCTAGGACAACCATGGAGAATGGGGGCTTCTGTCTAAGCAAATGCCTGCGGTTTGCTTCCAGGCTGAGCTTCTCAGGGCTAATTTTGGTCCCTCCGGTTGTCTCTGCTCCTCCCTCCCTGCCCCCCCACTTTTTCTCTGTCCTTTGACAGCATGAAGACTGTTCACATTTGAGTGGCATTTTGTAGTATGCCAAGAGCTTCTCCTTGACCTCACTGAATTCTGGCACAATTCCTATGAAATAGATGTTATCATTTCATAGAGGTGAATTGAGTTGCCCAAGGTCATGACATGGCTAGAAAGAGGAGCATTCAGAATTCAAATACAGGCCTCCCAATCCCCAAATTCCAGCTCATGTCAGTCAGCCTTTTGTTCTTCTAGCATTTCTGCAGTTCTCCCTGGAGCAGTCTATGCTTGGATCCAAAGATATATGTATTGGGAAGCTTGAGAAGATTCCAGAAGGTTGGCTTTTCCCTGGCAGGCCAGTGGGACACTGCCACAGCAGTCCTCTCCTACCCCCCCAATATTTAGGTTGCATATTAATGTATGTGCATCAGGGCCTTGGATCCCCTGTGTCGTGGCTGTGACGATATGACCAGAATCATTGGACAGAGGACCCATTGCCACTCCTCTGGTCCTTAGGCTTTCATGTGCACAATGTAGGTGTCAAACCAGTTGTTAATTAAAGCCTTTACTTCAGTTATGACCTGACACTTTGGGTCCACAGGTCAGCTTTGCTCCCTCACTGGCCATCACTGTGGCCTCATCAGTGGAGGGCAGTGATGACTTTCCCAACCTTCCTTATCCAACAGTCTGTGTTGTAAATGTCTGTGGCCTGGTTAGGGTGTGTGTGTGTGCTTCTGACAGCTGTAAACCTGGGCACTTGGGAAGGGTGGGAAGGAGGGGGCAGGCCATTTACTTCGTCAAGTCAAATCAGGACCAATGCCTTTGTCTCTCTGTTGCAGGGCCCAATATCTGTACTACACGAGGCGTGAGCTCCTGCCAGCAATGTCTAGCTGTGAGTCCCATGTGTGCCTGGTGCTCAGATAAGGTAAGGAGCAGACACCTCACCTAACTTCTTCCCTAGACTCAGCTGCTTTTGTGCAGGAACAGACCCAGGGGATATAGCTCCTCCCTCCTAAATACACAAGCCCCTTGTCCCTTCTGAGCAAAACTAGGGCGAAGCCTTCTCATTGATGGATGCTGAAGTGAGCCGTTACGGAGGTGTTGCTGGGAATGCCATCCAGGGTCCACTGTGTGGCCCGGGGCGCTGGACAGTGTGGTTGGTCCTTCTGGCCTCACTGTAGGCATTGCCACCCTTTACCACTTCTTTTTGCCACCTTTCGCCTACTTCTTGTTGGGGTGAAACACCCCAGGGAAGCAAGGCCTCAGGTCTCAAAAGGAGAGGCAGGGGATGGTTATAGGTACACAGGGGATGCTGGATTATAGAGTTTTCAAAAGGCAAATGAAAGAGGAATCTTGCCCTGGTGTGGGAGGATGTTTAGTCAGATCTTTGCCCTTTTCCTCTCTGATGATGGGCTGGGCCCCGCAGCTTTGCCTTTTCCTGTCTCTTTCTCTTCTTTTCCTCCTTCCTTCCCTCTCCTAGGTGTCAATGGGGGTTGGAGCTGGGCCAATTTGGTGAGGATGGGAGGGTGACAGGAAAGGGTTAGCTGTGTCTAGTCAAAGGGTTTGTTGTGTCTGGGGCCCTAGGGAATGAGTGTGTCTGAGGAATGGCTATGCTTGTGGCTGGGATGGGAATTTGGAGCTGGCAAGACCTGGTTGGGGTGGGGGTGGGGTGGTGGTGCTGAGTGTGGCTAGAGAAATTCCAGTGATTACAGAGTCTGAGGCTGAGTCATTGACCTGGCCCCTGGCAGGTGGTTACCTGCACTCCTGGCTGCCTCTCTGCCACCTGAGGTGCCCTCTTTGTCACGACAGCAGGTTCCTGCCTCTGCAGTTTTAGGAGGCTCTAACCCAGGCCCTCATTCTCTCTGTCTGCTTCTCTTTCCAATCTGCTGAGTTTCCTAAAAAGGCAACCTCCCTGGCAGGCAGGCGGGGCGAGGGCGGGGGCGGGGCGGGGGAGGGGGTGGGAGTGGGAGGCTGTGTTTATGCCTTCACTAGAGGACTGCCAGAGGCAGAGGCTGCCCAACACACTGCTTTGGACTGAGTGCAGTTCAGCACGGGAACTGTTTCCAGAAGCAGCTGCCCAACATCTGGGCCACATTGACTTCATTTAGCAAATGAAACATTCCCTGGGGCTGGGAGTGGAGTGGGGGGGCGAGGCGGGGTGGGTGGGTGGGAGTGGGTGAGTCCTTCCTCTCTACCCCCTCAGCTTCTTCACCCCCTTGGGCTAAGCTGGAGGCTCAAGTGTGATATGGCCTCCTCCCTTCTCATTTGCCTTAGCCTCCTTCCCTTGGTCACCATCATATTATTAAGCTTCTTTTACAAGGAAGTTGGAACACTGCAGCTGAATCCTTGAAGAAGAGAGATCTGGGTGGGGAGGGTGCCTTAGTGGATTGAATGGCCTGAAGCTGGCTAGAGCAGAGGGGTAGCCAGAGGAGAAGCCCTAGTGTCACTCACAGGATGCTCCCCCTTATCCTCCCTCCTTTTCAACCCAAAGCAAGAGAAAATGGAGACAACTGTGGCCCAGAGGAGCCAGGGGGAAAAGAAAACTTATTCTTGGAGTGTGTGTCAGCTTCTTGATCTGAACAGGGACAAGCCAGGTAACTGAGGTATGCTGAGGCCTGACCAGATAAAGCCCCTCGATCATGTGACCAGGTTTTAGAGAAACATATGTGGATTATTTATGGATGACCCTGGTGAATTTTGCCCCCTGGGGCAGACCAGGGGGAGACCAGGCGGAAGGCACAGGGTAGGATCAAAGCTTAAGCTAGGAGCAGCCTGGGAATGGAGAGTGGAGTTAGAGAGGAAATGGGTAGGTCTAGGACCAAAGGAAGCTAATGAGAGGAGGAGGAAGGTCCAATAAGATATTCTCTGAGAGAATGATATATAAACAGGAAAGTGGGGGAGGCCAAGGATTCTGTGAATGACTACAACTATTTCTGAGCAAGAGGGAGGAGGGGAGGAAGATAGTGGAGGAGCCCCTTGGGGGGCAAAATGTGACAGCCCGGGAGAAAAGGGAGGTGGGAATTCCAGGCTGCAACCTGAACATGGCTGCTCTTTTTGTTTTCTTGAGGGCTTCCCCTGTACAAACTGAGTTTAACTGCTGAAAGTGTCTTGGCTGTTGACTTCACCAAAAGTGAACCGTGTGGGCCATTTTGTATGTGATTCGTTGATGAATCGGCCCTGGAGAGCCCTCTGCCTCTGCGCCCCCTGCCTTGGCTGTTGTAGGCAGGATTGGCAGTGTCTGGAGAAACAACTGGTTGGGCGTAGCTTTCCCTTGGTCCTAGAGGACAGCAGCTTTGGGTGTGTATAGCAAGCGCTTGGCCGGGTAATGGGAAAACATAGCCAATGTGGATGAGCGCAGAGTTGGGGGCCCATCTGCAGAGGGTGTGTTCTTGGGGGGGTTGGATACTGACACGGGTTGGAGGGGTGGTGTGCTGTCCTTGAGCTGTGAATCTAGCAAACAGGCCGGCCTCACACGGAGTTTTAACTTGTGGTCCTGGCTTCAACGGCACCATGTTGGAATCTAGACCCTTTCAAACTTGCCTGGTGGTGAGAATTCCCTGTGGGTGTTTGTTAAATATAAAGCTTCCCAGGATGGACCCTATACCTATTGCATCAGACTGGGTTGTTATGACAGCAAGTTTGGCAAATACTGCTAATTGAAAGGGCTGAGCATTGGGATCATGGTGGGTGGAGGTGGAGTTCAAGTTGCCAGATAAAATAGAGGGCACCCAGTTAAATTTGAATGAAACAATAAATAATACTGGGTTGTTGGAAAAGTCATGACGTGTTTTTTCTATGTTTTTTGTTGCAAAAACGTGTCATGATTTTTCCGACAACCCAATATTTAGTATAAGCATGTTCCATGCTTATACCACTAAATTTGGCAAACTTCAGATGGAGGGAAATACTTCTACCTAAGGTGGAGGAATTATAATGTAATCCTGAGTGCACATCAGTGAGTGGACCAGGTCACACTTGGTCTGACATCCAAGGATGAAGAAGTAGGATGGGTTTGGGTCTAGCCAAAGGAGAAGACTCCCATAAGACTCACTGCTTATTTTCTTCTCTGCATCTGCGAGGGGGGAGAGGGGGGGAGGTTTAAGCCACTATTTAGTTCCTTTTTAGTCACTAACATAATTTCGTTCTCACTTCTCTGTAGCTTTTTTTTCTTTCTACTTTTTTTTTTAATCTGGAGGATAGATGTTCATCTTGAGAGTTTTGCTCCAACTTGTTATTGCAACAGAAAGTATAATATTGAAAGTGTTCTTCCCCCTGTAAACAATGGGATGTGAATACTAATAACCATAATAAAACGCTTTCCTTTTCCTCTCCTTTCTGTCCCCTCCAGGCTTCTCTCTGTATGTTCAAGTGATTTCTTGACCTCACTGAATGTCAATCAAGAGAACAGTGTTAATCGATTTGAATTGAGGGTATCTGGTAGCTCTCGGGGCAGGGGCGAAAGAAGAAGTACTAGGATATCCTAATATGCTTTGTCCTCCAAAAACAGAGGATGCAATAATGGTAGTAGTTATAATGGTAATAGTAGAAATGAATCATATTCTATTTGCATTTATTTGGTTATAGCATATCACAAGGATTTGAATGTATTTGACTTCTTTTGAGATTTTTATATTTTGAAAAACATTTCACATTCCGTCTTATTTCATCCCCTGACCAACCCTGTGAGATAGGTAGAGTAATGACAGTTATTCCTGTTGTACTTCCCAAATTTCCAAAATGGGATCAGTGGAGAATGGGAGGAAGGGAGTGTGTCACTCTCCCAGGAGAGGGAGGGAATTTACCTCACACGGGTGGGCGTGTGGGCTGAAGCCTCCCAGCTCTCTGTTTCAATCTTCCCCTGGGACTTGGTTATTTTTTGTGTGTAACATCCGGTTTCACTAGAAACTGGAAGTTTAAGAGCCCTCCCCCCTTCCTTCCAATTTCTCACTGAGTAATCTGGAGACATTCCTTATACCTTCTCAGCCTGGGTTATTAAGAAAGGGAATGTAGCCCAAGTGCTTTGAGGTCACTGCTTGGTATTCTTCTGGGACAGGCTCTCGGGGAGAGCTGGGAGAGCGTGGCTCAGGGCAGGCCTGTTATGTTCCACCCTCTGATGTCAGTGACCACAAAGGGCGGGAGGGAGACAGTTTTTGTTTCTTAGTGTTTCTATTTCTAAGAATATTCATAACAAACCAGAAGGACTGTCAGCAAGACTTAGCATTTCCAACCTTCTTCTAGTAAGCACTGTCATGTTAGAAAACGGGGATGAGGAAACCCCCTCCCAGTCTCCGAACATTCACTCACTTCGCTGATGCAGCTTGATGATGCACGATGGCCTTGCTGTTCTCATGCAGTGTCCTGGCCTCACCCTTCCCTCTCTCCTTCAGCACCTGAGTCCTGGAAAGGCTCTGTTTCTCGGTGTATCTTGGTCTTTCCAATCATTGCCTGTTTTGGAAAGGTTTCTTTGGGGCTTTGTGGGCAGCTGGAGTCAGAGATAAGGTAGGGAGTTTTCTGAGCGAGACAGAGACTTCTTCCTGAGGGAGAAGGTCCAGGAGAGATGGGCAGGGAGGGGCGGCAAGAGGAGTTTGGGCACAAAAAAGCAAAGTGCTTATGAGTGGGTCTCCCCTCTGCCATTCTGTCCTCTGCCAGAGTTGAGTGTGTGTGTGTGTGGGGGGACTTTCGTTTCTCCCTGAGACTTGGAGGACCTACCTGAGATGTCCCTGTTTGAGTCTTTTGAGCCAGGAAGGTTAAGTCTTATGCATTGTTTCCCACTGCTGATGCCATTTCTCTGCCTCTTTCCCATGAAGCTGAGATAGGACGAAGGAAGCTGCTGGCTTCCAGAAGCTCTTTCCACTTTTTGCCTGGGCCAGGGGTGGTCCTCAGGACTTTTGTCTTGATCTGTTCAGGCTGCTATAACAAAGATACCACAGACTGAGTGACTTGATGACAAATATTTATTTCTCACAGTTCTGGAAGCTTGGAAGTCTAAGATCAAGCAAGGTAGCAGCAAATTTGTATCATAGGTGGCTGACTTCTTACTATGTCCTCACGTGGCAGAAGGGGCCAGGGAGCTCTCTGGGGCCTCTTTTTAAGGGTGCTAATCCCATTGTTGAAGGCACTACCTCATGACTTAATCACCTTCCAAGGCCCCACCTCCTAATACCGTCACTTCGGGGGTTTAGGGATTAGGGTTTTGACAGATGAATTCCGGGTGGACACAGACATTCAGTCTGTAGCACTATTGGTGAATAGGAACTATTCTTGTTCCCATCCATGTAAGGAAGCTGTTCACCTATCAGAGGAGGACAGGGCAGAGGAGGGAGAGGGACTTTGCGCTTCAGGAAGGGTTTTAGGCTACAGAGTCCTGATTTTTAAAATATGGATGGCTCCTTGTGGCCCAACCCCTCTGCTGGAAATATGGCTACCGGTCACCTGAGGGGGCTGAGGAGGTTAAACGTTATCTGTCCTTATCACACCTCCCACACCCCCATCTTGCATCCTATTCCCTACCTGGGGCATTCTCACGGTGGCTCTTCCAGTGCCCATTCATTTCCACATTCCTGCTTCTCTGCCTGGATCCTCACTCTGTATAGAATGTGATACAACTTATCCTTTTGTGAGGATAATTGCAGTCAGAGAGTCTAGTTAGCGTCTCACTTCTGCCACTTCCTAGTTCGGTTAACTTTGGGTAAGTTACTTCACTTCTCCAAGCCTTAGATTTCTTACCTGTACGATTGGGTTCCTCATGTGTGAAGCCGCCAAGCCTCAGATTCCTCACTTGTAAAATAATAATAGTCTCAGCATTACCGAGCTCTATTCAGCAGGGCTGCACTCATCCATGTAAAGTGCTTATTACAGTGCCTGCCATGCAATAAGTGCTCAATAAATGTTAACGCTAGTTGTTCTGGGATATTGGTATGGCTTATTCAGCTTCTCCTGGAAATGGTTGTGAGAAGGGGTGGGTTGGGATGAGAACGTGGTTCAAGGGCTTGAAGGCCTAGATATTGTGAAATAGGTCCAGAGAGGGGTTTTCTAGCTTTCCCGCCAGTCTCCTCAACCTGGCAAGGAGCCCTCACGGACTTGCTCCCACACAGTACTGGCTAAAGTTGCTGAATGCCAGAGTGGGAAGGGACTAAAAACACCATGTCATGAATCCCCTTATCGAACAGGTGAGGAAATTGATGTAAAAAGGAGTGAAATGACTTACCTGAGATCACGTGACGACTGAGTGTCAGACCTACGACCGAACCTGTTTCCTGGTGCCCAGTGTTCCTTCCATTGCAGCATGTCCCTCATTCAGCACTCAGGTGTAAACACACACAGAGCTCCAGAGGGTGGGGGGGATACACGCCAGGGTTTTTGGGAGGATGTTTGTCCAGGATGAGGAAGGAAGCTTACAGGGATTGGATAGGCCTCTGGCCAGTGGCCTGGCATCATGGGATTTGCCCAAGCTTGTGAAGTTTATTCAAAATTAATTTATTACAGGGCCAGCCGAGTGGCGCATTGGTTAAGAGCTGGTTTTGGGATGCCAGCGGCCCCGGTTCGGATCCCACATATGACACTGCCCTCTACAGCTAATAACAGCTCCACCCGGAGCTGGGCTGTGCGAGCCCCAGCGACGGTGTAGGCTGCAGCCCCTGCTGCAGTGGGCTGCCATGGGCTACAGTGAGTGGCCGGCAGCCAGCGTGAGCTGCCAATAGCCATGGTGAGCGACATCCAGAGGCCAGCAACCGATATGCCTCATCTGGGAAGAGCGCAATGATGATACCAACATGGGCCAGTGAAGCAACATCCTCCGCAACTAGACTGAAGAACAAAAAGACAGCAACTTGTCTGTTCCCCTTCCCTGATTCCCCAACGCTATTACCCTCCCCCAATTCCCTAATAAAATCTTTTTAAAAAAATTTAAAATTAATTTATACAGAAACTATTTATAGAGAGTCTCATAATAATACCTAGCATTTATTGGGCACTCACCCTGTGGCAGGCATCATGCTACACATGTTTTAAATGCATAACAACTGTATGAGGCTGAGACTATTTATTATCTTCATGTAATAGCTGAGGAAATGAGACGTGGAGAGTTAGGTGACTCGTGCTAGTAACTGGCTAGTTAAGAGGCAATGCTGAGATGTAGTCCCAGCCAGCCTATTCCTATGCTCTTAGCTCCTACTCTCTGCTGCCGCCCCACACTTCTTGCCCCTATTACCTTTGTGGTAAGTCCTGGGTTGGGTGCTGGGAATAGAAAGGGGACAGCCCTTGCCCTCATGGATCTCACGCCTTAGCCAGTGTCTTAACTCAGTGGCTTCCAAACTGTTTTGACCCTGACCTCCAGAAAGAAATACATTGTAAAGCATTGTTTATGATACATGTTATACCCTATTCCCCAATATATAAACTTTTCACAAAAAAACAATATTTACTTTTACTATTTATATACTTTGATACTTCCTGTTCTATTCTATTGCATTTTGTTTAATAAATTGATGGTTGAAACCTACTACATTGATTTTGGGGACTCGCAAGTGGGTTTCACAGTTTGAAAAATGCGAGTTTAACAGGAAGCTTACTGTTTTGGCTCTCTTCCTAGCTTCCAATCCACGAACAGACACTCACCTAATCTTTCTGTTGCCTCAGTTTCCTCCTTCTGTACAGTGGGCCCTGGGACTATCTTAGGAAGGACCACATGAGTTCACTTATGCTGGTTTAGCTCCAAAAGGCTGGGTAAGCTCTAGGCCATTGGGAGGTGGCAGAGCATGCAGAAGGCAGACAGCCACCATTGCTCCGATCACAGCTGCTCCTTGGGCTCCTGTCTTACAGGCCCTGCCTCCGGGCTCACCCCGCTGTAACCTGAAGGAGAATCTACTGAAGGATAACTGTGCCCTGGAGTCCATCGAGTTCCCCATCAGCGAGGCCAAGATCCTGGAGGCCAGGCCCCTCAGTGACAAGGGCACTGGAGACAGCTCCCAGATTACTCAAGTCAGTCCCCAGAGGATTGCGCTCCGGCTCCGGCCAGGTAAGGGTGGGGCTTATCACGGAGCAATGCCCAGACAGGTGGGCACAGGGCACCAAGTGCAGGAAGCCTTGGGGAAGTAGTTCATGATGGAAATGGGGAGGGAAGAGAAGGATGTGGAGGGTGGTGTGGGCAGGAGCATGGAAGAAAATGGAAGACGCTGGGATGTGGAGTCAGAATATCTAAGTTTGAATCTTGACTCTCCCATATACTAGCTATTTAACCTTGGGCAAGCTACTTACCCCTTCTAACTCAGCAGGTACTGAAAACGTGTTTGTTTCTTCTTTTCTCCAATGCCTGTTTTACCTAGCTCATAGCTTTGTGTGGAGACTCAAATGAGATATAAGATGAAACAGCAATTTGGAAGCCCCTTTTCCATGTGAGATTGTGGCAAGGCCACGGGGAGAGAAAAGGGGCAGGTGACTTTCAGAGGGAGGAAGGACTAGGCTAAGAGACAGGCTTTTTGAAGCATTGATTTAAAAAAAAAAAGATTTTATTGGGGAATTGGGGGAGGGGAACAATGTTGGGGAATTGGGGGAGGGGACCAACCACATTGTTGTTCTTCAGTCTTCGTTGTGGAGGGTGCCAGTCACCATCTGGCTTCCTGTCAGCAGCTCGTGGCCTCAAAGCTCAAGGTGCTGTGTTCAATCTTAGTTGTAGGTGGGCATAACTACCATCCCATGAGGGAGTCAAACCAGCAGCCTTGTTGTTAAGAGCGCATGCCCTATCCACTGAGCCATCCGGGTGGCAGCTCAACTCAAGGTGCCGAGTTCAATCTGTAGTTGCGGGTGGGTATAGCCCATCATTGAACAGGCAATCTTGTTACACCAGCTGAGCCATCCTGCCACCTGTTGGCAGTTCAGTGACAGCTCAGCTGGGGCGCAGCGTTCACTGGCCCATGTGGGAATCGAACCAGCGGCCCCGTTGCTCAGAGCATGCGCTCTAAGCCAACTCTTAACCAACTGAGCCACTCGGCTGGCCCTGAAGCATTGATTTTTAACTTTCCAATTAAAGAGAATTTAAGAAAGCCCCTTCTCCGTGTAAGGCATGTGTTGGGTACTATGGGATTCAGGGTGGGACATAGTTCCAGCCTTTTACAGGGTCTGAAGTGGAGTAACTGCCACAACCTCTGTGACATAGGGTGGGAGACACTGAGATCCAGAGGATTAAGCAGATGGGCAATTAGAGAGAGTGGAGAATTTTAGAATGGAAAATGAAAGGTTAAAACTAGGAGGTTCGAGAGATTAGAAGAGGAATAGAATTGTAAGAGGAGAGGAGAGAGGACCAGGGCTTTCAAGTTTGGTTTTGATCAAGAAATTACTTAATCCTAACTGTGTCTAAATCCACTTGTGTCTTAGAGAGAGAGAAGAGGAGAAACACTAACATCCTTCTGCCTTCCAGATGATTCGAAGATTTTCTCAGTCCAAGTCCGGCAGGTGGAGGATTATCCTGTGGACATCTACTACTTGATGGACCTGTCCTACTCCATGAAAGATGACCTGTGGAGCATCCAGAACCTGGGGACCAAGCTGGCCTCCCAGATGCGCAAGCTCACCAGTAACCTGCGGATTGGCTTTGGGGCCTTTGTGGACAAGCCTGTGTCACCGTACATGTACATCTCCCCACCAGAGGCCCTCAAAAACCCCTGCTATGAGTAAGTCTCTTCTCTAGAAGTCAAGGCAGCACCCCTCCTCTTTTCCCCAAGCAAGTCCAAGTCCTGGTTTCCATTTACAGTTCTAGGGTGGCTTTGTTGGCTGCCTTCTGGCTAAATCATATCTCCTCTCTACCTTGGTCTTCCAGACAGGAAGTGGGTCAGCATGTCTATTTGGAGTATTGCGTCAGTAGAGTCCAAAGCCGTTTGGAGACCAAAAAAGGAAAATTCATCAGCTGCTTGGTCTTGGTCACAAATAAATAGGAGACAAGAGGGAATGGGAGGGAAAGGAGATCAAAAAGCTGAGGGAAATTTATGGATAAGTAAATAGAGGAATTACGATTTCAGAAGGATTGATTTCATTGTTGTCACCACTGCCCTCATCATCAAGTGTATGAATGGTGTGGGGTTAAAATGCAAGGAATTAAGTCCTAGAGGAATATGAAAGAGTGGAAATAATATTGAACCCTCTGGTCGTCTGTGAATTGATAAGGGTGCCTCTGTTGATACTTTGGCTTACATCTGATGGCTTATTCATTTAATTGGTGGAGACTATGCAAATCCATGGATTATAATAATTTAAAATGGTGGTAACTGAGCCTGACAAGGTATGAATTTACTCTGTAGTTTTCAAAGTTATATGATGTGTTTTTTAAAGCTTCTGTCTGCATTGTCAGTCTCCCCAGTAAAGATGTCAGCCCAGTAAAGATGTCAGCCATCAAATAAACAAACAAACCACTAGTTTGGTGACAGAAATGCTCCTGTCTGGCACAGATCTATTAACTTACTGATGGTTCAGAGACATTGTTACTGATGAACTTTTGCTTTATTGTTATGTTACTGTTCCTTTAGAGAAGTATTAAATATAAGGTGGTAACAACTGCAGCCTCACTCTGACCTAAGTGTTTTTTATATGTGTTAACTCACGTAAGCCTTACAACAGCTTTTATGAGACATGGGCTATCATGTCTCCATTTTTATAGGTTAAGTATAGCAAAACTCGCTTAGGGTCCCATGATTTATAAGCAAAGGAGCTGGGATTTGAACCCAGGCAGTCAGCTTCTCCAGTCCACCCTCTTATCCTCTAGGTTAGCTGGAGGTATGGTCAATGTGATGCCTCCGGTAATTTGAGGGATAATTTGGAGTCTGACCTGTCTGGGTAATTGTGGTTGTATAGAATTGATCTGGGCATACCGCTATCCATATGTGTCCCCCTCTCTTTCCCTCCCACTCCCAACACAGTCTTTTTCATCATGGTGTCTGCTTAAATTATCTCCCTCGTTTCCCAGTATGAAGACCCAGTGTTTGCCCATGTTTGGCTATAAACATGTGCTGACGCTAACTGACCAGGTGACCCGCTTCAATGAGGAGGTGAAGAAGCAGAGTGTATCACGGAACCGAGACAGCCCAGAGGGTGGCTTTGATGCCATCATGCAGGCTACAGTCTGTGATGTGAGTCTGGAGGGTATGGAGTGCCAGGTGTGGTTGGCGCAGATCAAATGGGGAAGGAAGTGGCTCACCTCTGGGGATTTTTGTGTGCTATGAGATAGAAACTAAGCAGAACTTCATATAGTGTAAGCAATAAGTTGTTCCTGAGAAGCAGCCTCTGCTTGCATCTGCTCCCTGGCCAGAGCTGACGTTGTTTTGAACCTCATGGTCCCAGATGTTTTCTGGGAAGACCATCTTCTTATCTTCTCTGGAAGCGTATCAGAGTCAAGCTGGGCTAATATAACCTCAGCCAAGCGGGCAGATGTTCAGATGGGATTCTTCTAGCCCAGGCCAGCTCTGCAGATGCAGGTGGGTTTCTAGATGGGCCATGTGGTTATCACCAAAAAAGTTATACTTAGAGTTGAATCAGGTGCCTTTCAGCTGCTTGAACTAATCAGCCAAGAAAACAGAAACCCTCAAATTGAAAAGCTCCAGTTTATATTCCAAGAACTAGGACGGAGGCCCTTCTCTAAGATGATTTGTTTAGTCCTTTGGGCAGGGAGGTCCCTGGGTCTTTGTTTTTGGGGGGAAGGACAGGTTAAAGTTGCGTTCTTTCCTTTGTTTTTTTTTTTTTTAACAGGAGAAAATTGGCTGGAGGAATGATGCATCCCACTTGCTGGTGTTCACCACTGATGCCAAGACCCATATAGCACTGGATGGAAGGCTGGCAGGGATTGTCCAGCCAAATGATGGGCAGTGTCATGTTGGCAGTGACAACCATTACTCTGCCTCCACTACCATGGTGAGACTCTGGGTACCATCTATGGCCCCTATTCACTGTGGCCAGAACTGGCCTAACCCAGGTAGAATCTGTGTGTAAATATGGAAATGGCAGCCCTTCCTCTGGGCTTGTTTCAGCCTGCCCTCAGCCCCCGCCCCCCCCCCAAACCAACTGGACACCTTCATCCAGGGCACAACCATTAGAAAAAGGGGTCAGTGTTACCATGACCTCCATGCCTCCAGGATCAGCAGCAGCAGCATGGCATCCAGAATGGACCCAAAGGATTTTTGCAGGTCCAGCTGGAAAGGAGGCCTTCCTGTCCACTGTGCATGGATCAGCCCCTCTTTGGCATACCATGCTCACTTGTGGTTATTGGAAGGAAATAGAGGAAAAAGAGACAAAGATCATCAAAGGCATGGAGAGCCAATCCTGTGAGGAAAGGTTAAAGGTCTCCCAGTCATTTAACTTGAAAAAAAGAAGGCTAAAGGATGATTTAGCTGATACATGGGAAGATTTCTTATTAAGTTGTTTTCTATGGCTGTAGAGGTTAACTAAGAGGAAACGAGTTTAAAAACAGGAGAAATTGCTGTAAGCCATAAAGAAAACATATAGACCCTCAGAATGCTGGTACTCTGGGTATCTGGGGGCGGAGGAGGAAGGTGTGAACTCTTTATCTCTTAAAGACAATATAGCAATTACTTTGTCCAGGTGGCTTAAGGGCACACCTGGGTAAAGGCAGGAGCCTGAGCCGGATGATCTCGTGAGCTCCCTGCAAGGCCTAGGCTCCCAGGGACATGTCCACAATTTACCAACATCCCCATTACGGCTTAACTTCCTTGGTGTCAGCTGTATCCAAGTCAAGCACCACCTGGCAATGGGTGAATCAGTAACCACTGACACCTAATATATGCAAGGCTCCTTCCCAGGGGCTGGGGAGATAAAGAGACTATATGGAGGTCCTACCCTTAGGGAGTTAGGGGTTTAGTTGAGGAGCTATGTTACCAAAAACACAAGATGCATGATTAGTGGGAAATGGGCAGTACAGTCCATAAGGGCTTTAGGTTGTCAAAGGAGGAAAGCTCATCATGAGCTGGGATGGCCTAAGCTGAGTCCTAAGGAAGGAGGACTACCAAAAAGAAGGCCATTCCAGGTGGCAGAAAGAGAGTGGGCCAGGTCCGTGGGAAGTGGAAGAGGGAGAGAGGTGAATGATGATTGGAAAGCAAGGACCACATGGTGGGGTATTGTGAGCACCAAGCCAAGGCATCTATCAGAAGTTGCAAAACAGGAGGATGCTTCGAAACAATGAGGTCTAACAGTGCTGGGGCCCTGGAAGCTGCTGCTTGGTATGAATGCATCAAATTTGAGTAGGAAGAAAGAGGTGCTTAGTTGGGACTCTTCATCTGTCCCTGGAGTTCACAACTGGGCTTGTGCTGCTATTTACCCACATGCCTCATGTTAATTGTGGGGTGAAAAGATTTAAGCACCAGCACTGTCTAGTAGGCCATGGTCCCAATCAGTCAAACTCCAAGGCTTAGAATCCAACGATGTATGTGAATAGACTTCTTAATTCTTAACTAACCTCCGCATCCTCCCTTTTTACAGGATTATCCCTCTCTGGGGCTGATGACTGAGAAGCTATCCCAGAAGAACATCAATTTGATCTTTGCAGTGACTGAAAAAGTAGTCAGTCTCTACCAGGTGACTACACGGTCAGAGTTTCCTGGAGTGGGTGTGATGCCTGTGATGGGTGGACCTGACTCAGGGAACAAGCCCACGCCAGCATTGGCCCTGGTGCCAAACCAGGAAAGACCCTCCTCCAACCTGTTCCCAGGAGCTAATGCTTCCAACCTTGAACTTAGCAGGATGAGTAGGTTGATGTTTGCGGTGGGGGAGGGCTGAAAAATTGCTAGGTTTATTTCTGGCAGTGACAAGTAAACGATCCTATCCTTCCCTCAATCCTCATTTCAAGACCTTCAGTCTGATATGGGGAGGGCTTTTGGAGACCACCCGTTTTATTCGGTCAGCCCTGGACATCTGTCTTCCTTTCTAGAACTACAGCCAGCTCATCCCAGGGACCACAGTGGGGATTCTGTCTACTGATTCCAGCAATGTCCTCCAGCTCATTGTTGATGCTTATGGGGTAAGTGTCTTGCGCTGGGAACAGGCCTGCTAAGAGTCCGCCTCACTGGGCATTACTCAGGAGGGCTCAGATTTGGGAGTTCTGGCTGCTGGTCCACCATGCAGCCTTCACCACCTTTTCTCGTGTTCTTCCAGAGGCCAGGTGAAGGCCAGCACCTGGGAGGCATGGTAGATCTGGGGAAGAAATGGTAGATCCAGAGCCAGGGAGCATTAGAAACAATGGGCGAAGAATGTAGAGGAGGTGGAAGGGAAAGAGAGGATGGGGCTGGGGTGAGGAAGGTGCAGAGCCCTGAAATTGGGGGCGGAGGGTGGCAGGGTGAGAGGGAGAGCTGGGCTCTAGCAATAGAGAAAAGAGGGAGCTGAGGCACAGGGAAGGGGAGGTTGATGAAAAATTTGGCAGTAAGTGATACTACCCAACGTGACCAGTATTAGCGCTTCCGTTTTGCCTACCCATGAGGCCTGCAGGAGAGGGTAGCTGGTTTAGACTTTACCCAGACTCACTTAGACACAATGGGGACAGAGAGGGGGAGCAGATACTGGCAGGAAATAAAACAGGAACAGGCTTCTGGGGTATTCTGGCAGCTTCCAGGTGAGCCTCAGTATCTGGTACTGCCGGGGTGAGTCTAGGGCCACCTGGTAGGTTTCGCTTGGAATGGAATAGGCTCCTACCGGTTTCCTCCCAGCCCATTCCCTTACCTTCTTTTGCCCTTTTCTGCACAGAAAATCCGTTCTAAAGTAGAGCTGGAAGTGCGTGACCTTCCTGAGGAGTTGTCTCTATCCTTCAATGCCACTTGTCTCAACAACGAGGTCATCCCAGGCCTCAAGTCTTGTGTGGGACTCAAGATTGGAGACACGGTGAGGTGGGCTGGGCAGGGGCTGAAGCTCTGAGTGTTTGCAGGTACCCCACCCCTTCCTTCCCTAGAGCTTTCTTCCTGAAGGTCGTTACAATTCCGATGTAATGGAGCTGCGACCTTTTCCTCTGAGGCTTCTGTGGCCTAAATTTTCTCTATCTGTTAAGTGAATTCACTATCAGGATTTTTAAAAACTTGCATTTAGGTCACCTCTGTTTGTTTATGCACAGTTGACTGCAAATGAAAATATTTCTTAGCGTCTGTCCCTAACCAGCCTCTGACCTTCCCCAAAGTAATGGCCTTTCTTTCCTCCACAATGTAAAATGGCAGTCTTCTATAAACATTTATTGAGCTCTGACTTTGTGCCAGGTATTGTTCTAGTTACTGAAGAGTCAATAGCAAATGGGACAGGCAAAACTACCTGCCCTGATGGAATTTCAGATTGCAAATGTTCATTTTGCTCTTCCAGTCCCTCTGTGACTTTCCTTCCTTAGTATTTGTTCTCCCCTGGGGAGAAGGGTTGGTAAAGGGGGAGGGAGGAAAAGAGGGAGACGTCTATCTATATCTATATCTATATCTATATCTATATCTATATCTATATCTATATCTATATCTATATCTATATCTATCTATAACTATATCATCCAGATCTCTATCTTTATTATTTAGATCTGTCTCCATCCACCTGCCCATCCGTTTGTCTGTATTGTAGGCACATACCCCATGTAAGAAAATTTGGCCTAAAACGTTATGTGGAAACTGATAAATGTTATGTGGAAACTGAACAGTAGATCCGGAGCCTGTGGTTGGCCACTGTGTGGCATTGTGTGGTGCAAAAGAGTACTTTCTTTGTGTGTCTTGCTGATATTATGTAATCAGTCCAGCTAGCATAGTTGGCCAGAGCACAGCATTCACAAGATCACAGGTTCTTTTTTTGCTTGCACTGGTTTATTTTACATGTGGAATAAAAAAACTCAACCTTCTCTATTATAACTGTAAACACATGGTCTCTGCACCCAGCCAGCTATGTCACAACTACACAACTATTCCCTGGCTCTTGTTTCTGCTTTGCAGACCTGGGTAGTGGGAAGGCTGAGGGACTCCAGATTGCCGGAGGATGAGACTCCAAGTTTGAGTATTCCTTGGCAGGGCAGAGAGAAGCTTACTTCCCTGCAGGGCTGAAGTGTTAACAGGGTCCACCTGTGTGAGTGTGCGTGCGCGTGGGTACCAGGACTGGAGGGGCTTGCAGTTCTACTTAACGATCTTACTTTCTATTCAGGTGAGCTTCAGCATTGAGGCCAAGGTGCGTGGCTGCCCCCAAGAGAAGGAAAAGTCCTTCACCATCAAGCCTGTAGGCTTCAAGGACAGCCTCACCATCCAGGTCACCTTCGACTGTGACTGTGCCTGCCAGGCCCATGCCGAGCCTTACAGCCGCCGCTGCAACAATGGCAATGGGACCTTTGAGTGTGGGGTGTGCCGTTGTGGGCCTGGCTGGCTGGGGTCCCAGTGTGAGTGCTCTGAAGAGGACTATCGCCCCTCCCAGCAGGATGAGTGCAGCCCCCAGGAGGGCCAGCCTGTCTGCAGCCAGCGAGGCGAGTGCCTCTGTGGCCAGTGTGTCTGCCACAGCAGTGACTTTGGCAAGATCACCGGCAAGTACTGCGAGTGTGATGACTTCTCCTGTGTCCGCTACAAGGGGGAGATGTGCTCAGGTGAGGAGAAGTGCACGCCCCTCCTACCCTGGTACCCACACACACTTGCACATCTGCAGTATCTGGAAACCTAGGCCAGGGCCCAAGGTGGGCTCAGGAAGGGCCCACGGGGCAGAGCTGAGTGGATGGTGTTCCACGCCAGTTGCAAAAAACAGAAATGAGGTTCTCTTGAATTCCCTTCAGCTCCCTATGTTGTTGCTCGTGGGGTACAGGAAAGCGGGGCTTCTCTCCTAGAATAGCATGGGAAGGAGTGGGGACACTCGAAGGTGAAGATAGTTTTTCTTTTCTTTCATTTGCTCTTCCCCTAATATTTTAAGTCACTGGTTCTTAATCTTTTTGAGGATATGGATGAACCCCTTTTTAAGGAAAAAAAAATCATTGACTGATGGTAATTAAAGTCGTAGTATTTATAAATTTGGAAAATACATGACATAGAATATATAGAAAAGTTAGTAATAATTGTTTTACATGAATTTATCTTTTCATCACAAAAGACATGGAAAATAGTAGCGTATATGCAAGACATTGGCGCATATTTAATGAGCCAGTACACTTGGGACAATGACTGGAACATAGTAAGCTCTTATTAAATGTTGGCATTCTTTTGTTATCACTGTTGGTACTACTATTACTTTTTGGATTCTAGATCTGTGCTGTCCAATATGGTAGCCACTAGCCACATGTGGCTATTTAAAGTTAAATTAATCAATTTTAACTGATTAATTTAAAGTGCATTTTAATTTAAATTAAATTTAAAATTAAAAATTCAGCTCCTGTTGCTCAGGAGCTATAAATGGCTGGTGGCTGCCATGTTGGATAGCATAAATATACTGTGTACCGAATAGCATTGCCATAGGGAGTCCCAGCCTACTGATTGGGGATTATGATCTTGAGTCCTCCACCAACAAGATACTGAGTTGTTGTCCTCATTACAAAATTTAGTGAAATCTTGAGGCCCACTGATAATCTCAAACTGGTTTCTCCGTGCCCCAAAGACCACTCCTGGGATACTTTCCCAACTAGAAGAAGTTGAACTGATATTAATATAGGTTTTATTGGCAGACACACTGACAGAGGTGAATAGGCAGTCTGAGTTTTGCTGGGCACTGGGGGTAGGTTTTTTTGCTGGGCTATCATCACTGTGGCTTCATTTTTCTTGTGACAACCAGATTGAGGACATTTGCTAATTGGTTGGGGCTGGTTTATGGGTGTGTTGTGTGGGCAATCAAACAGAGATTACAAACGGCTTCTATGGTGATCAGATCCATGACTCAGTTTGGTTTCATGTGCATTGGAGTTCTAACCAAGTGAACTAATCCGTTTTAACATCAGCCTTTAAAAAAGGCTTGATTAGAAAGGTAAATCTGTGTTGTTCTAAAGCATGCCCAAGTCATACAAAAATGGTTCCTTTTTATTATCTACAACAGTGTTTCCTTTACTCATGTCAACAAAATTAGAGAGAGAAGAGAGATTGGAGAACAGTGGTATCATAGATTAGGAGAGAGGAGCCAGCCGAGTGGCACGGTGGTTAAGCGCTGGCTTGGGAAGTCAGCGGCCCTGGTTCGGGTCCCACATATGAGGGCCAGTGACACTGCCCTCAAAAAAAAAAGAGATTAGGAGAGAGAGATCAGGTATACACATGCACACGCACACATCAATTTGAATTAGGGGATGAGGCAGGAATTTCAGTTCATTTCAATATTTAATAGTATTTACATCATATTCAAAGTACTAAAGGGAATGGGTAAGCTTGACATGGGAGAGGAGTGGGGGAAACGCTGGGATTGACGGGGAGAGGGTTGCCCTCGGAGAGGCCTACAGCTAGCCTACTGTGGGTAACAGGGATGGAGGGAGGTCCAGTCAGCATCCATGGCCTGATTGTTCCTGGTCTGCTGTGAGGTACTGTGGGAGGGATCCCAGCCAGAGTGTTTCCTTTGGCTGCCGGCCCCACTGAAGCCACAAAACAAAGCTGCCTGGGTCAGCAGCCCCGGTTCCTGTCTCCCACCAGGGCAAGAACAGCTCATCCTCAATATGTTGAAGCCAAATTCATGAAGGAACTCCAGGCACTGCAGCCTCTCAGGGGCTTCCCTCCTCCACTTTCCACCAGGGTGCTAGGTTCCCAACAGCTTCAGGTTTGGACCCTGTGGTGCCATCATCACATTCTCCAGTGACAGATACTCAGGGACACATGCTCACTGAGCACCTGCCCTATGCCAGACATTCAGTGTGTATGGGTGAACAGGGGTCATGCATGATTCCTGACCTCTCAGAGCTTATAGTCCAGCTCGTGATTGTCCCTCCCTGAAGCTGTTGGCCTTTGGTCTGTTCTTTGCTGCCAGCAGGGCTCATGAGGCCGCTCTATGACTGGGCCATTTCTCTAGCCCCTGGCCTTCCCCTCTTCTCCTCCCCACTGGAGGTGTTGTCCTTGAGGCTGCACGTTATCCCCACCCCTGCCTCAAACATGGGGAGTACACCTTTGTCCTCCTGGAACTCTTCTACCTGCCCCATCCGTGAACACAGATTGATCAGGTTCCGTGCTGTGAGCCAGGTTCTGTGCCGTGGTGGGGTGGGAGAGAGAGGCATGAATAAGACAGTTGGCGTGTCATTAACTTAATTAAGGATAATTCACAACATGAGGCAGAAAGTGCCAGGCCCCAGAAGTGAGGTGTCCTCAGGAGTGTTACAGAAGTGAGGGGAGTGTTACAGGAGTCACTGTGGACGGCCTCAGCGGCTTCATGGAGGAGGTAAGATGTCAAAGGAAGGGCTTCTTTATAAAGGAGATGAGCTCCAAAGTCAAACTATAGAGAGAGTGATTGCATGACTTGAAATACCAGCTCCTCCCTTTTCTTTTCCCCTATGTCCCCTCACTTTCTTACACTTTCTCCTCGTTGCTCACCCTCTTCCCCTCCCTTTCCTGTGAATCCAGTCTCAGCCACCCTGTTGCTGGAGAGGTGCCAGTCCAGTGACATTACCACACTGTGGCTTTCTTTTAAGGGCTGACCCTGCCAGGACGTTGGTCTGCCACTTCCACTCCCGACCTCACTCCCTGGCTGGCCCGGCAACTCCGTCCTCTCAAAGATCACTTTGTTTAGCTTCACAAAGGAAACACTATGGGACAAAGGTTTCTGAGGAGGCTGTGGCCTCTGAATGCTGCCAGGCCTCTGTGGTGCCGGCCTTTCCTTGACCGGGAGCCATGGACAAAAGCTGGATGTAGCGGACACTATCAGGCCCCGCTCTGCTGGCTGGCACCCCCTTCCCCCAGCTGCTGTTAGGGCTGCTAATAATAACTCACAGCTGCCCCTTTTGTGGAGCATTATCTTCAGCTGACAGGAGCCCTCAGACCTTGGCTAATGACTGATAGATAAGGGTTACACAAGCCAGTCCATTTGCCAAAGGTGGGACTAGCTCTGTGGGGCCATTCATACTTCGGAGCCCACCATGGGATCAGGCTGAAGGGAGTCTCTAGCTGAAACCACATTCCTCCCAGCTTTTTTTTTAGAGGGCAGTGTCACTGGCCCTCACATGTGGGATCTGAACCGGGGCAGCTGGCGTCGCAAGCCAGCTCTTAATCACCGCGCCACTCGGCCGGGCCCCTGCCAGCTTTTGACTCTTGCCCTGTCCTACTTCCCTACCTGTCTTCTACTTGCCCAATAAGTCACTTGAGCAAGAATCCTCACCACAAGCTGTACCTCGAGGGAACCCAACCTCAAAATGCAGTCTTCTTTCTCCACCCTTCTCCAAGCCCAGCATCTCCACTCTGCAGATACACTAGGCAGCTGGGGCAGATGAGGTTGTGTTTCCCATCCTTCCTGGGAAACAGGCCTTTCTTTCCAGGCCAGTTAAGGAGTGCCTGAGTCTTGAATGCCAGTGTGGTTACGAGAGGATGGTGCTGGGGTCACTGCCGAGAGACATTAGTCAGACCCCTGGGCTCACTGGGGAGCAGGAGGTGCCAGCCCACGGCTGTTTGAGCCTGGCCCTGTACCACCCTCTCCTCCAGCAGCTTGGGGCTCACCTGCTCACACAGTGGCAATGGTTTGCAGACCAATTCAGGTTAGTCCCCCTTGCTTCCTGCCCTTCCTCTGATTAACAATCAGGTTTTTATTATTCATCTAGTTCTTCCGGATTCAGAGTCCTTGGGAATGAATCACATTTTTTTGTAGAGCTTAGGAGGCAAATTTTAAAGCCTTGTTAAGTGAATATTAGGGGAATATAGCATTGGGAGTTAATGCCTGCTTTAAAGCAGTATAATCCCCATTCCTATGCTGATGTAGTAAAGTGAATAGTTCTTCTCTACTAGGGCCAATGGCTCTTTGCAGTAATAGGTTAATACAACACGGGGCACACATTGATGAATGTGTGTGTTTTCCAGGAACTTAACTAGGGTGTAACCGACCTCCATGGGAGTAGGCACCCTGCCTGTCTTGTCCACCACTGAATCTCGTGTGCCCAGCGTGTGGTATAAGCTTGATAAAAATTCGTTCAATGGGATAGACATTAGTTGCATGTCTGTTGTGTATCTGATGATATGCTGACATTACTGACGGCAAAATGGAATATAATATGTGCTCTTCTATCAAGGAGATCATAATCTAAGGGCCGGCCAAATGGCTCAGTTGGTTAAGAGCTCGCTCAAGAGTGCAAGCTGAGCTCTGAGCAACAGAGGTTCAAGGCCAGCCCGAGCTGAATTGCCATTGAGCTGCCAACAGGTGGCAGGATGGCTCAGCTGAAAAAAAAAAAAAAGGAGATCATAATCTAGGGAGAGAAACAGGCAAGCAAATGGGTTGAACATAAAGGCTGAACTAGAGGTACATATACAAGTAAGTGTTGGGGAGACCACATGAGCAGACAGTTGATTTGGCCTGGGGAGGTCAGAAAAAGTCACAGAGAGGAAGGAACGTCTGAGTTGAGCCTTAACGAGTAAGTGGGAGTTTGGTGGTTAGTGGTCAGAGGACAAGGCATCCAGGCAGAGGGAACAGCATGATGATATAAGGATAGAAGACGGTGAACATTTCAGTGTGGCGGCAGATGTGTGGCAATATGAGGAGGGTGGTGAGAAGTGAAACTGGAAAGCCGTTGAGCTGCTGTCATAGGATGGGGCCCTCACCAGCAGGTCTGTCCCATGGGCTGTGTTTTCAGGCCATGGCCAGTGCAGCTGTGGGGACTGCCTGTGTGACTCCGACTGGACCGGCTACTACTGCAACTGTACCACGCGCACTGACACCTGCATGTCCGGTAACGGGCTGCTGTGCAGCGGCCGAGGCAAGTGTGAATGCGGCAGCTGCGTCTGCGTCCAGCCGGGCTCCTACGGGAACACCTGTGAGAAATGTCCCACCTGCCCTGATGCCTGCACCTTTAAGAAGTGAGTGGGCAGAGAAGTGAGTTGGAGAGAGTTGGGTGTCTGGGTGGGGGGCAGGGTGGAGAGGGTCCCCCAGACTAGAGCCCCCAACTCTTCAGGTTCAATCTCTTACTCACCAAAGCTTTAGGGAGAGGAGCCTGCTCCAGTCACATGGCTGGCTTTCCTCTTCCACTGAAAACTTTGGGCCAAGATGGAGGTAGAGCCAACCGTGAAGGGCCCAGAGGGGTACCAGCTGGACTCCAGTTGGAGAAACCCCTCCCCTAGGGGGCATCCTGAATCCCTGAGTTGGGAGGAAGGCTAAACCAGGTAACTTCTGGAAATTGTTCCAGGGCTAATCTGCTTCTGTAGGAGATGTGGGGCTGGAGTTATGAAAGACACGATACGAAAGAGATGTGCATCCGTACACACGCCACTCATGTGGGAGTCAGAGGAAGCCCCTGTCAGCCCAAGTCTGTGGCACTGCTGTTTCTCTTTCCGCTTTAAGCAGCGTTGGATTCACAGATGTGCAACCTGTGCATTTGTACAGGGCCCCACACTTGGTTTAATGCTCTGCTGTCCCTGTCCTGAAATTCTTAGTAATTTTTTAACAAGGGACCTGGCATTTTCATTTTGCACTGGGCCCTCAAACTATGTGACGTGCTTGGACATTAAGGCTCCCAGAAGTGGCATAGAGTTCACCTTCTTGTCACAGTCTCTGATGGGACATCAAGAAATTTAATGACATTACCTGGAGTCCTCTGCCTGCCAGGCCCTGCCTAGGGGTGAGGAGGGCACCCACATCCCTGAACTCCAGACTTGATGCTTTGGGCCTCCAGGATTTCTTACAGGTGTTTCTGATTGTGTTTGTTTTCTTAGATGGAGCAGCTCTCTGCGTGTAGGGAGGTCAGAGCCAGGCGGAAACACTCTCAGGGTTGCTCTTCCCTCATGTTAATCCCTGTGTCCTCTTCCCGTAGGGAGTGTGTAGAGTGTAAGAAGTTTGACCGCGGAACCCTATTCAAGGAAAATACCTGCAACCGTTACTGCCGTGATGAGATCGAGTCCGTGAAGGAGCTTAGTAAGTGCACGTGCCTTAGAGTTGCACACACCTAGGCTCTGGGTTTTTCCAATTTGATCGCAGAAACAATCCACCTCTCGTCTGTAAAATGGAAGAGTAATTCTGACCTCAGAGGCGTGTTGTATAGGCCCAATGCTCAGTAGGCACTTTATTATAGAAGCTGGCTCCCCGCAGGGTCCCCCTACACTTCTAATCTGTTCAGCAGACACTTCCCGCCCCCTTCTGCCTTCCAGAGCCCGCAGACTCAGCAAGATCCTGCAAATAACTTTGAAAGTATCTATAAACCAGGCAACCCTCACTTGACCTCCTCAAAGAAAGGAAGAGAATGCACCCCATTTTACAGATGAGGAAACCAAGGCTCAGAGTGGGAAAGTGGCTGCCCATGACAGTCTTAGTTTAGTAGGTTAATGAGCATTTACTAAGTTTACTTCACTAAGAATGCCCAGGGAAACCTTCACCCTTAGGGATTTGTAGCCAAAATCATTACCCTGAGGCCTTTTTGGCTCTGTGGATTCCCTTGTGGAGTAAGACAGAAATACAATGGGGAGCAAGACTGATGCCTGCAATTCTGGTTTGTGCTTCCTCTGGACTTCAAAGCAGACGATCTTTGCTGCTGTCAGCACATCTGATGTGGTAATCTGGGCCAGGTAGGCATTGGGTGGTGCCTGGGACATGGCAGTCTCTCTGGATATAGTAGTATCCCACAAAGGCAGGACCCACATTTTCAGTGAGTTACAGTAAGACCCAGCCAGCCTCTGGGTGGGGGTGTTGTGGAAAAGAGTCAGATCTCTGGACCCTTTGACAAATATTTGAAGTGGGGCTGGCGTGAGGGTAGCAGTTTGGGGATTGAGTTTGAAGAGACAATTTTTCCTCTGGAGGAGACCGTGCTTGCTATGATTATTAGTTCAGGGAGGAGGGACTGAAGGGATGTGAGATTTTTATTATCTAGACCATATGGGTATTACAAGTTAGTAGTTGATAAGTGTTTCTACAACAACCCTCTCCCCCACCTGATAATCATAAAAATAAATGCTTATTTGTATGGAATTTTGTAACTTACAAAGGTTATAAAAATATCTTTTCATGCACATTATTTTATAGTTCTCCCAACAATTTAATACAGTAGAACTATGGTACTATTGTTATCTTCATTTTGAGGATGAAGACATTGAATCTCAGGAAAGTTAAGTAACTTTCCCAAGCAAATTAGTGCTGAGTTAGGTTTAGAGCTAAATTCTGAAATTCTTCCTCTTTCCACAGTACTAGAATACTGTTTTACTGAAGGCTTGTTGAGTTAAAGGCTGTAGGCTGTGCTTTGAGACTCATGTGCTAGTCCTGCCCCATCGCTTATTTGCTGTGTGACCCTGGCACGTTTGCTTAATCTTGACGTGTGTCAGTTTTACCTGTCAGTTTCATCAGTGTAGGGCACAGTGCAGCTAGTGGAGGGTAACCTGTAGTTTCACTGTCAGAAGCACCAGGTTTTAGAATGAGAAGGGATGAAGCCTACAAAGCATGATGGGAGTCAGAGAAGAGAGGTTGGCTCTGAGGGAACCACTGGATCAGAAGCAGAAACAGGAGCTATAGGGCTGAGTAAACAAACTCTTGAGAATCACTGAGCAAGCAGCAAAAGGAAAGAGAGGGAAGGAAACACCCACTGTCGATGCCATTTAAAAATTCTCAACCAACCCTGTGAGGTGAGGGGATCATTTTCCTTTTATAGATGAAGAAAGAGGGACTGGATGAGGTCAAGTAATTTACCGGAGACCACACAGCTGGTAGGTGGTAGAGCCAGGCTTTGAATCAGATTGTATAATACTGCTATGTGATGTCCCTTCCAGAGGAAGGAATAAGAATCAGAATGGGCCTGGGAGGGACAAAGTATATCCGTCAGGGTCATTTGGAGGCAATTGTCAGGCACAGCAGCTATCTCATATTTAGGCCTCTTGCCTAATGTCAAACATACGGTTTCCTGTTGCATACTTTCCCAGTAATCTCGTGACTGGGGTTTGGCGGTGGCTCCATCTTCCAGGAATTGACCCATTCTTCATTCTCCCATTTTCCTCCCTTTCCCAGAGGATACTGGCAAAAATGCAGTGAATTGTACATACAAGAATGAGGATGACTGTGTCATCAGATTCCAGTACTATGAAGACTCCAGTGGAAAATCCATCCTGTATGTGGTAGAAGAGCCAGGTGAGTGAACCCTGAGGGCCCCTGGCCCTGACCCCAGGGAGAGGGAGAACCATGTAAGGCAGTCATTTCCACCCATCATGCCCCTTAAACAGAACAACTAGGATAAGCCTGACCTTACAAGTAATAAGTTAGAGCCTATCACCTGGGTGTGAGGGTTCTAGAAATCCAAATATTAGCAAGAATGAAGGAACAAAATATGTCATGGCATTTTTTGAGGTGATAATATTAAGAAGTAAGGAATATAAATTCTAGGACTTTTTAGCACAAGGCTTCTGCTCTACTAAAAGTTACATGGCTGTCAAGAGCAACCAGCTTCTGCTTCAGAGGAAGGCCTGATGGTTGGAGGTGCTTACCTTAGCAGGTTCACCATGAGATGTGGTGAAGGGTGTGAGGCACCAACCCCAGGCTGCCCTGAACACTGAAAACACAGTGCTTGCTCTTATGCCCCCCTGAATGCAAAAGGAACTGATGCCATCACACACAGATCAGCCACAGGTTTGTCACCATCCAACACAGTACATGTGCTTGCTTTTCCTTACCACCTTCATCTCCTTCCTTTCCTTGAAACAACAGATCAAACTATGAATCATTAGAAAATATTTTGGAGTACTTACTATATATCAGGCACTGGGCAAGGTATTTAACAGTAAATAAGGCAGATGTGGCACTCACAGACCATGGGGGAGGCAGGTATCCATAATGACATTGCAGGAGATAAGGGCCATGCTGTGATGGGGGGTGGACAAGAACTTACCAGAGTGAAGAAGCATCATGTCTGAAGGCAGAAGCTAAATTAGTGGGTTGCTTGACATTCTTTACAGCTGTAGGGATTTCTTCAAATCATCCTTTAGACCAAGGGCCAGCAAACTTTCTGCAAAGGGCCGCCAGATGTTAAATATTTTTGGTTTTGTGGGCCATATGGCCCTGCTGTGACTGACTACTCAATTCTGCCAGGAAAGCAGCCATAGACCATATGTAAAAGAGGGGGTCTGGCTCTATTTACAAAAACAGGTGGCAGTGGTTCTCAAACTTTTGTATGTTTCCTTTTTAAACAATCCACAGTCCTGAGCCCTGTCCCATTTCCACAAAGTTTTACCAGTGTGTTCTTCAGAGCGCTCCTGGTAATTGTGATGTACCCCAATATTTGAGTGCCTCCCTCGGCTGTAGGCATATCCCTTCCCCGTGAGCCTTCTCAGACCTCCTCCAGCCGCCATTCCACTGACTCCGTTGGGTGCTCCTGTTTGATTCTGTGCTTCCCTCAGAAGGGCCTTGGTCACACTATTAAATTCCTTTAATCACCTGGCTCCCTCAGTAGATCATAGCTCCATGACCACATGAACTGTCTGTCTTCTTAATTGTTATAGCCCCATACTTGGCTCAGTCATCTGCAGAGAAGATACTTCATAAATGGCTTTCGAATGAATTAACAGGACTGATTATTCCTAGGAGACAGGCAGGCTTATATACATCTGACATCTGTTTGGAGAGTTTTGGCTGCTTGGAGAAGGAAGGGAATGAAGGTGGGAAAGGGGCTGTAACATCTGTGTCACCCAGGGTGTCGGGGAGAGCATGGTGCCCCCATCTGTGATGTTCATCAGCCTTTCCCAAAGCTCTCGCCCTTCATAAGGGAAAAGGCAGGGAAAGAAAAAGGCATCACCTTAGTTTTATTTAGTGACTCAAGGGAAAGCTGACATGGGGAAGGGGAGCGGGAAGAGTCTGGGGATGTATCTATGAATAGATGTGGATTATTGGGCCATGACTTCCTCACACTTTCCCATCTACCTGTGTTAACACATTTCACAGATTTTCCACACCCATCCTCTCTGTCCCATTGTCCCTTCTTATTTCAGAAGGGCGGTATGTTCTTGCTTTTGGGTTTAACATCACTTTGTTTCTTTGCTACAATTATCCTTGCTGGTGCTCCTGCTGTATGAAAATCTTTTGGCTGGATATTCTGAGACTGAAATCTACAACTTGGTGCTGTGGGGAACGACGACCATGATAACCTGGGATGGTACAAATAACTCCCCAGGGGTGGGGAAACTTTTCTGGCTGACTGACAGTAGGCCCCTTCCTCCATATTAGATGGGACCCCAGACCCACATTTCCTATATTGTTGTCCTGGAATTCCTAGTTCTGCCTCTCCTTTCACCCTCCACCCTGCAATCATTTTTAGGGGCTCTGGCTTTGAGTAGAATATAGCATCTGGGGTGCTGGAATATAGGAGGAGATTATTTTCATTCTCTTCCTTAACTCATGCCCTTGCATAGGCTCTCTTTGCAGGGCTGAGCCACTGCAGGGCCGTAAAGAGGGTACTGCCAAATGGGTTGGCATTGGCTGAGTGGTGTTAGCTCTGAGCTAAATCCTCATCACTCCCAGATAGGGTTGCCTGATAAAACACAGTTATGTCCCATGCAATATTTGGTACATACTTAAGCTAAAAAGTTATTCATTGTTTATTTGACATTCATACTTAAATGGACTTCCTGTGCTTTTGTTTGTCAAGTCTGTTAACCCTCCCCCAGTCTTCCCTGATCCTGCCATGGGGCCTCATTACTGTGGCTGGGGGCTTTCCAGAGAACACGTGATCTTGTCTCCAGGAAGCTTGCCATCCACCCCTTTCAGGACAGATGGTTAATAGATACCCCCAGCCCAACTCCCCAAGACCTCCTGGTAGCCTACCTGCCCTGCCCATGCCGACGTGTAGAACTGAAGAGATTTTGCTTTGAGAGTTGAGGGTCAGCCCTGCCTCAGCCTTCCAAAGAATTCATAATTGCTTTTCCCAGAAGAACTGGGGCCCTTCACTCCTGGGAACTCAGACATTGGAACCTCATAGCCTCTCTCCAGACGCTGTTTTAATTATAGACAGGTTGTAATTTGGTGGTTTGGGGAAATGCCAGCTTGGGTTTGTGGTGGTGGTTGTTTTTGGGCAGTGTGTAGTGAGGATAGGGTGTATGTTTAGACAAGAAGGTGGGAGACAGTGTGGAAGTGGGTGTGACCTCCTCTCTGGACCATCAATACTCATATATATGCAAACACCTAATTACACAACACCTGAGAAGTTACCAGAGTGAGGTCACCCATCAGACACTTGTAGTTTATGGGGAGCAGAGGTCTGCTGAGTGTACTTCTGTTGGCCCTCAGAGGGGTGACGCACCTCTGTCTGTGTTGGTTGTTGACTAGAGTTGAACAGGAAGTCGGCTCTCAATTGGGTTGGGATTTTAGATGACTAAATATTTTGGGAAAGAACCCAAAATATTGTCTTGGTTGGCAGGCTGCCTGGTCTCTAAGTATACTAAAAAGGTCATTAGGTTCTCAGCCCCCAGGAATGTAAATATCTCAACCAGGGCAGCAAATTCAAATACCTGTAGGAGCTAGGTAAATAAATAAGTGACAACAGCCAGGTATAACAAGAACACCAGTGATAATGGTAGCTGATATTTTTTGAGCATTGACTCTATGCCAGGCACTGTTCTGAGTTCTTTAAATTCCTTAATGGTTCCTCAGAACAAGCATTCAGAGTCAATGCTTCAGTGCTCTTCCTCTCTCCACTTTAAAGATGGAGAAACAGGAAACAGACACCAAGAAAAGGTTAAGTAATTTATCAAAAGTCACATAGCAAAGTAAGTTGTAAGCCAGGATTCAGCCCCAGGCAGTTTGGCTCCAGAGCCCACAGTAGCACAGACTCAATGACAAGTCACACTTTGCCTCCATTCAGTAGAGAAAAGAGAGTGGCCAGGACTCTGGCCAACTAGAAAACGTGTCCCATCGAAAAGGGGCAGCTGTTCCTCAGCTCTAGCCAGTTGCTGCCTTGGAGGAATACAGGTTCAGAGTTCCTAGATCTTTTAATTTTCTTTTTAAGAAGAAGAACTGGAAGTGTTACAGGGAAGAATCTCTTGATTATTCAATTTTGCCAACAAAATCGATTTTGTTTTTTTTAAGATTTTACTGGGGAATTGGGGAAGGGAACAGTGTTGAGGAATTGGGGAAGGGAACATTGTGTTTTTCCAGGACGCATCAGCTCCAGGCCAAGTTGTTGTCCTTCAATCTTAGTTGTGGAGGGCACAGCTCAGCTCCAAGTCCAGTCGCTGCTTTCAATCTAGTTGCGGGGGGTGAGGTGTGCGGGGTGGTGCACAGCCCACCATCCCAGGTGGGAATCAAACTGTGGCAACCTTGTTGTTAAGAGCACGCGCTGTAACCAACTGAGCCATCCAACTGAGCCATCAGCTGCCCTTTGGCAGTTCACGGCCACTCAGCTCAAGGTGTCGTGTTCAATCTTAGTTGCGGCGGGGGGGGGGGGTGAGGGGGTGCCAGCCACCATCCCATATGGGAGTCGAACCGGCAGCCTTGTTAAGAGCATGCATTTCATCCAGCTGCCCGTTGATAGCTCACTGGCCCATGTGGGAATCAAACCGGTGACCCTGTTGCTTAGAGCTTGTGCTCTAGCCAACTGAACCACCCAGCTGGCCCCAAATCAAATTTTGAATAAACACCCATGTGAACCCACATTGAGTAGTCTAGATTCTGCCCTTGGGTGACCAGCTCACGACCTCTGATTTAAATTTCTCAGAACAAATTATTGCTATCCTAGAGGTTGCCACCCCCTCTTAAAACCTAGTTGAGGGCCGGCCGAGTGGCGCATTGGTTAAGCGCTGGTTTTGGGATGCCAGCGGCCCCGGTTCGGATCCCACATGAGGGCCAGTGACACTGCCCTCTACAGCTAACAACAGCTCCACCTGGAGCTGGGCTGTGCGAGCCCCGGTGATGGTGTGGGCTGCAGCCCCTGCTGCAGTGGGCTGCCATGGGCTACAGTGAGTGGCCCGCAGCCAGCGTGAGCGGCTGGCAGCCAAGCGCGAGCTGCCAATAGCCGCAGTGAGCGATATCCAGAGGCCGGCGACCGATCTGCCTCATCCGGGAAGAGCGCAATGACGATACCAACAGTGAAGCAACATCCTCCGCAACTAGACTGAAGAACAAAAGGACAGCAACTTGTCTGTTCCCCTTCCCCGATTCCCCAACGCTGTTCCCCTCCGCCAATTCCCCAATAAAATCTTTAGAAAAAAAACCCAAAAAAAAAAACCTAGTTGATTTATGTTGTAAGTCCTGTTGCCTTCAGAGAATTTTCTAATACTTTACTGCTTTGTCAAAACGATCTTATTTGTACCCAGTTCAAGCGATTCCTGCTCCACTTACAACCACCCTGCTCTGTGCTCTCTTCTGACAGAATGTCCCAAGGGCCCTGACATCCTGGTGGTCCTGCTCTCCGTGATGGGGGCCATTCTACTCATCGGCCTTGCTACTCTCCTCATCTGGAAACTCCTCATCACCATCCATGACAGGAAGGAGTTTGCGAAATTTGAGGAAGAACGAGCTAGAGCAAAATGGGACACAGTAAGAGACTGGGCGCTGGGTTGGGCTGGGCGTTTTCTTAAGCCACTGGTTCAGGAGCCTGAAGTGGACACAGCAGCTGATTACAGTGAATGGGTTCAATCAGTCCTCTAGTTTTCCAGTTAGCCTCTGTTCTGGAAATGGGGAGATGGTCTAACTGTCCTATTGTCCTCACACTTCCTGGAAATCACATGATTCTCTCTCTACCACCTGGTGACCACAGGCCACACCAGTGAGTATTGACTGAGCACAGACAGGGTCCAACTCTGCTCTGAACATGGTATGAGAGGAAAAGGAAACATTCTCCCATTGAGGGAGACAGGACAAGCTTGAGAATCCTACATTGAGAACATAGAATGCATTATATGCTAATGAAGTTTAAATCATTAAACAAAAACAGAAAAAATATAATAACTAATATTTACTAAGAGTTCACCACGTACCACGAACTGTTCTAAATGCTTTTTATAAATTAAATTATTTCATCCCCATAACAACCCTAGGTGGTAGGCAGCATTATTATACCCATTTTATAGATAAGAAAACTGAGCACTGAGAAGTGGGGGAGCACTCCTTTTTGGGGCAGCCTCTTAGAAATAGTGGCAGGAATGTCATTCCATCCCATTCTCTTCTTTTTCCTCAAATGATGATGATAGCTTTTAAATCACACTCCGCTTTTGTGCTCCCTGCAGTTTATCCTGATTGAATCCACACGAGCATTTTTTGAGAACCTTCTATATACCTAATTTTATTCTGTTCTTTTTTGGCCTATCTTCTACATTTCAACTTTTTTCTGGACCTTCCAAATAGCTGTTCAACTCCCTGACTGTCCGAGTTTAGGCTGTAAGTTCGTCCCCATTTGATGATGACCTCAAGCCTTTGTCCCCAAGGGTCCCAAGAAACTGAGATGTTTCTGTTCAGACAACATAGAAATCTTGAACCTCAGAGCCACATGAGAATATGTTGTGTCTCTTGACGCTACCACTAAGGACTACCAGACCTTATGAGATTTGTTACTTTTTATTAAAAAATAGTTTGGGAAACTTAGTGAGGGTCTTACTTTTTTTCTCATAATGTGACAGTTTGTGGGTAGTGCTTGAAGGGATGAGATGAGAATGTATTCAGAATTATTTGAGCAAGACTGTCTTACATGTTCCAACTACCGCTTTGTACATTTCTCTTCCCTGCCCACATCCCCCAGGATGGTCACAGTAAAGGAAAAAGGGGAGAAGGACAAAAAGAGAGAGTGTGAGAGAGAGAGGGAGGAAATAGAAGATGATGGTTAAAAGCTATCCTGAAATGTTTTGGGATCACCAAAAAGTGATGGGCTGAATTTAACCCCTTAGAAATAGTGGCAGGATGGCATTCCACCTCCTCTCTCCTCGGTTCCCTCTTTTTTTTTTTGTTTGTTTTTTTTTAGCTGAGCCATCCTGCCACCTGTTGGCAGCTTAGCGGCAGCTCGGCTTGGGCTGGGCATTGAACTGCTGTTGCTCAGAGCTCAGCTCGCACTCTTGAGCGAGCTCTTAACCAGCTGAGCCACTTGACCAGCCCTTCTCCTCTTATTTCCTATCCATTCCCATTTTAAGAGTGAATGTGTGAGTATGGTGAGCATTAAGCTGTTTATTGATGGTATATCCCGGAGAAGGGTGTCTTGGGCAGATTTCTCAGATGAAATGTAAGCTGTGAGGGTGGGAAGGAATTGAGGAGGATTCACTGTAAGACACTTTTCTGTTCTCTCCGCAGGCCAACAACCCACTGTATAAAGAGGCCACATCCACTTTCACCAACATCACCTACCGGGGCACTTAATGACAAGCGGTTATCCTCAGATCACTCTCAGACTGTCTCAGGATTGTGGGCATCTCTGCTGTCGTGTTTACAGGGGACAATATCTGTGGGCTGGGATTCGGGGCTTGGAGTGGGGTGGGGTGGGAGAATGCCAGTATGTGGGAGTGTGGGTCAGTATGTGGACGTATGCGCGTGTGAGTGTGCTGCGTGTGGGGGAATGTGTAAATTAAAACTTGTGACATGTCCCAGATAAGCAGAGCTCCTCAGCTTTTGTCCTCAGAATGCCTCAGATTCTTCCTGCTTAATCTGAGTGTGACCTACGTAGCTGAGCGGGTGTTCCTCATTACCTCAGTGAGAAGCCAGGTTTCTTTCTGGGGCCAGTCTCTCTGAAGAGAGGGGCAGGGCCGAGGCCTGTCATTCCAGAGAAAGGGACCATGACTTGACTCAGAATTTATGGTTCTTGGGCCCGACTCTCAGCAGCTATAGTAGGAACTGCTGGGCTTTGCAGCCTTGTTGTGTCACCTGTACTTCTATCTCCTTTCCCTTCCCTCAAGCTGAAGGAGAAATCTGGGGAGGGCTGAACCATCAGAGCCTGTCCCTTTTGCCATCACCTCAATCCAGCATGGTTCTCTCATAAGAGGAGTCCTTGCTGCTTAATTCTTTGATCTGTTGGGAAAGAGGATGGCAGGGCCACTCAGGGGTCATGCATGGCCTGGGGGAATGTGCCAGGGTCCTCCAGTTCATAATTGTAACCCTTCAGATTTAGATTTGCCCCATTGGCAGCTCTACCCTAGAGGTCCATTTAGGCGTGTTTTACCCTTAGACCAGCACCACCTCTTACCTCCTACTTCCACACCCTCACTGCTATAGATGTTGGCTACACACTGGGGCTTTCTCTCCTGATCAAAAGCTTTTCCTCCCAGGGATGGTGCTATGGTTAGAGCCTGAGGTCTGGCCAGCCCTTTAGGCCTTCTGCCCCTTGTCCAAGACACCTCCACACCCCCTACCCTGTGCTTCTGTGTTCTATGTCCATCCATGGGGCTGATTGCTTTTATCTACCTCTGGGGTGTCTTGTGAAGGAGTCATTCCCACGGGTCTCTGAGTCTGCTGGCCATAAGTACCAGGGTGGAACGATGGACCAGTTGTACCAGCGTGTGTGGCCTATTCTGTGGGCTGGGCCACCTCATTTTAACTCAGTCGTTAATCTGAGAGGCCACAAGTGCAATCTTATTTTATTTTTCTCACTGGGGCACCTGAAACCATGATGAGGCTTGCTTAAACTAAAAAAAAAACGTGTATATAAAAATACTTGTATTATATTTGTAATTTTATTTGATGACAAGGAAGGAGAGTAGAAAAAGCCACACAGTCTTGGGCTGGATACAGACAGGCCCTCTTGGCATCAGTCATCACAAGTCACTGCGCAGTTGCTGGATCTGTAAGAGCTCTCTCATCCTGGAAGCCAGTGGGGATGGACACAGAGACATGTTGGACTTTTCCTGAGGAGGAAGGAGATTGGCTGTTCTTTTTTTCTAGCAATAGCAGATGCTCCACTGGTGCTTATGTTTGTTCAACTTTTAACACCACTCTCACCCCCCAAGAAAAAGGGAAGGGCCTATGAACAGTGGTCTGAGGATCAGAAAATCTAAGTCCTGGCCTCAGTGTTATAGCTAACAAGTCTTTAACCTTAATTGAGGCAAGTCACTTTCTTCTCCCTGAGGCTCAGTTTTCGAGTTTGGACCAGCCAGTCCAGAAGGTCTCTTTCAGCATCGCCATTTTAAGAGGCTAGAACTTACCGTGACATCAAATATGCGGCGAAGATTCTGTGGGATGTTAATATTGTTTGCTTTTTAGTTGGGAGATCCGAGAGACCTGGTTTTGGCAAGAGCAGGTGTCACTCCATAATCACTTTTCTCAATGAAAATGCCTCATTCTATCCTCTCTTAGAGCCCCTTCTCCAACTTTTGTTAGCACTGACCTCTCCTGATGTAGCACTTAAGCCCCACTTAATTCTTATTTCTTAGTTCACTTTGCACACATTTGCACCCACGTATTAGGGAAGAGAAATCCAAAAGAAGTGGCTGAAATGTGTATTCTGTACCCAGGTGTTAACCTGGAGAATTAGGAAGGGGGCAAATGACCCAGCCCTGTCTCACCATGGATTACCCTTTACTGTAGAGGATGACAATGATGTGGAAGGATAAACGGGGGAGGGGGAGGGCTGATAAGGAAGCCAAGAAGTTTAGAGCCTAACTATAACCTCCGACTACTGAGACAGGATGGCTTATATGAAGAGACTCTATCAAAGGAAGAAGAACGTGTTTCCAAAGGATGAAAGCTTCTGCAATGAGGTTCATGGGCCTTGAAGACCAGTAGTGTTTGTCTATCTGTGGGGAGAACCTGCAGCTGTGTTCAGGACAGGGCAAATAGCAGTCAGCTTTGGCATCGTGTAGGGTGAACATCTAAATAGTATTCTGGCATCAGAAAACACAGCCCAAAGAGGTTATTTGTGCCCAGCTCTTTTGGAGATATTTTATGTTCAATCTCAGGGTCTGTGGACAGTAATGGGAAACTTGGAACATTTCCTGACAAGTTGTGACACATAAAGAGTCGTTCTTTACCTTTCAGATATTCCTAGACCATCCAAGATTTGAAGATACTTCTCTTTGTTCATTATTCCTGGTTGAAGTGACTTACGTGCCTTTCTGAATTCCTAACCACCTCCTGTGTTTGAGTTGTGCAACAATGAATTAAATGTGTTTTCCAAAAAGAATTGATCCAAAGCTGCCCAGTGCTTCCTGTGTTGTTTTTTCTGTCTCCTTTGGGTGAAAAGAATAAGTGTTATTGCTTTGCAAATGATTATTTTAGAACAAGCATGTTTCCATCTAACAGAATGATGACTACTATGGGAACTAAAGTTAGCTTCAGAACCCAGAGCTTTTCTTTAGCCTTTAATGACCTATTCAAAATGAGTATGTTATTACTGTTCTAAGAGTTAGAGTTTTCTTTTGTTTTTTGTTTTTCCTAATTGGTGATTTTTAGGAACTTGTGTAGCTGCAACAGAACAGACTGTCAATTTATTATAGGTTTTGTTTACAGAAAGAATAAACTAGTAAAATAAAAGCTCAATGGCAAATTATTTAAGTGCCCACCTTTTATTTAAAGCAGTGGGTCTCAAAGGTGGTCCCAGGACCAGCAGCATCAGTATCACCTGGGAACTTGTTAGTAATGAAAATTCACAGGAATTACCCCAGAACTAGTGAATCAGAAAATCTGGGAGTGGGCCCGGCATTCTGTGTTTTAATAAGCCCTCCTGGTAATTCTGTTGCATGCTCAAGGTTGAGAATCACTGATTTAAGGATTCACATACCTCTCCTGGTCTAGAAAGAAGTTTACAGTAAGTTAGCTCAGTTACTAAAAGATTAAGAACATACCTTGGCTGATTAAGAAACCAGACATCTACCCACAAAATGAAAGATGACTTTTGATGCACTTTCCAAGTTAAAGGATCACAGGCTCTTGGGTTCCACTCACAGCTACAAATTTCCATGGAAAACTGAAGAAGTAATAGGTATCATAGGGAAAAAGAGCTAACAGGAGACTTGGCAGATACCTAAGAAAACTTTATATGTGTACCAAGCTGAAGCAAGAAAATACTCTTAGAGCATGTTTTCACGGGATATGAAATCAAATTCTTAATTCTTAACATTGTCATCTTATAGCATGCCAGAATAAGACTTGAGAATTTGTAACTTCACTTATTGTGATTTAAAACTTATTGAGTGCCAACAGTGTGGGATTGAAGTACTTTATAGAACATTCATAATTGTTGCCTTTGAGTCTCACATTCCTACTAATGCAGATTTTTTTAACACAATGCAGTGTTATGACATCATAAAAATATTATGTGAACATAGACTGAGTCCTTTTATGGTAAAAATTTTGTAACAGCCACTGTTTTTGAAACATATATTTTTTTTTTTGAGGGCAGTGTTACTGGCCCTCACATGTGGGATCCGAACCGGGGCCACTGGCTTCCCAAGCCAGCACTCAACCACCACGCCACTCGGCCAGCCCAAGAGCCACAGTTTTATTTACATCATAATAACTGATGACTAAATGTCTGGATGAAAATGGAGGACCTTCTGCGAAAAATGAAATGAAAAGCTGTATGTCAAATCATATTTATAATCCTTTAACTCTTGGTCTCTGTAGTCTGAACTCCAGAATAACAGTCATCTAATAGCCACTGAGACCAATTACAAGCAGATTGTCTTGGAATTACAGTGCACTCATTTTTCATACTGATGTAAGGAACCAAAACATACTTTGCAAGTAAGCCATTTAATACTTGTTGAAAAATAGTTTCTACTTGGTTTTGTAATATATATTTCTGGAAATACATATTCCTAATTTGTTTAAGTTTGATCAAAGCACACAAGGAGGCAGTTTTAAATGCTTGTGATCAAGGTTCACCATATTGTTAAATAAAAATTTAAGAGTTCACTTAGTGAGGCTACTCAAGAATGGTTCTATATAAAAGGAAAATTCTAGGTTCGCAACATGATTGGCTTTCTTGAAGCTATTGTCATAGTGATGTCTCTCCAACCTCTTGCACAGAAGAAACATGTTCATCAGCTGTGTGTTTTCTGACAATACACTAAAGAATGCACACAGGATGTAAGTATCTAGAAAGCAACATTTAGTATCTATAAGAGCCTTTAGGCAAAATCTCCATTGTAAATTATTTATGATTAGTGTCCCTGAAAAGAATTTCCTAAGGGAAAAGTTTCACAGTTCATTGCGTTTTACCTAATATACGAATTGGGTTTCCCTATGATTCATACACACTGGGCATGATTCTCTGGAGAGGTCAGAGGGATGGGTGTGTAAATATCCTTTGTGGTCAATGGAAATAATTTAAGAAAGAAAAAATGTTGACAGATGTATGCTGGACTTTGCTTTTCCTGACCCTTATAATCACCCATTGTGATAAAGATTGCTGATTGTGCCCCCATATCTGTTTTCCCCTCTCATATAATTAGAACTCCTAATTTTTAATTGGGTTCATGGTTGCCCAGAATAAATACAATGTTTCCTAGCCTCTCTTGCAGCTACGTGTGCCACAGTCATCTCATAGACAGTGAGCTGTAAATGAAAGGTACATAACAACTTCCCTCCACTTTAGGGAGGGAGCATGCCTGTTTTCCCCTTCCTTCTTCCTGCAGGCTGGAATGTAGAGATCATAGCTAGAATTGAAGCAAACATCATGGATCAAGATATCACCAAGGGGGTTGTCTTAGCTATTTATTGCTGCATAACAAATTACCCTACAATTGAGCAGCTTAAAACAACAAACATTATCTTTCAGTTTCTGTGGTTAGGAATTTAGGAATGGCTCAGTTGGGTGGTTCTGGCTCAGAGTCTCTGATGAGGTTATATTCAAGCTGTTGGTCAGGGCTGCAATCAACTGAAGGCTCAGAGGGGCTGTAGGATCTTCTTCCAAGATGGTTTACTAATGTGGCTGTTGGCAGGAGGCATCAGTCCCATTCTGGCAATTGGCGATTAGGCTTAATTCCTTACCACTTGGCATTACCATAGGACTGCTTGAATGTCCACATGGCATGTCAGCTGACTTCTTCCCAAGCAAATAATCTAAGAGAGAGCAAGGAAGAATCGGCAATGTCTTTTATGACTTGGTTTTGTGTCATATCATCACTTCTGCCATACTCTCTTCATTACAAGTAGCTCACTAAATCCAGCCCACATTCAAGGGGAAGGAACTAGATGCCACTTCTTGAAGGGAGGACTACTGTGGTAGACAGAATCACTGCCTGTGCTTCCACTCCCCACCCCCAAAAGATGTCCCTGTGCCCAGAACCAGTGAATATGTTGCCTTACATGGAATAAAGGACTTTGCTGATGTAATTAGGATTTTTGAAATAGGGAGATTATCATGGATTAGCTGGGTAGGCTTAATGTCATCATAAGGGGAAGGCAAGAAGGTCAGACAGAGTAGCAAATGTACTGATGGAAGCAAGTCAGAGTGATGTGGCCATGAGTCAAGGAATACATACGGCCTCTGGAAGCTGGAAAAAGTAAGAAATGGATTTTCCCCTGGAGCTCCCAGAAGGAACACAGCCTTTGATTTTAGCCCAGTAAGACCCATTTTGGACTACTGACCTCCAGAAGTATAAGATAATAAATTGTTGTATGAGCCACTAAGTTTGTGGTCATCTGTTACAGTAGCAACAGAAAACTAATACAAGCATCCAAGTATTTGTGGGCATATTTAAAAACCACCACAGTCCATCCTCTGGCCACATATTGTTTACAGTCTTCACATGCAAAATACATTCACCCCTCCCAAGACCCCATAGTCTTATTCCATTATAACATCAGCTCAAAATTTGGAGTCTTAACCTCTAAATAGGTCCAGAGGCAGATGAGACTTCTCGGATACAGTTCCTTACTATATACAGCTATCCAGATACGGTACCTCCCAATGTGAAGTCCTGTGAACTAAAGAAAAAAGCCATATGCTCTCTTCCTAAAACAAAAGGTAGCGTATGTTTGCACCTAAATAGTTTTCTCACCCTGCTACCTGTTTATAGAAGTTGAGGGTTCAAAGGCCTCTTTCCGTTTTGTACGCTGTCTCTTTCAACCCAAGCTGGCAGTGTTTCTGGCAATATAATGCTCTTTAAAATATTGTGAATCCCCTACGAATCCTATTGGGTTTGAGTCCATGAGATAAAAGCCAAATCGTTAATATCTTTGAGATAAATCTTTCTCTACCATAGGCTTCTATTAAAGAAGAAGGCCTTAAGTTTTTTAGAATTGTTTGAATGAGAGGATCCAAGAAGCAGAACCTTAAAAACTTTAGTCTTTTGTCTGATCGAAAGGTACTCTGAGGTACGTCCTTTAAACCACTGTTAAAATGAAAGCCAGTAGAGCAATAACATAGAAGCCTGTGACCCTGCAACTATGGTACATAGTATCAGTCCTGGAGTATATCTCTGAATCTCTTGAATGTGAGAGAAATAAAATTCTACCTTGCTTAAGTTACTATTATTTAGGGATTTTCTGTAACTGTTAGAAGAATCATACTAACTAATATACCCTTGGTGCTACTGGGAGTCTGTAAAACTGACTAACTCCTCAATAGATTCAGTACTAAAAAGATACAAGTGTTCAAGATTTGTTAATCATCCACCATCTGGATTTAACCCATTATAATCCTTACACATTAGAAATTGATGGTTAGGGCCCGGCCGAGTGGTGCGGTAGTTAAGTGCTGGCTTGGGAAGCCAGCGGCCTGGGTTCGGGTCCCACATATGAGGGCCAGTGACACTGTCCTCAAAAAAAAAAAAAAAAAGAAATTGATGCTTTATGAATACCAGGGTTGAGTCCATTTAATAGTAGACAGGGTGTGAGTGGGGAAATAGGGGATGGAGGGCAGGATGTTTACAATAATAAAAGAAATGGTCTCAGTTCTCAGGTTACTTATAGACTATTTAGGGAGATACTCATGCATTTTTTTTAAAGTACTAAGGAATGCCTACATAGCAAGGTTTAAGATACAAAGTAATATCACTTAAGGGGTTAACTATTGTAATCTTTATTGCACACTAAATAGACAATTTTTAATTATCACAATCCTGTAAGAATTAGAAAATTGAGGCTTAGAGAGCATAAGTAATTTGCCCCACTGTATACTGTAAATAAAGTTATGATTTGGATAGATCTGTCTCTAAAGCCCATGCTGTTCACCACAGCATAAAGGAGAGCTGAGGTCGGATCAATCAATGTGAACAAATTTACCGATATGTTTGCAAAGAAATGATACTTTAAATCAAGTGCTTTGGGGGGGGGGGGGGAAATCTTTCCAAAATGCTCTTTGCTTGACAGAGCATCTATAACTTTAGTTTAGCAAACCCTACAAATGACTAATTTCACCGAATTGGATTTATACAACCTTTTAGCGATATTATAACTGGGGAAAACCAGGAAAGATGTCTTTGTCTTTTCTTTTACTAGTATCATTCATCTGCAGGGCGCAGGAAAAGAGAAGCTGGTTTTCAAAAAAGTCCCAAAGTATCTCTTCCAAAAGGAACCATTTGTCCTCTGAAGGTCATCCTGGAACAAATTTCAGGAAAGCATTGGGACAAATGGCTTCGAGCTGCTGTCCGTTACTGAGCATAAGAAACCAAGAGGAAAGGGAGGGCGGGAGGCATTTAAAGGATGGACAGAAGGTAATATTGACATCGGGTCAGACTGGGGCGGACAGCGCACCAGAAAAAGAACAGAGCCGCAGGAAGACTAGGGAGCGTGTCGGATAGGCTGCGAAGGCGAGGCCGGGGGCCCTGGGAAGGAAGCGCGCGGAGAGGAGGCCCGCCACGCGTGTCCAGGTCGCCGAGCCGGGGCCCGGAGACGTGAGGTCACAGGCCCTTATGAGGCGGGGCGGACGGCTGCGGCCGCAACGCTGTCTGGCCGGTGCGGAGGCGGAGGCGAGCTAAGCGACAGCCCCCGGCTCCGGAGCCCCTGCGCCCTGCCGTGAGCGGCGCGAGCAGCAGCTGCAGCTCCGGACCCGCATTCGCCCGGCGCCGGCGGCTCAATGGGCGGGGCGTCGGGCTCGGTCAGGTGACCTGGGGGCGGGGCCTCTCTGCGCTTACACCCGCGAAGGCGGCGCAGCGGGAGTAGTGCCGGGCGGTGCGCTGACGGGCGGGCGGCAGGGACCTGCAGACCGCGGAGGGACGGGGTTGCGGGCGATGAGGCAGGAAGGGACAGCTCGGGGCGCCCCAGGCGGCCGTCGGTGGGACCCTCAGGCGATAGAGCTGGGGAGGCGAGGGGCGGAGTGAGGGACGCGGCGCCGAAACGGGCGGCGCCTCAGCCGCGGCGGTGGTTCTGGAAGGGCGGCGGGCACCGAGCTGGGGAGGCGCCCCTGCTCCCCGGGCCCCTGGACGCACCCGGAGGCCGCTGGCAGAGCACGTTTGCTTCCGGCGGGTCGTGTCCTTGTTTAAACGGCTACTTACTTTCTTCCCAAAGAAGTCCTAAGCTTCGTAAGGGCAGGGCCTGCGGGGATCCTCCACGGCACAGGGTCGCTCAATATGCGTTCCACGGGGACGATCGCTGGGAGTGACATGTGTCCTGTTCGCACTTGAACGGCTGCAGCGACTGTGTGCAAAGCGCGTAGGGCCGGCCGAGCGGCGCGGTGGCTGGGCGCTGGCTTGGGAGGCCGGCGGCCCCGGTTCGGGTCCCACATAGGAGGGCCAGGGACACTGCCCTCAAAAACACAAAAGCGCGTGTGCAATTGCTGCGGATGGACGTGTGCAGCCGGTGGGCCAGTGTGCGAGGGAAGTGGAGGGGAAGCGAGTAGAGAGTTCCTTGCGAAGGCGTGTCGGCCTTCAGTGCAGTTAGTTGCAACGAATTACTCTGGGGAGGCGGCGGTCATTCACCGAGGGCGGAAACACAATGGTGAACGCGCAGTGCACACGTGAAAGCGCTAAACAAAAGCAAGCATGGTGCTGGGACTTTCGGAATCCGATTCTCTCCGCCTCCGCTCTGCCTCCCGTGGACGGAGAAGCCGTGGGTTTGAGCGGAACCGCCCCTGGATTTGACAGCCAGAGGCCTGAATGGGGCTCCCGTTGTGTTGTGTGGAGTTGTGCGGGCCAATCACAAGCGCTCTGGGCCTCAGTTTCCTCGTGTGTAATTACGGGAATTAGACTAGGAAGATGTCTGAGATCACTCTGACGCTGTTAAAAATTCTGTGAGTTTATGGAACAATATTGATAAGGAACTGTCCCCCCTCCCCCACTTTAGCATATATCTATTAAATTACAAAACTTTGAAAATTCTGTACTCTGTTAAGGACTGGATAACCCTTCAGTGATAATATAGTAGCTTGCTCAATATAGGGAATGAATCAATCAGGATATTTTAAACACTACCTTTGAGGTATCAGAGGGTTTTGAATTTCCTCATTTCTTTTTGGGAGTTTTGGTGAATCAGATGGTAGCAACAAAGTTGTAAGGGAAAATGAGAAAGGAAGCGTGTGCTTGGGAGTGTGGTGGGCAGAACTGAGGGCTATTTTCTCTCACTCTCCCAGTGCCCCTGGGACCAGAGTGGTACTAGACGCCCCTCTTGATTCTCATAGCTGCTTCCAAGCTGTTCTCCCATTCCCAAAGCACTCAGTTTTGCATCTCACATTTTCAGATTATGCCACCCACCCCCACTCCTTGTTGCAGTCATATTTCAGCTCCTGGGTTTCTTTTTTTCTTTTTTTTTTTTTGAGGGCAGTGTCACTGGCCCTCATATGTGGGACCGAACCGGGGCCGCTGGCATCCCAGGCCACCACTTAACCACCGTGCCACTCGGCCGGCCCCAACTCCTGGGTTTCTGTTACTCCAACACTACTGTCATAATTCTTGTGATCTTAGTACAGTAAGTCCCTGACTTACGAAAGAGTTCTGTTCAGGGAGAATGTTTGTAAGTCGGATTAGTCGGATTCCTGCGTAAGTCTGACAAAGTGAGTCTTATACACCTTTAACACAAATATACAATGTAAAGCCAATGGTTGAACGATTCATGTTATAAGAACGAGCGAAGTCTACCATCTTTTCGCTTCAGTCCAATCTCTCAATTATTTTCACTTTTGTTTCCATGGTTATTGCTTTGCATTTCCTATCAGTCCCGTCCACATCACCACTGCTTTTCCTCGTGCTTCAGGACATCCTGGGCTCTGATTAAGCCCTGTACTACTGTACTCTATCACACTGTACAGTAAGCACACAGCAACACAGCTGTGACAATGTCTGGCACACACGTGAGCTACTCCCGCAATTTGCTCGCATCTACGAATGTTGGTAATGCGAGGTCCGCTCATATCTGTGAAAGTTCACAACTCGAATGTTCTTAAGTCGGGGACTTACTGTATTTATGTAGATGATTCTTAAAATTCCCTGGTCTCCTACAATAATTTCACTTTTCCTCAATCACTTCTTCCTTCCTTCATAGCTTCAATCTTGTATTACCAATGACTTCAATTTCATTATCTCAATATGTCCCACTTTCCAATCACCATATTCCTGTCTTTCAGGCTCACTCCAACTCCAGCAATCCTTGGACCCCACCAGGATCTTCAATAAGCTTTTTTTAAAAAACAAAACAAAACATCACCTCTCTTGTCCTTACTTTTCACCCACCTACTCAGTTTGTTTTCATTAGAACAGTCAATCATTAGAACCATTCCCTTGTATTTCCCTTCAGTTCCATTACCGGCTTTTCAGTTCATTTTACTTTCTTGTCTAAGTCATAATCCTAGAGTAAATCTAGATCTCTGCCTTCTGAGTGCCAGAATTTCTGTATTGAACATGGCTGGAGGAAAACACACAACCATGCTTACTGGTTTTACTCTAAGTTCATGATCACTAAACTCTTGGGGTCCTTGAGGTTGCCTGGCAACCTTATCAGATTCTCCTGGGCTACTATTAATTCTTCCACTGTCCTACATGATTTTTATAATAAGACTCTGTCCTCAAACCTGGAGTACCTCCTTTCCCATCCTCATTCTCAGATGATTTTCTTGCTTTCTGTTTCACTAAAAAAACTAAAGCAATCAGTGATTTTCAAAAAGTCTCACACCACATCTATTCACCTACTCTATGCATAATTATGCCCAATTGTTCTACCATATCTCCTATTTTTATGAGAGTTGTTCTTAGCTAAGGCCAAATCCTCCCCTTGTGCCCTAAAATACAATCTCCTTTCTCCTACTTGAGAATATTGTTTCAGCAGTTCTCCCCTTTTTTATGATTAATCTTTGCTCCTCTACTAGATTATTCCTATCAGCATGTGAACATGCCTTTATTTTTCCCCATCTCAAACTCTCAAAACCCATTTACCTGTCAGCTTCTACTTTATTTCTCTTTCATAGCATAGCATTTTGAAAGAGTCATTTCATCTGGCTCTTTCCAATTTCTCCCTCATTCTCTTTTGAAACTCGCTCCAAGGACATTATTTCCTTAGCATGCCTCCCAAATGGTTCCTCTGAGTCACTGGTGTCCTCCGTGTTACAAAACCTAATAAGTCATACAGTACTCATCTTATTTGATCTAACACTAGCATTTGTCAGAGTTGATCACTTACTCTTCTTTTGAAGTACTTTTTATTCATTTGGCTTTCAGGAGCCCGAGCCACTTGATTTTCCTTCTTGTAGCGACCAGAGTGATCCTTTCAAAAAGGACTTTAGATGATGTCATCTCTCTGGCTTCCCATCTCCTCAGTGTAAGCCAAAGTTCTTACTGTGATTTAGGGGCCACACATGATCTGCCTCCCTCCCTTGAACTGTCTGATCTCTCCTTTCAAGCCCTTTGCTTTGTCTATTTCAGCCTCATGGGCCTTCCCACCGTTTCTTGAACATTCAACCTTCTTGCTTCAGAGCCTTGCTTTTCTCTCTGGATGAAATGCTCTTCCATAAAATATTCATCGGCTCCCTATTTTATTCCTTGAAGTCTGTACTCACAAATCTTCCTCTCAGTAAAGTCTTCCTGGCCACCCTATCTGTTTCCTGCATCTCTCCCAACACCATACTTCATATTCCCCTCCCTGCCTCACTTTTTCCCCCTTAATTCTTATCTCAGATAACATATATATATATATATATATAAAATTTATTTCTCTGTTGTCTCTTTCTCCAACTAGAATGTGAGCTCCACAAGAGCTGGAGTTTTGTTTTTCACTGCTATATCCCCAGAGCCTGGAGGAAAGCCTAGCATATAGTAAACATGCAGTACACATATGTAAAATTCATGGAGGGAGAGATAAATGGATAGATGATTAGAGAAGAGGGATACAACTCTTCATTTCTCTTGGTTTGCCCTTGCAAGTTCACATATATGTCATAGGATTGAATGAGTTGAGAAACAATTCCATTGTCAGATATGCAGAAGAAACTGCTTGTGCTGTTTTTGTGTGTTTTTTTAGCCTGGAGACAGTTATGTGGTATGTGATTGTGGTACCTGCCAACTTTTTGATAATCAGATGAATAAATTATGAAATGGTTTTTCCTTTCAGGGTTTATTTACATCATCTTACTCTGCTTAAATACTTTGAAGATTTAAGAACTCTTGGTTAATAAGCTCAATAGGGAGGGAATTCCTTTCCTTCCTTCCTTCCTTTCTTCCTTCCTTCCTTCCTTCCTTCCTTCCTTCCTTCCTTCCTTCCTTCCTTCCTGTGAGAAGTAATTCAAAGAATGATAAGATACCAGTCCATTCCTTAGAAATTAAGGCTATAGTTTATATAAGAGCTATATATGTGATAATTAAATAAAAATATGAGGCAAATGATTAATGCCAGTTGAATCGTGAAGACAGTAAGAATAGTGAAGACGGTAAGTGCTATGCCAAGTAATATAGAGGTAAAGACTGAACTGGTTGGATAAGATCTAGAAGAAGTTACATAGAGTGGTTTGTTGGGAAACCTATGTATTTAGCCTTCTGATGACTTCTAAGATGGGTATTTTTAATGTGGTTTTATTTTATTTTTAACATGTTTTGTTTTGAATTCCAGGAATGTTGGAGACATATACTCAACAATAATTACTACAACATATTTCAGAAATAAAAGATTTTAAAGTACTATCTCTCTATTAGACAGACTAGTAATACTTTCAATTAACCATGTAATATAACTAGCAATGTAATAAACAGCTCATCAGATATGGCTCAGACATGAGTAAAAAAAATCACTGAAAGTTTTGGGAGTTTCTAAAATTGGCTGGTATGTAAAGTTGGTTATCACATTTATGTAATGTGGAAGTCTTTGGTTTAAAACAAGCTAAAATGCCTTTTGTTTGCGATAGTATTGTTTTGAGAGGCATTGTGGATGGTGCTGAAGAGCATGAGTTAGGCTGCCTGAATTCAAATTCTAATTCCACTATTTGTTGGCTGTATAATCTTGGGCAAATTGATCTAAGTCTTTATTATCCTCATCTGTAAAATAGGGACAATGACAGTTCCTTAAAGGATAGTTGTGAGGAATAAATGAAATCGTTCACATCATAATGTCTATTACACTGTAAGCATTTAATAACATTAGTGATTGCTGCTATGTTAGTAATTCTGCTTCTCTGGATTTATTTGAATAAATAAATATAACTGGGTATATCTGCTTTTTATGCAATTTGAATTTGAATTTCTCTCCTTCTCCTAATACCACAAAAGATAAAGTTAAGGAAACAGATGATCTCCTATGATCTATGATCTATTAACTGCTTTTTCTAGCCTCTGTACACATATCTGAGTTGGGGATTATCTATTAAGTATTATGCCAGAAATTTACATTGAGGGAATAACTTCAGGTAGGTAAATATAATTACTTAAGTCTCCTAAACAGGTATATGATTTCTTGTTACTCTTTTTCTTTTTTTGGCAGGAAATCCTTTTGTGCAATTGCTCATTCACACTTGTTCATCAAGGCCTTTGAGTCCTCAAGGGCAGAATTTACCTCTAAACAGAAAGATGGAAACTAAAGTACATTTATTCTGCCAGGTATTTTTTCAAAACAGTTTCTAAAGATTCCTTCCCTTAAAAAAAAAAATTAGTTTACATTAACTCACATCCGTAATCAGTAAACAGATTCATAGGGTAACGTAGTCATTGGATCTTGCTTAATAAGTGAGGTGACTTTTAAGTTCTTTTAGTGGACATACATTGAACTCTCATCCTAGCAACCCCTGTAAGTATCAAGAGATCTGTGGTGTATGAAGGGACTATTTTCTGGGTTAGGGACTGGGATGATTTTTCAGGAGACCAAAGGATTTAAACCTGCATGAGAGATTGTAGATACTGTAATTAATGATGTTGGTGTTTAACCAAAAGGTAATATAAATGATACCAAGTTTCTCTAGCCTTCCTATTTTTGATTCAGGGGATGTTATTATCCATTGGCCAGTATTGTCTCAAATAAAAAACAAACCTGGAGGGCCGGCCGAGTGGCACATTGGTTAAGAGCTGGTTTTGGATGCTAGCGGCCCGGGTTCGGATCCCACATCTGAGGGCCAGTGACACTGCCCTCGACAGCTAACAACAGCTCCACCTGGAGCTGGGCTGTGCGAGCCCCGTCAATGGTGTGGGCTGCAGCCCCTGCTGCAGTGGGCTGCCATGGGCTACAGTGAGTGGCCAGCAGCTAGCATGAACTGCCAATAGCCTCGGTGAGTGACATCCAGAGGCCGGCGACCGATCTGCCTCATCCGGGAAGAGCGCAATGACGATACTAACATGGGCCAGTGAAGCAACATCCTCCGCAACTAGACTGAAGAACAAAATGACAGCAACTTCTGTGTTCCCCTTCCCCAATTCCCCAAGCTGTTCCCCTCTCCCAATTCCCCAATAAAATCTTTAAAAAACAAAACAAAACAAACCTGGACTTAGTAAGGAGAAACTTTATTCAAAAGGATTATTGCAAGGAAGGAAAGGGACTATTGAAACAGGAGGAGGTGGCACTATTGTAATAGAGAAAACACTTTGACCATAAGATATACAAGCATCACAAAGGCCAGGGCCAAGGCCAAAGGGGGCTTTCTCAACTAGAGAGGAGTACACAAGGCTAGGAAGCACTGGATATGGGAGTATGGAGTGAAAGATTAGCATGACTAGGTAAATAGATCAGAGAATATTTTTCCATGAGGCCAGCCTATTCTCTGGAAACTGGTTTAGGGTGAGCTGGGTCAAAGTTCAGAGGCCTGTATGAAGGAAAGTAGCTTAACCAAAGTTTGGTTAATAAATGTTTTGTTCTGATTAATCAGTGGGGGACAAACCAGTTCAGCTAATCATTAATGAGGCAAAAAAAGGGAATTTTGAGGGTCTGTGTTGGCCTTTTCATAGGTAAACAGAGAGGCATTCCTAAGCCCTGGGGAAGGGTAGTTTTTAGCTGTCAGCCATTTTCCAGGACACAAAAGGGTGAGGGGATTCCTTTAATGTTCACCATTTTCCAAGAGCACAGGGCTCGGGTATAATTCAACATTGTCAACTGATAATCCTAATTTTTAAAATTCATTCTTTTACTGGCTCTGGTGCTACCATGTACCTATATTATAATCTAAAAAACAATTTCAGGGCTTCTTGCTAATCACTGAGATATGTAATTTATATCATATATATAAATCGGTTCCATCTTTTTATAGCTACTGCCTTGTTGCTTGTACCCTTAAAAACTGATTTTGGAGATGAGTTCTTAATAATTAACAATATTAAAATATCATACCAGCTTATTTTCCTTAGGCTGTATAGTTTATAATTCACAGATGGTTCACCTTTAACCACAGAGTTTCAGAGATTCTTCTTTTCCTCCTCTGTGTCCTTAAAATTTCTACCTGCTAATTGACTGTTTCCATTCATCTGGCCTTTCGTAATAGGTTTTTGTGTCTCTCCCCCCCCATCGCTGTCTTTATAGATCCCCCTCTTTTTTTGTTTTTCATGGTTTCTATTTTGGGTCATTTTTCTCAACTTCTCTGGGAATCCTTTTATCATTGGTAACAAACACTTTATCAAGGCAGCAAATCAGATTGCCTTTTTGAACCAAATGGTTAAAGGTGTGCCTTTGTTAAGACAAATGTATGCAGATTCTAAAAGTTAACGAAATAGTTCCCTTAATTTCCATTTCATGTGAAAATAGAGGCTCTCTGTAAACTCCCTTGGTAAACTGCCTGTGTTACCTGGACAGGGGTTAAAAACGAATGCACCTTTGATCAGCGAGATGCAGTCCAGTTGTTTTAAGCAAACAGAAAAATTTCAAGAGAGAACATTTCAAACTTCATCCCTCTTTTGCTAAACACATGTATTGCTCCTAGGTTCTAGTTCCTTTCTTTTCTTTCTTTTTCTTTTTCTTTCTTTCTTTCTTTCTTTCTTTCTTTCTTTCTTTCTTTCTTTCTTTCTTTTTTTTAGGGGGATGTTTATTTAGAAGCAATATAGTTTCTTCTTCTTTTTTTTTTTTCCTTAATAGACTTTATATTTTAGAACAGTTTTTAGATTCACAGCAAAATTGAGTGGGAAGTATAGAGAGTTCCCGCATACTTCTTGCCTCTATACATGCACAGCTTCTCCCACTATCAACATCCTGTACCACAGCGGTACATTTGTTACAATTGATGAACCTACTTTGACACGTCATTATCACCCAAAGTCTATAGTTTTCAGTAGGATTCTCTCTTGCTGTTGTACATTCTATGGGTTTGGACAAATGTATAATGACAATTAGCCATTATTATAATATCATATGGAATAGTTTCATTGCCCTAAAATTACTCTGTGCTCTGCCTGTTCATTTCCCACCATCCCTGACAACCACTGATCTTTTCATTGTCTCCATTGTTTTGCCTTTTCCAGAATGTCACACGGTTGGCATCATACTATATGTATGTATGTAGCCTTTATAGATTGGCTTCTTTCAGTAATATGCATTTAAGTTTCCTCCATGTCTTTTCATGGCTTAATAGATAGCTCATTTGTTTTTAGTGCTGAAAAAGTATTCTCTTGTCTGGATGTGCCTCAGTTTATTTATCAGTTCGTCTACCAAAGAACATCTTGTCTTTTCCCCAAGTTTTGGCAGTTATGAATAAAGCTTCTATAAATACATGTGTGCAGATTTTTGTATGGACATATGTTTCAACTCCTTTGGGTAAATACCAAGGAGTGCAATTGCTGTTGTATGGTAAGAGTATGTTTAGTTCTGAAAGAGACTGCCAAATTGTCTTCCAAAGTTGCTGTACCATTTTGCATTCCTGTAAGCAAAGAACAAGAGTTCCTCTTGCTCCACATCCTTGTCAGCATTTGGTGTTGTCAGTGTTTTGGATTTTGGCCATTTTAATAGTTGTGTAGTGGTATCCTGATGTTGTTTTAATTTGTGACTCCCTAAATGACATTATGTTGAGCAACTTTTCATGTGCTTGTTTGCCATCTGTATATCTTCTTTGGTGGTGACAATTAGTATCTTTTGCCCATTTTTTGAGTTGTTCTTTTTCTTATCGTTGAGTGTTAAGAGCTCTTTGTATAATTTTTAATATACAAAATCAAAATACTTTGAATATAGTCCTTTATTGGATATATCTTTTTTGCAAATATTTTTGCCCCATCTATGGCTTATCCTCACATCCTCTTGGCAGTATCTGTCACAGGGCAGCAGTTTTTAATTTTGAATGAAATTAAGTTTCATGATGCCTCAAGAGCTAGATTGAATAACTAGGTACATTTATGAATGCTGTGCATCTTATAGCTGCATGACACACTAAGGAAAGTTGGAGGCATTTAGAATATATACCTAATCTGGGCCAATGCACTAATGAATAAACCCTTTTCAACAAAATTCCCTTTTAGTGGCACCATTTTTGAGAGAATTTTGATCTAAAGTGAATGATTTGACCTAGAATGTCATATTTAATTTGTATGTACAAAGGGAACATGGCTGACTGTAGCTCTTGATTGCTCCCCAGGCAGAAGAAAATACTGATTTAACAGATGATAGCTGTAATTGTTTTGCAACCAACTTGCCATTGAGACATAGTGACAGCACAAAATACATCAAGCTTTCTAAAACAGTAGAGAAGAGAATTTCACCTGAAATTAGGGGTTTGATCCCAGAACACAAAAAAAAGTAAGTTAAACTCTTAATTACTTGAATTATACTTTTGCAAGTTTAAGAGAACCAAAAATGTAGCTACTATGTTCTCATAATGTACTAAGTGTAGAGAGATCATGTATATTTGGCTATTCTTTCAAGAGTGTAGTTTGAATTCTTAGCCATTCTTACACTTTTCTCACTTTTCTCTCAGCCATGTGGAAGCCTATATGCTATCATAGCTTGCAGTTATAAGAGAGCAATTATCCATATGTCTGCATTTGTCTCTTTTTTTGAGAAATAAAATTGTAATATATTTGTTTTTTTTTTGAGGACAGTGTCACTGGCCCTCACATGTGGGACCTGAACTGGGGCTGCTGGCTTCCCAAGCCAGCGCTTAACCACCGCGCCACTCGGCCGGCCTTGTAATATATTTAATGTGATGACTCATTGTGAAATGATTACACCATTGAGTTAATTAACATCCATCACCTCACATACTTATTTATTTATTTCTTGGTGAGAATGCTTAAGTTCTACTCTCTGAGCAAATTTCAGCTATACAATATAGCTTTATCAACTATAGCCACGCACCTTGCTATACATTAGACACTGAGACCTTATTCGTCTTATACCTGAAAATTTGTGCCCTTTTACCGGCTTCTCCCTATTCTTATTTCCCCCACCCCCATCCCCTGGCAACCGTCATTCTACTCTCTGTTTCTATGAGTTTGGCTTTTTCAGATTCTCCATACTAGTGATGTCCTACAGTATTTGTCATTCTATGACTGACTTTATTTCTCTTAGCATAATGCCCTCAAGGTCCATCCGTGTTGTACAAATGGTGTGATTTCTTCCTTTCTCACGGCTGGGTAGTATATAATACATCCATTGTGTATGTATATACTACATCTTCTTTAACCATTCATCTGTTTGCAGACATTTAGAGTGTTTTCATGTTTTCATATATTGGCTATTGTGAATAACGTCAAAACTAACATGGAAGTGCAGGTATCTCCTGGAGATACTATTTTTCTTTCCTTTGGATGTACATCCGAAGTGGAATTGCTGGATTACATGGTAGTGCTATTTTTAATTTTTTGAGGACCCTCCATATTGTTTTCCATAGTTGCTGTACTAACTTACATTCCCACCAACAGTGCACAAGAGTTCCCTCCACATGCTTTCCAGCACTTGTTATTACTTGTCTTGTTGGTAACAGCCATTCTAACTGCTGTGAGGTGATATTTCAACATCAAATCAGTTTTGATTTGCATTTCCCTGATGATGATTGATGTTGAACACCTTTTCAGGTGCCTATTGTCCACTAGTATGTCTTCTTTGGAAAATGTCTGTTCAGGTCCTTTACCTACTTTTAAATTGGGTTATTTGTTTATTTGCTAATGAGTTATATGAGTTATTTGTATATTTTGAATATTAAATCATTATATATAGATATGATTTGTAAATATTTTCTCCCATTCCATGGGTTGCCTTTTCATTTTGCTGATGGTTTTCTTTGCTGTACAGCGGCTTTTCAGTTTGAAGTAGTCCCACTTGTTTATTTTTGCTTTTGATGTCAAATCCAAAAAGTTATTGCCATGATTATGTCAAAGAGGTTACTGCCTATGTTTTCTTCTAGGAGTTTTATGCTTGCTTTCTCAACATTGCTTTGGCTCTTTGAGTTCTTTTGTGGTTACATATAAATTTTAGGACTGTTTGTTCTATTTCTGTGAAAAATGCCATTGGAATTTGGATAGGGATTGCATTAAGACCCGTAGATCACTTTGAGTAGTAAGGACATTTTAACAATACTAATTCTTCCAATCCATGAACATAGAACATCTTGCCATTTATTTGTGCCATCAATGTTTTATAGTTTTCAGAGTACAGATCTTTCACCTCCTTGGTTAAATTTACTCCTCAATATTTTATTCCTTTTGATGCTATTGTAAAGGCAATTGTTTTCTTAATTTCTCTGACAGTCTATTGTTAGTGTGCAGAAATGCAACTGATTTTTGTATACTGATTTTGTATACTGCAACTTTACTAAATTTGTTTATTAGTTCTAATAGATTTTTGGTGGAGCCTTTAGAGTTTTATATATATATATATATATATATATATATATATATATATATATGATCATGCCACCTGGAAATAGACCATTTAACTTCTTTCTTTCGGATATCTTTTATTTCGTTTTCTTTCTCTGGCTAGGACTTCTGGTACTATGTGGAATAAAATTTGCAAGAGATGGTACCCATGTCATGTTACTGATCTCAGAGGAAAAACTTTCAGCTTTTAACCATTTAGAATGATGTTAGCTCCAGGTTTGTCATATACGACTTTAATTATGTTGAGGTATGTTCCTTCTATATCCACATTGTTGAGAGTCTTTATCATGAAAGGATGTTAATAAACCTATGTGTTTCAGTTTTTATTTATAGGAGTTGCATGCTTGGTTTGATATACACACACTTTTTGTTTTACTTTGTCTGCATTTTAAAATATAATTTGTCTGGCCGGCAGTGGTTAAGGGCTGGTTTGGGAAGCCAGCGGCCCCGGTTCGGTCCCACATATGAGGGCCAGTGATGTGCGAGCTGGGCTCTGAGCAACAGCAGTTCGATACCCAGCCCGAGGCAGGTATGGCGCAGCTAAAACAAAACAAAACAAAACAAAACAAAAAAAATGATAATACCACCTAAAATATAATTTGTCAATAGTATATGGGTAAATTTTATTTTCCTTAATTTTAACCTTAGTCATTATAAGTATGTTGAATCCTTTATGTGTTTTGTTGTCTTCTGACATTATGTGCCAGAATATTTACAAATTAAAATAAATGTTATTTTATTATAATTTAAAAAAGAAAGGATGTTGAATTTTGTCAAATGCTTTTTGCATCTATTGAGATGATGTATGATTTTTGTCCTAATTTTATCAATGTGGTTGTGTTAGGAAAAACCTCAGATCTCCATTTGCCTTTTACGCTCATACACTACCACACTTACAACACTCCTGACACCAGGTGTGTGGGTTTTCCCCACATCAAATAATTCTGTGACACTGGCAGAGTGTCCTACAATTTAACTCAATTCTGACACTAGCTACCTGGAAATACCATCAGATTCCAGATTAAGGGCTGAGTTCCATAAGCATGCCCTCACCCTACTTCAGATGCCAATCACACGTCCAGATTGTCGCCTGTGCTTCTGACGAATGGGCTACATAAATCAGAGGTTCCCATAAGCCCCTCCTTGGGTTCAGTTACTTTGCTAAAGCAGCTCACAAGATTCAGAAAAACAGTTATGTCTTCCAGTTTATTACAGGACATAGGAAAGGATACAGACGAACAGCCAGAAATAGAGATACATAGGGAGAAGTCTGGGAGGGTACTGAGTACAGAAGCTTCTGTCTCCATGGATTTGGGGTGCATCACCCTCCCACTATATGAATGTGTTCACCAACCTAGAAGCACTCCAGAGAGGGGAGAGGGGCTGGCAGTGGAATTAATAACTGATCATACTTACATGAGGAAGCCTCCATAAAACCCCCAATAGTATGGGGTTCAGAGATCTTCCAGATTTCAGAATTTTGCTTAGGGCTAAGTTTTTTTTAAAGCTGTTATAGATTCAATATATTCATTGTCCGGTGTATCACATAAGCAACCCTCACAGAGGGTATCTTTCAAAAATTCCAAATATCAGCCCACTCTCCAAAATAATTAAATCACAATTTTTAGGGATGGCAAACAGGTATCAGTATTTTTCAAAACTTGCATGTGATTCCAATGTGCAGATAAGTTTAGGATCTAGTCTATCTCCCAGGAGCACAAAAATAGTTTTAGGGTGATTCTTGAAGTTTAGGTCTATGCTAGATTACTTAAAGCAAAGTATGCAATTTCTAAGAGCTCTTTTTCTAATTTAATTCAGGCTTATTTTACTCATCTCATTGTATCGTTTGTGGGATATTTGTATTATAAAAGTTCTTGACAGTCCAATAAGGAAAGGAGGGGAAAAAGCAGAAAGCAGAGAAAACTAAATCATAAGAAAGCAGGATAATTATTAAAAAGCATTTCACTGTCTGGTACACAGACTTTAGTCTTGAAATACCATTTCTTATTAAAAGTAACCAATTCTTTGAAGAAATGGCTGATTTCAGGACTGGGAAAGGAAGTGTACAGATGAGCTTGGTGTTTTAAATATTTTTAAGAGAAAAAATACCTTGTAGACATGCATATTAAAATCTTTACACATGAGATATACTGGACTTTGCTTTGAAATAATAATGGATGGGAGAAGGGGTAGGGATATAGATGAAACAGAATTCTCCGTTATTGAAGCTGGGTGGGTGATGGATACATGGAGAAATCATCGCATTATTCTGTTTACTCTTGTATATGTTTGAAAATTTCCATAAATAAAACATGAAAGAAGAAAAAAAGCAATTCATGAATTATTCCAATTTTCTGTGCAATTTAGGTGTGAAACATCCGTACTCCTATTTGGAGAAGAAAAATCTGGTTTTTCAGGAGGAAAAAAAATCAGGAGAAAGAAAAGTTTACAAGTACGATTGCACACTAAAAGAACTAAGGTAAATAAAGATCTGGAAATATTTATTTTAGTTTTGAGTGTTGTCCTTAGCCCTCAGACATTCCATTACAAATTAGTTCAAGATTTAAAATGTCGCAATCTCAAATATTTCTTTTTCTTCCTCCTCTTTCCCCTCCTCTTCCTCCTCCTGCTACTCTTCCTCCTTCCCTTCCTTCTCCTCCTTTTTTAAAAAAGCAGAACTAGAAACCCCAGAAAAATATGAATTTTTCCCTTTTTTCTCCATTAGATCATTGTTTTTATTACCATTCTGTTAAATATTTTTGCTGTTGTAACAATGACCCTAGGCATCCTTGGCTTGTGGCAGCATCACTTCAATCTTGGCCTCCATCTTGCTCTTCATATGGCCTTTTCCCCTGTGTCTGTATCTCAAGTCTCCCTGTACTTTCGTCTTATAAACACATCATTATATATCGCCTCTTGAGGTCCTTAACTTGATTACATCTGCAAAGACCTTTTCTCCAAATCCACAGGTTCCAGGTATTAGGATATCTTCCTGTGGGGCCACTATTCAACCTACTACAAGCACTATGTATATACTTAGGTACATATTTCTTTTATTTCTTTTGTAATTTCTGTCTTGATATTTGTTGTGCTTTCTGAATCTGAGAACACATGTCTGTCTTCAGTTCTGGAAAGTATTAACCCGTTATCTTTAGAATGTTTCCTCTCTCTCAACCTCTTTATTCTGTCCTTCTGAATCTTCTATTAGTTGTGTATTAGACCTTATTATTCTGTCTTCTGTGTTCTTTAACATTGCTTCATAGTTTTCTTTTCTTTTCTTTTTTTTAAAGATTTTATTGGGGAATTGGCGGAGGGGAACAGCATTGGGGAATCGGGGAAGAGGAACAGACAAGTTGCTGTCTTTTTGTTCTTCAGTTTAGTTGCGGAGGATGTTGCTTCACTGTTGGTATCGTCATTGTGCTCTTCCCGGATGAGGCAGATCGGTCGCCGGCCTCTGGATGTCACTCACTGTGGCTATTGGCAGCTCATGCTTGGCTGCCAGCCGCTCACGCTGGCTGCGGGCCACTCACTGTAGCCTATGGCAGCCCACTGCAGCAGGGGCTGCAGCCCACACCATCACCGGGGCTCGCACAGCCCAGGTGCGAGCTGTTGTTAGCTGTAGAGGGCAGTGTCACTGGCCCTCATGTGGGATCCGAACCGGGGCCGCTGGCATCCCAAAACTAGCGCTTAACCAATGTGCCACTCGGCCGGCCCTGCTTCATAGTTTTTATCTATTTCTCTGCATTTTGTTCTGGGTAATTTCTCCCATCTATTTTCTAGTTTTTCTTTCTCCAGCTGAATCTCATCTGCAGTTTAATCTGTCCATGGGGAATTTAATTTAATTTTTTCTTCCAGAACTTTTATTTGGTTCTTCTTAAAATCTGCCTTATGTCATGTTCTTTGCTCACATGCTGTAGTTGTTTCAAGATTTGATATTTGATAAATCTAATGAATGAAATCCAAAATCTCTTTGTTTTGTTTGAATCTCATGTTAACTTATACTAACTTATGTACTTGGGTGCTTTATACTTTTTCTTCACTCTTTTCTATACAGTTAATCTAAATTTGTGGGAATCTCAGGATGAGTCTGGATTTAGAGCGGCCTCGTCCAAGAAAATTTGACTTTGCTTCCTGGCATACACTTCAGAGGTGTTACAAATATGGAACCACTTTAAATGAATTTCTTGGTTTCTACTTTCCTGGCTCATATATTTAGTATAGATTTGAATTCTAAACTTGTGTGGGTAGAGCTGTGGCTATAACTAATCAAGAGGCATACTCTTTCTTCTCTCTCTTTCTCTCTTTCTTCTCTCTCTCTCTCTCTCTCTCTTTCTCACTTTTCAACCTGGAGCTGACACAAAGACAGATTTTACTCTGCATACTTCTGTTGGGGGATAACTTTTTTGTTTGTTTGTTTTATAGGCTACTCTTGCTAAAAACATTGCCTTTTGAAGATTTTTGCTCTATGTGGGATGTCAGTACCAATTCCTGTCAATTTTATATGGCTCTACATCCTCCATGGTCTTTAAAAGTCAAGGCTATAGGTTCCTACATAAAATTGAAGACATCTATAATTACAGTCTTTGTTTTCTAAAGTGATACTTTTCTCTCTTGCTGTTTGCCACTTTTGAATCATATTTATACACACATACAATGTTAATTTTTATCAATGTTAATGATAATTTTCTCAATCATAAAGGTAATTTAAGCAAAACTGCCTGTATTACGTAAATAGCTGTGTTGGTTGTCCACATTATTTTGTTCAGATAGTCAAAGCCTATATATGTAACCTAGAGTCTATTGGTCTTATTTTCACTATACTATAGATTTTCCCTGCTGTGTAAAACCCATTTCTGTAAATTGACACAATATTAATAGGAGATTGTTAGTTGCATACTTAAGAAAAATGTGGCTTTGCAAAAGAATATTGCATTGTTGATTTAAAATTTTAGTATATGTAAACTAATTTATTACAAAAAGCAATTTTACATCAAAAGCAAAGCTAAGCGAGTAGCCTAAGTATGCTTAATTATATTTTAAGAGGTTTATCGTCCAAGAATGCTGGTTACCAATGATCTCTGGTACCAATACTCTTACTTTGGCTCTAGATTGCCTCTTCCTCTGTGAAGCCATCAAGGGAGAAGACTACTAGGAAAGAAAACTCTTTATGTAAATTGTCGAATCAGTACCGCGTTCACAAGACTTTATCACCCATTTGTACATCTTCCTCAATTATTCGGTATTTAAATCATTGTATTCTATTCCTTAAATGTTGGATTTAGATTTGGGTTTTTCTTTTTGGAATCATCTATCCCTTCCATATAAATTATGCTAAATAGTTTGTGCAAACAAAGAGACTATGTTCTTAGAAGGGATGATGTAGGGCTAAGAGCACTGTATGTGGAATTAAAAGACTTGGAGCTGACTCACATGCTAGCTTAGGCTCTTGTACAATTCTCTGGGCCTCAGTTTCCACATCTATGTAAGAATCTTGCACTAGATGGGCTCTTAAGGTTACTTTCAAGACTGACGTTCTGTGATTTTGGTTATTTACATGTTATGAATTTACATGCATTATCTTTTCAATATGTGTTTACTAACAGGTTTATGGGATCTGGGATTCTTTGGCTGTTAAAGATATTCTTATTTGCCTTATTTTAATAACTTTCTGTAAAATTTGCTGTGACTTGAGTTAAGAGTAGGAAAAATTGGACCACAGCCCAAGGGTGGTAGATCATAAGTCCTACTTACTGACTAGGGTAAATTCGGCTCCATAACGAAATATCTAAAAGAAATGAGATTGGAGTTCTGGGGTGATGAATATGTAATTCACTATCACTTGCACAGTTCTTGGGCTATTGATAGGTTTGTTAATATTTGAATGGCAAAATGGCATAAATGTTTTGTGTACTTTTTTGCTGCTTTCTAATGTGGCTGTTTCTTTGACAGGAAAAATGAAATGCTTTCTAATCTCTACCAGACTATATATGATGAAGTACCTCAAGAATACGAGTACTTACAAGAATTAAATGGTAATAACAGGTTCTAGAATTTCTTGCATAAATTTCCTGATTGTGTGTTCTTTAGAAATTGTTTCACTAGTTAGTGTCTCTTTCTTTACTTTTAATGGCTTTTGATATCAGCTAATATTATACGATGTGGCAAATGCTGCATTTTGTGAACAAGCATAAGTAGATAGTTTAATTCATAAATATCTTTTGTTAAATTGCTAAGATAGGCAAAATATAACATAAGCTTATTCTAGTTCAAAATTTTTTGAAAGAAGTCTGGCCATTACATACAATGAATACTTTAGTAAGCATTGGAGTCGCTGATTTTACTGGAACTTAGTTCTTGGTACCTTAATATTAAAGTTCATAGTACCCTTCACTTCTTGACACTGATATCTCCCATATCTTAGACCTCTCCTTTATATTTATTGAGTAATTTGGCACTTTTTTCCCTCCACCTTAACTTTGGTCAGCATATTAGGCAGTTTTATTGAGATGTAATTGACATACAACACCTTATAAGTTTGAAGTGTACAACATAATGATTTCATACAAATGATTACCACAATAAGTTTAGTTAATATCTATCATCTCATATAGATAGAAAAGAAAAAAGAAAAAAATCTTCCTTATGGTGAGAACTCGTGGAGTCTACTTTCAATAAATTTCATATATACCTTACAGCAGTGGTAACTATAGCTGTCGTATTTTACATTATAACCAAGTACTTATTTATCTTTTAACTAGAAATTTGTACTTTGGACGACATTCATCCAATTCACCCATGCCCCACATCCCACCTCTGGTAGCCACCAATCTGATCTCTTTTTCTATGAGTTTTTTTTAGATTTCACATATAAGTGAGATCATATAGTATTTGTCTTTCCCTGTCTGACTTATTTCGCTTATAATGCCATCAAGGCCCATCATGTTGTTGCAAATGGCAGGATTTCCATTGTTTCTCTGGCTTAATAATATTTTATTAGGTATATTATATATATGTGTGTATGCATATGTTTGTGTATGTATGCATTTTCTTTATCCATGGGCACTTAGGTTGTGGCTGCACCAAGTTGCATTCCCACCAACAATGCAAGGTGTTTCCTTTTCTCTACATCCTCACCAATACTTATTTCTTAGTTTTTGGATAACAGCCATTCTAATAGGTGTGAGGTGATACCTTACTGTGGTTTGATTTGCATTTCCCTGATGATGAATGATGTTGAGCACCTTTTCATGTACTGGTTGGCCATTCATGTATATTCTTTGGAAAAATGTCTATTCAAATCCTTTGCCTATTTTTTAATTGGATTATTTGTTTTTTTGCTATTGAGTTGTATGAGTTCTTTATATATTTTGTATATTAACCACTTATCAGGTGTATGATTTGCAAATATATTTTCCCATTCCATATGATGCCTTTTCATTTTGTTGATCATTTCTTTTGCTATGCAGAATCTTTTTAGTTTGATGTAGTCCCACTTGCTTATTTTTTATTTTTTTTGCTTGGGCTTTAGGAGTCATATCCAAAAATCTATTCCTAAGACTCACATCAAGGAGCTTTTTTCAAGCTTTATTTTCTTTCAGGAGTTTTATGATTTATTGTCTTACATTTAAGTCTTTAATCCATTTTGAGCTAAGTTTTGTGAGTGGTGTAAGACAAGGGTCTAGTTTTTTGTTTTTTGTTTTTGCATGTGAATATCGAACTTTCCCAGCACCATTTATTGAAGAGACCATGAGTATTCTTGGCTTTCTTGACAAATATTAGTTGACCATGTATACATGATTTATTGTTGGGCTCCCTATTATGTTCCATTGGTCTATGTGTCTGTTTTAATGGTAGTACCATACCATTTTGATGACTATAGCTTTATAATATAGCTTGAAATTAGGAAGTATGATCCCTGCTACTTTGTTGTTCTTTATCAGAATTGCTTTGGCTATATGGGGACTTTGTGGTTCCATATAAATTTACTTATATAAAACATGCCATTGGAAGTTTGATAGGTATTGCATTGAATTTATAGATGGCTTTGGGTAGTATGGATGTTTAAAAAATATTAATTCTTTTAATCTATGAACATGAGATACCTTTCCATTTGTTTGTGTGTTCTTCAATTTTTGTTTTTTTCCATCAGTGTTTTCTAGTTTTCAGTGTAGACCTCTTTGGTTAAATTTATTCCTAAGTTATTTTATTATTTTGATGCTGTTGTAAATGGAATCGATTTATTGTTTCTCTTTCAAGAAACTTGTCATATTGTGTAGAAATGCTACTGATTTTTGAATGTTAGTTTTGTTTCTTTATACTTTATTGGATTTATTGATTAGATCTAACAGTTTTTTGGTGGAGTCTTTAGGATATTTTTAGGATTTCTGTATGTAAAATCATTCATGTGCACATAGATATAATTCTTCCTTTCCAATTCTGATGTCTTTCTGAAGGAGAGTTTTGCTGGGTATAGAATTTGTACTTGACAGTTTTTTCTTTCAATATTTTTAATGTATCTTCCTATTCTCTCATGGTCTGAAAAGTTTCTGTTGAAAAATCTGTGGTCCTTGGGAATTCCCTTGTTTGTAACTTGTCATTTTCTCTTGGCTGTTTTCAAATTTTTTTCTTTGACTTTGGACAATTTAATTTTAAAGTGTTTCAATATAGCTGTATTCAGATTCGACCTATTTGGTGTTCTTTGGGCCTCATGGATTTGGATGACCATTTCTTTTCCCTAGGTTGGGGAAGCTTTCAGCCATTGTTGTTTTAAATATACTTTTTCCCTTTCTCTTCTCTTTCTGGAGTTCCCATAATATAGATATTGTTTCTCATGATTGTGTCCTATAAGTCTGCTTTCTTCACTCTTTTTCATTCTTTTTTCTTTTTGAATCCCTGACTGGGCTACTTCAAGTGTCCTTTCTTCTAGGTTATTGATTCTTCCTTCTGCGTGGTTGAGTTTGCTTTTAAAGCTCTCTATTGAATTTTTCAGTTCAGTCATATTTTTCAGTTCTAGGATTTCTGGGTTTTTTGTTTTTGTTTCTATTTCTTTGTTGATCCTCTCATTTTGTTCATGCACTGTTTTCCTAATTTTGTTTAGTTGTCTATCTGTTGTTCTTGTAGTTCACTAAACTTCTTTAAGAGGGTTATTATGAATTCTTGATCTGACAGTTTCATAGATCTCCATTTCTTTAGGGCTAGTTATTGGAGCTTTATGAGTTTCATTTGGTGATGTCGTTTTTCATGTTCCTTGATTCCTTACATTGGTGTTTATGCATTTGAGTAAGTGGTCTTCTCCCCTAGACTTTACAGGTTTTGCTTTAGCAGAGACAATCTTTTGCTGGTCAACTTAGTTTCTGTTTCTGGATGTATCAACTGGTAGTGTCCTTGGGAAGGTGAGGCTTTGTATCAGGGTCTATTTTTTGATGAGGCCACTGCCTGTGTGCTGAGATTTGGGGTACAGGGTGCCATTGGATGAAAACAATTGGATAGGACTGCTGGCTTGATTCCATGTGTAAGTGAGGCTGTAAGATGGGTTCTGAGGTTGCCTTGGTTCTCTGGTGAGGCTTCTCAGACAGTCAAGACTAGGTACTATATTCAACAGTAGGTGCGTCTATAAATTAGCTTACCTGCCTTGGCAAGCAGCAGAATGATTCACAGTTCTACCTCTGCACATAGTAGGACAACTGGTCAGATTCTTCACTTATAGGGCCGCTGTAATGAGAGTTGCAAGATGGGCTATGCTGATTCCTGGGAGTTCTGTTTAGGTTTCCTGGTCAGGTTGGGCTAGATGCTGTTTTTGGGTGGGGCTATACATTACCTTCCTTGTCCAATTCAGGCTGCAGAACAGGCCCCAGGGCTGTCAAGGTTCTTTGTTCAGGAATCAAAGCAGACATAACTGCGCACTAAGCTCTTTGGACAGACAGGGCCACCATCTTGGCTCTGCATATGCAGAACTGCTGGTTCGGTTCTCTGCTGAAGTGCAGCTATAATTGGGGCTGCAAGGTGGGTGCCAAGATTCTTAGGAGCCCTGGTCCAGTCTCCTAGGTAGCAGGGTTGGAGGCTGTATTTAGCAGTGGGCAGGGCTATGTATTAGTTTTTCTGCCTGGGGTAGAGGGTGGTGAAGTACAAGCCCCAAGGCTGACAAGACTCCTGTTTGGGGAACTAATCAGGCAGACCTGTGCACCAAACTCTCTGGCCAGATGGGGTTGCTGGCTTGTCTCTGCTAGAGTGCTGCTGGGCCAAGCCATTTCCAGCTACTCAGGTCAGGCAGGGCTGGAAGCTACCCTCAGCAGTGGGCAGGGCTATGAATTAGCTCTCTTGCCTGGTGGAGCAGAACTGCCTTCAAGTAGTTTCCCAGGTGATCCCCAGGCTTTCTTAGTTGGGTAGAGTTGGGAACTGTACTCAACAGTGGGCAGGGCTATGAATTAGCTCCCCTGCCTGGGCAGAGCATGAGAGCCAGACACAAGCAGCCTCCCAGGTGTTCCAGTCAGGCTTTCTGGACAGGCAGGGTCACATATCAGGCATCTTTAGAGTCTAAGTGGATGACTCATATAATGCTGTAACCTCACACTTTCAAAACCAGTTATTTACCTCTATTTCTCTCACTAGCGCTGATGGCCACAACTAGAACATTGTCATCATGTTGAAATTTTAGAATTTAACATCCAGTTCTCTGCTCCCAATCTCTTATACTTCCAGATCTTTTTATTTACAATTTTATTTCTTTAACCTCCCCATTTGGTGCCACTGTGAGTATACGAGTATGTGTCTAACCTCAGCAGCCTTTAGCACTAGTTGGCATTCCCTTTATGTTTTGGAATCCCTCTTCTGTTTCCTTTTGTGGCTATTCCAAACCTTCATTACTCTCCTCAAATCCTCAGTCCTATTACCTAGTCCTTCGACTTTTTTTATTTTTATTATTATTTTTTTTGAGGGCAGTGTCACTGGCCCTCATATGTGGGACCGAACTGGGGCCGCTGGCTTCCCAAGCCAGCGCTTAACCACTGTGCCACTCGGCCGGTCCTAAGTCCTTCAACTTTTAAAATATGACTTTGCTTTTTCATAGAGAGTTAATAACATTCAATTGGGGAGAACTCCTTGCTGTTTCTATCTATGAACTTACCTATAAACAACATCCACATCTTTCTCTCTTGTCTCATTGGAAAAGATTCCATTTTATGAGACTGATCCCTTCACTTCTCATTTTCTTTGATTCTGTTTTCTTCTGCTTTCTCAGAGACTATGCTCTGTCAATGCTCTATACTCTTTCAGAGAAGGTTCTTGAAAAAGTAGTTTACACTTATTACTCTATTTATAGTTCCCATTTCACTGAAATCTGGTTTCCACCTCTAATACTCAAATAAAACTCTAATTATTAAGGTCATTATTATCTATTTTTTAGTCTTTCTCTGGTATTTAGCATAGTCATCTATTTCTTCTTTTTCTAAAAACAAAGTACAGTATCCACTGAACTAAAACCAATTCAGTTCAGCAGACTTTTTTGATAATCTATTCTGAATTAGACATAGGATTAGAAGAATGAAAAATTGTGCCTCTTTAGGAGCTGACAGTTTAGTGAGGGATATTGACATGTAAACACTATCAATACCAAGAGCTTTGACTGACATACATACCAAGTGATATGGGAGCACAGAAGTGTTTAACATTCCCAGGAAAAGCCGTGGAAACCTTTGCCTATGTAAGCCTTACATGACTTTTCTGACAGTCTCTTTCTGGGAGTTCTTTAAGAAACTCATAGAATTAGAGGTCACTGGCTCCAGACATACCTAAAATAAGTCACAAGATTGATTTTAAAGCTGAAAAGTGAAACACAAATATTTGGGCCTCCTCTTTTAGTGCTTATTGTTGTTTTCTCTTGAGAGAGGGTGGAGGGAATAAGGATAATTATTCCTCTGAATTAACTGTTTTGTTATGTGTGTTCAGCACTTCAAAAAGCCTGTATAATTTTTAGTAAAATCTGAAGTGGTAAGATTTATGTGAATGATCTGCCAATGATCCATCATATGTTGAAGATTTCTATAAGTGATTCAGAAATGCGAAAGGCACTAAAGACTATTGATATTGATGGTAAGTTTTATGTTTTCATTATTAGTTTAAGGGTCTACAAACATGGATATGTTGTATGTTGGTCAGATTAATTACAAATAATAGGAAAGCCAAACCTTTGAAATATGTTATAAAAACACAGTTGTTGTTTTTTTGCAAATTTACAATAATGATATTAAAATTGGGCCTTAAGTACATAATATTGGATTGATTGGTTACTGGATTGGATTATGAATATAGTCACCAACATTTGTTATTTTTATATTTTTAATTTTTGCTAATTGCGTTAGTATGAAATAAGTCAGTCAGAGAAAGACAAATACCATATGATCTCTCTTATAAGTGGAATCTGAAAAACTGAATGAATGAGCAATGTAAACAGTAACAGTCTCATAGATATAGAGGAAAAACAGGGTTGCTAGTTGGGAAGGGGGTGGGGATGAGGGAGAAGGGGAAGGGATTAGACAGCAAAAATAGGCAACTACAAATATTGCCACAGGGATACAAAAGACAGTTTGGGGAATATAATTAATAATGTTGTAAATATTTTGTGGGGTGTAAGATGGTCACATGTCTTGTTGGGGAGACCACCATTTCATGGATGGAGTAGAGGCTTGATCAATGCACTGTACACTTGAAGCGGAGGTTGTATACCAACTGTAATTGAATATATATAGATAGTCACGGGATGTGGATTATACTATGGAAGGGAGTCAGAGGAAGAGTAATAGATATATATCATACGGGGGGAGGAGTGGGGTGGCAAATTGGGGGAGGGGGGTTGTGACTTTGAGGGGTAAAAAGTATAACTATTGCACTGTGTTGTACACCTGAAACTAATTAAAAATAAATAAATAAATAAATAAATAAATAAATAGAAAAAAAAAGGTTTGGTATAGGCAAAATTTCTTAAACAAGTCAAAAAATTTTGAGTAGAAAAGAAGAGATTAATATATTTGATATATTTAACTATATTAAGATTAAGAAATTTTATTTATCAAAAGACACCTTAAAATAAAAATACAAGTTACAAACTCATAGATGTTTTCAATCACACAACTAACTAAGGATTAGTTTTTGGAATGTGTAAAGAACTCATACAAATCAGTAACAAACAATGGAATAGAAAAATGGGCAAGACATATGGACAGTATTTCTTATAAAAGATAACACAACTAGCTGATAATCATATATGTTCAACATTACCAGTGTTCAAGGAAATGCAAATCAAAATCCTATTAATTATAATACATTTTTAAGCACATAGAAAAATATTCTCTTATAGTCATTGTTCAATACTTAAAGAAATAGATAATAGAGAATTCAATACATCTATAAACCATTCCATGCCTGTTGAGGAGGGGAGACAAATTTAGAATAAAAATGATATAAATAAGTTGAAAGAGTTGTCAGAAATAAAATAAAATAAATTAGGACACCTAAATGCAGAGTAGTACTCTAAGGTTGAAAGCATCAAGCTTCTCAAATATAAGGTGGATTTATTATTATAAAAAATTTACAGATGGAAAACCCTAGGAGTCAAAATGGACGACCGATAGATGGTTTGGTAATTTATAAGTTGCAATAGTCACTCCAAGAGTTTTTGAGCATCTACTATATGACACCTTTCTGAGGGTATTAAAAATATATTAATAATTGGGACGGCTGAATGGCTCAGTTGGTTAAGAACTCGCTCAAGAGTGCAAGCTGAGCTCTGAGCAACAGCGGTTCAAAGCCATCCCGAGCTGAGTTGCCGTTGAGCTGGCAACAGGTGGCAGGATGGCTCAACTAAAAAAAAAAAAAAAAATATATATATATATATATATATATATATATATATATATAAATGTAACTTTTAAAAAGCTTAAGCTTAAGAAGCAACTCTATTTTTTGACCTGTTTAGTCATCTATATGTTAATTTTCTTTACATTATTTTTTTGAGATTTATATTAAAACAGTTCTTCAAAGTGGAAAAAAATTTATTCTCTGAAAGCTCAGAAGAATATAAAGGAGAAAGTCAAAATCATGTGTAATCCCATTACTCAGAGCCAAACTTTTTTGGCAAGCGTTTTTATATGTATTTTTCTAGGATTTTTCTAAGCATATACATATAAATGTGTGTATATGCATTTGTGTATAACTGTGGTATATACACATGCATGAACATATGATTTTTAAAAACATACATGGACTCACATGCATACACTTTTGTTACCTTTTTCTATTAACATTACATGGTAGTCAATTTTCTGTGAAAATATAGATCCACACTGCGTTTTTTTTTTTTGGGGGGAATTGGTGGAGGGGAACAGCGTTGGGGAATCGGGGAAGGGGAACAGACAAGTTGCCGTCTTCTTGTTCTTCAGTTTTTTAGTTGCGGAGGATGTTGCTTCACGGTTGGTATCGTCATTGCTCTTCCCGGATGAGGCAGATGGGTCGCTGGCCTCTGGATGTCGCTCATCGCGGCTATTGGCAGCTCACGCTGGCTGCCAGCCGCTCACGCTGGCTGTGGGCCACTCACTGCAGCCTATGGCAGCCCACTGCAGCAGGGGCTGCAGCCCACACCATCACCGGGGCTCGCACAGCCCAGCTCCAGGTGGAGCTGTTGTTAGCTGTAGAGGGCAGTGTCACTGGCCCTCATGTGGGATCCGAACCGGGGCCGCTGGCATCCCAAAACCAGCGCTTAACCAATGCGCCACTCGGCCGGCCCCACACTGCGTTTTTTAATGGCTGTGAGTTATTCTATAGAACAGATTTAAAAACAAATTGTTTTTAAAAAGAAGCTATATAATAAATAACCTATATAAATGTAGGTTACTTCTAATCTTTTTGATATTATAAACAGTGCTCTCTCTCTTTCTAGCTCTCATCAGTCAAAGATAGAGAGCTAAAACTAAAAATTCTAGGTGAAAAAATGTGAACTTTTTAAGGCTTTTAAATAATATCATTATTAGAAATTCAAAGCAATTAAACTTTAGAACTTCATATATATTCAGGACTTTAGAGTTTGTGTCTTTCAATCGCCTGGATTTACTGTTGGGAAACTAAGGAACAGAAAGGTGGAGTGTCTATTCCAAAGCTATACAACCAATTTTAGATGACATATGTTAAACTTTTGTTCATTAATTTTTACATAGAAAATAATGTAGCCCTATATCAAAAATGTTGCAATAAATGTAAATACAAGAAAAAGTTCAACTAATAAAAATAATAATAATAAAAAAAATATGAAATAAAAAAAAAAGAAAAAGTTCAATAGCTGAACATAAAACATGTCCAATAGAGAAGGTTGTTTTGTTTTAAATTAGTATTTTTATCTTACCAAAGTTTATAAATTACAAAATGAAAATTATCTCTTCACTCCAGTCTTTCTCTACAATCTCTGGTAGTAAACACTATTAATAATTTATTGGGTATCCTTCCTGACCTTTAGTTTTATATGTACTTATAAAAATTTTAGTTGGATTTATATTGATTAATTGTGAAGTTGCCTGTAAAATGTTTGCTATTACAAAAAACATTCTTGTACATCAATTCTTGTACATTTGTGTAAATATTTCTATAGGATAGATTTCTAGAAATGAAAAAGCTGGGTCAAAGAATATTCACATATCCATAGGAAAATGGTTTATGTCAAGTTATGTTTTTTTCCCCAGCTTTACTGACATAATTAACAAATAAAAATTATATATATATATATATGTGTGTGTGTGTGTGTGTGTGTGTGTGTAATGATTTCCTATGTATATACATTGTGAAATAATTACAATCAAACTAAATAGCACATCCATCACCTCACAGTTATCATTTTTTTGGTGTGGGAACACTTAAGAACTATCTTCTTAGTGGCGCGGTGGTTAAGTGCTGGCTTGGGAAGCCAGCGGCCCTAGTTCGGGTCCCACATATGAGGGCCAGTGACACTGCCCTAAAAACAAACAAACAAACAAACAAACAAACAAAGAACTATCTTCTTAGCAAATTTCAACCCAGCATTATTAACTATAGTCACCATGTTGTCCATTAGATTCCCAGAACTTTTTCATTTTATACCTAAAGTTTGTATCCTTTGACCAACATCTCCCCATTTCTTTCACACCCTGGCCACCTTCTACTCTCTGCCTCTATCAGTTCAACTTTTAAGCATCTGCATATAAGTGAGATCATACAGCATTGACCTTTCTATTTCTGAATTATTTCCCTTAGCATAATGTCCTTCAGATTCACCCATTTTGTTGTAAATGGTGGAATTTCCCTTTTCTGTGGCTGAATAATATCTGTGTGTGTGTGTGTGTGTGTGTATCATATTTTATTCATTCATCCATTGACAGGCACTTAGGTTGTTTCCATATCTTGGCTATTAGCTATGGTGAATAATGGTGCAATAAATATGGGAGTACAGATATCTCTTTGAGATCATGCTTTTATTTCCTTTGGATACATACATAAAAGTGGGAATGCTGGATGATATGGTAGTTCTATTTTTAATTTTTTTAAGGAACCTCAATACTGTTTTCCATAATGGCCGTACCAATGGATTTTTCAATTGTTTGTATATTTTATTGTTCAATGGAGATATAATTGACATAAAATAAGACACAATTGACGTAAAGTATACAATTTAATAAAATTTGACATATGTATACACTTGTGAAACCTCAATACCTCATAGTCCTTTGTAAGCCCTCACTCCCTCTCCACAACTCCTCTCACCAGTCCCCAAGCAAACACTAATCTGCTTCTATTATTATAGATACATTTGCATTTTCTAGAATTTTATATAAATGGGATCATGCAGTAAAAACTTATTTTTTTGGTCTGGTTTCTTTTATTCAGTTTAATTATATTGAAATTCATCCATGCTTTTGTGTGTTTGTTCTTTTTTATTGCCGAATAGTATTCCATTATATGAATATTCCATGATTTGTTTATCCATTCACTTAATGATGGACATTTAGGTTGCTTCCAGCTTTGGGTTACAAATAAGGCTGGTGTAAATATTCATTTGTATGCCTTTGTGTGGTCATCTGATTTCATTTATCGTGAGTAAATATCTAGTGGTAGAATGATTGGGTCACATAATAAGTATATATTTAACGTTTTTAGAAACTGCTAAACTATGTTTGCCAAGCAGTTGAAGCATTTTACATTGTCCCAAGCAATATATGAGAGTCCCAGTTGCTCCTAATCCTTTTAATTTGCATTCCCTGAATGATCAAATGATGTTGAACATATTTTCATGTGCTTATTTGCTATTTGTAGAGTTTCTGCTCATTGAAAATATTGTGTTCTTATGGTTGCATTTTGAAAGTTATTTATTCTGAATACAAGTCCTTTATTAGATATGAGATTAGCAAATATTGTCTACTGTATGGCTTATCTTTTTATACTTTTAAGAATGTCTTTTGAAAATAAGTTCATAATTTTGATGAAGTCTGGTCTACAATTTTTTCTTTTATGGATTATGCTTCTGATGTTTCATCTAAAAGATTTTTGCCTAACCCAAGGTTACATAGGAATCAGGAAACAAATCAAAGCAGTTGATTGAAATTTGTACAGATGTTTCATTGTTTTTGAAGGAAAAAAGGAACCACTATCAAGTTGTTGCACTGAAAAAGAAATTTTGAGGCAGACAATTTGACAAACTTACCAATATTGGAGAAAATGCTTCTGTGGTTTGGAAATGTGAACAACCACGTCTTGTCAATTTCTCTGCAAGTAGAAGCCTGCAAATCAGTTGTTTTTATAACAATTCAGGGCTTCCATGTGAGCATAGGTTACTTTGCTCACATGACCTTAAATTGAAATGTAGATTTAAAATCATTTTCTCCTGGACATAAAAAAAACCTTGATGTAAACCCTTTCAAAATTGGCCTCATTTACTTGATGACAGATGGAAACGACTTCATAATTATTTAACTTGAAGAATCTTGAAAAATTCAGATGTTTCCTGACACAGATTTATACTTATCTAGAAAATGAGATTTAAGAACCCTGAATCTGTGCTTTGGCACACTTTGTAAGTCTGGATTTTCAGTTCTAGTTGCTTTCAGAGATGATCTGTGCAAGAAAAATCACTCCATGATTTCAACTTTTCATTCAAGCCAAACAAAAATGTCTTACTTAAATTTGCGTTTGTACAGTTTAGATTTCTTTTAATAAATAGTCATTTTTTGTATGAAGAATGATATGATTTTGGGTGGGAGGAAGGATTGATTCAATGTGAAATATTTCATCTATTTGTTTAATACATTGTGTGTGTATGTGCATGCGTGTGTGTGTGTGTGTGTGTGTGTGTGTGAGAGAGAGAGAGAGAGAGAGAGAGAGAGTAGTACTAGTGAGGGGAGGGGGAGGGGGAGAGAGATGGAATGATGTCAAGCAAAGCTTTCATTACAATCTCAACTGGATCCATAATCTCCCCAAAACCACTGGTTTAGAGAGCTATTCTAGAACTCAATGAAATCAGCATTAAGATATGATCATTATGTATGTAAAATTGACATGTCGCATGTAGTTTTGTACCTAATTACAAATATAAAAATTACAGCCTTGAGCAAAGAGCCGTGCAATATCTCTAGCCCTAGTCTATATAATTCTTATTATCGCTGCAACACTATTTACTATGTAACTACAATATGTAAATATTTTTCTTTTTGCATTCTACATTTAATGTTAATGTTGACTGCTCTTGTATATAGACTGTGGTATTTTAATATCAATTAATTCTATATTTTTAGTTTGCATTTTTAGCTTATGTCCTTAGTGAATTCACAGATAAGTTTGCTGATGGAGCGTTTTTCCTTCTCTTTCTGAATCACTCTTATAGTTAATGGAATACTGCATTTTTCAGATTTCCTTAAGGCTGTGAATGATGTTTGTCATTTGGTCTCTCAGGATCCAGGTAAAAAGAGGACTCTTCAAAATTATAGAAGAAACTGACTTTGATAGTAACTGATGTTAGGGTGGGTGGTTATATGAATTTGTGTGGGTTTTTTTTTTTTTCAGAATCTTTTAACTCCTGCTTTCCCCTAGTAGTCTAGGTTGAGTAAAATTAGACATGAGTTATTTCATAAAAAGCATTGAAAACCTGGATCACTGCCATGACATTGTAATTGTCTATCTCCAATCTCCACTTTTTCCTGAATGCAGCTGCCAGACTAATATTCTTAAAACACAATTTTTGTCATGTCATTCCCCTGCTCAAAAAATTTAGATGCCCCTCCTATTATCAAATGAACCTAGTCCAAACTCTTATGCTTGACATCCTCACCTCTTCATAATTTTTCTTGCCACTCCACCTTTCTCCATAGACTCTTTCCCAGGCAAAACCCCCATGCTCCAGTTTATCATAAATCTCCACACATGCCAATTTCATTCTTATTTCCTTGTCTTTATGTGCTTCTTTCCCCTTAGTTGAAGTCTCACATCTGTTTTCTTCTCTCTCCTTAACAGTACTTCTTCATCTGCTGGTATAGCTCCCTAAAAATTTCAGATGCTGATGGGTCTCCTAATAGCTTTTAGTTTATTCTACATATAAATTGTAAAGAAAGTAGTTGGAAGGACTATTCATATTAATGATAGAAATAGTGTTTCCAAAAGTCTGAGATCTCTAGTGTTCATGACCTAATTTTAATAGTGGTTCAACTGTTGTCATACTCATTGTAGTATGATAAAAAATCTGAAGAGAAACTGTATCTATATCATTCTTCTCTCTTTTATGCTGTCTTGTCTAAATTACATTTGTAATTTATGACTCCCTCATATTTGGATTAAACTGCCTTGCTATTGTAAAGTATACTGCTGGTAAGAAATTGTTTTAGTTAAAAGTTTTAACTAAGCGGTGAGTGTAATATAATGAGTAAAAGCAAGCATTCTGTAGTAAGACTACTGGATTAGAATTCTGGATCTTCCATTTACTAGCTGCATAATCAGAAGGGATTTTCTATGCCTTAGTTCCCCTATCTGTAATGTAGGAATAATAATGATGTCGATTTTATAGGCCTTTGTGATAATTATTGAGATAACCCATAGCTTTTAGCGTAGTGCCTGGCACATAAACAGTGTTCAATAAATACCAGATATTATTTATAATATTTAGGAGTAATAATAGCAAAAATTACATTTTATGCTAGGAATGTGGCCAGAACTGGCAAATGCAGACTTACAGGTAAATTTTGAGAAAACCTTCTGCCTATGTGAAGTTATTTTCCCTTGGTAGGTTATTGACAAAATAGCAGCTCCTCCAGAAAAAGTTTTTGAGTCTCATGGTTTGTTTGGTTATTTATTTTTGCAGCATTCCAGGTTGCCTTGAAGATTTTCTGTAGGATAAAAGATGGTCGAGTTGCAATTGATGAAGTGGCTGCTGTCTTGGATAGCATGGATATTCCTCTAATCCCTGAAAATTTTGAGGAAGTGATAGCTAGTGTTGATAGTAAGTTATTTAAATTGATACATATGTATATATCTTTCTTAGATATTAATTTTCTGACTCATCCTTTACTTCTTTTTCTTCTTTTTAAAAAAAAATTAATTTTATTATTAGTTTCAAATGTACAAAACAACATAGTAATTAGACATTTACACCCCTCAGGAAGTGTAACCCCACCAAGCCTACTACCTCTCTGAATTCTTTTTCTTCTTGATCCTTGCCTTTTGTCATCAACATTGCTTACTAGTGACTATGGTAAGAGATAGTCTAGAAAAATGAAATGAGAAATTTCTAAAATGGTTATATTTTGGTATGTTTGGTAAAAGTCTAAGAGAAAAATGAATTTTTTTCTTTTCAACCTTATCTCTCTTTTCCAATAGTCATTGCTTATCTTTGTGGAGAGGTAGTTTCTATAGTGTCAGGCACATTGGCTTCACAAGTTAGGAAACCTAAATTTCTTGAATTTTCAACTTAACATGTAGCTTTGATTACAGTCTTCCAATGCTATTCAGTTACTCTCTATAAAATGTAGATTTCTTTAAACATTATACATATATTTAGCAGATGTTTTGTATTGTATGTTTACATGTAACATGGGGATGTCCTATAAAAATGGGTTCTTTAATGATTGATTAATTGATTTATCCATTCATTTAATGAGTTACATAGTCAGTTATTTAATATCCACTGTGCCTGGTACTATGCTAAGTGATACACAGATAAATAAAACATTTCTTATTCTGAAGGAGCTCACATTCTAGTGTGGACTCAAGTAAACTGAAAATTATAATGTTGTAAGCAAGTACAGTTATAGAATGTATATACCGTAGGCTGCTGATGCATACTGAAAGCGCCAGGGAAAGGCCATTATGGGAGGTAATGTCTGAGCTAAATCTTCAAGGATTCATTAGTAGGGCTTAGTTGGTTGAAGGTGGTGGTGAAGAGTGAGAAAGATATTTTAGACTGAGGGAACAGTTTGTGTAAATATGGCAGGAAAGTAGTCAGACATGACCTCCTTTCTAGTGGGCTTCCACTGATTTTTGTCATTTGTTAGTGGTGGCTTTGTAGTGGGCCTTTGGTTGCTGAAATGTGGTCTAGAGACAGAACCAGGCTGCACAGAGTTCTACTAAGTAGTCATTTATAGTGGGCTCTGGGGTGCTAGACAGGAGTGGAGGAATATACTGGGGCATGAGATGTCCCTAAAATGGGGATTTTAAAGCTAATCTCAAGCCATATTATTAAATAGCCTTTAGGGCACACCAGGAGCAACAGAAATCATACATGAAATCACTGCAGCACCTTGCTTTGTGAATTAAGGAATTCTGGTCTGGGCTTCCAGGGCTCCTACTTTATTTGGGGAGGTATGTTGGACAAACATACTAATTTCATAGGATTGTTGTAGGAATTAAATATAAACATTTCTCTTCATGTTTGGCACCTAGAACAGGCTCAAGAAATGTGCAGCAGAAACCCGAGAATCATCCTTGACCACTCTATTTTCCGTGTTCTCTTCATGCAATCATTATGAAGTACTATTATTTTAAACACTTCGATATCTCAAATCTTTCTATTTGCCAACATTATTGCTACCTTAGTCCAGGTTACTATAATCTTTCCTTAGGACCATTGCAGCTCATCCTAAGAAGCCTACTCATATGCATCCAGTCTTATCCCCCTTTACACTGTAGCCAGAATGACTTTTTCAAAATACACATCTGATTATGTTAGCCTCCTTGAACAAAATCTAAAACACCTCTTAGGATAAGGAACCCTTTAATGTTGTGTACAAGACCTGGCAATGTCTGGCCTTTACTCAGATCTTCAGCTTTATCTCAGACCACATGCTCCCTTCCTCTCTGTGTCTTCTTAGAGATTCAACTATATACCTTGTCTGTTCCTGCCATAACCATTGCACGTGTTCTTTCCCTGGCACCTTTCTCTCCTCCTAGTTAATTCTTACTTATACTTTAGGTCTCAACTCAACTCTCTTCTTTAGGGATGTTTCCTGACTTCTCTGACTATACAGAATTCTGGTATTACACACTCTCACAGCACTAATAATAGTTGCAATTTGTATTTTGAATTGTTTGATTAGGATCTACATCTCACATAAGACTAAGCACCAGAAGAGAGGATACCATGTTTACTTTTGCTCAGTATTATATCCGCAGCACCTAGTACTGTGTTTATGGCACATATTAATTGCTCAACAAATATATATTGAATGAATTACTAATTCTCACCCCTTACTTTACCTCTCCCAATCAGGGAGAACAAGATTTCTTCATTTTGTCATATTAATAAGCTGGTTGCAACTTGAGGCAAAATTCCTTCTAGGGAAAGTTCTTTACTTTTAACTAGGAAAATCATTTTAATAGGTGCATTTGATTATGGAAGTTAATGCCTACTGGGAAACACCTAGTTTGAGCAAAGAGTAAGGTAATGTACTCCATAAAGAAAACAGCTGGAATTTAGAATACAGTGGTGCATCCGCAGTTAAAGGAAGAAGATTGAGGGAACCTAAGAATGGATGAAGGTCTAGCAATCAGTACAGAGGGGCCAAGAAAACTATAGGACAATAGTATGTAGTTGCTCATTGTGCTGTTGAAAACTCCTTTACTCCTATTTATTGCAAACTATCAGTAACACTTCGTTTTATACAACAGCCTTGTGTTAGTGTTGGTGGGTAGATTTAAAGGAGAAAGATCTGTAGGTTTAATGTTAGGTCGGCTTGGGGTGGAGAGTGGAAGTAGCACCTGTACAGTGTGATAGACAATGTGAGTGAGATCAAGAGGCCAAGGGAATAGAAAACAAAATGAAAACCAATCACAAGAGGATAAACATATAAACAACTCAGGAATCCCTCACATTTAGAAGAGACTATTGATTTATGTTCTGTAATGTATGGTGTTGGGTCTGAGCTATTTTACTTAGCTATTAAAGGAAAGGACAACCCAGAATGCTAAAAGATCTGGGTCACCCAAGTAGGAGGCCTGTGAATTTTCTGTACCAGAATTTTGAAGTAAAGAGTAATGTAACTCAGTTATCCCGCTGGTAGGCATAGCACTATGGGTACTGTCCTAGCATCTTGTCTTTGTTATTTGGTTTGTTTTTTTGGAGTAATGATGATAGGTGAAGAATATGTTAGTCTTTATGAGTGTTCATAATGAGGAGGAAAGAATCATGCCACTGGAATTTGCAGTAAAGTCCAACAAACATTCAGATATGGGAAGAGGACTATGGAAATGCACTTGACGGTGATTCTGGGAGTGTCAGTTATTTCGGTTTCTGGAGTAGAGTATTGATGCAGTAGCTTTTTCTCTCATGGAGGTTAGTGATCTAGGAATTGAAATGGGAGAAAAGTAGTGACTAACACAACCTTTGCCAGAGGAGGTTTTGATATTGTCAGGCTCTCTGAAAATTACAGAAATGCAGTGTTAATGGTCACATAACACCTTTAAAATAATGTTGCCTTGAATATGACCTTGATGATTCAGACCATTTTTTCCCTCATACTCGGTAGTTATATTTTCCAGGTTGAATTTCCTCCAGAAAGATGAATATTATAGTGGAAGATTGGTTTGAACTTTCTTTTACAAAATAAACAATATCTATAACCATGTTGATTGCCTCAGTCTTGACCAGGAATCATTTGTTAAGGGTTTGATAAGCCACATAGGGGCTAAAATAGTAACTTCAGATTCTGGGATGCTTCTTTGGCCATGAGGGACTATTTAAATAGGTAATATTTGTTTGGGAGTTCATGATAGGTGTCTTTTATTGTGTTAGAAGCCAGGAATAAATTTTGAGCAGGAGTTAGTAAGTCTGTGTAAATGGTTGGTTACTGTATCCAGAGGTCCAACATCAACCAATGAGAATATCTCATTGGTTGATGTTGGACCTCTGTCCAGAGTAGGGTTTTCTAAGTGGAGAACAGATAAAAACAATATGGCCTTCTCTGCTGGATTCATGTATGTATGGCCCGACAGAATGCTTTTCAGTGATCAAATTCAAGAGCTTAAGGACTGAAGCTACGATCTAAGAACTTGGGACTTAAAATCAGCCCAAGCTACGTGTAAGAGCCAGGAATTCCCTGGGGAGACTATTGGAGGCGTTAGAATCATAATCAAGAACAGAATGAGGGTAAATACCCAGGAAATAAGAAACCAGAATGTAGTAAGCAGTTCCTAATTAGAAGAAAACAGTATCAATTTGGTCTAGTACTTCTTTGATTGCTTTGTCCTGCACCTGACATAGCTTACCAATTTTCAAAGAATCAGAGTGAATCAGACTTAACGAACACTAACATACACTGTATAAAGTGACTCAGAAGTCACTTGAACAACTTGAATCTTTTTCTCAGTCTTCACTTATACATATAATTGAACAGTTGATTTCTTATGAATAGACTGAAGAATAAACCCAGTATTTTTATAGATGGATAAGCCAACTCCCAGTCTTTTTCACCTTGGATGGCAAGCAAAGTCAAACATCCAGAGGCAAGAACTATTGGGAAAATCATTTTCTACTTCTGTGCACAGTTGGAATGATATTATTCAAAGTCACTGCATCTGAACCCATCCTCTGTCATGCATTATCCAAAAAGAAAAATGGTCTTAGGCATGGGGGCAGGAATGATACACAGTTATAATTATGAAAGTGCTGGGTACATAGTAGTTGCTAAGTAAATGTTTTTCTGATATCCACAATGTAGATATTGCATTATTCTTTGCAGTCTTCAGTATATTTTGTTCATTGAAAAATCCTTTTTAAGTGATAGGAAGTAGATACTTTGCTAAGCATTGGGGAACCAAATGGAAGATGCATCCTCTGCTCTTGAGGGGCTCATTATCTAGTGAAGAATACAAAAGAGTAAATACTTGAAATACACTCCCCCATTTTTTGTTAAATGAATAAAATATTATCCTGATTACCTAGCTTTGGAGCTTAACATGAGACTAATTTATTTTGATGGGAAACTTTTTTTTTTTTGGATGTGCAAATTACTTTTTTATTTTTTTATTTTTTTATTTTTAATTAGTTTCAGGTGTACAACACAGTGCAATAGTTATACATTTTACCCCTCAAAGTGACAATCCCCCACCCCCAATTCGCCACACCACTCCCCCCCATATCATATATATCTATTATTCTAATGTAATTGAATATATATAGATAGTCACGGGATGCGGATTATACTGTGGAAGAGAGTCAGAGGAAGAGTAATAGGTATATATGATGGGAAACTTTTATTGAGGTGAAAAAGGTAACGGTCTTCGTCTTATGTTTCAGTGCGTACTGAGTTATTAATTCACAATTTCAGATATTATTCAGAACCCATAATAGCTGGCCCTCTGTTTCTACTTCCACACATATCTGTGCTGCTTTCATATAAGAATAGGATGGCAGCTCTATTTGTGTTCAAAAGGGAAGTCAGTATTCGAGCTTATTCTTTCTATCACAGGTAACCATCTGGTGGATATTGGCGATATTATATTTTCTTTGAATGAACTGGAGCAACAGTATGAAGATATTTGTGAGTGAGCACTTGTTGCTATAAAAAGTTTTGTCTATAAATAAATTGTCTTTAACTTAAATCCCAATTTATAGGTTTTATCATACAGGGTTTGAAAGCTTTCTCTGAACCCTTTACTCTAACTCTTAAATCAGGGAGATAAAAATTTAATATAATAGTCTAAATATATCTAACTAATATTGAATATATAATGTGACTTTCTTATAACTTTTCTTTTATCTTTCCTTTCATATTTTGCAACATAAAGTCAACTTTAAAACAAACTAGTAAAACTTAAAAAATAATATTTACTTTGCAATGTGGGTAATTCTGACATCCTGACATCAACAGTTCAAAAAAACTTTAATGTGTTCTTTGGTATCATTCATTATTTACTTTAGTTGCTCTTTGTTAAGTACATTGTTTTTGATCTCTTCTTATTGCTTATCATGCCACTTCTCAATCTTTCTCATTTGTATAAATTTATTTGGTCAAGATTATCTATGTACACAATTTAAAAAATGATAGTCTATAGCTCTGTATAAAGCTTGCTATATATAAAAGAAAAGCAGTCTTTTGCCTGATCCTTTCCTCAGCTCCTCCAGAGGCAAACATTTTAAATGTTTTATCTGATTACTTGGTATTTACCTTCATGACTATAAATAACATGTTTATATTGCTGCTCATTGATTTTTAAAACTGTGAGTAGACACAGTAAACTCCCTACTAGGAAAAATAAGGATTTAGCTCTGTTTCATTTTCCCCGTCCCCACCACATCCACTTACTCTTCACAAACCTATCCATCTCCCCAATATAGTTATACGGTAATTTCATTAATTTTGAATTTAGCATTTATATTGATATGTTAATGTAAACACTATTCACAGCTGAGCCATGTAGTAAGTATCTTGTGGTTACTTTCTTTTTCTGTGCAAATTTTTGTCTTTAAATTAATGCACTGCCACCTGTCTAAATATCCTCTCCATAAATCTGGATGTACCAGGTATTCTATCAGTTCTGTCTTCTTGAAGAAATCTTTCTTAGACTGGTATTCTGATATTCTTCAGTATGGATTTGTTACCCTCTACATCTTGTGCGCAGTTGTCATCCTGGGCTCTCCCTTCATTAACATTCTGGAGACTTGCACGTCTCTCCTGCTGTGTCAGATTCTGTCCTCATGTTTGATAGTTTGGGTATTAAATTCTAGATTGGAAATAATTTCCCCTCAGAATTTTGGATTTTCTAGTTTTCAGTGTTGCTGTTTAAGCCCCAAATTCTTCTGATCCCTGACCCTTTGTATGTCACTGAGTTTTGACTTCGCAAGCTTATAGGATATCTTCGTTGCATCTAATGTTCTGACATTTCATGATGATGTATCTTGAAATAGATTTCTTTGCAACAATTGTGCAGGTACAGCATCCTTTGATTCTGGGAAATTAAACCAGATTTCCTTTTCTCTGTTTCCTCTGGAACTCTTATTATTTGGATATTTGACATACCGGACTGATGCTCCTTTTTCCCCTTTACAACTTCCTCATGGTTCTGCACCTTCATAACTAAGGGATTTGTATCTGTATTGGCTTATTGGTCTATTATATTTCTAAATTGGAAAAGAGTAGGGAATGAGAACCATGCCCGTTAGAGGACTATCTCTTTAGATTCAGTGTAACTTTGAATAGCTTTGAGTGGAAGTACTTAAATATATTAAACCAGCAGATTATATTTAACCTAGTTAATAGTTCAGTCTTTTGATCTTCAACTTTGTTATTTATTTTTTCAAGTTGTTAATTTTGTTTTACCTGTTTAAGCAACTGATAATTTCTCAAATAGCTTTCTTGAAGACTTAGTTATTTTTTTAAATTATATTACAAATTGTACAGATATATAAAATAATTGAATATGCCATGTTTCTCTTGCTTACCAATTATGGAATGGTCAGCCTCTGATGAAGCTGCTTCAAACACAAAGTTATCAGATGTATCAGGAGATTGTCTACCATATAGGAAGAAAAGCATTTTATCTTCCAGTCTACCTGAACTGTTATTACCCCAAAAGTTAAGAAGCAAAAACCTCCAACATCATAAAATTATGGAGGACAATGATGACCTGGTATTTAAAAGATCAAAAAATAATTTGCATATAAGAAAATTCCTGGATGAGATTGATGGTAGCAGTGATGTTGGATACCAGGAATCATCTTCAAAGGATGGCATAAACTTTAAAAGAAGTTCCGAGAAAGTTGAAATTCATGACTCAAATTCTAAACCACAAAACTTGAAGAATATTACAAGCCTCAAAAAGTCTCTGGATATAAGTGATATTTTTAGTGTCCCAAAACCTAAGAAGCCAGCTGTGAGAAGGCCTTCCAGCCTCCTAAATCATTTTTCATCTAAGGAAAAAACTGCAATTAAGGCTCTGGGTCAGTATCATATATGTAAGTCAAAATCTAGGTCCTGGACTTCTTGAGTCATCACAGAAATGAGCTGAGTTAATCTGTTACTACATAGTTGTAGGCATTTCAGTTGTTAGTATTCTGGATAATCGCCACTTCTGGTACCTAAGCCAATGAATACAATGCTGTGGTTTTAATAGTAACTCCTTTACAGATGTTCCCTTTTTGGAAAGCCTAACTTAGGCTGAGAAACTTATTCAGTGATCAATTGGAGTCAATCAAGTTCCCTAGAAAGTAGAGGGCCTGTTTTCCCTTAGAAATTCTTATTTTATAATTCATTTAACCAAATATGTAAGAAGTCTATGTGAAATTTTTGCTCAGAGTTCCATAATTTACATATATGATATCCATAGTACTTCAGGTATTGTCTCTTATAGATGTGGGAATATCAAGAGAAAATAATTAATACTACATATCTCAGATCCCCAAGGCTTTGTGGTCTTCCTCAAATATGAGCAATGGCTTCCTAACCAATATGTGTTTTCCCCTTTTTGTACTACTTTTATCACAGAAGTGCTGTATATGGAACCTAATGAAACACTCCTTCCTGTAGTCCTTTTGCAGAAGTTACTTAAGCTGTGTTTATATTCTTTAGAGAAAGTTTCTGACCTTTTCCTTGCATTTAGTATTGAATGTAATTGTTCAAGTGAGTGCTTAGTGAAAAACTAGTGATTCCTATACAGTAATGCATACTTTAAATAACTAGTTGAAAAAGGAGTGTGATCAATTAAGGAGCCACATAAATGTTCATTCTGATTTTTTTACTGAGAAAAGTGCTGTTACTCTGCCTGCCTCATTTCTGTTTCTGAGTTCTTTGTACTTGAATACATAGTAAAGCCCTGTTTAAAGGACTAATGGAGTAGTAGGCATTCAGCCAGTGGGTAGAAGAGGCTTGTGGAAGAAACTGGTTAGCTACCTTCCTGGTGTCACAAAATCAAATGAAGTCACCTACCACTGCCATACTCAATGTCCTCTATGTAGAGAAGTGTGAAATAGTTTAGCTGGTATAACATCTCCCAATACATTGATGGTAACTGGGCATCTGTAAAATGTGACTGCCACTTGATTTACATTTTTAAAACATTTTAAACTTTTCTTTTTGAAATAATTTTAAGTTCATAAAAATTACACAAAAGTAAAAACATTCCTATATACTCTTTATCCAGTTTTCCCAAGGGTTAACATCGTACATAACCACAGGACAATGATCTAAACCAGGAAATTAACACTGAAAGAACATTATTTACTAAACTTATTCAAATTTTGTCACCTGTTTCACGAACACCCCTTTTCTGGTCCAGGATCTCACCCAGGACCACATATTACATTTAGTTGTCTGTCCTATGTCCTTAGTCTCTTCCAATCTGGGAGGGTTTCTCAATCTTTCACGACCTTGACTCTTGAAGAAGTTTGACGAGTTATTTTGGGTTTTCCTTATATTTCTTCATGAATAAATTCAGATTATGCATTTTTGGCCAGAATACCTCAGAGGTTGTATTGTGCCCGTCTCAGTGTATCATATGAGGAGGCACAAGATAGCTATGTATATCTGCTTCTAGGATTTTATGATTTTGAAGGTTGAGAACGGAAAGCATGATAGAGTAAAGTGATGCCAAAGGGAAGAACTCTCATTTTTTGCTTTGAATCCTTGAATTTAAACAAAACATATTGGTGTTTTAATCTCTTGGATTTATTCATTATATTTTAATCAGAACCAAGCAGCATTGGCTGGGCCACTGGAATAGTCTGTTCCTCCAAACAAAATAGTTTATAAATTTTTATAGAATTTCAAGACAGTTTTGTGTTTGATCTATAAGAGAAAGATTAAGTATAATGTAAGATACACAGAAATATGGAAAGGAAAGCAGTCCTTCTATAAGGTAATATTAAGTATATAAGACTTGCTTTCTGGTTACTAGGTAAAGATTCTAGGTTACAATTATTCTGTTGTTGAATAATTCTCTACATTTTATATATTTAGAAAATGTCTGTGAAGCTATCAACAAACTCCAAGAAAATTACATTGCTGCAGAAGAACTTCAGTCCATTTTGCCTTCAATAGGAATTACTTTATCAGATAACGAGTTCAAGAAGATTGTGACAGACACTAGTAGAAATGGTGAGAGACTGATAATACAAAGCTTTATGAGAAAATTAGATACTTTTATAGGATAGTATTAAATGTTGGAGCAAGTTCTCTCAACTAGAAATGAAACAGAATGGGCCATTCTAAAGAAGATTCAGAAAGAAGAGACTAACAATGGAAATTAGTTTAAAAAAAAAAAAGTTCCTGGAAAGTCTGACCTAATGGACTAGTTTGCAGGGGCAAGGTCTTTCACATCTGAGAATTGTTTTTTTGTTTTTTTTTTGAGGGCGGTGTCACTGGCCCTCATATGTGGGACCGAACCGGGGCTGCTGGCTTCCCAAGCCAGCGCTTAACTACCGTGCCACTCAGCCGGCCCAATGAGAATTGTTTTAATAAGGCTTCATCACTATCCCTAGTTGTGCTTCCTAGTATGGGACAAGTACTGGGGATGGCTGATCCAATTGTAGAGAGGTTTGACAGCAAGACCACAATATCCAAGGAGTACAAAATCTCTAAGTGAATAGCTCAGGAACATAAGGAGAACTAATTGGAGATTCCAAAATGTAGAGGGAGCACCATGGCTTGAAATTTAAGGCTAGTGACAAACTGTCAAGACATGTTGTTAGCATCTTGATGTTAAATGGTATATCAGTCACCAGCATAAGTTCAAGACAAAGTTTAAGTTTCCAGGAAGGGTTTTTGTTTCAGAGAAGTTTATCATTAAGTAAGAATTGTCCACAGCAGAAATTCCATTGAGAAGAGAGGGCAGAGGCAACATTTTGGGGAAAGACTGACTTTGAAATAACGTTCGAAGTGAATTCTTAGAACCTCAGCAAAACTTCTTAGCTAAGGCAAATAGGATAGAAGATTTGATTTAAAAATCTAAGAAGTAGGAGCTACTAAATTATTGAGCCCTTTTTGCTGCTTATCAGGATTGATATAATCACCGTGGTGGGTTTGTATCTAAAAATAAGTATTTGGACCAGCTGGATACTAGGGTTAGGGATGGGGATCCTTGAGTCTGTCAGGGCTGGTTAGTACTGTGTTATCAAGGTGTCTTAATGGATATCATATGGACTGGATGTTCATGATGGTGTGAAATAGACTCCCTAACTTTCTCATGGCCCATCTATATGGGCACCTTTTCTTTATATCTATTAAGAACTGGGCCAGCCGAGTGGCGCATTGGTTAAGCGCTGGTTTTGGGATGCCAGCGGCCCCTGTTCGGATCCCACTTGAGGGCCAGTGACACTGCCCTCTACAGCTAACAACAGCTCCACCTGGAGCTGGGCTGCGCGAGCCCCGGTGATGGTGTAGGCTGCAGCCCCTGCTGCAGTGGGCTGCCATAGGCTACAGCGAGTGGCCCGCAGCCAGCGTGAGCGTCTGGCAGCCAAGCGTGAGCTGCCAATAGCCGCGATGAGTGACATCCAGAGGCCAGCGACCGATCTGCCTCATCCGGGAAGAGTGCAATGACGATACCAACAGTGAAGCAACATCCTCCGCAACTAAACTGAAGAACAAGAAGACAGCAACTTGTCTGTTCCCCTTCCCCGATTCCCCAACGCTGTTCCCCTCCACCAAATCCCCAATAAAATCTTTAAAAAAAAAAAAAAAGAACTAAGTACCTGACTCCTTTACACTTTGTCATAGATATTGAAAAATCAGGGACTTTTTTCTTTTTCTTTTTGAGGGCAGTGTCACTGGCCCGAACCGGGGCCACTGGCTTCCCAAGCCAGCACTTAACCACCGTGCCACTTGGCCGGCCCCAGGGACTTTATCTTACTTATTGTTGTATCTGTGGTGCCTAGCATAGTTCTTGGCACTAATATGTCCTCAATAATTATTGAAATGAAATTTAGAAAGACAGAATATGAAGTTGAGAAGTAGAATGATGATGAAGTGAAGGATATGTAATTTTTTCATAGTTGTATTAAAATGTGAGTTGTCCTTTTATGCAAAATACAACAGAACGTATAATCTAAACTGTTTGGGTTTGTTTGTTTGTTTGTTTGTTTGTTTTACAGAAAATGGAATGGTGAAGTTAGATGACTTTATAAGTGCTCTCTCCAAGGAGAAAAGTCTTCCTGAATATGATGGTAGGTAGAAAATTTATTTTTAAATGATTTGGAGGAAACAGCAGTTAGGTTGAGAAGAATTAGGTTCCACTGAATTGAGTTTGCATTTTTGAATAGATACTTAATAGTCATAAAACAGTTAGGCAAATCATTTGCCAGTTCTTAAAAAACATGTTGGATCAGGGTAATAAATATTTAACTTGCTTACTTCACAGAGTTGTTAAGTGGACTTTACAAACTGAAAAGTGCTACATAAATGTACAGTAATAGTAATGAAAATGAGGAGGTTAAATAGGTTAATTAACACCATTATTGGAAATTGATAGATTATTTTATTTTTATATTTTTTAAGATTTTATTGGGGGAATTGTGGAAGGGGAACATTGTGTTGGGGAATTGTGGAAGGGGAACATTGTGTTTTCCCAGGATCCATGAACTCCAAGTCAAGTTGTTGTGCTTCAATCTTAGTTGTGGTGGACGCAGCTCAGCTCCAAGTCCAGTAGCCATAGTTGCAGGGGAAGGGGATGGCCTCAGGGCACCATCCCATGCAGGAGTTGAACCGGCAACCTTGTTAAGAGCATGCGCTCTCACCAGCTGAGCCATCCTGCCACCTGTTGGCAACTCAATGGCAGCTCAGCTCAGGTGAAGCTCACTGGTCCATGTGGGAATCGAACTGGTGACCCTGTTGCTCAGAGCTCCCGCTCTAACCAACTGAGCCACTTGGCCGGCCTGATGATTTTATTTTTTATTTTTAAATAAGGAACTTGTTTGAATGAAATACCAGTTTGGTTTACTTTTGTTTTAGAACATTTTTTTTCTTTCTTTTTTTTTTTTTTTTTTTTAGGGAGGGCAGTGTCACTGGCCCTCATGTGGGATCCAAACCGGGGCCTCTGGCATCCCAAGCCAGCTCTTAACCACTGTGGCACTCGGCTGGCCCTAGAACATTTTTAAAAATAGTTCTATTGAGGTATAACTTACATACATAAAATTCACCCATGCACTGTTTTTTATTAAATTTATAGAGTCATACATCCATCACCTCAATTCAGTTTGTTGCTTGCAATGATTTTATTTTTTTATACAAATAATTAAATTTTTTTCAGCAAGATTAAATCAAGAAATGAAAGAGATTAAAGCTTGTTGTTTTTATTTCCTCATGTATACTGAAAAAGAAAGATCTTGGGCCGGCCGAGTGGCGCGGTGGTTAAGAGCTGGCTTTGGGATGCTAGTGGCCCCGGTTCGGATCCCACATATGAGGGCCAGTGACACTGCCCTCCACAGCTAACAACAGCTCCACCTGGAGCTGGGCTGTGTGAGCCCCGGCGACGGTGTAGGCTGCAGCCCCTGCTGCAGTGGGCTGCCATAGGCTGCAGTGAGTGGCCCGCAGCCAGCGTGAGAGGCTGGCAGCCAGCATGAGCTGCCAATAGCCGCGGTGCGCGACCATCCAGAGGCCGGCGACTGATCTGCCTCATCCGGGAAGAACGCAATGACGATACCAACATGGGCCAGTGAAGCAATGTCCTCCGCAATTAGACTGAAGAACAAAAGGACAGCAACTTGTCTGTTCCCCTTCCCCAATTCCCCAACGCTGTTCCCCTCCCCCAATTCCCCAATAAAATCTTTAAAAAAAAAAAGATCTTAAGCTTTTTGTTTTTTCTGAAAATATTTCAAATAAGGAAAAATTAATCCAAACGAAGAGACTTCTTTTCATAGCTGGGCGAAAAGTCTCCTGCTAAAAGCTACTTTTTTTTTTTTTCATTTCCACTGAATTAAGAGTGCCAAAGTGTCTGGATTTCTTGAAGACACTATTAACAAATAGATTTCTTGAATGCTTCACTATATAATCATTCATTCACTAACTTAGTCATTGTTCCATTGTTGTTTTGTGAACTAGTAAGTGTCTTGGTTACAGCTGACTTCTGCTTTATTTTCCCATTATACTTTTTAAAAATTTATTAATTTTTTAAAATCTATTTAATGGTGACAACTAACACATAATATAAAATTTACCATCTTACCCATTTCTAAGTGTACACTTCAGTAATGTTAGTGTTAAGTATATTCACATTGTTGTGCAACCGATCTCCAGAACTTTTTCATCTTGCAAAACTGGAGCTCTTGTAGTCATTAAAAACAGCTACCCATCCTTGCTTCTCCAGTTTCTAGCAATCATCATTCTACTTTCTGTTTCTGTGAATTTGTTCACTCTTGATACCTGAGTAGAATCAGATAGTATTTGTCTCTTTGTGATTGTCTTATTTTATTTATCGTGATGCCCTCAAGATTCATCCATGTTGTAGCATGTGTCAGAATTTCCTTACATTTTCATGTTAAATAATATTCCATTGTATGAATATGTATATATCAAACTTTGGTTATCCATAGACACCTGTGTTGTTTCCACCTTTTAGCTATTATGAATAGTGCTACTGTGAACATGGGTGTGAAAATATCTTTTTAAGCTCCTGCTTTCAATTTTATTGGATATATACACAAAAGTAGACACAATCTAGTTTTGTAAATTTTTCTGTCACTCCTAAAAATTCTCTCGTACCCAATTGCAGTTATCTCTACCCCCATCACCAGACAACCACTGATCTTTCTGTCTCTGTAAATTTGTCTTCTTTTGAACATTTAATATAAATGAAATCATGTAACATGTAGTCTTTTGTGCCTGACTTCCTTCACTTTGCATAATGTTTTTGTGATTAATTCATGTTGTAGTAAGTATCAGTAGTTCATTCCTTTTTATTGCTAAATAAGTCCATATTAAATTTATGAATATACTCCATTTTGTTATGAATAATGCTGACATTAACATTTGCATACATGTCTTTCTGTGGGCATATGCTTTTATTCTCTTGGGTAGATTCCTAGGAGAATTGCTATTCTGTATGGAAAAATTATGTTTAGCTTTTTAACAAATTGCGAAACTGTTTTCCAAAGTGGCTATACCATTTTCATTCTTACCCCCAATGTATGAGGAGTCTAGTTTCTTCACATCTTTGTCAACAATTGGTATTATCTTTTTTATTATGATCATTATAGTTAGTGTGTAGTGGTATCTCAGTATGGTTTTAATTTGTCAATTCCCTAATGACTAATAATGTTGAGTATATTTGCACATGATTACTAGCTATTCATATATCTTTGATGAAATTATGTATTCAAATACTTTGCCCATTTTTAGAATTCCATGTTGATTTCTCTATAGTGTTTTAGGATGAATCTCTTTGTATAGTTTTTTTTGTGTGTGGTTGCTCCAGGTATTACATTATATATACATAACTTATCACAGTCCACTGGTGTCATCATTTTACCAGTTTAAATGAAGTATAAAAACCTTGTGGGCCGGCCGAGTGGCGCATTGGTTAAGCGCTGGTTTTGGGATGCCAGCGGCCCCGGTTCGGATCCCACATGAGGGCCAGTGACGCTGCCCTCTACAGCTAACAACACCTCCACCTGGAGCTGGGCTGTGCGAGCCCCGGTGATGGTGTGGGCTGCAGCCCCTGCTGCAGTGGGCTGCCACAGGCTGCAGTGAGTGGCCCGCAGCCAGCGTGAGCGGCTGGCAGCCAAGCGTAAGCTGCCAATAGCCGCGATGAGTGACATCCAGAGGCAGGCGACCGATCTGCCTCACCCAGGAAGAGCACAATGACGATATCAACAGTGAAGCAACATCCTCCGCAACTAAACTGAAGAACAAGAAGACGGCAACTTGTCTGTTCCCCTTCCCCGATTCCCCAACGCTGTTCCCCTCCGCCAATTCCCCAATAAAAAAAATCTTTAAAAAAAACAAAAACAAAACCTTGTGTCTTTTTATGTCCCTTTACCCTCCTCTGTTTATGATATAATTATTTAAATATTTCCTCTACGTATATTTAAAACCACATCAGACAGTAGTATAATTTTTATTCAGCCATCAAACGTAATTTAAAAACTCAAGAGGATATTTACCCGTATTTTGGCTTACCATTTTCTTTCTTCCTTCTTGATGTTCTATAGCTCTTTGTTGTATTCTTTCCTCTTTGTTTAAAGAGCCTCCTATAGCCGTTCCTAGGTGTACTGGCAATAAATACTCTTAGATTTCTTTCATCTCAGAACATCTTGATTCCCCCTTCATTCCTGCAGAGTATTTTTTTCAGAGTATGGGATTTTGTGTTGACAATTCCTTTTCTTTAGCACTTCAAAAATATTGTAACACTTTTTTCTAGTGTTCATGGTTTTGTATGGAAATCCTCTCATTCAATTTGCTTTGTTTTTGGTTTTTCCAGATAAGTAAGTTGTCATTTTTCTTTGGCTGCTTTCAAGATTTTTTCATTGTCTTTAGTTTTCAGAATTTTAATTATTATGTGTCTTGAAATGGATTTCTTTGGGTTTATCCTGTTTGAGGTTCACTTATTTTCTTGGATCTGTAGGTTAACATCCCTTGCTAAAAATTTGAGAAATATTCAGCTGTTATTTCTTTGAGTGGGTCTGATAGATGAGATAGTTCTATTTTTAATTTCTTGAGGAATCTACATACTGTTTTCCATAGTGGCTCTTCCATTTTCAATTTCCACCAACAGTGTGCAATGTCTTTTTCTTTTTTTAATTACCATACTAACAGATATGGGTTGATACTTCATTGTGGTTTTGATTTGCATTTCCCTGATTATTGGTGATAAACATTTTTTAATATATCTGTTGGCCAATTTGTACATCTTTTTTGAAGAACTATCTATTCAAGTCCTTAGTCATTTAAAAAATAGGGTTACTAGGTTTTTTTCTTTTATTTTTGTTATTATTGAGTTATATGAGATTTTTATATATTTTGGAGATTAACCCCTATGTAGATACATGGTTTGCAAATATTTTCTCCCATTCCATAGGCTGTTCATTTTGCTGATGGTTACCTTTGTTGTGCAGAAGCTTTCTACTTTGATCTAGTCTCACTTATGTACTTGTGTTTTTGTTGCTTATGCTTTTGCTGTCATATCCATGAAATCATTGCCAAGATTAATATCATGAAGATTTTCTCTTTTGTTCTCTTCTAGGAGTTTTACAGTTTCAGGTATCATAAAAGTCTTTAATCCATTTTGAGTTGATTTTTGTGTATCATGTAAGATAAGGGTCCAGTTTCATTCTTTTGCATGTGAATATATCCAGTTTTCCCAACATCACTGCTGCTACTGAGAAGCAGACTAACTAGGGAATTATAACTGCTGGAGAATTAAATGGGGAAATAGTATAATATTTCTGTTCCTATGTATTTTTAGTTGGGGTATTGTCAGGGCAATTAAATTGGCATGTCCTTAGATACAGAGACTGTACCAAAGTATTTTTGACTCCGGTTTTGTAACTTAACTGATTTTCAGCATTATTAAAGATTCTGATAATGCTTTTACATATAACATTTCAGAAGTTCTAAATATCTTAATTTAGTGTTAGAATTAAAATTTATCTTACTATTAGTATTTTCCTTTTGTCTTTTTTAACTTATTAGCATACTGCTTTATTTTCAGTGTTGTTCAATGTCATGAAAGCCATTGATAAAATTAAAGATGAAAATATTGATTATGAGGATCTGAATGTTTGTCTTCAAAATTTTGGAATTTACCTTTCTAAGGCAGAATTTGAGAAGATTACAGAGTTGATTGAAGCTTATGGTAAGTGATATATTTTCAGGAAAACTGGATTGACACATCTGAAAAGAGGGTCAGTTTGCTATTTTTTCCTTAGAATAATGACTTTATTATTTTCCATTAAAATTAAGCCAGTATAGAAATGAACAAAAATACTCAAAAGTACAACAAAACACTCAAAATCCCATTATCCACAGAAGACTATTAATATATAATACTCTTACCAGATATTTTTTCCTAGGCAAAAGTGCAAACAAAAAGAAAGTAGGATTTGTGATTTTGCTCTCTGACAGGGTAGAAGTCAGGACAAAAGACATTAAATGGAGTAAAGAAGGACTCTTTATTATGCCAAAGCCCACAATCCATAATAAAGGCACTAGTTTTGAGTATCTGTGCTGCTGTAACTTAGCAGCAACTTTCCTAAAGGGAACGTGTGGGAGCGAGAGTGAAAACAGCAAGTCTCAGATTGCTATAGCATAACATTTTTATTGAGTTTGAAAACAAAATTGAGGAATTATTTATTTATTTATTTATTTAATTTATTTTCACAATATAAAAACACTTTTATTTTACCAAAGTAAATTTATCTAGGTAGGAAGCTGTATATCACTACTGTAACTGGAAAATGGGTAACAAGGCTCTAAATAGAAGTACATAAAGAACACCAGGTACCACTGACTAGTTAAGGCTCTCAGCTGAGATCAGTTCTTTGTTAGAAAAGGTCAGTAATTGAGTGTCTTTTCCTTGACTTAATCAGATGGGGAAAAACTGAAAAGGGAGTCATTTCCTTAGAATGTTATTCAAAATTATTTAAAGCTCTGTAAGTGTACCTCTCTGTAAGGGTTTAGGGCTTTCATTCTGTGAAAACCTGGATGAGATTATTTCAAAATCCCTGATGAGTTTAATATTCTTCTTTTTAAAAAATCTTTTATTGTGAAATAAACATTTTTAAAAAATTAGTTTCAGATGTACAATGCAGTGCAATAGTTATACTTTTTATCCCTCAAAGTGACAACCAATTCGCCACCCCACTCCCCCCCATATCATACATATCTATTACAAAGGAATAATTTATTTATCCTGTTTAAAATTATATGTAAAGAAGCATGAGATTGGTAAATTCAGTAATGGGCCTTCTGTGGAGGAAGCAGAAGAATGGAATGGGAAAAGCAACGAAGCAGATGCAGTGCGGTTAATGCTTTTTAATTGGGTGGTAGGGTCACAGTGGTTTGATTTATTATCATTCTTCATAATTAATAAATGTTGCAAATATTTTTTCTGTGTATCAAATATACATGATCAAAAATAAGAGAATTTATTGCTTTAAAAACGCACATGTTCCTGTTAGGGAACGTAAATCACTAAATCACTAACTCTTAACATTGGCCTAGAATTTTTCAAAGTCTCATTTTTTTTTTTTTTTAACTCTCCAAAAATTTGGCTAAGGATACAAAGTGATTTGGTGCTCCTTGAAGTAAACTGCTCAAAGTTTCTTGGGAAAAGGAAATAGGGCTGTTCCTTATCTTCTACAGTCCATTAGAATTTTTTTTTTTTTCCTCAGTGGGGTAAGCAAAGGACTAGGTTTATCGAAAGCTCATCATATCTATATAAAACCTTTATAGGTGGCTTTAGAAAAATCTTAGACGTTTTTAATCCATTCTAACATTGGCATATTATGAGGAATTATATATAATCAAGGAAAAACATTTTCTAGGTATAAAATGACTATTAAAGTGTTCAGTGGTTTTGATAGTATACTGGAGTAAAGAGATCAGTGTGAAAGGTAGCCTAATGTGGAAGAAACTAAGAATCAAGATTGCTTCTAATCTCTGATCTTGTATTTCCTTTTGTGACCTTGGGGAAAAAAAATCACCATATCATGTAGAAGTGTTGTTTCTTAAATATGTAAAGTAACACTAATTCTTCACCTGCATATCTTACTGAGTTGTTGGAAGGCCAAGAGAAGATAATGTAACTTAAAAGTGAAAAATGTCATATACTTAACAGGGTCAAATATATGGTGATGAAAGAATTGACTCTGGTTGGTGAACACACAATGTGATATATAGGTGATGTATAACAGAATTGTACACTTGAAACCTATGTAATTTTACTAATCATTGTCACCTCCAATAAATTTTCGTTAAAAAAATTGTCGTGCACTTGTGAGTAGAAGGACGTTGATTAAGTTTCCTGGTGTTTTTCAGTGTTAGTTTTTGCTTGTAAGTTGAATTTCTTTCCCTTTATACCCATATATTTTAGTAGTATTAGCTGGTGGACCTAATTATGAATGTATAACTTAAATACAGAATTCAATATTTGTCATAATAATTTAATACTTGAAGATACTGAAAAAAATGTATTCTTTCGCCTTTAGAAACAAAACAAGTGAATTTTAAAGAATTCATTCATACTATGAGGAGGAGCACAGAACGCTTCTCTGAAAAATTATGTATGTAAGAACATCGTATTTTGTGATTTTTGTGAGCCAAGTGGTTTGACAAATGTTAGAAGAGTAGAATATACTAAAAAAGCTAGTCATCCTACAGGTCATCCGGCAAATAAATGCCTGGCTTACTGCTGATGTTTGGCATTAATCTTCTCCATTACTGATCCCTAAGTCTAGAACAACTTTCACATCCAAATAAATTGAAAGCTATCTTAATCTTTTCATCCTTACACTTATTACAGACAACGAGAGCCATGTTTTATATATGAAATTCATTTGGGAGAAGATTTAAAAAGTCTTCCCACTTTGGGAAAGTGTTGCCATCTAGTGACTATAGCTGAGTCTGGATATGCAGAATTTCTGGTTTCAGCTGTTCGTATATTTTCCCATCTTCCAATTTACTCAGTAATGTTTATTGAGCCATCACCATGTACCAGGCTTTATGTTAAGCTGTGAATTGACTAAGATGAGAAAGACAGCCTTTGCCAGTAAGCAGCTCACCATAAAGAAATGTAAGGTCATATACGTATATTTTAAATGGAGTAAAGTTAGTACTTGAAAAATTGTGGCTGAAGTAACATTGTGTTATTTGGTGTTTACATACTGGCTGATAATGCATTTTAAGTAACAGATATTTCACCTTATAATATAAGTCAATTTAATTTGTCTCCTATACAAGGGAACATAATAAATTAATTGGATGAAGAAATTATTTGCATTATCACTTCATTTTTCCTAGAAATTTTAATTTTATGAAAATAAAAAAATGTTATTAGTGCAGAGTTGTGGAGTATATTATCTTACTCATATCTATAGTTATATTTCCTTTCTCATTCTTAGTAGTGCATATTTATGTTTACTTTTTTTCCTTTTTTCTTCATCTGACTGCTCATTTTTTCATCAGACCACCTATTGGTTTTATATACCTCATTGGGACCTTCCACCCATTTACCCCTCTACTTTCTCCTTATTTACCAGTATCCTCCTGTTTTCACTTTTCCTCCTTATCCAGTTTAAATTCTCTGATGTATGTATCTCTACTACCCTTAACTTCTTTGCCCCTCTGTACTTTTGTTGCACCTATCTCACAAAAGTCCCAACCCTGAGTGAACCCAATTATCTGTCTTTTCCTGTGGCTGACAGCATTTTTGGAGAAAATTGTACAGCCAAGCAGATTGAACACAGAGTACCACTAAGAAATTTTGATCATCAAGTCGGCTGGCCTTCAGCACTACTTAGGAATATTGTAGTGTTCATTTCCCCAGTTAGCTTATTCTCTCACTCTCTGAAACATATTTAAAATCTGCGTTTTTTCAGACTTCCATTTCTACCCCAACCTCTAGCTTTCTCACATTTAGCAGATAACTTGGTCCTTATAGAGAAAAAAGAGAAGCCTGTCTCTACTTTGAGGACATTAAGTTATTTCCCAATATTTTCTTCTAAAAGTTTTAAAGTGTTTCTTTTCATATTTAAGTCTTCAATTCACGTAGAATTGATTTTTATGTATGGAGTGAAGTTGGGATCCAATTTATTCCCCACCCCCCCATCTCCTTCATGCCCCCAAGGATAATTAGCTGAGACAGTTTTATGTTAATTTTTGTTTGGGATTTAGATATTATGTAAACTGTTTGATTTGGAACCTGGCATTCACACAGAATGACCTTGGGATTTAGATTATCACTGGAGATATTTTTTCTCCATCCAGATGTCAAGAGAACAAGCTTTCTTCTTGAATTCCTAAAATGATTACTAAAGTGTTTTTAGTCATAATTTTTAGATGGGAAGATTTTCCAGGGTCTTGGCTTTAAGTAGATATCTTAATGACAGCCTTAGGCTTATAAGTACCACATAATAATAATTACCATTATTATTATTACTCACATTTATTGAGTGCTTACTATGTGCCAGTACTATTCTAAATAATTTTTGTTTATTAACTCATTTAATTCTCATATTAACTCTTTTACTATGTTTATTTTATAAATGAGAAACCAAGGTACTGAGGTTAAAAAAACATCACACAGCTAATATGTGATAGAGTTAAGATTAGAGCTCTAATCTAATCTAAGGATAAGGTAGAGCATATCCTCTTAAAATCTACATTATATACCATCTGACTGCTACAGCATCAGCTCAGGCACACACATGGTTAATATCTCTTCCTCATTTCTGGCATCTGGTGAGTTCCCTTCCTTCTGAGTTTAGCATCCAATTGTTTAGGCTTCACAGTTAGGAGTCATTCTTTTTTGTTTTTTTAGGATTTTATTGGGGAATTGGGGGAGGGGAGCAGCGTTGGGGAATCGGGGAAGGGGAACAGACAAGTTGCTGTCTTTTTGTTCTTCAGTCTAGTTGCAGAGGATGTTGCTTCACTGGCCCATGTTGGTATTGTCATTGCGTTCTTCCCGGATGAGGCAGATTGGTCGCCGGCCTCTAGATGGTGGCTCACCAAGGCTATTGGCAGCTCACATTGGCTGCCAGCCGCTCACTGTAGCCTATGGCAGCCCGCTGCAGCCTACACCGTCACCGGGGCTCGCACAGCCCAGCTCCAGGTGGAGCTGTTGTTCACCATCTTAACTATAGAGGGCACTGTCACTGGCCCTCATATGTGGGATCTGAACCGGGGCTGCTGGCTTCCCAAGCCAGGGCTTAAGCACCGTGCCACTCTGCCGGCCCCTTTACGAGTCATTCTTAATCTCCATTTTCCCGCTTATTGCCCTAGCTCCACTGCTCCTACTCCTCTTATTCAATCCATATCAAATATTTTTGTTGATATTTTGAATTTAGTATACAGTATATTTTGTGTTAGAGGTTGAATGGGAATCTAGCTACCCTAAATCTGCCACATTACCAGTTCTCCCTTTAAAAACACTCATCCAGGGTTTTGACCTTGCCACTGCATACTAGCATCTTACAAAAAGCTAAATCTCATCTTGCTAAATCCACTGGTCAATTTTCTGTCTTCATCTTTTTACCTCTAGCAGCTTTTTTCTTGAAAATTCTCTTTCTCATGTTTCCTGTGACACTATAATCTCCTAATTTCCCTCCCACCTTATTGGCACTTCCTTTTTTAAAAAATTGAGATATGATTGACATATATATGACACTGTATAAGTTTAATGTGTACAACCTGTTGATTTGATATGCTTATGTATTGCAATGTGATTACCACCATAGTACATAATCAACTAACACCTCTATCACATCACATAATTATCGTTACTTTTTTGTGGTGAGAACATTTAAGTTTTAGTCTCTTAGCAACTTTCAAGCATATCATACACTATTGCTAATTATAATCACAATGCTGTGCATTAGGTCCCCAGAACTTACTCATCTTCTAATTGCAAGTTAATACAACATTTCCCCAATTCCTCCACCCTGCGGCCCCTGGTAACTACCATTCTGCTCTCTGTGAGTTCTGCTGTTTTAGGTTCCACATGTAAGTGAGAAATTATATTTGTCTTTCTCTGCCTGGCTTATCTCACTTAACATAATGTCCTCAAGGTCCATCCATCTTGTTGCAAATGACAGGAGTTTCTTTTTTCTCATGGCTGAATAATATTCCACTGCATGTATGGCCCTTTCTTGTTGATCTTGTTCGCTGGCTGTGTCTTTTCTGCCTGACATTTAAACATTAGTTTGATGCCAGACTCGGTTCTGAGTCCCATTCTCGAAGGCTCTTCCTGAGTGATGTTACTGCTTTAAATAATATCTGTACCCTTTTGACTCCCTTTATCTCAGGCTTAACATGTATAAAGAGGATTCTTGGTCTCCAACAAAGTTATCCTTTCCCCAGGTATTTCTTATCTGTTATTGACACCACTATCCACCTAGTTGCTCAGATCTCAAACTCAGGAGCTCTTCATGGTCCCAGCCCCTATAGCCTCTCATTCAATTCATCACTAATTACTTTCAGCTTCATTCCCCAAATACATCCGTGTCTGTCCACTTCTCATTATCTACATTATTATCACCTTTGTTGAAGTCACTGCCGTCTTTTTCTCTGAACTACTACAGTAGCTTCCTAACTGCCTCATCTTTCAGAGAGTTCATTCCCTATATGGCAGCAAAGTGATCTTTTACACATCTGTAATAATATAATTTCATTATCCTGTTAAAAACCTTCCAAAGGTCTTTTACTGGAATTTTAATAAAGACAAAACTTTTCCGCATGGTCTGCAGTAGTAGATTTAAGAGAAAGTAGGATCCAAACAAGAATTTTGGGAGAGATACAAAGCAAAGCTATTAATCCATGGTTTTATCAGTTGGCATGTGTGAATTCAGACTTTTGTAAATCTCTAGTACAATGAGAATTATTCTTTATAATGATTGTTCAAAGGTGGGGTTACTATAAGTTCTTGAAATATTTCAAAATCTTCAAAGATACACTAAATTTGGTGTTAAATACTTTATTGTTTTAATATTTGAAAATTGACAATTCATTTATGCCATACCTGTTATTCTTTTTAACCATAAAAACTCCATTCCTGACTATTCCAGGTAGTAGTTCACTGTATTAACTTCTTGAACCAGCATCTTATAAAACTTGTGTTTTGTCTGCCCTTTAGTATCACCTGACACTATTGAAAACCCCTACGATCGTGGCAAAGTGATGGGCATTTCTGACCTGTGGAACACTCTGTCTAGTTTGAATAGTAATTTAAAAAAAGATGAATTCCTAGCTGCACTGAAATTAGCAACAGTCGATGGTGAGTATCCCAAATACTAAAGTTAAAAAATATATAAGAATATGGTTTATCTTCTATCACTCTTTATGTATCTTTGCATCTTGTATTTGGTGATATATTAATATATACATTTAGGAAATGTAAAGGAAGCTCAGATTGTCCTATAGAAAAAATATTAGCATCTAATTTATTATTACTCTAAATTGATCAAATATGCATAGACTACCTTCAAATTGTGTAACATTACTGGAAAATGCCGTATCCCAGTGAACACAAGGAGATTATCTGGAAATGTGAAGAAATCTATTCCAGTTTTATATTAACACTGCTTGGGATATCCATACTGTTTTGTTGAAATAGGCTTTTGTTTAATTTGCTAGGGAAAACATCTGATGGCTACCACCTCTACTTAGCAAGTAAAAAATAGTCAAACAACAAAAAAATAATGTTCACAGGAGTACTATAAAACAAAGACAATAGACTAAAAATTTTAAAATAAGACGCCATCATTTACCGCTGATACTCTGCATGCAGGAGAGAGAGTACTTGACCACAGATGCACATTTCCACTCCATCATGTTCTTAGTACTTTGAAGCTACAAATGTACTTTGATACTCTTTGTGGAATGTTTATACAGAGCTAGCCTAGTAACATGAGCATGCTGCTTGGGGTCTTTGTCAAATAACTGGTTCTCTGTGAACCTTACTTACCCCCCTTTTCTTCATTAAGCTCCTGTTTAACTGAGGCTGGTAATTTTGGATTTTAGTTGATATGTTGATTGTTTTATTTATTGGGATATTTGAGGTGATAAGGATTGATGAAAACAAAAGTATATTTAGTACCTGATAATAGGCAATTTCCCCCCTTTTCTTCCTCTGTGGAAAAGCTTGTTTCTTTTGATAAAGTGAATAGAAATTGTAGGCAACATGTACCAGAGAGAGTATTATATAGCATTTATTTTAGTCAGACCAGTAAAGTATTATTTAATGAACTATAAAAATAACTCAGCTCTCTATAAAATTACTCATTATGATAATAACGCTCCATATATTGTGTCTTATCTGTTACTATATACTTACGAAGCAAAAACACTGTGTGAAAAATGATGATTATTTTACCATCTAAATCCAAATATATACATGATATTGAAAACTATATGAGCATCCTATCTGTCATACCATTTCTTCTAACATTGAACCTTCAGTACAAAGTGATTCAATTCTTATTTTAATGCAGTGGTGCAAAGTTTTCAAATTTATTTTTGTTTTTTCATTTATATTTGCTGTTGTTAAAGCAGGGGGGGTTGTGTTGTTTTTGAAAGATTTTTTAGGGGAATTAGGGGAGGGGAACAGCATTGGGGAATCGGGGAAGGGGAACAGACAAGTTGCTGTCCTTTTGTTCTTCAGTCTAGTTGTGGGGGGCGTTCCCAGGTGAGGCAGTCGCTTGCCGGCCATTGGACAGCTGCTCACAGTGGCTCACTGCAGCTCACGAAAGCTCATGCCAGCTTCCGGCAGTCCCACTGCAATCTACACCGTCACCAGCAGTTCACAGCAGCCCAGCTCCAGGTTGAGCTGTTTTTCACCATCTTAGCTGTAGAGGGCTCAGCGTCACTGGTTCTTATGTGGGATCCGAACCAGAGCCCTGCTGCTCAGAGCTGGTGTCCCAAGCCAACTCTTAACCAAAGTGCCACTCAGCCAGCCCAAGCAGATTTTCTTTTAGCTTTTTCTTCAAAATGAAATCTTATAGAGTACCCCAATATATAAAACATAAGAGTTGAGCTTCTCTCACACACACACACACACACACACCAAGTGAGAGAAATGACCTAGTGAACTGTTAAAGCATCTCAACAGAGCCTTAGGAATATGAGACAGAATTTAAAGATTACTGACCTAAGATGTTCTTTTGACCAGGATATGTTAAAGAGGAAAAAAAACCACCCCAAACGTGATTTAGGCTCCCTCTCACTAATGAATGGTATTCCATATTGATTTATTAATATTTTAAAATATGTTTAAAATTTAAAAATCTATGATGGCTCAAAAAGACATTGAAAAATAGAAAAGATATTTATCATTTGGCAAATTCAAAAATGCTCCCCAAGTATCTAGTTATATAGCTTTTGACTTCTGCAATGACAAGAGGTGCTCAAAGTGGTTACCATTAGCGTCCAGACACTTCTGATTACAGCAAACTACTGATTGAGCAAGATTGACCAAAGTGTCCACTTGTATACATTATTTTTTATATTATATATATTATATATATAGAAAGAAAAAATATATACACATTTCAAGAAAGGAAAAAACTGTATTAAAATTGTAAAACTCAATATATACCGATAACAAAAGATGAATACAAGTCATGTGAATACATTTTTTGGCACCCCCAGTGTGTGTGTGTGTGTGTGTGTGTGTGTGTGTGTGTGTGTGTGTGTATGTATATATATATATATATATATATATATATATATATATATATATATATAAAACATTTTTTTTATTCATCCATTGAAGGATGTCTTGGTTATTGTGAATGATGCTGCAAGTATATCTCTTTGAGATACTGATTTCATTTCCTCCAGATATATACCCAGGTGTGGGATTGCTAGATCATATGGCAATTCTATTTTTAATTTTTTGAGGAACCACCAAACTGTTTTATATAATGGCTATAAAACAATGTACATTCCCACCAACAATGTGTTTTTTTCCCTTCACATCCTTACCAACATTTGTTATCTCTTTTTTGATAATAGCCATCCTAACAGGTGTGAAGTGATATCTCCTTGTGGTTTTGACTTGCATTTCTCCGATGATTAGTGAGGTTGAGCACTTTTCATGTACCTGCTGGCCTTTGTAGCTGTCTAATTTAAACCCTAGACAGGCTGTTACTTGCTGATGATGCACCTTGGTAGTTATGCTATAATCCAGCCTGTGATTATAACCTACAGTCGTTCTAAATCCTTGGACTAAGTAACCCTGTTCCTCACTGGGAAAACAAAGCTGCCTGTCTCCTGTGTCTGTCACATTGACTTTGTATTCTAGTACTTGTGTGTTCTTGTGTAAAAAATGGATATAAACATATCAGAAATTATAGTTATAGAACCACCTGGTGTTGGAAAAAGCCTTTAAAGTTATCTGGTATAGTATTTTTATCTTCAAACATTTGAAACAGGTTTATTTCTTAGTTTTTTCTCTAGGAATGTGGATTGTATAGTTTCTCTTGTTTGATGGAAATTGAAAACTCAGCCTGATTATTCATTCCATAAAATTGATCTTTTGGCTACACAATTGTAAAGGAAATATGATTCTTATGAGTACATCAAATGATTTACATTTTTATACATTGCTTCATTGGATCCTGACTTACTTAGTGAACCTGATCTATTAAAAATGTTTTCCTTGCAGAAGATGACAAAGTACAAATTGAAGACTTTGCAAAAGCAGTAAAGGATATGCATGATGCCTCTAGGTTAGAAGGTAAGTGCTGTATTTTTTGTGACTGTTAAATTTACTTTTATTTAATGGATGTCCTTTCATTTTGTTTTCTAGTGTTTCTGGTTAACATATTGGTATTAATCTGTTTATAGGCAGGCAAAAAATTTGGTTTTGATCAAAAGTTGGCAGCTTCTATAATGAAAAAAAAAAGACTTCTTCTAGAAAGGGCATCTGTTTAAAGCTATTTTTAATCTCTTTTGTTTCTGGGGCCTTTTGGAAAGTGAGCTACAGCCTTTTAAATTTTTCCTGATATAACTATTCTCTATATTATTTTAAGCCTTGAACTTAGGACTCCATCCCATATATAAACTTCTATATTATAGAATTTCTCACATATTTTCTGCTGCTTCCTTTAGTAGATAGTCCTCATATTCCTTTAGTTTTTATTAAATGTAAGAGTTACCATGTGCATTTTGGTAGCCTAAATTTTCTATTATTTGACTTCCATTTTTGTTTAAATGTCAAAAACATAGGACAGGACTAAAACCAATGAAGATAGTACTTGTGGGGTTTGTGTACTTTTTTTTGTTTGGAGAATGTGTTTGAAACTTAGTATCACTGATTATTTCAGAATGTTCCCTCTATTACTAACTGGTAAGGTTAGTTTACTATGCCTAAACAATTTGTTGGAGAATATGGAGGGATCTAGAGAATAGGCATGATGTGAATCAAGTTCTATGTTGTCCTTCAACATATACACATACAAGTTTTTTTTATTTTTCAATTACAGCTGACATTTGATTTTATATTAGTTTCTGGTGTACAGCATAGTGGTTAGACACTTACATGACTTACCAACGAACCCCCCACAAGTCTAGTATTCACCTGCCACAATTCATAGTTATTATAATATTATTGACTGTATATCCCCATGACTATTTTGTAACTGCCAATTTGTACTTCTTAATCCCTTCACATTTTTCACCTAACCCCCCAATCCTCTTCCCATCTAGCAACCATCAGTTTCTTCTCTGTATCTATGAGTTCTATTTCTGTTTTGTTTGTTCATTTATTTTGTTCTTTAGATTCCATATAAAAGTGAAATCATGTGATATTTGTCTTTCTCTGTCTGACTTATTTCACTTAGCATTATATCTTCTAGGTCCATCCATGTTGTTGCAAATGCTGAGATTTCATTCCTTTTTATGGCCGAGTAATATTCCATTGTATATATGTACCACATCTTCTTTATTCAATCATCTGTTGGGCATTTAGGTTGCTCCCGTATCTTGGTTACTGTAAATAATGCTCCAATGAACATAGGGATGCATATATCTTTTCAATCTAGTGTTTTGGATTTCTTTGAATAAATACCCAGAAGTGGGATTGCTGGGTCATAAGGTAGTTCTATTTTTATTTTTATTTTATTTTTTTAGCTGAGCCATCCTGCCACACGTTGGCAGCTCAGCAGCAGCTTGGCTTGGGCTGGGCATCGAACTGCTGTTGCTCAGAGCTCAGCGCACACTCTTTTTTTTTTTTTTTTTGAGGGCAGTGTTACTGGCCCTCATATGTGGGACCCGAACCGGGGCCGCTGGCTTCCCAAGCCAGTGCTTAACCACCGCGCCACTCGGCCGGCCCTCAACTCACACTCAAGAGCGAGCTCTTAACCAACTGAGCCACTTGGCCGGCCCAATGTTTTTTTTTGGTTTTGGTTTTGGTTTTTAGAAGGTAGTACTATTTTTAATTTTTTGAGGAATCTCCATACTGTTTTCCATAGTGGCTGAACAAATTTGCCATTTTACCAACAGTGCATGAGGATTGGCTTTTCTTTGCATCCTCACCAACACTTGTTTGTTGAGTTATTGCTGATGTCCATTCTGACAGGTGTGAGGCGATATCTCATTGTGGTTTTAATTTGCATTTCTCTGATGATTAGTGACATTGAGCATCTTTTCATATGTCTATTGGCCATTTGTATGTCCTCAATGGGGAAGTGCCTATTCAGGTCCTCTGCCCACTTCTTTTCTTTCTTTTTCTTTCATTTTTTTTTGTTTATTTGTTTGTTTTTGGTGTTAAGTTGCATGAGTTCTTTATAAATTTTAGATATTAACCTCTTATGGGGTGTATCATTGACAAATATCTTCTTCCATTCAGTAGATTGTCTTTTCATTTTGTTAGTGGTTTCCTTTGCTCTGCAAAAACTTTTTAGTTTGATGTCGTCCCATTTGTTTAGTTTTTCTTTTGTTTCCCTTGTCTGAGGAGATATATCAAAAAAATATATATTATTAAGAACAATGTCAGAGTGTTACATACTGTCTATGTTTTCTTCTAAGAGTTTGATGGTTTCAGGTCTTACTATTTAAGTCTTAAATACATTTTGAGTTTATTCTTATATATGGTTTAAGAAAGTTGTGTAGTTTCATTTTTTTTTACATGTATCTGTACAGTTTTCCCAACATCATTTATTGAAGAGATTGTCTTTACCCCATTGTATATTCTTCCCTCCTTTGTCATAGCTTAGTTGACCACGTAGGTGTGGGTTTATTTCTGGGCCTTCTAGTCTGTTCCATTGTGTCTGTTTTTATGCCAGCACCATGTTGTTTTGATTATAATAGCCTTGTAGTATAGTTTGATATCAGGTAGTGTGATACCTCCAACTTTGTTCTTTCTCAAGATTGCTTTTGCTGTTTGAGGTCTTTTGTGGTTCCATATATATTTTAGGATTATTTGTTCTAGTTCTATGAAAAATGTCTTTGGTGTTTTGATAGGGATTGCATTGAATCTATAGATCACTTTGGGTAGTGTGGACATTTTAATGTTAATTCTTTCTATTCATGAGCATAGTATATTTGTACCTTCTTTAACTTCTTTCTTCAATGTCTTATAATTTTCTGAGTATAAGTCTTTTACCTTCTTGGTTAAATTAATTCTTAGGCATTTTATTATTATTATTATTTGATGCAGTTATAAATGAGATTGTTTGCTTAACTTCTCTTTCTGATAGTTTGTTATTGGTGTATAGAAATGCAACTGATTTCTAAATATTTGTATCCTGCTACTTTACTGAATTCATTTATCAGTTCTAATAGTTTTTTTGATGGGATCTTTGGGGTTCTCAATATATGATATCATGTCATCTGCAAATAAGACAGTTTTACTTCTTTCTTCCCAATTTGGACACCTTTTATTTCTTCTTCTTGTCTGATTGCTGTGGCTAGGACTTCCAATACTATGTTGAATAAAAGTGGTGAATGTGGATATCCTGGTCTTATTCCTGATCTTAAGGCAAATGCTTCTAACTTTTCCCCACTGAGTATTATGTTAGCTGTGAGTTTATCACATATGGCCTTTTTTTGTGGTGATATATGTTCCCTCTATTCCCACTTTTCTGAGAGTTTTTATCATAAGTGGATGCAGATTTTATCAAATGTTTTTTCCTCATCTGTTGATATGATTATATGATTATATGATTTTTATCTTTCATTTTGTTTATATGGTGTATCATGTTAATTGGTTTGCAGATATTAAACAAATCTTGCATCCCTGGAATAAATCCCACTTGATCTTTTTTAATGTATTGCTGAATTTGGTTTGCTAATATTTTGTTGAGGACTTTTGATCTATGTTCATCAGGGATATTGGCCTATAATTTCCTTTTTTTTTGTAATGTCTTTGTTTTGTTTTGTTTTAGAATCATTGTAATACACTTATAGTTTTAAGGGATAACAGTCACTGTCTGATCTTGTAGTTTAAGATTTTAGAGGTGGGGCAGGCAATTTGAGATAATGATGAGGATTAAGTATAGCTATTGGTGTGGATGGCTTTAGAAAGAAAGTGAAGGCTTTTTGAAGTTAAGAGATCAAGGTGCTCTGAGGTTAGGATTATTCTCCTTCTCATTGGATGATAACTGGATAAGGGATTGAGGGAGAATTACTATCAAGGTGATAAAATCCTCAGAGAATGTGAAGGAGGGATCAGAATGTAATAGATGATGGTGTCAGGAGATGACAGTGTCAGGAGGGAGGCATAGTTGAATAACAGGCCTGAGCCTCAAAGGGGAAGGATTAGGTTTGAATAAAGGTAAAAAAAAAAAAAAAAAAAAGCCTGACAACAGCAGCAGAAAGCTAGGAGAATGTCGCTCTGTTTCCTGGTCCCATGGTATATGGAGCATGGGAGGCTGGGCAGATTCCACTCAAGATGGTTGTGGAGGAAACTGTATTTTAAAGGAAATCAAGTTTTAGTTAAGAGAGAGAAGCAGAGCTGATATGGGTTTTCAGGTGCTGGCAAAATTTAGATTGCCCTATAAAGTTGCCTCCCAATGATCTTGACGGTGACAAGAAATGAGGCACTAAGAAGCTGTGATTATTTGCAGCTAGTTCCTATTGGCTTTAATAACAACAACAATGACTTTACTGCTATTAATAATATGGCATTTATTAAGCCCTTACTATACAACTAACACTGTTTTAAGTGTTTTTCATACATTATCATATTTAATCTCTACATCAACCTTGTGAGGCAGATATTATCATCTCACTTTACACATAAGACTACTGAACTTTGTAGTGGGGTTAAGTGGTAATAATTTGCTCAAGGTCACACAGTTCCAGGTCACAAATCCTGGAGCCAGGATTTGCATGTAGGTGTATCTGGCTAAACACCGCTGCTTTTGAAAGGGCTAAAAATGAAGCAAAATTCCAGATGCTAGAGTACAATTGGGTCTTAGCAGAATTGGAAAGTAAAGGTGAATGAGTCCTTGTGATAATTGTGTTTCATATTTCACATTTCTCATGTGAAATTTATTTTGTTTGCTACTGTTAGTGCTCCATGGTAAAATAACTACAATAAAATTCAGCTATATGAATCATTTGGGTTGTGCCAATTTTACATTAGCACCAGAGAAACATGATAAACCAAGATCTCTTTGTGCATCTGCATATAGAATTCCAAGGGCTGGATCTTTGCTGAGACTTCTTACTCCTCAATTCAGAATGATATAATAAACCATGGACTGCCACAAACAAAAGTCTTTAGTGATGGCTACTGTTTTGTTTTTGTTTTTAAATTAGAGGTTAGTTTGATTACCAAATAACTTTTTTTTCTATTTCTAGAGTTACGGGAGGTTGTCTTAGCTCTTGATTTACTTGAAGGTGACATGATAGCTGGGAAGAACTTGGAAGGCTTTCTAAGAAATATTGGGATTAAGTCACTAAAGAAGGCGTAGAGAAAATTCTTCAATCAGATTTTATTTCTGGTAAGCATTTAAATATTACTATCAGTTTTGTTTTGTTTTCTTTTGCATTTGGTAAGAATAGCTACAAAGAAAGTGTATAAGGTCTTTGTTCAAGTAAATTGTGATTCCTTTGTTGAACAAATATATGTAGATATTTTGCTTATGTTACTATAAACATTATATTTGAAAAGGAGCCTTTCTTCTTTTAATTTCCTCTTTTGCAGTTATGAGAATACTTTCAACAAGCAGTTCAAAATGTTGTGGGGAGTGGGATTGTTGGAATCCTTTTTCCTCAGATGTATCTTGATTTAGCGATTGAAGAATAGTTTGGGTGTTCAGGTCCTATGAATAGAAATCCCTAAGTGGCTTTGCCACTGTGGGCAGAGTGAAGTTATTGGACCTTATAATTTCCTTAGTATTTTAGTTCCCTGATAGGTAGAATCGGAACTAGTATATCTACACTCTTGTGGGGTTATTGCAAGGCATAATGGATGAAAATGAGTCCAAAGTTTCTTGTAAATAAAGTGTTCAAGAAACATATAAAGCTGTCTACTGATTTTGATTTTGATATTAATTTTTTTTTAAATTTTATTGGGGAATTGGGGGAGGGGAACAGCGTTGGGGAATCGGGGAAGGGGAACAGACAAGTTGCTGTCTTTATTCTTCAGTCTACTTGTGGAGGACGTTGCTTCACTGGCCCATGTTGGTATTGTCATTGCGTTCTTTCTGGGTGAGGCGGATCGGTCGCAGGCCTCTGGACGGCCCCTCAGGCGGCTCTTGGCAGCTCACGCTGGCTGCCAGCTGCTCACGCTGGCTGCTGGCCACTCACTGTAGCCTATGGCAGCCCACTGCAACAGGGGCTGCAGCATACGCTGTGGCCGGCCATCTTAGCTATAGATGGAGATGTTGTTCACCACCTAAGCTATAGAGGGCAGTGTTACTGGCCCTCATAGGTGGGATCCGAACCGGGGCCCCACTGCTCAGAGCTGGCGTCCCAAGGCAGCTCCTAACCAACGCTCCACTCAGCCGGCCCAGTATTAGCTTTTTAATAGTACCTTGTCCAGGAATTGTTATCTGTCATTTCTTTCTCTTTTCCCTCTAGAAGACAACACGGTAAATGTTAAAACCTATATGACAGGGCCGGCCGAGTGGCGCATTGGTTAAGAGCTGGTTTGGGGATGCCAGCGGCCCCGGTTCGGATTCCACATATGAGGGCTGGTGACACTGCCCTCTCTACAGCTAACAACAGCTCCACCTGGAGCTGGGCTGCTGTGAGTCCCTGGGGATGGAGTAGGCTGCAGCCCCTGCTGCATTGGGCTGCCATAGGCTACAGTGAGTGGCTGGCAGCCAGCGTGAGCTGCCAATAGCCGCGGTGAGGTGAGCGACCATCCAGAGGCCTGCGACCTATCTGCCTCATCCGGGAAGAGCGCAATGACGATACCAACAGTGAAGCAACGTCCTCCGCAACTAGACTGAAGAACAAAAAAAGACAGCAACTTGTCTGTTTCCCTTCCCTGATTCCCCAATGCTGTTCCCCTCCCCCAATTCCCCAATAAAATCTTTTTTTTAAAAAAAGAACCCACTTCCTCATAGACTGCCGTTAAAAAAAACAAAAAACAAAACACCCTGTATGACAGCTTTTCTAGTTGTATTGGTAAGAGCTTTATGGTAAAACTGTTAAAAAACAACAACACAGAACTCATTCAAAGGTCATCTAGTCAAATACTGTATTTGGTGCTTAAATCTTCTATGTAGTATCTGTGCCAAATGGTTGCTTCATTTATATTTGAACACTTCTGGTTATATAAAACATTACTACTTTTTTTTCATTCAATAATTGTGCATTTCTTTTGGTTTATCCAGCAGTCTCTGGTTCATTAATGTTGTTATTTTCTAAATTCTAAATATTTCCGGTATGTTCTGATTTTTCTAAAAATTAGTTTCAGGTGTACAAAACAATGCGATAGTTGTCCTTTTCATCCCTTACAAAGTGACAACCCACACCATGATTTTTTTTTTGATGTAAGAGTTAAGAGAAAACTTTAAATTTCAAAGCAATTTGAATTTTTGCCTATCTTTGTTGTTTGTTTCTATTTTATTGTAGTTTTATTTTATTTTATTGTAGTCAGAGAATGAGGCCTGTAGTAGAGGATTTGATAGCTCCCCACTTCGTTAAAATTGAGTTTCTACAATTTTTATATATTTATTTAAAAATAGAATTAGTTGGTTCAGGGATAGGGTAATAGCGTTTTATTTCACTGTTTGTCTTGGAAATCTTTATGACTTTTTAAAGCAGCCCATTCCATAATTTTGAATGGCTGCAGAAGTAGATGATTCTTCCACATATTTGGTGGAAATTCTGCCTTATAATTCTATTCCCAAACCATATTTAATATTTGGGCTCTTCCTCCTGTCAGTAGCCCTCCAGAAATGTGACGAGAACTCTGTTTTCTTTCCTTCCCGTTAAATCATGTTTTCTCTAGCCTCAAATTCCCCTTCAACTGTTTTTGAAATTTCTTATCAATGAATAATAACTCTATCAGCGTTATTATAGAGCAAAATAATTTATTAAATTATACTTTTACATAAATTAGCTAATTTTTAAAAAACTATCTATTGCTTTTCATGAATCCTGAGAGATGCTTGGAAATCTCATTTTAAAATGTGAAGTTTTCTTTTTAAAATTAAGGGAGGTTTGGGCCGGCCGAGTGGTGCCGTGGTTAAGCTCTGGCTTGGGAAGCCAGCGGCCCCGGTTCAGTCCCACATATGAGGGCCAGTGACTCTGCCCTCAAAAAAAATAAATAAAAGGGCCGGCCGAGTGGTTCAGTTGGTTAAGAGCTCGCTCAAGAGTGCGAGCTGAGCTCTGAGCAATGGTGGTTCGATGCCAGCCCGAGCTGAGTTGCCGTTGAGCTGCCAACAGGTGGCAGGATGGCTCAGCTAAAAAATAAATAAATAAATTAATTAATTAATTAATTAATTAAATAAAATAAAGGGAGGTCAGTCATGAATTTCCTAGTCCAAATGTTTGATGTTATTATACTAAACATAACAGATTATGGTGATTCTCTCAATTGGGTGAAGTTTGCTGACAGGAGTAGGGGTGTTTGGAAGGAATGTAGAAAGGGAAGCCTTGGGGTTTGAGAGCAGTTATGAAGACTGAAGAATACTTTTTACTGAACTGGTGAGGTCATTAACAGAATAAATTGAGAAATTTTGTTCATAGAGGAATAGCCCACCAAAAGCCAGAAATCTAACAAAATAATTTTAAGAATAAAGACAAGAGGCTATAGAAAACTCTCGGAGTGGAGAATGGACTGTTCTTATTTAAATCGCCACATATGGCTAGTGACTGTTGTTTTGGACAGTGCAAATCTAGAAGAGTTCATCAGTTTTATTGTTATCTCCAAAGATTTAGATCAATGGACTGAATTACATGCTGTATGTATATTCTCTATGTCTGTAGCATTGAATAAGACCATCAAGACATTGGGCTGCACGAAAGAAAGTAATCAGCCTGATAAGGATAAATATTCAGATATTCTTAAAAGCACTGACAGAATTTATTTCACTGATGATAGTCTTCGAGAAATACTGGATGATTCTCTTGATGAGGGTGAATTGATTGAGCAGATAACCATCAAATTGTAATAAAATTTCCTTTAAAATTTCATCCAAGGGAACACAGGGTTTCCTTTGAAATATCCCTGTGTTTGTAATATACTTCCACTGCCAAGCTCAAATTGGTGTTTTACATATGTGTATTATCCAGTTGGAGAACACTGCTGCGTATTTTATAAGCATTTAAACTTAATATAGGGCCGGCCGAGTGGCTCAGTTGGTTAAGAGCTCGCTCAAGAGTGCGAGCTGAGCTCTGAGCAACAGCAGTTTGATGCCCAGCCCCAGCTGAGCTGCTGCTGAGCTGCCAACAAGTAGCAAAATGGCTCAGCTAAAAAAAATTAAAATTAAAATTAAAAAAATTTAAAAAATTAATAAAAATAAAAATTAAACTTAATATAATAAGATGCTTACTTACAAATATCCTTTTGATCATTTGACATAATTTTTAAATGTAATGAGTAAATAAACTGAAATTTCATGATTAAAAAAAATTTATCCTTGGGCCGGCTGAGTGGCGCAGTGGTTAAGTGCTGACTTGGGAAGCCAGCGGCCCCACATGAGGACCAGTGACACTGCCCTCAAAAAAAAAAAAAAAAAAAAAAAAAGAAAATTTATCCAAGAGTTTCTTAGCTTTTTTTTTTTTAAGTGAAAGGCTCATTGATATGTACAAGTTATTGTTGAATAATTAAATTAAAACATTTGTCTCTATAACGCACTATATAAGTATTGAGTTGCTGTCTGCCTTATTTACAAAGAATTTACTTGATCCATCTATACTCTTATCTGGGATGAATCCAGATGGATTTTACCCATATTTAGAAAGCCATTCCTGCCTTTAAATTTAGCTTCAGATAAAAAGTAAAATCAGTACCTCCCAGGGACCCATTAGTAATGTCTGAAGACAGTTTTTTATTGTCAGATCTGAGGGAGGAGGGCTGCTGGCATCTAGTGAGTAGAGGCAAGGGATGTTGCTAAACATTCAACAACGTACAGGATAGTGCTTCCACCCCAAATAATTATCCGGCCCCAAATGTTAATCGTACTGCAGTTGAGAGATCCTGTTTTAGAGTTATCTTTTAAAACTGCCCAAACCTACTATTCTGAAAGTACTTCTAAATAGGTTAGTTGTTTCGTTCATTCTGTTTAAAACCAATTTTTAAAATTAAGGTAAATATAGGGCTGGCCAAGTGGCGCGGAGGTTAAGCGCTGGCCTGGGAAGCCAGCGATCCTGGTTCAGGTCCCACATATGAGGGCCAGTGACACTGCCCTCAAAAAATAAAAAAATAAAAAAATAAAATAAAATAAAATTAAGGTAAATATAAAAACTTTATTCTAACTTCTTTTTGTCTCAAGGTAATACTTGGACTAGCTGTGAGTTATTCTAAACTTGTTCAACTGCAATATGGTCCATCTACGCAAATGAACAGGTTTTATTTCTATCATTTGTCCCTCAAATAGATCTATGTACCAATTTGCATTTCTGTTGGAAGTGTGTAGGATGAATGGGTATAATAATAACTTGTCCTGAGGAAAAGCTCCAGGATTAGATGGATACTTGATAGGTAGGTAAGCAGAGATAGGGAAGGAAAATTCAGACTACTGATCAAAGCTTTTATTGAATATATGAGGCTGGGGATTAACCTGCCCTCTTAGGGAGAAAGGAAGCATCTGTGACATTAGAAACTCTGCCACATTTAAGGAGGATGACAAATCTAAGAAGCAGTCTAAGAAGTGAGAGGGACATGAAGAAAGACTAATATTTTGGAAGCCAGATTTTTGAGAAGGGAATAGTCGTCAATGACAAATGTTACTGAGAGATGAAGTATTTAATCTATCTATTGGTTTCCTTTCAAACTGGGTAAGATCAGGGAGCTATTCCTTATCATGCAATCTCTCTCTCTAAATTTGCAGATTTTAGGAAAGAGGCTTCATCTTCAAATCTGAAATTACCAACAGCAGATGGTAAGAACTTTATATCTAGAAGAGACAATATTCGCTATAAAAAGAGTTGTTTTGTAGGATCATTGCCAAGTGCCAATGGATTGCGGGTCCATTCTGCCCACTCCAGCCAGAGTGATATTTTTTTCTAAAATAGTAATATGATTATGTTGCCTCCCCCTATTTATAACTCTTTAAACATTCCCATTGTTGTTAGTATAAAGTTCAAAATCCTATATGCCCCACCTCTCTAGTATAATTTTGCACCATTATTCTTTCTTTCTGTGCTTTAACTACATTGGCTTTCTTTCAATTCCTTAAATACTCTCATCCTCCCACAGAAAGGTTTTTGCGTATCATATTCCCTGAAATATTCTTCCCTGACCCTCTTTGCCTGGTTACCGTTTATTCATGTTTCAGATGAGTGTCAGGTTTCTCAGGGAAGCCTATTACCATCTGCTGGTCTAGGTCCGTTTCCTTTGTTATAGGCTCTGGTTAAACCATGTCTCTTTCATAGCACTTATTTCATATTAGAAATATCCATTCATGTTTTTGATTATTTGATTAATGTCTCCTTCTCCCACTTGCCTGGAAGCATCACTGGGCCAAGGACCATGTCTCTACTTTGTTCACCATTGTTTTCCCAGATCCTAGCAAAATTCTGGCTCTCAGCAGGCTCTTAGTAATAGCTAATATTAATAGTTAATACTTACATTTACTGTGCTAGGCTTGCTCCAAATCTTTTATGTTTTTAACTCATATAATTGTAAATATTTATGAAATGAACAAATCACTGGATTGCTCTCTTATTTCTTTAGCCTCATCTCTCATGCATTTTTACGTATTCTATAGCCATACTGCGTGTTATAATTTAAGTTGGCTCCATTTGCTTTGGGTTACAAGTCTTAGCATATGTTGTTTCTTTTGTACGTATTTCTTGTTGGACAAACTCACATTTCCCCCCCGCTCAAAATCAGCTCAAATTTCACCTCCCATCCCATAAGATTTCCCAGAGTTCATCGCTCATGAAATCTAGATTAGGTGAAGCTTTGCAGTGCTTCCATGATATCTTGTGCATATTTTTCTCATAGTACCAACTATATAATGTATTATAATTTTGTTTACAGACATGACAGGTGTAGTCTGTGACTTCGAGGAATTTACAGGAAGCTCTTTGATGACAGGGCTGAAGTTTTCATTGTTGGTCTTAGTAGATATAAAATAAGTGTTAGTAGAATTAATATAGGTCTAAGATGGTATTATGGCATTTTTTCCAAGTGACCTCCATGAAGGTTTAGATCTGCTGGTGTAATACAGCAATTTTCATACTATGAAAATGTATGTGACAACTCCATGTGGGGTTGAGAGAGAAACTGAGTAGAAAATAGTATTGGTGACATATTAAAATACCCAGTAATGATTATTTTTTATATTTTAAATTGGTCTGGTATCAGCAGGACTCCCCATTTGGTTGTATGGATTGTGCCTTACCCAAAGGTTCAGGATTGAGAGAGTACAAGTGGAGACTGAAATGCAGTCTATATCCCACTGTGTTCGCCAAGCTTTGAACCACAGTGCTAGGTATCAGCTGCCCAGAAGGTATGGCTCTTTGTAATTGATACACAAAGAGGGGATGCCTTTTTCTAATTCACACAAAAGCACAATATGGATTAGCAGTGGCCTGGGGATAAAAAATTCAACCTCAAATTTTAGCCTCTATTTGTTTACCTTATCAGTTGATAAAAATTTTAGACCTACATATGGGGACATAGCTATTATTTAAGAAAGGCTTACAGCTCATTCAATATTTAATGGATGAATGGATTCATAAAACCCACTACATTTTCTTTGCCATGAAATTTTTTGGTTTCAAATGCTGCGTGAGGTAAGTGGGTTATCAGTTATAAATAGGAAATATTTTGCTTTTTTTGTGTAGATATTTTGGTTAGAATGAATTTTTTTGTGAGGGTTTGCCTATAGTGAACTTTTGACAAATTATTTTGAATTTTTTTCAAACAGTAATATCCTGTATAGATTTACTTCGTAGGGATTAAAGAAGCTGCTCATATCTTGTCACCTGCTGATAATGACAAAATTGGTACACCTAACTTGGAGCATGCCCTTAGAAGCTGGAATGTTAATTTAATTGAGGAGGACTTCAATGAAGCCCTCAAATGTGACATCAATGATGAGCATTTTTTTGGCTTGAGATTCTTTTCATTTTTCCCTATATATGTGAAACAGTCTTAGAGTGTATATATGAGTATATATTATCCCATTTCATGGGTTGCCTTTTCATTTTGTTTTCTCTTTTGCTGTGCATAAGCTTTTAAGTTTGATGTAGTCCCACTTGATGATTTTTGCTTTTGTTGCTTGTGCTTTTGGTGCCATATTCAAAACAATCATTGCCAAGATCAATGTCAAGAAGCTTCTTCTCTATGTTTTCTTCTAGTCATTTTATGGGTCAAATCTTATGTTTGAGTCTTTAATTCATTTCAAGTTAATTGTGAGTGGTATAAGTTAGGGGTTCAATTTAATTTTTCTGCATGTGGTTACCCAGTTTCCCTAGCACCATTTATTAAAGAGACTTCTGTCCCTATTGAGTGTTCTTCGCTTTATCTTAAGTATTGTTTGACCATATATGTGGGGGTTTATTTCTGGGCTCTTTCTTTTCTTCCATTGATCTATGTGTCTGCTTTTATGCCAGTGCTGTACTGTTTTAATTACTATAGCTTTATAGTATAGTTTGAAATCAGGAAGTGTCATGCCTCTTTGTTATTTTTTTTCTCAAGATTGCTTTGGTTATTCAGTGTCTTCTGTGGTTCCATACACATTTTAAGATTTTTTTAATATTTCTTTGTAAAATGCCGTAGAAAGTTTGATAGGAATTGCATTGGATCTATAGATGTTTTGGTTAATATGGACATTGTGACAATATTAATTCTTTTGATCTATGAGCACAGGATATCGTTCCATTTGTTTGTGTCTTGTTCAATTTCTTTCATCAAAGTCCTGTAGTTTTCATTGTACACATCCTTCACTTTCTTGGTTTCACATTATTTTTCCTGCCTTTTTCCCTTCCTTTCATTGCTTTGCAGTTTTAACATATAATGCTTGAGGCTTCTAAGGCTTCTTGAATTTGTGACTAAATGTCTTCAGTTTGAGAAAGTTCTTAACCATTATTTAAGTATTTTCTGCCCCTGTCTCTATTCTCTCCTTCTGGGACTCCAGTTACATGAACGTTGTATTTTTCTCACCGTATCTTCTATGTTCCTCATTTCCTCTTCTGTATTTTCCATCCTTTCACTTGTTCATGTTCATATTGTTTTTCTCTGACCAATTTTCCAGTCCACCAATTCTCTTGCTGTGATTATTCTGATAAATCCATTCACTGAATACTTAATTATGGTTAATACATTTTTCAGATCTAGATTATTTTTATTTTTTTTATTTTTTATTTTTTTAAGATTTTATTAGGGAATTGGGGAAGGGGAACAGCATTGGGAAAGGGGAACAGACAAGTTGCTGTCCTTTTGTTCTTCAGTCTAGTTGCGGAGGATGTTGCTTCGCTGGCCCATGTTGGTATCGTCATTGCGCTCTTCCCGGATGAGGCAGATCAGTCGCCGGCCTCTGGATGATCGCTCACGGCGGCTATTGGCAGCTCACGCTGGCTGCCGGCCACTCACTGTAGCCTATGGCAGCCCACTGCAGCAGGGGCTGCAGCCCACACCATCACAGGGGCTCGCACAGCCCAGCTCCAGGTGGAGCTGTTGTTAGCTGTAGAGGGCAGTGTCACTGGCCCTCATGTGGGATCCGAACCGGGGCCGCTGGCCTCCCAAAACCAGCGCTTAACCAATGCGCTACTCGGCCAACCCTATTTTGCTTTTTTTTTAATGGTTTTTACTTCCCTGCTGAAATTCTCAATCTTACTATTTATCTCTTTGAACGTAGCAAAGTCTGATTTTATTTATTTTATTTTGAAGTCTGATTCTAATACTTTTTCCCAATTATCTGGAAACCCTGTGTGTCTGTTTCTAGTTTCTTCCTGGCACTTGGGGCACTAATAATCCATCAAATTTCAGGGATTGGGATAATTCAGAGGTGAATTGCAGTTCCTGTAATGCCTGTTTACTTTTGGTTAACCTTATTCCAACCCCAACTAAGAGAGATTTACCACAGCTCTCTCCTCTTGATGGATTCTGGATCCTAATCCTTGTCCCTTTAGCCATGCAAGGATTTCAAAAATGCTGCATGTCCTCTTAGACTCCCAGCAGCATCTTAGGGAATTGGTAAGTGCACCCAGTTGAAAAGTAGCCTCGTGTGTTCTGGCTCTCTGACTTACTCTAGGTCGTAGCCATGTTAGCTCTTTGATGCAGTGAATCTTATGTGGGGTTTTTTTGGCCAGCTTTATATAACTTACCTTCAATGAGAAGGATGATTCAAATTACCTGCGTTCCTGATGAGTATTTGTCTAGTGGTTCTACTAATTGGAGAGAGATTTATTAAAATTTTCTGTATATTCTCCAGTTTTTGTCCTTGTAGTTCTGTCAATTATTTCTTTATTTCTTTTTCAATAGATTTTTAAAAATTGAGGTATAACTTACACTGAGATTCAATTCTTATATGTACAACTTAATACATACACAAGAATGTTCATAACAATTTTCATAATGGTTACTTACAATAATCCAAACCTGGCACAACTCAAATTTCATCCATGAACAGTAGAATGGATATTTTGTGATAGTCATATAGTGATAAATGATGTGATAAATAATGAACTACTACAATCAGAAGATTACAAATGAAACTCAGAAATAAAGTTGAGTAAAAGCAGCCAGACACACAAAGAACACACAGTATGATTTTGTTCTTATGATGGGAAATAACCGGCAGAATTAATCTAGGCTGATAGAGATCAGAATAGAAAATGAAATAGATAAGTTGCAACTCTGAGAAAATATTCACAATTCCATAAGAATAAATTCCAACCAATCCATAAGAATACAAACAGCCCAAAAGAAAAATGAGCAAGAGAGTCAAACAGCTATTTCATAGAAGGGGAGACACATGTGGCTAATTATCAGATAAGGAGGCATTTGACATTATTCTTGATGATTTTAGGAATGTATATATAGGTACAATAAGATCACATTCTAAAAGACAGCAAAGGAATGGTGAACACCGGACTTGCATGATAAAGGGATGGAGAAGGCAGAGGGATAGGTTTGTAAGGGGAACCCTCTGGGTAGATGCTGATTATTTCAAAGTCCTAGTTTTTGTTTTCGGTGTAAGTTTGTCGGTATTTATTATAAAATTGTTTGAATTAACCAAGCAAATAAAAGTGGGCCATGTGTGAACCAGTAATGTTTCAGGAACCAAGGATAATATTTCTTCTAATTCTGTGCATGTAATTTCTAATAAAAAGTTAAATCTGTTCTAGTGTTCTAATTTTCCTTTTTTTCAGGGATATCATTTGTATACAAATCAGAGCTTCTTTGTATCTTAATCTATCACTTTTATTCTGAACTTTTTTTTTTTTTTTTTGCATAGGTTTTCTCTTCCTCCTATTCTCCCCTTCCTCCTTTTTCTTCTGGTTTTCATTTCTGCTCTGTGTGTTCATTACTACAGATTAGTCATATCCATTCTACCTTGAGTACTTTTACTTAAGTCTTTATTTTTGAGGTGACTTTGTGTTTCTCCGCAATCTGTTTCCTGAGTTCAGTCAGCTCTCATTTCAAATCTTCCTTTGTCCATTTCTACTCTGATTTGTTGTTGGAAGAGTTCAAGGTATTGGGTGGCGTATACAGTTTTAGAGTGCTCTCTTCAGTTTTTACAGTGAAGTACGTTTACTTGAATAAATGGAACCTTTTGGGGGGATGAGTCTTCTTACATTTTAATGCCATTTTAGTAGGGAATTCATCTTTAACTGCTTCCTTCTTTTCCTTCACCACCGAACCCCATGCAATGCTGTTGCCCATCCAGGTGCCACCTTTGGTCCTATGGATTTCCAAGCTTTTTTCTTTTAGTTTTCCAGAGGTTATGGCTCTGATCCATCAGATCTCTGACCTGTTCTTCCACTCCAAGTGGGACTCTCTTCTTATGGGTAAACTCTAGTTGATATTATCTGTGTTCTGCTTTAAAAGGACCCTGCCTCATTCTTTCTTCTGTGAAATTGTCACCTGATTTTCCACTTTGGTGTAGGCTCTGGAACCAACTGTGTTGGTCCTAGATTTTTATTTCTTGACTCACATGTAAATTAAAGTTTGCCATATTCTGCCTCTTAGTTAAGCTGTAGGCATAGGATATGAGTTGTTTTATTCGCTTTATGTGTTATTTTGTACAGGTTTTTAGAGGCCATGTGGAGAGAGTAAATTTAAGTGGCTACTATTATCCTAAACAGTGTTTCTTAACCTTTTTTCTGTTTATTGTAATTTCCTTAAAGAGCCTTTTTAGATAGTTTTTTGTTACGTATCATCACTACACACATACATACATACAAACACACACCATGAACATTTAATACCACAGATATACTATGTATCTGTTTATGTATCGTGTCCACAAACCATTCTAATATCTAAGATTTTTTTTCTCCTCCTCTAAGATCCAATTTCCCTCTTTGAGAGCATTATCACCCTCAATGAAAATGCATGTCATAAACATTTAATAAAATAAACTTTTATTTTTTTATTATACTGCTGAATTCTATTTGCTATTTATTTTACTTAGACTTTTACACATTTGTAATTAACATTGAAACGATTAAAGGATTTTATTCAGGGGGAATGATCAGATTTTTTTTTAAGGACCTCCCTTGTCACATTGTGGAATATAAATGGAGAGAAAGAGAGAAAGAGAGAGGCTGATCACATAGATTTTTAAAGATCCTATTTTAATAGCATAGACATTAATTAACATCGTGATAAATTCAAGAAGTATTTGGATATAATTGAAAAGAAATTGATAATCACATATACACAGAAAGTTGGGAAGAAGGAATAGTATAGACTGACTACCAAGCTCCTAACCCTTATTATAATTTAACTGTTAGTTTCAGCTATATAAATTAATTTTGATTTCATGTGGACATATCTTCCCATTTCTCTTGGGTACATTACTAGGAGTAGAATTGCTCAATCATATGGTAACTTTTTCTAACTGCTTGAAGAATTGTCTATTTTCCATCAGTGGCTGCTCCATTTTACATTCCCATCTGGAGTGTATGAGGTTTCCAGTTTCTACACATTCTTGGCAACACTTATCTTTTTTTATAGACATTCTAAAAGGGGTGAAGTGGTATATCATTGCAGTTATTATTCACATTTCCCTGATGGCTAATGATATTGAGTATGTTATCGTATGCTTACTGGCTATATGTGTTTCTTCTTTGGAGAAATGTCTATTAAGATCCTTTTCCCATTTTTTTTTTTTAAACAGGTTTGTGTTTTATTTTTATTTATTTTTTATTTTTATTTTTTTAGAGGGCAGTGTCACTGGCCCTTATATGTGGGATACGAACCCGGGCTGCTGGCCTCCCAAGCCAGCTCTTAACCACCGCGCCACTCGGCCGGCCCCCTTTTCCCATTTTAAAATTGGGTTACTTGTCTTTGTATGATTGAGATGTAATAGTTCTTTATGTATTAAAGATATAAAACTCTGATTAGACATATGGCTTGCAAAATTTTTCTCCCATTCTGTGTATTGTCTTTTCACTTTCTCTGTGGTGTCCTGTGAAGCACCAAAGTTTTTCATTTTGATCATGTCCAGTTTCTATGCTTTCTTTTGTTACTTGTGCTTTATTAAGAAAATATTGCCTACTGGTTAATCTAAGAAGCCATTACTATTACCTAGTCCAAGGCCACCAGGATTTACATCTATATTTTCTTCTAAGAGTTTTATAGTTTTAGCTCTTATATTTAGGTCTTTCATCCATCTTGAGTTAATTTTTGTAGGTGTGCCTGAACTTCATTCTTCTTCATGAAAAATCAATTGGCCTTAAATGTCACTGTTTATTTTGGGATTCTTAATTCTATTCCATTGATTTATGTTCTTATGCCAATATGTGGACCTGTTTCTGGACTATTTTGTTTCATTGATCTGTTTGTCTTCCTTGACACCAATACTGTACTATCTTGATTAATGTAACTTTATAATAGTCTTGAAATCAGATAATGTTAGTTCCTAACTGTTCTTTTTGAAAATTGTTTTTGCTATTCTAGATCATTTGCATTCTTATATAAGTTTTAGAATGAGCTTGTCAATTTTCTTTAAAAATCCTGATTGAGGTTTGATACGGTGTTGGATCTATAAATCATTTTAGAGAAAATTGATGAATTTTAACATCATATATAACTCTATTTATTTAGGTCTCTAATTTCTATCAGTCATGTGTTACAATTTTCAGTATAGAGGACTTGTGCCTTTTTTGTTAACTTTAGTCCCAGATATTTGATTTTTTTTTTGCTATTGTAAATCATGTTTTTTATAAAAATTCAGTGTCCAATTTTTTGTTGCTACTATATAGAAATGCAGTTGTTTTGTGTATTGACCTTTTAGCCTTTATTCTTGCTAAATTTACTTATTAATTTTAGTAGAGCTTTTATATTTTAGTTTTCTGTGTATATAATCATCTTATCTATGAATAATGGCAACTTTTCTTTTTATTTTGCAATCTTGATGCCTTTAATTTTTGTGTGTCTGTGCCTGATTACACTGGCTCTAACCTTCAGTTAGATGCTGAATAGAAGTGGTGGGAGCCTCCATCTGTATTATTTCTGATCTTAGAGGAAAACCATTTGGTATTTTTTTATTTTTTTGAGGGCAGTTTCACTCGCCCTCATAAGTGGGACCCGAACCGGGGCCGCTGGCTTCCCAAGCCAGCGCTTAACCGCCGCGCCACTCGGCCGGCCCCAGTATTTCTATTTACTATTCATTATTCACTATTAAGCAGGAGGTTACTATAGAATTTTCATACACTGTTTTCAGGTTGAGTGAATTCCCTTCTATTCCTAATTTTCTGTGACTTTTTAAAAAAAATTATGATTGAATAATGAATTTTGACAAATTTCTTTCATTTGTTGAAATGATCATATATATAGTTATTCTTTGGTTATTCTGTTACTGTGTAGTTATTTATACCATTAAGTCAGCTTTTATTTTGGATCTATTCTGCACATCGCATATATCACAAGATGATTGTCATTTTTTTTTGTTTTTATAGCTCTGGCTTTATAATATCGAATGGTCTTTTTTGCAAGAATATCTAAATTCTGTCTTTTTCTTTTTAAGATGAAGTGATAAATTTTAAGGATTCCATTGGAGAAATAACCAACACTGATGAATTTACTGAGTGCCAAAGTAAGTATGCAATTTGAAATGAATGTGAACAGCAGAAACTTCATGTTTCAGGGTATATCTTTAGGTACCAAGCCCCCTTTTCTATTTTCTCATTTAAATGTAGTAGATGTATAAAGGTAACTTTGGGTAGAGGAACCTGGAGCCCTCCAGGCAGGTTATTAAGTTTGTGGCCATATTCAACCTGGAGAACCATCTAAAGACTAGCTAATTGGAACTCCTATAACTGAGGATATAAAGAAGGAGCCATGTTGAGACCAGTAGGAGGGGTGGAGATGCAAAATGGTCTGGTCCCAGTCCCCCAGGTGGCAGTTGAGAATCAGGAGGGATATCTCAGCTGCAGAGGTTTCCCTGGGAGCAAGGAGTCTCAGCCCTACATAGGGCTCTCCAGCCCATGGCTCCAGTGCCAGGAAGAGGAGTGCCTATGGCAGCTGGCTGTGAAAATCAGCAGGGATTCTGTCTTAGTGATGGAGAACTGCTAGAAACCCAGGTTGGTTCAATACCTGCAAATCAATTAATGTGATACATCACATAAACAAAATGACGGGTAAAAATCATATGATCATATCAATAGATTCAGAAAAAGCATTTGACAAAATCTAGCATCAATTTATGATAAAAACTCAGCAAACTGGGAATAGAAGGACCATACCTCACCATAATGACCCAGCAATTCCTCTTCTGGTTATTTATCCAAAGAAATTCAAAACACTAATTTAAAAAGATATGTACATCCCTATGTTCACTGGAACATTATTTACAATAACCAAAATATGAAAGCAACCTAAGTACCCATCAATAGATGATTGAATAAAGAAGATGTGGTACATATATACAATGGAATATTACTTGGCCATTAAAAGGAATGAAATCTTACCATTTGCAACAACATGGATTGACCTACAGGGTATAATGCTAAGTGAAATAAGTCAGACAGAGAAAGACAAATACCATATGATTTCACTTATGTATGGAATCTAAAGAATAAAATAAATGAACAAACAAAACTGAAACAGAACTCATAGATGCAGAAGAAACTGATGGTTGCCAGCTGGGATGGAGGTTGAAGGGGTTGGGTGTAAAGCATGAAGGAATTAAGAAGTACAAATTGATAGTTACAAAATAGTCATGGGGATGTAAAGTACAGCATAGGGAATCTAGTCAATAATATTGTAATGACTATGTATGGTGCCAGGTGCATACTAGATTTATCAGGAGGGGATTATTTTGTAAATTATATAAGTGTCTAACCACTATGCTATACACCTGAAACTAATATAAAATGATATTGAATATCAACTGTAATTGAAAAAAATTAGAAAATAAAGGTAAAGAATTTTGTTTACATATTTGTTTTATTATTTCTAGAAGATATTAGGTAACTTTAGAAGCAAATTATTTTATGGTCTATATTGCTGAACTTGGATATTTGGTATTGCTTTAGTATATTCTTTAGCTCTTTTCTCTATGACCTAAATGATATGTTTTCTTACAGCTAATGAAAAAATATGTAAGAATATGTTGTTGAATTATGCTCCAAAAGGTGAATGAGATGACAATTGATAAGGCAGATTGAGTCTTTTGTGTTTTGCTTTTGTTTTTTTTGCCATTAAATATTGCTTCCTGCCATTCTCATAGGTAGATCCATAACTTATTTATATATTTTTTTGTTTTGTTTTTTTGTTTTTAAGGGCAGTGTCAGTGGCTTTCATATGTGGGGCCCGAACCGAGGCTGCTGGCTTCCCAAGCCAGCGTTTAACCACCATGCCACTCAGCCGGTCCCATAACTTATTTTAATACATCTATATGTTCATATTGATTGAAGAATCTATGTTTTATTTTTAAAAGATTCTAGTTATTTAGGTTTACCTCAGTTTTGTCTGTGGAAATAATAAAACTTAGGCCTAAATGTAAAAATTTAAGCGAGTATATCTTGAAATACAGTGACCAAACTGAGCCCTACTTAGTTGTGTAAATATTTTTATTAAAAACCGTTTTAAGGGCCGGCCGAGTGGCGCGATGGGTAAGCGCTGGCTTGGGAAGCCAGCGGCCCCGGTTCGGTTCCACATATGAGGGCCAGTGACACTGCCCTCAAAAAAACAAACACAAAGAAAAACCTGTTTTACAGGGAGGGGGGTTGTTACTTTGAGGGGTAAAAAGTGTAATTATTACACTGCGTTGTACACCTGAAACTAATTTTTTAAAAAAATGATCATGTCACAATAAAAGAATTAAAAAAAAAAGCCGTTTTATTTGCTGTTTTGCTGCTAAAATTAATCTGAGTGGTTTCTCTACACTCTTTCAACATATTGTTATGTAAGCTTATCTTTAATATTGTATATAAATGAATAGATGAGCTTTAGCCCATTCACAGCTTTCTTTAAACACTTTTTTATGAAGAAATGAATAACCATGATACATAGGAATTAATATTATATTTTGACTTTTATTTCAATTTCCTCATGTCTTTCTCTTTTGTAGGGTTTCAAGTTGATGTTCATGACCTTGACACTATTCTTAGAAACATGGCAATGAAACTCACAGCTGAGGAACGTAATGATCTAACCCCAAATCTACCAACTGATGGTGAGTGCCTTAGATATCATTATGCCCTCCTGAGAGGTTTGGATTTGAGGTTGTTATTTATTTATTTATTATTTAAAGATTTTTTTTAAAATTGAGGAATTGGGGGAGGAAAACAGCGTTGGGGAACTGGGGAAGGGGAACAGACAAGATGCCGTCCTTTTGTTCTTCAGTCTAGATGTGGAGGACGTTGCCTCACTGGCCCATGTTGGTATCGTCATTGCGCTCTTTTCGGGTGAGGCAGATCAGTTGCTGGCCTCTGGACAGCCACTCACAGCAGCTCTTGGCAGCTCACACCGGCTGCCAGCTGCTCACGCTGGCTGCCGGCCACTCACTGTAGCCTATGGCAGCCCACTGCAGCCGGGGCTGCAGCTATGCCGTCCCCAGGACTCACAGCAGCCCAGCTCCAGGTGGAGCTGTTGTTCACCATCTTAGCTGTAGAGGGCAGTGTTACTGGCCCTCATATGTGGGATACGAACTGGGGCCGCTGGTGTCCAAGCCAGCTCTTAACCAATGGGCCACTCGGCTGGCCCGAGGCTGTTATTTTTTTATAGTATTTGTTTGACTTAAATAAGAATGATTTTTTTTTTCATATTAGTCTAAAGTTGGTACTTTTTTACCATTCATTTATTTATTCATTTACCAAATAATTTTAGTAAAGCTTTATGTTAATTTTCCAGAGATCTGAATTGTACCATAAAGTGTGGAAAGGTGTTTAAAAACAGGTTGTTGAAGGATGTGAGGTATAAGGATAGTGAGTAAGAAGCCCTATGAGAAGGCACATGAAATACCCTCAAGCATTACATTTATATCAATAATACCTTATTTTGCTTCTTGTGTCACATCTGTGTTTCTCCTGGCAATGACCTTTATCTTAAAAGGAAGTTCTCTACCGGTTGCATTTTTCAAACTTTCTCTGGAAAAAAAAAAATTGTATGAACAGAAATAAAGGAAAGACAGGAGAGAAAGAGGGAAGTTTGGTCTAAAATGTGACCAGAAACAGAGAAAACAATATGAGAGTAAGTGTTTAGGAAACAAAACAAAACAAAATGAAAAAAGGAGTTTTGGAAACAAATCCCATCTCTCTTGCTTTGTGGAGATTATTGATTAGTGCCTTCCAGTTCCAGTTGCTTAGTTCCTACCCCACATAACATTTTCCTGGGCAGTATGTTTAAGGTTTGAGGAAACAAGTTTTCATTTTATCTCTGCTTTAAATTCTTTAAATTCTAACTCTGTTTGTAAAGAGTTGGGAAATCTATTGTAGTTTTGTTCTTTGCTTGGAAATATTAGCAGTTATACTAGATTATGAAGTCATTCTCTCTTATCCGTGTATATTACTGTAACAGTAACACCTGTTACTGTCTGAAGAGATACCTGCACCCCCATGTTCATGACCCCCCGTCATGTTCATTACCCCATGTTGGAGGGTGGGGAGGGTGGGATGTAAATGGGTGAAAGTGGTCAAAGGATACAGACTTCCAGTTGAAGATGAATAAGTTCTGGTGATGTAATGTACCACATAGTGACTATAGTTAACGGTACTGTATTGTATTTTTGGAAGAGTAAATCTTCAACGTTCTCACCAAACACACACACACACATACAGACACACACTAACTATGTCAGATGATGGATGTGTTAACTAACCTATAGTGTAATCATTTGGCAGTGTATACATATATCAAATCACTATACTGTACACCTTACACGTACATAATGTTATATGTCAATAGACCTGGGAGGAAAAAACAATGATAACACCTGATAATTGAAAATAATAGTGTATGTATATGAAGTTTTTAGTATTTTAGAATTATTTCATTTTTCTCCCTTTCCTTTCATGTTTCCAGGAAGAAAGGTTAATGTAAATAACCTGGAGACTGTTTTAAAAGCCATGAAAGTCAAGCTTACAGAAAAGGAACTTGATCTAATAAAGGATCCTCTGAGAGGTGAGCATTATGGAAAACCCTGTTATTTTAAACAGAGATTGAACTTGCAGATTTAAGGATGACTGTTTCAAAGGTTTAAATTATTTGTTGCCCAAAAGACATTTGACTAGCTTTCAGTAGAACTCAGGGGGGATAATGGCTCTTTGTTTTTGTTCCTTTAAAACCTGTTCTCTATTTCTTTACATATCTTGGGGTGGGAATGGGGTGCTAGTGAGAAGGGAAGGGATTATTGTTGTCTGGTTTTACAAAATTAGCATCTGCAACATGCTTTTCTCATTGACATCAATCTAGGGTACAACCCAATTCAGCCATTCTTCATTCTTCTGTTCACAGATATTAAGATGCTTCCTTTTTTGGTCACTGTAATAGTAAAGTTACAGAATAATATAATATGTATAGCATTATTAATTTTTTAAAAAGAGGTATATTTTTATAAACATAAGAAAAGTCTGGATGGATATTACAAAAGTGTTAGTAATGGTGAGGTGTGGTAATGACAGTGAGGAGAAATAAAAGGAGGGACTATTTACTTTTTCTTTATATTCTTATATATTTTTAAAATTTGTTATACAAAGTATGCTTTAAAATCTAATTTTTTTAAAACTCTATTTTGTTTTTAGTTTAAGGTGGGTACAAATGATGTGTTAACTGAGAAGACTTTGGCTTGGTTCTTATCTACCATTTAGGTTTAGGGAATCACTAAACTGACCACTTAAATAATTAGTTCCTATCTAACATTCCTCACTGCTTTACTCTAATATCTATCTTTCCATTGCATCAACACTTGGCAACATAAATAAATAACAAGCCTTACAAAGATTGAGAAAAGACGCATAATTTCAGGAAGGAAGTGAAAGTAAAGTTTAGAGATTACTCAGATCGCAAAAAGCCACTTACAAATGTGGATCTGGCAATTAGACCATGTAGTAATTGAAGAAGAAAAATTCTACGTGAATAATAACATGATAGGCCATTCAAAAATAGAATGATTTGGATTTCAAAGGATTTAAAGGAACCCTTGGGAAAAAGTCAATCATTTTTACAAAAGCTGTTTTTTATATGTCTTGTTTCAAAGTTCAAAAGGATGTTGTAGTGTGCAATAATCTAATTTTCTCAAAAAGCCACATCCCAACACACTTAAAAGTCAGCATTGATTTATTGCTTGTTCTAAGAATTGTGGAATGGTAATAATTGTAACCTGAATTTTCTCAAATATTAGATAAACATTTTCATAATTTGAATTTCTATTCTTTAATAAAACCTTTTAAATCATTTTTATTCATTATTTACTATTAAGTCTTAGTTCTAATTTTAAGTGGATTTATTTTCCCTGGTCATCTTCTAGTAACAATAAATCTTAGAAAAGAAAGACCTCCCATCCTATGTATCTTTTTTGAGTCAATGATAATAATATTACCCTCTAATTAAACTTTGTATTACAGCCCATGAGAAAGTTGATCTGAAAAAACTGATGGATAAAATAAAAGATGTTAGAGGTGAGGAAAAAGTTATCAAATACATATAATACATATAATTCTGATATTTTACACATACTTTATATTTTTTCTGTTACTTTTTATTCCTTTTTAAAATTATGCTTTAAAAAAATGATTGTAGGGCCGGCCGAGTGGCGTGGTGTTTAAGCGCTGGCTTGGGAAGCCAGCGGCCCCGGTTCGGGTCCCACATATGAGGGCCAGTGACACTGCCCTCAAAAAAAAAAAAAAAAAGATTGTAGTTTGATTTCCTAGACTTTGATTTTGTTTTATCAATGTTTTAACAACAAAACATGGTGCCACCTTTTGTTGTTAATCTAAAATATTTACTAAACATGCATGTTAGTACAATAAAAAAAACACTAAAGTTTTATTATCTGATGGCAATCTCCCACAATAGAAAATTATGAAAATCCATTACCATGTATTGTGCTATTATATTTTTGTCTCTATTATTACTAAGGTTAAAGAAATAAACACTTTAATTTTTTACCATAACTATAGTCAAACAGGACTCATTTGACTTCCTTATTCATTGAGTAGATGGGCTTAAAATTAAACAGTAGTATATTTCATTATTAATTAGAATAATTAGTTCTTTAAAATCTCACATGTTACTGTTTCTCTCCTTTTGAAGGAGAGGAAGTTGATGTCAATGATGTGGAAACGGTTCTAGAAAACATGGGGATAGAGCTCACAGATAAAGAACTCTCAAAACTGTTGAATAATCTGCCAGTTGATAGTGAGTATTTCAAATAAAAATATAGTTGCCCAGGGAAACGTATTGTTAAATTGTGAAAACTTCCAAAATTATCTCTATCTTACTTTTGTCAAAAATAATGTTATGATCCATGTTACATAATTCTAAATGATCCTATTATATCTTAAAATATTATCTGTGCCATTTAATTTTTAGTTTGAGAATCAACAATTATGTCATCATGACTCCTATCATCAGGGATCGATTGTATCTTTTATTACTTTTGATTCTATCAAGAGATCTAAAATTTAAGCCAGAATAAATGAGAAAAATAAAGAGAAGGGAGGGAACTAATACAGGAAATGAAAATATCGCAAAAGAAAAGGAAAAGATACATTTCAGCATGGAAGAGTGCCAGTATATCCATTCTGTATAATGTCAGTAAATCGGGAAGTTTCTAAGGCAATTTACAAATTATGTTGTACTGAAATTATTGATTTTTTACTATCTATGAAACTGGACAGTGCTCTTCTGTGATCTGAATAATGCTTTCTCTTACAGATGGAAAGGTCTATCTAAAAAGGTTGCTGGATGTTATAAAGTCTTTTAAAAGTAAGTGGGAAACTTAATAAAATGTAAATCCATCTGAGATCATCATGTTTGGCATTTATACTATTTTCTTTGTGATTAAATTATAAACTCTACCACCTAACATTTATATTACATACTTTTGTTTTTTTTTATAGATCAACCTGTTCTTTAAGAGTTCATTTCTTATGGTGTAACTTGGAAAGGATTCCCATGCTCTCTTGGGATTTTCCAAATTTTGACAGGGGAAGAAATTATCAGAGCCTCAGGTTGCATAGCAAAAGTGAAGTGAAAATTAACACATCTTCAGCTAATACAGTCAGCAGCAGAGACTACTAACCTGATAGTCAGATTTAAAAAAAAAAGAAAACTAGACAGGCTCCAAGGAAGTGAAGAGACATGTTAGAGGGATGGAAAGGAAGCAGGCCAAGCAGAGGATCATGTTTAAACAAGGTTCCCACTCTTCCGTCATTACTACCACCTTCCAAATCCACACACCATGGGTATTACTATTAATATTTTTATTTAAATTGATTTACTTTTTGACTTAATTAAAAAATAATAATAATGGTAATGGAAAATCAGCATCCCTAAACATAACTAGAAGTTTGCTGTAAAAATAAACACAATGAAAATAAGACATTAGTTAGAAACATTGGAATTATTGTCACCTTGCTAGAATTCTCTGAGAAGTTATTCAGTCACCTTTAAGTTTTTATACTAGGAATGCTTATTATGATGATGAAGATTAAAACAACAAGCTCTAATTCTAACTCCATTATTGACTCTTTCTACTCTTGTAAAGGCTGTGGTCTTTTGGATGAAAATTATAACCATAATCAGCATGAATTGAGAGTTTACCCTACTTTTTAGGGACATTAATTTTTGCTTATATATCTCTCTTTTCATAAGGAGGGAAGATTGATTCCAATAAAGTGGATACAGTTTTGAAAAACATGGGCATGAATCTCATGGAAAAGGAGCTTAAAGATCTAACACAAAATTTGCCGGTTGATGGTGAGCATTTTAGATATCACTGAACCTTACAGAAAAACCAACTGAAAAAACCCATATGACAATCTTTCCCTTTTAAGGAGGAATTTCAGTTTGTTCAGATTTGGTGTAATACTGGATAGGTTTAATTTTATTTATTTCATTTTATTTTATGTTTATTATTTATTTTCTACTATTTTTTTTCCTTACACTTACTATTACTGGTTTGTTTGAATTGTCATTCATTGTATTTGTTTTCTTCCTAAATTAATTTGGAAGCCCCGTAGGAGTCACATTCCATTAGTTCTTACATTCCTTTTCCTCTTATTCAATGTCATACTACATATGACAACTATTACTGGCAACAAAACACTGCTTTACTTTCCATCAAGATACCCTTTCCCATCAGATATTTCATTTCACCTTTATAACACACACACATGCACACACGCACGCACGCACGCACACACACACACACAATCCCAATAGGCTGAAACTTTTAGAATACTCTGGTCCCTCCATCACTCCCCTCACTTCCACGATGAGATCTTTGGAATATCTTTACTTTCCCAACTATACATCCCCAACTCTCACAATACACTGCCAGGATTTACTGAGGTAATTTAGTACTTACTAGAATTTCTCTTAAATATTCTCCCTTCTGTTTTAGATTCTTTATTTAGCACTTAATATTACACATACATGGCAGATTATTTTGTAACTTATAGAAAGGCAAGAAACTTCTGTTCTGGCATCTCTGTACTTTCACCACCTCAAGAGCATGAATGTTTCAGCCCATTTATTTGCTCCTTCTTGGCCTTTTAGGGGCTAAAGAAATCAGAATGCCCTGATGCTGGCAAGCAGTCTTCTTGTCATGGTTCTGATTAACTTATTCCTTGTGTTACAGTTAATGGTAAGGTTGATCTGGAAAAGGTGATGAATGAAGTGAAATCTTTTTCAGGTGAGTAAGATATTATAAAACACTTTTCAACAAATTCTAATCCTATGTTATATTTTGCATAGTGTTTTTCTAATATTATATCATAAATTTATTAATGCTGATATTTTATGTATTTATAATGAAATATTTACATCCAACTTTTCTTCTGCCTTTGACTTTGAATTAGCTAGCACTCATCCATAAAAATAAGTGGTGATATTTAAGCAATGAATTACAGTTTCTATAGTTTCTGGTAGTATTATGATGACCTTAACCAGTGTTTAAATCAGAGGTCACAATTTGGTTACCCATGAGTTGAATCCAAACTGCAGTCAATTTTTGTTAAGATCTGGCAGCAATGGCCATGCTTGTCCTCATAACAATAGCTGGTATGTTTTCTCTTTGAACAAAGCTTGTGCTGTCCACTTCACCACAGCCACTTTCACTCATTTATTCTACCTCCAGGCTCCAGCAAGCTTTTCAGTTAATAGCTGCTGGTTTAATTAGCAAAAATCTAGGTAGGCACAGAATATAGGAAGATGAATATTTTCAGAAAATTAAATTGATAAGGTTTCTTTCAGTAATAGTCACAATTCAGCATTAAAAAGAAAAAAGACTGGGTGCCTTATGTAAAACCACTGGCCAATTATGTAATCTGATTTTCAGATTACAGGTGTCTTGCCACCACACTTATGAGACCACTCTCTCTTTATGAAAAATCAAGGAATAAATTCTGTCTCACTATCCTGAAACACTATTGGAATATATGAGAATATGAAAGCAAGGATGGCATTATATAAGCCAGCTTTTTCAGATTATTTCAGATCATTAGAAGGTCCAAGAATTGCCATGTTTCAACAACCCTTTTTTCTTCAAAGGAAACAAAGTTAATACCAGTAAACTTAGAAGTGTTTTGGGGAGGCTGGCCAAGTGGCTCAGTTGGTTAAGAGCTTGCTCAAGAGTGTGAGTTGAACTCTGAGCAATAGCAGTTTGATGCCCATGCTAAGCTGAGCTGCCAACAGGTGGCAGGATGGCTCAGCTAAAAAAAAAAAAAAAAAGTGTTTTGAGAAACTTGGTGATTAAGCTCACACCCTAATAAACACTCGAACTTGCTGAAGACACTGCCAGCTAATGGTAAGCCTTGTGGGTGCTATCTGGAATTTTTAGGAAATCTGGTTTTTGGAACTATGTGAAACATTACAAAATAAACTAAAAATGCTTGAAAACTATTAAAAGCTAATACTAATACAAAGAAAACTTTTATCACTTAGATTTGGATTTTAAAATCATCAATCTAACTACCTTTCAGCTATCAGTGTCTATCAAAGGCAAAGTTCATTACTCAGCCCCCAGGTAGCTGATCAGATGGATTTGTAAAAATAGATTAAAAAAAAAAAGAAGGGGAGAAGCAGGAACAAAGAGAGATAAAAAATGAACTAAATTTAGCTGTGTTTCTGCAGTATTGAATATATAGTTTACCAATAAGTGGATAATTTTATATATTGAAAAAAGGCTATAATTCTTAACTTCCTTATTAGATAAAACAAAATTATTTAGGAAAATAAAATACGCTTTTACTTCCATAACACAAAGATAACCATTATTAATATTTTGGTGCATTTCCTTCTAGTGCTTTTAAAATCAACACACACATACATACGTACGTACATATATACATAATATTTATGTGTATATTAATTTATAACTCATCTCTTCACAATGTTAATATGTGTATTCATCATAGAAACCTTAATAATGTGGATCAGCAAAAGTAAAACCAGCTCTAGTCCCACCTCAAAGACATAACTACTGTCAAAAATTTGAGGTATATTTTTCCAGTTCTCCATCTATGAATATATGTTCTTTTTTATTTGGCAACCTTGTGAATGAATCTTTGCAAACATCCTAAAATTTCTTGAGATTAAGTTCCTTTAAGAATCCTTTAAGGGCCAGCCGAGTGGCTCATTGGTTAAGAGCTGGTTTGGGGATGCCAGCAGACCCGGTTCGGATCCCACATATGAGGGCCAGTGACACTGCCCTCTACAGCTAACAACAGCTCCACCTGGAGCTGGGCTGTGCGATCCCCGACGATGGTGTGGGCTGCAGCCTCTGCTGCAGTGGGCTGCCATAGACTACAGTGAATGGCCGTCAGCCAGCATGAGCTGCCAATAGCTGCAGTGAGCGACCATCCAGAGGCTGGTGACCAATCTGCCTCATCCGGGAAGAACGCAATGATGAAACCAACATGGGCCAGTGAAGCAACGTACTCCACAACTAGACTGAAGAACAAAAAGACAGCAACTTGTCTGTTCCCCTCCCCCGATTCCCCAATGCTGTTCCCCTCCCCCAATTTCCCAATGAAATCTTAAAAAAAAAAAAAAAAGAATCCTTTAAGTAGAGTTGCAAAATGGAATATATTTTGTTTTGTCACATTTCCTTCCAGAATATTATACTTTAAACTACCACAAACAGCATGTGAGAATGTTATTTTATTATACGTTCTTGATACAGAAAAGAGCATCTCATTATCATGATTTCCATTTCACTCCTTTACCACTGAGAATGAACTTTTTGGTATATCTATTATCTGTCTGCATTTGAAATGTGCCTTAGGTAAAGATTTCTAATTTTTTCTGAAATTAAAAGATGTGTACTATCTTTCTGACTCTATTTCCAAAATACCACACCCCTCCTTTGTTTTTTTTTATAGCTGATGGAAAAGTGTATAAGAAAAGGTTGATGAAGGTCATAAAGTCTCTCTAACGTGAGTAAGAAGCACAGTGAAAACATTTAGTCTGAAACTCTTATTTGTATTGTTAAAATATGAATCCTCCTTCCCTATGGAAGGGAGTATTTGTGCTTCCTTCAGGAGATTTGCATGTTACCAGGTATTTACCAAGTGATTCCCTATATTAAGTTTTGGCAGAATGTATTAAACCTTCTTGGATTTTTCTAATTCAGTTCCAAAGAAATGAAATAAATTTTAAAATACAAAGCAAAAGGTAAAGGATGAAGGCTGTCAGATAAAAATTTCAGTCAAAAGCAGAGACATAATTTGAAAGTATAGTCAACAAAAATAAGTTTTGTTCTGCCGAATATTATGTCACTCATCTCTAGCTCTAGCTTTTCAATATTCCCAACATAAACTTGGAAGTGAGTTCTAATTTTTATTCTCATCTTAACTGGATGTGACTAGTGTTTTGGGGTTTGACTTGAAAAATCTTTGCAATAATAAGAAATGAATGAAATGCTTTTCATTGTAATAAAACACATGCTCAGTAAATAAGAATAATATCATAGCAGAGTAAATGTGAAGCCTAGTTTTAGAACCATTCAGTTTTACCATATTCCTTTCCTGTCCCATACTTAGGAGGTAATGTTTCTGTCAATAAGCTGGACACTCTTTTAGAAAATATGGGAATCAACATCACAGAAAAAGAATTCATGGATCTAATAGAAAGACTACCAGATGATGGTGAGCACTGTCATCACACCCATATTTTCAAGGGGTACTTATTATTTGTTTCCATCTTTATTGAGATATAATTGACATATAGCATTGTGTAAGTTTAAGACAATCTGTCAATTTGATACACTTTTTTATTGCAAATGATTATCACCATAGCTTTAGCTAATACCTCCAACATGTCACATAATTATTCTTTTTATAATGAAAATATTTGAGATCTACTCTCTTAGCAACTTTCAAGTATATAATCCAGGATTATTAACTGTAATCACCATTCTGTATATTAGATCCTCAGAACTTATTCACCTTATTACTGGAAGTTTGTATCCTTTGACATCTCCCCATTTTCCCCACCCTCGCCCTAGCCCCGGGTAGCCACCATTCTACTCTCTGTTTCTATGAATTCAGCTTTTCTAGATTCCATTATTTACACACACACACACACACACACACACACACACACACACACACACACAGTATTTGCCTGTCTGGCTTATTGCACTTAGCATAAAAATCCTCAAAGTCCATCCATGTTGTCACAAATGGCAAGATTTCCTTCTTTCTCATGGCTCACTGATTTTCCATTGTATATGATATAGCACATCTTATCTATTCATCTGATGACAGACACTTAGGCTGTATCCATATATTGGCTATTGTGGATAATGCTGCAATGAACATGAGAGTGCAGATATCTCTTGGAGATCCTATTTTCATTTCCTTTCTATATATCCAGAAGTGGCATTGCTGGATCATATGGTAGTACTATTTTTAATTTCTTGAGAAACTTCCATACTGTTTTCTTTAGTATCTGTACCAATTTACATCCCCCCCCCCACTGCCCGCCCCATCCAACAGTGAACCAGGGTTCCCTTTTCTTCACATCCTCACCAGTATTTGTTATCTCTTGACTTTTTTATTGTGGCCATTCTTACAGGTGTGAGGTGATATTTCATTTTCGTTTTTACATTTCCCTGATGACTAGTGATGTTGAGCGCCTTTTCATGTGCCTGTTGTCTGTATGTCTTCTTTGGAAAGATGGCTATTCACATCCTCTGCCCATTTTTAAATTGGATTGTTCAGTTTTTGCTATTAAGTGTATGCATTTCTTATTTATTTGGGTATTAACTCTTTATCAGATATATGGTTTGCAAATATTTTCTGCCGTTCCATAGGTTGCCTTTTCATTTTGTGGATTGTGTCTTTCATTTTGCAGAAGCTTTTTTAGTTTGATATAATCTCACTGGGTTTTTTTTGTTTTGTTTTGTTTGCTTTGCTTTTGTTTCTTGTGCTTTTGGTGTCCTATCCAAAAAAATCATTGCCAAGAGTCATGTCAAGGAGCTTTTCCCTATATTTTCTTCTAGGACTTTTATGGTTTCAGGTCTACACGTAAGTCTTTAAACCATTTCAAGTTATTTTTTATGAGTGGTACTCTTCATTGTTCCCCTTCCTGGAATTCTTTGTCTTCCTCCAATGATGGGAAATAACATAATACCATAAACAATGGCTTTGAGTGTATACCAGTCATGTGTTATCAGCCATTCCTAGAGAAACATGGAGTTAGAAACAGAATGAGTGCAAAAAACTTGAGAAAACATTTTACCTAAGATAGACATTATGGTTCAAGCAATCTTAATTCCTGTATCAGATAATGCATCCATTAAAGTCCAAGAATTATAAATTTAAAAAGGACAAGATACAATGAATAGCCTTCAACAGGCTCTACTTAATCACTTAAGTATTTTATGCTTTTTTCTGAGTTTGGATTTATCTACATTTTGCCTTGCCTTATAGATGAAGGGAAGGTCAAACTAAGTCTGTTGTCTGAAGAATTGAGCACTATTTTAGGTAAGTAAGAAATTAATTCATTCTTTATACTAGTTTAAATTTCCTACCATTCTTCATTCCCATGTTAATTTCATCATTTTAACCTCATTAAACATTTTCATCTGTCTGCTTTGTTTGTTGGTCTTGTTCCTTTCATCTATCTGCTTTGATTACCTATGTTTTGCAACAGAGGTACTGGGTCTTGCATAAGACAAGAAATTTTCAAATTTAGGTAATAACTGAGATACTACATATAGACATAATTATTTAAATAGGTCGTCAACATTACAATTTTCTGGGAAATTATATTAGACTCATATTATTATATGTAGTATTTTTCTCCAACATTATGAGGACATGCCTTTTATTATAAATAAGGGACAATGTTGTGTTTCTAAGTCTGGTATTTGCTCTGTATAGTAGAGCAGGTGTCTTCAGGTCTTTGCTGTTCATCTAACAATAGAAGATGCTGTTGTAGAAACACATGTTATGTTTTGTTTTTCATACTTTAAATTCCTTTAATAATGTTCTGTAGCCATCACAACAGCCTTTTCTTAATAGTGTGGAAATGTTTGTTGTCCTAATTACACATTTTGATCCTCCCTCAACCAAAGCCACAGGAGAGATCATCAGGAATTTTCCAGCTGTCCACTATTGTTGATTATTTTTGAGATGAGCTGACATCTGAGTGTGGGGATGATTCCATCCTGGTTTTGTATTTGAATCATTTAATTATTTGTTGATACTGTGGTTGCATAAAAGCATTAAGACTCTGAAAAGCAGACCTCAAATAGTTGTGAGACAAACAAAACTAGCTGAAAGTATTATAAGAAGGAACTGCAAGGTACCCGGGATCATGGTCCAGTACTTCTCATGCCTGAAAGAAAACTAGCCTCAATAATTAATGCCTTAAATCTACCTTAAATAACCAACTGGTCTTTTCTTTTAGCTTAAATACAAATTTGACCTGTAGTGTGAATCCAAGTACAATATGAAGTATTAGTAATGATGCAAATCCCCCTCTAGTTAGCCAAAAGAACATTCAAGGAAACTGTCACTTACCTAGTGAATTTTAACTGGTTTATTGTACTGAATAGGGCATGGACAGTACAATACGCTAGGTCAGCCAACGTGACACACAACTTTTTTTTATTCCTGTAGCTGGAATACGTTATTCTTTGGAATCTGTTCTACCAGTTGCTATTTATTTCCTCAGAAAAGTTTCTATACTCCTTATAAGGAGGCAAGATCCACTGAGACTGTTGAAAACTCATACACTTAGAATTGTATATTAGCCCCACATAGTAAGTGACAATAAAAAGAAAGCCAAATTGTATAAATCTCAATAGAAGAGAGGTTTGACTATGGTTGAAAAGCAGCAATTGGGATCTAGAAGAATGCTAAGTCCTAAGGCGAATGAGATATAGAAAATGAGCAGCTTTCTCTCAAAAAAAAAAAGTAATAGAAAAGTCTATTAGGAAGAGGCAACGTTCAGTTACAGAAGAAGAGTTTGTAAAGAGACTGAACATATAGAGAAATTAATACTTAATGAAATCTGAGTCCAAGAGGGCACAGTGGGAAGAGTTAAAAAGAGAGCTAGCAGTGGAAAGAAAAATCAGAATAGTAAAACATATATCAGAGAGAGGACAGAAAATTTTGAGGGGCTTACATTTTAAAGAATGGGAATGATACAGATAAAAGATATGGTTAAACTGATAACCTTGAGGCAGAAGGTCCATGTCTGTCAAAAGCCTGATGGAGTTAGCAGAGTAGGAATTTGCTCTGTTGTGTATGAAGAATCACTTCCTTGGCTGGTTATAAAGAGGTATTAGCAGCTCCAGTGGTCTGAGGCTTCACAGAAGAGGTCTGAAGTAGCTTGAGGAAAACAACCTTTTCTAGGCATTTGGGGACTGGCTAACTCCCCAAATATTCTCCTCTCAGTGGAAGCACTGCAGTGTGGTTCCAGAAGACTAAAAACACGGGTAGTCTTTTCCTGGAATTGAAAATGATTAGAGCATCCAAATTGTCTGCCTAAACTGCATCTTTTTTTCCAGGTTTATTGAGATATAATTGATATATAACATTATATAAGTGGAAGCCATACACTGTGATTATTTGATATATTGCAAAATGTTTACTACAGTAAGGTTGGTTAACACATCCTTCACCTCACAGAATTATCATTCTGTTGTTTTCATTGTTAAACAGCATCTTCAAGCTAGGGAGAAGAGTCATGGTGACAGGAAGTTTCCCATAGTCATCTGACAAGCAGATTGGAAAATGGTTGCAGGAGGCAAGGATAAGTCCTAATTTCCACCCTCATAACCATAAACTTATACCCCAGTCCATTACCACACAAATTGGCTCATTTTGTGTCTTACCCATGCTTGTGATAATTTGGTGATAACCTGTCTGTTTCACTCTAGCACTTGACACAAAAGCCCTAAGAATAAAAATTCTCTACATGCTAGTTTCCCTGGGGCACAAAAAAGAGGTGAACTTGTAAGAATCCATCTATCTTCCTAGCCACTCTTACAGAAGCCCAAAAAGTGTACTGGGTGTTAGTAGCTGCCAAGAAATGAGGAAAGCAAGCCCACCAAACCCCTGAGGCAATACAGACAGCCAGGCTGGGCTAGGAAAGAAACCCGGAAGCAAAGCCCTGTATAGTTCCCATGAGATGTGATTAAGAAGACTGCAAAACCAAGATTTCAATGATTGCACAAAATTATATTTTAACAGCAGTAGCCTTTATTGTAGCCTTCTCTCACTCTGCCTATTTGCTGGTGAATGCTTACATATTCTGACTCATAGCCTAACTTTGATCATCGTCATTTTAGCCAAAAAGCTCTAAGATTATGTCTTAGCAATAGCTGGCATTCTTGCAAGCTTTACTTCACTGTTTAATCAATAAATGTCCTGTAGACATTTTTTAAAATACAGAACCATCATTCTTTTCAACCATTACCACGTTTAACTTTTTAAAGGCAAGAAGATTGATACTAATAATCTGGAAATTCTTCTGGAAAATATGGGGATAAAGCTCACTGAAGATAAAGGCACGGAACTACTGATCAATCTTCCAGTTGATGGTGAGCATTCAAAGTATCAGAGTGTGTGTGTGTGTGGGGGGGGGGGCGGGAAATCACAGTGGCCTGTCAGGAAAATTGAGTATCTGGACTTGTGTGACTACTACACCCTATTTAAGGAATGCTCCGTACCCCCAGCACCAAAATGATTTCAACAAATTCCTGAATTTTATTCTTAAAATGAAATCATGTAAATTTCTAGATTAAACTCTTTAACAGTCTATTTCTGAAATTATACATGTTTTTATTCTATTTCAAAATATCAAATTGCTGCCTGAGACTTAAACTGTCCCCTCTCTTATAGCCAAAGGAAGGGTGTATATGAACAGACTGATAAAAGAATTAAGGTCTCTTGAAGGTGAGTAAGAGTTATAATGAAAAGGCAGGTAAAACTGAGGTCATCAGGCTTTGCTTTTATTTTCAAAAACTCTTCCCATTTTACAATTTTCAGAGTATAAATCCTGTTGTCCCAACTGTTTATTAATTCAATATTTATTCTTTATATGCTTCAGGTACACTATACTGATCAAAATGGTTTAACTACACTAAACGCAAAAGCACCAGAATCTTTTCTCAAATAAAGTTTAGTGGTTGCCTTGTTTTCCTGGTATCCTGAAACATGGGAAAAGATACCAGCACAGTGATTTAAAGTGTGAGGCTATTAATCTAACTCTTGTGAAGTACCTTGTACATCAGCAATAGGATGGAAAATTTTCCGGGACCCGATGGGCCTCAGTGGAGCTAATCAGAGACGAAGTAAAGGACATGATGGCACCTGTCCTTTACGGGCATAGACTTTTATCCAATAAAGGTTCTTCCTTATCCTATTGACAAGTTATAATAGTATTCATATTAATAATAACAATAATAATAAGATACTATAAAACTATAAAAGAATACCAATAAAAGATTATCATAGTTAAAAAGACCTAAAAAAACAAAAACAGGCAAGGATAAATTCTGCATCTAAGAACCTGGAATATATACTGGTTTTCACGCTAATTTTATATCATTTTTCTAAAATTTTTTTGGTGTCTTTTATCTTAAAGTTAATGGGAAGATTTATTTCAATGTGTTGATGGACAAAGTAAATGTTACAGGTGACTGAGATGTTACAATGGGGATATGTTATGTGGTCTTAAAGTTTTATATGAAACCTATTTTTAACACAATAATGTTTCTTCTCTTCATTCATTCATTTAACAACTATTTATTCAGCACTTACTCCATGCCAGGCATTGTTACAGACACTTAGGATACATCAGTAAACAGAACAAAGGCCACTGCCCCCATGGGGCTTACATTCTAGCAGGGGATCAAGCAATAAACAATAAACATAGACATAATACATATAGTATGTTAGAAAAGGACACTGGGAGAGTAAGGTATGTTGGGGGAAGGGGCAGTTGTGGTTTTAAATAGATAATTAGACCTCCTTGAGAAGATATTTGAGCAACTACATGAAGGAGATGAAGGTTTGGGCCATGTGGAGATTTCCAGAAAAAGAGTGTTCCAGGCAGAGGGGATAAGGACTAAGGCCCAAAGGCAGGATTTTTCAAGGAATAGCAAGAAGACCAATGTAGGTGAAGCTGAGTAAGTAAGGAAAAGAGTAATAGGAGACAAGAAGAGAGAGGCAACGGATGCAAGATTAGTCAGGGCCATGAAACCCCTACCAGGATTTAAGCTTTTTTCCATTTTGAAATGGAAAGCCATTGCATAGTTTAGAGCAGAGCCACGATATGACCTGACCTGTTTTCATCAGATCTTCCTGGATTCTATGTGGAAAATAGATGGGGGGTGGGGTTAGGGGAGTGGGGGGAAGGAACCAAGGGTAAAAACAGGGAAATCATTTAGGGGGCTTTTAGAGTAATCCATGTTAGAAATGATGGTGATTCATACCAGGTTAGAAAGCAATGAAGATGATAAAAAGTAGTTGGATTCTGGATATATTTTGAAAGGAGTCCTTGTGGTAATGGATATTAGCTAGACTTATTATGGTGATCATTTTGTAGTATATACAAATATCAAATCATTACATTGTACACCTGAAACTAATATAATGTTACAATATATGTGAACTATATCTCAACAAAAACAATAATAAAAGGAGGCTACAGGATTTCCTGATGGATTAGATATAAAGTACTAGATAAAGGGGGAAGCCAAGAATAATTCTAAGGTTTTTGTCCCACGCAACTGAAAGGATGGACTTGCCATTAACTGAGGTAGAGAAAGTTTCCAGAAATACACATTTGGGTGGAAGAAAATTGGGAGTTCAGTTTGGGACATTTAGAGATGTCAAGTACAAAGCTACTAGACAGTTACATATTCAAGAAAGGTATCTTGGCTAAAAATATAAAATTGAAAGCCACAGGCATAGAGATGGTATTTAAAGCCATCAGATTGAATAATTCACCCAAGGAGTGAGAATTGATGGAGAAGGGCAGAGGACTAAGCAGTGAATCCTGGAGTACTTCAATATTAAGAAGTGTTCAAGGAGACCAAGAAGGAGGCCAGTGAGGTAGGTGGAAAACCAGGAGAATATGGCATCCTAAAAGCCAAATAAAGGATATTACATTAGTTTGGTTCCCCAGACACAAACGCCGAGACAAGGATTACACATGCAGGTAGATTACTAGAGGCGACTCCAGAAACAGAGGAATAGAGAAATGAGACATGGATAAAGGCAGCAAATAAAGTTTGTATTTAGCAAGCAAGTTATCACTGAAGGTAACTAGAACCGAATCCCGTTGGGTCATGTCTGGGAAATTGTATAGCATACAACCTCAGGGAGGAGGGAGGGAGCTAGGTTATTTTCACATGCACTCCTGTCAGTCATTGGTGAGAACTGCTCAAGGAAGAGGGAGGCAAAATTACCACACTGGTCTTTCCTGCCCGCTGAGTATAGGCAGAGAAAATTCTGTCAGCCAAAGCAATCTCTCAGACAAAGAGATATCAGCAATGGAAGCTGAGCTAGCATGCACTGAAATGGTAAGGGATAAAGAGATATGACCAGGGCCTCTCCAACCTCTGCTGTAAGTATCAGCCAGCAGAGCAAATCAACAGGGTCAAATGCTGGTAGATCAAGTAAAATAAGAACCGAGACTTAACCGTTGCATAAGCCACATGGAGAAGGAGAAGATATCAAAGGAGAAGTTTCAGGTAGTGAGGGTGGAAAGAAGCTCAACTGGAGTGAGTTTAAGAGAAAATAGGAGGATATGATTTAGAAATAGTATGGATATTTAAGGGATTTTGCTGCAAAAGGGAGAAAAGAAAAGGAATAAAAGGATAAGTAAATTGGTGAAAGTGGTGTCAAGACAAGGCCTTTTAAATTAAAGATATAAAAGAAATTTTGATTAAGTGGGAGTGGTGCTTTGAAAAGAGAACATGTGAGGTAGTCAGCAAGAAAAGTGGGAAAGTGAATGGACTAGCAAAGTATAGTGTAATTGCCCAACAAAATTAAGGACCCATTTGAGGTTCACTGAAAGTGAGAACAGTCAGCATAGTTCACTTCCGCTCTTGTTCAGCTTCATGGCTGTAGGTACAGAGTAAACAGAAACTTGCGTTTAACCAGGAATGGGATTTTGCCAAGTAAGTATACTAAAAAGAAGAGTAGAGCAATTTAAATCCAATCTTCCACAAACTTTCAACACACTTACCAAATTCTTTGCTCACCATTGCTTCTTCCTTCTACTTTTTTGGGGGTTCAGTTTCATTCTTCCTGAAATACATCCTTCTTAGTAATTTCAACAAGTGTTAGTCCTTGAATCACAGTTTGGCTAAATCTAGACTTGTAGGTTGTCATTTTTTACCGCAGGACTCTGAAGTCTGCTGCTCGTATCTCTGAAGAGAGTGTAATGACACTGGTTCCCCAAGGTGGAGAAACTGGAAACTGGATTCAGCTGCTGCTTTTAGGAACTTCATCTGCCAGGCTTTCAGACTCTCTCTCTCTCTCTCTCTCTCTTGCTCTTGCTCTCGCTCCCTTTTGGCAGAATTTAATATGGAGCTAGGTGGCAAAACAGGAATGTGGTTTACAGAGCCCCAGCCTCACAAAGCAGAGTACAGAAGGGTAGGACTGAAGCTGAAAGATAATAACCAAACATATGGAACAGCCTGCCCTTTGGGCTACTCAGATACAGACCTTTCTACATATATTTGAACTTAACTTTGATATAACAATAAAACAACTATGTGGTTCCAGCATTTTTTAAAACATTGTTCTTATCATTTAGATTTTGGTTTAGGAAACCTGGACCTCTTCAGTCCTAAGTCCCATCATAGGATAAACAAGTTCTTCTGTCCCTTGGAGAGAAATCTAAGGTCTAAGCTGGAAAAAGAGAAAGGGCAGAAGGGTAGGAAAACTGAAGAAAGAAAAGATGAAGCCAAATTAGAGAGGAGAAAATGGGAAAGAAAAAAAGCTGAGTGTATTTCAGCATAGCACCTGTATTCTATTCAATAGATAGATTCACTGCATGGAGTTTCCTAAACACTTTTCATTTCATGGAGAATGAGTTGTGATAAATGTCTAAATTTTTCCTTTCTGAAAGTAAATACTTTGATTATTATGAATTGCCAAAAACTCAATAGCGTTATATCTTACAGCTGATAAAAACGTATTTGAGAAAGAATTACCGGAGGGTGTTAAATCCTTCAAAGGTGAGTGAGAAAAAGGATAAGGACAATAAAACCTGAGATTGTTGTAACTGTTTTTTCTGATTATATAGATAATCAGAAAATGATGCATTTATTCAAGAAATATCCAAGTGTCCAAAAAAAATGTAATTATCCATAATCCCAAGTAATATTATCTTTTTTATTGTAGTTCTGTTCTCTATTCTGTGTATATGTGTGTGTTGTTAAACTTTTACTGTATATTTTATGTATCTTGCACTTAATCCTAAATTTTTAGTATAAGAATTTGATGATGCCATTTAAAAATTCTTTGTAAAAATAATTTTTAATGACTATATCATCGGGTTGTATTATAATTTACTTAACCATTCTTTTCTTGTTGAACATTTAGGTAGGCTCCAATGTTTTGCTCTTAAACATCTGAGCTCTTTGTACATAAATCTTAATCCAACTTTATAGTCATTTTCTTTGGATAGATTCTTCCAACTGGAATTATTATGTCAAAGGAACTTAACATGTTTAAGGCTTTGTTTTATACAAGCAAATAAGAGTACTCATTACCATTATGCCCTGGCCACAATAGATTGTATTCACATTTTTTGATCCTTGCTCATTTGATAGATGAAAAATTGAATCTAATTATTGTTTCGATTTTTTTGTTACCAATGAAGTTGAAAATGTTTTTATATCATTATGTCTTTCAATCTTTTAATTATTTGTCTGATATTTTGCCCATTATCCTATTGGAGTCTGAGCATTTTACTATTAATTTTAATCACCTCTTCATAAATTAAAGATATTAATTAGCACATTGTCATATCTTTAGAAAATATTTTCCCAGTTGGTTGTTTGCATTTTTACTTTATTATGTTGTATTTTTTACAACAGCTTTATTGAAATATGATTCATATACCATATAATTCATCCATTTAAGGTGGTCAAGTCAATGGTTTTTAGTAAATTAAGAGTTGTGTGACCATCACCACAATTGATTAGAACATTTTCATCACCCCAAAAAGAAACACTGTACCCATTACCAGTCACTCCCCATTCCCAACAATTCTCTCAGACCTAAGCATCCAGAAATCTACTTTCTGTCCATTATGTTGTATTTTGATATACAGACATTTTTCATTTTTATATCTTTAATCATGTCATTCTTTCTGTGAGTTCTTCTTGCCTTTTTGTATTTAGAAAATCTTTTACTATCTAGACAGCTTTTTAGACAGTATAAAAAGTTATATACACTTTTTATCCTTGTTTTCCTAAGATTACACTTTCTATTGGGTTGTCAGAAAAGTCATGACATATTTTTTCTGTTTTTCGTTGCAAAAATGCACCATGACTTTTCCGACAACCCAATACATTTAATTCATTTCAAATGTATACATTGGCTCTTTGTAAATCCTCATATTTTATAATGATTTGCTCAAAATTACAGCAATAGTTTTCAATTATTCTGCCTCATTAACTAGAGTTTTTCTTTATGTAGAATTACATTAAAAAGGTAATTTATTGTTAGTGTCACAAGTTTCAAATCTTACTTTTTGACCAGAATAACATGAGTTACCTGTTGTCTTTGCCTCATTTACTAGACTTGCTAAACTCTCTCTTTACTTTTTGTCCCCCAGTGTAAACTCCTTACAGTTTAGATATGGGATCATCTTCTTTTCCTGACTCCCACACTACTTGCTATATTTTTTTATTTATTTTTTATTTTTTTATTTTTTTTGACGACAGTGTCACTGGCCCTCATATGTGGGACCCGAACCGGGGCCACTGGCTTCCCAAGCCAGCACTTAACCACCACGCCACTCGGCCGGCCCCTGCAACATAAATTTTTCATATCATCCTCCTAAGTCTAAGAGTTGGTCTCCATGACTGAATTCTTTTCTTACAGAGAATGAAACGGTTGATTTGAATGTGGTGATGGATAAGAAGTTGTGGTGAAAAGGAATTCATTATTTACTAAGGCCTAATGTTTTATAGAAAAGAAAAAAAAAAGACGTTTTTAAACAGTAGTTTTCTCTTAGGGTTATTACGGATATACTAAGTTGACTCCCTATAAATTTGATGGCTAAATGTTTGTTTTATAATCTTACTGTTTTATTTGGGATTTTTCCTATATAGACCTATATTGTTTGTTTTCACTAATAATGTTTTCCGCTTCACCATTGTTTAAACAACCAAAATACAGGTCAACACTGTTCCGTCTCAAGGTGAAGCTTTTGTAGGATCTCCAGGAAACATGCTCACTGTGTGTCAAAAAAAAAACCTATAATTCAGAAATACAATGACATTTGACTTGTATCTGGAATTATCAAGCTTTTTCCTTAGCTTGAATTAAAAGCATAAATTCTATACTTAACACACTCGCATGTCCTTCAAATCTACATAGTTTAACAAGTTTCATCGTCAATCTGCTCTACTAATTAAGGATGATGTCACCTAGGTGATCTTTCACATAATTTGAAATCAATCATTATTAGTCCATTCCTAAAATTCTGACAAATTGCTTAGGAAGCCAGCGGCCCCGGTTCGGTCCCACATATGAGGGCCAGTGAAACTGCCCTCAAAAAAAAAAAAAATTCTGACTAATAATCCCCATCTTTTGACAGAAGAGAAGGCTGATGTCAGTAATCTGGACAATGTGCTGGGAAAATTGGGCTTGTACTGACGGATGAGGAGAAGGTGGAGCTGCTGAAAATTCTGCCCATTCAAGGTGAGGATTCAGCACAGCCTTTGAAGCTGGGATTTATGGGCTTGTGTTGTGAAAACCGCTGAAATGATATATGTGTATACCCAATAAAACCTGTTTAGAAAACACAACTCCCACACAAGAAGAGCATCTTATAAGAAATCGCACTGGACTCACTGTCTTCCTCCTCCACTTCCATCCTTATTCTTGGCAACATCAGCATCTTCCTTATAGACCAGGGGCTTTTAGCTTTACTGCGTCTTGATGCTTGGGTTGTGGGGCTCTATGTGAGAATTTCTAAAACCACACATATTAGGGATATAGAGAAACTCTAATATAGAAGTTCTGACAATTAAGTTCGCAAACTTGTTGCAACAATGTTGTTAACCTTTTTAATATCAGAGGGATTATTCATTATGAATTTGTACCAACTGGACAAACTGTGAACCAAGTTTACTATTTGGAAATGCTGAAAAGGCTGCAGGAAAAAGGTAGACAAAAATGACCTGAACTTTTTGCCAACAATTCATGGCTCTTGTATCACGACAACGCACCAGCTCACATGGCACTGTGAGGGAGTTTTTGCCCAGTAAACAAATAATTATATTGGAACATCCTCCCTACTCACCTGATCTGGCCCTCGATGACTTCCATCTTAACTCAAATATAAAAGAAATATTGAAAGAAAGACATTTTGATGACATTCAGGACATCAAGGGTAATATGACGACAGCTCTGATGGCCATTCCAGAAAAAGAGTTCCAAATTGCTTTGAAGGGTGGACTAGGTTCTGGCATCGGTGCATAGCTTCCCAAGGGGAGTACTCCAAAGGTAACCCTAGTGATATTCATCAATGAGGTCTGTAGCACTTTTTCTAGAATGAGTTCTCGAACTTAGTTGTCAGATCTCGTATCATAGCATTATTCATAATAGCCAAAAGGTGGAAGCAATCCAAATGTCCATCAACAGATAAATTATTATTCAGCCTTAAAAAGGAAGGAAATTCTGACATGTTACATCATGAATGAACCTTGAGGATATCATTGCTAAATGAAATAGGCCAGTCACAAAAAGACAAATACTGTATGATTGCACTCATATGAGGTTTCTAGAGTAGTAAAATTCATAGAAACAGGAAGTAGAATGGTGGTTTCTAGGAAGGGGAAGGGTAATTGGGGAGTTATTGTTTAATGAATATAGAGTTTCATTTTTGTAAGATGAGAAAGTTCTGGAGATTGGTTGCACAATAATGTGAATATACTTAACAATACTGAACTGGGCAGTTAAAAATGGTTACAATAATAAGGTTTATGATATATGTATTTGACCACAATTTTTAAAAGAAATTAATAATAATAATAATAATAATAAAATTCTACTTCTCGGGCCGGCCGAGTGGCGGGGTGGTTAAGCGCTGGCCTGGGAAGCCAGCGACCTCGGTTCGGTCCCACATATGAGGGCCAGCGACACTGCCCTCAAAAAAAACAACAACTAAAATTCTACTTCTCAACAGCCCCATCCAATAGGAACTGCCACTATCCCCACTTAAAATCTTGGTAGCCCCTAACATAGCAGGCTTTTATTAAATATTTGTTAATTTGTAAATTAAACCTTCCCTTTCTTTCCCTCTGTATCCCTGGACAGAATGGGAGGCAATGTACCATGTTTAGAAAGGCTAAGTAAAAGTCAAATTATGCTCATAATAATAGGAAACCTCTAGAATTGGAGCCACTAAGTGAAGCCTGAAACAATAGTGGGGGCTCACATTAAGCCTAGGGTGCCAAAGGTATCTGTGCTTAGCCGTCTAGAGGACTGAAGATACTCCAGACTGCTGTGCTAGAGGATTTACAATACCATGAGACATATTAGATCTTGAATATTAAAGTTGCAGATTAAAACAATCATAATCCTTTCTTTAATCGCTCTTTTTAAATCAATAATACTATAGACTGACTACAAACCTGGAAGAGTTTGATTTTTTTTGTCCGTCTTCCTAGGCTTAAACAATTAATGACTTAATCACCAATCAAGCAGTTGTACTTGAACAACTTTCAATTCACTAATGTTCAACATGAAAATATATTAATATAGTATTTAAAAAACAAAACTTCCCCTTTCCTAAAATCCCAACAAGGTCAAATGTTCTGATTCTGGAATTGACACCCACGGGTGCTGAAGGAACTATGTTGAAAACACAATTGCTCTAAAGCTGGAAGGAGCTTGTGGTCATTCTCACCCTGGGCCTGAGCCTGAGCAGTGAATGAGGTCACAGTTGTATGACGGAACAAACCCTTCATGGGATTCTTGATCTGACTGAAGCCCAGAAGTAGAAAGTAGCACAACCTAAAAATAGGTAAATATCTGGATTTTGTGGGAATCTACCCTGAGTTCTTTTTTAAAAAACAAAAACAAAAAAGACTATCATCTCTGTGAGAGATTGAAGGTAGTTTTTTTTTAAAGTAATGATCATTTTGAGCCAGGAGGTGACTTCACAGTACGTTTCAAGTGCCTGAATTGTTGAGCTTCTCCAGAGTTCCCAGCTCTGCGGTAGGTTTCCAGATTTTGAGCACACGTAATTGAGTTGTTTAGAAGCAAATGCTTTTGAGGCTCTGAGACGAAGGCCTGAAAACATTGATCAAACTCTGATCATACACTCCGAGACTTTTTCTTCATGGTTTAATAGTATGTAATTGTTTATTATTCCTAAGTCAGCAACCCAGTTTTCTTGCCAGTGAACCACCTAATATACCCTCTATATTTTGAAAAGACTATTGGAGAGAGAAAACCAACAATAAAGGGGGAAGCCCCATCCACCCAGCTTCTGCTCCATAGGCCCTACTTCTCAAACTATACAGAGGTGGAAAGGGAAAGACGAGGTAGGCGAAAGCGACTGAGTTCATTCAGGAGTCGCTAGGGTGGCAAAACAGCATTGTATCCCACCCCCATTACTGCTTTGCAGAAAGACCACAGGGCCGGGAGTGAACTTCCCAAAAGGAAACCCTGGGAAAATCTGCTTACTACTAGGCAGGTACCCAAGATATAAACAACTAGGTAAATATTTTGAAAATGCTATGACATTTTATTGCCAATTATGACATGAAATGTTCTAGGGACTTCAAATATAAATTTTGTCTTCAAATAACTTTTCCCACATATTTCCAGATGCTTTATCTGTGTCACATGGCACGATTTATCTTTATATAGGATCAGAATGACACTATTTGAAGGGGGAACAATGGCAAGGAAGTTTGCTTAGAGATCTTGGAATAGAAAAAGGGGTGCTTCCACACGGCCTTCTGAATTTGCACAAACCTATAATTTGAATTTACACATATTACCATTCCTTGAGGCCCTGGACTTCAAACTCCAGGTCTCAAACTAGGAAGGTTGCAAAAGAATATAGAGAAATTAATCTGTGATTTGATCCTTAATTGCACCTTCTGAATTCCAGAGTTACTGACAACATGGCAGTTTCTGACAGTAAGTTGAAACTTAAGCTGAATCCTCTAACAAAAGTACCCAGCTCCCATGGCAAGAGGTAAGTAATGAATATATTAAGGTGATAAATATACGAAGATAAAGAATTATTAAGGTGATGAATATATTAAATACTCATAAAGGCTATGGTGAAACAAGTTAGAATGCTCTTAAAATATCTATTCTGTGATAAGTTTAAAACAAACATCTGAATTGAAGATAAACATGTTTATAAAGAGAAAAAAAATATTATGTCCTTTTTGATTGGAGGGACAAAGAGTTCTCCTTCCTGTTCTCCCAAATGAGAGGTTATTTTTGTGTGAGGGGACAAAATACCCTAGCGGGCTTAAGAAGCTGTCAGTTATACATTAAGGTATTTTGAGTGCGATAATAAATTTAGAGGATCACAAAGAAGACCTAAACTCCTAAGCAAGTCAGAGTATAGAGAAAAGGTCTGTAGCTCAAATATGGTCAGTTAAATTAAATCTGCTAAATTAGCCATGACTAACCTAAGTTTGGGCTAAGATTGGGAAAGGAAGTTTGCCTGTGATGCTAACAATAACTTTTTCTTAGTCTAATAACAATAGATTCCAATAAACAGTAGCTACTAATGACTGAAAGTGAAAGCCTGATCAATACTTTATCAGATCATAAGATCTCTCTCACAATTATCCATTTTCTTTGCCCCTTTGAGAGCACTTCTGCTAGTTTCCTTGATGCCACCATTGCTACAGGAATATATCACTCCTTTTTTAGAGGGATTGTAGGTAAGACATATTATAGCATCCAGATCTCTTGATCTCATTACTCTGCATTACAAACTGTCTTTTGAAGTAGTGACTTCTTTGTCACTGAAAGTAGTCAAGCAAATACTAGATAAGACCACACGGAGAGTGAATTCTACATGTGAATTCTACATGAGGCTAGGCTGAGTTCATTTCAAATCTAAGGTTCTTCGAACCTTTGAAACATTAAAAAATAAAAACACTATTTACCATATTTTTAAAGCTTTTAAGCTCTACTAGTATCAAAGCTAAATGTATATTAAATAAAATTAATTTATAAAATGATAATTATTATAACTTTACTTTTAAATTACCTTATCATAAGCAAACCCAGTTTTGCATAATACATTTTTATGTTCAAAAACTAAAAATGCAAGTCTATACAAAATTTCCTCAAAGTATAACTGTTTTTCCTCTTCTTCCAGATTTTATTTTCCTAAGGAATTGAAAGGTCACCCAGGGTTCCAAACTTTCTGGACGTGATAGATAGATAGATAGATAAATAGATAGATAATACAGATAGATAATATAGATAGATATCTACATATACAGAGATTGATCTACTTCTATCTTGCTCATATGCTGGTAAAAATATCATTTGGCAATTAAAGTCACAAAATAATCATGGGTACAAAAGTTTTGCTGTAAGGATAGTCACCATAAGATTATTTAAACTAGTTAAAAATCTAAAACAACTTATATTTGTTGTTAGAAATAGGAGTAGTGTAAGGCCTACATTCTTTTATTTAAATTAAAATTGGGGTGACAAATGGTTAATGAAATTATATAGGTTTTAAGTGAACAATTCTGTAATACATCATCTCTATATCACATTGTGTGTTCACCACCCAGAGTCTGTTCTCCTTCCATTACCATATATTTGACCCTGTTTACCCTCATCTATCATCTCCCTCCCCCTTACCCTCTGGTAACCACTAAACTATCATCTGTGTCTACAGGCCTACATTCTTGAGCTTTTGAGTCAGATAAACCTGGGTTTGAATCCCAGGGCTTCCTCTTATTATCGGTGTGATTTAGGACAAATTATTGGGTTGTCAGAAAAGTCATGACGCCTTTTTGCAAAGAAAAACATAGAAAAAATACGTCATGACTTTTCCAACAACCCAATATTTAATCCCTTTGAGCCTTAGTTTCCTCTTTGGTAAAATAGGGGAAATCAGATTTTTTCAAGGGGTAAGGGTAATGGTAAGTACCAGACAGAAGTGGACCTCAGTGGCCAACATTCTCTCACTGTCCATCCTACTGGAAAGTGGCAGTAACGGGTCCCTTAGGTGGTATGACCTGGGACAGGTCCCTTAGGTGGTGTGTATGACCTGGGTATATTGTGCTGCTTACTGTTCTCCCATCAGCAAAAACTGATGACTGGAACTAATATTTGCTAGTTTCAAATATATATGAATTCTTTTCATGTCTTTTCTCAGGGATAAAGATTTACCAGGATCTCTCCCATGCCAGTTACGGCACAAAGAAAGGAAGTTGAGTGCTTCTCAAATGCAAGGTAATGAGGATCATCCCCAAATGAAAGTATAAACAAAAGCCCCTTAATACATCTGATTTTTTTTTTTCCTGTAAGAGAGATTGGGGATTTTAAGGGTTTCCTACAAGCACTCTGTTATTTGAAAGCAAAAAAAAAATTTTTTTTAATTCAATGTCTAATTTGTAGGAAGGAAGGGGGTTTACTTTCAAATAGACATCTTCCTAGAATTTAGACAGTCCTGGCCAAATATTTTTTATTCAAAGAAGAACCTGTGTTGGACAAAGAAAAAAATAAAGGAAAAAAAAGAAAAACAAATAAAGGAAGAAACTGTGGGTGTGGAAAAGAACAAATACAAGGTCAAATAGAAATCAAGTAATGGAGCAGCATAAACACAACTAAAGTACCAGGATTTCTCATAGAAAAATAAGTTATAAAGATAAAATGAGCTACACCGACTACAGTTCATTAACTCAAACAATACATATTTATTTAAAGCCAACAATGTACAAGGCGTGGAATAAACAAGACAGTCATGGTCCCTGCCCTGATCGGAAGTCTTATACAGAAGATAGAGTTAAACCATGAATTTTTTGATTATAACATTTAAATTATAATATGATACAAGTTAGGATAGGGGAAATGAGTGTTACAGGAGCATAAAAGAAAGTCTCCTGAGCTGCCTCTAAACTGCCAACAGGTGGCAGGATGGCTCAGCTAAAAAAAAAAAAAAAAAAAGAAGAAGTCTCCTGATTTCATCTTGTGAGGATAGGAAGGGAGTCCCAGAAAAGGCTGAGTAATGAGGGATAAATCCGTCAAAGATCTCAGAGGGGAGTATTCAGGGCAGAAAGAGTGGAACCTGCAAAGGTCTAGAGAACAGGGAAAGCATGACACACTAGAGAAACTACAAAGAAGTCAAACATGCCTGTGTTTGGGGTCTAGAAGATGAATGCTTTACCCCTGCAACTTCGGAACCAAATGAGAAATTGACCCAGGAGATAGAAAGGAATCAAAGAATTGCCTATATTGCTGAGAAAACTGGTTTGGAAAACACAAAAGATTGTCAAGATCAGAATTGCATTTTTTATTGTAAAACTGAGCTAAGAGCCTTAATAACTGCTTATGGCTTTATAAAACTTTGAGGTTTTTAACATGCATTAATATTCATTGGTGCTTGTTTTAAGGGCATCCAGGATTTGTTTTAATCAGGTATTGTAAGACATACAGACACAGAAATTACTGTCATGGAGGGAGACTTGCTTTATACTCACAAATCCCTAGAAATAAGGGGCACAGCAAACCATGAAGAGCCACACAGGGAAGCACCAGAGTTGGTCAAGAGGCAAAGGGTGGGAGGAGGTGGGCAACAGCCTTTACTGTGATTTCTGCCGGAAGGAATAAGCGAGGCAGGACAAGCAGGTTTAGAAATGGCTAAGCTGTCCCTAGTTGTCTGGGACCTGGCCCTGACGTGACCAGGACAGAGGATCATGGCCCAGAGTGTAGGAGCCTGAGAAGGTAGGTGGTTGGGAATACAGGCTCTGGATGGGTTGGTTGGCCCATGAAAAGCATGCTCACAGGCAAGCCTTTTACTATTTCTAGGAAATGGCTAGCTCTGGGAGGGGCAGTCCCCCAAGGATCAGCAAAGCCTCAGATGTCAAAGCGTCAAATACAGAAACCAGAAAATGTGGTTATTACAATGCTTAATCCTCACCACTTTCTCATGAGGGGTTAATTTTTACATTCTCCAAATATTTATTAAACACCTCCAAATCCCCAACAGCCGCTCCCATGCTCACTCTCAATTGATGTCTTTGCTTCCTACCTCTCTATAATCACAAAACCCTAATTCTGCAATCAGAATAGAACTTCTGCAGGTTCCTGCCTCCATATATACCTCCTACCAGCATCTGTACACACAAACTCTGCCTGCCTCTCTGTTCCACAAATGAACTTTGTACTCTTATCTAAAGCCAATCCTTCCAGGGTGGATTAGAGCCCATCCCTTCTCTCATATTCAAAGAAATAACCCAAGACAGTGTCCCGCCTGTCTCCAACACCAATCTTTTCCCTCTCATTATATTTCTATGATCATACAAACTTACTGTTATTTCCCTTTTAAAAAAACGTATTGTGACCTCATTTCCCTCTCCAGCTACCACACAATTTCTTCTCTCCTCTTTGTAGGAAAATTCTTCAAAAGAGATGTCACTCCTTCTCAGTCTCTTTGGCTAGTTCCTCCCCTTCTCCTAATTTCTCTTAATGCGAGAGGACCCCAGAGCTCAATCCTTGATCCTCTTCTCTTCCTTATACCACTCACACCTGTGGTGATATCATCTCGTCTTAGGCTTTATCTTTTTTTATATATAATTTTATTTTATTTTTTAAAGGTATCAGTTTCAACGTGGCCTCTTCTTTATATCCTTAGTTCTAGTCTTAGGCTTTAAATATCATCTATAAGCCAACAATTCCCAAATGTGTATGTCCAGCCCAGACTCATATCTAACTGCCTATGTTATGTCTAGTGAATACCTCAAATTCAACACAGCAAACACTGAACTCCTGCTGTATTCCTCTTACTCTTTTTTTATTGTGGTAAAATATACATAAAATAAAAATTACAATTGTAACCATTTTTAAGTGTGCATACAGGTCAGTGGCATTAAATATATTCACATCGTTCTGTAGCCATCACCACCATCCACCTCCACATCTTTTTCATCTTCCCAAACTGAACCTCCATATCCTTTGAACAGTAGCTCCCCATGTTTCCCTCCCCTCAGCCTCTAACTACTAAAACTCGCTCTACACACAGCCTTCTGCATCTCAGGTGATGATATTTCATCGTTCTACTTGCTCTAGAAAAAAAGTCTCGGCCTCCCCCTTGACTCTTCTCTCTTACCCTACCTCTGAATGCATCAGGAAATCTCATTGGCTCTACCTTTAAAATATATATCTAGAAGTCAGTCACTTCTTACCACCTCTACTGCTCCCCCCCTGGTCTGAGGCACTGTCATTGCTCACCCACGATAGCCCTACCAGATACTAGTCTCCCTACTTCTACCCAACTCCCAGCAAAAGTCTGTTTTTCCAGCAACAGGCACAATGATGTTAAAACACAAGCCAGATGGGGGAGGGGGGAGGAGCTGACCTAAGTAACTTCAGGTGTTTTGACTGAAATCTGTAAGACTGAACACAAAAGCAATTGTACGTAAACAACGTGCTCTAGTTTGTAAAGTTGTTTCTCATGGGAGTATAGATGAACAACTCTGAAGCTGTTATATATGTATACTAGGGTTAAGTAAATAAGTGAATGGATGCTGGCTGGTGGGAACCAGGTTTCTCATTGTTGGAGTGGGAAGTTACAGATGAACAAGGGGAGAAGGCTAACGTAAACCGATGATGCCGGATTAGAGTCTGAGACATCAGTGTGAACTCATGTTTAGCTTAATATGGATATAGATGGCTAGATCAAGAAGCCATTAGAGATGAATATGTGTACATGGGTTAGTATGCATGCACCTGTTTCCTAGCTGTCTGCTATGTGGACTTAGAAGCAAGCATTAACACCCCCATGGCAACAAACATGCCCAGCACCCAGATCTTGACTTCTCAGGTCAGCGTCCTATACAAGAACCAGAGTTCCATGGATAAATGGTTGATGCTAGGGCTTTGGCAGGAAATATACAAGATGAACCTGGGACATCTTGGAGTGCCAGAAAGTAAGGAAGTGCTGAAAAATCTAAAGGACAGGAGGCCATCAAAGGGATAAAGAAGCCCACCTGAAAGAGCGGCAAACAATTTGAGCAAGAAAAATAAATAAAACAGTATTAGATTGTAACTCAAAGTATAAAATAAATATCTCTAAGTTTGTTCTGATAGAAATAAAGAAGTAATTGAATATAAAAAGTGAAGGAGAGACCAGTTTCTCTTATAAAAGAATTCCAAATAATATGTGAAGATATTACCTCCTCCAGGAGGTGGAGCTTAATTCCCCTTGTCCCCACACCCTCTGGGCTACCCTTAGTGACTTGCTTCCAGGTAGAATCTGGACAAGGAGAGAAGTAGCTTTACAGTGGACAAACACTACTTCAGCCATGTAATCATGGTTAACATCATCAGTGATAAGTCATGTTGATAGTATGTAACCTTGATATAATGATGAGAACAGCACTTCTCTTCTGGGGTCTTCCTCCCCAGAACCCATAATTTCAGGCTAATCATGAGAGAAATATCAGTAAAACCCAAATGGAGGGACTTCTACAAAATACCTGAACAATACTCCATGAAACTGCCAAAGTCATCAAAAACAACGAACGTCTGAGAAACTTACAGAGAAGCTAAAAAGACATGACAACTAAATGTAATATGGCATCCAGATGAGATCCTGGAACCGAAAAGGGGCATTGTGGGAAAACAGGTGAAATCTTAATAATGTCTGCAGTTTAGTTAATAAACTGGTGTTGGCTTCTCAGATGTAACATACGGACCCTAGGAACGTGAAATGTTAACACTGGGGAAAACCGGGCAAGGAACCTACAGGAGCTCTCTGTGGATCTTCACAACTATATCTAAAACCAATCTGATATAAAATTTAAATAAATTTTAAAACGTAACCATGCCTACACTCCCATTACCTCTCTGACCTGTCCTTCTCCTTTTACTCTGCTCCAGCAGCGCTCACAGCCTTGCTGTTCCTGGAACGTGCCAGGCCCATTCCCCTTAGGGCCTTTGCTCTATGGTACTTCTTCCTTCTCTTCTCCCAGATATCTACTCCATCACCACCTTGAAGTCTTTGCTTAAATCTCATCTATTTAATACAAGCAACTTATCCCTCAGTCCCTAAAACTCTCAATCCCCAGACCCTGCATTACTCTTTCAGTTTTTCCACAGCATTTACCACCTTCTAACACATTATCTAGTTTACCTATTTATTACATTCATGTAAGGGCAGAAACCTTTGGTGTTTTTAGTTCATTAGTGTATCGTAGGCACCTAGAGCAGCCCTGGCACATAGAAGACATGCAATAAATATTTGTTGATTAGGCTGTATTAAGGCGTAAATGCCTACTAATATGCTAGAAATACTGGGAAAAAATAGAAACAAGTCAGAGGTGGTTCCAGCCCTAGAAAGGCCTGCCTTTATCAAGGAAGAAAGATGTTAACTTTTGACATAATTATAAGGCAGGTATCATTATCTCTATAGAATTAATCACTGTTGTACATAGAGATGCTAACATTTGAATGTGATATGAAATGAATTTTGTTCTGGTGCCACTGGGGGTGTACTTTGTTCTGGATTTATTTCTTCATTTGCTAGTTTTAGAAAATACATGTCTAATTTTGGCTCCAGTTAATACTTTGAGGATTTCTTTGAAAGAAATCTGAGTCTGTACAAAACATAGACCTCAGAGTTCTGTAGGTCTGAAGTAAGTCCTGTTTCCTCTTCTCCAATCTAGCCTCTTATCTGGAGGCTCCACAGGAGAACCTGCATCGAAGCTCATTCAGGTTTAGGGTGGAATTCAGTTCCTTGTGGTTGTAGGGCTGAAGTCCCCATTTCCTTGCTGGTTGTTAGCCAGGAGCTGTTCTCAGCTCCTGAAGGCTGTCTGCATTCCACATCACATTGCCCTCTCTATCTTCAGATCAGCAACAGTGGGTCAAGTCCTTCTCGTGCTTTGAATCTCTCTCACTTCTCTTGCCCTATCTCTGCATATGGGACCCCATGATTGCAATAGATTGGGCCCACTCAGATAATCCAAGATAATCTATTTTAGTTACATCTGCAAAATCTCTTTTGTCGTGTAAATTAATATGTTCACAGGTTCCAGTAATTAGGATGTGGACATCTTTCAAAGGTCATTTCCTCTACATATTTGGTTTTCTACCCATTAGTTTATTCCAGTTCAAAGCTCATGGAAGGACCCTGTCCTTCTTAAGAAATGCCTATTAAGTACTCACATTTCTGTCAATACTGTTTTAGAACATGATCTCCAATCAACTGTATTGTCTGTCCTAGTTCCATGAGAATATATATTTATTCCTACATAACTGTCCTAACTTGATTCCATTTCCCCAGCCTTCCAAGCTGCCTACAACTTCTTTAACAAGGATAAAACTGGCGCTATTGATTTACATGGAATGATGTGCACATTAGCTAAGTTGGGAATGAATCTTACCAAGCATGATGTCTCTAATGAATTAAAATGTGCTGATCTTGACCGTGAGTACTTTGACTTACCATTTTTATCATAAAATCTTTTTATGAATATATTTGTTTCTCCCAGGGACTGTATAAACATGAGAAATAAACCTCACTTATTTGCTAATAGTTTCAGGTGAGGTATGTATACAAGTTATGAAATCAACTTAATGCTATAAAATAGGCTCTGAAAAATCCTGTGTGAGGACCGGCCCAGCGGCGCAGTGGTTAAGAGCTGGCTTGGGACGCCAGCAGCCCCGGTTCGGATCCCACATATGAGGGCCAGTGACACTGCCCTTTAAAAAGAAAAAAAAAAGTCCTGTGTGGAAACTAAAAGTGACTGTCACATTTCAATATCAAATCCAAATTACCTGTCATGATGTACATTTTGGAGGGTGCTTTGAAATAACGATATAAAGGCACTGAAATTTCAAAATGACATGTTACCAACAAAATCCAAACCATTTGTTTCTGTGTGAATCACATATGAGTACAAATCTTCCTTCCATCATTAGAGCCCACCTATATTGAATTTTAAATGCCACAACATTTTTGTTGATATTTGTAAAGCATATAGAGCATGTTATCTTTGAGCATAGCAATTAGTAGCCCAAGCTGATAATGTTGTGTGAAATATATATATTCAGCATATTATCTCCTCTCACCTCTCCTCACCCAACTGCCAGTGCCCCATTCCATCAGCATCTGGACCACATGTGAGTCAATATCACCAGCTAATTAAAGAGGGTCACTTGTCTCCACTAACTCTGCCCAATTTTTCTATTCTTTCATTGAAACACACACACATGACTCTAATAGCACTCATTATCCTTTAGTTTTATAGGAAATGGGGTACAACATGGCTATGTTATAATAATAGAGTTATTAGAGGTATAGCGTGGGAAGGCACGGGGGATTCCTTGCAAAAATGGCAAGTCTCCATGACTGCAGTGGTTGGAAGCCTCTGGTTTGATGTTTACACCCCACCATTGCTTCTGTGGGCTGTGGATGTCTGGGGGGATGGTGCTAAGGACACTCCAAGGAGAGCAGGGCTTACCTGAGCACATCTCCAGCCCTAGAATGCTGATTTTAAGTATTGAATAGCCCACCGTGTTTTAATTTTTATGTTTAATATATCATCTGTTAATTAAAATACATCCTATATCCTTGCTCTGAGTCTTAGATTTCTATTGCAGGAGATGGAAAGGTGAATTTCTCCGACTTTGTAGAGGTGCTGACAGATAAGAACCGCTTCCTTAAGGCTGTGGGTGAGTAGAGACATTACCGCAAAGAGGGCAGTTGGGTAGCGCAATTCGCTGCACAATAAATATTATTCATTTAGGCCTCCAATCAGGAGACAAATCAGGAATGTGCACTCTGGAATGTGATTTACTTCCATACTGCTTCTCCAAAACAATATTTGCTAAGCAAATTGATACAGCTTTAGAATTTTAACTTAAATGCGTCAAGTCCTTCTGTGGGAGACAATGATTTTTGGCCTTTAATGAGAACACCCAGGCAGTGGTGTAGAAAAATGTGGGTTTTTGTTTTGTTTTTTTAAATGTGGTTTTTAATTTTAATTCCTCGCCAAGTGCATGTGCTTTGGGAGGCGCTCCTTTTACAAAAGAAAAATATGTGTTTTCAAAAAAAGAAAAACTCTTTCGTGCAAATTTGGGTGTAGCTAATTCACTGTCTCCGGAAAATATCTTCCTCACCCTGATGAAGCTGCTGCCCTCAGTGCAAGGGCTGGAGAGTCTGCTGGAAGTTCGAGAGCCTGTTCTCCTGTACAGTTATAAATGATGGAGAGGCACGATTATTCGTCATCTAATATTTTTATTAGTCCTCTAATGGTTTGTTTATGAGTTTAACAGATGCCTTGGAAAATCTAATCCTATTCCTATCATATATTCCAAATAACAGATTCTGTATGTAGTGTTGAAAATCCACTCATTAATAGGCTATAAACTATGCTTAAGATAAACAGAAGTTACTGCTTCCAGGGCCACTGTAGTAACAAGGGTTTGCCTGCAAACCAGAGATATGTTTATCAACAACTCCTTTACCTAGAAGAACAGGACAATAGTCTTTAACATATAATTCTTGTGTATGTTAAATGTATTACTGTATTTACTTAGAAGTCATTTAACTAAAAGTATTTTTTTAATTCATGATTGTCTGCTCAGTAATAAAAATGATCTTTCTACCTTTCTACAATAGAACAGATTTTAAATGTTTTCGTATAATTCTCTAGTCCTCAACTTGGTATTAATAGTGTAAATGCAATAAAAAAGACTGTCAGTTTAGTACTTTTTTTTTGATAGATGGTTTCTTCAAAAGGCATTTTGAATCTTTTCTTCCCTTTATAGTTCCAGAAAAGAAGACCTGTTTAGATTTAGCTGGCAACCCAGGGATCCTATTGTTTGAAATCCTATCAAAGCTTGTAGAGACTTCAGCCTTACCCAAAAAGGCTATAATAGAACTAGTAAGGTAAGTGACAAAGAAAGGGGGAAAAACGACCTTCTCAGAAGCACTTGTGAGGATTTTAACAAGGCAGTAACCTCTCACTAACATCCTACTTCACGGGGACTGCTCCAAAGTAAAGGAGAATGTCAGTGGGCCAGTGCTCACGTGCCCCAGCGGGCCCCAACGTGAGACTTTATTCCTTCCTCTCCACAGTACTGCCCAGCTCTGGAGTTACAAGGCTGACCTCAGGCCATCTCAGGGCCCCACTAGGGGCCTAAGACAGCTAAGAAGGTTCAGCCTCTCCTACCCCAGGCTAGAGAACCCCAGAGGAAGACTTTTCCAAGGCTGATTTGGGGTGGGCTTGGATATCTAGTTTGAATAGGAGGCACTCCCATTCATGCTGGAACTACCAGGGGCTCTCAAGAGGTCCCCTGACTCTGGGATGAGGCCCAGCATGTTCAGACCTCCCAAAGTAGCCTTTGGACTGCAACAGAGCCAGAAGTAGAATGAGAATAAAGGATGAAGAAACATGCTCACACTCCAGTGGGTTTATTCCGGCACATATCACTAAAGAGAAATGTATTCAACCCATTTCTATCATTGTAATACAGAAGGAAATTAAATGTTGCCATTCTCCATCTTTTCAACTCATATTTTCAAAGCATTCTGCTGTCCCACTTAGAGAGACTTAAAAATACAGAATACCATCCATAATGTAAAACTGTCCTCTGCTTCTCAATGGGGAATCTCTTTATATTATTGTATACCTGTATCAATGTGGAACAGAGGGTGTACAACACTCTACTCTTCATCCAATTCAAATGGGCTTATTAAATGTCTGCTATTGGTACACAAATTTGGCACATTGCTTAACCTCTCAGCCTCAGTTTCCTCATCTATAAAATGATGATAATAATAACACCATACAGTGCAATTGTGGGGATGACATGTGATGATGTAGGTGAAATGCTTAGCACATCATAAGAGCTCAAAAAATGTTAGCTATTGTTATTATGTAGGAGTAATTACAATAAGCATTAAATATGTATATTATCTATTTTAATCTTCACCGCCTTAATGAGTATGTACTAGTATCCCCATTTTACAGATGAAAAAAACTGAAGCACAGGTCAGTTAAGTAACATGCCCAAGCGGAAATGGTACCTAGATTTAAGCAGTCTGATTCCAGAACCCATGCTCTTACCCACCTCCCTCTACTGCCCCTCACACCCAGTAAGTGCTCGGGAAATGTTAGCTGATGTTGGTGGTTTTGTTGTTGTTATGGTTGTGATTGTTAGTTATCATATACCTAGTTCCTAAGGAGATCAAAAGTGTTTAATACTTAGTATTTAAGGAGCTTAAAATAAATGGAGAGAAACACCATAAATATGTACTTAATTAAATTAATATACCAAAGTGAAATAATGCAAAATATATTAACACAATTAACTGTCAAATGAGTGGCAGAGATTATTCATTAGTTTCCTGAGAAAGTGGGTCCTGATAAGCAAGTTCCTGCACCTGGTTTTCTGGGACAGCAAGCAAAGACCCTCCTTTGCTCGGCACACTGAGAAACAAAATCCTCCGGGTTGGCCCTGAAGCCCGCGCTACAGCAGAGCACTGAGAAACAAGTCCTTACCGCAGCACAGCTGCAAGGGGAAGCCTGCCGTCCCACCAGCAAGGAGGAACCAATCTGTCACTGATATTTAAGGCGTGCATGTTTGAAAATCACATGTTTATACCTTTAGCGATATTTGTACTGTGAATTACAGTCCCTTACCATATATAGCCTGCTGTGCTTATTCTTGAAGAATTTATATCTAAAAGGCATAGTAACATATCTTCTAGACCTATTCATATACATGTGCAAGCGTGCACACGCGCGCACGCGCGCACACACACACACACATATTGCAAAGAATAGCAATCAATTAGTAGTGATTTACTGTGGATAGTAAGATTATTGGTAATCTTTTTTCTTTATAATTTTCTATATTTTTCAAATTCTCTACAATGAGAATTTCTTTTAATTTAAAACAAGTTGCATTTTAAAACCTAACAACATAGTATAATAATAATAGGCATGATTAATATTCGTATTCAAGACGATACCACTTGAGGGTTTGTCAAGGATCATAATTGATAGGTATTTTTCTAGACAAGGCTGGGAGCTCTTAGGGTCTTGGGGACCAGGAAGGAAGCCAAAGCCCAGGGACTAGGTATATTTTAATAGTCAAATGGCCTGTGGCAACTATCACAGATGTTCTGTAAATGCCATAGAAACAGGCACTCAATAAATAATAGTGAATGAATATGCAAATTAAATTTAAAATAAGTTTATTCAGCAGGTATAACTTGCAAGATGACTTTTTTCTATTTGTCTAACACGCATTTTTTTCAGTAGAACTATAGCACTTTTTAGTCCATTTCTGGATTACTTTTTCTTTTTCTTTTTTTTTTTTTTTTTAGCTATTTCCGAAGAAAATTCCAGGAAACCAACTCAGGACTATTGAAGAGTCCCTATGCTCTGGGTTATGGAAAAAGGAGATTTAGCAGGCCAGATATATGCACACCTCTGAGCTCAAGCTTGGATGCTTTTGCTAACGCTACCCGGATTGCAATGACGAAAGAAAAGGATTTATTTAAATTTCTTGAAGAGCTCAGGAGTAAGAGCCATTGGTCCTTTCCCCACTGTCTTAATGGATTTATTTGTATATTACTGGTCAGAAATAAATAGTAGAGGCCACATGCTGTAAGAGTAGGGCCACGGCCTTTTCTGCGTGACCGGTCTATGTCACCCAGATCTCATTTGAAAGCAAATGTATATATGACCTGAATCAGACACCCAGATGAAGCTGAGAGTCTGCAGAGGGTGTGGGGTGGGCACAGGGGAGTAAAAAATGGGGGTCAAGACACTGAGGAGAATAGACAAAGAGAAGCATAGGCACCACATGTATATCTTTATGTGAATTTCTTTTTATATTATTTGTGAAACCACTTTTTTATATCTTTTTAGGATGCAACCCTCCTTCAGAAAACCCATATTCAAAAATACCCATCTTTCCATTGTTTCCTAATGTGGATGGGGTGGTGACAGGAAAGCCGTTCAAAGACTTACACAAATTAGAAACGCTAAGGAGAAAGGAACCTCTGAATTTCTTTGAGAACTATTTTTTCCAAAAAAGAGATTGGAAAACACAGGTGAGATTTAGTTGATGTCACATCAATTCATTTAAATACTTAGGTTTTTCAGTTATAACTTAAAACTAATAACGTGCTTTTTAATGAGAAATATTTTCAGTCATTATATTTCAAACCAGATTCCATAGACATATTCCTAAATTTAAGCCCAGGTATAAATATTTAATTTCAACAAATAGTTCATCTTACTAAAAAAATCCAATCCTAGTCTTGGGGTTGGAGGGGTGGGGCATATAAGAATAACAATAAAAAGCTCTCAGGTCCTACCTCTGACTGTTCTCCCATCAACTCAGGAACCAGAAGTTTCATGTTGATTTCCCTTAACTGGTTCTAGATCATGGTTGGACCAGACATCATGGGATAAGAGGACCAGGTCCATAATCCAATGGAGCAATTTGTGATGGAGGGGCCATCCTGCCCTTGGAGTAGAACCTCATTTTTTATAGTCCCAGCTACACCTTCTGGCCCTACTTCAAGCTCTGTTACCTCTAATCTATTTTCTTCCCTCCCAAGGTACATTTTATCATCATGAGTTTTAAGGTCTCAGGCAAGTAAGTCCTAGTTTCTCAGGAAGCTCTAGCCTTACCCCAGGTTTGTCACAGGCGTCCTAGCCTGAGAAACAAGATCAAGATTTGAGTGGATACCAGCCCACCCTGTGAAGAATCTTTGGGTTCCAGGGGTCCATATGCTGTTCACATCGCTATGAAACCCCTAGAGGCCCCTCCAGACATAGGGTTTAAGAGTCCAGATACTGGAGGAGGGAGAAAAAATGAAGAGTTACTAATCAATGGGCATAAAGTCTCAGTTATGCAAGATGAAAAAGTTCTAGACATCTACTGGACAACATTGTGCATATAGTTAACAATACTATATTGTGCACCAAAAAAAATGTGTTAAGAGGGTAGATCTCATCTTTAGAGTTCTTACCCAAATAAAATAAGTTTAAAAAAAAAAGAAGTCCCAGAGAAGTATCACGATCACAAATGACTACCAGATAAGACTGTCTTTCTTGTGGTTAAATGCGGGCTTGGGAAGCCAGCGGCCCCAGTTCGGGTCCCACATATGAGGGCCAGTGACACTGCCCTCAAAAAAAAAAAAGAAAAAAAAAGAGACTGTCTTTCTCTCTCCTGATAGTCACACCCACAGGCAAATATCACTGACAAGATGGAAATAAGAAGACATTTATACCTCTTTAAACTTATTTCCTGACATTGAACCCTCCACCTGTGGTATTTATTTATTATCAATCTCTCCAACTAAAACATAAGGATTCTAATTTTTAAAATAATTTTCAGGGCCGGCCGAGTGGCGCATTGGTTAAGCGCTGGTTTTGGGATGCCAGCGGCCCCGGTTCGGATCCCACATGAGGGCCAGTGACACTGCCCTCTACAGCTAACAACAGCTCCACCTGGAGCTGGGCTGTGCGAGCCCCGGAGATGGTGTGGGCTGCAGCCCCTGCTCACAGCCAGCGTGAGCGGCTGGCAGCCAAGCATGAGCTGCCAATAGCCGCGATGAGCGACATCCAGAGGCCAGCGACAGATCTGCCTCATCCGGGAAGAGCTCAATGACGATACCAACAGTGAAGCAACATCCTCCGCAACTAAACTGAAGAACAAGAAGACGGCAACTTGTCTGTTCCCCTTCCCCGATTCCCCAACGCTGTTCCCCTCCACCAATTCCCCAATAAAATCTTTAAAAAAAAAAAATAAATAAAAAAAATAAAATAAAATAAAATAAAATAATTTTCAGATATATGTTCTTTAAGGGAGACACACCTAAAATATGTTCCAGAGGGCCGGCCAAGTAGCGCGTTGGTTAAGAGCTGACTTGGGATGCCAGCTCTGAGCAGCAGGGCCCCGGTTCATATCCCACATTAGGGCCAGTGACACTGCCCTCTACAGCTAAGATGGTGAACAACAACATCTCGACCTGGAGCTGGGCTGCCATGAGTCATCCACAACAGTGTAGGCTGCAGCAAGGCTGCAGTGGGCTGCTATGAGATACCATGAGTGGCTGGCAGCTGGCATGAGCTGCAGACAGCCAGTGTGAGCTGCCAAGAGCTGCAGTGAGCCGCTGTCCAGGGGCCAGCGACCGATGTGCCTCACCGGAGAAGAGTGCAATGATGATACCAACATGGGCCAGTGAAGTGAAGTCCTCCACAACTAGACTGAAGAACAAAAGGACAGCAAGTCTGTTCCCCTCCCCTGATTCCCCAATAAATCATATATATATATATATATATATATATATATATATATATATATATATATATATATATGACAGAAAGCTTAGAAGTAAAGAGACAGAAAAAGATATATCGGGCAAATACAAATCAAAATAAGCTGGCATCGATATACTAGTATGGGGAAAGTAAAATTTAAGGAAAACATAACCAAAGATAAAGATGATAAAGATGCTATTTAAAGATTTTAAAAGTCATCAGAAAGATACAATTATCCTGGACCTGTGTACACCTATCGAATTGACAGATAAAAGTGAGAATTATAAGAATTAACTTGAGACTTTTTAAGGCAATAGTAATAATAATCATGCCTTAAAATTTCTCATTTTTACCCAATGTAAGGATAATTGCTAAATGACTGGGCAAATCCATAACCACTGGGAGATTTTTATCATGCATCTCCAGAAACTAATAAAGCAGACCAAAAAAAAAAAAAAAAGAAGTCAACTCCTCTTACAAAAAAATTAATGGTTAAGGAAGAGAGAGATGTGGAATTATAGCTGGCTGTGGAATCAGAGTCTAGAAAAAATCGTTTCAGGGCATGGGCGACTTGAACATACTTGTAGCCAGGAGGAAAGACCCTGGTAAAGCTGTGGTTCTCAATCTTGGCTGCATAATAGAATTACCATGGGAACACTTTTAAAAACAACCTCATGCCCAGGCCACAACCTTATCCAACTAAATCAGATCTCTGGGAGTGGGGCTTACACCTCAGTATTTTTTAAAGTTCCAACACGCACCCAAAGCTGGAAACCACTGCTCAAGGAAAAGATTAAGCAGGAGAGGAGCAGGAGTGGCTACATAATTTGCAGAGCCCAGTGCAAAATGAACATGTAGGCCCCTTGTCCAAAAATAATTAAGGATATAAAGACAGCAACAGTGGAACATTAAACTAAATTCAGAGCCCTTCTAAGTCCAATGTCCTGCATAACTGCATACTTCACACGCCCATGAAACTGGCCCTGGAAAGAGGAAAATTAAAGGCATAATATCCAAGAGGCAAACAAATTAAGATACAGGGGGAACCTTTGGCCTCATATATAAGAGAGAAGGAGGAAAACACAGGTCAAAGGAAGGAGAAGTCCTAAGGTGGAAAGAAGAGTTAATTTGTATTAGATAGACTTGAAGTGACAAGGTCATTAGCTGAGGGAGTTAGAAGGTCTGGTTTCCCAGCAGTCACTACGAAGACTGTAAGAGAGTTAGTTACCAGCGAATAAAGAAAAGTAATGCCACTATGTGTGGTGTCAGATGGTGTTAATGGGGCTATCACTTTATGAGGTATATAATGTCTAATCACTATGTGGTATATCTGAAATGAACATAGCATTGTAGGTCAACTGTAACTGTAAAATTTTTAAATGCATACTTTTTTTTTGGCACCCTCTGTAGCTTTTTTTTTGGCACCCTCTGTAGCTCTGTGCTCTGTAGAGGGCACATTCATTTTCAGTACTTTGTGATGGCTTGGGAAGTTTGGGTGGAAATGGATTTGGTTCCTCTCTACCCTTCATATCTATTCCACATCTTCCACTCTATACTTCTCTTATGAATAGACGTCATCATTTTGAAAGATAATTTGCCAAATGCCCATTTACACATGGGACAATACCAGGTGCCCCAAAACAACTGACAAGAGGTTTAGCAATAACCTTATAAATCATGGACAAACCTTTTCATAATACAATATACTTATGTTTATTATGTGTTTGCTGTATACATCAAACTAAAATATATCACTAACCTTTTTTTAATGTGCATAAAGGCAGCAAATATAAGGCCTGTTGACCTTGCCTCAGGCTATCCAACTGACATCCTCGCCATTGACCAAATACTCAAGAAAAAGCAGAATTGGACAGTGACTGATGCAGCCGCTATTAAACAGTATGTGAGTACTCACTGTGGAATCTCCTCCCAGAAAGCATTGACAAAAATACTTTCCACTTCAATACTACAACCATAAAACCTAATATTTTTTCCCTGCTCTATGTCTTTAAAATAAGATAATTTCTGGGCTGGCCCAGTGGCGTGATGGTTAAGCACGGTGGTTAAGTGCGGTGGTTAAGTGCTGGCTTGGGAAGCCAGCGGCCCCGGTTCGGGTCCCACATGTGAGGGTCAGTGACACTGCCCTAAAAAAAAAAAAATAAATAAGATCATTTCTCATTTTTACCCATTGTAATTTGCTCTATCATCCAGTGGATTCAAATGTTAACTATTACAATTCATCCTGCCAACCACCTATAGAACCATACCCAGCATAATTTCTGGGACATTCACATTCTGGAAAAAGCAATTAGTTAAGTTACGAAGCCGATAGTCACCATGAGTGGCACACTCAGGGAATCAGGATAAGTGAAAGCATGTTTATTACAGCAGCTAGAACAATAATAAGAACAGTGTAAGTGAGCCTCCTGGGCACCCTGTGCTCTACAAGTTCTCTACAGGCACTAATTCGTTTATTTACCACAGCAATCCTTGGAGGCAGGTGTTGTCATCATTCCTTATAATTTTACAGATACGCAGAGAGAGGTTAGTGACCTGCAAAGGCACATAGCTAGGAAGTAATAGAGCCAGAATTATAAAGATGGGCAACATGGCTCCAGAATCCACACTTTTAACTAAAACTCTATGATGCCTGTCGACTTTGTGTCCTGACTTCTCAGCAACCTTTGTACTCCACAGAGACCGACTAGGGTGTATTCATTATATGTCACCCCCCTTCTGCATTTGACAAGATGATCAAGCTCTCCTTGACACTTTCTACTTCCTTGGCCTTTATAATACTACATCTTAAATTCTCCTTGTATAGCTGTGTCCTCTCCTATTTCCTGAGTGTTCATCCCTTAACTCTTGATATTTCCTAGTTTTCTAGTCTCACTCCTACTGCTCTTCTCCTATACTCACCCACTCATTTGTTCAGTAAATATTTATCCAGTGGTAACAAAGTTCTGGGATTAGAAGATACCAGGGAGAAAAAATACAGTTCCCCTCAGTGAGCTTAGAGTGAGGGTAGAACACTCAGGGAAGGAAATGAGCGGTAGTAATACATTGAGATCAGGAGAGCTGTGGGTGGTCAGTGCTGCATGCCACAAAAACGCACAGGAGTGGGCTCCCATCCTGTTTCATCATGGCACATATTCACACTGGATTACATGGAGGCTACTTGCAGCCAGAGGCCTCCAGCCTGGAGCACCAGATGCCCCACAGGCTAAGAGCCTGAGAAGTCGATAGTTTGGCATACCTGTAACCCAGTCACAGCAGAACATTGGGGATCTCTGTGTTAGATGAAGGTAAAGCTAGGGCGAGTAGTCTTTGGATTATTAATTTACCTTCCTTCTTTCAGCTGCCACCTGTATAGTGATAATTCATAAATCCGTCACTAGCCTAGCCTTCTTTCCAGCACTTCTGTCTTCTCTCACTGACTGCCTGATGAACCTTTTACCTTGCTGTTTCATAGCACATCAAACTTGACATGTCCAAACCAAACTCATCAAGTTGGCTCTTCCTTAGGGATTCTTTATTTCAGTTATTGGCCACCATCTACCCCGCCAATCCTTGGCATTCCTATCCAGATATCCTGAGCCTATCTCCAGCTCACATTCCCTCCTTGTGTTAGTCTATTGTGTTTTTAATATTCTTATGAAATTTCTTATTATTTCACTACTATTATCTCATTATGAAAAGTAATACATATTCACTGTCCATCAACTCCTAACTCAAAATGTCCTCAAGAGGCACTACCCAACGTATAAACTCGGTTACGTTCAAGTAGTCTGGAATATAAATAACTCTGGGGAATATCTAGAATTGTGGTCCACAAATCAGAGATGTTTTAAGGTAACTACTGTAAACTTCTGCTTTCTACTGCAGGCGAAGAGAGCTACAGACACCTGTAACTTAGGAATTGCCCTTGAGCACCGGAAAGAAATGCTCAACCTCTGGCGGAAGATCCGAGGGGATTTGATCGGAATAGACACTAAAAATGAGTCCTTTTATGACACCTTTTCTACTTACACATGGTCTTGGAATGTTTGCCAAGAATTACTTTCTCCCAAGGACTTAAGGTTATATGATGCCTATGTGAATAGAAATTCCTTCCACAACTCTGCATTCTCTTCCTCTTCAGATGTCAGTGAATGTGACATAGAGATAGGAAGAAAAAGAAAACAGAAAGGTTTCAGAGGGTTTCGACAATGAAATTTCTACATTTCTAAGCAGCCCATTGCAAACTACTTTTTCACAGATATGAAAATTATGGTTTCTTGCTTTTGTCTAGTTCATTCTTAGCAGCTGGAAATGTTGACATCTTTTGAATTCTGACCAGTAAAAAAGTTTAAGTCATAATATGGTTTCCCTTTCCTGATTCTTACTAATAAATCAATGCTCTTGTTATTTCTGTAGCAACCAGCTGCACTGTGCTGCCCCCACCTGGCTCAAAACTGCCCAGGCAGAAGGAGAAACGCTGAAAGCAGGCACTTCCCACCACGCAGGGCTGCCCTTGAGCACTCCTGAGGGCCCTCACAGCAATAAGCATCTGAGTTTATGTGACTGTAAGTGGCATTAGGATTTTTATTATTTGTCAAAGTGGCCAAAGACAGTGGGTGACAATGACCTTTCAGTTTCAGGGAATAATAATACCATCCCCCAGGGAATCTTGATTATATTTGGGTGTTCCTAAGGCTCCTTCAGACCAATCTTCACATCACATCTTCAGACCAATCTCTTGGAATACTCTTAAAAATAGCTGGTTTCATCCATTACACTTGTTGTTGTTCTTTAATGCATTTAATTAAAAAGCACATGCATAACTATATTACAAGTTGGGGGAGTTGTAATTGCTTAATTGTGGAAAATATGCATAAAACTTACTATTTTAATCATGGTTAAGTACATGTCATCCATTATATTTTTATTCCTTTTAGAAAAAAGGAAAAGACATGTTTCATATTGTGGCTTATAATGTAAAATTATAGCATTTCAGGAAAAATCAATGAAGATAGCAAAGGTTCCCAAAACTGATTAATGAAAAGCCTTGAAGTAATTTTGTGTTACCTTGACTATTCAAAACTGTCTAAATATATTTGCCATTGTCCATAATAGTATGACGTTGGGAAAAAGAAATAACTATAAATAAGTGACTGTGTTTTCTAGTCCAAAAACAAGATTTATGGTTTGACAAGAGGCTTTGTTTTTTGTTTTGTTTTGTTTGTATGGCTGCAAGTGTAACAAGCAATCTAAGAAATAAAATTTGAATGCCAAATATTAGAATTCTTGGAATATTCCCTAGATCAAAGATAATAAAGCAGAATATTTTGAAGTAGATCTGTCCTGGAAAATGTACAGTAATATAGTTTTTCTATTAAATTTTCACACACTGTTGGTGATAGTATAAATTGGCATCTCTCTGATGGTATACAATATAGCAACAGGTACTCAACAATTCATTCATCAATTATTTATTGAGTTGCATACTGTGTACCAGATCCTGTTCTAGCATCTGGATATACGAGGTCTGACAATTAAGTTTGCGAACTTGTTGCAATGATGGTGCTAACCTTTTTTGATATCGGAGGGACTATTCATTATGAATTTGTACCAACTGGACAAACAGTGAACCAAGTTTACTATTTGGAAATGCTGAAAAGGCTGTGTGAAAAGGTTAGATGAAAATGACCTGAACTTTTTGCCAACAATTCATGGCTCTTGCATCATGACAGCGCACCAGCTCGCACGGCACTGTCTGTGAGGGAGTTTTTAGCCAGTAAACAAATAACTCCATACTCACCTGACCTGGCCCCCAATGACTTCTTTCTTTACCCAAAGATTGAAATATTGAAAGGAAGAAATTTTGATGACATTCAGGAAATCAAGGGTACTATAAAGACAGCTCTGATGGCCATTACAGAAAGAGTTCCAAAATTGCTTTGAAGTGTGGACTAGATGCTGGCATCGGTGCATAGCTTCCCAAGGGGAGTACTTCGAAGGTGACCGTAGTGATATTCAGCAATGAGGTATGTAGCACTTTTTCTAGGATGAGTTCACGAACTTAATTGTCCAACCTTGTACAACAGTGAACAAACAGATAAAATGTCCCGACCTCACAGAGTTTAGTAATGGAGCTAATTATAACCACTGACTCACCACTTCCACTTCTAGAAATTATTCCTAAAGAAATAATCATGAATGTACAAAATGATTTAGCTATAAAGATGTTTATGATGTTAAATTTTTAAGTAAGAAACTTTACCCTAAATGTCCAATAAATCAAGATACAGCTGTATAAAGCACAGCCATTGAAGTAATGTAAAAAAGTATTTCAAACAAAAGAATGAGGTTCACAAGCTATTAAGTTTATAAGCAGGCTACAAATGCTAAGAGGCATGAGAGAACTTTATGGGTATGTTATAAAACAATTATGATGGTGGTTGCACAAATAGATTTTTATGAAAACTCATCCAACTATATACTTAAAATGGATGGATTTCATTATACTTAAATTATACCACAATGAAGCTGTAAAAAAGGGAGGCACAAAACAGTGTGTTCTGAAAATACTTTAACTTAAAAGTTATTTCTATAAATAAATTAGAAAAAAAAGACTGGAAGGATATAAACCAAAGTATTTAATGGGTTAAATTAAGGGAGGGATGGGGTATTTTCTTTTTGTCTTATCTATATCTTCTAAATGTTCTACAATAAACACATCTTCATGTTGCAATAAGAAAAAAGAAAAGAAAAGCTGTTTTAAAATTAAAGTTGTTAAGCCAGCTTATTCAATTATCTCGGGCTGTTATAAGTACTGTCGTGTTTCTGTGAAACGTTAAGGAGAGCAAATTAGGACACCAGGGTGCCTTCCCCGGCACTCAGCTCCAGAGCCCATGCTTACACAGACCATAATTTCCACTGATTGGAACTGAAAGGAAAGTAATTAACTACCCCTGTCCGGGGTTGACACCCAAAGCAATAATCCAGACTCAGAGTTCTTAACCTTTACATCCTTTGAACCCATGCCACCCACTGAGCTAGGAGAGTTCTCACTACTGACCAGCAGAGGGACCCTTAGCTCCTCTGAAACGCAGCACCGGCTGAAGTCTGTGTACAGTTTGATACCTTAGAGGGCTCACAGCCATATCATCCACATTTCTTCTGAAAAATTATTCTAGGTGCTTTAAAAGATGAAGAAAAATGAGTTGTACAGGTCAACCAATGGTAATTATATAAAAGTTAAGTGTAGGGTACTTTATCACATTTCATAAATAAGGCCCAAGTTGTTTGACATTTTAAATGACTCTATCAGAACGAATGTAAGTAACTTCAAGGGAAGACAGAGTGAGCTCTCTACAAGAAAATACACAGTGGGACTGTTGATTGGGAACACTTACAGCTTCTGGTGTGGGGAGAAAAACAGCTTGTAGATGAGAGAAGAAGATGCCAAGAATAAATATAAATCAACCATCATATCTGCAAACAGCCTGCCTTGATAAAAGATAGAAATCCTTGCACTTGTTATTTGGAAAGGTTTTGTTTAAAGTGTTTCAAAAGACCATGACGATGGAGAAAGTATTCTGTCTTCAAATAAAGTACAACTTATTTACTGTCTTATCTTTTTGATTCACTCGTGCATTTTTCTTTGTGATTAGAGAGGGTTTGAGGATTGTTCCAATTTCTTTGGTGGGAAAGGCATAGAATCTTTTATCGCTCCCTTTAGTTTAGCCTATGAAAAGAATCTGCAATGTGTGCTAAGTCTAGCACTGCACTACCCACATAATTAATCCCTTTCTTCTCTTTTTCCAAATGGCAGTCATCACTCTTCTCCTGAAGTCTTCTTAACTAATCTTAGGTTATGTTGACAGCATACTTTCTTCTAGATTCTTGTGAGAATCAGTTTTTAGTATGTATCGAAATAAAAATGTAAGGCCAACATGTATTAATATAACACACTATATGTGTGTATTACAACTTTGAGTCTGAGAATAAGCTCAGGTAATTAAAAAAGGTAAACGGTGACAAATTTTTTATAGACTTGTCCTTTGTGATTCCATTTAATCTGACAGGATAAACTTCGTGTTCTCAGAATGTATTTCATATCCTCCCCCCAGGAAAAGTGTGAAGATATATATATATATATATATATATATATATATATATATATATATATATATATATAATAGCTTTTCACACCCTAGAAGCTGGAAAAGTGCCCTGTTTCCTCACCATGCGTGCTACCTTCCTAAATTCTTCTGGCCATCAGCTCTACAGTGGAACTAGGTACCCTTAATTCTTAAAATGATTCAAGATTTTTCCTGTCTTACGACTTGAGGGAAACAGGGGACCCTGTTGAAAGAAGGCTCAAGTGGAACATCTCCCACTTTCTTGCCGGCACGCACGTCCACCAGCGCCTCCTCCAGGAAAAACGACTCCAGGACGAAGTCCTGCGGGCGTTCCCCTTCCCCAGAGGGCGCCTCCCCAACTCAGAGCGCGCCCCACCCGGTGGAGCTGGAGCCCCACCAGGACCCTGGCAGCCTAGGGCTCCAGGCCCCGCCCCGCCTCGCCTCCGTCTTTTCCCGCCAGGACCCGGCGCCTTCCGGAAGGGGGCGTGGCTCCCACAGGAAGTGCTCGCTTTACAGAAAGGGAGGCATTTCCGGCTCCGGTGTCATGGCGGGCTCCCAGGATGAAGGCGCGCCCGCGGAGCCCAGTGGAAAGAGGCGGCAGTTCGGAAGCCGGTTCCTGAGCGATCCGGCTCGTGTTTTCCACCACAATGCTTGGTAAAGGCCCTTTCCCTCGCCCAGCCTGCGGCTCGCCTTCTGTCTCGTTGCCCTCCTCGAGGCGCTCTGCTCCCACGGGAGAGGTGCTTCGAGGCCAGCAGCTGGAACGTGAGACCCCTAAGCATCCCGCTTGGTTTTCCCAGGGACCATGTGGAGTGGTCGGAAGAGCAGGCCGCGGCAGCAGAGAAGAAAGTCAGGGAGAACAGTACCCAGCGGGTGTGCCAGGAGAAGCAAGGTGCGCCCAGGAAGTGTGTGTGGGGGCCTCAATGGCATCCACAGCCGGCCTATCTGCTGGGCGCGCTGTCCCGGAGGGCAAACAACCGAGGCTACCACCAGCCTTTTTTACTGGACTGATACAAAACTCGGGCGTAGGACGGGAGGGGATGTGCAAGGATGGAAAAGGGCCACATCTTAAAATAAAATCTTGTTAGGGCATAAAGGGTGTTTTGGTTTGGGTTGACACTATTTTCTAGTTTTTAGTTACGTTAACTAGATCCATATTAATATGGCTGGCCTATGGCAACCGCCACACAGGATATGCTTTTTACATGATAACATTTTGCCTGTGGAAATCTTGTCTTTGAAGCTAATCTTAGCGGTTAGATCCTAAATCCTGTTGGGGGAGGGGCTAATGACTGGTGAATTATGTGTGTCTTTTCCTTGTGTCATGGCTGTGAGGATTTAGGGCTTCTGTGAAGGGAAGATAGAAGAAGCAGAACGGAGGTAAGGCTGGCCAAAGCAAAAGAGGCTACTTCGGGAGAGGTGGATGATTTCACTGCAAAATACCCGTAGATACTAAAACTAGGACTAGTTGGACCTATGTCTTAAGAGACAATTGAAGGCAGGACTAGAAATTGGGGAGTAGTGCCCACTGAAAGAGTTTTATGTAGTAGAACATTCCAGTTACAAAATATTTACCCTACAAAGTTTGACAGAGACTAGATCAAAGCAAATTAAAGTTGGAAGGGATTTTGAAAATCATGTAGTCCAATATCCTCTTTTTACAGTTGGACCACAGAACATTAAGCGCCTTGCCCAGAGGTAAGCAGTTAGTTAGTAATAGCAGTGGTGAAACTAAAATCCAATTTCTTGGGTTTTTATTCTTTCTACTACACTAGTCAAGGTCCTATATGGGCAAAAAAACAAAACTGAAATCTAGGACTGCCTTGATCGCCTTAAACAACAGCTTTCTTTTTAAACAGTCCACACTACTTTAGTATCTCCTGTGCTCTATCATCAAAACTCTTCTCATCTAAAGACATTTTTTCTTCAGCAGCATTTTCTATTTTTCTTTTAACCTCCTTTCTGTTTTTAGTATCTATTAGTAGTAGAATTTATTTCTGGGCTCCTCGCACTGTAAAGAACCACAGACAGAGGAACATATATAAAGAAGAACTGCCTGTATTGAAACCATTGAGTTCACATGGGGAACTACTGAAGAACCTGGGACATTTAGCTTGTAAAAGAGAAGATTTAAAGCGTAAAGTAACCGCCCTCAAACACGTAAGAGTTGTCCTGTATGGTCCTGAGAAATGATAGAATCTTTTGACCAGGAGTGATTAGACAAATTTTTTGCTTAACATTAGAATTTTCTAATAGTTAGGAGTCATCCAAAGATGTGAGGGAAGAATTAACAGGTAGTAAGTTCTCGGCAGAAGTTGGATTCCGTGGAAGGACAGGCTGTAGAGGGAATTCAAGTAATAAGTGGTAGGACTAAACGATCTCCAGCGCTGAGGCAATGGCTCTACCTGAGGATACTTTTAGAATAAAATGACGTTCAGTGAAGCAGGATGATAATTCACATTTAGATACGAATAAAATATTGAGAGATGGTTCATAATTTTTTTTCTTAAATATTTGCAGTTGATTATGAGATCAATGCCCACAGATACTGGAACGACTTCTACAAAATCCATGAAAACGGGTTTTTCAAGGACAGACATTGGCTTTTTACTGAATTTCCAGAGCTGGCTCCTAGCCCAAACCAAAATCACTTGACAGATTTGCACACAGAGAACAAGAGGAGTGAAGTGCCTGGATGTAGGAGGAGTGAGGATGGACCTGGTCTAATAATAGAACAGCACAAGTGTTCTTCAAACAGCCTCGGACATAAAACACAGACCCTTCCTGTAGAAGAGAATGTAACTCAGAAACTCGGTCACCTGGAAATCTGTGATGATGAGTTTCCTGGATCCTCAGCCACCTACCGAATACTCGAGGTAACCTCCCTTTATTGTCCTGGTAGTGGGGTCAGTGAAGTTGTTGTATTGTACGTGTGGTCAGCATGGAGGGGCTGACCGCAAAGGAACTTCTGTCTGATGAAGCTGACTAGACTTGACCCTCATGTTGGCCTGGAATCATCTCCATTTTTGAACTAATGAAATGCTTTAAATGTAGACCCAAATATCTAGTGAAGATAGATCATCCGAGCTGCTATCTGGGAACATCATGTTGCATCTGAAAGTTGCAGGTTGTGCTATATCTGCCACATGGAAAAGAGTCCTGGGTCACAAGACAAGTTCTGTTATTTCTCTTCTAATGCAGTTATAAAATGGAGAGGCTGGTTGGGATGGTGCCTGCTTCTTGGGTGTGGGAGATTTCTTGTCTATTGAGTTTGGATGGTATTGAAGAGGCAAGGTTAGACCTATAATGTAAATTCACAAATGGTGACCACACTCCACTGGAAGCTGATTAGGCTTAGAATTGAGTCCTTTGGCATGACTTTGTACTAGTCCCTTACCCTCCCCAAGCAGAGAAGAATCTCTCTCTGTCTCTGTCTCTGTCTCTCTCTGCCTCATAGTTTTTATGAGGATTAATTGAGATAATGTATGTAAAATGACTAAGAATAGTGTCTAGCACATATTAAGCCCTCACTAAATGGTCGCTGTTTTTATTTTATTTTTTATTTTTTTAAAGATTTTATTGGGGAATTGGCAGAGGGGAACAGCGTTGGGGAACCGGGGAAGGGGAACAGACAGGTTGCTGTCTTTGTTCTTCAGTCTAGTTGTGGAGGACGTTTCACTGGCCCATGTTGGTATCGTCATTGTGCTCTTCCTGGATGAGGCAGATGGGTTGCCGGCCTCTGGATGGTCGCTCACTGCGGCTATTGGCGGCTCACGCTGGCTGCCAGCCGCTCATGCTGGCTACGGGCCACTCACTGTAGCCTATGGCAACCCACTGCAGCAGGTGCTGCAGCCTATACCATCACCGGGGCTCGCACAGCCCAGCTCCAGGTGGAGCTGTTGTTAGCTGTAGAGGGCAGTGTCAGTGGCCCTCATATGTGGGATCCAAACCAGGGCCGCTGGTGTCCCAAGCCAGCTCTTAACCAATGTGCCACTCGGCCGGCCCAATGGTCGCTATTTTTATTATTACCATACCCAGCACTGTATTTAGGACAGTATAACCATAGTTCCCTTTTCATGAATTTTTCAGCCCAGTCTATTAAAAACATTTTTCTGTGATATGGTAGATTTCAGTAAGAAATTATTTCATCTACAGGATCATTTGCCGGAACTCAAAAAGTGAAAGCAACCCATGCTCTTTTTTCCAGACCAGCTCTCTTCTGCCAGTGAAAGCCCACACTCTTGTCTTTTATGGCTACCTCTAAGAGTTCCTGAGGTCAAGGTCGGAATGTCATGGGTACTATTTAGCTCTGATCTCTACATCTTCCCTAACACAATTAGATAAGATTATCTATTGTTGATCTAACTTCAGGGAATTAATTCTTTGGAAAATTCTGTGATTAATAGTTCATTTCTGTCTGCAGGTTGGTTGTGGTGTGGGAAATACAGTCTTTCCAATTTTGCAAACTAACAAGTAAGTATGTTGTGAAGTTTAACTATATGACAGCAAAGAGGAGAAAAGTGAGAAGTTGTTTACCAAAGGACTTACTTCATCAATGTAATAGTACTTAATTGAAAACCGTGGATTATGGGAGATTTGGATTTCTATTTTATCCATTTATGGATTGTTTGGATTTAATTTGATTTGTAAGTTACCTTTGTCATCAAGGAAATTAGTGAGATTTAAAACCTTTACATTGTTAATATAAGGTGTCTGTGATATTTTAATTTGGCTACACAGGAAATAGAATAGACATAATCCAGTTGGTAATGTAATTCTTCTGGTTTTTTTTCTGCCCACTCAGTGACCCAGGACTCTTTGTTTACTGTTGTGATTTTTCTTCCACAGCTGTAGAACTTGTCCAGGTAAGTACAGTGATTTTCACTGATTAAAGGGAAGGAGTCTCCTAAAAACCAAGGTCTCTATTTTCTTTCTTTTTTTTTTTAAACTTTACTGGGGAACAGCATGGTCATTGGTTACACATTGCTTTCATGCCACAATGTCATAGTTAACTCTTTCAGGGAGAGCACAGCTCACAGTGGCCCATGCGGGAATCGAACCGGCAACCTTGGTGTTATCATTACCATGCTCTAACCAACTGAGCTAACTGGTCACCCCTAGATCTCTATTTTCTTAATTGTACTGTGGTCTGAACGCCAAAGATTTACTGAAACAGCCTGGAGTAGAGGAAAGAGCCAATCATGAATACAGAATATGCCATTTGCCAGCTGTGGAACTTTGGGCGGGTCTCTTGACCTCTCCAAACTTCTTTTTTTTTTTTTAAGGATTGAAATGAGATAATGTTTTTCCAGTCATGGTTCTTTGAGTTATAAGGTACAAAAGCATCTGGACAAACTCAGCCAATAAAGTGGAATGTCATAGAATCCAAGAGCGTAAAGTATAGTCAGGACTGGAACTCATCCCTGAAAAGGTGTCAGATACCCAGGGCGAGTTGGCTGGCTGGTGCGATGTTGCCACCCCCTCTTTCTGTCACAGCACCTCCCTCAAATTCATGATGTCTTACTCTCATTGCGCAGTGCTCATTTGCCTTTTCAGTTTGTTTTTTCAGACTAGCTTTCTGTAGTAGGCTTTTCCTGGGTTTGCATGTGGCAGAGACGTGCTTGCTCTTCCCAGTCTCTTAGGCCACCTCGTTCAGGTGTTCTCAGAACGTCACCAGCATGACTGTGTCCCTATTCCAAGCTCCCCAGAAAGAGTCTGGTTGGCCCAGCCCAGCTGATAATCTACTTGCTCTTCTTGAATTCGTTGTGACCGCTGAGGAACAAAGTCACATTTTTTAAGAGAGATGTGGAAAAGGATGTTACCCTAAAATGTGTCTGTTACAATAAGTTCAATTTTATACATTAAGAGAAATAGACTTTCCTAGAGAATTCTATGATCTGTGTAATGTGCTATAGTTGGGTTGGAGTTGTTTTAAATCATGCTTCTTCCATATGTTTTGTCTCTCTCCTTAGGTTTTTCTTTTCCTTTTTGGTGACACTTACCTTCCTGATCATTTTCTAGTCCTCAAATCTCTGCACCAGAATTAGAGTAAAAGTAGAGGAATTGAAAACATTCCATTTTAAAAGCACCAGTTAGATTCCACAGGCCCTTACTAGAGTTGTGCCTGATTCTTAGCCTCTGAGTAAGAATGTGTGCCTTAATGATTAGAGGTCGGTCCCTCCGAGGGAAGGAACTGCAATTACACTTGAAACAAGATTAGCTTTCCTTGAGGCTCTGTGAACGTTTTCTAACCCATGTGTCTCTCTCTTCCAACTGTCGGCAGACAAATTCAGCGTATGATCCTTCTCGGTGTTTCGCCTTTGTTCATGATTTGTGCAGTGAAGATCAGAGCTACCCAGTTCCCAGGGATAGTCTTGATGTCATCATCCTCATATTTGTTCTTTCAGCAGTTGTTCCAGACAAGTAAGTTTTAGATCCTTAACCAGTAGCAAAATAAAAACAAAACTTCTGTCAGGGACCTTGATATCAGAGTTGGGCCCTAAATAAAAAGGCTGTTCTGATAGGAAGAAGCCACTCCATCCAAAGTGATATAAGTGTCTCAGCCATTTTCCTAAATTTGTCTTGAAGTCAGACTTTCTTTCAGCCTTTAGGCCCCTGCTTATTGACTGCAGTGGTTGGTTCTTTTTATTTTTGTAGTTTAAGATCCCTGAAGAATAGGGGAGCTGTCTTTAATGGGTGTGTGGAGAAATTTCCCTGTTGATAATCGCATAGCACTCTGTTTTAGAACTGTGGGTACCACTGCTGTTAGATAACATCTCATGGTTGGCCTTTTAAAATGCTTTAAATTAAGCTTATTAACATCTCAAAATTTACAATGAAACTTAACTCAGGTGTTCTCTGATGCCAGAGTTCTGTGGAAAACTGAAGTACAGTAGAATTCCATAAAATCAAGTTTAGATAAAAAGAAATACAGTTGCTGTACTCTAAAAGACACTGTTAAAGCCTCGTGGGTATAGGCAACCTGTCGTCCTGGAGAAACACTATCTCAAGGAAGCAGCATTGGTTGGAGACCCAGGGGAGTGATTGATTTTCTCTAGCCCACATTTCCTCTAGAATAGCTCTGAGTCATCTGACGTGACAGAGATATTATGAGTGTGCAATCAAGGCAGATGGAGAGTCGCCTCAAAGCCTGGCATGGGTCTAAACATTAATAACCACAGTAACGTAAATGCTACAAATGACAAAAAACTGACATGGACAGAAACAAAACATTAAAATTAAAAATTCATGATTTAGTATTTAAGTAGACTTCCAAATTTTTTTTGTAAGTTTGTAACCTTTAGACTTCTGAAGTTAATAAAGATAAAACCTGCACCAAGCCTGGATGTGGAAAGTGGAAAGTGTAGTAGGAAATGTGAAGCGCTCCACCCGTAGTCACTCATTTGCATACTGACTGTCACCATGTAAATTGTAAGTTGTTAAGGTTAAGTCTTTAGTTAACAAATGGAAAGATCAAGTCTGCATTCAAAGAGCTTGGGCCTAGTGGGGCAGGCAGATGAGTCAACTCGCAGCCCCATACCAGGTTGTCAGGGCTCCCATCAGAGACCCTTGGGAGCATGGGGCATGATGGCTTCCCCCGGAGGTGATCCCAGGAGGAGTAGGAAGTGAACCAGGTGGAGAGTGTGTCACTTCCCCCACAGTGGAACCGTAAGGCAGAAGCCGGTTATCCTTGGGCCTCTCCACACCAAAGGCAGCAGATCGAAGCCACAGTTTTGAGCAGGCAGCAGAAGGAGCATCAGAAGGTTGGGTGTGTGCTCCCCCTCTAATAGAAACAAGGGCAGAGGCTCTGAGATTCCAGGCTTAGGAAGTCTATGGGCTTCTTGGGATACGTGAAAAGGAAAAGGAACCCTGTCCTTAAGGAGACCTGTTGCCCCACAGGATGCAGAAGGCTCTCAACAGGCTGAGCCGGCTTCTGAAGCCTGGCGGGATGGTGCTCCTGCGGGATTATGGCCGCTATGACATGGCTCAGCTTCGCTTTAAAAAAGGTATTTTGCTACTATGATCAAAACAGCGGTTTTGCCATCAGAACAGACATACAAATCAGTGGAACAGAATAGGGACTCTAGAATAATAGCTCTGTATATAAAGCCACTTGATACATGGCAAGGGTGGCCTGTTTTTCTTATTTTTTAAAGATTTTACTGGGGAATTGGGGGAGGGAGGAACAGTGTTGGGGAATTGGGGGAGGAGACCAGCCAAGTTGTTCTTCAGTCTTCATTATGGAGGGCGCCAGTCGCCATCTGGCTTCCCATCGGGGCAGCTTGTGGCCTCTAAGCTCAAGGTGCTGTGTTCAGTCTTAGTTGTGGGTGGGTGTAGCCACCATCCCATGCGGGAGTCGAACCAGCAGCCTTGTTGTTAAGAGTGCACACCCTATCCACTGAGCCATCCAGGCGGCAGCTCAGCTCACAGTGTTGAGTTCAGTCTTAGTTGCAAGTGGGCGTCACCACCATCCCATGAGGGAGTTGAATCAGCAGCCTTGGTGTTTAGAGTGTATTCCCTATCCACTGAGCCAATCCGGGCGGCAGCTCAGCTCAAGGTGCCGAGTTCAAATCTTTAGTTGCAGGTGGGCATAGCCCACCATTGAACAGGCAATCTTGTTACACCAGTTGAACTATTGGCAGCTCATCAACAGCTCAGCTAGGGCGCAGCGTTCACTGGCCCATGTGGGAATCAAACCGGCATCCCTGTTGCTCAGAGCTTGCGCTCTTAATCAACTGAGCCACTTGGCCAGCCCAAGAGTGGCTTGTTTTTGAAGACTTGTATAATCTAGATATTAAAGAGGTCTTTATAAACGAAGACAATTACTTTTAGAAGAGGTTTTTTTTTTTTTTTTTAAGACATTTGAAGGGCCGGCCAAGTGGCTCAGTTGGTTAAGAGCGCGCTCAAGAGTGCGAGCTAAGCTCTGAGCAACGGCGGTTCGATGCTAGCCCAAGCTGAGATGCCGTTGAGCTGCCAACAGGTGGCAGGATGGCTCAGCTTAAAAAAAAAAAAGACATTTTATTACATAAATAATTTTAAATGTGGTATGGCAAAAGATGCCATTAAAAAGATAAAAGACTGGGGCTGGTCAAGTGTCACAGTGGTTAAGAGCTGGCTTGGGACGCTGGCGGCCCTGGTTCAGATCCCACATGAGGGCCAGTGACACTGCCCTCTAAAAAAATAAAAAATAAATAAATAAATAAATAAACCACAAAAAAAAAGTTAAAAGACAAATATTTTGCATAGAACAGATAAAAACTTAATATCTATGCTCTTCAAGTTGATAAAGAAAACTTGATAGGCAAGTTGATAAAGAAAAGATCAGTGATCCACCCAAAAAACAGGGAAGGAATATTTTAGAGTTGTTTCACAGAAATATCTAAATGGCCAAAAACAAAAGTTCAAGGAAATAAAAAGTATAATGAGATACCAGTTCTTAAACCTATTGCTGGCCGATTCAAAGAAAGATATGCTCCTCCATCACTGGTGGAAACATGAATTGTTAAGGCCTTTTTTTTATTTAAAGATTTTATTGGGGAATTTGGGGAGGGGAACAGCATTGGGGAACCAGGGAAGGAGAACAGACAAGTTGCTGTCTCCTTGCTCTTCAGTCTAGTTGTGGAGGATGTTGCTTCACTGGCCCATGTTGGTATCGTCATTGCACTCTTCCCGGGTGAGGCAGATTTGTCGCCGGCCTCTGGATGGTCGCTCACACCAGCTCACAGCAGCTCACACCGGCTGCCGGCCGTTCACTGTAGCCTATGGCAGCCCACTGTAGCAGGGGCTGCAGCTATGCATTCCCCAGGGACTCACAGCAGCCTAGCTCCAGGTGGAGCTGCCCTCCACTATCTTAGCTGCAGAGGACAGTGTCACCGGCCCTCATATGTGGAATCCAAACTGGGGCCCTGCTGCCCAGAGCCGGTGTCCCAAGCCAGTTCCCAACCAGCGTGCCACTCGGCCGGCCCTGTTACGGCCTTTTTTAAAGCACCCTGTATTATCTATATTCAATCTAACAGCCCGTAATATATGCATAAGCATAATCTTGGAAACAAAATGAATGCCTCTGGATGGGGACTGTTGTGCCTGCCGTGTGAGGTAGACCCCATGCCTCTGGTGGGGTGCAGAGGGGGCATTGTGTTACCAAGTGAGAACAGCAGTGTGCAGATGAGTATTTTAAACTTGATCCCACACATAATAGTAACTGGGGAGAAATACACAAGTAAGTAAAGCAAGTGAGAATATATTGGCATTCACAAGGTGAAGAATTACACACCAGGTTGTTAAATTGGCACAAAGTTGGGGGGCTTAGCAGCAGAAGGGAAAAAAGTGTCCAGGATAAAAACATCCTGTTATTTATGAATGTGTGTGTAGACACATGGGCAGACATGCTAAAGGACAGTCACCAAATGGTATTGGTGGCTGTCTTGTTTCCTTTCCTTAAACTTGGCTATAATGCTTGATTTTTCTTTTTTTTAACAAAGAGTATGTGGGATTTATTTAATCAGGGAAAGGAGAAAAACCTGTTCCAGCATCAAATAGAACTTTAGAACAAGGGGCTGAGAATCTAGCACTAAGGTTAGAGCATTCCCCTTGGGCTGCTCTTCCCCAAAGCTCCATTCCTTTGTAGGAGAGAAATTGCAGATTCCTGCCCAGTACCAAGTATATCCAAGAAAGAATCCTGTTCTCTGCCCAGAAAGTTGATATGTGATGTACATTTGATTGACAGTGAAGTTCAGAGACGTGCTGTAATGTTTCTCTGATTTTTACCACATCACTCCGCAGGTCAGTGTCTGTCTGAAAATTTCTATGTGAGAGGTGATGGCACTAGAGTTTACTTCTTCACACAAGGTATGAAAACACTCATCTTTATTTATGCTGACACTCCCAAAGTACTGTGTTAAATGTTCCTCGGCCTACTGTCAGAAGCAAAGTCATCTGGCCCTCCTACCTTTTTTTTTTTTTTTTTTGAGGGCAGTGTCACTGACCCTCATATGTGGGACCCGAACCAGGGCCACTGGCTTCCCAAGCCAGCGCTTAACCACCGCGCCACTCGACCGGCCCCCTCCTACCTTTTGCAGCCTTTTCCTGCCCTTCCCCATCCCTCACAGCCAACCTGAACTGCTCACTGTTCTCCAGGGAGGCTCAGCTTGTATGTTGCTCTTCTGTTTGCTCTGTCACTTTGTCCGAAACGGGAAACCAGCCTGTTTTGCAAGTTCCACTGCAGCTGTTTACACTCTAAGCTGGGTTGTGCCTTAGGTGCCCCCGAGTTAGGATGAACTTACTGTTCACTGGGGTCTACGGTATCACCCAGCACTGCTCTCAGCTGCTTGCCCGGCTGCAATTTTCTCCATCTGTCACGTCACACACTTTTTTGAGCCTCTGATTAAAGTGATGGATCCTCTTCCCTTACATAAAAAATTAAAAATTTAAAAAACTTTTTAAAAATAAAAAATAAAAATGGCTCTGTCATAAATGTATATATGGAGAGAGATCTTTACATTTAATTTCAAGGTGTCCATAGAGCCCTTTATGAAAATCCTCCCCATCATCCAAGCCTTAGGGAAGCTCTCTCTTGTTCCAGGCTGCCATTCCCAGATGGTTTGGCTTCTCCTACCTAAACGTGAACTTGCTGTTACCGAGCCGCTACTGCATTTATAACTGAACAGCCCCACTGAAGCCACTTGAATGTTTAAATAATGACAGCAATCTCAGGGAGCTCCATTTAAAATAGGACGTGGTAGACACTGCTTTTTCCTCAGGAGGAAATACATAAACATCTCTTTCCCAAACTAGATGAACTGGACACACTTTTCACTACTGCGGGACTGGAAAAGGTTCAGAACCTGGTGGATCGCCGATTGCAAGTGAACCGAGGGAAGCAGCTGACTATGTACCGAGTTTGGATTCAGTGCAAATACCGCAAACCTCTTCTGTCCAACACTGGCTCCTGACGTGGTGGGAGATCCCTGGGGCATTTTTAAAAGAACATCCACAAGTGATGTCTTAGTGACGTTGGACAGCAGTGAACTTGAACCTAGGAATAATGACTTTTTATATCAAGATTCTAACACTCATGCTTCATATTTGTAAAGCCCTTTAATATATACTTTTCTGAAGTTTTTTTCTTACTTTGAGATCTCAAAGAATCTTGCCATTTTGTAATTGATCTCAATAACTGAAATATTCATGGGAATTAGGAAATTAAACAACATCAAGAATTTTCATGTGAAAATATCATGTGTGATATGATAGTGTCATTTGACTGTAAGTTTTATTAAATTATTTGGGAATTTAAACACCTGATCCCATGGTACATTAAGTACTTTTTTCCCTCTAAGTAACTTGTGTCTAAAAAGTGAAAGGATCTTCACTTTTAGTAAAGTTGTCATATTTTTTTATTGTGCCCTCCAATGTTGGAGACAAGGAATTGAGAGAACTTCGTTTGAGCCACATCACTTCACTTCTGAATGTGATCATCATCAGTATGACTTTATGTCATGCTTTGTTTCAGTTACACTTTTTTTTTTTAAGTTTTTTTATTGGGGAATTGGGAGAGGGGAACAGTGTTGGGAAACCGGGGAAGGGGAACAGACAAGTTGTTGTCGTTTTTGTTCTTCAGTCTAGTTACGGAGGACGCCGCCCCACTGGCCCATGCTGGCATCGTCATTGCGCTCTTCCTGGATGAAGCAGGTCGGTCCCCGGCCTCTGGACGGCCGCTCACCGTGGCTATTGGCAGCTCACACTGGCTGCCGGCCACTCACTGTAGCCTATGGCAGCCCACTGCAGCAGGGGCTGCAACCTGCACCGTCGCCGGCAACTCATAGCAGTCCAGCTCTAGGTCGCTGTTCACCATTTTAGCTGTACTTTTTTTTTTTTTTTTTTTAGCTGAGCCGTCCTGCCACCTATTGGCAGCTTAACGGCAACTCAGCTCGGGCTGGCCTCGAACCGCTGCTGCTCAGAGCTCAGCTTGCACTCTTTAGCGAGCTCTTAACCAACTGAGCCATTCGGCCGTCCCTCACCATCTTAGCTGTAGAGAGAAGTGTCACTGGCCCTCATGTGGGATCCAAACCAGGGCGCTGCTGCTCAGAACTGGCGTCCTAAGACAGCTCCTAACCAACGCGCCACTCAGCCGGCCCTCAGTTACACTTGTACGTGTTCCTCTCTTGATGGTCCATAAGTTACATGATGGTCCATAAGTTACATGATGTATTCTTAACTTTACCAAATCAAGAATTTTCATTCTTCATTCCTACATTTTGGATTTCAAGCTTAAATTTAGGTATTCTCATGATAGTTTTAGTATTTTCATTACATATGTGAAAAGACAAGCATTTTTTTAATAATTCCAAACTTACAGAAAAGTATATTACCAAAATAGTTTTTTTCTGAATCATTTTTAAAAGTTACAAGATGGTGTCCCAACGCTCCTACGATATTTTAAGGTGTAATTCCAGTTGTAGGACACTCTATATCATCAAGTCCATCAGAAGTAGAAATGTGCATGGAAACACTGCCATCCACAGATAACCGAGTTTTCCCAATAGTACCAAGATAGCGTTTATTAAGGGGGGCGAGGGGAGCATTTCGTTGCATTTAGTAGCCATGTCTCAGCCTCCTTCAGTCTGGAACAATACTTTAGGCTTATTTTCATGGCCTTGACATTTGAAGATTATAAGCTATTTTGTGGACTGCCCCTCAGATTGGGTTTGTTGATGTTTCCTCATGATTGGGTTCAAGTTTTTTTTTTTTTTTTTGGCAGGAACTTGGAAGTGGTGTGCTTCTCCCATTGCTGCCTATTGGGATATGTGCTTTTGAATTACCCCGTTATTGGTGATGTTAACCTGGATCATGTAATTGAGGTGTCTGCTGGGATTGTCCACTGACAAATTACTAGTATTTTCTTGGGTTGTGCTTTGAGACTATTACCATTCCTCATCAAACTTGACCCTTTGGTTTTAGCATGTATTGCTGTTTCTTCACTGAATGAGTGTTGTGATGGTGGCCACATAGTGTTTTCTAATTCTAATGGGATTAGAGATGTGCTGGTTGGTGTTCCATAAGGAAGGCTTTCATTTCTCATTCATTTACTTAATATGGACTTGGAGGTTTCATTTTTATTCACTGATTATGTATTGTCATTTTGATGCTCGTATTGTCCCAGATTTGGCCAATGGGAACCCCTTCACATGCTTCTGTGACCCATTAATCTTTGAGCACTTCAAACACCAGTTGATCCAGGCTCACCTTGCACTTTTTCTGCCCCAGTCTGAATCACCCATTTTCCCCAAGGAGTTCTGGTCTCTTTCAGTGGGAAAGGTATTTAGAAACCAGGCTGGGCCGGCCGAGTGGTGCATTGGTTAAGAGCTGGTTTTGGGATGCCAGTGGCCCCGGTTTGGATCCCACATATGAGGAGCCAGTGACACTGCCCTCAGAAAAAAAAAGAAAAGAAAAAAAAAGAAACCAGGCTCAGTGTGCTCATTGCTGTCAGTGTGTTCCTGTCCCCAGGCCCCGAAGCAGATGGAGCTGAGGGATATATATGTATCTATGTACACACATACGTACATCTGTATTTCTATACTTAGATACACTGAGAAACATCAGATCAATACCTTCGATTCCAGTCCAACACCACAGGGTTTATTCTAGTTTTTTTTTTTTAAGATTTTATTGGAGGGGAACAGCACTGGGGAACCGGGGGAAGGGAACAGACAAGTTGCTGTCCTTTTGTTCTTCATTGCGCTCTTCTCGGGTGAGGCAGATCGGTCACTGGCCTCTGGACGGCTGCTCACAGTGGCTCTTGGCAGCTCACACCAGCTGCCAGTCGCTCACACTGGCTGCCGGCCACTCACTGTAGCCTAAGGCAGCCCACTGCAACAGGGGCTGCAGCTATGTCATCCCAGGGACTCACAGCAGCCCAGCTCCAGGTGGAGCTGTTCACCATCTTAGCTGTAGAGGGCAGTGTCACTGGCCCTCATGTGGGATCCAAACCCGGGCCACTGGTATCCCAAGCCAGTTCTTAATCAACATGCACTCGGCCGGCCCAGGTTTATTCTAGTTTAGATTCTCTCTCTCAGTACAACAATCCCAACTCCTATGATTCTTATTACATTGGGCCAATTCCCTCACATAATCATTCTTTTGCCACCACTCACATTATGGATGTCCATCTCACCCCTCTTAGGCTCTGACACCCCACTCCAAGCCACTGTTGCCACCACTGCCTCATACCCTCCTCACCCTGCCTGGGGTCCAGTACCCTCATGGGGTCACCACCATCCATACCTCTACCGCTGTGCTAACATCCCCCGAGCTTGGCTTCAACTACTGAGTTTTTAAAGGTGGGAGGAAAGGAGGAAGGGAGTTTCCATGTTCTCTATTGTACTGAATTTATTTAAAAGGAAGAGAATGGGTCACTGGAATGGTATTTCATTTGTCTTTTTTTTTTAAGATTTTATTTGGGAATTGGGGAGGGGGGAACAGCGTTGGGAATCGGGGAAGGGGAACAGACAAGTTGCTGTCTTTTTGTTCTTCAGTCTAGTTGCGGAGGACGTTGCTTCACTGGCCCATGTTGGTATCGTCATTGCGTTCCCGGGTGAGACAGATCAGTTGCTGGCCTCTGGATAGTCGCTCACTGCGGCTATTGGCAGCTCACACCGGCTGCTAGCCGCTCACGCTGGCTGCTGGCCACTCACTGTAGCCTATGGCAGCGCACTGCAGCAGGGGCTGCAGCCTACACCGTCGCCGGGGCTCGCACTGCCCAGCTCCAGGTGGAGCTGTTGTTAGCTGTAGAGGGCAGTGTCACTGGCCCTCATACATGGGATCCGAACCGGGGCCGCTGGCATCCCCAAACCAGCTCTTAACCAATGCGCCACTCGGCCGGCCCTCATTTGTCTTTTGAAATGGGCAGATACATGGATTCCAATGGTCTACTAAAGACCTTTGCATCTCTGAAACATTTCAAAGCAACAGGAACAGTTTTTATTCCATCTTCCTGGCACCTGACTTGGGCCTTGGGCTTGGGTAGAAAAAGGTGAGCCTTTTCCTGCTCCCTGTTTTTCTCTGCCATTCTCTAAGCTCTCTTCCTTTGCTCTCTTGACTTTTCATCTGTCAGGCTAACTTGAACTCCCTAAGGTACTTTGCATAATTTTTCAGCCTTCGGATTGCTAATGGACATATAAACATGGTCAAAATATGACCTTGGTGCCACTCAAAAAAAAAGACGGACTGTCTATCGGTCTGACTCCAAAGAGTATCTGTTGATATTTTTAATGCAAAAAAAAGCAGTGCTGCGTTGGCTGGGTAGGGAGTTCCACGTGTGAAACTGCTCAGGAAGTGTGGTTTAGATTCAAGTCTAATAGAGAAGTGTTTCTGAAACTGACTGATCTTCCTAAGTCGTGTTCATTTGGCTGAGGAGATCAGTTCAGTGCTGTTTGAAAAAGGAGGCACAGTTAAATTTGAGTTGAATTTGAGGCAAGTACCCTGGAGCTGTTAGAGGGAGCCGTGTTCCTGAAGGAGGCGCCCAGGGTCGGTGTAACACTATCATGCAGGGAGCATGGGCCCAGACACCACAAAAGGCATTCATGGGCCAGCCAAGTGGTGCATTGGTTAAGCGCTGGGCCCCGGTTCGGCTCCCACATATGAGGGCCAGTGACGCTGCCCTCAAAACAAAACAAAACAAAACATTTATCTCTGATTTTATGTACTTCGACTTGAACCTGGCTTCGGCTGATGCTTTCAAATCTGAATTTTGCAGTGGGGTCTGCTACCTGCCTTCATGTAAATGCCTAAGGGCTCTGCATGGAAAATGAGGGCCTTGGAACCTTAGTAAGAAAAGGAAAATCGAATGGATTAAGACATCCTACTTTCCTCTAATTGATCCCTCTCTCTGCTTACACATACTGCTTTGGTGATAGTGGGGAGTTCTATCCATGGCTTAAAAGATGAGCTCAGGACAAACAGCTTCCTTCACTCTGTTCACAAAGGCCTGTTCTTTGGTTTGTGGCTGCAGCTGCTATTTTCAGAGCCCGGCTGCATTGATGCATTACAGATTTTTGTATGTTTCTTTATTTGGTGTGCAGGTTATGATTTGAGAAATGGAATAAAGGCTGATGGTGAATTTCACAGGCAAAAACACGGAAACGGTACATTACTTTATTTCAATTAATTTCTAGGTTCAAGATTGGACGTTGTCCCTTGACTGTAGTGAGTGCACTGGACTGTGGGACCAACTAACAGGACAGAGAGCCGTAATCAGATCCCACGCTCCAGCGGCGAGCCCTGAGACACAGTAGCCAGAAGTCCTTGTCCAAAAGCTTAAGTGTGGCATCTTCACCCTGAGGTGAGCCCCAGATTGCATTCGTTCATTCATTCCTCACCTTCCTTTTTTTGAGTTGGGAATTCTCCATTAACACTTAAACTATCCTTGCAAAGAGCCATACTTTAAACATAAGTCAGCAATAGCATGTTAGAGAAACTCTTCCAGTGAGGGCTGGAGAAATCCCTGACGTACCCTGCTCTCGCTAGGCCCTCCACCCCCTCCTCAGCCTTGCTTCCCATTACTCAATGTGTATCGATTGGGTGATTAAGACTGACACCCAGCAGAGCTCACGAAATGAAGAGTTTCTTGGGGGAACTTTGTATTCTCAACATCTAGCACAGTAGCACCTGGCCCATGACTGGCTCACCCTGAATGAGGACTGAGTGACCAAACAGCTTCTTCCTACCCTGCCCAATATTCTCCCACCTCCTGAGACACCCACTGACACAATTTGCTTTGAACTTCAGAAATACCGCAGTGTGCAGGGCTATAGTTGCAAGTATCAGCAGCTCAAGCTGGCATAAATGAGAAAATGAGGTAGAAGGAGACTGTCTGGTGGACCGCTGGGACAGAAATGTAGAGAGGCCTTAGAAGAGCCCCAGGAAGCGTGTACTCACACCCGCCCCCCGCTGTCTAAGGATCTTCTCTCTACTCCACAGTCCACTTGTAGCTCTGGAGGCTTAATGTCTCAGTGACACAGGCATGCTGTGGTGTGCGTGTGTGTACATGTGTGTACTCGTGTGTGTATGCATGTGTGCGTGTGTGCATGTACACCTTTAGGTGTGATGTGAGCAGTTCCCAGAATGGGTTTACAGGCCAGGGAGAGTCCCCAAAAGGCATCCACAGAGCACTGTTTTTGTTTTCATCTTCCCAAATATTGACATCAGCTGAACAATCATATCAACTAGATATTCCGTCACCAAAAAGGATTTATTTGGGAAAAGGAGAAAGAAAAAAAAAGCTGTGACTTAGCACCAGCACATGCAGACCCAGCAAGCCACATGTACACTCTGACTTGAGTGCTAAGATGCGGGGTATTTAAGGCAGGGAGACAGGAAGTTAGAACCACAATTTTATGAAAAGGAAGTTAGAACCATAGAGTTGGACCAGGTGTTCTCATGAATGTCCATGAACCCAGCTCCTCCCACAGACCTCCCAGCCTGACCAGTTTCCTAAAAGTCCCAGTTCATCTTTAGCAACATCCAAGTACCACCATTATTTACTTGATCTTTTAAAATTACTTACATTGTTAAATATATTTTAAAGGAAACTATATCACTGCAATACATATAAAATAGTGTAACTTGTCAAGAACAGAGGTATTTAATAAGAAATCCAATGAAAACAAAAGAATATTATTAAGCTGGCTTGGGAAGCCAGCGACCCCGGTTCGGTCCCACATACGAGGGGCAGTAACACTGCCCTCAAAAAAAAAAAAAGAAAGAATATTATTATAAGTTCTAGCTGGATCCCATTGCTGGCCAAAGGCTCTGAGCTGCAGACCTGGAAACAGCAGTGAGCAGAACACAGTCATAAACCTCTTAGAGGTCACATTTGGACAGGAGATCCCGACGACAAACCCACAAAACGTGTATCAGGTGGGCATGTGCCAGAAAGAATTGAGCGAGATGGAGGATAGAGAGGTGGCAGGGACTAGGGGAGAGGACCCTCTAGGATGAGGTGGACAGGGCGGGTCTCCCTGAGGAGGCGACATCCCACCTGAGATGCCTCGGGGAAAATCTTTCTAGGCAGAAGGACAGTCACTGCAAAGGCCTGGGGATCGTGGTAGACGCCCACACTCTCCACCCTACAGCGTGGGGACCACTGCATCATAAATATCAGCTTCTGGGGGGGCCGGCCGAGTGGCTCAGTGGTTAAGCGCTGGCTTCGGAAGCCAAAGGCCCCGGTTCGGGTCCCACATATGAGGGCCAGTGACACTGCCCTCAAAAAAAAAAAAAAAAAAAATATCAGTTTCTGGGACCATTAATCACTCCTGTAATAAACATCTCTGCCTTTTTAATAAGAGCATTACCCAGTGTGCTATTTATTAAAAAATAATTAAGAATGATCCCCTGCCTTTTACTGACCCTCAGGTCTAGCCAGAGGCTGGATTCTTCTTAGTTCTAGGGACTATTACAATTATGAAGCCAGCCCAACTCACAGGAGTCTGGTATATAAACCAGGATGGTTGGTCTGTGATCTGAGATGTAACTGACAAGCCGAGGGGATCTCCCCAGGAAAGGAAGCTGCTTGAGAAACTGAAATAAGATCAGAAGTTGATTAAGAATACACCAGAGCCCAGGAGTCAGATGGCGCCAAGAGAGGTTTCTGCCAAGCGATGGCTGTCCTGAGTTCCCTGCACCGATGGAGCAGCTGCTGAGCAGACCTGTGGTAACGCCAACGGGTATTTGTTTAAACCTTAATAGTCTTTAAAAAGTTTTATATATATATATATATATATATATATATATATATATATTTTTTTTTTTTTTTGAGGGCAGTGTCACTGGCCCTCATATGTGGGACCGAACCGGGGCCGCTGGCTTCCCAAAGCCAGCACTTAACCACCGCGCCACTCGGCCGGCCCCCAATATATTTTTTACATACCTCACAGCACCCCTGTGAAGTATAAGTATCTCCGTTTTACAGATAAGGAAATCTGAGGTTCAGGAGGGTAAATGGTTTACCAAGGTGAGATACTCGTGCTAATCGTAAAGTCATTAGCTTAAGATTAAGGAGGCGTGATTTGATATAAATGATATTTGACATAATATGCGGGTTTAAACAGTTTTGGCTCCAACCAACTCTGCCTGCCCAGAAAACAAGACAGATGCCTGCTCAGAGGCTCACCCTGTCACCTGCCCTGGAGGAGAGGGGGAGGACAGAAGGTGCTGGCTCCTGCCACCCCCACTGACCCCCATCATTCCCCCGACACCCCCCATTACCACCACCCCACCCCCCACCCCCGCCTCAACCTCCCAAGGAAAAAGGAAACATTGCGATTATCAGAAGTGTAACACAACTATCTAAAGTCCAGGAAATAAGCTACATAAATTGTTTTGGTTTTGCAACATTGTCCAAACTGCAACATTTTCATCAAAGTAGAAATTTTTTTTTTTTTTTTTTGAGGGCAGTGTCACTGGCCCTCACATGTGGGACCGAACCGGGGCCGCTGGCTTCCGAAGCTAGCACCTAACCACTGCGCCACTCGGCCAGCCCTTCAAAGTAGAAAATTTTAATCCACCACTTGTATCCTATGGTTGGGACTCTGTCTATGAGGCTTAGCTCAGCCTGGGGTGAAGGGAGGACCTGGATTCTGCCTCCTCATCTTCCCAAGGGTTCCCACCAGGTCCCGGGCCGGTGTCATGGGCTGTGTCCTGTTCAGTCACACAGCTCCAGGCTCTCAGAAGGGCCCATGCCAGGTTTGGTGCTCTGCTGTTGCTGTCTTGAAATTCTTAATCATTTTTTAAGAAAAGGGCCCTGCAAATGGTGTAGCCAGTCTTGCTTGCTGCTGCCTCTTTCTTGCCCCTTCCTCTTTCTCCTTCCTTTGGAAAGAGCGTCTTCTCTTGACTTATTTTTCCCTTCCCACCTTGTCAGCTGACTCTTGGTGGCCTTGGATTGGACCTTCTCACACAGGATAGGGCCCCCCAGCCCACCTTTGTCTCTTCCTGACTTTCAGAGCCCTTCTCCGCTCTCGCATCAGGCAAGCTTTTCAGACATCCAAGCCTGGACAACCTCAGGACCGATGCTCCTGCCGGAAAAGCCCGCATATACCCCATTTTCTCATGGCCGGTAAATTCTCTTCATGAAAGTCTCAGCTTGAACAGCCCCCACCCACCAAGAGTCCTTCCCTGCTGTCCCCCTGCCCCAGTGTCTCCACTGTCCCTCAAAACCCTTTCCATGCCCGCAGCCATTCTACTTTATGGAGCTTTATCTCCCTCACAACACATAGCACTGCTATTTGTTTAGTATCTGCCTCTAGACTATAAGCCCCTTGGGGTCAGGATTTTGTTTACTTTCCTCACAGTTGCATCCTCAGTACTTATAATGGTGTCTAGCATACAGAAGGTGCTCAAAAAATATTTACATAGACTGTCACCCAGAAGCTGGGTCCGTAAAGATCATCAGGCATCAAAGTGAGGAAAGTCGAGTTCTGTCATCTAATCCAGCGAGAAATGGTGGGGCCAAAGCTGAAATTCCAAGCCTGGCAGCCAGGGTCTGTGAACAGAAAGTGACATCTACGTGTTTCTCAGCTGCCAGGCATAGCTGGGAAAGAGCAGGGAGTGAAAGCCAGCAAGGGAGCAAGGTTGCCCAGCTTCCCAAGGGAAGAGGCAGGATCCGGATGGATGAAAGGTACAGAAACAGTGCTTGCTAGGGAAGCCTGCTGGCCTGGGCCCCACAATACAGAGAGGCTGCAAAGGAGTGAACCAGCTGATCCACTTTGAATCTTTAAACACCACTCGTACTCAGATAATTCCCAAATCTATGTCATGAGCTAAGGATCTCTTGTAAGCCTTGAACTAGTTTATCTAAATACCTCCTGGACATCTCTCTCCCTGGGAGGTCCTTGGACACCTCAAACTCAAGCTGGTCCAAAGCAACTAGTAAGAGCACAGACGGGTTGAAATCCTGGAGTCACCATTTCATTGGTTCTCTGTGTCATCTTGGCCCAGTTACTAAATTCCTCTGATTCTCAGTTTCCTTAACTAGAAATTGGGTGTAAACTATAATAATTAGCAGTGCTGTCGGCCCCCATAACTCAATCAAATGCCAACATCAAATGCCAACTTCTCTGGGCTATTACGTATTTACAAGGCTCATGTGTATAAGATACACTTTGTTATCTGCTGTGTATTTAGCATATGTATCAGTGGTGTGTCCCTTGGCAATTTTTGCCTGGAGAAAATCAAAATGTGCTATTGAGTGAGTCTTGGTAAGGTTTTAGCAGAAAGCACTAATCTACTCTAAGGTCTCAAAAAGCAGTGAAGAGGAGGTAAGCTCTGGGCTTTCAGTGACGTTTGCCCTCAGGGTCAGCTTCTTCATTAGGAACAGGGCACCTTCTCCATTACGGTGCAGTGACTGGGGCCCACAATACCTTTAGGGGCCCCTGAAAATGTTTTACATTTAAATTATTGTAAATCCAGAAGATAAAAAAATGAATATGACAGCAATGAATATATGATAATGAAGGCAGCTTAAATTGTGTATGTTTTTATACCAAGATTGTAAAAAAAAAAAGAACTAGCTACCTTAGATAGATAGATGATAGATAGATGATAGATAGATAGAGTTGTTGTTTTTTTTTAAGATTTTTATTGGGGAATTGGGGGAGGGGAACAGCGTTGGGGAATTGGGGGAGGGGAACAGACAAGTTGCTGTTCTTTTTGTTCTTCAGTCTAGTTGGGGAGGATGTTGCTTCACTGGCCCATGTTGGTATTGTCATTGCGCTCTTCCCGGGTGAGGCAGATTGGTTGCCAGCCTCTGGATGGTTGCTCACCGTGGCTCTTGGAAGCTCATGCTGGCTGTTTTTGTTTTTTTTTTTTTAATGGAGGAAAGAGCCCATGAAAGCATAAGTGCCCAGGGCCATGACAGTCACAGTATGGCCAGGCCCTCAGTGGGCATTAGCCTCCCAGAAGGAGGGGCAGAATTGACGGAGGCAGATGTGGATGAACCCTTCACTCCACGTTTCCCATCTGCCCGACTCCCAGTGCCTCGGAACCATATGTGTGGGAAGAATCGTGTAAAGCCTTTATCATTTCTCAATGTATGCAGGGCCGTCTAACTGGGAGGAATATCAGTGGGTGAGGAGACATTCGGGGCATCAAGGAACAAAATCCAGCCTTCTTACATTTATTCTTGTGGAAATAATTTCTATTATATGTTTCTTGCTGTGACTAGCAGTTTCCTGGAGCACGGAAGAGCAGGACTTCTTGGACAGGATGTCACAGAGCAGGTAACCCTCAGGCAGGGTCTTGGAGGATGAAGAGGTTTCCCAGGTGGATGGGATGGGGTGATGGTGTCTGGCCAAAGGAGCGGAATTTTACAAAGACCCATTTACGGGGAAGAGCAGCTAATGGGCAGGACCACTACCGTTCCGGAAGGACTGTGCATGGGGCCATTCTCTGAGCGTCCCCGTGAGAGTTAGTTGTCTTCCAGTCAGCTCTCTCAGACAGATGGCAGAGGCCTCAAATGCCATGCTGTGGAGTTGGGGCTTTATCATGTAGGCAGCAGAGGGTCAGTGGAGAAACTGAAGAAAGGGCAACCGAATAATTACAGGGACATTTCAGTTACCTGTGACAGCGATGGGGACAGGGCATCACGGGATGAAGGGGCATGTGGGTGGGTGGGAGTGACAGACCAGAGCAGGGAGATCAGTGAAGAGAAGGTTCCACCAGTTCCAACAACACAGGATGAACCAATGCTGTGGACGTGAGGAGGGAAAGGTGACAGCAGGGTCGGACCACACTTCACCCATACAATGGATAGGACTGGTCATGGATCTGAGGTGAGGGAGGCAGGGGTTAAGAGAAATGGAGAGTAACCTTGAAATTTCTGGCTTTAATCATGGGGGAATCATGATGCCCTAATTAGGGCTTCAATCAAGAGAAGGAAGAAGAGCTTTGAAGGTGTGGAGGGAAAGTAGTGCGTCACAAACAACCAACCTTTTATTGGAAAAATAAGAACAAAGCTTTGGGCCAACCGAGTGGCACAGTGGTTAAGCGCAGGATTGGGAAGCCAGGGGCGCTGGTTCGGGTCCCACATATGAGGGCCAGTGACACTGCCCTCAAAAAAAAAAAGAAGAAACCTTTTACTGAAAAAAATAAATAATATAAAGACGCAGTTCCCAATAGGTTACGTACTGCCTAGAGGCCAGCACACTAAAGACTGAGCAGAGGTATGGAGACAGCTTGTGGGAGTCCATCGCCCACCCCTTCTTCAAGAACTGCTCCTCCTCCCGACCTCCAAGTCCCCAAGGGAACCAGAGTGGCTCCTGGCAGCCATGTTTCTGCCCAGTGACCTACTCTCTGGCCACAGATGATTGGACAGGGTGTGCATGTGACACCAACTAAGCCAATCAGAGCCCTTCCCAGTACATTGCTGAGAGGGCAGCCACTGAGACCCAGGGTAAGAGCATTGCAGGCAGAGCCAAAAGCCAGTACAAACCAAGCTCTGAGGGGGGAAGCCTCAGCATTCAAGGAACTAAGGGGAGGCCAGTGTCCGGCCACCAGGAAGAACAGCGGACAAGGTCCTCATAAGGCCTGCTGTGTCGGGTGGTTTTCTCAGCAATGAGAAGCTGTTGGAGGGTTAAAGAGAGGGAGGGACCCCACGTGGATTACATTTTCCAAGATTAGCATTGCTGGAAAATGACTGCGGGGCTGAGGCAAGGATGGAAAGCAGCCTGGAGGCTCCTGTGGTCTCCAGACAGCTCCTGGTGGACCCGACTTCAGCGGTGGCAGTGAAGATGGAAGGCGTGGAGTCCAGACAGGCCATAGCAGTGGGGGCACTGGAGAGGGACAGGTGGACTCAGGACAGATGGTGGGTGACGGTGATACTGTTACTGAGATGGGAAAGAAAGGAAGACATCAAGACCTCTGTGAGGACATGTTAAGTCTGAGGTGTTGATGGCACATCCCAGGGAGGTGCTGAGAAGAAGGCAGTGGGGTACCTCAGTCTGGAGTTGGCGAGATGGGTCAGGGCTGTTGGGCCCTGGATGCTGAAAATGGAGGTGGCCTCAATGAGGTGGCCTCAGGGTCTAGATGAGACCTCCTGGGAGCTCAGGAGGAAGGGCCCAGTACGCAAAGCCTGAGATCCCCAACTTTCAGAGGACTGGTAGAGGGGGAGGAGCAAGAGAAGGGAGGGGACTGAATGTGTGGTGACCCAGAGCCCGCACACAGCCCTGGGTGAGTACTTGCTGAGGCCAGAGAGGGACCCTTTAGATTTGGTGATGAAGCTGCCCTGATGTTGGACAATCTGGGTGGAGTGATTGATCTGGAAATTAAATTGGGGTGGGCCTCATCCTTGCCTGGAATCTGATTTAAAATTAGCTATGAAGGACATTTTGGGGGCAAATCAGGAAATCTGAAAATGGGCTTTCTATTAGATAATATTGTATCAACATTCAGTTTCTTGTGTGTGATGATGGTCTGTGTTATGTAAGAGGGAATCCTGGCTTTTAGGAGACACATGTTGTATTTATCATAGTATTTATAATAGTGTTTAAGAGTGAAGGAGCGGGATGCCGGAAACCTTCCAGTGGTTCAGTGACAGCAAACTGAAGATATATATATATATATATATATATATATATGTAATATATTCACATTTATATTATATATATTATCTATAAAACAGAGAGAGAGAGCAAATGTGGCAAAATGCTAATTGGAAAATCTAGGTGGACAGTGTTTTAATAGTTTTTTAACTTTGCTGTAGGCTTATATTTTCCCTAAAAGAATGGGGAAAGAGATAAATTAGAGTGATGAAGGGGAAACAGCATAGTTGTCAAGGAGAGAAATGGTACAGGAAGTAGCTAGAGGGGAATGTGAGATCAAGGGAGGGCTTTATACATTTTTTTTATTATTAGTAGTAGTACAAGACAACATAATGATTAGACATTTACACATCTCACAAAGTGGTTACCCCAACAAGTCTATACAAAATTTTTAACAATGAGAGCATGTGTGGATCTTGACAGGAATGTTCCCGCAGAAACGGAGAAATTGGGGATGCCAGAGTGAGGGGGCGGGCAGGCAGTGGTGCCCAGTATGTGGAGGGCAGCCTTTGGGGGTGGGGGTGGGGGGCGCCGAGGTGCTGTGCTGGGACACGGGGTCACTGGTGGTGAATGTTCCTGAGTGACGACTTCCATTTTCTTCATGAAGTGGGGTCTGGGGCTCTTGGCTGACAAGGACCAGGAAAGCAAGCAGATTGGGACACAGGGCCAGGGAAAAACTGGCGAGTTTGGTTTTTGTGTTTCGGATCTTAATAAAGATTACTCATCGTCTTAGGGAAGGCACCCACAGAGGAAAAAATTAAGTCATTACCCTCTGGGCCTCAGTTTTTCCATCTGTAACATGAGGGGTTTGAACTGGGAGCTCTCAAAGGACCTCTCCCCCCAAACTCCTGTATACTCAGAGTCCCTTTATGACACCTGATGGGGTGCTTTGACTGAATAGCATGTGTTTGGGTTGTTTAAGAATTAAAGATAGCTCGTAAGAACTAGACATTTGCCTAAGAGGTTTCCAATTGAGGGAAAAAGCCAATATATACAGAGAGACACTTGAAAGACAGGCTGCTTAAGGCTTCAGGGCCCCCTGGGGGCATGAGGAGGTGGCCCGGAGGTCGCTGGGGCTCTGAGATGCCTTGGGGCGCCTTTTGAGTGAACACAGCATGAGGTCCCTTGGAGAGTAAATTCTGCTGTCTCCTGGCTCTCGCTGAAGTTGGCATCGCACAGCGTGACATGAAACAGCACATTAATGTAATTAACACTGAGTAAACCTCCGTGTGTGAGCAAATATAGCATGAAGTGGGTTCAGGAATTGTAAAATATCTATTATTAAAGAGAGCCCTCAGGGCTGCGGTGGCATCTTATGACAAGCCATAGGCTGCTACTGGAATCTAATATCCCCGCCGTCTTTCCTCAGGCAAGGTGCGTTTGCAGGCGTCTTTACGAATGATCTCCCCAGATCCCCTCAGGGACTGTCACTGCTACCCCATTTTATAGATGAAGAAACTAAGGGTATTGTCAACAGCAGGTTTCTGATATCGTTGAAGGCAGAGACCACGGGTGTCATCTGCTCCCCAGTAATTGGCAGGATGCCAGGGGAAGGGACGGAGCCTTTCAGTTCCAGAGAACTGGCCTGGTGAGCCAAGGGCACCACGCTGCGACCCGCCTGCTGAGCGCCTGGCTCTGTGCTGAATGCTTTACACAGAGGGTCTCCCTTAGTCTTGAAAACCCTTGGTGGTTGGTATCATTAACCCTAAGAGGAAACTGAAAGCAGAGAGGTTAAATAACTTGCCAAAGGTCACCCAGCAGAATCAGGATTCAAGTTCAGGTTTGTCTGAACCAAAAGCTTGTGCTCTTGACTGCCTGGCTGGACCCTGTCTTCCAGGAGAGCACCGTGTGGCCTTTGGGGAGTTCTTGCATCCACTTTACCTGAAAGAGGTTGGCACAGTGCTGAGCACAGGTAATCAGGTGCTTGACAAATGTCAGTGAGTGCTGACTGAGCGACTGACAGTTTGAACGGTTGAATGAGAGGAAAAGTGAATTCCTATCTTGTGGAGTCTTTTCTCTTCAAATTGAAGATTTCCCCATGGCTTATGAATGCTCAATCTAATTAAGGCAAAAAGGCATCAGAGAATTGCTGGGCCTTCCCTTTATTAACTGTCAAGTGCAATCCATAGGCTGTTTACGTGCCAAGGTCAGAGATCAGTCTTCCGCCGCTCTCCTTTGATTCATCTGGCAAAGCGTGGAACATAAAGTTTATTGATGCAAAACTGATTGGCAGGCAAGGGTAATGAGGTGGCAGGGACAGGGAATATCAGAAGGAGTTCTAAGCCACTCCGGGGTCAGCCCTGCTCCTTTGCCGCTGTGCGACTTCCATGCTCCAGGTTACTGGGTCATGGCTCTCTGCACTACAGTCTACATGAACAGCGAATATCTGGCCCTGGCGCCGTGTTCCCGGAGCCCAAGGTGGGGAGGGGAAGGAGTCCCTACTCCTGGCTTTGTCTGTTATTTTGAACAGGAGAGAGGTTGGCATGGAAGGTTAGGTAGGGATGGTCTTGAAACTTCAGAAATCCGAGGAATTCAGAAATCTGGAAGCCTCCATCAGACAGGCCTGGGAATCTCGTTACATCTGCAGTTTGCAGCCAGCCTGTGACTGAGTGGCTCCCCTGTCCCTGGAGAGCTCCCGCCACTGCCTCCTGTGTGCCCACCAGCAAAGAGAGGCAGGGAAGCATGTGTGGGTCCCCACCTGGCTCTCCTTGCGGGGCAGCTTCAGGATAAAAACCAGGAGGTAGGCAGTAAGTTCCAAAGGAAGGAGGAGGCCCCAGGAGTCATTGCGGCTCATGCCACTCAAGATGGGGAAAGGAGTCAAGGGTCATTCCTTTCTATCAGGACCGAACTTAATTCTCTCTGATCTGAGAAAAAGCCCGGACTGCCAGTCATTTTAAATGCCTCCTGAGTCTCTGGAACTCAGAAATGGTGGTTTGTCACAGTAGACAGCTATCTGGGTTTAACCCCACCCACGCACACATTACAGAGTAAAATAGCTTATTTAGAAGCAAAAAGTAGCAAAATTAAACAAACCAAACCCCCAACCTACGCTTGTTTTATTTCCTTAGGAAACAGTCCAGGTTCAAGGTCTAGTCTGAGCAGGGAATGTGTTCCTCTCTTGGTCTGTTTCTGGACAGGCAGAGGAGACAAAGTCCTTTTTCCCCTTCTCAATGGCAGGGCTAGGCCCAGGGTGCACAGAGCTACAGGGAGAAATGGCCCCCAAGGAGCAGGGCAGGACCCTCCCTGGGTTCAGTCAGTGATGAGCAATTGCTATCGTCAGGCACTAGGATAGGAAGGTGATTAAGGATCCCGGAGACCCCACACAGCAACCACTAACCATAATAGAACATAATAAATGCTCTCTTCACAGTAGGAATAGAGTGTTTTAGGAGCACAGAGAAAGAGGGGGTTGGGAAAGGCTTCGGTGTTCCCTAAGTTGTCAGGAACTCTGGGGGTGGGGCCTAGCACTCTGTCTGCGGAAGCCCCCAAGTGATTCTGATGCATGGTAAAGTGAGATCTTGCAGGGTTGGCAGACTCCCCTACAACCAGCAGCCTGATTTTGCAAATAGTTTAATCTGAGCACAGCCATAGTCATTCATTTACACATTGTCTGTGGCTACTTTCCTGCCGTGCCAATGGAGTTGAGTGCGCGTAAGAGACAGTATGGCCCGCAAAACCCAAAATATTTACTATCTCACCTTTTATAGAAAAAAATTGCTGCCCCCCCAAAAAAAGGGGGGATTGGGAAGGGACTGGTCCCCTGCCCCCTTGATCCCACCTCTGTGGCTGGTGCTGCAATAGCTTCAGGCTGCTACACTTCGGTCAGCCAGGTGCCGGAGCTCATTCTAGTTTGGAACTTCCTGAAAACCCTAAACACAGAAGATTTGATACATGCTAAACGCGTATTAGTCAATACAATTAGGAAGGTGGATTTTTTAAAGAGCAAGAGAAGTCATAATTCCAGGAAGCCCCCTTGCCTCTCCATTATTGATTACCTATTCAGCTAAGGACTGTGCTTGATGCTTTAGGTGAGCTAACTCCATCCTCTAAGGTGGACATTGTATCCCCATTTTACAGGTGAGAAAGCTGAAGCTGGGCAGATGAAGTAACTAGCCCAAGTTCCCAGAGCTCAGCAGAGTGGAGCTTGGGCAGGATCCTGGATCAGCCTTATGCCCCAGTCAGGCCCATTGCCCCACACCCACTACCTCTGCTTTCCCAGCTTTAAGGCAGAAACTCCCCTGATGGACAGCGAGGCACCTCACAGGGATTTATTGCAACACTCACACTTTTCATACTATTTCCAGTGGAGGAGATGGGTCATTAGGGGCTGGAGAACTCAATTCAGGCTCCATGCTGGTGGTGTCTGACCCTGTGAGGAGCACAGTGAGGGGAAGGCAGGAGATGGGGGGCCCACTAGGACACAGGACCAGCTCTCACCTGCATGAGGTGAACGGGCTAGATGAGGCCATGCAAACACTGCATTGGTGCCACATGCCAACACCACAGGCCGCAGGTCCTTCTGTCCCACTCACGGGTTGTCATTGTGGGGGTATGAATCGGCACCCCAGAGAAGAAGGACCTGGTGGTTCGGTGGGTCTGGTGTCCCTGTGAAGGGAGACAAAACCTATTGGGAAATCTCCTGCTCTGATACAGGAGTCAAACAGAGACAGCAGGACAGTAAAGATGCCAAGTTCATAATCAGATTGAGGGACCTGTTACTATGTGATATCCTTGCAACATTCTAGCTGGGCAATAGAAGTCAGAGCAAAAGTCAAATTTGCTGTGTTACCGCTTAAGAAACCTAGAGGCTAAAACACAACTGTCTGGGTGGATCAAACAGTGACCAAGATATTTTGTTAGACCAGGAAGACAAAAAATATATATATATATATTTTAAAGATTCCTTTTTTTGGGAATTGGGGAGGGGAAACAGCCACATTGTTTTCCTTGTCTTAGTTATGGAGGGCGCAGCTAGCTCAGTTCCAAGTCCAGTCACCATCTGGCTGCAGATCGGCAGCTTACAGATGTTCAGCTCAAGGTGCCATGTTCCATCTTAGTTGCGGGTGGGCATAGCCCACCATCCCATGTGGGAGTCGAATCAGAAACCTTGTTGCTAAGAGCTCACGCTCTAACCACTGAGCCGACTGGCTGCCTTTCAGCAGCTCAGTGGCAGCTCAGCTTGGGGGAAGCTCACTGGCCCTGTTATTCAGAGCTTGTGCTCTTAACCAACTGAGCCACTCAGCGGGCCCTCCCACGTTTTTTTTTTTTAAGATTTTATTGGGGAATTGGGAAGGGGAACAGACAAGTTGCTATCCATTTGTTCCTCAGTCTAGTTGTGGAAGACATTGCTTCACTGGCCCATGTTGGTATTGTGATCATTGTGCTCTTCTTCGGTCGCCTGCCCTTGGATGGCCGCTCACGGCAGCTCTTGGCAGCTCATGCCGGCTGCCGGCCACTCACACTGGCTGCCAGCCACTCACAGTAGCTTATGGCAGCCCACTGCAGCAGGGGCTGCAGTGTACGCCGTCACTGGCAACTCACGGCAGCCCAGTTCCAGGTCGAGCTGTTGTTCACCATCTTAGCTGTAGAGGGCGCAGCATCACTTTCCCTAATGTGGGATCCAAACCGGGGCCTTGCTGCTCAGAGCTGGCATCCCAAGCCAACTCTTAACCAATGCGCCACTTGGTCAAACCCCCCCCCCCAAAAAAAAAAAATATTCTTAACAAACAAAAGAAGAATGTGGTATGTCAGGCAGAAGTTAAAACCTCTGAAGAAAGCATATATTTTTTTTTTTGAGGGCAGTGTCACTGGCCCTCCTATGTGGGACCTGAACTGGGGCTGCTGGCTTCCAAGTCCAGCACTTAACCATCGCACCACTCGGCCAGCCCCATTTTTATTATTTTTAAATAAGCTTCTTGGAGTGTCTTCTACAAGTCTTAACCTAGGTTACCAACATCCCATCCTCACAGCAACACTGAGGGCAGGTCCTATGAGAAGCCCCATTTTACTGATGGCGTGGCCGGGCGGCTCAGGCGAGTGAGTGACACTTGACTGAGCCTCACCCAGAATGCGTGGCAGAGGACTTGGGACTCTGTGTCTTCTGTTCCTTTCACAGCAGCACATTTACTCTGTAACTAAATCTGGACTTAGGAAAGAGCCCAGGGACACCAGGGGAGCACAGTACCTAGTCTGTGGATGGCTTCATGTGGAGTAGTAAAGGATTTTTAGGGCAGTGGTTCTTGGATCAGGTAGGACCACACTTCCATCGAGACCAGACACTGGGCTGCTGTGTAGACAGGCAACCCAGGGTGCAGACCGTGGCTGCAATGTCACCCTCTCTTTTAGGGAGACCTTGCCTTGAAAGTAATTTCATCTTGCACTGGCATGATACTTTTTTCTTGTTTCAAGTTTCAAAAGACTGTATTGTATTAACTGGCTAAATCCTTAGAGCAACCTTCGGAGGAGGACAGATGTTAGCTCTCAATATGATGAGGAAGCTGAAGTAAGTTTCCTAAAATCTTAGGCTAATGCATGTTAAAAGCAAAGTCTAAACCCTGAGGCCTCCCCAAGATACCTACAAACTTTGGGAACAAAACTTGGAAGGCTCCACAGTGATGGATGCCATCAACCACCCACAAAGAAGCAGGGCTGGCTAAAAATGGGCGATCTGAATCTCTAAGAAAATGTAAGCCTATACAACATTCCTTGTGGTTACAGAAGAGGTGAGATCTGCCCATCCCACATCTAAGAAAGGGGAGTCTAAAAAGCAGGGCTTTGGGCCGGCCGAGTGGCGCAGTGGTTAAGCGCTGGCTTGGGAAGCGAGCGGCCCCGGTTCAGGTCCCACATATGAGGGCCAGTGACACTACCCTCAAAAACAAAATAAATAAAATGAAAAGCAGGGCTTTGGTGTGATTCCATGAGAGGGACAGGGCCTTATTTCAAGGAATTGGGAACAACAGCTTGACACAGTGGAGCCACTGAGATTACCCCACTCTTTCTCCTTGCTCCTCCCCAAGGAAACTCCTGGTTGTGGTTTGCCTTCCTGAGTAGCTTTCCCTTGAGGAGAGTCTGGTCAAACGTTGCTGCCTGGCAGTCGTGTCCTCCTTTTCAAATGAACAAATTGGCATCCTGGGTTGTGTGCCATTCTCTCATTCTCCCTGAGCTGGATTAACTCTAGGGCAAGAGGGACCTGAAGAACCGAGAATCAGATTCTGGGTGACGGTGAGTTTGATACGAGCCTTACCTATGTAACCAACCAATTGCCCAAACCTTCAAAGGAAGCAGAAACGAACTGCCAGGTAGGGAAGCTGTGGAACACAGTAAGTAGGGGGTAATGAAGCAAGAAGCCAGAACTAGAGGAAAAAAAGAGTTAATTGAACCAAACTAAAGGAAGCTGGGGTTACCTGGGGACTCAAGAAGGCCTGAAGGACTCAAGTCAAAAGATAGAATAGCAGAAGGGGAAGTGGGGCTGACACGTGGGAGCTTATTGACAAGACTGCTTATTGGGTCTGCTCCTTTGGAAGGTCTAGAAAAGACTTAATCTGAAACAAGCAAATGGGTAAAAATGTAGAATTCTATTAGGCCAACTAAGATCTACCAGTGGTGCCTTGGAATGGGGTGAGAGAAGGGGGCGCAGAATTGAGTGCTCCATGCACCTCATATGGCCTACCCCCCAGCAGAGCAGGGGGCTAATGGCCAGGGCTCTGGAACCAGACGGTCTTTGGAATTCCCTCCATTCCCTTTCAGCTGCCTGTGAGCTGTGTCTGGCGAGCTCACCCCTCCCCTCTACTTCCTCCCCCTCACCTGGAAGGTGGGCTTCCCTCAAGGTTGAAAGGATTAAACGTGATCATAAACATGCTCTTATTCCAGTGCCCGCCCCATCAATGCTTAATAAGTGCTTTTTGTTATAATCCCTATCCTTTGGGATCAGGCATTAAACACAGCCTCAAGACGCTGAAACTCACTACAGCATCAAGTACCTAGTTACATCAAAACAGTGGTCTCCCTGGGTGCTGGGCTCAGTGGCAGGCAGCCTTCTCACTCCATCCTGCAGAGCCCTGAAGGCCAAGGCTGCTGTAGCTTTGCCTGACAGTCAGCCTGCTGGGAACCCTGTGAGGTCTGGCCCCAGGGCGTTTTCACTCACTGCTCTCTGCCTGGAAGGCTCTTCCCCCAGACCGCGACAGGGTTTGCACCTTCATTTCATGTAGACACCTGCTCAGATGTCACATTATCAGAGAACAGCTGTCCCTGACCAAACTCCCTATATAGAGCAGCATCCCCACCGCCACTGGGGGCCTAGCACGCTAGCCGCATCCCCTGCTTTCTATTTCTCCATGGCACTCATTGCCTCTGACACGGAACTGTGTGTTTATTGTTCGTTTTTCTCATTAGTATGCACACGAGCACAAGGATTTAGTTTTGGGCTCTGCTCTTTTTATTATTTTTCTTCAAACTTTATTGGGGAACAGTGTGTTTTTTCCAGGACCCATCAGCTCCGAGTCAAATCATCGTTTTCAATCTAGTTGTGGAGGGCGCAGCTTCATGGCCTGTGTCGGAATTGAACCGGCAACCTTGGTGTTAAGAGCCTAATCACCTGAGCTAACCGGCCGCCCCAGCTGTTCTCTTGTAAAATGACCCTCCTCACTTCCTCCTATTCAAAAGCGTGCATGGTTGTCTCTTGAAAGAGCCTGGAGGTTCTTCTCTGTTGTGGAGAGGCAGCTACTTGCCAATCCCATATCGTTATCACACGTACACGGAAGACAGGACGTACTCCATGCAGTGTAATAACACAGACACCGGCTAGGTGTCTGTGGGAGAGTGTTCCAGGCAGAGGTGTAGTAAGTACAAAGGCCCTGGGGCAGGAACAGGCTGGAATGGAGGAGCTGGTGGTGGGAGCGGAAGAGAGGATAATCCCAAGGCTCTGGGTCTAAATAATGAAAGAATGGAATTGACGATTGCTAAAATGAGTCAGTGCGGGAGAGAGCAGGTTTTGGATGTAAGTTTTGAGATGCTTTCAGGTTGGAGGCACCTGCCAAGAATCAGGCCATATGCGAAGAGCTTTACTGCACAGATAAGGAGATGGAGGCACTAGAAGTTACATGTCCCTGGGTCTCAGAACATGTACCTAGAAGACTGGGATTTGAACCCAGGCTCCTTCTCCAAGGACTTGTCACCTTGAGAAGCACTGGTCACTGAAGGAAGAGCTGAGAGAGGACTGGCCTGAAGTTGGAAAAAATCAAGAATAACCTGGACCAAGTAAACTCAGACTCCTTTCCCAAATTCTGGAATACCGGGACAAAGAAGGCCCTTTTGTAGTTGGACTGATACGTTTGGGGCAAGTACCAGGAAGTACCACCTCACGGGAGCCTTGGGGCTGCAACCCCTTTAGCCTCAGATGCGCAAACCCATTTCCACATCCACTCAGGCTGACACATGAATGCAAAACAAAGGGAGGAAACATGGAAAGTCCACTTGAGGTTATTATCATAGGTTAACACTCCCAACTTTTCATATTTTCTAAGATTGGTTTACTTAGAAATCATTCACCCAAAATACCGCTGATGGGACAGACAAGCCTTTTGGAGCCTTGATACCCAGTGTGATCTGCAGCCCAGCAACAGCAGCAGCCGCAGCACCTGGGAGAGGCTGGGAGTGCAGAATGCCAGGCCCCCCTGACTCACTGGATCAGAACCTGCACTCGAGCAAGGTTCCTAAGGGATGCATACGCCTGTTACAGTTTGAGAAGCCCCCGCCCAGAGCAGAGGTCCACAAACTCCTGGAAAAGGCCAGATAGGAACTATTTTAGGCTCTGCCGGTCTGTCAGACCTACCGAGTCCTGCCACTGGAGCGCAAAAGCAGCCACAGACCATACATAAAGGAATTAATAAGTGTGGCTGTGTCCTAATGAAACTTTGTGGACACCAAAGTTAGAATTTTAATGAATGTCCACATGTCTCAGAGGCTGTGTAAAAACAACCGTCTTCTGACTTGCCTTTCTGGGCTGACCAAGCTCCCGTGCTCTGCCGGGGGACCCCTTCTCTGTGAGCAAGAGGCTCAGGCCCCCTCCCTCATGGCCTGGGTCAGTGTGTCTGAAGGTTGATTACTGCAGCTTAATGTGAAAAGTCAACGGAAGAACTGAGATTTTAATCACAGACTTTGCTCGTTTCCACAAATACAGTGTATTTGCTGCTGTTTCCTACCTTGAAATTTTCTTTCTCAGAGAGAGCAATATGGAGGATTCAGTAGCTAAGGGGAGGGGGCCCCTGACATTTCAGTGGCATTTATTCTCTTTGACTCCTCTATTTGTCCGTTTTACATTTCAGCTGTTGGAAGGAAGGAGCACGTAATGCAAGAAAAAGACAATTATTATAAAGAAGTAACATTTGGGGAGGGAGTTGGAAGAAGAAATCAGAGAAGGGAGGTTCTCCTCTCCAGGAGAACAAGAGACTGTTCCAGCTTCAGTGCACTGTGGGGATGAATGCATGACTTGATAAATAAAGCAAACTGTGTCAAGGAGACTTGCTCAAGAAGAGTTTCTGAAGCAAGTTGGGCAGCAGGCGGATATGAAAAACAAAGATATGAGTGATTGGCACAGCATCTCCCGCAGGCTGAGAGCTGAATTTTTAAAATCTGTAGTGCACTTTCATGGCAACCAGGCACTTCTACATTATGTTAGGAATAGTGGGGAGAGAGGAAATAACATTGACTAAATGCCTACATATGTCAGGAACAGTTACAAGGCATTTCCCATCATTATTTCAATTTTAGTTAAAGCTGCTCCTGGAATGAGGTATGCTGGCCACAGTTTTCAGGTGAGGAACCTGAGAAGTGGAGACAGGATTGGAACCTAGTTCTGTCTAACCACAAATACCCTAATGTTCTATACCAGGGGTCGGCAAACTTTTGAGATGACACATACCCAAAGAGCCGCATGTGGTTCACGAGCCGCAGTTTGCCGATCCCTGTTCTATACTGAATACTGCCTTCACAATACATCTATCTCTTCATACCACTAGCAACCCTCGGGTCTCAGGGGTGGGGGAAGAATATAAACAGATCAGGCGACTATTACGGTTTTCTCTGTTCCCCTCTGCCCCCAACAAATGTAATTCTTTCATTAAGGACACATCAAGTCCTTTTTCTGTTCTGAAGAAAATAGTACCACTGGAAGACTCAGTACATCGGCAGCCTGGTTTCTGAAGTTAAACTGTGCTACCAAATGAATCTAATGACAGATGTATATATAAATCTTGGCAGAAATGTGGTCGGGGACCATTTATCCAGGAATTACTCCGTCAGGCAGATATATCATCTCATTTAATCCTCCAACAGTCCTGTGAGGTTTTAACACCGTTTTATGGATAAAAAAACCCTGAGGCTTAGAGAAGTTAGATACCTTGCGTAAGCCTACACAACTGGTAAAAGGCAGGGCCAGGGTTAAAACCAAGGACCTTGACTGGGAAGTTTGTCCTCTGAGGCTGCACCCTTCAGGCTTCTTTTAGAAAAAGTGCAATCATGCAAGTTAAGATTCCTGAGCACTGTCAACCTGCCCAGTATCATATGCCACCATCTTTTGCTGAAGATGGTGGCTATGATGAAACATTCAAGAATATGCTGCACAATCATTAGTGTGGTACATACATGAATGAGCAAAAGAGGTTAAACTACTCTAGCTCTCCCCAGTGTCTTCTTCAGAACAATTTTCCCTTGAGTACCCTGAAACAACCAACCAACCGAACAACCAAAAACCAGGATGGTGGTTCCAAAATCAATTAGGAAAACACGAAATACCCCAACCCTCTTCCTGTAGATTGCCACATGCACATTATACATTTTAGGTTCTAACTAGTACTGAAATAAAGGATCCCACTTAACTTTAATCCAGAGTTTCCCAAAGACCAATGTAACGTCGTCTACTCCCTTTAAAGCATATTAACCTGTTGACCTGCAAAGTACACCTTGGGGAACACCAGAACTAGTCTGAGGTGTATCCCTATTCCCAGAGGGGGTTCTGGAGGACTTGTCATACACTCCCCCTAAAGGTACGAAGGGTCAGATGACAAGTGTGCACATCTTTTAGTTGGATCCATGTTTGAGCCTTCTGCAGCTGATGGGAACTGGGCCTTTGCATGGGGCATGTCACCATTTTCCAGTCCATAAATTGAGTGTCACAACGTTGTCATGTGATCAATCCCTTTAAACGAGTTGGTTCATGAACCCAAGGTTAAATCACATTGTAAGAAGAGCCATTGCACAACAGAATTTATTTTGAAATTATCCATCTTTCTCTGGGAAAGGTGAGCCCTATTGTCTGTTCTTTTTCCTTACTGTTGGTATTTTCATTTAGATGATGCCTATAAATAGAAGCACCAGTCTTCGTGGTAAGTAAATTCATTAAATGCTGATGAGCAATTCCTACTGGGATGACTGTTAAATTTGGAGTGGGGCTGTGGATAGACACATGACAGTGTAAGTTCTTTGCCGTGCAGAGAAAAACACATTAGGAAAGAGGAACTAAAAATCTCATCTTCCCGTGTTCCAATGGTTACTTTAAATAATTAATTTTAAAAATGGAATCATAGCCTTTCAGACTGGGAAGGACTTTGGAAATCCTCTGGTCTAAGCCCCTCCTTCACAGGTGAGGTTGGCGAAGCTTGAAAGTGTTAGGCATTAGGCCCATGCAGCTTGTTTGTGGGAAGAGCTGGGCTGGAACTCAGCTAACTCTTAGTTCAGTGCTCTTTCCTTAAACTCTTCTCTCCTTATTTAAGACATTCCCGTGTCTTTTTAAGGAGTTAACTTTCTTGATCATTCACTGGAATGAAAAAGCTTGGCTCATTTGCTTTTCTTCTGTGTTGGAGTGGAAGGCAAGTCATATGAACACTATCCACCTCTTGGTTCTGCTGTCTCAGATAGTCCTTCACTTTGCCCTTTTTTCCTACCCTCTGCCCCACAACTTGCTCTCCCCCTCCCCTTCAAACACTGTTATCTTTGGGAATGTGTGTGTGCACTTCCCAGCCTGGCTTGGATCCAGAACTAGGTGACTTTTGGTTTCATGGAGTTTTTCCACAGTGCTTGATTTTGCCCAAGGGTTTGGAAGGTTGGACAACAACTAACAGGAAATTCCCATCCTTTGCCCTTTCAGCAGGACTGTGTTCTGTTAATAGATGGAAGAATGATGAAGTAACAAGGAAAAAAAAAATAGGTGGAAACTCCACTTCAAGTACTTGTCTACCCCCTGGGAAAGTTCAAGGCTCTTGTTCAATGTCTGAACTTTCCCCCTTGTGAGTCGCTTGTAGTCCTTAAGTCATCTTCGGACATCTGATCAAGGGAGCATCAGAGGAAAATAGAAAGTTGGGTATTTGCCATGAAGCCAGTGCCCTGCCTCCACAGGAGTCGGTGCAGAATGTGTTTTTGCTTCGGTGCTGGGTGATCAGAGTGGGAGCCTGTGCAGGAGCCCTTCTCGCTGCAGGGGCTACTGGGCGTAAGAGCTCTCACCCTTTCCTATTTTATTCCTCACTAGACACTGTGAGGGGCAGGCCTGTTTTTTCCATCGTACCCCTTACCCTCAGACCCTCCTAAGCACCCAGGAGGGCCGTGTGTTTAATCAGAGGTTGAAATAGAACCTCCCCCTGGGGGCCCGAAGAGAGTCCCTCTGGGGCAGCGCTCCCCCCGCTTCTGGAGGGTGGGGGTGGGGGTGGGGGCTCAGCTTTGGTCCCAGGGCACCTTTTGTCCCTGGAGACGCCCTGCCAACCAGGTACGTGGAGGAGAAAGTGCTGCCCGCTTTCCAGGGCGGCAGGTGTGGGCTCTGGGCGCAGGAGCCTCGCTTGCGCGAGTGGCGGCGGGGCCCGGTGGGCACGGCGCACTCACTAGCTGGGCATCCCCGGGGCAGCCCGGGCGGGGCGCGCCGGCTCGCGGGCTCGCTTCCTCTGCAATCCATCCCGGGCAGCGCCGCCCGGCTTCTCACCCGAACTCGCGGAGACGAGGGAGTGGGCGGGCGCGGGGCTCGGCTCGTCCGGCCCAGGCGCCCGGGCCGGCGGTACAAAGCCGGCAGCCGACACGCCGGCCCTCCGGCCGGGGCCGCTCTCTGGGCGGCGCGACCTCCCCTCGCGTCCCCGCCGGCCCGCCGGCTCCGCCCGCCCGCCCTCCCGCCAGGCGAGGCGGCGGCCTCTCCGCCGGCGCGGGGTCCCCTGCTTAACCCCTGCCCGCCAGCGCGGCCGCTGATTGGCGGAGGCGGGGCGCCCGGGCCGCGGGGACCCCCGCCCTCCGCGTCCCCTCCCTCTCCTCCCCCCCCGCTGCCGGCTCTGCCCCCCCCCAGGACCCCCCCGGCCTCCCAGCCGTGCAAATCTCGCGAGGAAACACGCGGTTTCACTAGTGTGTTTACACCGATCACTACTAATCCGGACCGAACCGATCCGGATTAAGGGGCCGGAGGCGGGTCCTGGGCACCAGCGGTTCCGACCCCCCCCCCCGCCCTCCGCGCCTCACCCGAGTGGCCCCCCGGCCAGGCGGGTCCCCACCTCCCGGCCCGGCCCGGGCCCTCCTGAGCCTCCCTTGGCCTTTGTCCGGCGCCAGGAGGCCGGGCCCGCGCCCCCCGCGGCCGCCCGGGCCCGGGCCCGCGTCAGGCGCCTGGCTCTGTACGCGAGCCCGGGGATCTGCGGCCTCCGCGGCCCCCGTCCCCCGCCCGCCCTCGCGTGGAGCCCGGGGCCGGCGGCGGCTAGCCGGGCGGGGGGTTGCGGCGCTCAGGAGAGGCCCCGGCTCCGCCCCGGGCCTGCCCAGGGGGAGAGGAGAGCGGTCCGCAGCCGGGCCGGGTCGGGGCCCCTCCCTGGAGGAACGTGGAGCGGCGGCGGCGGCGGCGGCAGGTGAGAGGCTGAGCCCCGGGCGGCGGAGGGCGCCGGGCCTGCGGTGTTAACCGTCCGGGGGACCCTTTCGGCTGCGGAGGCTGCGACCCGAGCCCACTCCGGGGCCGGCCCCGGGCCTCAGCCCCCGGGCGCTGAGGCGGGAGGGGCTCCCCGAGGGCTGCGGGTCGCCCCGGGGCCGAGCGGAAGGTGGGGGAGGCCCAGGCGGCTCCGGCCTGGCCGTGGGGCCGGCGGCCGGCGGGCAGAGCGGGGCGCCTGGGCAGCGGCAGGGCCTGGCAGCCCCCCGGGCGCCTCCGAGAGCCGGCCCGCCCGCCCTCCGTGACAGGTGGGCCTGGAGTTGGGGAAAGTTTGGAGCCGGCGGGAGGCGAGGGGCTCCGGGACCAGGCCCCGTCGGTCCTGCTGCCCGGCCCGGCTCTGCAGGGAGGCTCCCAGCCCGAGGCCCCGCTGCAATCAGACCGAGTGGCTATTTCCTTCCCATGAGTTGACATTAAATGAAATAACCGCTTGGGTGTCGTTTTCCGGGCCAGGCCGGGGGATGGAGGTGCAGGATATGTTCGGGGAGACCCTGGGGTGGGAGGGAGGCTGCAGCCCCAGCCGTTCCGGCCTGGATCCGGGCAGCGCGACACGCGAGCAAGGCCACTTCAGGGGAAGGCTCCCTCTCCTTGCTCTGTCTTTCTGTTCCATTTCAAAAGATGCCCGTCTCTGCCCTTCCGAGAATTTCCTGATTCCCTCTCCAACCTGCACTTGTATATGTGGGTGAAACTTTAATTTGTCGCCCTTTCATTCCCCTTTGCCTCGGGCTCTCAATCCAGGAAGGAAGTGAAACTGGAGGACTTAGTAGGGGTTGTTACTGGAAATTGTGGAGTTGTTAGATTGCAGAAGAGAATGTTTAATTCATGTTTCCAGTGAACTTTTAAACCATGGCAATCATTCCAGTACTATTTAATACTATGTTCAAAGGAGGTCTGTATAATGCTGTCTGCTCCTTTTCCACAGAGAGGTTTCCAGTTGGGTTCTGCAAAAGTTGTTCTCTTGCAAAAGGATGGACATATTTGCTGAAAGTGGCCTGTGCATTAATTGGTCTTGGAAGGAGTTTAAAAATGGTGTCCTCCTGCCCCTCCCTGCTTGGAAGGAGTGCTAAAAGCAGATGTCTAGAGAAACCTACTGCTCCAGGGAGTGGTCAGAAAAAGATTTTGTAAAGGGATGGTTATGGAGCTGTACTAATTTCCCGAGTGGATGCAGGTTGATGGTTTTACCATGGGTTCTCTATTAAATTTAAAATAATTCCTTCTTTTCGTGAGCCACTGTGAGCTCTTCAGAGAAAGAAGCTATATAATAGCGTTATTTTTGAAGTTATTTGTAGCTTCTGATTCATGCTGTATAATGAAATTGTTATTAATGATTCACATTTTTAGTTTAAGAGCTAGTTCCTGTGTGTTTGGGAGAGAACTATCCAAAAGTACTAAGCAGAATTCAGAGGTTGATAGAAGGAATTTTCTTTTTTGCAAGCTAGTCCTTGCTCAACTTCTACAGACATTATATGACGGGTTTGAAGTTTCGGGTTTTTTGCTGTTAAAATCAAATCAGAACTAGAGAAGAATAAGTGACCCTCAGAAGAGGACTTTTGAGCCGCTTTATAACTTTAAATGTATTACTGTTTGATGCTGCACATGGGTCAGTTGTATGCTCTCTTTACTTGAGGTTTATCTGTATGTGACCATTCAGTGAAATAATTACTGTGAGTTTTGTTATATCTAAAAATTGGCTCCTCACATTTTAGCTTTTATGGTCTTACAACCTACTTTGTTGTTTTCTTTTGTTTTTTGTTTTTCAATAGAAATGATGGAAGAATTGCATAGCCTGGACCCACGACGGCAGGAATTATTAGAGGCCAGGTTTACTGGAGTTGGTGTTAGTAAGGTGAGTAAAATGATAATGAACACTGTTCGTAGTCTAATTTAAACACGTTTAAAAATCAATTAAGGGCAATTTGGGTGGACCAGACTGATAGGTGTTAGGAAAGAAGGTTCACCTCATGGTTCCAATGAACTTTTAAATCCTACCAGTCATTCCAACCATTTAGCAGTACATTTGAAAGTATTCTGTATGGGAGTGTATACTCTTTCCCCTCTGATGCGGGATAGGTTCCCCATGGATCTTATTCCAAGGATACTTAACGGGGCGTGTAGTCTATGCCATATTTTGTCAGAATTCCTCAATCACTCAGAAGAAAACTGTTAATTAAAAGGTATTAATATAGCTTCCTTACACTGGACGCTTTGGGGAGTTATATGGTAGAATTTTGAAACACCTATCTCTAAAGTCTGTCAGTTTTCCAAATCTGTAGTTCAGCAGATTCCTCTGGGTTGCACCCGCAGACTACTTTCTTTCTCTTTGTATTTTTCCTCCTTGTTCATTCTTTTTATTTTCGTTATTTTTGTAAAAAAGATCAAGCCTCCATTAATGGGCAGGCGTTAAGCAATGTTATGGCTTCCTGTGTATCCTCTATCCTTGTGTACCTGCTACTTCATCCCTCTGCTCTCATAGGATGGTTTTATTTTATTTTATTTTATTTTTTGAGGGCAGTGTCACTGGCCCTCATATGTGGGACCGAACCTGGGCTGCTGGCTTCCAAAGCCAGCGCTTAACCACCGCGCCACTTGGCCGGCCCTCTCATAGGATGGTTTTAGTACAATACGTAAAGCATTTGATTTTAATACAATGTGTACAATATGTTTATGATGTTTTATTTCAAAAGGTTTACCAAGCCAAGATTGTTATATTACTTAGGCTTGAGACTTGTGAATTTTTGATCTCTGACTTAATGTGATACATTTCTTTCTGTGCTTTTCAAGGAATCTTATTTCTCATGGTGATCCAGATGTTAGTCTCGTGTTGTAGTTAGTATAGCTTCCTAAAGAAGATTTTTGTCAAGTTTTAGTTGGAAAAACTAACTGCTTTGATGAGTCTCATAATTTTGGTGAGTTGGAATAGCTTGATAGTTTTTGTCCATTCAACAGATATTGAGTGCCTACTGCATACTGGCATTGTGCAGGGTGCTAGGGATGACACCTCAGCACAGTGCCTCCAAGCCCCCACTGTGGAGAGAGCGAGAGACACAGAGTTGATACTGTGATGAGAGCTGTGTTAGAACTGTGACATGGCGCTATGGGAACACAGGATTTGTTACACGTTTGGTACTTGGTTTCTTTGGCTACTTTAATAACTAACTTTGTGGCACTTTGGAGGGCTATGCTCCTGACTGTTGTCATATATTGAGGTTATGTGTATAAATATAAACACTCTGAGCTAGGTGAACTAGCTTCAACTGGAAGTGAACACTATATTTAAGTTTTAAATTGATCTCTGATTCAGTTGATTACCTAATAATGACCTTTGATGTGTTTTTTAACTTGGGAATTCAGCAGAAGGCTCATATCCAAATTTGTCTGTTCAAATGGTCACGTACTGAGTAAAAGTAAGTTTGTATTCAGATTGTAGATAGTTTAAACTCATTGGATTTTGTTGTTAGTATGCTTTTTTTCCTTTTGTTTTTAGGTTCATGATAGCTTATGCAAGTATACTTTTGATGGTGTAGAGCATAAGTGATGGGAATGAGTGACATTAGGGATTTTGCTGTTTGTGCCCAACTTAACATCATGTAACTAATGTGTCAGAAAACGTAATCTGATCATCTGTTTAATAGAAAGTTCTACCTTTAATATATAGAGAAAGAAGTTCATTTCTATCGAAATGTTTTTATGGCATAAATTGTGTCTTATTTTGACATTTCCAGTCATGGTAAGTATATTGATTACAAGAAATATGTTCTTCAGGGACTATCAAGGAAGTGTTTTTTCCCGCCATAAAAAAGAAACTTGAAGGGGAAAAAAAGCAAGTAAATTATTCTGTAGTTGGCAGAGTTAGGAAGAGGAAAAGAAAATCTCCATTTTGTACAACATCTTTTGCCTGCAAGACATTGTATCGTATCTCATACCACTGATTTGAAATAGGAGTGGAAAGGAGGCGGTGGTACTGGGAGAAAAGGTGCTTTTGCAAAAACTCCTCTAAGTTTTGAATTCCTCATTATGGGTCAGAGTTTCCTAGTGAGGATGTCACCGATGACAGCTTTCAGTTTTGCAAAGATCAAGAGAGCTTTCAGCTCTTGCTCCAAAAGGGAGAGCAGAGTGACTTTCCTGTGATAGTGCCATCTAGTGGGGCCGGTGCAGCCTCCTGGGGTGTCTCTTGAGTTTCTCCTAACTATTCATAACATTTTCAGTCCTTTTTGATGTCCATAGAAGGAAGAAAGTCAGTGCCACTGTGGATTCTTTCCTAGTGGATAGGAGTGTTTTAAGTAGCTGCAGTCTTTGAATTTCCTGGTTATTATAGGTCTTCTGTCATGTTGCTTCAATTTTTTTGGCACCTGCAAATTAGATACACATTACAAAACTTACACTAAAATGCAATGGCCAAGCCACTGCATTTATTGCTTATATTTAAGATGCTCTTTATTTATATTTAGGTTTTCTATTTGCAAATTTAAAATTTTCTTGCGTATTGCATTTGTATACATTGAGTTTCTCTTTGTTTAGCATATTTAATTTATAATAACTGTTGAACCAAAAGCGCTTGTTTTGCGCTTTGGGACGCACTGTGTGGTTTTCATTTAAGAGATTGATGTTTTCTGTCATTATTGAGTTGATGATTGATGATAGAGAAAAGTAGTCTAATGTGCTCCAAGAAGCTTTAGTTGGCTTTTCTCCTCTGGTCTAGCTGCCATTTTTTTAGGAGGACCTGTTAACCTTTTTGAGGTGATAAGGTTAAATTGAGTTAGGAACCCACTTTTTCATTTCTTGTTGACCCCATATATGAGCTGTCCTACTTCCTTTTTAAGATCTCTTCCTTTAAGCAATGGATAACCCACTTCCAGTAATGTGAAACTGACTATACCCTGTATTGATATGTTTTCAGTGAGGACCGTGGCAGTTTATATTCCCTTCTGTTCCCTTTTGACAATTTAAACATAGGTAGTCTCTGATTCTGGAGACTGTGTAAAGTGGTGGAATTGCACTTTGCATGCTCTGTTATCTGTACCTAGTTGAATTTGAATGCTAACATAGTAGCAAATACTTGTATAATACTTACGATGTGCCAGGTACTGTTCCATGTACAATAAGAGCAATAAGAAGTAAATTTAGATCTTTTAACAAAGATACTAATCAGTAAATCTCCATTCTCTTTTTGTAAGACATATAAACTAGTGCCCACTGCAGTGCTCCTACCAGTTGAAGTATAGACTTATCAAGGATCACTTTATGACAACTTGCATTTGTAGTACAATTTAATACAAAATTACATGAACCAGTGACATATTGTAAAACGAAAGAATTGTTGGTTCTAAGAAAACTAACAGTCTTGGAAAGACACAATATAAGGTGCTATCTATAAAAATGTATAAATTATTATTTTTTTTAATCTGGAAAAATTCTTCATTTAGATCCTTGGCAAGCATCTTTGAAGTTCTCCCTTCACTTTTAAAGAAATTGAAACTGGAAATTGTAGATGATGCATTATGCGTGTGGTTTGTATGGGTGTAGAACTGCTGTCAGTGGATTTATAACGCAAAAGGCCAACATCAAAAGACTGGCAGGAGAATATACATTTATATGGTTTAAATTAAAAAAAAATGTTTAAGGTGCCATTTTTTTTTTTTAGATTCACACTGTAACCTTACTTTTTGAACTAATGTCATTGGTTTGAGTTGTATTAGATAGAAAGGATTATGCAGTATGTGGATGATATTGAAAAGGAGAGAAATTGGGCCGGCCGAGTGGCGCGGTGGTTAAGAGCTGGCTTGGGACGCCAGCGTCCCCGGTTCGGATCCCACATATGAGGGCCAGTGACACTGCCCTCAAAAAAAAAAAAAGAAAAGGAGAGAAAAATGAGAAGCCATGAAAAGTGGGACTGTTTATTTTGACATAATAAGAACCTTCACTTTATAGAGCCTGAAGCAAGACCATATACTTTTTTTTTTTGAGGGCAGTGTCACTTGCCCCTCATGTGTGGGACCCGAACCAGGGCCGCTGGCTTCCCAAGCCAGCGCTTAACCACCACGCCACTCGGCTGGCCCTATACCACATATATTTTTGATGTCTTCTTAAAGAAAAATCGCATTTCCTATCTTTTATAAGTTTTAGAGTCTGATACATGATCACTTTAACTGATCAAATTTGACTCCTGAAAAAATGTTTAACCAACGGCTACCTTTCTTTCCTGTCATTTAGTTAGGTGCATCAATTAGAAGGTGTCAGCTATGGGTAGCTAGTGTTAGCTCTTTTATATACCAGTGCCAATAATTTAAAAATATATGTATGTATAGATGTTTTACATTTAATACATAGACAATGCTCGGTAAGCATAAATGCTGAAAAATAGTCTACACTTCTACCAGTGAATTTTAAAGAACTGTTGATAAATTTATTATTGTGTTTGCCTTTGTATTGTCTTCTTCTTTTCATTTACTTTAGTGTTTATTTAATGCTCTCATTTCACATGTAGTCAAGTATCAATTCATGTCTCTTCTTTCTCTGAAATTTCTCAAGCATTTGCTTGCCTTCACTACTGCTGCCTTAATCCAGACCTTCACTCATGACTAATAGCTTGTCTCTCCTACCCCATTCATCTTTTTGTAAACTGCCACCGGTTATATTTCAGCAAAATACCAGTATGATTGTTTTACTCCCTTGCTTAAAGGCTCCCATTGCCTACTAGATAAAGGTAAAACTCCCTCTTCTAAATTTTCAACTTTATGGCCAGTTGTCTGTTGCCCTACTGCTTTGCTCTGCTGCCTCAAACCATGACTGGTCTCCTAACCTGTAATGTGAGCGAATAGACTCATGCTGTCTCCTCTACCTTTCTTTTTTCATTTGCCTGATGAACTTGCAATTTATTCTTCAAAGCATAATCAGATATCTCTTCTTCATAGCTTTTCCAAACGCCTCCACCAGCCTAGTTGCATTGTCTTATTAGCTCTTGATAACTTACTTTTTATTATAACATACCATTTGTTTCCCCATTAGTTTCCTTGAGACTATGGATGATATCTTTATCTCTGACTGTTCAAATGCTCAGCACATTATATACATTGAATAACTCTTTGTTGAATTGGAAAACACTATTGAGAAGATGAAAGTAGTTAGTCGTCACCCATGCAGGCATGGTCCACTCTAGCTTTTTGTTTTAATCCAGTGTCTAAACTCTTGCCTTGTAATGGGAAGATTTAGTTTATTTACCTTTATTGCAATAACATATATTTGAGCTTAAATCGTCCTTGTTTCTTTTAAAATCTCCTTATGCTTCTTTTACCGTCTTTTGAAATTTTTTTCAGTTATTCTCTACTATGAAAGGTAAAGAAATAAACATTTTCATACTTTTTCTTTTTGTCCATTATGCTATTATTTATTTATTAAAGATTTTGGGGTGGAATTGGGGGAGGGGAACAGCTTTGGGGAACCAGGGAAGGGGAACAGACAAGTTGCTGTCCTTTTGTTCTTCAGTCTAGTTGTGGAGGACATTGCTTTACTGGCCCATGTTGGTATCATTATTGTGCTCTTCCCGGATGAGGCAGATCAGTTGCCGCGGCTATTGGCAGCTCACGCTGGCTGCTGGCCGCTCACTGTAGCCTATGGCAGCCCACTGCAGCAGGGGCTGCAGCCCACACCGTCGCTGGGGCTCGCACAGCCCAGCTCCAGGTGGAGCTGTTGTTAGCTGTAGAGGGCAGTGTCACTGGCCCACATATGTGGGATCCCAACCGGGGCCTCGGGCATCCCAAGCCAGCTCTTAACCAAGGCGCCACTCGGCCGGCCCCTATGCTGTTTATTTTTAACATTACATTTTCCCCTCTTCTAGTTTGAAAGTTATGTATTCTTTTATTTGTTACCACAGAAGTTGCAACGTATCCTTAATTTATCAAAGATAAATGTTAATACCATTGCTCTCCTTTTTGTCAATACAAGGACCTTGAAGGTTTAACTCCATTATTCCTCTCCCAACTCAAATGCTACTGTTCTATACTTAAATATATATATATATTTAAGTATATATATATATATATATATACTTATATATATATATATATACTTTTAGAGCAGTTTTAGATTTACAGAAAATGGAACAGATAGTAACAGAGTTCCCACATACTGTCCCCCACTGAGTACTGGTCTCCCTTCTTGTTACCATCTTGAATTAAGTGCCGTAGATTTGTTATATTTGATAACCAACATTGATACATTGTTAGTAACTAGTCTATAGTTTAACAGTTGGGTTTCCTCTTTGTGTTATGCAGTTCTGTGTGTTTTGAAATGCAAAAAATGTCGTGTATCCACCATTTGTATATGTATATTTAAGAGTCCACAGATATTACTGAATTTGTTTTATATAGTCAATGTTCATTTAGCCTAACCTACATGTTTACCCTTTTGTTTGTTCTTCATTCCTTTTTGCTTTTCTGACATTCTATCTAGAATATTTTTTCTTTCGCCTGAAATACGTCCTCTGGAATTCCTCTACTGTGGGTTTGTTAGTGATTGTCTTCCTTTTTTATCTTCTTTAAAATGTCTATGTCTGACTTTATTCTTTTTTTTTTTTTTTTTTTTTTGAGAGCAGTGTCACTGGCCCTCATATGTGGGACCGAACCGGGGCTGCTGGCTTTCCAGGCCAGCGCTTAACCACCGCGCCACTCGGCCGGCCCCTGACTTTATTCTTGAATAGTAGTTTTGCTAGGTTTAGAGTTCTAAGCTGGCTATTATTTTCTTTTAGCACATTGTCGCTGTTGTCCACTGGCTTCCATGACCCCCTTTTTATGTTTAATCTCCTTCCCATTCTATTGAAGGCAGTCCACCTTTTCTTTGTCCATTTCCAAGATTTTCTTTGTTTTTTGATTTTCTGCTCTGTAATGTGGCAATGGGAGATATGTCTAAGATGGATTACTGTTTTGTTCTTTATTATTTACCTGTGCTTTATTTACATCTGAATTTTTTTCAGAAACATGAGTATACACTTTTTTAAAAAAAAGATTTTACTGGGAAATTGGGGAGGGGAACAGACAAGTTGCTGTCCTTTTGTTCTTCAGTCTAGTTGTGGAGGATGTTACTTCACTGGCCCATGTTGGTATTATCATTGCGTTTTTCCGGGTTGAGGCAGTCACCCGCCAGCCACTGGATGGCTGCTCACAGCAACTCACAAAAGCTCACAGCAGCCCACTGCAGCCTACTCTGTTGCCAGCGACTCACAGCAGCCCAGCTCCAAGTCGAGCTGTTGTTCACCATCTTAGCTGTAGAGGACGTAGCGTTACTGGCTCATGTGGGAATCAAACCATTGGCCCTGTTGCTCGGAGCTGGTGTCCCAATCCAATTCTTAACCAACTGTCACTCAGCCGGCCCCGAGCATACAGTTTTTAAAAAATAGATTTTTTTGTTTTTAGAGCAGTTTTAGTCTCACAGTAAAATTGAGTAGATGATACAGAGATTTCCCATGTATGCCCTGCCCCCACACATGTATAGCCTTCCCCATTATCAAGATTCCCCACTAGAGTGGTACACTTACATAGGTGATAACTTACAATTGATGACCTATATTGGCACGTCATTGTCACCCAAAGTCCATAGTTTACATTAGGAGTTCACTTTTGGGGTTGTACATTCAATGGGTTTGGTCAAATGTATAATGATAGGTATCTATTATGGTATCATACAGAGTAGTTTTACTGCCCTAAAAACCGGTGCTGCAACTGTTCATCCCTACCTAATGCTTGGCAGCCACTGATCTTTTTACTGTCTTCATAGTTTTGTCCTTTTTGTATTGTCATGTAGTTGGAATCATACAGTATGTAGTCTGTTCAGATTGGCTTCTTTCACTCAATAATATGCCTTAAATTTTCTTCATGTCTTCCATAGCTTGTTATCTCATTTTCTTTTAGTACTGAGCAATACTATTCCAGTGTCTGGATGTACCCAGTTTATTTATCCAATCACCTACTGAAGGACATCTTGGTTGCTTCCAAGTTTTAGCGGTTATGAGTAAAGCTCCTGTACACCTCTGTATGCATATTTTTGTGAATGGTTGATTTATTTATTCTCCTTGGGATTCGTAGGGCTTCTTGAATCTGGATTGCTGGTTTTCATCAATTGTTGCATATCCCCAGCCATTGTCTCCTCATATATGATGGTTTCTGTCAAATTCTCTGTCGTCTTCTTTCACTCCATTTAAACATGTTAGGCCTTCTTACTTACTGTATTTTCTCTTCTTATCCTGTCTTTTGTGTTGCTGCTTTACTTCCCAGGGCTGAGTACTGGCTAGTTTCTTCTGACCTACCTCCCACTTCTTTATTTTCTCTTTTAATTTGTAATCTGCGTAAACCTATCTATTCAGTTTTCATGAGGGCTTGTTTATTTCTGGATCACCCTTATCCTGAGAGGATAGCCCTGTGTTCCTTGTTTAAAGTGTGGGGTGGGTTTCACAGACTCCCCTCATTGGGCAGGTCCTGGGCTTTGACTTGACTCTCTCCCCACATTCCCAGGCCTCCTATAGTACAGCTCAGTTTCGGAGCTGTTTCTTTAGAATTAAATCAGCAATGCCCTCAAATAGAAGTGATTTTTTTTTGAATGCTGAGCTTATCTTTCTGAATTCTTGTCTTCTCATGGATTTTGATGCAGTAATTCCTCATTTCACTTTCTTATAGTAAGTGAACACTTATAAAGTGTTCATGAACTCTGTGTCACAGCGTGTGAAGAATTCATATCTAGTTTCTCCCCTTGTGATTTTTCACTTCTCATCTGTTTTTCCTTCCTTCCTATATTTGGTCAGTGTTGTCATTGTCATCATTCCTGGCCATTAGAGTCATTTATGTTATTTCTTATTCTGTGTACTTCTGGTTAAATAAAGATTAAATTGAAACATTTCTTAAAACTTTTAAAGGCAAGGAGAAGGAAAACAAATATTATCAGTGATTTCTTATTTCAAAACTGAGTCTAGGAATGATCTGGCTTGTTAGTCTTGTTCTTCCTCTCTGCCTTGTCTGGGTCTCAGATTGCCAGGTCCCTCTTGATGGTAAGTGTCACTTCGCCCTAACTACTCCTAGATGTGATGTGATGGGTTAGTTTAGCATCTGCTTCCTAGTATGTTAGCCATGCATAAATGCTTCTTACGCTATTCTCTTTGACCTTTTACAGTGCAGTTGCCCTGTTTTTCTAATCTAGAAAGATCCTTGGTCTTTCCTAGTCTCAAATTCCTTCCTTAGACTTTCGAACATTAAAAAACAAAACAAAACCAAAAAGCATTCCTGGAACACCTGGTGACTTGGGCCTGCAGAAGGGTTCCCCTTCCCGTTTTTTTTTTTTTGTTCTCTTTGGTCCATTTGAGGATAGCGTTTTGGCTTAGTGTGGGGCCACAGAACCCCTATTCTAGGGTTATTTGTCCTACCACCTGCTTGTGCCTTTCCCTGGTCAGCTTTTTTGACCTTATCGGGACTTTTATGGGAAATCTTGTTTCATAAATCTTGTTTCATAATTCATAGTTCTTTCTACCCAAGAAAGACTTCTGCAGATTAGAGCAGTTGGAAGGATTTGGAGTATCAGCAAAAGCTCGTCCTAGTTGGTGTATTAGTTTTGCCTGCTTTCTAAGGTTTTCATGATGAAGTCTGGTTCTCTGCTTTCTTCCCACTCCCAGTACATCAGTTTTCTAGAATCTTATTTTTACTGTTTAGCAATAGATCATAGTTATATTTCATTAGCCATCAGATATGAGGTGTCATTCCCTTCACAGATAAACCTTGTGCTGTGGAATGCTCAGTCAAATAAAAGCTCACAGTAAGAGAGAATTTTGGTTGTTTTTGATAGTTTTAGAAACTTAATTGGTAAGTGTCTGTGCAAGTTGAGATACAGATCTAAGAATGGAATTTTTATTATAGTCATATCTTACTCTTAACATACTTTTTTTTTTTTTTTTTTTTTTTTTTTTTTTTTTTAAGAGGGCAGTGTCGCTGGCCCTCATGTGGAATCCGAACCGAGGCTGCTGGCGTCCCAAGCCAGCTCTTAACCACCGCCACTCGGCCGGCCTTTTTTTTTTTTTTTTTAACTGCAGGTACTGCAAAGTATATCAAGATGGGGATAATCTAGCTTTAGTCCCAGTACCTTCTAAGAAATTAACTAGCCGTGTGACTTGGAACAAAGTTCAGCTCTGGCACTTCCAATTTAAAAAATTTGTTTTTGATAAACTATACCAAAAAAGGGAGCCATAGTTGAGAGAGGGGAAAATAAAACTCAAAAATTCCATTTAGGTATTAATACTATCAAAGAATGAGTAGTGGTGTTAAAATACAAAACCCTCAGGAACAAAGGCTAGAACACAATCTTGCCAAAATTCTTTCCTTATTAAGCTCTTCATTATGTATATATAGGCTTTTGGGAATTTCAGTTGCAAATACCATAAGAATGAGGAAAGTAACTTGTTCTAAGTGTACTCTGAAGACAGCAGCAAGGAAAAACATTAAAAAAAAATATTCTCAAAGGAAGGATGATGTCTGTTTCCTAATCCTAATTAGATGAGGGAGATAAAGAAAAAGGTTGCTCATTAAACTTTCCTTATTTTATTGTTGTAAATATACATAAAATTTACCATTCTAACCATTTTTGAATGTACATTGATATTAAATACATTCACTTTGTTGTGCAGCCGTCACCACCATCCCTCTCAAGAACTTTTTTTTTTTTTAAAGATTTTATTGGGGAATTGGCGGAGGGGAACAGCGTTGGGGAATCGGGGAAGGGGAACAGACAAGTTGCTGTCTTTTTGTTCTTCAGTTTAGTTGCGGAGGATGTTGCTTCACTGTTGGTATCGTCATTGCGCTCTTCCCGGATGAGGCAGATCGGTCGCTGGCCTCTGGATGTCGCTCACCGCGGCTATTGGCAGCTCAAGCTTGGCTGCCAGCCGCTCACGCTGGCTGCGGGCCACTCACTGCAGCCTATGGCAGCCCACTGCAGCAGGGGCTGCAGCCCACACCATCACCGGGGCTCGCACAGCCCAGCTCCAGGTGGAGCTGTTGTTAGCTGTAGAGGGCAGTGTCACTGGCCCTCATGTGGGATCCGAACCGGGGACGCTGGCATCCCAAAACCAGTGCTTAACCAATGCACCACTCGGCCGGCCCTCAAGAACTTTTTCATCTTGCACAAATGAAACCGTACTTTTATTTATCACAATAACTTCCCATTTACTCCTCCCCTCATTCCCAGGCAGCCACCGTTCTACTTTCTGTTTTATGACTTTGTCTGCTTGAGAAACCTCATATAAGTGGAATCATATAGTATTTGTCTTTTTGTGATGGGCTTATTTCACTTAGCATAATGTCCTCAGGGGTCCCATGTTGTAGCGTGTGTCAGAATTTCCTTCCTTTTTAAGGCTGAATAATATTCCATTAATGTATCACATTTTATTTTTTCATTTATCTGTCAGTGGACTCTTGGATTGCTTCTGCCTTTTGTCTCCTGTGAATAATGCTGCTGTGAATATGGGTGTACAGATATCTGTTTGAGTCCCTGCTGTCAGTCCTTTTGGGTGTATATGCAGAAGTAAATGGCTGGATCATATTAAAACTTCACTCTTTTGTTAAAGCTTAACTTCCCTTCAGCCCTTATCGACAAAGGGCAGCCAGCGAATGGTGATTCCTTTTCTTTTAGTTCACATTCAGCAAAAGCCTTAGAAGTCTTAGAAATTTTAACATCTGCAGAACTAGTAATAATACTCAAATTGCAATTATTTTTGCCAATATGTAGTATTATTTGTGTAGGAAGTTGAAGAACTAAGCTATCATGTAACTTGGGGAGTTACATAGGATAGCCTTTTATTTTGACCAAAGCATGGGTTAATTTTAGAATAACAGCGTGTGATTATCAAATTTTGCTTAAAATTTTATTTTAACCAGTGTTGCCTCAAATACTAAATCCTATGAAGACTGTTAGTATTGCCCACCTAAAGATCACAAGGTGATGGTATCTGTTTTAATGGCTGTGATCCTTATGACTGATAATTTTGCCTTATACAAAGAGTAAATATGTGACTTTTATCATATAAACTGCTGCCAGAGTTGTTAATTTAGTTTCTGATGTGCCTGACTCCAGAGAAATACTAAGGATTAATTGTGAAATTAAAATGTAATCTGAAGGGCCAGTTTATCTCAGGAGATAGTGCCTCTGGTTCAGGATATCTTAATTAACTTAGCAGTCAGATTTCATGTTCAAAAGTAGCAGAAGCTACTAGCATCAAACCAAAACTGACTTATTCAATCTTCGTTATATTAGCAATTGACCAGCTAGAACCAGGACAAAATGTTCCGTCAGCTTCATTTGGCCTGCCTGTCTGATAAGCTGGGTAAGATGAAGGAAAGGACACATACAACTATATTGAAATTTTAGTGCTCAAACTTTCAGCAGTTGAGTTCAACCAACTTTTACTGAGTCTGTACACTGTCTGGGTGTTAAAAAATCAGCCAGTCACACTGTATACTCTTGAGGCATTTATAATCAGACAGACGTGGGCCCAGATGTCTGTGGCACACAGCTGAGGGTGGATATGGAGACAGGAAGGTGTTATGAGCCTAAAAGAAGGGAGTATAATTAATTTGCTCAGGGGTCAGGTTGTGTGTAGAAGGATGAGACTTTTTTGTGTTGCTCAGAAAGATCACTGTAGATAAACAACCTAAGAAAAATGCTGATACAATATTAAGAATCAGTCATAGAATGATAGTATAGAATTGATTGGTTTTGAAGCTTAGCAAAACTTCCTAGGGTCTGGGACAGGTTCTTTTTTAAAGAATTAATTTTGATTACATGATGTGGTGACGTAATATAAAATTGAAAAGATTTCAAAGATACTGTGAAATATCTCTTGTATGCCTTTTCTATATCCATCTGGTTTCCCCCCGGACATAACTATTATTAGCAGTTTCATATTTTTTTTAAATTTTTTTATTTATTTTTATTATTTTTTTATTTTTTTTGAGGGCAGCGTCACCGGCCCTCACATGTGGGACCCGAACCGGGGCCGCTGGCCTCCCAAGCCAGTGCCCAACCACCGCGCCACTCGGCCTGCCCCAGTTTCATATATTTTATATGTATGTATATCATACATACATATATACATATATATAATATATGTGATATATCATAAATACTTGATATATGTATGTGATATGTATATGTGGGCAAATACATATATATATGTATTTGATATATGTACGTGATTTTATATATATATATATACATATATATATATGGTCATCCCATTTTAAAAAAAATACAAGGACAAGCATATACAGCTGTGTATTTTGCTTTTTGTGCATAAAATAATATAGAAATTGTTTTGTATTCATACATATACAGCTTCCTTGTCCTTTTTTCCCCAGGCTGCATAATATTCCATTGTACTGCTGAACCATAAATTAACCTGTTTCCTGTTGATGGACAGCAGTGTTTTGTTGATGTAAGCAGTGCTATAGAGAATAGCCTTGTACATAATGTCATTTCACACATGTTTACATATATGTACAGGATAAGTCCCTAGAAATGGAATTGCCGGGTCACAGGATATGAGTGTTTGTAATTTTGGTAGTTGTAACCACGTTCCTCTCCACAGAGGTGAGAAGCAGAGCCATATTTCCCCATCAGTGAATGAGAGCATTTGTTTCCGCATAGTCAGCTGTGGCAAGGGAGTCCATGGACAGATGTCAGCGTTCTTGAACCTCATCAAGTGATGGACAAAAATTTGGATATATTTATGGATGTATCTTTTTCTAGGGGGAATGGTCCTCAGTTTTCATTACATTCTTTAAGAAGATCTGTGATTTAAAATAGAGTTAAAAACCACTGTGTGGTAGTTAGTTGCCTCAATTTGGAACACATTGCTTTGTATGGTATTTCTCTTTTATAGGAAGTATTTGAGCATGTAATTATTAGAGATGTTGTATGGAGAGTTATTGTGTAGGATACTAGACTAAATCTAATTCCTTTTAGTATTCTTCCTTTCCTTCCTTGGGATGCTATGTTTTAAAAGGCCTATTTTCTGTTAAATTTAACTTATTAAGCAATACTTTATTTCACCAGTTTTATTATTCAGAGCTTAGAGCAGTATCAGATGAATTTTGCTATAAGGAGTTGAAATCCTTTTATTTATATGGAGTTGATAAAATTTTAGCTAAAGTCAAGTCAAATTGGTATTTTAAATAGACTTTGTAGGTGAAAAACTGTTTAGATACCCCCATAATGATCTTTAGGACTTACTGGGGATCTAAGGAACAAACCTCTATACCAGTTAACCTCCAAGGCCCTTTTTGAATTCTGTGTGTGGGTGTCAATAATATATATTCTGAGATTTAGATGAGGATCCATATTAAGCTCTGCTATAAGCACAAGTACAGATAAACTCTTACCATAACAGATTCCATGGGGTTTTCATATTTTGGGATAATGGAATTAATTTATAACATTTTATATATATATATATATATATATATATATAAAATCTGAACAGTTGAAAGTCACAATCCTGGAGGTCCTGGCAAGTAAAACAGGAGTTCTATATAATGAATTAAAACGTTAAAGATTTAATTTATTTAGAGATAGTTTATTTAGAGATGGTGTTATGTAAAGCCCTCTCTTTTTTTTAAAAAAAGATTTTATTGGGGAACTGGGGGAGGGGAACAGACAAGTTGCTGTCCTTTTGTTCTTCAGTCTAGTTGTGGAGGACTTCGCTTCACTGGCCCATGTTGGTATAATCGTTGTGCTCTTCCCAGCTGAGGCAGTTGCTTGCTGACCATTGGATGACTGCTCACAGTGGCTCACAAAAGCTGTTGCCCACTGCTGGCCAGTCCCACTGCAGCCTGCGCCTTGGTGGGCAACTCACAGCAGCCCAGCTCCAGGCCGAGCTGTTGTTCACCATCTTAGCTGTAGAGAACGCAGTGTCAGTGGCCCGCATTTGGGATCCAAACCGGGGCCCTACTGCTCAGAGCTGGCGTCCCAAGCCAACTCCTAACCAACATGCCACTTGGCCGGCCCGAAAGTCCTCTCTTTTTTAATACTGTATTATTATTTGGTGGCTTGTTTTGAAAGAGGATTTTTCTAAAGATGTTTTGGAATATCTATGTGGGGAAAAGTGAGGTGAAATTATATGTCTTGCTAGATACTGGAGCATAAGTTAAAAGGTCTTACCTGTTAATAGCACTCAATAGGAAATTAAAAAGAAAAAAGAGGGCCGGCCGAGTGGTGCATTGGTTAAGCGCTGGTTTTGGGATGCCAGCGGCCCCGGTTTGGATCCCACATGAGGGCCAGTGACACTGCCCTCTACAGCTAACAACAGCTCCACCTGGAGCTGGGCTGTGCGAGCCCCGGTGATGGTGTGGGCTGCAGCTCCTGCTGCAGTGGGCTGCCATAGGCTACAGTGAGTGGCCCGCAGCCAGCGTGAGCGGCTGGCAGCCAAGCGTGAGCTGCCAATAGCCGCAGTGAGCGACATCCAGAGGCCAGCGACCGATCTGCCTCATCCGGGAAGAGCGCAATGACGATACCAACAGTGAAGCAACATCCTCCGCAACTAAACTGAAGAACAAAAAGACAACAACTTGTCTGTTCCCCTTCCCCGATTCCCCAACGCTGTTCCCCTCCGCCAATTCCCCAATAAAATCTTTAAAAAAAAAAAAAAAAGATACCTTCTCTTTATGGTGGCCATTACACCTTTGCCCCACCATCGGACATCCATTTAAAAAAAAAAAAAAAAAAAAGAAAAAAGATTGTTACATACTACTCTGGAACAGAACCAGAGGAGCCATTTGTTGTACAGAATTATTTGTTGTACATAACTTATTTTAGCTAGCTATTACTCAAGTTTTATTTATTTTGGAAATAGAAGCTTACAACAAAATTCTTATGGGCTATCCTCAGAACTTTTTTTTTTTTTTTAGAGGGCAGTATCACTGGCCCTCACATGTGGAATCCAAACCGGGGCCACCAGTGTCCCAAGCCAGCTCCCAACCACCGCACCACTCGGCCAGCCCTCCTTAGAACTTTTTATAGTGTCATTTGCTATAATGGGATTCTTCTTTTACTAACAAACTTTGATTTCAATGAACTTCTCTAAAACCTCTATGTTATTGATATCAGATAATATTCAGATTATTTAAAGGTAGACTATGATAAGCTAAATATGTGTACCACTAGAAAGATAACAAAACAAAGTGATAATATTATGCTAGTAATTCCTTAGTGGAAATAAAATGGAATATTTAACACCTCAGTCCTAAAGAAGGAAGCTAAAGAGGAAAAAGAAACAAAAAAAGGTGTGACAAACAGGAAAATAATTAACAATATAGTAGATTTAAACTCAGATATATTGATAATTAAATACATTATAAGCACTCCAGTTAAAGGAGAGTGTCGGGTTAGAGCGCTGTATGAGGTATGATCAAACAATACGGTGAATGTTTAAAATTAAAATAATTATTACAGTAAGAGATGCATTGCCATTAACCCCCTCAAAATACTCCGTCTTGCTTCCAACACACTTGTCCCATCAATCTTGCCACTTTCTGAAGCAGTTCTGGAAGTTCTCTTTCATGAGAGTCTTTACTTGTGCTGTTGTAGCTGCCTCAATGTCCTGAATTATTTTGACTTTGGGAAGAGTCAGAAGTCACATGGTGAATGAGGTGGATGAGGACACACCATAATGGTTTTTTTTTTTTTTTGGAGGGCAGTGTCACAGGCCCTCATATGTGAGATCCAAACCAGGGCCGCTGGCGTCTCAAGCCAGCTCTTAACCACCGCGCCACTTGTCCAGCCCCCATAATGTTCTTATTTGACAGAAATTGCCATATACCAGAAACGATGTGTGACATGCTGTCATGATGGAGGGTGATTTACGGCACACTTTAAAACCCACCTTCTGTCAACCGTAGCTCTCACTCAACTGACTGCACCGAACAAGTTGAAACTTGTCATACACTGTTACTAACATTGGACACGCTGCTTCCTATATTGAAGATCCCTGCCTTTCCATTGGATGGCACTCGGCAGTAGCATCCACCATATTCTTTGATCACAAAAAAGCCTCCCTATTTTGCTTCTGGTATGGACGGAAATTTCTGTCAAATAAAAACACTGTCAAATAAAAACATCCACTTTATTCACCAGATCTGGCACCGTTATGTCTTCTGTCTCTTCCCTAAAGTCAAAATGACCATGAAGGGAAAATGTTTTGAACCAATTCAGAACCTGGAGGCAGCCACGACAGTGCAACTAAAGATATGAAAGAGGACTTCCAGAACTGCTTCAGAAAGTGGCAAGAATGATGGGATAAGTGTGTTCGAAGCGAGGGGGACAATTTTGAGGGGGATTAATGGCAATGTGTCTTTAACTGTAATAAATTATTATTATTATTTTTATTTTTATTGGGGAACAATGTTTTTCCAGGACCCATCAGCTCCAAGTCAAGTAGTTGTTTCAGTCTAGTTGTGGAGGGCACATCTCAGTGGCCCATATGGGGATTGAACCGGCAATCTTGGTGTTATGAGCACTGCGCTCTAACCAGCTGAGCTAACCAGCCACCCCTGTAAGAAATTATTTTTTGATTTAAATGTTCACTGTATTGTTAGATCACATCTCGTATGATCTAACTGTATGAGGTCTGCCAATGAACTTTGCGAACACATCCTATAAAAAGTGCTACAGACTTCATTGCTGAATATCGTTACAGTCACCTTGGAAGTACTCCTTGGGAAGCTGTGCACCGATGCCAGCTCCTAGTCCACCCTTCAGAGCAATTTTGGAACTCTTTCTGAAATGGCCATTAAAGCTGTTGTCTTATTACCCTTGATGTCCTAAATGTCATCAAAATGTCTTCCTTTCAATATTTTTTTATCTTGGTGTAAAGAAAGAAGTCATTGGGGGTTAGATCAGGTGAGTAGGGAGGTGTTCCAATACAGTTATTTGTTTACTGGCTGAAAACTCCCTCATAGATAGTGCCATGTGAGCTGGTGCATTGTTGTGATACAAGAGCAATGAATTGTTGGTGAAAAGTTCAGGTCGTCTAACTTTTTCATGCAGTCTTTTCAGCACTTCCAAATAGTAAATTTGGTTAACTGTCCAGTTGGTACAAATTCATAATGAATAATCCCTCTGATATCAAAAAAGGTTAGCAACATTGTTGCAACAAGCTTGTGAACTTCATTGTCAGACCTCCTGTGCTATCTACAAAAAAACTCACTGTATATTTAACCTGTGTCTTTGAAAGGATGGAAAAAGATACTATGTAAACACTAAGTATAAGTAGACTGGAGTGACTGTTTTTATAATAGACAAAGGAGACTTTAGAACAAGGAAAATATTACAAGGGGTTAATGAAGCACATTTAATAATGAAAAAAGGATCAATTTACTGATAAGCCCCAGCAGTCCTAAATGTGTATGCATCTAATAACATAGTGAAGCAAAAACAGATAGTTGAAAGGAGCGATGATAGACAAATCCACAATTATAGTTGGAAATTGCAACATTCTCTCTCAATAATTAATAGAGTAAGTAGGCAAAAAAAAAATTGGCAAAGATATAGAAGATTTGGACAATATTATCAATGGACTGTCGTCCCTAATTGACATTTATGGAACACTATGCCCACATTCTTTTCAAGTGCATGTGGAACATTTACCAAAATAGACTCTATGCTGGGTTATAAAACATGTTTCAACGAATTTAAAAGGATTGGAATTATATACAGAGTACTACTCACTACAGTGGAATTAAATGAGAAATAAAAAAGAAAAAGATATTTGGAAAATCTCCAAATGTTTGAAAGTTAAACAACATACTTCTAAATAACCTTTAGGTCAAAAAAGAATTCACAAGGGAAGTTAGAAAATATTAAGCACTGAATGAAAGTGAAAACACGATATAGGCATATTAAAATTTGTGGGATGCAGCTAAGCAGTGCTCTAGAAGGAAACTTATAGCTTCAAAAGAAGAGTCTAAAATCAGTGACTCAAGCTTTTTGCCTTAAGAAGCTAGAAAAAGAACAAACTAAGTACAGAGAAATAAAGAGCTGAAATAAATGAAATAGAAAGCACGACTGAATAGCTATATTTATTAAAGACACTGGATTTGTAATTAAAAGCCTTTCCACAAAGTAAAGTCCAGATCCACATGGCTTTATTGATGAATTCTATCAAGCATTTAAAGAAGAGATAATAACAAGTTTTTCACAAATTTCAGAAAACACTTCTAAGGCCAGCATTACCTTGATACCAACCCAGGCAAAGACATTAGGAGAAAAGAAAACTATAGCTCAATATTCCTCATGAATATATATGCAAAAATCATTAACCAAATATTAGCAAATTGAATCTAGCAATATGTGTGTATGTTAATGTGTGTGTGTGTATGACCAGTTGGGTTTAATCCCAACTGCAGGGTTGAGTTAACGTTAAAAATCAATGTAATTCACCATATTGGTAGAATAAAGGGGAACAGCTAAATGACCTTGTAATAGATGTATAAAAAAACATTTGAACAAAGTTCAGCACTAATTTGTGGTAAAAACTCTCAGTTAACCAGGAATAGAAGGGAACGTGCTCAACCTGATAAAAGGCATTTAGGAGAAACCAACAGTGACCCTCATAGTGAATGGTGAAAGACTGAATGCTTTCAACTTAATGTCCAGAACAAGTCAAGGATATTCCTTCTCACAACTTCTATTCAACATGTTCTGAAGGTGGTAGCCAGTGCATTGAGACAGGTAAAGGAATGAGCTTATAGTTTGGGAAGGAAATGTAAAATTATGTTTATTTTTTAGGTGTCTTATAGATGACAAGATTGTGCATTTAGAAAGTTTAAAGTAAACTATAAAAAAGCTACTAGAGTTTAAGTTTATGAAAATCAGTTGTATTTCTGTATACTAGCAATGTATACGTGGCAATTGAAATTTAAAAAGCAATACCATTTACCATAGCACCAAATAGTATAAATATGAAAACATTCCCAAGAACAGAAGAGTGAGAATATTTCTTCAAGCTTTTGTAATAGATGTTATCTTATATTCCCATTTCATGGATAAAGACATTGAGGTACAAAAGATTAAAGAACATTCATTCGTTTATGAGCATACTTTTATTAAACACCTATTATGTAATAGATACTGTTCTAGGGATATAATAGTGAATAAAAAAGATGATTCCCTGCCCCCATGAGTTCATAATCTAGTGGAGATCAAAGGGAGAAATAGATTTAGGGAGCTCAGTTTCCAGCTTTGGTTTAGCTTTTTTTTTAAACATGAGTAGTTCAAAGCATTTACCTTTTATTTATTTTTTAATTAATTAATTAATTTTTAAAAAGATTTTATTGGGGAATTGGGGGAGGGGAACGGCGTTGGGGAACCGGGGAAGGGGAACAGACAAGTCGCTGTCTCCTCGTTCCTCAGTCAAGCTGCTGCTGATGCTGCCCCACCGGCCCATGTTGGCACCGCCATCGCGCTCCTCGCGGATGAGGCAGATCGGTCGCCGGCCTCTGGATGTCGCTCACAGCAGCTCTTGGCAGCTCACACCCGTTGCTGCCCGCTCACGCTGGCTGCCGGCCACTCATTGTAGCCTATGGCAGCCCGCTGCAGCTATGCCGTCCCTGGGGACTCACAGCAGCCCAGCTCCAGGTGGAGCTGTTGTTCACCATCTTAGCTGTAGAGGGCAGTGTCACTGGCCCTCATATGTGGAACCGTTGCCCCGCTCCTCAGAGCTGGCGTCCCAAGCCAGCTCCTAACCAACGCGACACTCGGCCAGCCCAGGGCAAACTTTTTTATTGTAATATGTGCAGTTTATAGGGTGGTTAAAGCTGGTTGACTAAGGTTGGTTAAAGTTTCATGTTAAGGATGGTTCATGCATAACCTCCCATACTCCCAAATATTTCAGGCATTGTTTTACCCCTTCCCCAACATATAGTATTATTTAATCCTTGCAATATCCCTAAGGTAGGTGGGTTTTCCTCTTTTATCACAGATGAGAAGAGCTTAAGTGATTTGCCCAGTTTCATACAGTGGTTCAGTGATTCAGTCTCACACCTCCTTGACTTTAAACTGTCGGTACCAGCTGTTCTCAATCATTTTTATATTGGTCACACCCCTGGGCCATCCCACTGTTTCCCATTCAGGAGATGCAAGTAAGTGAGATTAATTTTTATAGTGCTAATTTTGAATATTTATTTAAAAAGTAAGTCAGAAAAGGAAAAAAAAAACACCACAGTCTGTGATGCTTGTATGATTCATGATACTCCTCACAGCTGATATGTCAAGACACCATTTTTAAAATGACTTTAATACATCGAGTCCAGGTTATTGTCAGTCTGTTTAAATTGCCCTGCTAGTTTAAGTCTGAGCCATGAGCCACGTGCCTTGGGAAACGATGTTCTTTAGGGGTATAAGTAACAGTAATAGCCTAGCTAAGTCTTTTACATGGGATCTACCAAATGTGCTACCATCTTTGATGATTGGATAGTGTAATTTTTGGAATTGGAAGGTGAGCAGATAAGATTGCTGTGCCTTGGTGGAAAATCTCCCAACTGTCTTTCCCCCATTCACACAAGTGGAAACGAAACAGCTAAGGTGTGTGTAGGGAGTAGTCATTGATTATATAAACTTAAAATTATAATCTTAAATTCTAGCCTTTGAAGGGGCATAAAGAACATTTGTGATGTCTTCCTGGCTTTTTATAAATGAGTAAACAGAGGCTCACAGAGAGCAGTTGACCTCTATAGGTTGTGCCACAATCATGAAGTGTCAGACCTGGAATTTAGACTCCTGACTCCTATTGTTATACTGATATATCGGGCTCTGCAATAGGAATTTTGTTGTACTGTATTCTATAGGAGGTGGCAGTAGGTTTGTTTCTTACAGATTAATTACTGATCTCTTCAAAAACAGTAAAAGACAGGAAGCTAAACTTATTGCCATCAAACTTTCTTCAGGGTTATATATCTCTTGGACATTTTAAATCTGGATTATGTCAGTGTTTATATTTTTGTTCTTATTCTTATGACCATTTCTTCCATGTTGTTTTTACTGTGAATATGCCCCAGTATTTTACACAGAGCTTCTCTTTTCCACTTGTAAATATTGAATTTGTAGTTTTTAAATCTATAAGTTTTTTTTTAGCATAGGAGAAAGTTAAAGTCTAAATTGTAAACTTTCTAGTGAAGTGTACAGTAGCCCATCCATATGGCTGTTGCTTGTATGTATATTGAAGCCCTGCTTCTTTTCCTTAGCATTAGTTTTTTTAATGATTAATTCTCAGTTATATAAGGAATGAATGCGTACTGTAATAGCTCTGGGAAGTTTGGTATATCTCTATTTTTTCAAGTACTGTACTTATCCACATGTATCATATTTATCCATTAGGAAACATACAGTACTGACTTTTGCATGCAATTTTTACAAAAATTGAATCATTGTTCTGCCACATGCTTGTTTTTCACTCAGCAGATGATTTTGAGATCTTCCCTATAGATGTTGCAGTAGGTAGATCTAGTTTTGATCACTATTCTTTAAACAATTATCCTGTAAATACATTTGTAGAACAGTGTTTTGTCATTCATTTTAAGAAATATTAAAAGATAAAGGATTTGAAAACTAGAGGGAGGAAACAGCTAACCTAATCCTTTCCATCGCTGGTGAGGAAGCGCTGGAGGGCAGGATTATCTGATGCTCGTCTGTACCCACCCGCACAGCTGTACAGTCCTTTGGTTGTAACACTTCCTGTGTCCGGCAAAATTGCACTGGACCTTTTCTTGTAACAGCTTTGTTGAGATATAATTCACATGCCATACAATTCACTCAAAGTGTATGAGTCAGTGGCTCAGTGTACTTACGGAATTGTGCAGCCATTACCACAATAAATTTTAGAACATTTTCATCACCTCAGAAAGAAACCCTTATCCCATAGCTGTCACCTTTGAAACCCCATCCCTTTCAGCTCTAGGCAACCACTAATCTACTTTCTGTCTCCATAGATTTGTCTATTCTGCACATTTAACGTAAATGGAATCATACACTATGTGGTCCTTTATGACTGGCTTCTTTCACTTAGCATCATGTTTTCAAGGTTCATCCATGTTATAGCGTGTCTCCAAATTTCATTTCTTTTTATTACCAAATAATATTCCATTGCATAGATAGATCACATTTTGTTCTCTGTTCATTCCTCAGTTGTTGGACATTTGGAGTGTTTCCATTTTTTGGCTTTTATGAATAACGGTGTTGTGAATATCCATGCCCATGTCTTTGTGCACAGTTGCTTTCATTTCTCTTGGGTGTATTCCTAGGAATGGAATATGGTTAAGATATGCTGCATTCACGGGGGACCCAATGTAAATCTCTATACATTTTTTTTTAAAGGTTTTATTGGAGAATTGGGGGAGGGGAACAGCATTGGGGAACTGGGGAAGGGGAACAGACAAGTTGCTGTCTTTTTGTTCTTCAGTCTAGATGCGGAGGACATTGCTTCACTGGCCCGTGTTGGTATCGTCATTGCGCTCTTCTTGGGTGAGGCAGATCAGTCGCCGGCCTCTGGATTGTCGCTCACGCTGGCTGCCGGCCACTCACTGTAGCCTATGGCAGCCCACTGCAGCAGGGGCTGCAGCCTACACTGTCGCCAGGGCTTGCACAGCCCAGCTCCAGGTGGAGCTGTTGTTAGCTGTAGAGGGCAGTGTCACTAGCCCTCATATGTGGGATCCCAACGGGGGCCGCTGGTGTCCCAAGTCAGCTCTTAACCAATGTGCCACTCGGCTGGCCCAATCTCTATACTTTTTTTTTTTTTTTTGAGGGCAGTATCACTGGCTCTCATATGTGGGATCCGAACCGGGGCCGCTGGCATCCCAAGCCAGCTGTTAACCATCACGCCACTCGGCCGGCCCAATCTCTATACTTTTTGAGTTATTAGTTTAACCATTTGAGGAACTGCCAGACTGATGTCCAAAGCAGCTGCTACATCCCCACTAGCAGTGTATGTGGGTTAGACTTTCTCCTTATCCTTGCCAGTGCATGATTATCTGTCTTTTTGATTACACGCACCAGGTCTTGAGTGGATTACATAGACTTCCATAGGCAGGTTTCCAGAAGAGAAGACATTTAAAGGATTTCTTATGGTTCTGATTGTTGCGCTTGCTGTTTGGAATTGGATGTTACTAAATCACATAGTTAAGATTTGGAATGACTGAAGTATTATTAAAAAGCATTAATATTTGTTAAGAATTTTCGCGACAGTATGCTGGAATATATTTGCTCACTAAAACACAAAATCATGCATTTAAAATGACCCCATCTTTAACTAGACATATTGTGGTGATCATTTTGCGATATATACAGGTACCAAATCATTATATTAAACATCTTAAACTAATATAATATTCTTATGTCAATTATACTTCAATAAAAAAGTAATTTAAAAAAATTACCCCATCTTTTTTGGGGGGGGGTTGAGTTAATTTTTTTTTTTTTTTAAGAGGGCAGTGTCACTGGCCCTCATATGTGGGATTGGAACCAGGGCCGCTGGCATCCCAAGCCAGCTCGTAACCACTGCACCACTCGGCTGGCCATGAGTTCATTTTTGTTTTTTTAAAGATTTTGTTGGGGAATTGGGGGAGAGGAACAGCATTGGGGAATCAGGGAAGGGGAACAGAGAAGTTGCTCTCTTTTTGTTCTTCAGTCTAGTTGCAGAGGACGTTGCTTCACTGGCCCATGTTGGTATCGTCATTGCGTTCTTCCCGGATGAGGCAGGTCGGTTGCCGGCCTCTGGATGGTCGCTCACCGCTGCTCTTGACAGCTCACGCTGGCTGCCGGCCGCTCACTGTAGCCTGTGGCAGCCCACTGCAGCAGGGTCTGCAGCCTACACCATCGCCAGGGCTCGCACAGCCCAGCTCCAGGTGGAGCTATTGTTAGCTGTAGAGGGCAGTGTCACTGGCCCTCATATGTGGGATCCGAACAGGGGCCGCTGGCATCCTGAAACCAGCTCTTAACCAGTGCACCACTCGGCTGGCCGGAGTTCATTTTTTTTAAATTGAGGTATAATTGACATACAACATTACGTTAGCTTCAAGTGTACAATAAAGTTACTCCACTTTGGTCAAAATTAAATGGAAGTTAGAAATGGACTTCCTCATTATATCTTTGCCACCCAAGTGTGTTTGCTACTGTTGTTAGTAGAGGTAAGCCAGTTGAACGTTCTTCTGGTTTTCTAGATTAGTTAGCCTCACTTAATATCAAGGTCAGTTCTCATAGTAAAGAGCTATTTTGGTTAGCTTGGCTTACAGTTATAAAAATTGTGGTGGACTAGATTGTAATAGTGCTGCAGTTTTTAAGTAAGTCAAAGTTCATTTGTTCTTTAAATTTTTTTTGTCCTGAGAGGAGTGTTGCTGGAGAAGATTTTATAAGTCGAAGGGGGTGCAGTGCCATCTGCTAAGTTGGGAACATTCAGGAAGCAATGTGGGGATTCTGGTAGTTGCTGAGCATGTCTGTTCCAGTTATACATTATAAAACTGGGAAATAACCACAGGACAGGTTAAGGGACCCTCCGGAACCACTGTGAGATGGACCTGAGCTAAAATTCCATCGATCACCTGACCGCCATAAGCCCCTATTCTGACAGGTGGACCGTAGTGATGTTTTGGGTCGTCTGGAATTAGTGTCAATTCAGAGCCAGTGTCTAGTAATCCTTGAAAAGTATTTGATTATTTCATTTTCCCCAGTGCACAGTCACCCTAGTCAAAGGCCTTAGTCCTTTGGAGGAAGGCTGGAGAAAGACTAATGGTTTAAGTTGTGGTCAGTGTAGTGGCAGCCTTCCTGGAGGAGACCCATTCACTGGATCCTGGATCTGTAAACGGACTCAGATCTTGGGTTGATTGAGGGGCCATGACTTTCTCTTTTTAATGACTTAAATTGGGCTTTTGTTTATTTGAGCTAGAGCTCTGCATGTACAGGTCAAGTAAAAATTTAGTAGACTTCCCATCTACTTCACTGCTAGGAACACTGTGATCAACCAGCAGTGTCATAGGTCTCAGGGAGTCAGACAGTTTTAATTGCTCATTTAATTCTGCAGTAGTGTGCAAAAGCGGGTCTACTAGTGACTGAAAAAATTATGGAGACACTTAGTTTAATTTTCCATTAGGTCTTGCCTTTAGTAAAGTGTCTTTACTACCTGAGGTGGATTGACTGTGTTGTCAGCTGTGCTCCTTTATAAACTTAATCAAGTTTAACTTTTGTCCACTGTTTTCAATCCCTTTTAACATGCCTATTTAATCCAAGGAGGAAATGAAGACTTTAGAAACTCAATAAATGTTGACATTTAAACTTTTACAGGAGTGAAACATTAACCTTTGGCCCTTACTTCTACAAGTTTCCCTTGGTTTACATGAGCTTCATTTATATGCTAAAGGCTGGAGTCAACATTTGTATCTTGACCTCAGTTTTCATGATTTATAATTTATCCACAAAGTTTTCTTTTTTTTTTTTTTTTTTAAAGATTTTATTGGGGAATTGGTGGAGGGGAACAGCGTTGGGGAATCGGGGAAGGGGAACAGACAAGTTGCCGTCTTCTTGTTCTTCAGTTTTAGTTGCGGAGGATGTTGCTTCACTGTTGGTATCGTCATTGCGCTCTTCCCGGATGAGGCAGATCGGTCGCTGGCCTCTGGATGTCGCTCATCGCAGCTATTGGCAGCTCACGCTTGGCTGCCAGCCGCTCACGCTGGCTGCGGGCCACTCACTGCAGCCTATGGCAGCCCACTGCAGCAGGGGCTGCAGCCCATACCATCACCGGGGCTCGCACAGCCCAGCTCCGGGTGGAGCTGTTGTTAGCTGTAGAGAGCAGTGTCACTGGCCCTCATGTGGGATCCGAACCGGGGCCGCTGGCATCCCAAAACCAGCACTTAACCAATGCGCCACTCGGCCGGCCCCACAAAGTTTTCTTTAGGTTTGTAGCTGACATATTTTTTAAAGCCCCCTGAAAAGTGTATTTTAATTATATTAAGAATGTGTTTTATTTTGTTTTTGGAAACTATACTGGTTTTTTTAAACAAGCAGCTTGACTGTTGTATATTTTTTAAATTGTCCATTTGGTTTTTTACTTTATAAAATTGTTAGTATCAGGAAACAGGGTAAAGAGTTTAAATGTTGGCATAGAAAATGGGGCTTTCTTTTTAACTTAGTTTCTAAAACTTATTATCATACTTTGTTAAAAAATTTTTTTACTGGCTTCTTTTTGAACCTGAGATGACTCTTTTTAAGGGACAGTTTCCCCTCTCCAGAGACTTAGATGTTAGTAAGCATTCTCCTAAATAGCTATGGTATATCACATATCAAGCAACAGACTATTTACTTAGAAAATAAAATAAATGAAAATACCATGTAATTAAACATATAATGTGGACAAAGAAGTACTTAGCACACAAGAGTATGAATTTGCCATTCAATTCTAAGGTTACAGGAAAAAGAAAAAAGAAAAAAATAAAACTGCAAGAAGAAATAAATGCATTGCAAAACAGAAGAATTGGAATTATTCAATCCAGAGGTGGAAAATTAGGAAACTAAGGGAAAAATGGAAGGAGTAAATTGAGTGTAAAAAAAAAAAAAGATCCTGAGGACCTGTAAAGAGAAACAACTCTGGATGGATGCTGTTAGTTATACTAGTATGATGTTAATATGAAGGTCTCAGTGAAGTAAATAATTTCACTAAAAGCTAGTGGGAATTAATGTCTCTAAAGGAAGATGTAAAAAATCAGAATAGACTCATATAACCAAGGAAAAATTGAGGCGATTATAAAACTATTTCCTCCTTCTCCTTCTTTTCTTGTTCCTTGAAATGGGGCAAAAATCCACTCTCTAGTTACTGGGGTCTCTCCTCACTTTTCAGGGAATTCATAATTCTCATGTAAAACAATAACATAGCAAGTCAATAATACATAAAATATAAAAACTTAAAACTTTATTTCAAAATAACTATATTCAAAGGAAGTTGCAAAAAATGTACAGAGAGGTTCATGCACCCCTTTTCGCCCAATGTGAATATTTTCCATAATATCATGCAGTGATAAAACCAGGAAATTGAGGGCCGGCCGAGGGGCGCGGTGGTTAAGCTCTGGCTTGGGAAGCCAGCGGCCCCGGTTCGGGTCCCACATATGAGGGCCAGTGACACTGCCCTCAAAAAAAACAAAACAAAAAAATAACACCCAGGAAATTGACATTGGTAAAATCCACAAAACTCATTCAGATTTCATGTTATACATGCATCATTTGTGCATATGTTTTTCTATGTAGTTTTATCACTTGTGTAGCTTTTTGTAACCAACACTACCACCACCATCAAGACGTAGAATTGCTCCGTCACCACACCGTTCTCTCCTGCTACACCTTTGGAGCCACACCCACCCACCCCCATTGATACCCTAACTCCTGACAAACACTAATCTGTTTTCCATCTCCATAAATTCATTATTTCCAGGTATACATGGTATACCTCCTTTTGAGATTGTATGATTATACCAGTTTACTTAACCATTCACCCATTGAAGGACATTTGGTTTGTTTTCAGTCTGGAGCTATAAAGCTGCTGTGAATATTTGTGTGCAGGTTTTTGCGTGTACATTATTTCTCTAGAACATATGTTCATCAATATAATTACTGGGTTATATGATAAGTGTTAAGTGCACTTTTAGTTTTAAAAGAAACTGCCAAACGATTTTCTAAGTTGGCTATACCATTTTTTATTCTCACTAGCAATGTCTGAGTGATTATTTTTCTATATACTTGCCAACATTTAGTGTTGTCACTGTTTTTTATTTTAGCATTCAGATAGATGTGTAATGAAATTTTATTGTGGTTGGAATTTGTGTTTCCCTAATGGCTTGCTAATGATGTTGAATATCTTTTCTTATGCTTATTAGCCATCTTTATATCCTCTTCAGTGAATTGTCTGTTCATGTCTTTTGTCATTTTCTAATTGGATAAAAAAACACACAAAACACTGGAGTTTTGAGTTCCTTATATAGTCTAATACCAAGTCCTTTGTCAGATATGTGGTTTGCAAATATTTTTCCAGTCTGTGATACTTCATCCTATTTATAGGGTATTTTGCTGAGTAAAAGTTTTTAATTTTGGTGAGGTTTCATTTATTAATTTTTTCTCTTATGGATCAAGCTTTTGGTTTCAGGTCTAAGACTGCTTCACCTAGGCCTGGGTTATGAAGATTTTTTTCCCTTTTTTTTTTTCTAAAAGTTTTATGGTTTTGTGTTTCATATTTAAGTCCTTGATCCTGTTTGAGTTAATTTTTTAAATAAGGCGTGAGGGTTAAGTTGAGGTCATATTTTTGCCTATGAATGTCTAATTGCTCTAGCACCATTTATTGAAAAGAATATCAAGGGCTGGCCGAGTAGTGCATTGGTTAAGAGCTGGTTTGGGGATGCCAACAGCCCCAGTTCTGATCCCACATGAGGGCCAGTGACACTGCTCTCTACAGCTAACAATAGCTCCACCTGGAGCTGGGCTGTGGGAGCCCCGGCAATGGTGTAGGCTGCAGCCCCTGCTGCAGTGGGCTGCCATAGGCTACAGTGAGTGGCCGGCAGCCAGCGTGAGCTGCCAATAGCCACGGTGAGCGACATCCAGAGGCCAGCGACCGATCTGCCTCATCCGGGAAGAGCACAATGACAATACCAACATGGGCCAGTGAAGCAACATTCTCCGCAACTAGACTGAAGAACAAAAAGAGAGCAACTTGACTGTTCCCCTTCCCCGATTCCCCAACGCTGTTCCCCTCCCCCAATTCCCCAATAAAATCTTAAAAAAAAAAATCAAATTGCTTTTGCGCCTTTGTCAAAAATCAGTAGGGCATATCTAAGTTTTTTATCAGCTGTGAGAATTAAATGTGCTAATATAGAATGCCCAGCCCACAGAAGTGCTACATAAGTGTTGGCCATTGTTATTATTACAGTAGCAAATAAATAATAATTTTAAAAAAGCATTTGCATAAACTTTCTCATTTAAAAAATAGTTTTTCTTTAAAGTTTTAATTGTGGTAAAATACACATAACATAAAATTTAGCATCTTAACTATTTTTTTTTAAGATTTTGGGGAATTGGGAAAGGTGAACAGTGTTGGGGAGTTGGGGGATGGAATCAGCCAAGATATTGTCCTTCAGTCTTAGTTGTGGAGGGCACAGCTAGCTCAGCTCTAAGTCTGTCCAGTCACCATCCGGCCTCCCGTCGGTAGCTCAAGGCTGCTCAGCTCAAGGTGTCGTGTTCAATCTTAGTTGCGGGTGAGCCTAGCTCACCATTCCATGCGGGAGTCAAACCGGAAACTTTGTTGTTAGGAGTACGTGGTCTCACCAGCTGAGCCATCCTGCTGCCTATTGGCAGCTCAGCAGCAGCTCAGCTCTGGCGGAGCTCACTGGCCCATGTTGGAATCAAACTGGTGACCCTGTTGCTCAGAGCTCGCGCTCTTAACCAACTGAGCCACTCGGCTGGCCCATCTTAACCATTTTTAAGTGTATAGTTCAGTAGTGTTAGCTACTAATTGTTGTGCAGCCAATCCCCAGAACTTGTTTCATCTTCCAAAACTGAACTTCTGTACTCACTAAACAACAACTCCCTATTCCTCTCTCCCTCCTCTCTCTGGCAACTACTATCCTACTTCTGTCTCAATGAGTCTGATTATTCTGGGTACCTCATGTAAGTGGACTCATACAGTATTTGCCTCTTTGTGGCTGGCTTTCTCACTTAGCATAATGTCCTCAAGGTTCACCCCCTCCCTTTTTTTTTTTTTTTTTGAGGGCAGTGTCACTGGCCCACATGTGGGACCCGAACCGGGGCCGCTGGTTTCCCAAGCCAGCGTTTAACCACCGCGCCATTCGGCCGGCCCTGTTCACCCCTTTTGTAGTATGTGTCAGAATTACCTTTGTAAGGCTGAGTAATCGTCCTAATAGTCCCCTGTACACCACATTTGTTTATTGATTCATACATACATCAATGGACACTTGGGTTACTTACACTTTTGACTGTTGTGAATAATGCTGCTATGAACATGGGTTTGCAAATATGTCTTTGAGAGCCTGTTTTCAATTCTTCTGGGTATATACCGAAAAGTAGAATTGTTATACCGTATGATCATTCTATTTTTAATTTTTCAAGGAACTGCCATACTATTTTTATTTTTCATAGTGGCTGTGCCATTTTCCATACCAACGAACAGTGCACAACGGTTCCAGTTTCTCCAGATCCTTGTCAGCATTTTATTATTTCCTGTTTTTTTGTTGTTTTTTTTTTTTAATAGTAGCCATTCTAATGGGTGTGAGGTGAAATGGTATCTCACTGTGATTTTGCTTTGCATCTCTCTAATGATTAGTGATGTATGTTTTCATGTGTTGGCCATTTTCTTCTTTGGGGAAATGTCTATTCAAGTTCTTTGCCCATTTTTTAATTGGGATGTTTCTTCTTGTTAATGTATAAGAATTCTCTATATATTCCTTGGGTTGACTTTTCACTCTGTTGATCATGTCCTTTGATGCACAGAGGTTTTTCTTTTTTTCTTTTTTTTTTTGAGGGCGTGTCACTGGCCCTTATATGTGGGACTCGAACCGGGGCTGCTGGCTTCCCAAGCCAGCGCTTAACCACTGCGCCACTCGGCCGGCCCAGGTTTTTCATTTTGATGTAGTCCAATTTATCTGTTTTTTGGTTGGTGGACTGTGTTTTGGGTGTCATCGATTTTGAATTAATTTTTGTATATGGTATAAGTAAGGGCACAACTTAATTCTTTTGCATGTGGATATATCCAGTTTTCCCAGCACAATCCTCTCATTGAATAGTCTTGGCACCCTTGTCAAAAATCATTTTATGTCAAGTCATCATGCAGTAAACCTTAAGCTTATACATAGCTATTGGGTTGTTAGAAAAGTCATGACACATTTTTGCAACGAAAAACAGAAAAATACGTCATGACTTTAACGACAACCCAATATATGTCAATTATATTTCAGCAAAACGGGGGGGAAATCAGCAAAGACAAAAATGGAAAAATAATCATTTGACCATATGTGCAAGGGTTTATTTCTGGTCTCTCTATTCTATTCCATTTGTCTGTATGTCTGTCTTTATGCCAGTGCCTTGCTATTTTGATTACTCTAGCTTTGTAATAAGTTTGGAAATTGGAAAGTGGGAGACCTCCAACTTTCTTTTTCTTTTACAAGATTGTTTTGGTTATTTGAGGTCTTCAATAGAATTTTTAGTGGTAAAGAACTTAGAGGAGTTATCTTGAAAAAGAACAAAACAATGTTTGATGATTATGTTGTTTTATTCAATGCAGTAAAATATGAAAGATAAGAGATATAAAATTATGGAAAGGAAGATATAAACTTATTTATAAATGCTATGACTTTATATTTGGACAACTAAATAGAAAGGAACAAACTGAGAGATGGTTAGAAAGAATAATAGTTTAGTAGAGTGAGTTGCTAAATGACACATGGAAATTATAGTTTCAGTAGTAAGCAGTAAGTATCTGAGAAATAGGAAAAATTGAATCTCAGTTATTATAGATAGCATCAACTATATGAAGAAGTCACAGTGGTGAATGGGAGGGAGTTAATTCTTGATGGCCCATAAGCTGTTATGTCTTGGGGTTTAATTTACTTCTGGGGATAGTAATTGAGGCCAAAGGCCAGAACTGTGACTATATTACTCTTGGAATTGGGAAGGGGCACGCTTGTCTATGAACTAGACAAAGCTACCCACCAGCTCAGGGCATAGGACAGAAGTGAGCCAATTAACTTTGGATTGTGGCAGCTAAAAGCCACCTGTAAGAAACAGAAAATCCAACCTTGTGTGGAAATCCTGGATAGCAAAACTAATGTATTAATGTGTTTGGAACTGATGAATGTTACCAGGTACTGGCAGAGTCAACCATTAAATTGCCCTTGGGTCTGCTCTTTAAAACCTCAAACGTGGAGGACTCTCCCAAAGCTGAATATGAACTCATACAAAACTTACAAAGCACCTTAGTAAAAAGATGCAACAAATGAGAAAATTTACAATTGAGGAACTGATAATAATAGACCAGTTTGTAAAAGGACTTGGTTATCTAATATATGGTCTGTCTTCAATTTCTGCCTTTGTCCCAGTAATGACTTTTATAGCTGTTGGTTTTGCTTTGTTTTGATACCCAGGATCAAATCTAGGATCATATGTTGATTCAGTCATGCGTTTTTTTTTTTTTTTTTTTTTTTTAAGATTTTATTGGGGAATTGGTGGAGGGGAACAGCGTTGGGGAATCGGGGAAGGGGAACAGACAAGTTGCCGTCTTCCTGTTCTTCAGTTTAGTTGCGGAGGATGTTGCTTCACTGTTGGTATCATCATTGCGCTCTTCCCGGATGAGGCAGATCGGTCGCCGGCCTCTGGATGTCGCTCATTGCGGCTATTGGCAGCTCACGCTTGGCTGCCAGCCGCTCACGCTGGCTGCGGGCCACTCACTACAGCCCATGGCAGCCCACTGCAGCAGGGGCTGCAGCCCACACCATCACCGGGGCTCGCACAGCCCAGCTCCAGGTGGAGCTGTTGTTAGCTGTAGAGGGCAGTGTCACTGGCCCTCGTGTGGGATCCGAACCGGGGCCGCTGGCATCCCAAAACCAGCGCTTAACCAATGCGCCACTCGGCCGGCCCCAGTCATGCGTTTTTATCTTCCTTTAATTTAGTTGTTCTTTTCTGCCTTTTTTGTTTGTCTTTTAAATGATAATGACATTTTTAAAAGATAACACTCAGTTTGCCTAACAGCCTTTGGTTAGCTTAACCCTTACTAGACAGTAAGTTGATTTAGAACAGGGAGTATATGTCATTTATCCTTGCTAATTAAATTTAATTTAATGGTTTTATAATATTTGGGATGCTGCACTTCAGAAAAGGATAGGTCTTTTAGTTAAGATCCTGTGCCTTTTGTATTCATATTGATGTTTCAAACACTACAAGTACATACCACTGTAATATATACTTTATAATTTATTTCATTATTAGTAATTGTTAATAAAAATGTTTCTGCAGTTCTCCCTTGTCTGTATTTATCACTTGCCATTTCCTCTGGAAGTGAGGGATATTTGGTGGGTAAGATGGATAATTAAAATACAGCATATGGTTTTATTACTATCCAAGGGGGAAAAATGCTTCATAATGGTTACAATAAAGATAATTCATGAAAGTATTTTTAAAATTTGGGCATAGAAATGTTCAATTTAAATTATTATAGAATTCTTATGTAAATAAAACTTTTTTTTTTCCCATTTAAAACATCATGAAACTGTATCTTTCCAGGAATAGGTCTTTTGTTGATTTATGTCCCTGGAAATAGATGATTTTATTTCTTCTCCTTGGTTTCACTTATTATTTTTCTTTACACCCTCACAAGTATCTCACTTTGAAGCTGTCTGGTATATGTGTTAATTACAGTTTAAGAATAGCGCTTTAGGATACAGTAAAAAGAATACTTAATATACCCTAATAAGAATGTAAATTATTTCTGACACTAAGCCTGGTAGCTGTTGTTTTTTAACTCAGCTTTGTTGAAATATAATTCATATACCATACAATTTGCCCATTTAAAATATATAATTCATTGGGTTTTTGTATATTCACAGGTACAGACAACCATCAACAGTTTTACAACATTTTTATCAACTCCAAAGAATCTCCGTATTCTTTTTTTTTTAGAGGGCAGTGTCACTGGCCCTCATATGTGGGATCCGAACCGGGGCCGCTGGCGTCCCAAGTCAGCTCTTAACCACCGCGCCACTTGGCTGGCCCGAAACCCCGTATTCTTTAACTATCACCTCATATCTCCTAATCTCCCACTCTAAGCAACCCCTAATTCCTGCCTGTCTGAGATTTCCCTATTCTGGATTTTGATAGGAATAGAATCCTTTAATATGTGGTCTGTTGTGACTGGCTTCTTTTACTTAGCAAAATGTTTTCAAGGTTTGTCTATATTATAGCATGTTATTGGTACTGAATTCCTTTTTATGGCCAAATAATATTCCATTGTATGGATAAGTTAACTGCATTTTGTTTCTCCATTTATCAGTTGATGAACATTTGGGTTCTTTTCATCTTTTGTGAATAATGCTGCTATAAACAAGTTTTTGTGGGTGCATGTTTTCATTTTTTCCTCAGTATATGCCTAATAGCATTTTGGGTCATATAATAACTGCATATTTAATTGTTTGAGGAAACTGTCTGACTGTTCTTGAAAAGAGCTGTACCATTTTATGTTGCCTCCAGCACTGTATGAAGGTTCCAATTTCTCCATATTGTTGCCAGCCCTTCTTGCTGTCTTTTTTATTTTAGACCTCCTCACAGATGTAAAGTGGTAATCTCTTTGTGGTTTTGATTTGTATTTCTCTGTTGACTAATAATGTTGAGCTTCTTTTCATGTGCTTATTGGCCATTCATACATTGTCATTGGAGAAATGTCTATTCAGATATCTTTTGCCCATTTTTTAATTGGGTTGTAAGCCTCTTTATTATTGAATTGTAAGAGTTCTTTATACAGCATACAAGTCCATTATCAGATATGTGATTTGCAAGTGTCTTCTCTCATTTTGTAGGTTGTCCTTTTACTTTGTTTATAGTATCCTTTCAACCACAAAAGTTTTTAATTTTGAAAAAGTTCAATTTATTTTCTTTTGTTCTTATACTTGGTATCATATCTAAAAATCCTTTCCCCATTCAAAGGTCATGAAGATTTACCTCTGTTTTAAAACTCTTCTGAGAGTTTTATAGTTTTAGCTATTATATTTAAGTCCTTGAACCATTTTGAATTAATTTTTGTAGATGGTATGAAATAAAGGGCTAACTTCATGGTTTTGTCTTTGGTTATCCAGTTGTCTCAGCACTATTTACTGAAAAGACTACTCTTTCCCCTGTTGGTCTTGGTACCTTTGTCGGAAATCATTTGACTGTAGATTATGGATTTATCACTGGACTCTTAATTCTGTTCCTTTGATCTGCATTTTAGTATTATACTGTTTTGATTACTGTTCCTTGGTAAATAGCTGTGAAGTCAGGGAGTGTGAGTCCCCCTACTTTGTTGTTTTGCTTATTTTGGTCCCTCATAATTCCATATGAGTTTTAGAATCAGCTTGTCAGTCTCTACAAAGAAGTCAGCTGGGACTCTGGTAGGGATTCTGTTGAATCTATGGATGAACTAGGAGAGTATTGCCATCTTAACAATAAGCCTTCCGACCCATGAAGATGGGATATTTTTCCATTTATTTAGATCTTTAATTTCTTGTGATAGGTTTTTGGTAGTTTTTAGGGTACAGTAAAACCTTGGATTGTGAGTAACGTGGTTTGTGAGAGTTCAACAAGACGAGCAAACATTTCTAATACATTTTAATGTGGTAAATGAACGATGTCTTGCAATATGAGTAGTTTTCTTCGAGAACAAATTATGCTCACAAACGAAGGTATTACTGTATAAATTTTATGCTTTTTTTGTTTATTCCTAGGTATTCCTTTTGATGCTAATGTGAATGGAATTGTTTTTGTTTATTTATTTATTTTTTTACTTTCGGATTTTTCATTGGAAATTTATAGAAATAAAATTGATTTTGTATATTGATCTTGTATCCTGCAACCTTACTGAACTCATTTATTATATCTAATAGTATTTTTGTAGAACTCTTGGGATTTTGTACAAGATCATGTCATCTGTGAATTAGGGTAGTTTTATCTCTTGTTTTCCAATCTGAATACCTTGTATTTCCTTTTTTCCCCACTTTGGATCCCCTTCCCCTTCCTCCCTGGATAGAACTTTTAGTACAATGTTGAAAAGATGTGGTGAGAGTAGACATTCTTGTCTTGTTCTAGATCTTGGGGGAAAGCATCCAGTCTTTCATCAGTAAGTATGATGTTAACTATAGGTTTTTTGTAGATGCTCTTTAATCAGGTTGAGGAAGCTCTTTTTTTGTTTATCTGAGAAAGCCTTTCTTTTGCTTTCATTTTTGAAAGACTGCGTTGCTCAGTATAGGATTCTTGGTTGGTTTTTTTTTTCTTTCTCGTACTTTGAATATATACTACCCTCTGGATTCCATTGTTTTTCCTCAGAAGTCAGCTGTTAATCTTAATTGGGATTCCTTTGAAAATGATGTGTTCTATTTCTGCTTTCAGGTTTTCTCCTTATCTTTCCCTTTGAACATTTTTCTTGTGACGTGTTTCATTACATCCATGAACCTCCTTCCTATTGCCTTTTACTACAACCTCCACTTGAGAACACCCTGAGACTGAAACTTGTCCACACTCTTGGGAATGAAGTCAGGGCCTTTGGAAGAGATTTGGTGCTACATGTTCTTGCTTTTCCCCACTGAGGCAAAATATCTGAGCCAGGGTTCTAGAGCTGGGGGTGGGGAAAATGGTGAGCTTTTCTGTGAGTGACCCTCTGGCTCTAGGAACTGAGCCCTGGCAGGGGGATGAGGGTGGGGTGCAGCCTGCACAGCATCTTATGTCTCCTGGTGTGGAACCACCGTCTCAGGAGCTGGGTGAAAGGACTGTTGGGGCCCCAGTTTTCTCAGTGTCCCATGCCTCTGACGGAGCCTCTGCTCCACAGGTGAGGGCAGGGCAGAAGGGAACCCACTGCCTGGGATGCACATGCTGGGGACTCAGCAATAGGAGCCTGGAGCCAGGATGAGAAACTGAAGTCCTGCTTCACCCAAGAAGCTGAGGGAAGAGGGAGCTTTGTGTCGGCTACAGCAGTCTGGGGCCTTGCTGAGATGGGAGGGGGAGGAAGGGGTGGTCTTGTTTCAAATACTACAGGCCTTCATCTTTCAGACTGCATCTTCAGTGATTTTATTGAATAGTTGTTCATTTGTTGTGTGCTCTTTGGGACCATTTCCAGGGGCTTTGAATTTTAATGTTTGTGTGTGTTTTTTTGTTTGTTTTTTAAATAATTTTCACCAATTTCACCAAGGAGCAGGCTAGTAGAGCTCCTCATGCTGTTAGGCCAGAAGTCAGTGTCTTGTAACTGTTTTTTTGTTTGTTTGGTTTTTTTAAATTTATTTTTATTAGTTTCAGGTGTACAACACAATGCAATAGTTATACTCTTTCCCCCCAAAGTGACAACCCCTGTACCCCAGTTTGCCACCCCACCCCACCCCCAATATCATACATATCTATCACAACTCCCCTGACTCCCCTCCACAGTATACTCCACATCCCATGACCATCCACATATTCAGTTACAGTTGGCATACAATACTATACAACATCAGTTTCAGGTGTACAGTGCAGTGATCAAGCCTCTACTCCATCCATGAAGTGGTCTCCCTAACAAGACATGTGACTATCTGACACGCCACAAAATTTTTACAACATTATTATATTCCCCAAACTGTGTTTCATATCCCTGTGGCAATATTGTAGTTGTCTATTTATGCTGTCTAATCCCTTCCCCTTCCCCTCATCCCCACCCCCTCCCAACTAGCCACCCTCAGTTTTTCCTCTACATCTACGAGTCTGTTTACTTTGATCATTCACTCAGCTCTTCAGACTCCACACACAAGTGAGATCACATGGTACCTGTCCTTCTCCGACTGACTTATTTCACACAACATAATAGTCTCTTCACAACATTATCAATTACATTCCCAGAACTGCCCCCATCTCCCTGCAGCAACATTGTAGTCCCATCTACACTGTCCAAAACCTTCTCCCTCTCCCTCTCCCCCACTCCCTCCCAGCCAACAACCATCAGTTTTTCCTTTATATCAATTCTTTCTGTGTTGATTTTCTGTCTAAAGGGTCTGTCCATTGGGGACAATGGTGTTGAAGTCCCCTACTATGATAGTGTTACTGTTGATCTCTGTCTTTATGTCTGTCAAAATCTGTTATATGTAATTAGGAGTTCCTATGTTGGGTGCATAGATGTTTATTAGGGTTATAGTGCCCTTCTTTGTCTTTTATTGTAATCATTTTAAAGTCTATTTTGTCCAAAATAAGTATTGGTACTCCAGCTTTTTTTTTTCTTCTCATTTCCATTTGCATGAAATATTTATTCCATCTGTAAACAGCATATACATGTGTCCTATTTTCTTATCCACTCAGCCACACTCTGTCTTTTGATTGCAGCATTTAGCCCATTCACATTTAAAATGATTATTGATAGGTGCATATGTATTGCCATTTTGTTATTTGTATTCCTGGTCTCCCTGGGTTAGCTTGTTTAAAAAAGCCCTTTTAACATTTCTTGCAGTGCTGGCTTGGTGGTAATGAATTCCTTAAGCTTATTTTCTGAGAAGCTCTTTATTTCTCCTTCAATTTTAAGTGATAGCCGTGCTGGGTAGAGCAATCTTGGTTGTAGGCCTTTATTTTGTGTCACTTTGAGTATCTCCTACCACTCCCTCTGGCCTGCAGAATTTCTGTAGACAAGTCAGCTGTTAGTCTAACAGGAGTTCCTTTGTATGTAACCTGCTGTCTTTCTCTTGCAGCCTCTAGGATTCTGTCTCTGTCTTTAACCTTTGCCATTTTAACTATGATGTGTCTTGGTGTGGACCTGTTTGGGTTCAGCTTGTTTGGAACCCTCTGCACTTCTTGGGCATGTATGTTGATTTCCTTCACCAGGGTAGGGAAGTTTTCAGTCATTATTTTTTCAAATACAGTCTCAACCCCTTGCTTCTTCTCTTCTCCTTCTGGTATTCCTATGAGTCTAAGGTGGTTGCGTTTCACCTTGTCCCATAGGGCTCTTAAACTATTTTCATTGTTTTTTATTCTTTGGTCTTTTTGCTGTGCCAACTGGGTGATTTCTGCTATTTTGTCTTCCAAATCGCTGATCCACTCCTCTGCTTCATCTACTCTACTGGTAATTCCTTCGAGTGTGTTCTTCATTTCAGTTATTGTATTCTTTAGTTCTAACAGGTTGTTTTTTATGGTTTCCCTATCCTTCTTTATGTCCTCGCTAAGTTCCTTAAACATTCTTATCATCAGTGTTCTAAACTGTGTCTCTGAAAGGTTGGATCCCTCTGTTTCATTTGGTTCCATTTCTAGAGGATTCTTCTGATCTTTTACCTGTGACATGTTTCTTTGTTTCCCCATGCTGGCTGTCGCTCTGGGATTGCTTTGATGTATTAGATAGACCACCAGGAGAGCCCTGGCTGGATCACGCAGGCACACAGCTCACGGCCCAACACTTCCAGGAAAATTCCCAGTCTCAGCCTGTCCCAATCAGCTGCTCGCAGATCAGGCCGAGCAGGCCGACAACCAGTCACCAGCCTGGCAACTCTGCAAGCGCAGTGCAGAGAGCGGGGACCCCAGGCGGCTTGCGCACTCCCGCATCTCAGTGAGCAGCCTGTTGGAGCCAGAGGGCACCCGCCCAGCGTTTCCCTGGCAACGCAGTATAAGCCGGGTGGAGGGTGGGGATCCAAGGCCGCATACGCCCGCACACGCCCGCACACGCACACTTCTGCGCCAATTCTCCCAGACCAATGAGGTCCCGGACCTAATCCTCCGTGGGAGGGCCCAAGCCTGACAAAATGGCGCCCTCCCTACGCCACTCGCGTGCAGGCTCCACACCAGGGGAACGATAGTCCAAAAACCTCCAGCCTTTGCACCAAAGGTGCTCAGTTCAGTCCGTCCCCGCAGGCTCCCAGCTCACACAGCCACTCCCTCCACCAGGAACCAGGTAAGTGCTCACCGGCGAGCAAGCCTGGGCGCTGGTCCCACTGATTCTCCAGCCACTCTTAGCCTCACTGAGCTGAGCAAAGAGAGTCCTCACTAATTTACTGCCGGCTATATTAGAACTCCTCTTCCTGGCAAAGCAGCTCTGGGCTGGTGAGCTTGGTGTGCGGCCGGAGGGTCTCTCCCCCAACCGGAGAAGCCTCCCACGGCTGGGGCTTCCCTCACGGGGCTCGCCCTCTCTCATCTCCGCCCATCCTACCAGACCCAACGTGGCCTCCTCTTTTAAGTTCTTCGTTTAGTGGTTCTGTTCATCTCGTGTTCCGGGGACCTCCAGGGTTGAATGCTGTATAATTTGTTTGTAATTTTGGTGTGATCCTGGGAGGCAGTTAGCACAGCGTCTGTCTACTGTGCCATTTTACCGGAAGTCCTTGTAACTGTTTTTTGAGCTCGCAGTCATGCCTCCTTAAACATGACTCAGAAAAGCATTTCCTTCATTATGGTCTGTGACCACCCCCTCATAAGGAACCCCGAGTTGTATCTCGTTCTGTATGATACAAGAGGCCAAGAGAATTGAGTTCTCCCGCTTTTTTTCCTTAAATATTGAATTCACTGCGTGTGGAAGTACTCTAAAAGGGGAATTCTGCACATGGGTACAGAGTTTGTGAAGGAAATGAAAATAATAGTAGCTAGAGAATTTTAGCATGAACTCAGTTGATTGAGTTCTTTTCAAGTTGACTTGGAGGTATCCCAGTTACCTCTTGGCCTCTTATCTCTTGACTTAGACATCAAAGTCAACAGGCTTATCAACCTCAGTTTTGCTGCCATCTCAAATTAGTTTCTTTTGATTCTTTTTTTTTTTTTCTTTCCAGGGGCCACTCAATAGTGAGTCTTCAAACCAGAGCTTGTGCAGCGTGGGATCCTTGAGTGATAAAGAAGTAGAGGTAAGAACCATATCCATTGAAAGACTTCGTATTTCCACACTTCCAGTCTAGGTTAAAAGATCGCATCGTTCCGGGGGGCTGTTAGGCTCCATGCAGTGTGAGTTGTGTGCTCTTAGGTCTGTTATATAATGGGTTTTGCCATTATATAATCATGTATAGGTTGTCTTTCTTTTTTGGCTTCTAAAAAATGTTTGCGTAGTTTTCATCAATAAAGGACAAAAATTTGCTGTTGTAGCTGAATTATTGGGCTGTTGGAAAAGTCATGACGTATTTTTTCTATGTTTTTCGTTGCAAAAATGTGTCATGACTTTTCCGACAACCCAATAGTTTAAGATGCCGTTGAATTTTAATACTTGTCATTACTTCAACTGAGTGGGTCAGTGAAGCAGTAACCTAGCTGCATGCAAATAGGTTCAAATCTGCACCCACCCATTTACACTCGATAAAACTTTCAGTAAGTTAGTGCGAGTTGATTGATTATGCAGATCTTTCCTTTTTGCAGAAATGAATTGGATTTAAGCCCTTATAAAGTAGACAGCAGCTATTAGGATATTTCTGCGAGCCTACTATATGCTAGATGATTGTACTACATTTGTGCTTTATAGAATATCTTATTTAAGCTTTGCAGCAACCCTGATTTACAGATATGTAAATCGAAGCGCTGATATTTTAAGCAGTTTGCCAAAAATTATCCAGATGGTTTGGTTCCAAACCTTGTACTCTTTTTGTAACCCTGATTTAAGACTTGTCTGTGCCAGTTAAACCTCCTTATAAATTAGATATTTTGTACATACTCTCTAATGTTCATGATGTGAAAAATATGACAATGCTAATTGTGATGTATATGGTATTTAACAGACTCCTGAGAAAAAACAGAATGACCAGCGAAACCGGAAAAGAAAAGCTGAACCATATGAAACTAGCCAAGGTAATAATAATTTCACCAATAAAACTACTAAGTTTTTATGTACTTAGAATTTTCCAACTCACACTAAATAGTTAGCTTGTATACAGGGATTCCTAGCAAAGGAGATTTGTGTACCTTAAGGGAATATCAGGCTGTTTATTATAGACTTGCCATTTGATATACACTTGACAAAAGTGTCAGTTCTTTGGGGACTGCTGTTTTCCCTGTTGTAAGTTAACAATCTCACCACAGGTTTTTCTGCAGACTAAGCATGTATTGTACAGAAAAGAGGTTACACTGGAGTTTGAACTATGTCTTGCATTAGATCAATGATTTGTTAATAATAGGCAACCAGAAATGGTTTTATTTACCTGGCTGTTATTTCCACCTACGCTTTTACCATGTTAATTATTTAGTTGAACATTGGCACCCAAGTGGAATAAATTTATAAATGTGATGGTTTTAATGCCAAATATCTCTAGATAATTAATAAAGAAAGAATAAATGGTTTGGTTTTGCCCCCCCCCCCCGTCTCCACCTCTAAGAAGTGGAAGTCAGTCTTTTTCGACATTTGTCTCGTTTTTTTAATCTACAAACCACTTTTTATTTTAGGAGGGGGGATTTCTCCCAAAGTGACATGGTCACTTAAAGTGTTTTGTGAAATAGAATAAAGCCTATAGCTCTGATGAGTTTGTTTTGAATCTCTTGTTTTCTTAGTTGGAGGCATGGATTATAGATTAGTTTTATTTTGATTCACAGTTGTGGCATATGTTTTGTTAGTGTATGTATAAAAGAAAGATTAGCAAATCTTAAAGGAAAACAAGCTCTCAATAAGTCTTTCACTGCTTATTCAGTCTTTTTTTTTTTTGAGCTGAGCCATCCTGCCACCTGTTGGCAGCTCAGCGGCTGCTAACTTCGACTGGGAATCCAACCAGCAACCCTGTTGCTCAGAACTTACACTCTTGAGTGAGCTCTTAACCAACTGAGCCACTTGGCCAGCCCCTTCAGTCTTTTATTATATGGAGGAAACCATCTCTGTTCTTAGGACATAGGTATTTTGGCTCACTTGTTAAAAAGTAAGACTGGCACTTGAAATAATAACATATACAGTTATTGAACACACGGTGTATTTTAATGAATGATGGTTTACATGTGTCACTGGAAAAAACTGTACTTACTTTGGTTTCATTTTCAGGAAAAGGCACTCCTAGGGGACATAAAATTAGTGATTACTTTGAGGTAAGTTAAATTTTGGGGCAAAAAAACTATAGTGATTTTTTTCTAAAAACCTAAATTTTTGTGTTCACTTAAGGCTTTAGAAAGCAATCTTTTGCCTTTACTGTGCCTTGCTCTCCTTGCTTCCTATCTTCATCAGTCTAATGCCACCCTATCTCTCTATGAGAGGAAACTGCTGCTTCCTAAATTTAAATTTGATTATGAAGTGTCTTGTCTGTGATGATATAAAAATTCACAAATGAGGTGATTTTTCTCTTGGCCAGACTAGGCTTCGTGGCTTACACGGATTGAAGTTGAATGGCTTGAACTCTTCTTTTGTCCTCTTCCCTTTAGTCCAATGGAACACATAGTGAGCTTACTGACCCACCGGTACTGGTTACTAAAGAAGACTCTAGAACCCCCTGTACCCACTGCCTTCCTGCTTCGTGTGTTTTGAGACAAGAAGGGAAAACATTCTTCTCTTAAGTTTTTCAAAACCATTTCTAGCCATGTTTTCTTTATATCTTGGTACATTTCTGCTGGAGCTCTTTAAAAATCTCATTGAAAAGATAGCCAAATTTGACTTAATGGGATTTTCTTTCTAGAATAAAATGTATTGACTTAAAGGGGCCATATATAATTAAGACCTGTTTGTGTATTAATCTTTTACTCTCCTTATCTGAAGCATAGTACTGTTTTGAATTATTCATATCCATTTTTCCCTGTTGGCCAGTTTGCTGGGGGAAGCGGGCCAGGAACCAGCCCTGGCAGAAGTGTTCCACCAGTTGCACGATCCTCACCGCAACATTCCTTATCCAATCCCTTACCGGTAAGCATTCACCTGGAGAAATTTGACACCTGTTGTAGGAGACAAGAAACCCAGGAACACTCAAGCAAAGTTTCTCTTCCCTTAATTACCCAATGCGAATGAGGCATTAAGGAGAAAAGTTCTTAGTATTACCTATGCTTGGATTCAAGTCTATATGTCGGTAAATTAACATTTTACAAGCGTTATCTTCTCAGTATAGTAAATTGCTTCTAATTCTACAGCTCAGTGTTCTGTCAAGGTAGTGATTTCCAATCCAAACAGAAGGTTTTTATCCTTGCCAAACTTATAGGTTCCTTTAAGTAAATTTTGTTTTTAAAAAATTTGGCGGCTGGCCAAGTGGTGCGGTGGTTAAGCACTGGCTTGGGAAGCCATTGGCCCCGGTTCGGGTCCCACATTTGAGGGCCACTGACACTGCGCTCAAAAAAAAAAAAAAAAATTTGGTTAGCTTCTGGCATTTGAATTACTTTCAGGTCTTAATTAGTGATGTAGTAGAGAAGCTAACACTATGCAAATTTGAGATAAGTTTGTTTCCTGCCTGTGAGATCTGAAGGTCTTAAAACTATTATAGCTAAATTAGTGGTTCTCATGGGGCAGTTTTGTCCCTCAGGGGACATTTGGCAATGTTGGAGTCATTTTATTCACAACTAGGGGTGAGCGGTCGGTGCCATTGGCATCTAGTGGGCAGCGGCCAGGAATGCTGGTAAACATCCTGCAATGCACAGGACAGGCCCCCACAACAAAGAATTCTCTGGTCCAAAATGTCACTAGTGCCGAGGTTAAGAATCCCTGAGTTAGCTGATGTCGGATTTTGTGTCAATTTGCTTGAGTGCCTTTGGATAATTTATGGATAGAATATAGTATTTCTGTATTCAAGAGCATGTCATGTCCACTGATGCCTCAGGTATTGCTATGGGGTCTTGAGGGACAAGGGGTCTCCCTAAGATCAGGATAAGTCCTAGGTGTCTGTCCGTTCAGGAAAGTGCCTTTTTTCTCTGCCTCTTTTCCTAAGTGATTTTGTCTTCTTTATTGTTAAAGTATTTTTAAATGCTCTTCTTCCCCTCTACTATCATAAAAACATGCATTTATTCGGGTGATTGTAATTATTAAAGCATGTATGAAAATGTAGTCAACTTGGAAATTTCTGCTATTATTTTGTCATCCTTGCCATGTTTTAAAATGTTAGAAGTGTTTGATGTGTAAATCTGGTTAGGTTGAGGTTTGTTAGATAACTGTTTAGGAGGCCTGTGTCTTTATTTTTGTTGTTGTTTTTTTTAAAACCGATTAAAGTTCTAAAAATGTTAAACGAGATTGCAGAATTATCTATTTGGAACAAATATGTTTTAGAGAATATTGTTGTCTATTACTCTTTTCTTCCTGAATTATATATATATATTTTCTCATTTGGTTTTTAATAGTGTGACCGCCCATCTATCATTTGTTAATTTAGCTCAAGTCTTACCTGAAGATGAAAGAGATGTACTCAGTGATCTGTAGACATTTCTGCCAGCTGTATGGATGGTGGCTGGGCCTCATTATCATTGTGCAAATCTAAATAGGAACCAAACCCTAACTTTCCTTTTCCGTTGCACTGAGAAGTTGTTTATCCTCTCAGTTTAGATTCTGTGCTTCACTGTGGTAATCGCTGATTCGTGTATGCCCCTCAGTTCCCTTTCCCTACCCTCTTTCCATCATACTTGCCTAAAAAAATCCAACCCTGGTTAAATCTAATTCTCCACCTTTTCCCTGCCTGCCTCTAAGCAGCTCAGCATGGTTAGAGGAAACACACATGCCCACAGACCTCACTGACCTTATGTGCACTCCTAGCTGCCCGCTATTCCTACCGTGTCTCTCTAATCAGTTCCCTTTCCTAGATGAACATTTATATGAATGTATCATCGTTTTGTCATTTCCTGCTAGCCTCCAGCAACACTTCCTTCCCCTCCACTCTCTTAACTGATGGCTTTGCTTTTTTATTTGACTGAGAAAATAGAAGCAATCAGAAGAGAGCTTTCACATGCTCCCACACCAAATCTACAGAGCTCCTTGCAGCCGTATCCATATCTGCCTTTTAGAATGAATGAACTTGCCTGCCTGATCATTAGATGTGCACCTCTCTACTCGACACTTCCACTACAAATGTCCAAAAAGGAACTCTTGCTTACCCTTCACCTCCAAAACAACAACCCACTCTTCCTGCAGTCTGTCCTGTCCTGATAAATGATAGTTTACTCTGTCCAATTTTTCGGGTCATAACCGCATGCCCCATATCTAATCCATCAGTAAATCCTTCCTTTTTTTTTTTTTTTTTAAATATATCAGAATCTGACCACTTTTCTATTTTTCTGGTTCTCTGTATTAGCCTCCAAAGTAGTCTCCTTGTTTCTCACCATGTTTCACCTATTCTCAATATAGAATGATTTCTATTTCTGTTAAAAAGTTTAAACAGATCCACGCACACCTCCTGCTCAGAATGTCCAATGGCTAGTCCCCATTGCTCTAGATTTACATAGTCTGGAAGCTCCTACGTGACCTGTGGTTCCCCCCCCCGCTACCTCAGACATCATCAACTGTTCTCCATCTCCCTTCCACCACCACAGCCATGCTGGCCTCTTTGAAGCTCCTTGAACACTGCAAAGCACTCTTGCTTTGGGTCTGTGTGCTTGCTGGAGTTCCCTCTTCCAGGAACAGCGTGATTAGCAATCTCCTCATCAGGTTATTGCTCAAAAATGACCTTACCAGAGGTCTCGCTTGGCCAACTTAAAATAAGCTGTCTCTCACGCTTTGTCACTGTCCCTAATCCTGTGTTATTTTAGTTCTTAGTTATTACCACCTGACATATATTTAAATTTTGATGTATATTTAAATATTTTCATTGATTCCTATTTATACATATAGAAGAGTACACATAGAAGTCTAAAGCTTAATAAATTTTCACAAACTGTACCAGCACAAGCAATGTGCTGCCGGCACACCTCCTGTCCCCGCTTCGAAATCACCCTTATGATCCCTTGAAGTTATTAGCCTTCTCCCTGCTGTGTAGAGTAGCTACTATCCTGACTTCTAACAACACAGACGAGGTTTTTCTGTGTTTGTGTGCTTTGTATAAAAGGAATCACACAGTATATACTCCCGTGTCTGGCTTCTCTCTTTCAGCATTACTTTTGTGAGATTCACCCATAACATTGGTGTGTGATATTGTTTTAATAAATTTTCATTTATTAAGTTGTATAATATGTATTTTTTTTTTTTTTTTTTTTTTTTTTAGCTGAGCCATCCTGCTACCTGTTGGCAGCTCAGCTGGGGCTGGGCATCGAACTGCTGTTGCTCAGAGCTCAGCTCACACTCTTGAGCGAGCTCTTAACCAACTGAGCCACTCAGCCAGCCCTATATTAATTTTTAACTATACAATTAATCTGTTGCCCATCTTCTCCCAGTAGAATGTTAATCCCATGAGAACAAGGGCTTTGCTTTGTTTTGTTTACTGCTGTTTCCATCTCTCACAGTACTTATTACATAAAAGTGTAATTATTTTAACTGTTTCCCCCACTTGACCTGGAATATCTTGACAAGATAATATCTTGTTCAGTTTTCAGTGTCTAGCACCCCAAAACAATGCTTGGCACACAGCGGGTGCTCAGGACTGTTTATTGAAAGGGAAGAATAGAGAGATAAATAATTACTTTAGCTTTTTAGGCCCTAAGTGATTCTTTTGTATTGTTTGTTAAAGACAAAAATTACATAAACATGAGCATTTTAATGTAGGAGTTGGTAAACTCCAGCCCACAGCTGTCAAGCTAAGAATGATTTTTAGATTTTTTATTATTGTAGAGACAAAGAATTGTACAGCAGAAGGATATGTGGCCTGAAAAGCCTAAAATATGTCTGTCTTCACAAAAAAGTTGACAGGGAATCATTGTAAAGTTAACTCTGTGTAATCATTACTTACATCAAGAAGTGAAATATTTCCAGCTCCCTAGAAACCTATACAGTAATACCTTGGTTTGCGAGCATAATTCGTTCTGGAAACAAACTACTCGTATTGCAAGACATCGCTTGTTTACCACGTTAAAATGTATTAGAAATGTTTGCTCGTCTTGTGGAACATTCGCAAACCACATTTCTCGCAATCCAAAGTTTTATTGTATATGCTCTTCCCCAATCATAACTCCCTCCCTCTCCACTAGAAACAACCAGTGTTCTAATTTTTGTGATTATCATTTGCTTTTCCTTCCAGTTTCACCATCCATGTATGCATCCCTAAACAGAATAGTTTTGTCATTAAGTCAGTTTTATTAATCACGACATTTAATCACAGTGTTTAAATCTTCTGTATTCTGATTTTTAGTTGTTTGTTCTATCAGTTACTGTCTTTCATGATTTTGGGAGTTGTCTGTTGCTTCCTGTATTTATATTTTTGCATTGTATATTAGGTGACTTTCTTCATCTCGTAATGCTTTTCGCTCTAAATACAGCTTATCTGATATTTAATATATCAAACCATTGTATGATATAAATACTTCCATTTTTATACTATTAACTTTTCATTATGTTTTCAGTGTATCTGACGAATATATAGTTGCATTTTTCCTTTATTCAGTCTAACGTCTTTTTAACTTTGTTTTCCTGTTTATATTTAATATAATTATTGTATTAGATTTAAATATATCATCTTTTAATGTGATTTCTGTTTATCCTGACTGTTTTTTCATTTTTAAATGTTTATCTGCCCTTTTTCTTTTCATTTCTTGTTTTCCTTTGGATTGATCTTTTTTTTAAAATCATTTCAGATTTTCTACATTTTTCTAGTAACTAGATGCTATTTGATGTTTCTCTTACAAATTACCATATTCATCTTTAACATACCAAAGTTTGATATTACTGGTAACTTTACCCTCCTCCCAAACAAATGAGGACCTCAGAACATTAACTCAACTTACCTGCTGTTGACTTGGTGGTAGTAGTGTATGTTTCTACTTTGCCTTATTTTTTTTTAGCCTCAAAACATTATTTTATACTGTTACTATTCATTTAGATTTATCTATGTACTTACCTCTTTCTTTATACTTCTTTCCTTTTGGCATCTTCCACCTAGAGTCTTTTCCTTCTGACTGAAGTACGCCTTTATTATTTTTTTTGTATGTGTCTGCTGGGGGTTAACACTCTAGGTTTTTGTTTGCTTACATACGTTTATTTTCCCCTTATTCTTTTCTTTTCTTTTCTTTTTTCTTTTTTTTTTTTTTTTGAGGGCAGTGTCACTGGCCCTCATATGTGGGATCCGAACCAGGGACGCTGGCGTCCCAAGCCAGCTCTTAACCACCGCGCCGCTCGGCCGGCCTTTCCCCTTATTCTTGAAAAAAGGTTTTTGCTGTGTGTGTTTCTAGATTGGCACTTTTTCTTTTAACAATTGACTATATCACCTGAAACTAATTAATATAAAATAATAATAAAAAACAAACAAAAAAAAACAATTGGCTATATCATTATCACCTTCTGGCTCCCATTGTCACTACTGAGAAAACAGCTTTCCTTTGCTTATTTATTTAAAAGTATCTGCCCTTTTTTTCCCCTGGGTGCTTTTGAAATCTTTATCTGTGGTGTTTTCAGTTTCACTATGATGCATCCTTTTATTTCTCTTGCTTGTGATTTGTTGGGCTCCTGGTGTCTTTGGGTTGGTGCCTTGCCCCATTTCTGGAAAATTATCATCTGTTGTCTTTTCAAAGATTATCTCTGCCCTGTTCTCTTTTTCCTCGTCCTATGAAATTCTAATTAACTATACGTTAAGACTGGCTCACTTTATCACCATGCCTCTTAGGTTCTTTTGGTTTCTGTATGCTACATTCTGGATACTTTCTTGCCTTTCAGTTCTCAAATTCTCTGTTTTCATTGTACCTGATTTGCTGTTAATTAACCCCATTGAACTCTTAATTTTTGTTATTGTATTTGCCTGCAGATATTTTCAAGCCTGTCTTTTATTTTATTTTATTTTATTTTTTTGAGGGCAGTGTCACTGGCCCTCATATGTGGGACTCGAACCGGGGCCGCTGGCTTCCCAGGCCAGTGCTTAACAACCGCGCCACTCGGCCGGCCCTATTTTTTTTTTAATCTAGTAGAAATAGCTTTTTTATAATCTGTGTCTGATGATAATTCTGGTGTTGGAAATTTTTTTTGTATCTGTTTCTGCCATCTCCTGTTTTTCCTAGTTGTTGCTCGGGGCTTTATTTCTTTATGCTGCTGGAGTGGCTGCTGCTTCCTCTTCCTCTTCCTCGCCCTCCTCCTCTTCTTTCTTTTTGACAGTGTGTTACTCATCGTTCTTGAAAAATTATTTGTGAAATTTCTTTGAGATCTAGAATAATATGTATTCCTCCAGAGAGAATATGTATTTGCTTCTTCCAAGTGCTTAGAGAGTCTACCAGTCTAACACTACTTTAAACTACTGAATTCATGGTTTGCATTTTGTTTGATTGTTTTACATATTTTGTTTGTTTCAGCCACCCAGGCAATATTAATTTGAATTATGTTAACATTTTTCAGGGGAGCCCCACCCCCTCATTGCCAAAGCAACTTCTTTGCAGCTCCCTGAGGGTGGGGGAAATTTTTCTTCTGGTTTACATTTTCTCTGGGAGTGTATAGCCCTTTGGAAGTCCAGCTTGAAATGGGAAAGTTTTCTTATTGACCCTGGGTGCGTTTTGGCCTGTGACTGTGTGCTTGACACTATGAAGCCTTGGAAATGAAAATGCAAGGTCCGCAGGTTCCCTTAGGGTACATGTGGCTTTGGTACTTTTTTTTACCTGTCTTGTGATCCCAATTTCCCTTAGATTTTGCTCTGGCTGGTCCCTACTATTTTCTCAACTTGTTGATGCCTTTAATATCTTTTTTGTGTGTGTAGTATTTTGTCCTGTTTTCTAAGGGAATGTTGGTTCAAACATCCTAGCCTGCTCTGTTTCTAAATATATATTTAAATCTATCAGCTCTTGGCATATATTTATTAAATATATAACAGAATGATTAAGTTGAGCATTGCAGCTTTAGAGATACATTCTCCCAAGTAGTGAGAATATTGTTATGAATCAGTATCACAAGTATTCTGGATTCTGAATTTAAACTGTTGCATTTGGTGAGATAGGAGTTTGGCTTTAAACAGGTGGACTCTACTCATAGATATTTTTTTCAGAATCATTTTGATTATTTTATTTTTATTTCCTAAAATTAAAATGTTAAATAGTTTTTCCTGATAAAAGGGATGCATACATATTTTGAAAGTCCAACAATTCAGAAATGGTAAACTAGAAAGTCCCCTCCAAATGCACTATTATCAAAGAGTTCAGTGGCCATATATGTATGCATGTATGTTCAGATGATAGATTTTCTTACTTCGGTTGTAATTAATTTATTTAACCAATATCCTATAAACATTTTATGTTCTATAAATAATGCTGTAATGAATGTCCTTGTGTATATACATTTGTACTTACACAATTTTTTTTTCCTTTGGCTAAATTTCCAAAGTATAATTCCCAAGCAAAGAATATGCTCACTTTAAAATGTCATTACATAATTGCTAGCCAGTTATCAACAGTTTGAGAGTCTCCATTTCTACATACCCTTTTCATACTGAATTTTATCATTGTAATCTTTGCCAGTAAGAAAACTGCCTTGTTTAAATTACATTTCTTCATTACTGATATTAAACATTTTTTCATATGTTTAATGGCCTTTGGATTTCTCTTTTAATGCTTGTCCAGGTCCTTTGCCTATTTATTTATTGGAGTATTTGTTTTACTGAGGAGCACGTTATTTATTAAGATTGTTAACTCATTCTTTATTGTAATACTTTTGCCTGTTTGTAATTTTGTCTTTTAACTTTATGTTGACCTTCACCATTCAGAAGTTAAAAATTTGAAGTAGTCAAATTTACCAATGTTTTTTCTTTGTTACTTATTGGCTTTGTGTTATCCTTAGACGTTTCTATATGGTTTGTATTTTTAATGTCATGTTTAAAAAGTACCTTATCACTAGAAAGTCATGAAAGCATTTGTTTATATTATAATTTTTATGTATAAGGAAGCAATCTATTTTTCATTTCTTTTAATACCTGTGTAAATATTCTATCTTTTTAATAAGTTCTCATTAATTTGAAGTGTGCTTTAATCATACATTATACATCCATATTATATGGATCTCTTTCTGAATTTTCTGTTCTGTGCTACTGATCAATCTGCTCCTGGTTTAGTTAATGTTGCTTTGTATATGTTTTAATAGCTAGTCTAGTTTTCCTCATATTCTGTTTCAAAAATTATATGACAAATTTTGATTTTTGTTCTAAGTGAACCTCAGGATTCATTTTTGAAATTCTACAAAAATAACCCCCTAAAGAGAGTAAGAGGGAGCCTAGATGATCACTTATTACCACAACATTCTTTTGCAAAAAAAAAGAAAAGAAAAACCAAAAAATAAAAAGACCTAAGCACTGGCTTTTAGAGAAATTTGACATCTATAAAATCTGAATCCAGGAGGGTGGTTTCGCCATTTAACTTAGTTCATCTTTGATATCTGTCAGTGAAGCTGTAGTTTTTCTTTATATGTAATCTGTGTATTTCTTAAGTTTACTTCTATTTTGCAGATTTTTTTTAAATTTTGAATCTGCTTTTTCTTCCGTTACATGTTCTGATTATAATCAATTGTGGTTGGTATATGGGGAAGCTATTTTTGTATATTTTTGTATATTTACTTTATATTTGGCCATCTTACTGAGCTCTTATTTTTGTTTTTCAATTGATTTGCTTGGTTTCCTTTGTGAATAGTTATATCATCCAAAAATGACACTTTTTAATCTTTACTATTTTCCAGTGTTTACACCTCATATTTTTTCCTTATCACCTTGACCAAAACATCTATAAAAATGTCAGTTGATTGTGGTATTAATGTTAACCCCTTTCTAGTTCCTAACTTTAATGAAAGTGTCTCTAGTATAGCACCATTAATTATATTTATGTTAATTTCTGGAAAAATAATCTATTGTATTAAAGATATTTGTTATAATAAAAATGGATATTTCCAGTTTTTTTGTGGGGGGAGATTGACAAACTGATTATTTATTCATTCATTTTTATTAAATTTATTGGGGTTTCATTGGTTAATAAAATTATATGGGTTTCATGTGTACAGTTCTATAATACATCATCTGTTTTGCATTGTGTGTTCCAGACCCAAAGTCAAATCTCTTTTCTGTCACCGTATGTTTGACCTCCTTTACCTTTTTCTGTCTTTCCCTTTCCCCCTTTTCCCTCTGGTAACCACTAAACTGTTGTCTGTGTCTATGAGTTTTTGTTTGTTTTCCAGTTTTGTTTTTAAAGTTGTCCAATAATGTGCAAATCCTTTTTGGCATCTTAAGGGAAGAGTCTTGACTTTTTTTCCCTGTAACATTAATATAACAATTTATATTAGTAAATTTGGTAATAGTGAGCCATCCTTACATTTCTGGAATAAATCATACATAATTGTGGTATATTATTCTTTTAGTTACTATGAAACTTGTTTTGCTTGTGTTTATTTTAACTTTTCGCATCTAAGTATAGTATGGTGACAACAGAATGGAAAGTGAAATAAGTTCTACCTATAAAGTAGAGAACAAATGCCTTAATCTTCATTTATCCACAGGGTAGAAATAATATTTCCTTTGTGGGAATGAGGGTGCTAAGAAGTTGATTTGTTGAACTCTATGAAGTAACCTGAAAATTAAGAGTTATGCAAATATAGAACTATTAAAATGTAATTTTGCAGAATTTGAGTAAGATATTAACTCAGGTTTACAGATAGATTGTAATCCAGTGGTAATGTTATTATGCTCTCCATATTTGTTTTCAGAAAAGTTTTTTTTTAAAAAATCATTATATTCAACAACTATTTTAATCTGTTGCATGTTTTGGCAGTATCAGACTTTCTTCCTATGTGTAATTTGTGTGTTTTCTTTCATGTTTTCCAGCGGCGAGTAGAACAGCCCCTCTACGGTTTAGATGGCAGCGTTGCAAAGGAGGTGTCGGAGGAGCAGTCTGCTCTGCCAACCCTGATGTCGGTGATGCTAGCGAAACCCCGACTTGACACGGAGCAGCTGGCACAGAGGGGAGCTGGCCTCTGCTTCACTTTTGTTTCAGTGAGTACTAAGGCCAAATGTACGCAGACCCGTGCTGCCCTGGAGCTCCTTGATAAAGCTGGATAATTCTTTTGGTAGAGAGATGATGATGTTTTTTAACTCTGTGTCACTTCTAAAGGGAGTGTGCTGTTTCCCAGGCCCCCTTGGTGCAAGGGGCTGAGAGAAACTGCTTTCTCAATGTCTGAGCCCACCGTGGGAAGGAAAAAACAATGGCAGGTTGACAAGGAAGTAAAGAAAATGCAGATCAAATTCCATTACAATCAAAGTACTTGTATGATTAAAATCAAAAGCTCCAAACCCCAGCCTTCACTTACTTATAGCAGCAGTCATATCAGTAAAATCTGAGCGTGTGGGCAGGCTTCCATGGCATGCTTGCCAGTCCTTTCCCCGGTGGCTTTCGGTGACCTGCACACTGGCTTCTCTTGCCTCCTCAGAGTAGGGGTGTGGCTGCTGGTACCAGGAATGTTTGGCTACCTGTTTGCTCTTTTCAGCTTGCTGCTTTCTCCCTCCTTGAAGAACAAAAACTTGAATATTATGGAAGTTTGAACCCACTTTTTTTTGCTAAATTATAATGCAGTTTGACTCAAAAGTTTCTACTTTCCTTGGTTTCTGTGCCCTACCACGTACCTGTTAATGGCCAAGGCAAGAGAAAGCCCCATTGCCCTATGTTTCCATTTTCAGGAGTGTCTTTCCAGAGCTAAAGTCACTGTTGATTTGAATTTCTTTCCCTCGTACTGGTTCAGTTTCTCCAGTTGCAATCTAAGTTTCCTTTTTATTGGCTGTATGGATTGTGAGTCATTAATGCACATGTAATTGTATTCAAAAAGGCCATGAAAATGGTGGGTGTCTTAAAGAAAGGAAATAAGAATAACAAAATAATTAGATGGGGAATCATTGTGCATTATTTGGAACACTTTCCTATAGTTATTATTGCTTTCCCTCAAGAAAGATAATGCAACTTTTAAATAATTTAGAGAATATTTTAATCATCAAAGGAAGGGAGAAACCTCTTGTGTACCAACTATAATTTATTCCTGGGTGGCTAAGGACATGTGGCATGAAATGGGAGAACTGGCCGATCTAATGTGGGTGGGCCCGACAGCAGTGTGCACTAGGTTGTATGAGGATGCGGTAGTTCTCCGTAGGGTTAGTTTAGAGATTGTGTCTGTTCGTATACGTTTCATTGTGCGCTTACTATTTGCTGGTATTTGTTAAATTTTCATCTTAGATCTAACATTCCCAGGCAAAACCTTGGGTAATTGGGATTATTTATCCTTTTGTTCTTTTATTGACTTAAAAACTACCTCCTTTCAGCTGAGAGGCGTTCCCTTTGTTCATTCCACAAATATTTACTGAACGCCCCCTGTGTGACAGGCATATAGTTAAATACACAGGATTTCGATCAATGAGAACTCATTTCCCTAATGTGAGCATCACATAAAAGGTATGGGCACGTAGGCTTGGGGCGCACGCATGCTGGACCACCGCCTTCCCGGTCCTGTCAGCCAGCACCTCAGCCTGTCAAAGCGGGGGCAGCTGCTGCAGCCAGATTGTTCCCGCCTGGAAGAGAGGTGGCAGCGGAGTGAGAAAATGGCATGTGAAGAAGGAACGTGGGGACAGTGTAGAAACCAAAGGCCTAAGTGCTTTGGTACAGTTCTATTTCTCTGCTTTTCTGCAGTTTGAAGCCAGGATATAAGCTTAGTAATATGAAGTAAGAGAAAAGCAGACTTAACATTATATGAAACAAATGTGAATCAAAGACAAGCAGGTTTCTAAAAACATAAGCAAAGACTATCGGCAGGCAGTTTTATAGAAAAAAAAGACTAACAACATGAAAAAAGGCTTCACGTCAGCCATAGAGATGCAGAATAAAACATGATGACATTTTTTTTTTTTAAGATTTTATTGGTGAATTGGGGGAGGGGAACAGCACTGGGGAATTGGGGAAGGGGAACAGAGAAGTTGCTGTCCTTTTGTTCTTCAGTCTAGTTGCAGAGAATGTTGCTTCATTGGCCCATGTTGGTATCGTCATTGCACTCTTCCCAGATGAGGCAGATCGGTCGCCGGCCTCTGGATGGTCGCTCACCGCTGCTATTGGCAGCTCACGCTGGCTGCCGACCACTCACTGTAGCCTATGACAGCCCACTGCAGCAGGGTCTGCAGCCTACACCGTCCCCGGGGCTCGCACAGCGCAGCTCCAGGTGGAGCTGTTAGCCGTAGAGGGCAGTGTCACTGACCCTCATACGTGGGATCCGAACCCGAGCCGCTGGCATCCCAAAACCAGCTCTTAACCAATGCGCCACTTGGCCAGCCCAACACAAAGACATTTTTGACCTTTCAAATGGACAGGGATCTAATAAGCTTGGCAATTCTAAATGTAGGTGATAGTTTAGACACACATGTAGCTCTGTATTGACTATAAATTGGTACAGTCATTTGTAGCAGCTCAGTGTTAAGTTTATATATCCTTAGGTCTAAAATTCCATTCCCGTAAAACTACACAAAGATGTTTATTGTATTGTTTATAATTACAAAAATCTGGAAGCAATTGCACTCCACCAGTGTTTCAGAGGAATGTAGAAGGAGGATATCTGTGACGTCCACATTGCTGTCTCAGAACTGACCCAGCATGATTCACTTCTCCAAGCACAGGCTCCCTCACTCTTGTGGTTTTTCCCCACTTCCCACATCGCTAAACACAAGTGCCGCAGGGCTCAGTCTTCAGACTCTTTTGTCTACCTTTATTCTCCACCGAATCTCATGTCGTTTCTTTGCTCTAATTACCACCCATCTGCAGAGGACTTCCGCGCTGGTATCTCCAGCCCAGAGCCCTGCCCTGAATGCCAGATCTGTGGAGTCAGTTGCCTCTAGTCATCCTCTCTTCATGTCTAAGAATCGTATCAAATTTAACATACCCAAAACGGAACGCTTTATTTTGTCCCCCAACTCCAAACCCACTTCTCTCACAGCCTTCCACATCTCAGTCATTGTCAACTCTCTCCTTCTGATTGGTTAGAAGTCTTGGAGTTGTTCTCGGGCCGGCCGAGTGGCTCAGTTGGTTAGGAGCTCGAGCTGAGCTCTGCCACAGCAGTTCAATCCGCAGCCCGAGCTGCGTTGCCGTTGAGCTGCCAACAGGTGGCAGGATGGCTCAGCTAAAAAAAAAAAGCCCTGGAGTTGTTCTCGCCTCCTCTCTTTATTTTATACCCCATTTCAAAACCCATCAGCAAATCACATTGCTTTTACCTACGAAATATGTTCAGAATCCTACCACTACCAACCCCCTTCACTACTTACTATTCAAATCTAAACCATTGTCTCACTGAGGTGATGGCAGCACCCTCCTAACTGGACTCTGCTTGTACCTCTGTTTTCTTTTAATTTGTTCTGAACAGATCAGAGTGATACAACTGAAACATAAGTCCAGTCATGCCACTCCCTGCTCACAAATGCCTAAAATGGCACATAAGGCCCTGCATGGTCTGTTTCCCACCACCCTGATAACCTCTTATTACCTATCATCTCCCTTCCTCGCCTCACTGGCTGCCTTGCTTCCTCAAATACTATCTGACATGCTCACCTCAGGGCCTTTGCACTTACCTCAGCATTCCCCCCCACAGATACCAGCATACCTTACTCCCTCAGTTCTCTCGAGTCTCTGCTTACATTTTCCCTATTAAAGAGGCCTACCCCGACTACACTATAAAAGAACAGCTTCTCCCTGCCCACCCACACATTATCTAGCTCCTGTGCCCTCCTTTGTTTTTCTCCTTAGTCTTATCACCAGCTGACCTGCTGTAATATACTTTTTTTGTCTGACTCCTCCTTCCCTACCCTTGCCTCTCACTGGAATGTAAGTTTCTTCAGGTCAAGGACTTTGCTTTGTTCACTTTTATGTCTCCAATGCCAGAGCAGGAGCTGCTCTAATAGACACTAATTGTAATTACATGTTGTATGAGTTAATAAAAGCAGCCTTTATAGGGACTAGTTAACTAAAATATGATATATATGTACAGTTATACAGTTGACAAAAGAAGTGAGATATATATGTGCTAGCAATGAAAGATCTCTAGATATGTTTTTTTGTTTGTTTGTTTGTTTGTTTGTTTGTTTTGAGGGCAGTGTCACTGGCCCTCACATGTGGGACGTGAACCGGGGCCGCTGGCTTCCCAGGCCAGCACTTAACCACTGCGCCTCTCGGCCGGCCCTATAGATATGTTTTGATAAATAAAAATAGCAGGTGGCAGAATATTGTTTCAGCCTTTAAATGTTATGTGTATTGTTACATAAATTTGTGTTTTAACGTACAACCTTGATTTTTTTTGAAATTATAAGCATATAATTTTTTCTGATTGTAAAAGTAGTACACATACATGGCCCACAAAAAAATTAAAGTGATGGAAGAAGGTAAAATTCTTTCCTTTGTACCCCTCAGAGAGATAACCACTGTTAAGTTTGTGTTTTAGATCTCCTACTATCTACCATTTTAACTTCAAATAACATCTCTTATTTAATCAACTTTAAACAAGATCTATTTGCTCCCTGTTTTAAGAGATGAGTTTAACATACTCATAACTATCACCCAGCTTCCTTTCTTATCTTTTAATTCAGTTATATTTACATTTTAAGTGTGTGATAGTTTGTTATTTTAACTACAATTGAGTCTTTTCTGCTTTATAAATTATTCTAAAATTTGAAAACACTTAAGGAGAATTTATAATATTATGATTGTTTCATTGTTAGCCATTGTAAAACCAAATGATTTTATTGGGTTCATTGAGGAAACAGCCTTAGTTGTTGAAATAGTTTTGGTTGAATGAGACAGTTCTGCTTGACAAGGCCTACTGGATCTTTTTTTCTTTTTTTTAGAGCCAGGTCTATTATTTCCTTGAAAGCTGTATCTCTGAACATTATATAAGATATTCTTGAAATCTTGATTTTTTTTTTCTTTTTTTTTTAAAAATTGGAGAAGGGGAACAGCATTGGAGAACCAGGGAAGGAGAACAGACAAGTTGCTGTCCTTTTGCTCTTCAGTCTAGTTGTGGAGGACATTGCTTCACTGACCCATGTTGGTATCATTATTGCATTCTTCTCAGGTGAGGCAGATTGGTTGCCAGCTTCTGGATGGCCGCTCACAGTGGTTCTTGGCAGTTCACACCAGCTGCCAGCCACTCACACTGGCTGCCGGCCACGCACTGTAGCCTATGGCAGCCCACTGTAGCAGGGGCTGCAGCTATGCCGTCCCCGGGGACTCACAGCAGCCCAGCTCCAAGTGGAGCTGTTGTTCACCATCTCAGCTGTAGAGGGCAGTGTCACTGGCCCTCATATGTGGGATCCAAACCGGGGCCGCTGGCATCCCAAGCCAGCTCTTAACCAATGTGCCACTCGGCTGGCCAAATCTTGATTTTTTTATGTAGGTTTAGTTTGCCATGTTTTTTATGCTGCAATATTTTAAAGTGCATTTCAGAAATCATGACCACCTACCTCTAAGTAACTGAACAGGCATTTTCTTAAAAATATTAACATTTTCCTAGGTAGCGAAATTAACATTATCTTTTATTAGTGTCTATTGTTATATAAAAATAGATCCTCATAACCTGGGTATGTTGGGCTACACCAACATATGGTTCTACTAGAAAGGCAGGGTAAATGCTTAGTTCTTTCTTTGTAATTACTAATTTTAAAATTTTAAATTAAATTTTAATTTTTAAAGTAAGGAGTAATAGCTGTATCAAAATGGTGATAGACAGCTTTCTCGTCTTTGATTATCATTATATTATAGTTTTATGGGTTTTCATGGATATGCATCAGTAAATATAATCACTCCTTGGTGCTCAGTTGGTCACAGCTTTATTTATCCTTTCATCAGTTGATAAACATTTGGGTTGTTTCTGCTTCTTGGTTATTAGGGATAATACTGCTATGAACATTCATGTTCAAGTTTCTGTATTGCCGTATGTTTTCATTTCTTTTGTGTATATACTGAAGGGTGGAATTGCTGGGTATTACGGTAACTATTTTGAAGAGCCTAAAAACTGTTTCCCAAGTGAGGTGCATGCACCATTCTGCAAACCCAGCAGCAGTGTGTAGGGGTTCTGTACATCCTCATCATCACTTGTTTTGATTGCGGCCATCCTAGTGGTATCTCATTGTGGCATCTCATTGTGGTTTTGATTTGTGTTTCCTGAATACTAATGATTTGAGCATAGTGTTCATTTGCTTATGGCTATTTGTGTATCTTCTTTGGAGAAATGTCTCTATAAATCCTTTTCCCATTTTTAAATTGGGTTATTTGTCTTTTTGTTGTTGAGTTATAAGATTTCTCTCTACATTTTAGATGTTAGACCCTTATCAAATATATGATTTACGAGTATTTTCTCCTGTGGGTTTTGGTTTTACTTTCTTGGTGGTGGTCTTCAAACCACAAAAGATAAAAAGGCAAATTTTATCTATTTTTTCCTTTTATTGTTTATGCTTTTAGTGTTGTAGCTAAGAAGGCTTTCCCTAACATAAGGTCATGATAATGTACTCCTATATTTTCTTTTACGTGTCCTTTTAGCTCTTATATTTACTTAGGTCGGTGATGCATTTTGTGTTAATTTTATATGTATGGTGCAAGGAAGGGGCTCCAGCTTTGTTCTTCGGCATGTGGGTATCCAGTTGTCCTAGGACCATTTGTTTGAAAAGACTGTTCTTTCTCTGTTGAATTATTTGGGCACCCTTGTCAAAAATCAGTTGCCTGTAAATGAAAGGGGTTCATTCCTGGTCTCTAATTTCTACTCCGTTGATCCATATGCCTATCCTTATGCCGGTAGCACACTGTCTTAATTGTTATAGCCTTGTAGTAATTAAGTTTTGGAATCAGGAAGTGTGATTCCTCCAACTTTGTTCTTTTTCAGGATTGTTTTAGCTGTGGGATCCCTTGCATTTCTATGTGAATTTTAGGATCACCTTTTTAATTTCTGCAAACAAACCAGCTGGGATTTATAGTAATTGTGCTGAATCTATAGATCAGTTTGGGGGGGAGTATTGGCTTCTTAAAAATATTAAGTCTTCCAATCCATGAACATGAGATAGCTTTCCATTTATTTAGGTCTGTTTAGTATCTTTCAGTAATGTTTACAGTTTTCAATGTATATATCTTGCCCTTCTTTTGTTAAAATTATTTCTAAATATTCTTTTTGAATCTATTGCAAATAGAATAGTTTCTTAAATGTCATTTTCAGATTGCTTATTGCTAGTATATACAATTGATTTTTCTATATTGATCTTCTACCCTGTAATCTTGTTAAACAAACTTATATTTTAGTTCTAATAATTTTTTGGCAGGACTTTCTGTATACAAAACCATGTCATCTGGGAATAGAGATAACTTTACTTTTCATTTTCCAGTCAGGATTCCTTTTATTTTCTTGCCTAATTACCCTGGCTAGAGCCTCTCTAGTACCATGTTGAATAGAAGTGGTTCAAGTGGACGTCCTTGTCTTGTTTCTGATCTTAGGGAGGAAAGCTTATGATCTTCCACAGCAAGTATTATGTTAGCAGAATCTTTTTCAGAGGTGGCCTTTCTGGGGTTGAGAAAGTTCCCTTCTATTCTGAGTTTGTTGAGTGTTTTTATTATGAAAGGATGTTGGATGCTTTTATCCAGTATTTCCTAATTGTATCTGTGATGGGTCGTACTATGTTGCTAGGTGCAATCCTGCTTTTAAAAGGACTTTTAGGAGTATAATGATTATATATTCCTGAATAGTTGAATCATATTAAATCCTAAACCTTATAAATTTAAAAATGCCTTGAATGCCTTATCAATTGCATATGAAAGTCATAGTCAGCGAGTGATAATATTGGAAATCAACCTGGGTTTTTGGGCTAGTGTGTTCTTGGATAATGTTTGCAGATGTAGGAGACTACGGTCGTCCCTCCTTATCTGTGGGGGTACATTCCAGGCCCTCCAGTGGATGTCAGAAACCACAGATAGTACCAATGCTATGTTTTTTCTTATACATGCATACCTTTTCACATAAAGGAGGCATTTTATGGCTTCTCTTTGGCATATCTGAATTGCAATCATCACTATTTGTGCTCTTTGGGGCCATTATTAGGTAAAATAAGGGTTACTTAAACACAACACTGTGATACCATGGCAGTCGAGACAGTTACTAAGTGACTAATAGGCGGGCAGCGCATACAGCGCGGAGATGCTGGACTAGGCGATGATTCACACCCTGAGCACCACAGAGTGGGACAGTGCAAGATTCCATCACATTACTCAGAAGAGCATGCAGTTTCAAACTTACAACTTGTTTATTTCTGGAACTTTCCATTTAATGTTTTCAGACCACGATTGACTACAGGTAGCAGAAACTGTGGATGGGGGGACTGCTGTGTTCTGAGTAGTGGCGCACGGTCCTTTCTGCCTGGAGTCTCTAGCATCCGGTGCTTCGCCAGTCTTTTCTGACAGATGCATATTGACACAAATGAAAAGGGCCTATTATATTAGTACAGGAATAATGGTTAATTTTCTTTAACTTACATATTAAAAAATTCATTTATAAGTATTTGACACTTGAAATTATTTACAGGAACATGGTCCAAGCCACCATGTCTAGTCCTTGCTTCTCATTTGAATTGTTTTACTTTCTCCTTGGCTACATGGCCCTGACTTCTGACTTTTCATCAGACAGAGTTTGTTTTATATAGAGTTAATCCTTTGCATTCATACAAATGTTGAGAAAGATGCAAAACTTTCTTGTGATTGGTGATATACCTTTATTACAGGCTCAACAAAACAGTCCCTCTTCTACAGGATCTGGTAACACAGAGCATTCCTGCAGCTCCCAGAAACAGATCTCCATCCAGCACAGACAGACCCAGGTAGGTTGGCGATCGAGAAACAGAGGAGGAAAGATCTACTGAGGCATAAATGCTAACCACACGGAAAATCTCTGAATCCTCTCTTTGTCTTCTCTTTATGTCTCTGACTTTACCTCATCATAGGTATTATTATATTCAGAACATGTATTGTGAGGACTTAAAGTCTTTCGGAAGGTGCTCTAACTTTTTGAGGTGATTCTTTTCCTTCCTGGTATGTTGCAGTGCAAATGCTTATACTGCAGCATGGTGTTGAGGAAAGAGCACTCGTTTGGAGACCTCTAGACCTGGTTCAAATTCAGGCTCTGCAGCTTACTTACACTTTATCTTTTCGGGCCTTGGTTTTCTTGAGTACAAATCATCTGTAAAACGTGGTTGATTCTAATTACCTCAGACCATGTTTACAAAATGCTTATTAGGACAGTGCTCACAGTAGGTAGGCTTCGATGAATGTTAATTCACGGCTTCCTGAAAGGAGTTCATTTTTCCTTGCACCTGCTCATTTTGCAAGAACTAGCTCAGCTTCTTTAACATGTGGCACACCAACAGACCTTTGTTCTTAAACAATCTTCAGAAACTCTTTTTAATTTAGGGAATGTTGTGAAGTTTCACTGATAACACCTAAAAAGGAGAGTGGATATATAGCCTTGGTTTTGTGACGTTGCTCTAGCCAAATAGTACACTGAGTTTTTTGCAAGCCTCCTTGGCACTTGTGCTGCCTTCAGGACAGGGTGCTTGACAATCTAGGAAGATTTCTTAAATCTCAAGAGCTGTACAACCCTCAGGAGCAGATTTTGTTTTATTTGAATTACCAGTCTTTGGGCAGTTGAACAGATCAGATGAGCTTTTGGGTAACTTCTTCCTTTCCCTTCTGATTGCTCTGTCTCCACTAGGTGGCGTGTTTGTTCTTTAGAAATTTGGGTCTTGCCTCCTGAAGTCCTTTTCTATTCAAAGCTAGTTTCATTTCTAGTCTGTTTCTGTATTGTTCAATGCACAGTAGCTTAAGAATTCATATAGTATTTTATTCCATTGTTAACATGTTTTTGAAGTGCAGTATAGCAGAATATAAGGCTTACAGAAAAGGGTGAGGAAAGCCGATTTAATTGCTTGAGCCATGCAATTCCAGGCTGTTTTGTGTTAACAAGTGCTTTTTCTTTCTTTTTTCTTTTCTTTTTTTTTATTTTTAGAAAAGTAATGAAAAGAGTATGATGACATGTAGTATTTTGAGACTAATCCTAAATTTGTTTTCTCTTTGCCTCCATAGTCTGACCTCACGATAGAAAAAATATCTGCACTAGAAAACAGTAAGAATTCTGACTTAGAGAAGAAGGAGGGAAGAATAGATGATTTGTTAAGAGTAAGTATGAAATGTGGTAAAAGACTTTATAAGAAGCTCTGATTGATGTTATATGCATATCATAGAGATAGTTACTATAGTCAAATAACAAAGTTAAACAATAAACATTTTGATATTTTCCTTTAATCTGAAGGAATCTGAGTAGCAACCAGGATCATACCTACATTCTAAGCACTGTCTTTATATTGGAAATCTTATATTGTAGAATTTTAATATTTTAATATATACTAGAGATATAGATGTGTGGAATATTATGTTTCACCTGGAACTGTGGGAATAAATATAAAATGTTTTTCCATTCCAAAGGAGTTACTTTAATGTTCTTGAATTTTTATTTTTATTTATTTATTTATTTATTTATTTATTTATTTATTTTTTTTGAGGGCAGTGTCACTGGCCCTCATATGTGGGACCGAACCCGGGCCGCTGGCTTCCCAGGCCAGCGCTTAACCACCGCGCCACTCGGCCGGCCCTATTTATTTATTTTTTGAGGGCAGTGTCACTGGCCCTCATATGTAGGACCCGAACCGGGACTGCTGGCTTCCCAAGCCAGCGCTTAACCACCACGCCACTCGGCCGGCCCTAATGTTCTTGAATTTTTAAAACTATTTCACAGCCCTGGTTTTGTAGTTTGTGTCTTTTATAACCTATTCATGTAAAGTTTTTCATGGTTACAAGACAAACTTTAAATCTGGAATTAAAAAGATACCACTAGAAAATATACTATGATATTTTTAAAATAAAATTTTAATATGAAAAATAATACATACTCTTTATAAAAGATTTAGAGAATATTGAAAAATATGGCAACCATAATTATAGTAACCGAGATAAAACATTTAGTGAATTTTCTTTGGTAATTTTTTGAGCCATATATATAAATGCATATATACATAAATATTGCAGATATATAAATAAAATTGGCTAACATTTTTCTCTTCTCTGGTGATTTAGAAGGGGTAGGTTTGATCTTATTTATTGACTAATGTGGTAATTTTCAAACTGTCCCCACGGGGCCCTGAAGGTTCTCTAGAGGGACCTCTGGGGCTCCCATGACAGGTGGGTAGGGTTCTGCAGCCTTGCTTTTTTTCAGTTTTTCTTACTCAGTAAGACTTTGTTTGAATAAAGGGTTCTGTTTCATAATAAAGATAATAAAAGTCACTGTATTTTTAATCTCCCCTCCAAAAAAAATTCACATTTATTTCTATAATTATCAAAATATTGCGTTGTCGGAAAAGTCATGATGCATTTTTGCAATGAAAAACATAGGAAAAATATGTCATGATTTTTCTGACAATCCAATATAATAGGAAATAGTATATTTGACTCCTTTCTTTGTAAAAACTGGAATATAGCACATTGCTAAAACTTAAGCCTGATATTTATGAATAAAATCGGATCTTTTTTTTTTTTTTTTTTTTTTTTTAGCTGAGCCATCCTGCCACCTGTTGGCAGCTCAATGGCAACTCAGCTCGGGCTGGCCTCGAACAGCTGTTGCTCAGAGCTCAGCTCTCACTCTTGAGCGAGCTCTTAACCAACTGAGCCACTCGGATGGCAAAATCGGATCTTTTTAGACTATTATTATTAAATTAGTTTTCATATTTTGTATCAGAATACTTCTTATAACTTGGCTTTTACATTAAAAAAGATTTGTATTGTATTGAATTTATAAGCTTTGATTTGTGAAATTCATAGTTGATCTGTTTTCTTCCAATCAACTGTCTAGATTTTGATTTTCTACCCCAGTGATATCTCACTTTTCCCTTTTTATCTTTACTTCATTTTCCTTTAATAACTTGTCATGTTCAGTTTTCACTTTTTGCTCTTGTTCTTGAGTACTCGTATATTATGCTAAACTGGAAAGTCAGTAAAACTGTTGAAATATTCATTATCTCAAGATACTTGTGATGAAAATATTATGAGAACTACAAAAAAAAATAATTCTTATATTTACAGGAAGTTTTATGACCAAATTTATAATAATTAGTTACACATGTTTGTTGAATTGGTTTCTAAGCTCATTGGCAGTATTTTATTTGTTTTCATCACAGTTTTTGTCTTATTTCATCTCTTGATTGACTGGAATACATTTTTAAGTAGTTGTTTTTCAGGAAGGCTATATCTATCAGTGTTAAATTGTGTCCTTGTAGAGCTGAGATTTTTTCTCTTTCCGTCCCATATAATAGATTGCACTGTGTGTAAGACTTTTGTGTCATAACCTGTTGGCCTTCTCCTCTTAAACATACGTACACCTTTTCAAAACTTTTTCTAGCAATTAATGTTTCAGAGAAGGCCATGACCAAAGGAACAAACACTGTAATTTGTTTTCCGTGATCATATAGGTTCCTCCCTTCCGCTATCCTCATCCCCTTTATTCTTTTTTTTTTTTTTTTTTTTTTTTTGAGGGCAGTGTCACTGGCCCTCATATGTGGGACCTGAACCAGGGCCACTGGCTTCCCAAGCCAGCGCTTAACGACCACGCCACTCGGCCAGTCCCATCCCCTTTATTCTTATAGGTATAATTTTACCAGGGCACATTTATACATGGTTCTCTATATTTTTTTCTGGAAACGTGTGGTTATGCATAATTTTTGCCTTTGTCCATCTTTTGTTGGCCTCTTCTTGGTTTCTAGCTTGGCCCTAATCTCTAGCCTTTATTTCTATCATTTTATGTCTCATTTAATATGATTGCCCTTCTCTTCTGAATCTCATTAAACATTAATTTTGTCTTCCCTCTGTTTCCTATTTACTGCAACTCATGTGAGTTTATATTCTATTTACATTTTTAATTTACCCCCTTTTTTTCCTTATCTAATGCTTTCTTTTCTTTTTTTTTTTTTAAAGATTTTATTGGGGAATTGGCAGAGGGGAACAGCATTGGGGAATCGGGGAAGGGGAACAGACAAGTTGCTGTTTTTTTGTTCTTCAGTTTAGTTGCGGAGGATGTTGCTTCACTGTTGGTATCATCATTGCACTCTTCCCGGATGAGGCAGATCGGTCGCTGGCCTCTGGATGTTGTTCACCGCCGTTGGCTGCCAGCCGCTCACGCTGGCTGCGGGCCACTCACTGTAGCCTATGGCAGCCCACTGCAGCAGGGGCTGCAGCCCACACCATCACCGGGGCTCGCACAGCCCAGCTCCAGGTGGAGCTGTTGTTAGCTGTAGAGGGCAGTGTCACTGGCCCTCATATGTGGGATCCGAACAGGGGCCGCTGGCATCCCAAAACCAGCGCTTAACCAATGCGCCACTCGTCCGGCCCCCCCCCTTTTTTTTTAAAGATTTTATTGGGGGAGGGGAACAGACAAGTTGCTGTCCTTTCTTCTTCAGTCTAGTTGTGGAAGACGTTGCTTCACTGGCCCATGTTGGTATCGTCATTGCGCTCTTCCCTGATGAGGCAGATGGGTCGCCAGCCTCTGGATGATCGCTCACCGCGGCAATTGGCAGTTCACGTGGCTGCTGGCCGCTCACTGTAGCCTATGGCTCTCCACTGCAGCAGGGGCTGCAGCCTACACCGTTGCCGGGGCTCATAGCCCAGTTCCAGGTGGAGCTGTTGTTAGCTGTAGAGGGCAGTGTCACTGGCCCTCATATGTGGGATCTGAACCGGGGCCTCGGATGTCCCAAGCCAGCTCTTAACCATTGTGCCTCTTGGCCGGCCCTCTAATGCTCTTTCTTATCCCATCCTGTACAGCCTTCATGGTTTTGGGCTCCTCTATTTCATAGACACGGTGTCCTTTTGCATTTTATGGAATATGATAAGCGGTATTCTAAAATGTTTTTTTGATTTCTGTAGGGAAATAATTTTTCTTATTTTCAAGCTGATGTTCCCTTTCCTTATTTAGAAATATTTTTCCTTAGGCCTGTTTTTTGTTTGTTTCTTTTCCTCCATCTTTGAATGAGGAGAACCATATTTTGACTTAGTACTTCTCTCCCATCTTTCACTGTTAGTACATATACTTGCTTAGGGTTGCCCTTATTCCTGTTTGTGTTCATTGGGTGCTTTTTGAATTGCCAAGATTGATAATTAGATGTATTTGGGGTTTACAAAGCACCTAGCCTAGTCCCAGTCCCAGCAGATTTTTGCCCACTTTTGGGTTTAAAAAAAAAGTCTGCTTTTATTTTCCCGGAAGCAGTATGCTCCTCTTACTCGCACTGCCTGCCCCGCTCCCCGCCTACTCCTTTGTTTTCTGAGGGTGTCGTGTTTCTTTGGATGTGGAGCAGCACCAAAGGAATGGATGTCAAAAATAATGACACAGAAGGACAGCTGCCATTTTTTTCAATTTGATTAGAACCTGTATTTCTGAAATGGAGGGATGGGGGAATGACCACTGGCCATTACATCTCCTCGCAGGCAGGCATGGATTGTTCATTGAGTTTTGTCATTTTGGTGAGATGTTGGGTAAGGCTGTCAGGAGCTGCTAGTTAGGTGCAAAATTATTTTAAACCTGTACACAAAATCGTTAGTGTTAGAAACCACAAAAATTTAGAGTTCTTAAAATTTTAAATAAGCTGCCAGAGATTGACGGATTCATCGCATACATTTGATTATGAGATTTCAAGGGAATGCTCACCTTCCAAAAGTAGATTGAATTTCACATAAACAGTCCATAATCTTTGGCTTGTAGATCTTTTAATGTGAATGAGTCACATTTACCCAGAAGTACTTGCACTTTGCCTTTGACATTGTGGTCCACAGAACTCTGTGAGAAGAACTAATAGGAAGAAACCATCCTTATGGGGGTAGCTGAAATTTGGAGATGGAGGTTGCTGTACTCCGGTCACTTTAAAAAGGAAGCTGAAAAGTCTCAAAAATTGAGTGTGCTGTAATATCTTCCATTTGTGCTCTTTACTATTTCAGAAACACTTATTTCATTTGATTGGGAAATAACCAGATTTTTTTTTTTCATAATTCGTACAAGTTATTATAAAGTAGCATTTATTTGCCAAAAGAGGAGAGATCTTTTATTTAACACAAGAATAAATTCAGGAGTTGCAAGTCAAAATTGACTTTGGGTTAGTGGTTCTTTCTTTCTCTGTTATTGTAGAGGCCTTTAGTTTTTCAAAGTATTGAGCCCATCCTTCTGTCCACAGCTAAATTAGCTGTGTATTTACATTCTGGCATTCTCGAACCAGGCCCTTGTATTCAACTTGTTTGTTAGTTCTGTCTTATGTGGTCATGGGTGTGCCTGGCTTCTCTGGTAAGAAACATGTAAATTCATGTCTCTTTTTCTTTGGAAACAACAATAAAAAAAACAAAGAACAATTGAACATAAAGAACTATATGTGTGGGTTTTTGTTTTTTTTAATTCTGTAAGTGCAGTAAAGTGCTTAATCGCCCTTTGTATGTATATATTTTATTTTATTTCTTTTTTTTTTTTTTGAGGGCAGTGTCACTGGCCCTCACATGTGGGATCTGAACCAGGGCCGCTGGCGTCCCAAACCAGCTCCCAACCACCGTGCCTCTCGGCCAGCCCTGTATATATTTTAAACATCTCATTCGTCGTAGGGTTTTCTTTCAATTTGTGACCGTTTTGGCATATATGATGTATTAGATCGAGCTGTAATGTAACTGGCTTTTAGGAGGAGTAAAATATGATCAGTGGGAAAACAAGCTCACTTCTGGAAACAATTCATCTTTAATAAATAGTTGATAAGTTTATTAAAAGAAAAGAAAATATTCACCCCTTTTTTAAAAATCCATAATTACTCTTCTTTGACCCTTAATTTTGTTTTTGATTTGACAACAGAAATGATTCTTGGACCCCCTAGAAACTGCTTTTGCTTTAATCTGTCTTCCTTGGAGCTAATTAAAATTTTGGTTTTTATTGAAGGCCAACTGTGATTTGAGGCGGCAGATTGATGAACAGCAAAAGATGCTAGAGAAATACAAAGAACGATTAAATCGATGTGTAACAATGAGCAAGAAACTGCTTATAGAAAAGGTGAGTGATGGATGGTGACCTGAACCCTGTATCCCCAGATGATTATTGTGTGTCATTCTTGTGGCTTCTTACCTTACCAGAGAGGAAAATATTTCAAAGAAGGACTTTTGACAGTTTGACAATTAGAATTTTTTCTTGCACAGAAACTGGACCAAGCATCCAGAATGATAATTTGGGACGTTCTTTCTGCTTGTGCATTGCTTTTGAGTGTGATTGAACAGAGATAGCCTGTCCTAGTAGAGTTTATTTGGGTGTTACACACCTAAATTCTTACATTTATCCTATCAATTTAAGTGTATAATCTATTATTATTACATTAATAGTAGTTCCATTTCAGAAATGGTATTTGGAATAATTTATGTGTATAATAGTGTGATGATTAAGTGCTTTGTGCTGTAAAATAAAGTCGTTACATACTTGTATGTGATCACTTTAATTGGCAGGTGTCTTCTTTATAGTAATTGAGTAATCACAACTTTCCTTTGATAATTATTAGTAACTATTTCTTTTTTTTTTTTTAATTTTTTTTTTTAAGATTTTTTATTGGGGAATTGGTGGAGGGGAACAGCGTTGGGGAATCGGGGAAGGGGAACAGCCAAGTTGCCGTCTTCTTGTTCTTCAGTTTTAGTTGCGGAGGATGTTGCTTCACGGTTGGTATCGTCATTGCTCTTCCCGGATGAGGCAGATCGGTCGCTGGCCTCTGGATGTCGCTCATCGCGGCTATTGGCAGCTCACGCTGGCTGCCAGCCGCTCACGCTGGCTGTGTGGGCCACTCACTGCAGCCTATGGCAGCCCACTGCAGCAGGGGCTGCAGCCCACACCATCACCGGGGCTCGCACAGCCCAGCTCCAGGTGGAGCTGTTGTTAGCTGTAGAGGGCAGTGTCACTGGCCCTCATTTGGGATCCGAACCGGGGCCGCTGGCATCCCAAAACCAGCGCTTAACCAATGCGCCACTCGGCCGGCCCGTAACTATTTCTTGAAAGTGTTTTTTATTACACCCTCAGTACTTATTTATTTTATTTTGAAAGTTTTAAGGTGGCCGTACTTCCTAATGAAATTATTACAAGCTAGAGGTTTGAGACAGACTGGTGGTTACTTGTGCGAAAATCTTTGGAATGTTGTTAAAATGATAGGAAACACTGATAAAGGTGAAGTGGTTTATTTTATTGGCATCAAAAATACTGAGGGGAATTTTGCTTCATCTTTTAATTCATTAATTTTATAAAAATGAAAATACCTTTTTCCATTTTTGTGACAAAAATAACAAGGTAGATGTTAATACAGAGAAGGTATGTAACGTGTTAGGGTACTTCCCCAAATCAATGTAGGTTTAGCCAGTTGTACTACACTTTGAACAGTATAGTACAGAAAATAAACATAATGCTGTATCTGAGTTCTCATAGGAAAAATGAAATTATTTTCTATTTGTCTTTTTCCTCTAAGTCAAAACAAGAGAAGATGGCATGTAGAGATAAGAGCATGCAAGACCGCTTGAGATTGGGCCACTTTACCACTGTCCGACATGGGGCCTCTTTTACTGAACAGTGGACAGATGGTTATGCTTTCCAGAACCTTATCAAGTAAGTTCATTGAAAATGGAAAAGTTGGTTTGGATTTTTTTTAAGTTTTCTGTAATTGTAGTCACTAATAATCCTAGTAGTGGCAGTCATCTTTTCATTCAGTTTTAGTCACCACACGTGTAAAATACAGGGAATAAGGTAAAGTCCTGGAAAAAAAATGACACAAATAATCAGAGGAATAAAAAACAAGTTCTACATTAAAGCTTAAAAGAATTAGAATTGCTGAAGCTAAGGCAGAAAAAGGTAGGACTTGACTTGATATCTTTTTAATTATGTAATGGATTTTCATGAGTCAGATGAGCATTATTCTGGGGCCACAGATGAATGAAATGGGCAAGGACCTAAGACAGAATGCCCCGAGTTAAATATAAAATAAACTAAAACCCTAGAATCTTAGAGAAGACATCACTGAGGCTCTTTAAGGAGACAGTATCCATTCATCAGAGATAGTCACTTCCTTGAGTGCAGGGACTGAGCTAGTGGTCAGGGTGGTGACCAACCTTATACTGTCTGTGCCTATTAGGAAAATTGAAATTTTGAGTGATCTTTTGCTTTATCATAACATTGGTTTGAAACATTCAAGTATTTACCCCAAGGAGAAAATTAACATTTGAAATCCTAAAATTCCAACTGGATAAATAGCTAATATTAGCTTAGGACTTAAAAAATATCTTCAGGTTATAGTACCTTTCTTTGTATCTTATTTATTTATTTTGTTAGATCATTTCTATTTGAGACTTGTGGGGGGCATTGTATATTTCATCATGGGGTCATTTCCATTGGAGACAGGGTGGGGGCATCAGGCTCTCAAACTTGAGATCTGCTGATCTTCATGAGTTGGAGGGTTTCATAGACTGCCTTTCCTTCCTTTTTTTCTTGCTGAAATAAATTATTGAGCACTAATTGGAGACCATGGGACTAGTTTGAGATATTAATGAAGTATAAATAAATAACAAATTTATGTCTGAAAGCAAAGTATAGATATTGATGTTATTTAATAATGCTTTGTTAAAACCAACCTTTGGAGGGCCGGCTGAGTGGTGCGGTGGTTAAGCGCTGGCTTGGGAAGCCAGCGGCCCCGGTTCGGTCCCACATATGAGGGCCAGTGACACTGCCCTCAAAAAAAAAAAAAAAATATCAACCTTTGGATTACACATTAGTAGTCATTGCTTTATATGTGATACATGAACCTCCAACTTGGTTTAGGTGTGTTTTTGCCTCATAAATGCACCTCGAGAATGCCCACTTTGGTGTGATGAGAGGCTGTCCAGTCAATGGCATACACTGGAAGAAAACAAAGCCTTTTGAGTGAGGTCACGTGTTAGAGGTTCAGAGCAGCATCCACCCTGAGACCTAAGCATACGTGGCTGGTGATAGCAGAAGTGCACCAAGCCAGAGATGTGACACCCCTTTCAGAACACCCTGACCAAGTTGTGCAAATGCCCTGGAAGTGGTAAACCATCTGTTTTTCATTAGAATCGGATCAAAATATATAACTTATATTCCCATTATTGATCCAAGTCACCTAATGCTCAGACTGAGTCCCAGATCCAGCCCTTGACAATGGTTACTCCTTAGATGGCAGTCTTTAAAATGTCAAGACTTTGATTCAGAAGGATAGTGGTCTTGTATAGAGATATAAAATGTAATTTGTTTTAAGAAGTGCCTATAGCTCTTACTGATATTAGCACAATTTTATCTTTTTACTCTATAAGCAGCCTGATGCTCAGAAGGTTCTGGAAATCTTACAGTTAGAATACAAAATGATGACGTGGCTGTAGAGCCATCACATCAGAGAAATTTGGATTTTATCTAAACAAGATCCCTAACCAGGAGCTCTTCTAGGTAGATAGCAGTTTTTCATGGTTTTAAGTCACATAAATTGTAGAATATCCATCTCTTCTCTTGGGAAGCTATTTCTGGTCAATGTCTATTAATTATAGGTATTTTATTTTCTAAAGCTTTGCTTTAATTAATTTCCTATTTCAATTTTAATGCTGAAATTGAAATTCTTTTGTTGTAAAATGCTATATCTAATATTCTTAAAAATGATAATTTTCTGTGTATAAGGAACTCCATGACACATAATTTGGTGGGTGGGTTAGCGGAATACAAGGCAGCACTACTGGGTTTTATTGGAAGAGACAAACCTCAAGACATTTAAAAATTTAATCAGATAATCAAATATAGTCTCAACTGGAACCTTAACTCAGTTCTTCTGTTTTCACTTTGTTCCTTGGCTCTTTTTGGAATTAATCTTAATTCCCTAAAACAGAAGATTTACTCTCTAATAGGAAAACCCGATCAGATTTGTAATATTTTTTGGCCAAGTTAGTAATTTTCCTTTCTAAAGTTTGAACCAGAATGAACTCATTTTAACTAATTACATCTATAATGACCTCATTTTTAAAGGTCTTAATCTGAGGTAGTGGGGGTTAGGACTTTAACATATCCTTTGGGTGATAAAGTTCAACCCGTAATGGTACCTAGGACTGATTGTCTATTTTCTTTTACAGGTGATGGCTTTTTATTTTTATTTTTTATTTATTTATTTTTGTAAGAGGGCAGTGTCACTGGCCCTCATATGTGGGATCCGAACCCGGGCCGCTAGCATCCCAAGCCAGCTCTTAACCACCGTGCCACTTGGCCGGCCCCGATGGCTTTTTAAATAGGGTTATTTAGATTTGTGTGAGATGGATTTATCAGGTCATCAATACTTCTGTAAAAGATAGAAACACTTTTTCCATGGGTGATGAAGGGCAAGCATTCTCTAAAACTGATGGAATGCAAAAACTGTTTAAGGTTTAATTGTATAAAAGGCACTGTCATATGTGTTAGAGATAGAAGGATTGATAAGACATGATTCTTGTTCTAAGAGAAGTTAGTTTATTGATATAGTCTAGGCTTTGTACTCTCAAAATAAACTGTAATGAAGTATCAACTGATAGACTATCTTTAGATAACTGTTATTTATAAGTATAAATAGCTAAGTGGTTTTAAGAGCATCAAGAATGAATGTAGGAATCCTTAGTCTATGCAGCATTGCTCTCTGGTGCATCATCAGTTTTCAGGTTTAAGCAAGCTCTCTCATTCTTAGAGTGTACAGTTTAAGATTTCCCCAAAGATGTTTTGGCATCAGTAATACCCTTTGTTTAAGGTTTATATGTATATGTTGACCGTGGAGCCAATTTCTTGGTGAATCTGTGATATTAAATGTATGGATGTTCCCTTTATGTTTAATAAAGGTGATTGCTAAAATCTCAATCTTCCAAAGCAATTAGTCTTCAAAGACAAAATATTAGCACTTCACTAGCCCACTGTAGTTTATAGTTTAAACAGTGTATTGCCTGGTTATCTCCAGACAGTTCAGAATGCCTTGTACTCAAGGTCTCTGAAAGAGTAGGAATGAGGTAACGATATTTTTTTACCAATATTTTTGATCGAAAACTCATGTTCAGAGAAGGTACATTTTTTTTTTTTCCTCAAGAACATTCATTGAATCAGAAGGATTGTGATTTTACCTAATGATTCTGTGTCTCAATCCAGAGTTCTTTTAAGCCATGAATTATTCTTATATGTATATTTTAGAGAGAGGGACATATCTCTAAGGATAGTTAAAAGGTTTTTCAGACAAGCAGAAAAACTCTTGAATTAAACTTTCGATTCTGCTGTTAAATTGATGTCTAATCAGTGACTCAGCTCATATTGAAGCCAAGGAATTTGTATTGTTAGAGGAATGTTAGTTATTTGCAGTACTCAGATTAGGTTAACTTTGTTTACAGTGTTACCCTTCTAGATATGGCAGCATAAATTGTATTATGGGCATCTACCCTGGAATATAGTCTGTTTTTCTGGCTGCCATTCTTCCAAGAAAGTTATACTCAATATGGAAAAGGTCTAGAGATTGAGAACTACAGTGTTCAGGAAAGAGGGGAGAACAAGTTTTAAAAAATAGATTTTGTCATTCTACAAAAATGAAGATTGGATCAAGAAAAGGAGATGGGGGAGCACGTTAGAAAAGGAAAAAGGTGCTAGTATTTGACTGTCAACTATGACAGGTGATTTAAAGATTTTAATCTGTTAAATGGTTAATCCCAAATCTTGGTATATTTTTACATACCAAGTCTATAAACCTTAATATCTGTTAGGTGGTGGGATACGTGAAAGTAGTTTTCTTATATTGACATTTTTTATTGACCTCTTATTTGTAAACTTGTTTAATTATGGAAAAGTTGGACATCTTATTAGGAAATACTCTACCGGTAATGGTATTAGATGTTTGAAGAGTCTTTATATATGTCTTTTATTAATTCATTTCATGTACCATTCCTTAAGGAATTTTATCTACTTGTAAGTCTTCATTGTGCTTCCTCTGAATGTGCTTGTGTTTTAAAAACTTAGTTTAGGTTTCAACATATCACTGAGTGAGAATGACTTGGGATGATAATGGCTTACTTAGACTAGAATAAATGAAAATCTTTTTTTTTTTACTTTGTTTCTCATCCTTCAAATTTGTGTCTTTTTAAATATAATTTGAGGAAACTTGAATCCAAAAATAAATAAATAAAAAGGCACTTGGATCCTTTCGTACTTTTTTCCGTATATAAATACAGTACTTTGCTTGAATAGATTCATACCAGAGAGTTGTTTTCTTAACTGCTAAAAAAGAATCAGAAAATTCTTCCTTTTTAATCAGAAAATAAGGTCACAGTAGAAATTTGATATTGTTCCTTCCTGCCCACTTTTCTACTCTAGTGTATAAAGCATGGACTCATTCCCAAAAATCTTTCTTATATCAATTATTTGTCTCTTCCAACCTGAAAGTAAAATCAAATTTCTACTTGATTTAAAGGGACTTATTTTTTCTGAAGTCTATCAAATATGGAGGTGACAAAGATATTTGTGTTTATTCTATAGCCATGTTAAAAATATTTTGACCTTCTTCCTCTGTGCAACATCTTTTCATCTCTAGGCAACAGGAAAGGATAAATTCACAGAGGGAAGAGATAGAAAGACAACGGAAAATGTTAGCAAAGCGGAAACCTCCTGCCATGGGTCAGGCCCCTCCAGCAACCAATGAGCAGAAACAGCGGAAAAGCAAGACCAATGGAGCTGAAAATGAAACGTACGTTCTCTACTGAGTGAACTTGAAATAACTATACTCTCCCCCAAAACACAAATGTTCTAATGAATGCCAGTGTGCGGGGGGCGGGAGATAAATTATGGAGCTTTCTATAGCTTAACTAATCTTTCTTTTTAGTTACATTAATGGATTTGCTCAACTCATATATAAGCCATATACAGTTAACTCGTTTTCTTAGTCCTGATCTTGTTTAGGGAGTTTTGAAGGAGACGGAGAAGTAATGTCATGATCTTTGGGTACTCTTATAACAAATGTGATGTCATCATGGTATTCAGATGATATAACCACTTGTGTGGCTCTCGGTTATGATATGTTGGTATCATTTTATGGGGATTACCTGGCTGCTGTCTCAGTCTGAGGAATGCACAACTGAAGAATGCTCTTTACTGTTTAAAGCGCACTTCGTTAACAGCCACAAACTTAGGTAGGAGTAAGCTAAGAAAAAAATAGGTGTTATTTTAGGAATACGACATTTTCCCAATAAGCCCAATCTTGACATCACCAATATTTTTCTTCTGTTCTGAGGGACCTAAGGAAAACACCCGTATCTTAAATTTCAGTGTAGCCATCTTTATCACCGCCTATCAGCAATCATTACATGGCTCCCATGAACAGCAGGGGTAGAATATCCTGAGCACAGATGCCTTCCTTTTCCATCCCTACCCCAGTCAGAGTTCTCTTTTTGATCATCGAATTCTTGACCACTAAGAGAATCTTCCTTTGGGACAGGAGTTGGCAAGCTTTTTCTGTAATGGACCAGACAGTAAATACTTTAGGTTTTGCAGGCTGGAGAGCTCTGCTATTGTAGCTTGAAAGCAGCCATAGAAAATACATAATGAAAGGGTGTGGCTGTGTTCCAATAAAACTTTATTTAAAAAACAGACTGAGCTGAATTGCCCACTGGCTGTAGTTTGCCACTAGACAGAAACTGCCAAACAGGTAGAATTGTCATGGGAAATAAAACCTATATATTCTGTACCTATTAAAAATATTTCGTATGCATTCCCTGGAGACATTTAAGACATCATCTGTTTTTAAGAGGCTTTCAAATTAAAAAGGGGGCAGAGGGGAAGCTCTATAGATAATAATGTAAGCAATATCTAAAGAATTGATGCTAGTAAGCATAACTATTGCACTGTGTTGTATACCTGAAACTAATTTTTTTAAAATGTTTATTTCACAATAAAAGAATTAAAAAAAAAAAGAAAAGAATTGATGGTAGCCATGAAGTTGGTTTCTGAATTGGATATTTGAAACTAAAAACTTTTTTAAATAGAAACAGTCATTAGTATTGTAATCAGTATATCTATAGTGGCTACATTGGTTTTTCAAGGGAAAAAGAAATTTTGTAAAGCTGTCATTATGGGATACTTTAATTGAAAATAAGTTTCAGGTCTAAAGATAGCCACAAATAAACCATAATAATATTGTATAATTTGTTGACTAGTACGTACATTTTTTGCCTTTTATGAATTCATATCAGTTCACAAAAACATATTAACCTATAATCCACCTCAAGTAAAATAATACTTGTATTACACACATTGTTAAAAAGTCCATTACTTTCCAGAAATGTATCTTTCTTCATTCCAGTGAGACATGGCTTAACACCAATCCTCACCCCAAACATACCTAGTGTGTTGAGGAGCTTTTCTCATGACATTCATTTAGTAGGTCTATGTTATTAGTAGGTATATTTAGTAGGTAAATGCTTATTATATACTCAGCTCTGGTCTAGACACTGGGGGTACAGAGCTAAAGGATGCAACCCCAGCTTTAGGAGCTCACTGCTTACTTAGGGGAAATGAACAAATGAATAAACTAGTAATCACATTAACTATAGTGATAAAACTATGCACAGTGAATAAGGTTGGGAAACATCTTCACTCTTATAGTCTGAATATTTTAAAACTAGATTCTAAATAAAAAATATTTCCTTTCAAATAATCCCAAGTAGGAGCCCAGATTTGAAAGGTTCCCCAGGCAAATGTTGTATACATTAATCTGATCTTGCCTTCTTTCATGACACCTGTATTTATTCTGTAAAGAGACTCTAATTCTAGTATTACTTGAAAATTATTTAAAGTTAGTGCATAAAACCATTGGCTTAGGAGTAATAAGGAAGACATAGGTTGTTTCCTTACTATAGAACAATAATTAGAATTTAGTCTAGGCCAGTAGTGTGTCAGTAAGTAGTTGCCATCTGGAGTGCCGTGTAAAATCCAAGCTGGAAAGCATTCGGTCCAGTTTTTAATTAGAGTATCAGTGACTTGGCTCATTCCTTTGGCCAGAAGCCAGAAACAGTCTTCTGGAGTCATGTGGAATAAATCACATTATCCTCTCTTGGTATTGAACCTATTTTCGGAGAAGAGGATTCTTAGCTGTGATTTTTCATTTCTCCCGTTTTCACTGGTGTGCTAATGAAGCAATGGATATAAGTATTTCTGCAACTGTGAAAAGATAGTGGGAACAGCCCTGGTGGATGTATTTCTTCTTGTTACTCCTTTTACTTTCTTTTAGTTAGATCTCAAAGGCTCTATTTTGTGCTTTCTGGTTGATAGGATAGCTGTCTCTTCTTTCTTCTGCTATTTAGAATATATCTAAACAGGGACATCTAAAACTTTAAAATGGATGCGTATGCTTCTAGAATGTGAAGAGGACGAAGATGGAGGAGGAATATCTCACGTGCTCATTCTTGAGATATGAGCCTGTGATTGGGGTTGGTGGAACATGAAATGAGTGATTACCCATCAAAACAGTCCTTTGAGAATTGTGTTTAAATAGCATTTTACAAATTATAGTCTTCACATTCACAGTTAATAGTCATGACAGTGTTGTTAGATAGGTATTGTTACTTGCTTGATTTTTAGGAAACTGAGACTTAAGAGGTTAAAGTTGCTTGGCCAATATCACATGGCACAAGTTACACTCTGAACACTAGTCCTCAGACGCCAAATCCTGGACTCTTTCCACTATGTCACTCTTCTCTTTTTGTATTATAGTATCGAGGTCTAAATATTATCAAAAATAATCAAGTCCAGGGCCAGCCAAGTGGCGCGGTGGTTAAGCGCTGGCTTGGGAAGCTAGCAGCCCTGGTTCAGGTCCCACATATGAGGGCCAGTGACACTGCCATCAAAAAAAAAAATAATAATCAAGTCCATTTTGTCTTGTTATTTTGCCCTTTAAAAAAAAAAATTTAGACATAATTTTTGGCCACCTCTCCTAATGGATTTTCATTTGAGTAATATTTGGGACAAAACTAATCTCATAAATAATGTAAAAACATAGCTTATTTATTTTTCAGTTTTTTTTTTACAAATTAGACTTCTGGCTTTGAAGTCCTTTCATATCACATCTGATACATCACAGAAGTTTTTTGTGTCAGAGGACTGCAAGATAATCTGTATTAGTCATTTTAACTAAGAGACTGAATATACCATATAGCATGCTTTGGCATTTCTCTTTAAACAGTGATTTCAAATAATTTATTGAAATTTCTACTATTATTTCCCAGGTTAACATTAGCAGAATACCATGAACAAGAAGAAATCTTCAAACTCAGATTAGGTCATCTTAAAAAGGTAAGTATAATGAGAAATGCAATTTTTAGTTTACATTTGGTGTTGAAGCAATTAGGTTATTTGGGCAAATGTAATAGTTTTACATAACCTGCAGAAATCTTGAGTAGTTTACTCTGTCACATCTTGTTTCTAATAGTGGAACTCATATCTTTCAGTTTTCAAGTCAACAACTACCCAATAAGAGTACTTTTCCCATCAGTGATGTACCAGTAGATAATTCTATAGACCTCATTAGGCTTCACAAGTGGTTATTCTTATAGTAAAATTCAAATATACAATAAAAGTAGATGGTTCTGAAATTATTAAAACTCTTATGATATTTTAAATCACACAGCAGCTCTTATCTTTTGCCTAAACTCTGGCTAAGAAGGAAAGGTCTTATAGCAACCATATTGTAACACAAAGGCAGTTTCGTTATTGATGATGTTCACAGAAGCATCTTAGATATAGACTGCTCATCTCTAAGTCAGCAGCTCAGACATTTTGGATGGATGCTGCTTATAGTGATGATGGTCAGTAATAAATTGTTATTGGTGTGTGTTTATTTTTTTCCCACTGGGTTTTCAGATCTTGTTAAATCAGTGGAATTTAAGACAGCAAGTATAATTCATATTTACAGAACAGAACCAGTTAGAGAACCTGATTTTTGTAAAAACCTGATTGCATGCCTATATGTAAATAACAAAACTCTTGCGGAAATTTTGACAAGAAACTTAACTGTGGTTACATCTGGGGAGTGGGTATGGAGACAAGGAAGCATGGGATGGGGGGTGCGGCCAGAGGACTCTTTTCCTATTATACTCCTCTGTATGGTCTGAATTTTATTTATTATTTTGTTATGGGCTTGATTTTTATGATTAAAATTCTAGTTCTTAAAAGAATATATTTCAATGCAAAACATCTTCCTTTAGCTTTTCACAAGAGAAATGTCTGCTGTTGTTTTTGAAACGGGATTCTGGAAACGTAAAGTTTCTTATGTTCTGATCTTTTTCTTTCCTTTTCACTTTAGGAGGAAGCAGAGATCCAGGCAGAGCTGGAAAGGCTAGAAAGGGTTAGAAATCTACATATCAGGGAACTGAAAAGGATACATAATGAAGATAATTCACAGTAAGCAATTTGGGGGTATGTTGGGTTGGAGATTGCTGCACACTTTCTGACATGAATTGAACAGTCTAGAATGATGTTTTTGTTTAATATAAATTTGGTAATGGATTCCATGGTGTATTTAGTTCTATTATAGGGTGTAATACAGTTTACCAACAAAATTATGATTTGCTTTAAATACATTAGATTTACATATTAAGTATATATCTAACATATAGCATGTTTACCCATGTAGAGGCCACTAAACAATGTAGCTTTGTAGTTGTAAATGGTTAGGATACCTATATGTTCAGATTTATCTACAGAGCCTTACTGGAGAGAAGCCTGGGTAACAGTGGAGTGTTGTGGAAAGATGATTGGGTTGAGATGATGACCAGTTTCTGAATGACCTTTAAAGGCCATTCTGCTGTTGAGAGTTTAGGTAAGACTCTGTTAATTTCAGCACATTAATTTAGATAAATGCCCACTTGTGTTTATAAGTCATTTAAGAGATTGAAACTGTGAAAAGTAGACTGCGAGTGGGAAACGGCTTCTATGCAAAATCCATTCCTTCCCACTTTTTTATTTTTTTATGTACTTTTTTATTTATTTTTATTTTTTATTTTTAAACATCCAGAATCTGGAGGGGGCTCAGGAATCTGCACTTTTTTTTTAAAGATTTTATTGGGGAATTGGGGGAGGAGAACAGCGCTGGGGAACTGGGGAAGGGGAACAGACAAGTCGCTGTCTTTTTGTTCTTCCGTCTAGTTGCGGAGAACGTTGCTTCACTGGCCCATGTTGGTACAGTCATTAAGTTCTCCCCGGATGAGGCGGATCGGTTGCCGGCCTGTGGATGGTCGCTCACAGCGGCTATTGGCAGCTCACGCTGGCCGCCAGCCGCTCACGCTGGCTGCTGGCCACTCACTGTAGCCTATGGCAGCCCACTGCAGCAAGGACTGCAGCCTACACCGTCGCTGGGGCTCGCACAGCCCAGCTCCAGGTGGAGCCGTCGTCAGCTGTAGAGGGCTGTGTCACTGGCCCTCACATGTGGGATCCGAACCGGGGCCGCTGACATCCCAAAACCAGCTCTCAACCAATACGCCACTCGGCCGGCCCCCACTTTTTTATTTTTTAACTCTGAAATGTGAGGTTTTTGCCTTAGTTACAGCTTGTGCATCTTTATTGGGCCAATGTGAGCCATGGACTTTTCTTTCTGCAAAGCGGCTGGCAACAGCTGTTATCTTACTGAGCACTCTCTGTGTCGGGCTTAGTGCTAAGTACCCTTATGTTCTGTCATTTAATCTTTACAATAACCCAGTGAGGTAGGTTATCTTCGATACATAGATCTGAAAACAGGCTTGAAGAAATTCAGTTAACTTGATGACCAGGGACCCATAACTAGTGGACCAAACAGAATTACACTTGGATCTGTCTGATCCCTGAGCTAACTGCTTATAATACAGCCACGTCGTCTCTCCCCACGGGCATGCCACTGTCTCAAAATCAAAATAATTTCAGGATTAATAGTGGGGCTACTTAAGATCAGGAGCTAGGTAGAAATATTATTAAAGTTATTTTTACCAGAATCTCTCATTTCTTTGTCTTACAAAAAACTGTACAAGATGGTATCCTATATGGGGAAAACAGTTATATCATGAGTTCTACAGAGAGAAAGCGAATGCACATAAAACTTGTGACTCACTTTATAATCAAATCTCTTTTCAAGGCCATGTCAAACATCTTTGAATTTTATTGTGTGTAGTTATGTAATTGTGGAAACATGTGGCTCTTAAGTTCCTCGGCTCCGAGGAACTGAGTAACAGCCCAGTTTGAAAATCCCCGATTTAGTGTAGTCTTATCCCCTCATTTTCTAGCAGGGCAAAAAAAGGAGGCTGGTAAAGGTCACAGGTCTAATTGTGGTTATGTTGAGACTGGCACCTATGTCTCATGGCTCCACAGCTAGTGCTATTCATTGTAATTATACTGTTTCTTTGAATTGTATAATTTAACTATGCTCAGAATTAGCAATATTGGGGTTGATTGCCATACTATCAGCAGCAGCTATAATCATGTGTATAATGTGTTAGAGATTCTCAAAATTTTGCAAACATGGAAGATTGTGTAGTCCTTGACCTCAGGATGTTCTATATTCCCTGTTTCCACAGATTTAAAGATCATCCAACGCTAAATGACAGATATTTGTTGTTACATCTTTTGGGTAGAGGAGGTTTCAGTGAAGTTTACAAGGTAAGTATGAGGAACTGGATACAAAGACAGAGTTAAATTATTGGTCATTACCGACTTGGAGAACATTTAGAATAGTGGTAACTGTGGGTTGGTATCTATTGGTTGAAATTCAAAAACATTAAGAACCTGTATCTATGGGAGAAGTGCTTTTAATAAACGTCAGTGACTACGCAGGGTACAATATCTTGCCCTGTTTCCAAGTTGGAAAAGAAATAACTATAGATTTTTTTTAAAAAGAGGAAGGAAAAACCACTAATTTCTGGGTAGTGGAATTATAGCGATTTTTATTCTGGCTCTATACTTTCTGCCTCATTTGCATTTGCTAGAAATGAGTATGTGTTTCTTTTATTCTCATAAAAAAAAAATTTTAAAGGGCCGGCCGAGTGGCGCGGTGATTAAGCGCTGGCTTGGGAAGCCACAGGCCCCGGTTTGGTCCCACATATGAGGACCAGTGACACTGCCCTCAAAAAAAAAAAATTTTTTTTAAGAAAGTAGATGTGTAATTCTTATTTGAAAACCTGCTTTTTGTTTGAAAAATGTTCCCATCTTTAAGTCAGAGTGTTTAGTTGCACTGGCATCTTGCAGGAGTGTCCCAGCTCAGCACACTTTGCCTTAGTGGGGCCAGCAAACGGCAGTCTGCGGTGCCTCCAGCTGATTTTTACTCAACGAGGACGTCAGCCGGTTCTAAATTCAGCTACAGACCCATAGTATGTTTGCCAACCACAGCCTCCTCACATTTCTCTAGATGTTTCTGGCACCTGGCTTTAAATGCAGGATTGGTTTTTTAAGTAGTCTTTACTGCTTGACCCTGCTCATTCTGTTTTCTAAGGTGGAGCCTTCCTTCCCTGTTAGGATTTATTTTATGCCCGTATAAGTTTATATGGGAACTCTTTTATGTAAAATAATCAGTTTTCATTTCAGATAAAAATAGTAAAGACTAGTTCTGGTGTCCCTCTTTTGTATGTTAATTCTTTTTTTTTTTTTTTGAGGGCAGTGTCACTGGCCCTCATATGTAGGACCCGAACCAGGGCCGCTGGCTTCCCGAGCCAGCGCTTAACCACTGCGCCACTCGGCCGGCCCTTGTATGTTAGTTTTTAAAATTGTAATGATATATACATAAAATTTATTATTTTAATTAACCATTTTTAAGTGTATTGTTCAGTGGCATTAAGTATATTCCCAGTGTTGGGCAGTTATCATTACTAACCATTGCCAGAACTGTGATACTATCTTTAGTGCACTACTGGGTGAGATTTTCTGATATTTTTTTCATTTAAATTTTTTTCTGTGTTCCTAAGTGGGACTGGGCCATAGTAGTCTTTTGTGTGTAACACTGTCTAGCTTTGATGTCATAGTTGTACTAGAATGAGTTGTGAAATTTTTCCTGTGCCCTGGGATGCTTTGCATTACATAGGAATTGTTGGCTTCTTGAAAGTTTATTAGAGCAAACACATAAAATCACTTGGGTAGGTGTCATTTTAGAGGAAAACTATTTGATCTATCTTTTCAATTCCTTCTACAAATATCAAGCTATTCACATTTTCTTTCCCTTTTTAAGTTAGTGTTGGTAATTTAATTTTTCTGGGAAATACTTTATTTCATCTTGATTTAAAAGTATCATACAGGGCCAGCCAAGTGATGCAGTGGTTAAGAGCTGGCTTGGGACGCCAGCGGTCCCAGTTCGGATCCCACATGTGAGGGCTAGTGACACTGCCCTCCAAAAAAAAAAAAAAAAAAAAAAAAGTATCTTCCATACCTTAGTTATTTCTCTTTTCTTCTTCGCTGGTAGACCAGAGGTTAGTCAATCCTTTTTTTTTCCTTGAGGATCAACTTTTATTTTGTTGATTAGATCTACTATTTGATTTGTTTTCCATTTTATTAACTTTTGTTTTAAATCCTTCCATTTTCTTTGTTTTCATTCTTGAATCATATGCTTAATTTATTTTTTATTTTTGGTATTTTTTTTTTATTGTGGTAAAAAAAAAAACCAACATGAAATTTACCATTGTAACCATTTTTAAGTGTCCAGTTCAGTATGTTAGCTATATTCATGTTGTTGTGAAACAGATCTTACTCAGGACTTACTCATCTTGCAAAACTAAAATTCTACCCATTAATAAATAATTCTACTCCCCACCCCCAGCCCCTGGTAACTACAATTCTACCTTCTGTTTCTATTTGACTATGAATTTGACTGTTTTTAGATACCCCATATAAGTGAAATCACAGTGTTTATCTTTTGTGACTGGCTTATTTCACTTAGCATAACATTCTCAAAGTTGACACATGTTGAAGCATGTGACATAATTTCCTTCTTTTTAAGGCTGAATAACATCCCATTGGATGAATGTACTACATTTTCTTTACCCATTTATCTGTCAGTGGATATTTGGGTTGCTTCCTCTTGTCTGTTGTGAATAGTGCTGCTTTGAACATGCATGTGCAAATAAATATCTCTTTGAGACCATGCTTTCAATTCTTTTGGCTATATACCCAGAATAGGACTATTCCTTTTTTTAAATCATCAAAATTGGTTATTGGTCTTCCCAGTCACTTGTTAGTGACTTCTTCATCCTATTTTTTCCTTATGTAGTCTTCAAACATTTTAACATTACTGAAATCTAAATGCTACTTCCAGTGATGTATCCATTTAATGTAGTTCTTTTTTTTTGCTATCCTCCACCCTCCAAAACCCCTTCTTAACTCAATGAAAGATCACAGTGTCTTATATTCAAAAGTATGGTGTGGGAGTTGGAGAAAATGAGACTGTGGTATCAGTAGTGTCCTTACAAATTAGGTGGTATTTAACCTGGCTTTTAATGGCTTGAAGTGGTTCTATTTTGTAAAGCCATAATGGTATACATGCTTACAGATGGACTTCAGACTCTGTAAGAAATATAGAGTTTGGGCAGCTGGTTAGCTCAGGTAGTTAGAGCACAGGCTCATAACACCAAGGTTGCCGGTTCGATTCCCACATGGGCCAAGGAGCTGCGCTCTCCACAACTAGATTGAAACATCTATTTGACTTGGAGCTGATGGGTCCTGGAAAAACACACTGTTCCCCAATAAAATTTAATAAGTAAATTAATTAAAATTAAAAAGAAAAAATAGAGTTCAAAAGTTTCCATTTCTGTGAAATGAGGTATTCTGTTTGAGTACTTTGTATAGTTTTAAAAATACTGGTTTATACTTGGTGTAAATTAGACCTTTTCTTTTATAAGCAGCCTTCTGTTGCATGCCTAGAAGCAGCTTACATGTTAAAAGATCTGCAGAGGGGCCGGCCGAGTGGCTCAGTTGGTTAAGAGCTTGCTCAAGAGTGCAAGCTGAGCTCTGAGCAACAGCAGTTCGATGCCCAGCCTGAGCTGAGCTGCCGCTGAGCTGCCAACAGGTGGCAGGATGGCTGAGCTAAAATAAAATAAAATAAAATAAAATAAAATAAAATAAAATAAAATAAAATAAAATAAAAAGATCTGCAGAATGCTTATCACTATCCAGGACTGTGTATCCTGCTCCTGTTGCCTTTATCTGTTCATATACCTGTGAAAACTGGCGGGTGGGTGGTAACAGTGTTGGAACTGCAGTAGTAAGTTTTTCATCTGAACTTTGAAAACCAAAATCTATTCATTCTAAAGGAGCTCCTCTAATTTTTTTTTTTTCTATAGGGGAAATAATCTATTGTAGTAAAATGCTACTTACTTTATCAAGTTGTGATTTACACCCAATATCCTCAAAAAAACCTTGGTTACTCCCTTGTTGTAGCACAACCTAGCAGATGTGCCAACAGTGGTTGTCTTTGTGGAAAGCGTGTCCCTGCCTTGGGACAGAGCTAGAGAAGTGACTTGGTGTGACTAACTTCCGACATTGTTGGGATCAAAAACTGCCTTTTACTTACCCAGCATGTATGAGTGGGACTAAAGACAGGGCTTTTGGGGGGGGGGCGGTTCTGTTTCTGTTTTTATTTTTAGTAAACAACATAACAAGTAACAAGGTGATTTTCTAAACAAACATAGCAAAGAGGTGTGTTCTCAAAAAGGCAGACAGTCTGTATGTCCCCAGCATTTCAAAAGTGGCGGGACTTACTGTTGAAGCATGTCCCAGTGTCAGCTGCAGGGCAAGAGAGAACCTGAGAAAGGGCCCACAGAGGGTGCAGCAAGAGAATCGTTTGGAAGTGACTGCCAAGGCAGGGCTGGCTGTGTGTCTGTGGTGGATGCTTGGTTTTATGTTCTAACCCCCGTGGTACCGGTGCATCTGGAGACTTCTAAATTCTCTGATCACAAATTTCAAGAAAATGGTTGCTACTCTGAAACAAGTATGTGATGTTTTGTCCTCCTCCACTGTTTTTATTTAATAATGCATTTTTGGACTGAGTATGTTGATCTGTTAAATAGAAGCTTCAATTCAGTTACTTGTAATTCTTTTTAGCATTTATCCAGAATATAATTTATTCCTTTTCTTTATAGGCATTCGATCTAACAGAACAAAGATATGTAGCTGTGAAAATTCACCAGTTAAATAAAAACTGGAGGGATGAGAAAAAGGAGAATTACCACAAGTAAGTGATACTAGTGTGTCTGATTTTTCAAAATTGAACAGTAATAGTTGAAGTTTGGGCGCTGTGTTAAGAGCCTTACATGCGTTGTGGTTCAGTCATTTAATCCTCATAACGGTCCTAGGAGACTGAACACATTTTCCATCTTACTGATGAATACTGATACCTAGAGAATTTGAGTAACAGCTAAGAAATGGCCGAGCTGCTGTTTAATTCCAGACTTCCCTCAATCCAAAGCCCATGCGCGTACCCTTCCACTGTGTATAAAATTAGCTACAATAAACAGAGCCTTGGGAATCATTGTTACTTGTCTGTAGAAACCGGATGAGTCTCCTTTAGTGGTCTGGGGATCCTGGGAGCTTCAGGTGGGGCTCTATTAGATGCTTCAGTCGTTTCATTATGGAGGAGACTGGGAGGCACCTATTGCGCCTCTGTGGTACTTGTTCAGCTCCTCAGTGCTGTGCCCACCTGCCTGGCACACCTTGTCCATCTCACAGTTCTTGGTCTTCAGTGTCGCTCTTACTGTGCTCACCTCTCTTCGGAAGGCCATTAGTGGCAGCCCCCATCTGTACGGAGGGCGGACAGTGGGGCTGGCCTCTTTAGAATTAATAGTTGCTACATGTGCAGGTGTGATTCTTTGTTCCACTAATGTCAGGTCTGGCTTGTTGCCCTCCGAGCTTCACACTATTGGAGTTCATGGCTCATTTGCTTTGAAGGCCACACAGGATCAATTTGCTATTAGGATCCCCACTGGGCTTAATATTATTTCCTTGTTATAGATACATGTACTGATTTAGACATGACCTACCCCTGAAAGGAGGAGATGGCCTTTTTTAAAAAAAAATTATTTAAGACCTTTATTAACAGGTGCTTGCGGTGCGTTGACTTTTTTGAAAAATATCAAGTTGTAAACTTTTATTACAAATTAAAAAGTAAGTTCTTAAAAATCTTAACTTGACCAGATATGAAACAGGTGTATTGAGGAAAAAGCAGGCTTTTTTTTTTTTTTAATTAAAATCACATTTGTCATTATCAAAAGAGACGTTTTTAGGTAAAAATAATAAAAACCCCATGCTGCGTAGATAATGCACATAGATCTGGTTATCTGGTCAATGGGCAGAAAGCAAGCACTTCAGCTCTAATCTTCTGTTCATTTTTTTTTTTTTCTTGAGGGCAGTGTCACTGGCCCTCACATGTGGGACCGAACCAGGGCCACTGGCTTCCTAAACCAGCGCTTAACCACCGTGCCACTAGTCCGGCCCCATATTCATTTCTTCTTGTTGGATGATTAAACCTGATGATGGTGGAGATGGTCAGCCGGCACTTACTCAGCCCCGCCCGCCCGCTCACCCTGGGGAGCGGACAGATTCTCAGCAGGGAGACGGCCCCTTTTGTTTTTTTGTTTTTGTTTTTGAGGGCAGTGTCACTGGCCCTCATACGTGGGACCCGAACCGGGGCCGCTGGCTTCCCAAGCCAGCGCTTAACCACTGCGCCACTCGGCCGGCCCGAGACGGCCCCTTTTGATATAAGCAACCCGCCTCCTTTCTCTAAAAGCAATTTGGGTTTTTTTCTTATAAATAGTACTTTGGAGGGAAAAAAAGCAGTGGACTTTGAAGTAGCCTGTTAGTTGGCTTCTAAATCTCAAGGGGAAAAGAAAACATTTCTACATCATCACCAGTTCTTGGGACATGGACCAAGGCAACTCTTGCGTTCCACCTCTCGTTCACCAGGGACCAGGGACTCTTCCTAGTCCATGCTGATTGGCAGTGTCTCTCAGCAGCGCGGGAGAGAAGGTTCCTGTGGCACTAAGAGAAACAGGGCTCAGCAGAGGCAGGAAAAGGGATTTCTGTGTGGTGTCCTGCATGTGTGTCTTACAGGACAGGCAGCTGCAGTCCAGATGTTTGAGTAGCAGTTACATTATTATAAGCACATTCCGGTCACTTGACACGCAGGGACAAATGGCAGGCCTCAGTGAATGCTAGGAGCACTTCAGAGAGGGAAACCACATGTTGATCTGATCAGTTGTAAATGAGAAATGCCCCCATTATTTTGAGATTCTCTGAGTGCCGAAAGGTGTTGGAGCAGTGCATGCCTCTCTTTAAGAACGCCCTCCCGCTAGCCCTGGAGCCTGTCGTGTATCTTGTGTGTGCACTGACCACTCTAAAACAGTTGACTCTAGGAGAGGTCAACCAAGACCAAGGTCAACCAAGACTGTCTTCTCAAGGAGCTAGTTCCTGCCCCAGGATCTGTACATATGTTGCCTAGTCTCGGTATCCAGCTGTTAGACTGACCTTAAAGAGGGCTGCAGTAGTGACACTGCAGTAACTGCAGGTCGGCGCTCCGCTCACTCCGGCGTTTTGAAACAGTGAGGGATGGAAGCCAGGACCACGTATGTGCTCCGTTACACGTTGGGCAAGTCCTGGTGGGGATGAATTGGGTGTCTTTCTCACATTTCTTTACCAGACAGAGTCAGAGAGCAAGTGGAAGCATTGCCTCATGTTTCTGAACTCTATCGGGTTTGCAATGGTACCTTCCTGCTTGGTTTCCTCACCAGAGGTGGGAATCAGGGTGCCTGCACGCCTCTGTGGAGCCATCTGGGCAGTTCCGTTCCCCAGGTGACCCTGGAGCGGTGTGCAGTTAGTGATCTCCATACATCCTGGGGGCACAGTCTTAAGCATGCCTGCTTTCCTTTGAAAGCTTTTGCCTGCTAAGTGATATGAACTCATACTGATGAATTTCATGCTACAGGTAATAGTGAATTAGCAAAATGTCACTGACTCCTTTGAACTGAAAGGAGGTTTATATCAAGCACATAACAGATCTTAGGAAGTGCTTTAAAAATTCAGTATGAAATAAAAAGTAGTGTACTTTAGTGTTGTGGTAACATTATAAAATATGAAAATTTAACCCTGCAAAGTAAGGCCTTTTGATTGCTTTTCCTTTCATGAGGATGACTTTTCTGTCCCATCTAGAATCAAGACATTTATTTGGGGGCTGGCCGAGTGGCGCGGTGGTTAAGCGCTGGCTTGGGAAGCCAGCGGCCCCGGTTTGGGTCCCACATATGAGAGCCAGTGACACTGCCCTCAAAAAAAAAAAAAAGAAAAAGAAAAAGACATTTATTTGGGTACAAATGAAGGAAAATGTCAAAGATAATAAAAGGGTGTTATTTTGTTTAATTTTGAGTTCTATTCTGCACCTCCTTTCCTCTCTTCCCTCTCACACAAACAAAAAGTAAACTGATAGTTTTACTTTTGCATTATTAATACATTAATAGATATTACTAGATTTCTTTAACTCCCAAAAATTACATATTAAAACTACAGTAGGAAAAATTTCATATGAAGCAGAGGTAACTGCATTTGAATTAGGTGGTATACTCTTATGTGACTCTCTTTTCTGATTTTCTAGGATAAAAATCATCTTGAAAGTCTAAATATATATCCACTTGTAAGATAGTAAAACACTAATATTTTAGGATAAGTTTCTTCTTAAAGTTCCTGTACTTGGATGCCAACTTGAAAGCTGAACATACAAGGGACATGGCAGGCCCCTGCCTTGCCTAAGGCAGCATGAGAAGTGGGCCTAGAGCCTGATGCGACGTGGAGGGAGTGCTATCGGGACGCACAACAAATTCCCTTAGTTGGGGAGGAGTCTGAAAGATACTACCTTTGATTCTTAATATTTACCTTCTTTAGTTTCCTCTGTTTTCTGTATCTTGAAAGAGAAATTGGCCTCTACTCTGAAATGCACAAAATCAAAAAGTTAGAAGTGTGGGTAACTAAATCTATAGCATGCTAGAGTGAAAAATGACTTCAACAGTTATCTCTTTAGTCCATAGGTTTCTAAACTTTTTTTTTAAAACAGCGTCACCTTTCTTTTACCAAATGAAATATTACATGGAATCTTGATATATGAAAAAGGACAAGTATGGAGCTGCTTTGGTGGAATAGGGAGGTTAGGCCAAAGTTGCATTTGCATAGCGTCTTCACTGGGGGTAGGGGTGGGGCTCTCCAGCAAGCCCACTTCTGAACTGCCAGTCCAGAACAGCCGTGCTGAAGCTGGGAGAAGTGGTGTCCCAAAGCCCAGACTCCAGCAAGTTTCCTGGTCCCAGTAGCGTGGATGTTCTAACCCTGCTCTGGCTAAGTGCTGGCAAGTCTCTTTTTAGAAATATATAAAGTTGTTGAAATAAAGCATCAGAAGAAGCAAAAACTGCCAAAAGTGGGAGCTTGAAAAATAGGCCTACTCAAAGTTTCCATTGGCAAAAAATATGTTTAATTCCTTTTAGATTCCCATTGCTCCCTCCACCTTCCCTACTTGTTTCTTCAGCTTTGTTAGTTGAGTACTTTCTGTGTATTTGTAATATGCTGGAATACACCAATTTCAGAAAACATGACTTTTTTCAGTTTTATTTTACCGTATTATGGAAAGTTTCTTTTCTGACTCTTGCTTTATAACAAAATGCCCCAAGCTAAATGGTGCTGGGTTACTTAAAGTATAATTTCCTATTGCTTTCTTTGTAAATAAGAACTAAATACCTTAAAACTTATTGATGATTATATTGTACAAACATGGTCTATTATTCTTTTAAAATTCAGTATATGAATATGCCAAGTTATATAGTACATTTTTGTTCCTAATCTATTATTATTAAATGCTTTATGTTGGAAAAATATTTTTTAAAAAAAGTTAATACATATATTTAAATTCTTGTTCTAAGAAAACTAGGTTTCCATAATTTCAAATTTTCATTCAGTTGTACATTTCCTTGGAAGAAAGTAAAGCTGATAGCCCTTTAAATCCTTTCTGTAAGGAGTAGGATTTAAAAACAAATACAAAGCACTGCTAATTGCCTTATATAACCAGTAATCCTTTATCCAAGGAGTTTATATGCTAATTGATCCCCTTGATGTCACCCTAGGATATAAACATTTATAGATTTGAAATGTTAACTTTAGAGGAGAGAATAAGCACTGTCTATAATTTTTACAGCTCTGATATCTTGGTATAAATATAAAAGAGGTGAGATTGTCATAGAATGAACTTGAAAGGAATAAACATCCATTCATTCACCAAATATTTGAGCACCTACTATTTTCTCAGCAGCTGGGTAGGTACTAGTAGAGAAAATAGGATGAAGAAGGATAAGGAGACCATGTGGATATGAACGGAAGGAATAGAAGGAATAGGTGAAAACGATAGAGAAATGGCAGAATATGTAGGACTATCTTTGATGAGTTCAAAAAGACAGGCCAATATACGAAATGTTAATTTTGCATTTTGTTTACAGGCATGCGTGTAGGGAATACCGGATTCACAAAGAACTGGATCATCCCAGAATAGTTAAGCTGTATGATTACTTTTCACTGGACACTGACTCGTAAGTGCCGTGCCGTTTTAGCTTAGCAGTTACTACTATTTTCTTGCAGTATGTTGACTACTCATGGAATAGAGTAAAAAACAATAAAGTTGACCCCTTTTACCTTTTACATAATGATTTCACTAGTTCAGTTTAGCAAAGAGAACTTCGAAATCTGAGTCCAGGAGATACTCTTTGAGGGACCATATATATTTATTTATGGGCAAATGATCATATGTGAAATCAGATTTGGGCCAGCAAGATGTCTCTTGGCCCCAGAATGTGTGCTGGTAAATGTTTCACACCAATCTTAGGAGAGAAAGGGGACTAATTTGTAGTATTTGCCAGTTTCCATGGCGTAAATACTCCCAACATGTCCAATTTCAAGCTACCAATAAACACCAAAAAAAAGCTTTATTGAGATATAATTTACATACCATATAGTTCACCCGTTTAAAGTACACAATTCAGTGGGTTTTACTATAGTTAGATGTGCACAACCATCACCATAGTCAATTTTAGAACATTTTTATCACCTCAAAAAGAAACCCCATACCTTTTGCTATCATGTCCCTATTCTTCCACCCCTTACTCCCAGCCCTAAGCCAACCACTAATCTACTGTTTGTGTCTATAGATTTCCTATTATGGACTTCCATAATGAATGGATCATATAGTATGTAGACTTCTATGACTGGCTTTCTTAGCATGATGTTTTTTTTTCAAGGTTCATCCTTGTAGCATATATCAGTACCTCATTCCTTTTTATGACCAAATATATTCCATTGTATGGAAGTACCACCTTTTGTTTATCCATTCATTCTACCAATGGCATCATGACCAGCTCACAAAATTCCTGAAAATTGAATTACCAGCTTTTAGAAACTGGCAGAAATTTGTGCCAGCATACCACTGACGTGCACCAGTGAGTGCCGACTGTTCAAGAAAGCCTCTGTCCCACCCTGGAGACTGATGAATACTGACAGGCCTTTTAAAGAAATACCAGCACTGTGAAGCATCATAGAAGGAGACTGAACGTGACATAGATGAAGGCATTGCCTAATGCTGCATGTTAAAATATAGACCATAGGTTTATAGGATGTTAGAATTAGAAAGGATCTCAATCCAACCTTCTCAGTTTACAGGTAGAGATTTGAGGATCAGAGAAGTTAACTGGTTTGTCTAAGATCTTTAATAATCTTAGGTATTGTTGTATTTCATTATCAGGGATAGGTAAGCTCTAACACCACTGGGTTTATCCAGGAGTTGAGAAATAGTTCAGCACTGTAAACGTTTTCTCCGTAGGAGTTGGAATTAATTCAGGAGAACATACTCTGGGTCTGGCCTACAAGCATTCCTTTTATTTAGCCTGCCAGCATGATTCTAGGAGTTCTGGCCGTTTCAGACAGTAGCTGTCTTGGAGATGGCTACCCAGAGAATCACCCACACTTAGAAATGACCCCCAAAGAGATTGCAATTCCCTTTGGAAACGTGAACTGTCTCCTCTTCCGTCTGCAAGGGTGGCCCTTGCGCCAGGCATGACCATGTATGTTTAGCATGGAGTGGAGTTCAGAAAAGTATCTAGTCAGAGAGCAGGTCTCTACAGGGTGGCTTTACTGTTTTGCTTTGACCCTCAACCCCATCCCCCAGAAATGTAAGTGCAAAAACGATTTCAAAGATAAATATAATGATTTAGATTATCAGCTGTTTTGAATTGTAGAAATTGAACTGATTGTGTACTGTTCTTGAGTTATTTACTTTGTTCTTCCTATTGTATGATGTACTTTCATCAACAATAAGTCAGACCATCATTTTCGAAAGTCTTCTGTGAGTTGTTTGGGTTTTAAAAGTGAGCTTTTATTTTCAGCTTGCACTTGGGTCAAAGAATAAATCCACTAAGCATGAGAGTCCGTATCTCAGATTTCAGTGTCTCAGAGCAGAGACTCTAGACCTTTCAGACATGTTTTCTCGAATGAGGGGCCAGCATGCCCTGGTATGGCTCCCAGGAAGCATAACGCTGTTGCTGAGTTTTGGGTCCCACAGGACTGAGTGTCCACATTTCCTTGCAGTGCATTTCGAAGGCCTCAAATTGCGGGAGGCCCATAGTGGTAGTCCTGAGTCTGCTCCTCACCCGCACCCCCCTTCCCCGTCTTAGATGAGTTGGCCCTCCCAGACGGTGTTTACCAGGCTCCTGTGTCAGTTGTTGTTCAGCTGGGTTCAGCCAATGGGGAGACAGAGATGGTGGTGGGTGGAGGACACCCCCACATCATGGTTCCAGTTTCCCTTGGTGACCCTGGGTTCTGGTTGCACCATCTGCTCCCTCTGGCCCTCTGGCCTTAGGGTGCTAATGGCTTCCTGCTCTAGATGATCTATCTCTGGGGTGTCTCACTGGCCAGTTTGTCTTCTCAAATCTTTCATCATCTATGTGTTCAGTTTGCTGAATTAAAGCCTCTTTCTTGTAAATACTCAAGTGTTTTTTTATTTCCTGGCTAGACCCCTGGTGATACACCCATGTTGTCACAACTTAGAATAGTTTAAAAGTTATTCATGTCAGGAATACTCAAAACAGTTCAGGAAGTCTAACTTCAGTTTAGAATTGCCTTGGAAGACATACATGACCCTTAATGCCACGAATGGAAAGCAGTGTTAAATCGGGGTCTGTTAAATCGGGGTCTGCTCACCACATTGATGTACGTGAAGAAAGGAAACCCATACTATGTAATAACACACTTGTTAGACCCACAGATACTGTAAAAGCTCTTTTATACCTGTGTTTAGCAAAGAGAAATTGTCATATATTATTGTGCCAAACTGCCAGGAGACAGCACTCAGGGCCATAGAAAATGTTTGCTGAGAACTGTGTACTTGTTTAAAAATGGAACAGGATGTGGATGTGTATAGGAGACCCTTCCCAAAAAATACATGCCTGAAGTATATTATTGCAGTTCTTGTCAGTGTTCTTATAGTCTGGATTCAAGAAGAGGTATGCCATGCATGAACTTGAGCGCGACAGATTGCCATGTGAGGGCCGTGGAGACCCTCCACCAGCGAGGAAGCAGCTTTCTTCCTGCAAACCACTGGGGTAGCTAATCCTGAATAAGGAATAGAAGAGTGTTTTAAGGACAAAGAGAAGGGAGTGAGAAGCCAGTTACCTGAAGTTTTCCCTGGGGCTGGTTTAGTTAGTCTTAATCTGCTTGCTCTCATCCTGCAGTCAAATGTTGGTTTATTTGTCTTTAGGTTTTGTACAGTATTAGAATACTGTGAGGGAAATGATCTGGACTTCTACCTGAAACAGCACAAATTAATGTCGGAGAAAGAGGCCCGATCCATTATCATGCAGATTGTGAATGCTTTAAAGTACTTAAATGAAATAAAACCTCCCATCATACACTATGACCTCAAACCAGGTATGTCTAACTTTTAGGAGACAGTATTGGTGGCTTTTCCTTGGTCTTATAAGTGACTTGTAATTTTATCAAGTTAGAGCATTTGGCAGGAGACCAGAAGGCCTAATAGCATCTGACTTCAGATTGCTTGAGTGGGTGTGGGAATGAGTCCTGGCCACGCAGTGCTGGGTTTAGGAGGGTGGATCACAGTAAATGCTCTGAGAAACAGTATCTTTGTCTTGAGAGCCAGGACAATTCATGATGTCAGTCTGATTAAGAAAGAACTGTTCTGGCAAGCTCGGCTTTGTTTTTTCCCATTCCTCACCCTCCACAGCAGTTCCTCTACTCCAGGTCTCTTTGCTAAGTGCCCCCAAATTAACAACGTCTTTTGCATGTATGTCTCACATTTCATTAAATTGCGAGCAGAGTTTTCATCTTTTTGTATGGTTACTGTCTAACTTGGATAGTCATCAGCAAAAACTAGAGGGCAGTTAGACTTCTTCCCTCTGGTTTTTGTTGCTGTCATCCTCTGCTGTTTTGTGCACCTCTTCTCTGTAGGCAGCTCTAACCAGCCTAGCTGCAGTGCTAGCAAGGTGATTCCCGCTTACCTCCTGGAGAGGCACAGCTGTTAAGTTCGCTTTCCTCCTCTGGTAGCTATGTATTAAATCTCACTCTTCATTTTTCTTTAAAGTTCTCATACAACTCACAGGACTAAAAATTTCATGACAGTGAAGTGATTTTTTTTTAGAGATGGCCTTTGTGCAACTGGGTTTCCATCACTGAATCCAATACATTTTCCTGCCGCTAAAGCTGTAGGTGGCACTGTGGTGCCAGCTTTGATTCCCTTGCGTGTTTTCTTTTGTTCCCCCCTCCCCCCCCCCCCGGAACTGATGTCCTAAATATGATGACTTAGAGATCCTTACTGAAAGGTCAGATGAAACTTTCCCACCATCTTTGACCAACTGTACAAGTGATATTTTACTTTGGCGAGCTATAATTTTTTTCCACTGCTCATAGTGGTGGTTTTGGCACATTGAGCAGGTGATTCTTGGAAATTAGAAGGTCGCAGCCAGACACTGCGGACTCTCCCCCAGCACTCGGAGTCCAGATAGTTTTATTCCAGGGATTTCGACGTTTGCTACCGCGTGCAAGTGTTCAGTTGTCCCGCTTCTTGTCTGTTATTACCTTGGCTTTTTCTCTTAAATTAGTAAGTCTCTCTTTATTCATGAAGATTTTTATCTTTTTAGGTAATATTCTTTTAGTAAATGGTACAGCGTGTGGAGAGATAAAAATCACAGATTTTGGTCTTTCCAAGATCATGGATGATGATAGCTACAATTCAGTGGATGGCATGGAGCTCACGTCACAAGGTGCTGGTACTTATTGGTAGGTATCTGGGAGATTGCCAGGTTGGCTGGTGGAGATGTGGCTGTGCTGCCCTGAAGTGTTGGGAATTAATCATTAATGTCTACATCCTGTCTGCCTAGGCAGTAATGCTGGAAACCCAAACAGATGTGCCTCCCCAAATAGTTACTGTCCTTTAGCAGTAACTCTTTATATTAATCTCTCTTCATTTTTCTTTCCTTTCTTGAAAACTATTGAGAGAGAGATTATATGTGGCCAGGTGTTGGAGCTGAGTGTTTCCTCCGTAGGGTTGGCCCTGCCAAGTAGGTAGAGAGTGAGGTTGCTCGTGTGTATGTGAAGAATGGCCCTAAATTCTTTTCTGTACAAATGCAGGGCTCTTCATGGGTTAATGGGATGAGGGATTCGTCTCCAGAGTTGCCTGAGGATGATGAACTCTCAGAACTAAGGAGTTCTGAAGATCAGGATGTAAAAGAATCAGGATATAAAAAGCATCCCTTGAAATCTAAACAGGAAAAGTTTGCACAGTTTGCCAAGAAATGTAGCCATTTGTCTCAGCATGTTCTAAATGGTTTTGAGCCACATTTCTTCCCATCTATTGTCCCTCATCTCTCCCCAGTGAGCACTACCTGCCTGTTCTGTGACCTATTCTACCTCTGTCGAGTATTACTTCTGACAGTGAGAACCATAAAAGATCCCTGCGACTCAGGCATTTAACTTGGTGATTATAACTATGTGTGTTAACAGAGTTTCCCTTTCACCTCTGAGGTGGTAACACAAAGCCACAAGTGGACTGTGTGATTCTGAACAGAAGAAAGCTTCCAGTAGCACTAAGGGAGGAGTTATACCCTGGGGTCAGTTGATCAGATCCTTACATTTGAGACTGTGGAATAGTGACTGTCTGGGAAAGAAGGTGTCGATCTGAAGCAGACAGAAGAAGGGGGTGTCTTTCACAACACACAAGATCAGTATGGTCATATTTAAGTTGTATATATTAAACAGTGGATCAAATCCTGTTAAAAACACACAAAATTTCTACTTTCCATTTCTCCTTATTGCTTGTGGAGATGGTACCTATAGGGAAAATCCATCACTAAATTAAAACTTTGAGATATTCAAATCCTAAAATAGATGTTATGTTTACAGTGTTTATTCACTGTGGTGGTTATTGTGGGTTAGTGTTCCTGTCACTATGATACAGAAATATCTGCTGTTGGAAATTCTGGAAACAGGTCCATACCTCTGCTATATAAATTCACTGGAACTTGGATTTCAGTTTTTTATTTGATAGCTTGATCTTTTTAAGAGGGGAAGCTTTTTCACGTGTAATTAGTTTTCTCATTGCTGCCTATTGCTGTATTTGCTAAGCTGTAAAAATTCAGTGGTTGGAATTTAAATAAAAATTACATGACATTTGGGATTTGCTTCAGCATAATCTGGGGGGAGAAGAGAGGTATATGTGAGTAAAGATTCACCAAGTGTTAATAGATATTGAAGCCAGATGATTACTTGGGGCTTCGTATTACTATTCTTTCTACTTTCGATTATATTTGAAGATTTTTTTTTCATAGTAAAAGGTAAGGTAGAGAGGAGCTACTGAGAAAATTAAATTTTATGGTTTTCTATGAAGGTTTAGAAAGTCTCCATATGGTAGAAACATTGTCATGGTCACCGTCATCAACATGTCATCCACTTCTGATGCCCCAGAGAGATACAACTAGGACAAGAGGACATAACAAATTCTAAGTGACTGTTTACAGTATTTGGTTGTTGAGAATTATTCTACATTGAATACTGCTTTTAAGTAAGTGACCTGTAGACTAGGCCTTGAGGATCATTTTTCTCTGTGAGGATTTTATAGTGATGGAATATGCAGCTAAGTTGGTTTTTGTTGTTTTTTTTTTTGAGGGCACTGTCAATGGCCCTCATATGTGGGACCGAACCGGGGCCGCTAGCTTCCCAAGCCAGCGCTTCTAAGTTTGTTTTTTATTTTTTATTTTATTTTTTATTTATTTATTTATTTATTTATTTTTAAAGATTTTATTGGGGAATTGGTGGAGGGGAACAGCGTTGGAGAATCGGGGAAGGGGAACAGACAAGTTGCCGTCTTTTTGTTCTTCAGTTTAGTTGCGGAGGATGTTGCTTCACTGTTGGTATCGTCATTGCGCTCTTCCCGGATGAGGCAGATCGGTCGCTGGCCTCTGGATGTCGCTCATCACGGCTATCGGCAGCTCACGCTTGGCTGCCAGCCGCTCACGCTGGCTGCGGGCCACTCACTGCAGCCTATGGCAGCCCACTGCAGCAGGGGCTGCAGCCCACACCATCACCGGGGCTCGCACAGCCCAGCTCCAGGTGGAGCTGTTGTTAGCTGTAGAGGGCAGTGTCACTGGCCCTCGTGTGGGATCCGAACCGGGGCCGCTGGCATCCCAAAACCAGCGCTTAACCAATGCGCCACTCGGCCGGCCCTAAGTTTGTTTTTTAAACACAGTTTAGTGTCGTGTCATAGACCTATCTTCTAGTCTTCCTCGCAAAGGCCTTGATAGGGAATTAGAATGCTTATTATAGTCTGTGTTATTTGGGGACGAACTAGTTTATTTCTTCATTTACAGATGGGGCAAACAGAGACCTAGAAAGTGATTTGCCAGATTTCTACTATAAAGTGTCAATATCTTTTGTATTCTAAATATTTGGCTAAATTATTATTCGTCATTTGGACAAATTTCACAACGTCTGTTCTTCCCTACCACAAACAACTTGTTGTTCCCCACAAAAAATGTATTAATACATTAGCATGATCATTTTTTTTATTGTTTTTTTTTGTGTGTGTTTTTTTTTTTTTTTTTTGAGGGCAGTGTCGCTGGCACTCATATGTGGGACCCGAACCGGGGCCACTGGCTTCCCAAGCCAGCGCTTAACCACTGCGCTACTCGGCTGGCCCTAGAATGATCATTTTAGAATCAAGATTCTATTTGTTACATATCCAAAGTCATATTTGAGTTATATATATTAAAGAATCAAGAACCATGAAAACTAGGGTTCAGGGAGGTTTTAGTGGCATTTAGAAGAGCTGTTTTGTAATAGATTATTTATTTATTTATTTATTTATTTATTTATTTATTTATTTATTTATTTTGAGGGTAGTGTCACTGGCCCTCATATGTGGGACCCGAACCGGGACCGCTGGCTTCCCAAGCCAGCGCTTAACCACCACGCCACTCAGCCGGCCCTGTAATAGATTTATTTCTTTGCCTTTTTCCCCCTCTTTTTGAGTTCTTATATTCATTTTTCAATGTGTGTTTTGGCTAAAAGTATTCATTGTGAAATAATCTAGCTTAGTGGTCTTAATCATCCAAAATATCTGTTAAAATTAATAAGAAATAAGAACATGAAACTAAATTTCTTTTGCAAAAAGAAGAAAGCCCATCATCTGAACATTTTCTGCCTCTCAACTCTTGTCTTCCCCTTCAAGCGCCAAGTTTAGATTTTTATACCAGACGCACAGCAGGGCCTAAAATAAAGAATTTTTCACAGAATTGGATATGCCAGCATGAAATCTGCAGAAGTCGATCTGTTATCTTCAGAATTCTGCCTTCCAGCTGTGCCATGGCTATGACTCTAGCAATGAATAGAAGCATATTTGTTTGGTTTTCTAAATGCCAGGAGGCATTTACCTTCCACACCATCCAATTTGGTGTGGTTGGCTGTCCAGCTGGTCTTTCAAGAAGCAGGGGTGGGTGGGGAGGGAAGGACTTCAGATGAGGATTGAGTTGTGCTAACTAGTTTGTTAAGCTTTCTCTGCACTATTTGTTAGTCTTCCAATAACCCCCTGATCACCCTTAAAGTAAGAAATGTAAAATATCCTTTGATGATATGGACTTCAATGTCACAATTGATTAATTATGTAGTGTAGTTGTTTCCAGTCCAGATTTCCAAAAGAGGCTACATTAAGAAAACAGAACACCTGCTCCCCTCAGTTTTCTACTGCGTCCTGAAATCACTGGGACTTTTAAAATAGTTATTTGTTCTCCACACATCTTCTTCTTCAGCCAACATGAAAGGAAACTCACATTACCTCTGGTTATAGTTTAATATTTGTGGATGCAGCTGTCGTAAAAGGGAATGCACATCATTTTTGCCCCCCGCCCCCCACCTTTTAAATTTTTTTAACTTGTTGAATGACACTTATATTAGCCACAACCCTGGGAAAGGAGTCTGGGGTGGGTGAAAAAGGAACTAGGGAGAATGTTCACCTCCCTTGGTGAACTGAGAAACGTATTTTAAGGCTTCATAGGACACAGCTGCCTCCTTAAGTGAGAGTCTTTTCGTTGGCTTTCTCCAGCTAGGTCTAAGTTGCTTTTGCGGCTGTTAAAATCCATATAGTTTTATTTTCAACAAGATCTTCTTTGCCTTTTTGTTCATGTCTTAGGGTCATACAGTCGTTTTCCTAAGGATTTTTATTTCCCTTTCATCTCAGGTATTTACCACCAGAGTGTTTCGTGGTTGGGAAGGAACCACCAAAGATCTCAAATAAAGTTGACGTCTGGTCAGTGGGTGTGATCTTCTACCAGTGTCTTTATGGAAGGAAGGTAAGGGAGAAGGTCAGGTGCCGCCTTGGGTAGCACCTGTCCATTGTGGCGTCGGGCAGACTGTTCTCCGGGGGCTGCTGGTTAGACACACCGGAATCTTGAAAGCTGTGGTGTGAAGAAATACAGATTTAATAAAAAGCTTTGTGCAGAAGGAGAAATTTTCAACCCTAGAGCACCTAATGAATTCTGCCGGGTTGTGGAAAACATGCATTTTTTGCTGTTTCAATTAGATCCAGGATATGTTTTGATTCTAATAACATGGTATAGGGAATTATGTGAAATAGTGTATTAAAATATGGGATCTTCCCAAGAGCCGTTCTTAAGGATTCCCGAACTTGAAACTTGAAATATCTGTAGGGCTTTTTATTCCCAACCACCCCATTAGTTCAAGCTATTATTAATAAAAGCATGCTTTATATTTCTATACTGGGAGGTATTCACTGTCTTGTTGCCTCTGATCGAGGTGATACATCATTAGAACAAGTAATAACATAGGTAGTAAACTATTCCTAATGAATTTTCACTCTTGTTTTTTCCTTGTGAGCATAATACCTTATAAATGTATGTATTAGGGTCCAGCTGTGTATTTATGTTCATACTTGTACTCCCAGTGTGTGTGTATGTTCCATGCTCCCCATTAGGCTGTGAGTGTAAGCCCTTTGGGAGTTCTGCAACTGCCCTGGACTCTTACTATTTTTATCACAATCCCCCCAGCCAAGCTCTTAATTCAGATTCCAGCTTCCCCTTCACCTCTCCTTGTTCCCTTTGTTCCCTTATCCTGCCTCTCTCATGTGGGAAAGCCACTCAGAACCAGTGGAGTTAGTGATTGTTTATGCTCACTGATAAAGCGGAAGTGCTGCGATAGTGGTAGCTGAGGTTATCTAGAAAGAATTGTTTGTGATCTCTCAGTGGAAACACTAGAGGCATGATGGTAGGCCTGAACTTACTTTTTAAGAGTTTATTAGAAAATGGCCATTTGGGGTCCAGACAAAGCTACCGAGCAGCCCCAGCTCCAGTTTTCTCCCACTCTGTCCTTACCCCTGTACTCTTATTTTCCCATCTCTTTGTATGTGTGTTTTGGGTCTGCCAGTGGCATATGTATGGATTGCTTCAGCCCATGGGTATCAGGTCAAGAGTTTCCTGCTCTGAACCGTCTTCTCCTTGCTGTAAGCAAAGCTTAGCGGGGCGATGACAGAGCAGGTGCTGCTTCCGGTCTCAGCTCAGCCTTAACTGGCACGTTGGACTGTGACCAAGTTACTTAAGCTCTGAGCCTTTCCATCCTTTATCTACAAAATGAGGGCATCAGAGGAGATCATCTCCCAAGGTCCTTCTAGCAGTTCCCATGGAGACACATCTTCTCCTTCTCCTCCTGTGGTTTTGAGCTGTTCTCTTTTTAGTATTAATCGGAAACCCACCTTTGTTTGTTTGTTTTGTTTTTGTATGATAGCCTTTTGGTCATAACCAGTCGCAGCAAGACATTCTACAAGAAAATACTATTCTTAAAGCTACTGAAGTGCAGTTTCCGCCAAAGCCAGTAGTAACACCTGAAGCAAAGGTGAGTTCTGACCCGCTGGCCAGCAGAAATGACTGGTTTGGCTTTTGTGTGACTTCTCCGGGTAATATTCAGTACAAAAATCAGGAGCCATGAAAGGCCTCCTCCTCCTTCTAAGTGTGTATTTCTCCAGCCCCTAGCCTGTTCCCTCCCTCTCTTCATACAACACGTATTTATTGAGTGCCTATTAAGCAGTAGACACTGTTCTAGAGAGGGGAAAAAACTGGGTATGTAACAACGAACCATACAGACAAGTCCTCTTCCTTTAAGGACTTCACATTCCACTGGGTGAGACAGGCAGTAACTAAAAATGGGTACAGTTCAGATGGTGTTAAATGTTAGGAAGAAAATAAGAGGAAGGGGGTGGCGAGGTCGGAACCCCTTTCCTGGTGGCATGGTCAGGGAAAGCCCCAGTGATGAAGTCAGGTTCGGAGCCCTGTTGAGCAATGTGCAGGTGGAGGCTGTGTATAGACTGGGAGAAGAATATTCTGAGCAGAGAGACGTGAGTAAAGCTCAGGTATGAGTGTGCACTTAGCAGGCGCACAGAGCGGGCAGGGCAGAGGGGAGAGTAGTCGGACAGATTGTAAAGTTGGTGGGAAGCACTGAAGGTTTGAATCAAGGCAGCTGTGTGATCTGATTGCTGGTTCAGAAGCCTGGACTGGCAAGCTGTCTGAAGAGAAAATCCAAGGTAAAAGAAGTTTAACTCCAGAAAGGGTTGTTTTTTTTTTTTTTTGTTTTTTGTTTTTTGTTTTTTTTTTTTTTTTTAAAGATTTTATTGGGGAATTGGCGGAGGGGAACAGCGTTGGGGAATCGGGGAAGGGGAACAGACAAGTTGCTGCTTTTTGTTCTTCAGTCTAGTTGCGGAGGATGTTGCTTCACTGTTGGTATCGTCATTGCGCTCTTCCCGGCTGAGGCAGATCGGTCGCCGGCCTCTGGATGTCGCTCACCGCAGCTATTGGCAGCTCACACTTGGCTGCCAGCCGCTCACGCTGGCTGCGGGCCACTCACTGCAGCCTATGGCAGCCCACTGCAGCAGGGGCTGCAGCCCACACCATCACCGGGGCTCGCACAGCCCAGCTCCAGGTGGAGCTGTTGTTAGCTGTAGAGGGCAGTGTCACTGGCCCTCATGTGGGATCCGAACCGGGGCCGCTGGCATCCCAAAACCAGCGCTTAACCAATGCGCCACTCGGCCGGCCCCAGAAAGGGTTGTTTTTAAAGGCCAGGGATCATTGTGTTCACTTACGTGAATTTGTGTTTATCTTCCAAATGCTTTAATCAAGCAACTCCCTCTAGGTATCTTATTTTGAAAAACCAGGATTGGTTTTATACTTTTGTGTTTTGTTAATTAAACACAGGAAAAAAATAGAAAAGCATTTCATGTTTTAAATAGATTATTTTTTAGATTTTTTTTAAATAGAGTATTTTTTAAAATAGACAATTTTTGGCAAAATTGAGTGGAAAGTTTCCATGTACTCCCCACCCCCATGCACATACAGCCTTCCCCACTGTCAACACCCCATGACAACGTGGTACCTTTGTTACAATCAGTGAGCCTCCATGGAGGTGTCGTTATCACCCTCATATAAAGTGTTGACTTTGGGTGACAATGATGTTTTAGATGGTTTTAAATAATTATATTACAAGGTTTTGATTAAATAGAACTGTGTGGTGAGAAAGACAGACTATCTAGTTAAGGGCCTTTATGATAAGAGTTGTAGAAATTGCGACCACCATAGCCCTTCCTACCCAGTGCGGGGGAAGCCTCTGTGTCGGTGGTCAACTAGGATCCTGAGTCAAACCCCCCTCAGTAGGTCTTCATATCTGCAGTGCTCTTGGGGAGACATGTCCTACCCAGGCTTTCCTTGACTACTTAGGTATGTGCCTGCTCATTGCATAATGATCTTTCAGGGAAGAGGGAGACACACAGGAAAGCGTTTGCCAACCTATGGCACACTGTAGTGTCAGTGTTGGTTTCCTCCCCCTGCATGTGGGGGTAGTTGGTCATTACAATCCCTCTTCCTCGGGAAGTTCCTATGAGGCCATGGTTTAGACCATGAAGGACCGCGAAGTGACACTGTGCCCATGCAAACAAGCCGAGGCAAAGAGAGTTCTTTGTGTTGGTCTTTGTGCTTTAGGGGCAGAGATATTCAGAGGCCGTGCCCCATTTCCCCCAGGAGTGGCTCAGTCACCCCCATGTGGGAAGGAGTCAGTGGCCACAGAGAGGCCTTGCTCCCAGTGCATCCCCTTTCCTGGTCTTCTCCAGGTGTCCCTGGTGGTTTCTGGGAAGGTCCCTGGCAGCTGCTCTAGAGCCCCAGGGCTCCCTCTTGGGGTACCAGGATTGTCTGCTTCAGGCTTCTTCAATAAACTTTTCTTTCAGGCGTTTATTCGACGATGCTTGGCCTACCGAAAGGAGGACCGCATCGATGTCCAGCAGCTGGCCTGTGACCCCTACTTGCTGCCTCACATCCGAAAGTCGGTCTCCACAAGTAGCCCTGCTGGAGCTGCTATTGCATCCACCTCTGGGGCGTCCAATAACAGTTCTTCGAATTGAGACCATCTCCTAGGCCACAGACTGTTCGTTCAATGCACACAAAGTGGACAAATGGCATTCAGCAGCGGGTTTGGAACATAGCGAATCCGAATGGATCTCATGAAACCTGTACCAGGTGCTTTTATTTTCTTGCTTTTTTCCCATCCATAGAGCATGACAGCATCGATTCTCATTGAGGAGAAGCCTTGGGCAGCTCTGGCCAGGCCTCGTAGCAAAAGGCCCCGCCCGAGGTTCCGGCGTCAACGGCCACTGCGTGTGGCTGCTCTGAGAGGAAAAAAATTCAAAAGAAAAACTGGTTCCATGTACTGTGAACTTGAAAACATGCAGACTCAGGGTGGGGTCCCTGATGCAGTGTTTCAGATGAAGAATGTGGACTTGAAAATACAGACTGGGCTAGTCCAGTGTCTATATTTAAACTTGTTCTTTTCTTTTAATAAAGTTTAGGTAACATCTCCTGGAAAGCTTGCAGCACAAAGGCTCAGCTGGGGATGGTATTTGACTTCGGAGGAAAAAAGTTGTTATTGCCCGTTAAAGGCACTAGAGTTAGTGTTTTATCCCTAAATAATTTCAATTTTTAAAAACATGCAGCTTCCCCCCCCTTTTTTTTTATTTTTGAAAGAATACATTTGGTCATGAGGTGAAACCCGTATTAGCAAGTACGTGGCGGTGTTCATTCCAGTCAGACGCAGCTTTCTCCTCCGCCTGGTCCCCTGTTTGCAGTCGCCTCCCTGTCCCAGGAGGGAGAACGTGCAGTGGGAGCCCTGAGGCGTGCAGGGTTTGCCATTGGACAAAGAATGAGCTTAGAAGACTGCAGCGTGGGTCTCTCTAGGTTTTCAACTATTTCTTCACAATTTGAACACTTGACGGTTGTCCCTTTTAATTTATTTGAAGTGCTATTTTTTTAAATAAAGGTTCATCTGTCCATGCAGTCCTCTTGGATTCTCTGAATGTAGTAACTCTCGAAACTGTTCCAAAGGTAGGCAGACAATGGGCCGGGCAGCCCAGGGCTCCAGGGTCAGGGGCCCCCCCCGCCCACGGTCTCTCTGTGCTTGCTAAACAGTGTCCGTTTCTTGTTAACCATGATATTAAAACTTGATCAGCACATAAGCTTTCCTCTGTTAGATCTTTTGGCAGGAAACAACCTCCAGTCCTCTCAGTTCTGTGTGTGTGTGTGCGTGTGCCAGTGTGTGCGTGCCTGTGTGTGCCTGTGTGTGCGTGTGCACACGCACTTTGTCTAACTCACTTTAATAGACTCACTAAGTGGAGTTAAAAAATAACCTCAAGGGAAATAGGTATTTCAAATATAAACATTTTGGGGGACTAATTTTTTTTTTTTAATTTGGCTGTTTCTAAGATGTACGATCAACTGAAGATGGAGCCGAAATGGGAGCCGCGTGGCCCCACCATGGCCTTGAAACAGCAGAGCGCTCGGCAGTAGAGAGAGGAGGCCAGAGCCTGAACATGTGGTAGCCAGCTTGGAATGTTACTGACATATGTGGCAAGAGGGCCCAGCCAGAAATATTTAAAGATGCAGCATCCGGGCCTGCGAGCTCCCTGGGCAGGGGAAGGGAAGACAGGAAGGGCAGACAGCTCTCAGCCAACTCACGGCTCCAGTGTTTCTTTTACAGGTGACAAAATGCCACTGGTGACAGTTTCTAGGACCTTTATTGGTTGTGTGAACCTGCCCCTTTCTGCTTTATCAGGGGATCTTAGGGGGAAATTGAAAGAAGTAGGTGGGTCGGTATTGTCTTCTGGAACTCCGAATGGAAGGGAGTCAGCCCCAGGCCCTTGGTGTCCCCGAGCTTCGTAAAGCTGTTTTATTGCAATATATGTGCACACATGGGGGTGGGTGGGGGTGTGTGTGTGTGTGTGTGTGTGTATGCGCGCGCAGCAGCTTTTTTTCTTTAACCAAGCTGCTAAGCACAGGGTACCCCTGGGGTCTCAGAGGTTGAACATAATACTGAAAGGATGGTGTCTGCACATGAAGAGAGATGGATGAAGTTTGAGACCATGTTTAAACTTACTCATACTATTAAGTTCTGTTCCTTATTTTTCCTCGCTTTCATTCAATGAATAATCTTGTATCATTATTTTGGAATTTTTTAACAGTGAAAGAAATGCTGCATCTTTAAGCCTTTCCTCTACCTTCCTGCCTCCTTTTATCCCGTGGCCTAAGGGAAGCTGCAGGACTTGGTTGATTTACCTCTTCTCTCCTTGTCCTGAAGAAGGAGTGCCCTCCCTCCTTGCTTCGTTTGGGTCTAGGGCCTGGTTGGAGCTGACTTGGCTCCATTGAGTCTGGGCAAGGCCTCTTTCCACTGCACGGACCAGCCCCGGACAACATGCAGAGTGATGACCTTTACTAGACTTTTAACTAGCCAGCGAACTCACTAGTGGGGTTCTTCCACAACATATTTTGTTAATATGGGTTTCACTTTTTCCAAGAATCATCCCTGATTGCCACAGTGTTGATTTACTTTAAACAATGATTTAAAAAATGTGTATTAATTTGTAATTAAATCCAGCCAGACTGTTTTGGCCTTTCCCAATTTGGGGGGTGGGGAGGATATTAAAAAAAGTTTTAAGAAGTGAATTTCCCAGCCTCTTGATTTTATTGTAGTTCTCCAGCTTCAAACAGAGTCCTTGCCATCTAGGGTGTAGGCAGGGAGTCCCAGTGGACGTCGCAAGCTTAACCAGAGTGTGTTGATTTGTGAAACACCTTTTGTTCCTCTCGTGTGCCAGCAGCGATGCTTGTGGGTGGGAACGCAGCAGTGAGTGAGACAGGGAAGGCCCAGCCATCAGCTCACAACCATGGGCGAAGGCTCCGGGCCCCAGGAAGGGATGGAACATGGGGGTCTCAGGGGAAGGAATTGGGCTCCAAATTCTCCGTTGTGTGACGGGCAGCGATAAATGGAGATGCGCCATTCCGAGCCATATGCACCCCACTTCTGTGGCCGACCTGGACATGTCTGCTCTCTTCTTTAGAAGGGTTGTCTCCCTCTTTCCTACTAGTCCTGTAGGGACAGGTTTTCCTCCAGTTGAGAATTTTAGCAGTCAAGGAGCACTTGTGTTTCTTTAGAAAATAGCTCTCTTTAAACATAGTAAACATAGTTATCTTAGAATCCTGGAGCTCGAAGCAAGCTGCGGGCCCAGCTCCTTGCTTCCAAGAAGGCAAAACTTGTTGGTGATTATTGTGTTTTCTGAGCACTTTTCCCCCTCATCATTCTAATTGTCCAAGCTCTTTTCGTCTGTGATTAAAATCTGTCTAGGGTAAGTGGGGAGACACGGTACACAAACTACTAGATGGGGTATAGGGAGTCCCTCTTCCTAAAATTAGCTGTTCTGTCTTAGGGCAGAATCACCTTGTGGCAAAGAGCCTGGGCTTTAAAATTAGGTCTGGTTCAAATCCCACCTCTGCTCCTTGCATGGTTGTAGTAAAGAGTAGAAATAAGGTATGTAAAGTGCCTGGCACATAACAAGGGAATCAAAAAATGCGGTTTAAAAAGATCACAAGGGGCCAGTCTAGTGGTGCGGTGGTTAAGCGCTGGCTTCGGAAGCCAGCGACCCCAGTTCTGTCCCACATATGAGGGCCAATGACACTGCCCTCAAAAAAAAAAAAAAAAAGATCACAAGATCCATTCAGTGGGGTTGCCTGTCCTGGAACCTCCAAGTTCACTGGTGGAGGTTCAGAACCTCTCTTCTTGCCAGGCTGTCAGGAGATCCTTTTGTTGGGGCAAGTGATGCGGACCTTTCGGGAACCTTACCCCTCTGGCTTGAGATTCATTACCAACCTCTGTCTAATGCAGCCAGCAGCTCTTCTTACCCTGGATCCACGGCTGCTTCCGGCTCAGCCTGGAAGGAGCATCTTTCAGGCCAGGCTGGCCCCCAGGCCAGCAGCATCAGCAGCACTTGGGAACCTGTTAGAAATGCTTGTTCTCGGCCCCGCCCCCACCCCACACTGCTGTCTGTCTCCCAAGTGGCTTGAGCACTGAACGTCGGTCACAAATCCTGCTGCCCTTCCTATCAGCCAGGAGAGGGTGACTATCAGGCCTTGTCTAAACTCACCCAGCTAGAAGACAGATGACTGTTAGATTTTCTGTGTTAGGAATAAAAATTTAGCTCTGGGCCGTCCGAGGCCTGATATCATACATGAGCTCTTTTATGGGGAGCCACAGGAGGGTCGCTACAACACATGCCTTATACAGGTACCTTGGTATCTAACAATGTACTCAAGAAGCTTCTTACTTCTTAAAATACGTAACAACTCGCCAGTACTTTCTTGTGGATTATCACATTTTTCTTTTACTAGAGGGCTATGAATCCAACCTGGCCGTCAGGATCAGGGGTGAGGAGAGCCTGGGGCTGGACTGCAGCTCTTTGGTAGGGGTGGGGGAGGAGAGAGTGTAGAGAGGTTGCAGGGAGAGGAGGAGGTCGAGGAGGGAGTAGTTAGGGACTGGCCGCTGCCGAGCCCTGCCGGTGGGTTGGGGGAACCTGCCAGAGGCTGGGAAAACAGGCCAGGGAGCAGGCCTGGGACCTGGTGGGGGCAGGGAATACAAGAGCCCTATTGTGCGGAGGGAGCTCAGCAGGGCCCCGAGACAGGCTGGAGTCAGCAAAGGGGTGTGTGTGTGTGTGTGTGTGTGTGTGAGGCGCGGGGCCGGGGACCCTGTGGTGCAAAGGGGTCAGAGAGCAACTGGCTGGCGGGCTGGGCCCCACCCGCCCCTGGCCATGGGTCAGGCCTGGAGAACTGGTAAGCTCAGCCTGCAACTTTGGTGGCCTGTGCTGCCCAAGCCTTTTCACCCTGAAGGCAGCTTGGGGAGGGGAAGCAGAGGGCAGTGTCAGCGAAGGACAGGGGCTCTAGGCTACTGCTTCGCAGAGAAGATTCCCAGCCGTGTCTTTTCACGGCCTAGGCGCAGGCAAGGTAGAAACATCTCGTTGATTTTACACATGAGGAAACTGAGGCCCGGAGATTGGGTGCCTGGTGGTAGGTAGAGCAGGGTTGAATGGGGATGGGGTGAGGTGGACTCTCTGAGTGCCATCTTTGCACAGGCACTGCTGTGCGTACAGGCTGCACTTGGGCGCCCAGCTGGAGGCATATCTTGCCTTAATCTAGGGCTCACTCCCCCCAGGCATCCTTCAGTGTCCCTCCCCTCCCTCGTGGCTAGACCTCAGAAATCTACTCCAAGACCCAGATGGCCTTGGCAGCAGTCCTATCTCTGTTGTCCTTAGATGAGAAATGGGGCTATGGCTTCCCCAAACATTCCTGCTTCTGGTTCCTTAAGCCATCTGATCTTGTCATCTTGCTTTATAGACGAGAAAGCTAAACCGTCACCCCATCCCAGCCCTGGACAACTCTGTATCTTCCTAACTTCATCATGGTTGCTGTAAGGCTTGAAAGGGGTGGGAGAGGTAAAGATGTTTTCTTTTCTGCAGCTGAGAAAGCAAAAGGCAGAGGTGTGGCTAATATCGCCTCCCTGTCCCAGGGGCCCCTGGGGAGATGTCTGCAGGGCAGAGAAGGCCCCCAGTGCTGCCTTGGCTGGAGCCCTGTGCCTGTGAGGAGGGCATGCCACTGACTAGCATAAAATGGAAGGTCTTGGGCAGGCCTAGTGGCGCAGTGGTTAAGAGCTGGTTTTGGGATGCCAGCGGCCCCGGTTCAGATCCCACATATGATGGCCAGTGACACTGCCCTCCACAGCTAACAACAGCTCCACCTGGAGCTGGGCTGTGTGAGCCTCGGCGATGGTGTAGGCTGCAGCCCCTGCTGCAGTGGGCTGCCATAGGCTACAGTGAGTGGCCGGCAGCCAGCGTGAGCGGCTGCCAGCCAGCGTGAGCTGCCAAGAGCCACAGGTGAGCAACCATCCAGAGGCCGGCAACCGATCTGCCTCATCTGGGAAGAGCGCGATGACGATACCAACACGGGCCAGTGAAGCAACATCCTCGGCAACTAGACTGAAGAACAATAAGACAGCAACTTGTCTGTTCCCCTCCCCCAATTCCCCAATGCTGTTCCCCTCCCCCAATTCCCCAATAAAATCTTTAAAAAGAAAAAATAAATAAAATAAAATGGAAGGTCTTTCCCTACAAATTAGTCTCAGGAGCCATTGCTTCTTTGTATCTACAAGACTCTCAAAATCCTACCCACAACTTTGACACTAACCCTGCTCCCCGGCCCTCAGGGACAAAACTGTGCCCAGTGTTAGACTCTGGTAGAACAAGGCGACAGGAGGGCCCCTAGTGAGGACTCAGGTCACAACTCTAAACCTGTGTCACCTTGGGCCAGGCGCTCGTGCTGAGCTGGTCGCCACATCTATGAACTTCATGCATCTACTCAAAGCACATCTGTTGGGAGCCTTCTGTTTATAATACATTGGGCTAGACGCTTCAGGAGGTAAAAAGGTCCATCAGACGGCTCTCGCTTTGAGGAAGGTTATCATTTAGAAGCTAAATGTAATAAACGTAAGCTGGGAGCTGATAAATTCCATAAGCAAGATGAGGCCCCTGGGGATTTGGGAGCAGGACTTTGAAAGATGGGCGGAATGAAACAGAATGAGAAGGGACAGTGCTTGCAGCCAAGGATCCCTCGCCCTTCCTGTGCTCTTCCCAACTCCCGCACCTCCAGGACTTGGCCATCTGACCATGTCTGTAAATGGCTCAAGCGTCACCTGCAGCCTGCCTGTCCGCCTTTCCCTTACTCCCCTGCCTGATCATGTGTGTGCTCGCTTGGGGCCACGAGACCTGGTCCCTCAAGGGGGTAGGCCCAGAGTCCGGTTGAAGGAAGGACAAGTCTAATAGCTTGGCCTGCCGAAGCGTGGTGCCCAGAAGCAGGGCTAGACAGGCGGTAGTGAGGGACCTTAGATGTGGGACTGAGGGGGAGGTTGGGGCAGTCAACTCGATACAGGCTTTGGTCAGGGGCAGCCAGGAAGCCTGCAGAGTGGGTTCCAGGTCTTCAACAGCAGTATTTTCCCAATCTGTTTGATGACAACCCACGGTAAGAAACACCTCAACCCAACACATACTTCACAGAATGGGACTTAGTTCACATACAATGCACAGATATTTGTTTTACTTCATGTTTTAAATGCTGGTTGTCATACACTGGTGCCCCAGTCCACTTCTTGCTGCCTCACTGGAGGCTGGGCAAGGTCTGGCCAGCCTCTTGGAGCTGGGGTGAGGTGGGGGGTGGCTGCATGCAGCCCTCGGCTCCTGTTCTGGTTAGGGGCTCTGGTCCCCCAAGGGCTCAGGGTGGGAGGATGGGGCGGGGGAGGGGGCCTGCCTCTGAACAGCCGTCTCCCGCCGGTCCTGCCGTCAGGCCACAGCCAGCCGCAGAAGGCTCTTGGCGAGACTGGTCAAGTACTGAGACTAGAGAAAATCTCATCTGCCTGTCCTTCCTGAGTTGAGGAGGGAGAGGCAGGGACCAGGAAGCAGCCTCAGAGGACATCTGACGGAGAGGCCGAAGGGCCAGCCCAGCCAGAGCTGTGGACCAGAGTAGGCCTGGACTCCTGGTCAGCCCCGTCCTCAGTGTCAGGACAGGCTCCGGGAACTGCAACTCCGGATTGGGGGAGGCCCATGTCCAGCAGACAGGGTGATGTGACATCCCTCCACACAAGCTCTGGCACGAGTTGGGTGGGGACACTAGAAGGTTCTGGGAACTACATCCCACCCAACCGCAAATGGCTCTTCAGCTCAGCTCTGCTGTCTCTTCCTGCTGTGCGTCAGGCCAACCTCTGCCCATCTCTGAGCCGTGGTGGCCATCTCGCTCCGGACCTGCTAAAGCCTCCCAGTGGAAACAGGAGCCGGTGAGGATTTTAGGGGCATTCGATGTGTGACCCCTGCTGCAGCTTGGACTGTCCTGAGCCCCTGTGGCTCCTAGCTTACTCTAAGGCTGTCCTTGCTGACTGCGGCAGACACTACTGTGTGACTCCAACTGGGAGCCCTTGTCCAAACTACAAGACCCATGGGGAGGAAGTCAGCACTTGCTGCTTCCCAGAAGGGGTCTTGAGGTCATTTTCTCCTACTTCTTGGGAAAGAAAAGACTTTAAAGGAAGCCTTCTAATACAGGCCCTGGACTGAAAGTGAATGGATGCAAACTCAGCTGCCCTCCGGGTGTGTGTGTGTGTGTGTGTGTGTGTGTGTGTGTGTGTGTGTGGTGGGGGGATGGCTTCTAGATGTTCTTTAACAAAAGAGGGAAGAACCTAGGGGATATGGGCAGGATTTTTCTCAGGTTGTATCTGTGGCCATCATGGGGCAGAGCAGTGCAGAAGGCAGAGCAGCCATAAAATTCCCCAGTGATGTGCACGGGAGAACTAGTGCCTTTAGATTACCTGTCCCAGTGTCATACAATCTGGAAGAGGTGGGGCCAACTTTGAAACTTGGGTCTGTCTGAATCCCAAGCCTGCCTTCCCCCTTCCTTCTTTAGCCCAGTCCCTCTGGGGTCCTCAGTGCCTCAAAGGAGGGGGTGTGGGGTGGGGAGCACATGGACTCAAAGGGAGGATTGCGTGAGTGGAGAGCCCAGGGTTTGAGCTGCAGGAGCCCAGAGGGTAGAGAGGGTGGGATCTGCCCAGCCAGCCCTGAGCTTGGTCAGGCTTCTCCCGCGTGCAAAGGGTGAGAATGGGCAACATCTCCGATGCCCCTTGGAGTTCACACTCCCTTCTCTAGTTGCCTCAGGTAAAAATGACCTCATCTTTATATCCCCCTACCTGATGGGGCCATCAACTTGAATTTTTCCTGTCTTTTATTCTCCCCTGCTAAGCTTTCCTTGTAGGCTTGGACTGCCAGGGGTGTCCACAGGCATTGCTCAGCTCCCCGGGGCGCCCTCCTGCTGGAGAGGCTGCCAAGCCCAGAACCAGGGAAGAAGAGACTAATGTGAGAGGAGCCCTAAGCACAGTAAGAACAGCAAACCGTGTATGGTAAACGGCACCTGAGACTCAGAAGGGAGGTGACTCGCTTGGGGACTTGTGGCTAGTAAATAGCAGAGCTGGAATTCCAGCTCAACTCCAGCCTCCAGGCCTGGACTCATCCCACTGCCCCCTGCTGGGCTATTTACAGATGCATTAGTTCACCAGCCAAAGTGAGCACCAGAAAAGCTTCTACCTGGCTCCTGTATACAGTGAGACCCGGAGAGATTCAGACGGGAGGGGAGGCTGTATCTTTCTCTCAGGCAAAGGAAAACACCCAGTGTGGCCTGAGCAGCTCTCTGGGCAATGGGGTGGGGGGTGGGCTGGAGAGGCAGGTGGGGTGAAGGGTAGGGAGCCAGGGAGACACCCTGATGGCAAAGGAAGAGGGGAAGCAGGGGCGGGGGGCTGACCTTCCTGAACACCTTTATCCAGGGGCCATGCCCTCCCTCTATGCGTCACATTTAATTCTCCACTGCTGCCCCATTTACAAATAGGAATTATGAATGCAAGAGAAAGCTGGAGGAATTCACCGAACATTGCAAAGCTGGTAAGTGGGAGAGCCAGGATTCTAACTGGGATCTGACTCCAAAATCAGCTCCTTCCACTAAGCTGGTTTTTTTTTTTAAAGATTTTATTGGGGAATTGGTGGAGGGGAACAGCGTTGGGGAACCGGGGAAGGGGAACAGACAAGTTGCCGTCTTCCCGTTCTTCAGTTTAGTTGCGGAGGATGTTGCTTCACTGTTGGTATCGTCATTGCGCTCTTCCCGGATGAGGCAGATCGGTCGCTGGCCTCTGGATGTTGTTCACCGCCGTTGGCTGCCAGCCGCTCACGCTGGCTGCGGGCCACTCACTGTAGCCTATGGCAGCCCACTGCAGCAGGGGCTGCAGCCCACACCATCACCGGGGCTCGCACAGCCCAGCTCCAGGTGGAGCTGTTGTTAGCTGTGGAGGGCAGTGTCACTGGCCCTCATGTGGGATCCGAACCGGCGCCACTGGCATCCCAAAACCAGCGCTTAACCGATGCGCCACTCAGCCGGCCCCCCACTAAGCTGGTTTTGATGTAATCGACAGACGCCCAGTATCTGGGCTGGCTAACGGAGTTATTTCTCGGTATCGATTCCACTATAGCAAATCTGATCTTGACAAAAATTCCCTGGACCAGGTCATAGAGTTCATAAGTCTCAAGCACCTAGCCTGGTGCCTGGCACATAGTGATAAATGGCTGTTCAACTGAGCTTTAAGAGGAGTGGTGAGGAGGCTGTGGGCAGAGGACACTGGCCCTTCTTTGGAAGCAGATCAGGTCTAGGTCGGTTGAGGGGTCTCTCTGAAAGCCCCAGCCTTCCCAACACCCAACACGCCTGCAGACTGTGCCCACGTTCCTTTGACAACAGATCCTGCACAGGATCTTTAAGCAGTGGCGGACTGGGCTGGGTTCTCCACAGGGAGAATGGCCCCGACGTGGCCCAGCTCTCAGCCCTGTGAGCCCAAGATCTAAGACAGTTGGTGGCTGGGGATCTGGGCCCAGGCAGTCAATCAGCAGAATACAATGTGTAGCCCTGGCACGCTGAGCAGGAAATCTCACCCTGGGCAGAGACCAGACCAGGGCCTTAGAGGAGCAAACATCGGTCCCTGCAGGAGCCCAATATACTTTCGTGCTCCTCAGCCCTTGAATGGCAGTTTGTCTGCCTGGAATATGGCAAAATTGTGTCTATTTTCCCCACGAAGCAAAACTCTTCTGCGACCTGGGTCGCTCATCTTTGTTTCCCCAGCAACTAGCAGAGCTAGCACTTGGTAGTTACTAAATGGGTGAAAGAAGAAATGAACGTCTGTGCCCGGCACTCCGGACGGGTGCTGGCAACTGGTGGACTTGCTGGACCCACGACATTCACTGGTGATGTCAGGTAGCTGGCTTCTGCCCTGACGGTGGGAGGAATGCCAAAACCTACTCAGGCTGGTAGGGAAGGGCCTTCTACCCATTCCAGAACCTGGAGGGCTCCTTGGGAGCACTGCCTGAGCTCCCTTCAGAGGGAAGGGGACCCTTTGGTGAGGACTGTGACCAACACATCCAGAGATACGCAAGCAGATGGAAGCCTGTAAGTTGACTTTGAGAAGAGACATCCTGTGTTTTGGCTGCTCAAGACAGGGGAAAAGAGAGAGCAGCTTAGTTAAAGCTGGCAAATCCTCAAACCCCTTGTAGATAACAGCACTGTGAGAAAGGGGCCAAGAGGATGGTCTTTGAGGCAGCCCCAGCATGGCCAGCAGGCAGCTTGACCCTGGGGTCCCCAGAGATGCCACACCAAGAAGGTGTCCTGAGAAGCAGCAGTCACCAGATGGGCCATGGCTCTGTCAGACCTGCCCAAGCTAGCCATGGAGTGCCAGGGGCTTTTTTTGGCCTGGTTGCTAACCATTTTTTAGGACAAATGTAGACAGTGGGAGTCTTTCCAGGGGACTAGAGGAGATTTCAATGAAGGGTCACTCTGGGGCTCCGCAGCCTTTGGGCTGATACTTGCCAAGAATTTCAGCCCAGCAGACAAGGACAGAGCTAAGCGAACATCTCTAAACCCCTAACCCTCATTGCAGAGATGGGGAAAGATTTACCCAAGGCAAGAGCAGTAAAAAAAAAAAAGAAAGAAAGAAAGAAAGAAAAAGGGCGGGGGGGAGGAATGAGTTTGTTATCTCCAAAAATAGCACCGAGGTGGACAGCACAGGAAACAATAAAATTTATACTACAGTTCATAATGTTTTTATTTGATTACTTGTGTGGGAGAATGTGAATCTTCTCAGCATTTAGGGTCTCTAAAATGTCCCCGTCTGGCTCTGAGCCCAGAGAGCCCAAGCGACTTTTCCAAGGTCGCTCAGGGAATCAGAAGTAGAGATAGGGCTGGACTCCAACATCCTGACTCCCCATCCAGGGCTCTGCGCTGCAGTGACCTGTTGCATAATACGCAATAACTGGATTGTCTTCCCTTTTATGAAATTCTCATTTGGTTCTTTGCGACCGTACAGCCGCCCGGTTGCTGGAGAGAGTGATGAAGTCTCTCTTCTGGGACATCCAGTGGACAGATTTTTCCTTAGGTTTTTGGATACAGCCCCAACCAGCGAAATCACTGCGCCCCTCTGCACCAGAGACGCGGACACAGGGGTCACACAAATGCTAAAACCAGACCTGACCATGTGCGCGCTCTGCACATGGCACAGGGGCCCTGCCTCCCCCCGATCCCCACCCCATCTTGGTCCCGGTGGCCGAGCTCTCGGCTCCGCCCCTTCCCCACCAGACCCTGGGAGGGGGTCCTCCAGGGCGAGAAGGGAGCAGATGCTCGGCTGCTGGAGACGTCCACAAAAAGAGGCGGGATAGAGGGGGCGCCAGCTGCCCGGGCGTGGCTGCTTGGGCCAACCGCGCGCCCCCGCCCCGACCGGCGGGGCCTCGCAGCCCACGTCCCGCCACGCCGCGAAGTTTGCGGAAAGTTTTGCAGTTGCTTCCCCGCCCGCGCCAGCCGGGGAGTTGTGACGCAGCGTCTGGGGCTCCGGGCCCGGGCCGAGAAGAGAGGGAAGGCAAGGCGGGGTGAGAGGGAGTCGGGGAGCGAGAGAAAGGCGCACGCCGGGACCTTCGCGACCCCGCGAATCGACTCTCCCCTCGGAGCTCGGTCCCAGCCCCTGCCTCAGCCCGGCGCACGCCTGCGCCTGCTCCCCCATCCCCTCCACGCGGCCCGCTCCCCTTCCCCTCTGCCCCTCACACCCTCCTCCCGGCTTCTGCGCTCCTCCCTCCGCCCTCCCTCCCCCCGGCCTGCCTCCTCCCCTCCTCCTCCCCTGCTCTCCCCGGGAGGCATCACTTCGTCCCGACCCGGAGGAAGAGGCAAGCCCCTCGCGGGAGGTCATCGCAGCCCGGCGCCCGGGCTGCCACCCTGCTCCGCGCCCGTGCGCCCTTGGTCCCCGCGCCTCCCGAGCGGCGCGCCGCGGGCATGGGGCCCTGCTGGCCGGGCCCCGCGCCCCGGCTTGGTCACCTGCTGCGCTGCGTCCTGCTCCTCGGGGGTTTGCACTTCGGCCTCCCCGGGGACGCCGCCGCCGCCGCCCTCCCTGGTAAGGCGCTGCCAACTTGGCCAACTTCGGGGCCGGGCGTGGGGGGGCGCCGGGGAATGGGCCTCTCTTCTCGACTTTTCCCTCTCCGCCCCCCACCCCCACCCCGAAGCGTGTGTGCTTGTGCGTGTGCGTGTGTGACTGGGTTTTTAAAAATCTCTCCTCTTTTCTGAAAGCGGGGGTGGAGAGGGGGAGGAGCGCGCCTGGAGGTGTGGGAGGACCTGAGTGGAACCAGATGTGGCGGGAGGCGGGGGAGGGGAACCCGGGGGTCTCGAGTCGCCTGGGAGGAAGAGGGCGGGCTCCAGGAGGACCCCTGCGCCCGCCCTCCCGGACCACCCGGCGCCGGCCCTGCCCTGGGCCTTGGGACCTGCAGGGCGCGCCCGGGGAAACAGGAGGCTCCTTCCAGGAGACGCCAGTCCGGTCGGTCTCCTTGCTTCTCCCCAGGACTGATGTGTTGTGATTGTTTTCGAATTATTCGCCAGGGTTTGTGTGCCCTTCCTGGCATCTCGGGTTTTTGTGTGTGTTTTTTTTTTATATTTTCTTTTCCACATTTGGTCTTCAAGGACGGCTTGTGGCATGCAGCATCCTCACTGCTTGAACAGAGCTCTGTGGGGGCAGTTTTGTGCCACCAGGATGCAGCAACAGGCCGGGCAGAGTGTGTGTGTGTCTGTGTGTGTGTGTTTTATGTGGGCGGCTCTGACCAAACTGGCATCCCTCCAGAGTGGACAGATCTTGGGCTGCCAAAGAGCTGCTAAAGATGCAAAAACCCAACCAACAGAAAACAAAAACAAAAAACCCCTTAAGCTGTACCTTCTCTTTCTGCTGCTCTTTCTAAAGAGTGCCAGTGAAGTGTGGGGACAGATGGGACCCCTCACCAAGAATCTGCCAGTTAAAGGGAAAGATCCACTTCCTAGGGAGCTTGCAGGAATCAAAGCTGGAATTGCCAGGGAGTGTGGTCATAGCCCAGCGCTCTGTCTTGCTTTATGTTTAATATGGGGATGGGGTGAGTGAGAGGGGGACAGTCAGTGCAGTGTTTGCAATTTTGTGCAAAGTCCAGACAGCCCCCTGGAGGGTCTAGGGCCTCCAGCTATGGCCAGTGCTTGCTGGGCTGGCCCACCCACTGGGTGTGACTTAGCCACCAAAACACTTATCTGCCCCCATTGAGAGGTGGAGGCTAGTGTGACCCATGTTCACCACAAGCACAGCCCTGCTGAATTCCAGACCCACCTGGAACTGAGTATGGACCAACACAAACCAGGCAGTAACTCCCCACCCTCTGCCTGACAAAGCACTCAGGCTGCCCCTGCGTGCCTCTGCCTTGCCCCTCTGTGAAGGAGCTGGGAAGACAGGCAGGGTGGGAGGGGTGGCGGAGGACTGCCGTTCCAGAGCCCCAGAGCACATTTTAAAGCCAGGCCCTGGGACAGTGAAGGCCAGAGTGCTGGCTCTGCCTTTCCCCCCATGGAGCTTTTGACAGAGGGAGCTGGAAGTGCCTGGTGAGAGGCCCTATCAGGGAGCGCGCCTGGAGTGCCCCCTCTGCCTTCCCGTTACCCCTGGCCCTCCCTGCCCTCCCTCAGGCCTTGTCCCTGCACTTGCAGCCCCACTTCCCAGTGGCATTGCATCGATCACCCCCCAAGAATCTTAGATGTGGGGTGGGGTGGCCCGGTCTCCATGGCAGCCATTGAGCGAGAGGGCGGTGAAGTTGGTGAAGGTCCTGTCCTGCACATTACCGTGCCCTCTGCCCAGAATGTTCCGTCACCCCCTGTACCTGATGAATTAGGTGGTCGCTGGGAAGAATTTACCAGCACCGGTTATCCTAATGGCCCCAGGAAATGCTTATGGGAGGTAAGTTGCAGCTTGGCAGACCAGTGCTGCTGGAGTGAAACTTACCCTGAGGACAGGGATGCATGTGGGTGGCTTCCTGACCACCAGTAGGGAGTCCTGTGGGATGAAAGGATCGGGCACTGCAGCGCCCCTTGGGGGCAGCGGTGTCTTTGTGGTGTGCCGGATGGCAGAATCCGTGTTTTTCTCCACCTCCTCCGTGGGGTGCCCTACAAAGCATGTGGCCAGAAGACCTCTTTGTTAATTGCAGTATGACTGCATTTTTGTAACATTCACTGTTCAATGCTGAGCCAAATACTTGGGGAGGAGGGAAGGTTACAGAAGAGTTAAGATGCACCTTTAGAGGAAAAAACAATCTTGAGACGTGAAACATTTAACAGGGTGGGGAGGCAGGATTCCATTGGTGGGGTGCCTGCCCATGATCAAGAGCCATGCTAAATGCTTTATGTGCAATTTCTTATTTAACTCTGATAATAACCCAAGGAACCCAAAATGTTGGGCCCATTTTGCAGATAAGAAAATGGAGGTTAAGAGAGGTTTGATCATTTCCTCTGGGTCACACAACTAGTAAGGGAAAAGTCTGGGGCCGTGGAGACTTCATGCCTGGAGGCTGGAGGCAGAAGAAACTGTGGGGCAAAGGGTCACCAAGGCCCTCTGGAGGGAGGCTGGGTGGGACCAGGCTTTGCCGGGGCAGGGAGGGGAGCAGAGAAGGCCAGACCAGGAAGGTGGGCTAGGCTCTGTCCTGTGGGGATTATGTGGAAGCTGACTGGGCTGGGACAGAGAGTTCCTGAGTGGGGTGGGGAGAAACTCTAGAGAAAGCGGAAGCTGGCCTGGTACCCGAGAGGAGAGTGATTTGCCAGCTCCTGATGGCGAACCCTGGAGAACCCCTGTGGGTTTCTGAGCAAAGGAATGGGGTGTGGGTTGTAAAGAGGGTTGCTAGGAGCCCCAGGGATGCAGGTTGAGGAGTGAGGAGACTTGGAAACTTCTTCCGTGGGAACAGGCCCTGCTGTCTGAAGGACAGGGAGGGAAGTACCCCTTTTGAAAGGCATCAGGTGCTTGCTGCTACTGCCAGAGTCAGCCAAAAAAATCACCTGCACTTCCGGACCCGCTCCTGGTGAGTCAGGGAGTTCAGAGCTTTCCTACCCCTCCCCACAATAGTCAGTCTTCCTTGTTCCAACCTGCTCACCTTCTGTGAACTGCCAGGGCTAGGGTGGTGCCCAGGTTGGTGCTGGGATCTGGCCCTTTCCCCAGAGGCAGGGGGAGGGTGTAGGCTGGGAAGGATGAAACACGGGTCTTGGTTCCCATTCACTCACACTAGAGAAAGGCTTTGAGGCCTGCATGGTAGTGATTTGGGCTGATGTGATGAATTCAGAAGTACCATGAAATACTCAGAGAAGGGTATTCATTGGGATTCACCACTATTTAAGCATTAAGTAGGAGCCCCATTGCAGCCTGCAGAGGGAGGAAGGGATAGCAGCAGTGACTACCATTGTACATGCACGGGGTGCTGTGCCGGGTGCTTACAGGCACAGCTGTATCACGTCTCACTGCCCCTGGAGGGTGTTATCACCTGCTTTACACGCCGATTAGGGGTGGTGAGTCCTTTGCTCAAGACCACCATCACCACACCACAAGGAAGTGGGAAAAAGCAGGATTCAAACCCAGGTGTGGCTGCTGACCTGGAACACTTCAAAACCAGACCATGTTCTGTCCCCGTAAAATTAGGTCTGCGTGAGGAAAGGCTGGAAAATTCTGCGTGACGGCTGTTTCCCTATAGCTCCGAGAACCTCCTCTTGCCGTGTCCTCCTGAGAGGAACTCCAGGAATAGGGTAGAGTGGGCAGTCCTCTATGACACTCCTGCTGCCTGGGTGCTTGTCTCTCCCCCGGTTCAGTGGGCCCAAGTGGCAGGGACGGAGCCCCCCTCGTTGTCCTCAGGATTTCTGAAGTGCTGCCCCAAAGAGGTATCCATAAGCGAGTGACTGAAGGGGGCTGATGGAGGAAGAGCCAGCCCAGCACCGCAGCGTCCCTGAGGTCAGGGCATCATATGTTCCTTCCTTCAGTCAGGCAGGGGCTGTTTACTGAGCCTGTGCAGGGCCCAGAGCCAGCCAGGATGACGGTGGTCTGTTCTCTGGAGTCCACCTCCCCCTGCGCCTCCAAGGGCGTCCCTGTACTTGGAGGGCCTGGACATTGCTGACAGGAAGTGTCTTACCCTGTTTAGTCCTTCATGAGATGGGGAGAGGCCACTTTCCCATGACTGGATCCTATAAATCTGGGTGGGGTGGGCCATCGGAGTGGTGACCCAGCACTTGGAACTCACCCTGGGCACTGGACATCCCCGTTACTCCTCAGCTAAGGGTTGTGTCAGTAAACAGCCTGGATGAAGGCCGCCTAGTGGCATCGATGCCCCAGAGACCTGCCAGCATCAGCCAGATCCCGCCCCTTAGGGGACAGATTGGGTTGGCCGCCACGCCCCCGCCCCCACACTTCATACATGGCCCCGTGTGGAACTTCAGTGGTTAAGCTTTTGCCTTCCTCCTCTTCAGACCTCTCTGTCCCCTCTGCTGAGCCCCTTGACTGTGCAGACCCCTCCCATCCTGCTTGGCTGAGCTCATGGTCTCTCCCTCACCTCAGCCCTGCCCTTTCCCTCACTTCAGTTCCTCTGACTCTGTACATTCTGCCCCCACAGCTCTGGTTGTGCTGCTAGAAGATGACTGTGAGGCCTCAGCCTCTTCCCAGGTGACCCAGGCCATGCCTTCCCCCTGTTCTCCTTAGCACTCCCTGCTCCATCCTTCCTCCAGCCTCCCCACCTCCAGGCCTTTGCACACGCTGTTCCCTCTGCTTGCGATGCCCTTCCCCTCTTGTTCCCTGGCTGCTTCTGCCCCTTCCTTCAAGACTCAGGATCTGAGATGGACACCAAGGGGTCCTGGTCACTGCCTCTTGGGCCCATCTGGGCTGTGGGGAGACAAGCACCTAGATGTCACACATATCTGTCTCTTTCTCCAGGGTCACCTCTAGAAAGGACGCTATTAGGAGAAGCTTCTGTGATTGGTTGGATTGAAGCTCCTTTAGGGAAAAATGAGAAGCCAGTTTCCCAGCCTTTCCAAACATCCTCAGCAAGTGTTTGGAAAGGGAGGTGATGGGCTCTCCCCAGTATAGACTGAGGCAGGAATGGGCATGGCCAGGAATGTTCCCGCCTCCTCTCAGTCCTCTGGAAATGTAAATCAGGACCAGAGTAATTAATGCCACTCACCAGCTTTGTAACCTTGGGCAGGGGCTCAAGTGTCTTCATTTGTAAAATGGGAAAAATAAAATAATACCCCCTCGGAGGGCTATTGTAAGAAATACACAAAAACGAGATCATACGTGGTTGAGATACATGCCTGGTCCAATGTTGGACAGAGTCGTTTCTCAGGAAATAGTATGAAATTATTGTTATTTTCATTAGTGTAAGGAAGAGAAAACATGAATATCAAGGGACTTACATATGAAAAAGCACAGTCCTCAATATACAAAGTCCTAACTACAGCCACATTTAAAAAAAAAAATCAAAACAGGTCTGAACTCCACTGCTTGGTGACACTTTGCTAATGACTGTAAGTGCCTAAAAGTTACTGTCCTTTCTGTAAAGTAAATTTAAATCATGGGGGGAAAAAACAACCCATACTCAATTGTCCTTATCTTTAACTTACTGCCCTCCCTCCTTGCTTCTCTTCATCATAAAGCTCCTCTAGCTCTCCTTCATTTAGAAAGTTAGGACTTTCCTGGACTCTGGACTTTGAATGTGAAAACCCAGACAGTCCCAGGCAAACTGGGGCAGTTGGTCAGACTGCCTCCACTTCCTGACCACTGGTCCCTTTAGCTTCCCAGTCATCATGGTGATTAGGCTCCCTAATTATCAAATTCACTGACCCTACTCAGGCCTGATCTGGTGGGATGGGTGCTATCAATAGCCTCAGTTTTAATAATGCATGCTCAGCAGAAAACAGACCACTTAGAAGTAAAATGTACAAACTCTGCGGTCCCCTCTCCTCTCAACCCACACCCGAGCAGTAACCACTGTCAGCAGTTCATGGGGTAACCTTCCGTTTTTTTAGGCATATGCACACAGATGTAAATACTGTTATACAAATAGGACCGCATTTTATACTGTATAATACAAATGATTTTTATTTTATGATATTCTTGAAGATCATTCCAGGACAGGCTATAGAGCTGCCTCATTCGTAACGGTGCTCAGTGTTCCTTATAAGGATGTACCGTCTTTAAAAACAAACAAACAAACAAACAAACAAACAAAAAACTGCTTCCCTTTGGATACTTTTTTGAAAATTCTCTCTTCCTCTGGCCTTTTGCATCCGTGGTCTACGCCTCCTGTCTCCCCCTCCATCCTCAGCCCAGAGCCAGTGTTTTGCTGCCACATTTGTGATCCTGAAGGATAGCTTTAAGTGTCAACAGAACAAAGTCTGAAGTTTCTGAATTGAGAATTTGGAGCCTTCCGTGGTCAGGTTCTATCTTTTCTCTCCCACCCCTTGCACAAGTCAAACTGAGCCACATGCTGTCACCCACAGATGCCCCAAGGTCTACCCAGGAAAGCCTCTGCGCATGCTTTTCTCTCCACCAGGAGCACCTGGTGCCACAGGTGTGTCTGAGTCCCAGCTCTTACCTGAGTTGCCCTCAGCTGGTGGATGCCTTTCTTTCCAAAACTCCTTTTACATTTCATCTCTTTGTCACCCACCTGATAGAGCCACTTTCTCCCTTCCTGGATGGAAATACCCCTGGGGCAGGGCCCTTTTATCCCTGTACGGGGTCCCAGCACAGTACTTTGAACACAATGGCATTAAATAAATACTTATGGAAACAAAACAAAACAAAACAAAAAAGAGCAGGTAAGTTTTCCAAAGACACCCCCTCCTCAGTTTTATTGAGATGTAAGTGACATGTAATATTGTATTAGTTTCAGGTGTATAGCATAATGACTTGATAATATGTATGTGTTGTGAAATGATTGCCACAACATGGTTTAGTTAGCATTCATCACCTCACATAGTTACAAAATATTGTTTTCTTGTGATGAAAATTTTTTCTTTGTAGTAGAAAGGCAGTGAAGAAGTTATCCTTCCAGAGTTTTAGATGATGTCACAATCATGGAAAACATATGGCAGTGAATTAAAGTAAACAGAAAAAAAGTCCAGTGGACTGAAATAAATTCTAGTAGACTTAAACTGTTATGAGATCTTAATGTGAGACACACCAGAAAAAACACACTAATGGGAAAAGGAATCTTTACTTTGAAATGTTATTGGACAACTAGATTATAATTAAATTTTAATTTCTATTCATAGATGATCACTCTTAAGGAAATTCAGATGGCAAGTTGTCACGTAGAAAGTGCAAAGATCACTAGAAGTTAAAGAAATGAAGTCTCTTTAAATACATAATTAAAATATTAAAAACAGTAAACCTAATCTTGGCCGAGCTCTGAGGATCCAGTTTATAGGACTGGGACATTGTAAATTGGTTCAGTCTTTCAGACAATATGTAAGAAACTAGATATGTCAGACTTCATATCCTTTGACCTCATGATTCCACTATTGGGAATTTATAAGGTGTTAATCCCAAAGAGAAAAAAGTGTTTATAGAAATGCTGTTTGTAGTAGCAAAACAAATTGGAAGCCATCTAAGTGCCTGACAATAAGAGTATGGCTAAGCAAACTAAGATATCTTAACATGACAATTTATATAGCTCTAAGTAACAAATATACAGTTAATATATATCAGTATGGGGAAATACATCTAAGAAGGAGGTTCTCATGACCGTAAGACAGTCTCACAAAATAATATGCACACACCAGTGAAAAGTGAAGATGCATGCCTGGCCACTGATAGTCATTTATTCATTTAGTGAACTGTTTTGTTTTCAGTTTTGTTTTCCTGAGCACTGACAATGTGCTAGGCATGGTATTTAGCGCAGCGGACACCATGGCGAACAAACCAGGCCTCCGCAAAGATTGTATTTTCAAAGCAATCCCCCCAAAATGTAGAGCAACATGAACAGTCAAATGTTCACCGATTTCATTGAGGTGCCAGTTTTCAAGTTCATTAAAAGAAAGCTGGAAACAATAGACTGCTCTGAAAGCTCAGACATGGGGTTGGGAACCTGCCTGACCGCAGAGAGAACAGCCTTGAGTCAGACCAGCCTGGTGGTGCAGGAGTTCAACAGGAAACAGCCCTGCCGTCAGTCTTGGCCACTGAGGAAAGGGTTTTCTGGTATAACCCCATAAATGCTTAACCTCGTTTCTGAAAGCTCTGAGGATAGAAGAGCATTCATGGTTTGGAAAGAGCTTGGAAGCACTTTATAATTGCCAAAGCAAAAAAAAAAAAAAATGCACGTCGCAAGAAATAATGGATAAATTACAGAGTAGACCCAATGACATATAATGCAGCAGTGACCTACTGAACCTCAGCTACATGCATCTGCATGGACGAATCTTCGACACATTATGTGGACGGGGGAGAGGGGGATCTTTCTCCATTCCTCTGTTGTTGGGCACTTAGGTTGCTTCCACCTCGACTACTGTAAATAATGCTCCCATGAACACAGGAGTGCATATATCTTATCCAATTTGTGTTTTAATTTTCTTCAGATAGTTACCCAGAAGTGGAATTGGTGGTTCGTCAGGTACTTCTATTTTTAACTTTTTTGAGGATGGTGACAATAATTTTTTTTTTTAAAGATTTTATTGGGGAATTGGGGGAGGGGAACAGCGTTGGGGAACCAGGGAAGGAGAACAGACAAGTTGCTGTCCTTTTGTTCTTCAGTCTAGTTGCAGAGGACGTTGCTTCACTGGCCCATGTTGGTATCAGCATTGCGCTCTTCCCGGATGAGGCAGATCGGTCGCTGGCCTCTGGATGGTCGCTCACAGCGGCTCTTGGCAGCTCACACCGGCTGCCAGCTGCTCACGCTGGCTGCCGGCCACTCACTGTAGCCTATGGCAGCCCACTGCAGCAGGGGCTGCAGCTATGCCATTCCCGGGGACTCACAGCATCCCAGCTCCAGGTGGAGCTGTTGTTCACCATCTTAGCTGTAGAGGGCAGTGTCACTGGCCCTCATGTGGAATCCGAACCAGGCCCGCTGGTGTCCCAAGCCAGCTCTTAACCAATGCGCCACTCGGCTGGCCCTGGTGACAATAATTTTGATCACTTGGTTCAGGTTCAGATTTCCCTACTAAAAATTAGGTCCTTTTTCTCTTTGTATTTCGTAGATAGTCTAAGGACCCGAAACTCTATTCTTAAAAGAGCAAAGTTGTTCATAGCAGCAGTCTTCATAATAGCCCACCACTGCCTGGTTCCCTGCATGTCTTCTTTTATTTTACAAATAAGTATTCATTATAATATAACGAATATTTGTGAACCCACCACCTAATCCAAGACAGAGAACATTAGACATACAGGCATGCCTTGTTTTATTGCACTTTGCAGATACTGTATTTTTCACAAATTGAAGGTTTGTGGCAACATGGTCTAGAGGAGGCCTTTCAGTGCAAATTTTCCGACAGCATTTGCTCACTTCGTGTCTCCGTGTCTCATTTTGGTAATTCTCAGGATATTTCAGACTTTTTCATTATTTTATATTTGTTATGGTGATCTGTGATCAGTGATCTTTAGTGTTACTATTATGATTGCTTTGGGGGCACCGCTAACCATGAGAGCTTAATCGATAAAGGCTGAGTATGTTCTGACTGTTCCCAGGGCTGTTTCTGTCTCTCTCTTTCTCCTCAGGTTTTCCTTTCTCTAAGACACAACAATATTGAAATTATGCCAATTAATAACCCTACAATGGCCTCTAAGTGTTTAAGTGAAGGGAAGAGTCACAGGTCTCTCACTGTAAATCAGAAACTTAGTGAGGCAGGCATGTTGAAAGCCGAAAACTGAGATGGGTGGAAAGCTAGGCCTCTTGCGCCAAATAGTTGGCCAACTTGTGAGTGCAAACGAAAAGTTCTTGAAGAAAATTAAAAGTGCTACTTCGGTGAACACATGATAAGAAAGCAAAGTAGCCTTATTGCTGATATGGAGAAAGTTTTAGCGGTCTGGATAGATCAAACCAGTTACAACATTCCCTTAAGTCAAAGCCTAATCCAGAGCAAGGCCCTAACTCTCTTCACTTATATGAAGGCTGAGAGAAGTGCGGAAGCCGCAGAAGAAAAGTTTGAAGCTAGTAGAGGTTGGGTCATGAGGTTTAAGGAAAGAAGCCATCTCCCTAACATAAAAGTGCAAGGTGAAGCAGCAGGTTATCCAGGAGATCTACCTAAGATAACTAATGAAGGTGGCTGCACTAAACAACAGGTTTTCTTTTTTTTTTTTTTTTTTGAGGGCAGTGTTACTGGTCCTCGTAGGTGGGACCCGAACCAGGACTACTGGCTTCCCAAACCAGCACTTAACCACCGCGCCACTGGGCCGGCCCAACAACAGATTTTCAGTGTAGACAAAACGGCCTTCTATTGAAAGAAGATGCCATCTAGGACTTTCATAGCTAGAGAAGAGAAGTCAATGCCTGGCTTTAAAGATCCAAAGGACAGTCTGACTCCCTTGTTAGGGGCTAATGCAGCTGGTGACTTTAAGAAGCCAGTGCTCATTTACCATTCTGAAAATCTTAGGGGCCTTAAGAATTCTGCTAAATCTACTCTGCCTGTGCTCTAGAAATGGAATAACAAAGCCTGGGTGACAGCACATCTGTTTACAACATGGTTTACTGAATATTTTAAACCCACTGTTGAGACCTGCTGCTTCTTCACAATGCAACTGGTCACCCAAGATCTCTGATGGCGATGGACAATGACATAAATGTTGTTTTCAGGTCTGCTGACACAACATCCATTCTGCAGCCCATGGATCAAGGAGTAATTTTGACTTTCAAGTCTTATTATTTGAGAAATGCATTTTGTAAGGCTGTAGCTGCCATAGCTAGTGATTCCTTTGACAGACCTGGGCAAAGTAAATTGAAAATCTTCTGGAAAGGATTCAACATTCTACATGGCATTAAGAACATTCGTGATTCATGGGAAGAGGCCAAAATATCAACATCATCAGAGGAGTTGGAAGAAGTTGATTCCAATCCTCATAGATGACTCTGAGGGGTTCAAGGCTTCAGTGGAGGAAGTAACTGCAGATGTGGTAGAAACAGCAAAAGAACTCTAGAAGTGAAACCTGAAGATGTGACCGAATTGCTGCAATCTCATGAGAGGAAAATGTTCATGGATGAGGAGTTGCTTCTTATAGATGAGCAAAGAAAGTGGGTTTTTTTTGAGGTCAGTGTCACTGGCCCTCATGTGGGACCGAACCGGGGCCACTGGCTTCCCAAGCCAGAAAATGGTTTTTTGAGATGGAATCTACTGCTGGTGAAGATGCTGTGAAGATTGTTGAAATGACAGCAGAGCGTTTAAAAAAAATTTTTTTTTTTTTGAGGGCAGTGTCACTGGTCCTCATATGTGGGACCCGAACTGCGGACGCTGGCTTCTGAAACCAGGGCTTAACCACCGCGTGACTCGGCCGTAAAATTTTATGCAAACTTAGTTGATAAAGCAGTGGCAGGGTTTGAGATGATTGACTCCGATTTTAAAAGAAGTATACTGTGGGTAAAAGGCTATCAGAGAGCATTGTGTGCCTCAGAGAAATCATTCATGAAAGGAAGAGTCAGTCGATGCGGCAGACTTCATTGTTGTCTTGTTTAAGAAATTGCCACACTCAGTTGGTTAAGAGCTTGCTCAACAGTGCGAGTTGAGGGCTGGCCGAGTGGCGTATTGGTTAAGAGCTGGCTTGGGATGCCAGCGACCGGGGTTCGGATCCCACATATGAGGGCCAGTGATGCTGCCCTCTACAGCTAAGATGGTGAACAACAGCTCCACCTGGAGCTGGGCTGCTGTGAGTCACCAGTGACAGCATAGCTGCAGCCCCTGCTGCAGTGGGCTACTCACTATAGTGAGTGGCCAGCAGCCGGTGTGACCTGCCAAGAGCCGCTGTGAGTGGCCGTCCAGAGGCCGGCGACCTATCTGCCTCACTGGAGAAGAGTGCAATGATAATACCAACATGGGCCAGTGAAGCAATGTCCTCCACAACAAGACTGAAGAACAAAAGGACAGCAACTTGTCTGTTCCCCTTCCCTGGTTCCCCAACGCTGTTCCCCTCCCTCAATTCTCCAGTAAAATCTTTTTTTTTTTTTTTTTGAGGGCAGTGTCACTGGCCCTCATATGTGGGACCTGAACCAGGGCTGCTGGTTTCCCAAGCCAGCGCTTAACCACCGCACCACTCGGCTGGCCCCCAGTAAAATCTTTAAAAAATAATAATAATAAGAGTGCGAGCTGAGCTCTGAGCAACAGCAGTTCGATGCCCATCCTGAGCTGAGCTGCCGGTGAGCTGCCAATGGGTGGCAGGATGGCTCAGCTAAAAAAAGAAAATAGAGGGCCGGCCGAGTGGCGCGGCAGTTAAGCGCTGGCTTGGAAACCAGCGGTCCCGGTTCGGGTCCCACTTATGAGGGCCAGTGACACTGCCCTCAAAAAAAAAAAAAAAAAAAAGAAAAAGAAATTGCCACAGTCACCCCAACCTTCAGCAAACACTACCCTAATCAGTCAGCAGCCATCAACATTAAGGCAAGAACCTCCACCAGCATAAAGATTATGACTCGCTGAAGGCTCAGATTATGGTTAGCACTTTTTAGCAATTTTTTTTTTTTAATTTTTTTTTTTGAGGGCAGTGCCACTGGCCCTCGTATGTGGAACCCGAACCGGGGCCGCTGGCTTCCCAGGCCAGCGATTAACCACCACGCCACTCGGCCGGCCCAGCAATTTTTTTAAATTAAGGTATGTGCAGTACGTTTTTTAAAGAAATTGCACACTTACTCAACTACAGAATAGTGTAAACATAACTTATATGTAAACATAACTTCTCTTCTGTCTCCCTTCTTGTTCCTCACATCCAGTCTCTATTTTATGTTTATCCATCCCTTGCTTTTAAAAGTTTAATTCTTGCAATATAATGTAAACACATCATAAATGTTCAGCTCAGTGAATTTCTACAAACTGAACACACCCCTGTAACCAACACTCAGATCTAGCAAATAAGAATATTGCCAGTATTCCAGATATCTTTAAAGATTTTTCCGTAGGCTACTGAGATATGGCTAGTTCTTCTTTGTGAACCATCTGTTCATATCCTTGATTATCTTATCTCTTCAGGTCTCAGCACCTTAAAATGACTGGGATATTTTTCTCATTGGCTTATATGAGTTACTTGCCATATTTGTTACAAATATCTTTCTCTTGTTTGTTGTTCATTCAAAATTTTTATTTGGGAATTATTTTTTTATCCCTGCCTCCTCCACACACTTGGCCTCTTTAATAAAGTTTACAAAGCCCTTTGGGGTTGGACTGAGTTCTCTCCTTCATGGAGAGCTAGTGTTCGCCCTCTGATGCACCCCCAACATTCCTGTTTGACTAGCCCTAAACCCTTCCTCCCCTAAACCCTCAGCAGCATATCTGAACTGGTGGGGAGCTTCAGTTAGTAAACTTGAATGAGGCTGCAAAAAGCTAATGTTACATAGGTATTTTTTCAGAGTAAGAATACAATTTTTGTGATTGTGAAAAAAGTTACCTATTCATAGTATACAATTCAAATAATAGAAAAAGATACCAAAATAAAAAAGAAAGAAAAAGTACCTGAAAGTCACCACTTAGAAACAGCCCTGATAACATTTTGGGGAATATCCTTCCAAATTGTGTCTCCTCTCCTTTCTCTCCCTCTTCCTGTGTAAGACTTTAACATCAATGTTTTCTTATCTATTTCAAACCTTCTTTTTTCATGAGCCAATATGTCATCAATGTATTTCCTCCCAGTGCTTCCATCGCTGTGTAGGCTTCCACTGTACCAGTGTCCCCTAACTTATTCCTTGTTGGACATTTAGGTCATACCTCATTTTTTTTTTTTTAATTGGGGAACAATGTGATTTTTCCAAGACTCATCAGCTCGAAGTCAAGTAGTTGTTTCAATCTAGTTGTGGAGGGTGCAGCTCAGTGTCCCATGTGGGGATCGAACCAGCAGCCTTGGAGTTACGAGCCTGCGCTCTAACCAACTGAGCCCGATGCCATACCTCTTTTAATTACCAAACATATTCACTGTAGAAAATACAAAGAGCAGAAAATAGAAATGAACTCATAGTATACATTCAGTGTTTTAGAAAATTAAACTCCAGACCTCTACCCGTGTCTAAATCCTCTTGTAAGTTAATTCCTGTTGTCTGCATAGTGTTCCATTATGTGAATGTATTTCAGTTTCTTTAGTCAACACCGTATTGTTGGGGATGCAGGTTCCCCCAGCCATTGCTACTGTAAATGATGCTGTGTAGCTGTCTTTGCATAGATTCGTAAGATTTTCCTTAAGCGAAACGCCTAAGAAGTAAATTCTGGGGTCAAAGGATTTGTGTTTTTGAAGGCTTTTGGTACATGGTGTTGAATTCTCCTCCAGAAGGGTTGCCTGTTGCGGGCCACTGCTACCATGAGCTCACGTTGTGTGGGGCAGTGTGCCCACGGGCTGGGCAGCACCAGCACAGTTCCTGGCACATGCTAGGTGCTCAGTGATTGTCATGTGCCATAAACATGAGGAGTATTTTCCCTACTCAACAGATGAGGACCCTGAGGGAGCCGGAGGTCCAATGACTAGTGCAAGAGGGGAATTCAAACCCAGCCCTGTATCCAGAGCCTGAGCTCTCTTAACCAGGCCATTGAGATTTTTTAAATATTTATATTTTTCAAGTACAGTTGACATTCAGTATTATTTCATATTAGTTTAAGGTGTATGGCATGGTGGTTAGACATTTCTATAACTAAGGAAGTGATTCCCCCCAGATTAGACTAGTATCTACCTTGATTTTTTGACTAATATCAGAGGGAGGAACAGTGATGGTTGTGGGAGCAGTACTTTTTTATATAGACCTGAAAATGAAAGGAAGAATTGATAAGGGCATGAAAGGGTGTGGAAAGATGAGGAATCTGGGGGTACCTGTGCAGACATTCCTTTGTGGGTCCAGTCTATTGTAGGTCTGGGTGACAACACAGTGGTGGCGATGGTACTGGGATGTTAGGACCCTTGGTGGCTTTCGGGGGCAAAACAAGTTAAAACTCCGCAAACCAACACTGAGTCCGGAATCAGGTTCCTGTGGGAAATGAAGAGGTTTTGTTGCTTCAAAGATCTTAGGATGCCCCCTGTGTCTCCCTCCCTCGGTTTTATTTACTCTAGAAACATTATAATAATATAATAGAAAGTTACAGAGACTCCCAACCTCCTGGCACAAGAAATAATTTCATGTTTCCCTTATTCCCTTCTATTCATTGTCCATACATAGATCTGTTTTTAAAGGAAGGTGTAATTTAGAGGATGGTAAACCCTTCCCTTAGGACATAGGGCAGCTTGCCTTGCCACCTCCTCTGGTCCAGCTCAGTTCAACGCACATGTATCGAGCACCTGTTGTATGCCCTGAACAGGGAGAGGTTGGGTAAGACACAGCCCCTGCTCTCAAGGAACCACTTCATGGTGGAGAGAGACCCTGAAAGGACCCTGTTAGGATTCCTGTAAGCTCTCTCCCTGTTGATCTCCCCAAGAGCCTGTGAAGAGACAGAGAGGGTATTTTATAATTCAGTGTGTAGGTAAGAAAATAGAGTTGTCCCCTAAGGTAATTTAGATGTAATGGCAGAATCAGAACCGGAACTCCTAGGCTAGATCTCAATTCTCAGCCTGCATTGCTCATCCCATTTATTCCTCCCGTTCTTGGGGCCCCACTGTCGCACGACTGGCCGAGTCCCAGCGAGGGTCCCCTGTAGACTCCGTCTCCTCCTCCTTTCCCAGGCATCTGCCATGCTAAGTGGCCCAGGCACTACCCCACCTCCTTTCACAGTCTCCTTCCAGCTGTGTACTTCGTGACCTCATTTTCCCTTTGCAACTGCCCTTGGCGTTTACTTCTGCAGAACAAGAATGTGGCAGGGAGAACAGCATACCCAGGGAGGCTGCCCTGACCTCCCGGAAACCCCCTAACTTCCCTGACACACTGCCCATGGCCTCTTCTTGCGTCTCCTTTCCAGGCACACCTAAGGAGGGGTCCAAAAGTTCAGAGGCCAGAAACACATGATGGTTGCCAGGGACCAGGCACCCATGGGAATTGGGGGGACAGCGCCACATCTGGACCATGATTTATTTTTCTTTTAATTCTTCTGAAGAGCAGCTTAAAACACTTGGGTCCTTGGCGGTATTTCCTCTTATCATTTCTTCATATCCAGAGTGCAGTGTCTGCTAAGCCTGGTTCCCAGGCTCTCTGCTGTGAAACAAACAGATTCTTGAGCTCATGCCCCACCCCACCCCAGTCAGGACCAAGGCTCTTGTTTTTTTTGTTTTGTTTTGTTTTTGTTTTAAGATTTTATTGGGGAATTAGGGGAGAGGAACAGCGTTGGGGAACCAGGGAAGAACAGACAAGTTGCTGTCTTTTTGTTCTTCAGTCTAGTTGTGGAGGACGTTGCTTCACTGGCCCATGTTGGTATCATCATTGCGCTCTTCTCCGGTGAGGCGGATCGATCGCCAGCCCCTGGTCGGCTGCTCACAGTGGCTCTTGGCAGCTCACGCTGGCTGCCGGCCACTCACTGTAGCCTATGGCAGCCCACTGCCGCAGGGACTGCAGCTATGCTGTCCCCAGGGACTCACAGCAGCCCAGCTCCAGGTGGAGCTGTTGTTCACCATCTTAGCTGTAGAGGGCAGCATCACTGGCCCTCATATGTGGGATCCGAACCGGGGCCGCTGGTGTCCCAAACCAGCTCTTAACCAATGCGCCACTTGGCCGGCCCCCAAGGCTCTTGTTTAAATATATAAAAAAACCTAAAAAACAATAGTAGTGGCCTTCCATTACTGAGGGCTTAAAGGCATTTTCCTGTGTTTTCTGGTTTACTCCTCCAGAAACCCGTGAGACGGGGCTTATTAGGGTCCTCCCCAAAGTGAGGCTCGCAGAAATGAGGGCAGCCAACCCAGGGCCCAAGAAGGGGCGTGAACTTTGGTGGGTCCAAATTCCCAAGCAGCCGCCCAACCCTCTATCATGGCGCCTCTGGGGAAGGTGTGGGTACGTTCCCATTAACCTGTCACTGCAGAGATCAAGTGGTGAATCTTCGGCATAGAGTTTTAGGGAGATCCTGAAGGTTCCCGAGCAAAAAAAGATTTTAAGTTTAGTTAACTTCAGAGTGTGCCATGCTTTCCTTTTAGAACTAAACAAGTCATCCCACATCAGAAGGTCAGGGAATTGCCAGTGAGTGGAATGAAAGCTCATTTTGAACCATGTCATGTTTTCTCAGAATCACATTTTGCTGTGTTTCAGACACATCTCATGAAAGGAATGCAGTATGTCACAAGGACATTGTGAAGCCTAATTTAGAGGCACTTGTGTCCTCCCCCCTCTTTTGTTCAGTTTTTTTGTTTGTTTGTTTTTTTTTGAGGGCAGTGTCACTGGCCCTCATATGTGGGACCGAACCGGGGCTGCTGGCTTCCCAAGCCAGCGCTTAACCACCGCACCACTCGGCCGGCCCTTTTTTGTTCAGTTTTAAAGTAAGCATAACCTTTCTTTTTTTCTTTTTTAGCTGAGCCATCCTGCCACCTGTTAGCAGCTCAGCTGGGGCTGGGCATCAAACTGCTGTTGCTCAGAGTTCAGCTCGCACTCTTGAGCGAGCTCTTAACCAACTGAGCCACTTGGCCGGCCCTCTAATCATTCTTAATAGAGACCAGAATACTGAACGATGTTTCTCTACTCTGATAAAAAGAAGGTGCATAACATATGGGCACTCTCCTTCCACCTCATTGTTGGGATGTGGGCTGCAAAAGGGATGGGTAGGGACTGAGGCAAGCTGATAAGCTCCCTCCCAGATGGGCACCTCCACCAAGAAACTGACTGGTTCCCTGCAGACACACTGGCTTAGTGTTGTTGGGCCTCCCAATATTTCCAAGAGAAGCTGGAAATACAGATTTTTATGTGGAATCTCTACAGTTTTACATGTTGGCTTATTTTTCTTTCACACACTCTGAAGGCCACATACAACTTGCCTGTGGGTTATCAGGTTATAGTACATGAAACAGTTGTTTGGAGCTCAGCTCTGAAACCAGTCTTCCTGGCCTCCCATCTGAGCTTTGCCCCTTATTAATTGTGTTACCAAGATGTTTGATCTCTCAGTTACATCCGTTTCCTGATCTGCCAAATGGAGATAGGAATTTTACCTACTTCTGAGGGTCATTGAGAGGATTAACAAGAGAATTGAGGAGAAAGGCTTGGAACCCAGTGCCTAGTATCTAGCAATGGCATGGTAAACATTTACCTGTATCATATTTGTGTCCCTTTCTATAAGCGCAGGTTGACCATACAAGGTCGAACAATTAAGTTCACGAACTCATTCTAGAAAAAGTGCTACATACCTCATTGCTGAATATCACTATGGTCACCTTTGAAGTACTCCCCGTGGGAAGCTATGCACCTAGTCCACCCTTCAAAGCAATTTTGGAACTCTTTCTGTAATGGCCATCAGAGCTGTCTTTATATTACCCTTGATTTCCTGAATGTCATCAAAATGTCTTCCTTTCAATATTTCCTTTATCTTTGGGTTAAGAAAGAAGTCACTGGGGTCCAGATCAGGTGAGTAGAGAGGGTGTTTCAATACAGTTATTTGTTTACTGGCTAAAAACTCCCTCACAGACAGTGCTGTGTGAGCTGGTGCATTGTCATGATGTAAAAGCCATGAATTGTTGGCAAAAAATTCAGGCCATCTAACTTTTTCACACAGCCTTTTCAGCACTTCCAAATAGTAAACTTAGTTAACTATTTGTCCAGTTGGTAAAAATTTATAATGAATAATCCCTCTGATATCCAAAAAAGGTTAGCAACATTGTTGCAACAAGTTTGTGAATGAACTTAATCATCAGACCTCCTATTTAGGTCCCTTTCTGTTAAGTGCAGAGTGACCACATGTCTTAATTTGCCTGGGGCAGTCCTGGTTCAAGTTTGTACTGATGTAATTATTACTAACTCTCCTTTTAATTCTCAATATGAGACAATAAATTATATGGTCAACTTATATAAGCAGATCCTGGCATTCTGCTGTTCGGGACTATGAAAAGGTCATGGTTCCAGTTGTTGGAGTACCCTTGGACAAGCCACTTAACCTGTTTCAGCTTCCACATTATAAAGCATTGATAAAATGAATTCTAAGATCCTTCTGTTCATATTCATTCTATCATTCGATAAAAATTTACCGTGAGTCCAGACTATGCCAGTGAACACCCAGGGCATGGAGGGGCCCAGGATGGACGTGGGCCCTCACGGGGTGCTCGGCATGGAGGACCTCCCGTGCAGGGAGCCGGGAAGACCTACTCTTTTCTTTTGTGTTATTTGAAGGACTGTTACCTAGAAATTGTTCATAAAATGTTTTGAGTTGAATGTTTATACTTTTAACCTCAATTTCTCACTGACAAATCATTCCAGTTCAGTATAATTTTGTACACATTTCTTTTTTTATGAGTGGGTATCTACATTTTAAAAAATATTGATTTCACTGTGGAAAAGTAGAAAGTACAAAAAGGCCTAAAAGAGATTCTTTCTTCATTTCCGTTGACTTTGGCAGCGACCAGTAGGGGGGTTTCTAATATTTTAGCTTTAGGTGACTCCCCCCACACCCGCACACACACCTCTGCAGCCACTTTGTCAAAACTAAATTGTTATTATTTTTTTTAAAGGTCTCTAAATTTGCCTGGGTGTCGCTAATAAATTCTCTCATTCATTTATTCATCCTCAATAAACCAGGTGTGGGCTCCTTAATCTGCTACAGCGGTGGGGGCCCCAAGAGGGCTCTCCTGTCTGTTATTTTTTGAAATAATCTGCTCCTGACTCCCTCTCACAGGTAAATAGAACAAGTGTGGCTCAGCCGAGACCGAGGGTACCGGCTTTAACGAGTCGGAGGGCCTCATTGTGGGTGATGTGGTCACTGGCAGCTGCAGGTGATTTCTGCGCCTGGGCGTGGACAAGCCCGCGCCCACGCGCGCTCCGGGCCAGTGGCAGCCGCAGAGCTCAGCTGGCGACAGCCCGGATTCCTCAGGCCTGCCCTTCCCGGCCGGGTCAGTGAGGTTGGGTTGTGCTGGCTCAGAAAGCCACTTCCTGCCGCGACCGGAGTCGGCTGTTGCTGTGAAAGTTGCCTCCCGGGGAAGGAAGTGGCTTTGGGCTGTTTATTTTGGCTGCGGGCTACCAGACGGCGCCGGGGGCCGCGGAGCCCCGGCGTTTGCAGAGAGGGGCTGGGGAGCCGAGCGGACCTCGGGGGAGGCTCCGCGCCGACACGCCGCTGGGCCCTGCGGAGAGGGGGTGCAGAGAGTGGGGGGCGGTGCAGGACCGAGGAGGGGGCGCACGGGGAGGGGCGCGCGGCAGGTGAGCGGTGTGCTGCGGCGCAGACCCGGAGCTCCGAGGACAGGCGGGTCCTAAGGCCTCCTGCCCGGGGGGGCGGGGTGAGGAAGGACTCCAGGTGTGCCCCTCGCTGGGATGCGCAGGTGAGGAAGAGACGTGGGGACAAGGCAGGGGAGCGAGGCCGCGCGATTGCGCAGGAGCGCACGGCGCCGGTCCCGCCAGAGGTTAGAGGCGAGATCGCTGTGTCGGGGCTTGGCGGCTCCCCGCTTTCATCCAGCAAGAAGGGGCCTGGGAAAAGGCATGCCGAGAAGACGGTGACGTTTTAGCTTGAGAAGATTTTAAAAGCCCGCAGGGGGTGAGATCAAACACCGTTAAATCGCCTAGAGAAGGCCGGGGCAGGTGGGATTTGTGTTCCAGAGAGCGCCAGGGGCCAGCCACACTGGCGGACGCTACCTGCCCCGCCCCCCCCCGGACCAGGCGGAGCAGCGAGGAGGGTGAAAGCTACCTTTCCGAATTTACTCGCATTCCCACTCCCCACATCCCCTTTCTCCTGCATTTATCAGGTGAAGAGGAAAGCCCACCCTTAACCCATTCCCTGACAGAGTTTGCTTTAACATCTTCCTAGAATACAGCATATCACATTTGCAAAACACATTGAAGCTTCTCCAGGAATGAATGATAAAGGAAGCTCACTCTACTGGAGGGAGGGGGGGGGGAGAGAGAGAGAGAGAGAGAGAGAGAGAGAGAGAGAGAGAGAGAGAGAGAGAGAGAGAGAGAGAGAGAGAGAGAGAGAGACCACGCACACAGATGCGTCTGACAGCGGTGCCTAGTGAGGCCGTGTGTTGAATTTAGTCACAGGCGCTTTAAGCGATGGAGGGCTAGCAGTTTGTCCTGGCTGGAATGGAGGGGCTGATGGGGAGCAGGGAGGAGAGTATGAAAGGCCTGGAGGCTGGAGGGTAGAGGAAAGACCACAAAGGTCCAGGATTTGGGTGGGGATATTCCACAGCTGGACAAGGTATTGGGCCTCAGTATCATGTGACTCCCCTGCGGTCCCCACACTGTCTAGGTCCAGTGTGCTTGTGTGGATATGGTACACAGCCTGTAGCAGAGGTGGTGCAGGGTGGGGTGCCAGGTCCCCAGGGTTAGCCCCTCAGCAGGGCGGGGCTGGCAGCTTCTGCTGACTCAGGGACATTTTCAGGCCTGGCCTCAGGGCCAAGCTGTTCATTGAAAACAGCTGCTCCTCCTGGCTGGTGGCCTTGTGGGCGGCCCCTGACTCTCCCTGGGATGACCTCTTGCCTCTGCGTGGTCTGGGGAGGGGGGCCAACTGCAGGGAGGCTCAGTGTCTGGAGGGCCACCCTGCCATACCCTTGGGGACCAAATCTAGTCAACCCCTCAGGAATCACCAGCTGGCCCTGATCCCCAGCTCTCTAGGAGCTGAGCCAGGCTGGTTGCTGTGTCCTTATCCTTTGCTCCTGCCTTTCCCCTAACTTGGAACACCCATCTTGTCCTTGTCTCTGCTCACGGCTTTCAGGGTTTTGTTTGACATGCCTCTCATTCAGCAGATACGTGCCAGGCACTGTGCTAGAATTAACGTCCTCTGCACTGTCTTCGGCATGATGTCTTCAACTTGTAATGGAGAGCAGCTGTCTTATCCGAGGTCAGACCTCTGGCTGCCTCCACTGTTGGGCTGAGTCCGGGAAGCTTCAGGGACAGCTGAGAACATTGCTCCTGAGAAGCAGCGAGCTTTGAGCCTTTGCATTCCAGCCTCAAGACTCCACCAAAGCAGTGTGGCACCTTAGCAGATGGGGAAGGGGCCCTCACTGACCTTCAACAAGACAGGGAGGAGACGGGTTACTCAATGGAGAGCAAGTAGCTTTAAAACCCAGTTGCCTCTGAGCCCAGGAATAAATTTTTCAGGATGATGACCTAGATGTCTGAAAAACAAGGAATTGTGGACTACACATCAGAAAGATACCTGTTACACTTCAATTATCTACCCATTTCTACCCAATACCTTCACCCTGACCTTGTAGTCAGTATAAATTAGACTTGACTCTTTTGCACACTTATTGATGTGTTGCTTGTACCTTTCTCACGGATGGCTTCTTGAGTTTTGCCTCTCCAACTGCATTGTAAAAGTCCCAAGGGCAGAAGCCATGTTGTCTAATTTCCCTGTCGTACCTAGTCTAGTGCTTCACAAATACACGTCATCTGTGCGAGTGAGAAAGCCTGTGGGGGGAGCAGGCAGCTGAGTGATTAGGAGGATAGGGTGTGGTCCAGCCAGGAGCACCTCCTCCAACATGGCCCAGAGTCTGCAGCAGCCCAGGAAGCTCAGTACTAGTCGGACATCAGAGGGGATCCTGGAACACTCGTCTCCAGGGGAGTAAGGGGAACGGACCAGTGTTCTAGACCGAGAAGGGCTCCGGCTCCAAGACAGGGTTTGTGTTTATCAGGATTCTTCTGGGTACAAGGTCAGAAACCCAAAGCAAACAAGCTCAGCAAAAAAAGGGAACGTGGCTGCAAATGACTCTGAGTGATTCACAAAATGGAGGAAAGGCCTTAGGAACTCAGGGACCGGGACTGGACGTTCAACACGTTAGGACTCCCTCTCCCTCCATCTCTCAGCTCGGCATCTCTATCCCCATTCTTGCCTTGTCCTCATGGTAGGAAATATGGCCACTGGCAACCCCAGTTTAGTAATCTCAACAGAGAGAGAAAACGTCATGTATTCCAGGGGAGGACTCGGATCAGCCCTGTGTGAGTTCTGCGCCCAATCACCGTGGCCAGCGGGATGGACACTGATTGGCCAAGAGTGAGCCTGGTGCCCACTCATGTAGCCAGAGGTGCAGGGAAATTCTTTATAAATGTTAAGAAGGGGATGGTAAGTTTGCTGGGCAGACAAAACAAAACAAGAGACTGTGGCCACTCAGTGAGGTCAAGGACTCTATGGTCTCCATATCGTCCAGTGCCTCCCGACCATGTGGCAATAGGGGCTGGATGGATTATGTCTGTGCTCTTCACCACTTTACCTTTGGTGCCTGGCACCATGCCTGATACCTATGAAATTCTCAGCAAAGATTTGTTGAATGAATGACATCCAGTTGGTACTCAATGCCCTGCGTGGCTTTATTCACTTATTCACTCATCAAACAAGTACTTAAGGAGCCACAACTTAGTGTACAGCACTGTGCTAGGTGTGGTGGGGTTGCCAACAAAACACAAGAGGGCATCTTTGTCTTTGGTGAGGACCATACCAAGATCCTAGCAAGGGGCATTTTCCCTCCCGGTACTGATACCTGATGCTCCCAGGTGTGTGGAGTGAGGCTAAGGGAGTGGGTAAGCCTAGAAGGGACCTTCTTAGGCGGAGGCATCAGGCCCCTCCTTTGAGTGCCCTCGGCTACTCCATGGTGCTTGCTGAGAGCATAGATGCAACGAACACAGAGTCAATTCTCAAAACGCCTCCATTCCCTTAGCGGATCCAGCTCAGCCAAGGCTGGGCTTACTGTCTTTCTCCACTGGGCCCTGGAGAGAGCCTCCTTTCTATGAGGGCCCAGGCCCACCCCTTGACTTTGCGTGGAAAGTGCTTTCCCAAGAGCTCCCTAGCCCCCAGCTTGGCAGAGTCCCTGGGACCCACTTCCCAAAATTCCCCTCAGCCTTCCCTTTGCTGTGTTGGCCTCCCCTCTGCTCCCAAATGCCTCGTCCTTGCCTCATTTGCTGCCAAGGCAGCTCCGTGACCTGTATTCTTCACCTTCCGCCTCTTCCAAGTCTTCTGTGTCTTCAGGGAGTCTCCCTGCTCTTGGAAGGCACAGCCCCCTCCAATGCCCCCAGAACCTGGGTTTTAAAGGGCTTGTTTGCCCTCGTATCCTGCTGTGTCCAGACCCACTGTTCTCTAACTAGGGCAGTGCTGTGGGCATCCCTGTGGCCCCAGTGTTGCCTGGGACATGCTGCACACATAGCAGGCTCTCCAAGAAATGTGGATTTGAACCCAGAGCGTCAGAGGACGGAGCGGGCTTGCAGCCATGATTCATGTGACAGGAGGAAACTGAGGTACTGTGATCGGGCATCCTAATCTCTTTCCCTCTCTGGGCCTCAGTTTCCTCATCTGTCTAGTGAGGGGAAGGTGACCCGATCCTGGGATGGCCTCTCCCGACTGACATGGATCCCGTCATTTGCCTTCTGTATGACTGCAGAGGCTGCCCAGAAGTGCTGTAGCCCACGTGTGGGTGTGCTGGTTGAGGAAGAGGGGAAGATACTGTCCCCTGGGCTGTCATGGGCTCCTGTGATGTTTGGGGCTGCATTGTCCAGCCCCATCTCTGATAAGCAGCTATCAAAGCACTATTTTCTCCCTTTTCTGGTCCCAAGCCCTTTCGCTGTCCCCTCTTTCTTTTTTTTTTTAAAAGATTTTATTGGGGAATTGGCGGAGGGGAACAGCGTTGGGGAATCGGGGAGGGGAACAGACAAGTTGCTGTCTTTTTGTTCTTCAGTTTAGTTGCGGAGGATGTTGCTTCACTGTTGGTATCGTCATTGCGCTCTTCCCGGATGAGGCAGATCGGTCGCTGGCCTCTGGATGTCGCTCACCGCGGCTATTGGCAGCTCACACTTGGCTGCCAGCCGCTCATGTTGGCTGCCGGCCACTCACTGTAGCCTATGGCAGCCCACTGCAGCAGGGGCTACAGCCCACACCATCACAGGGGCTCGCACAGCCCAGCTCCAGGTGGAGCTGTTGTTAGCTGTAGAGGGCAGTGTCACTGGCCCTCATGTGGGATCCGAACCGGGGCCGCTGGCATCCCAAAACCAGCGCTTAACCAATGCGCCACTCGGCCGGCCCCCTGTCCCCTCTTTCTACTGACTCATTGCTGAAATGGAGTTGCTGAAAATGAAGTACCCAGTCCCTAGAGGAGGCTCGGGCAGGTCTGGATCAAGTCCCGGAGCCAGTTCATGATTCTCGGAGGGGGGCTGGAGGGAAAGGAGCAGGTTGAGGAGAGGGGTCCCCAAAGGGGAAGGATTAGCTGTGGCAGTCTCCCAAGAGGTTCTTCAGGAATTTACTTGTGTCTTGCCCTGAAGCTGTTGAAGAATAAAATGACCAGTGTCCCAGCTCCACCAGCCTTCCCATCAGGGTGTTTTGAGCACTCAGCGACAGGAGCTGTGGATACTCTGTTGTAGGAAAACCTGGCAGCTGGGATAAAGAGCAGAAAAATAGACTGGCATGAGATTCATTCATATGTTCATGCAGTATTTATTAAGTACCACTGTGTGTCAGTCAGAGATATGGGTACTGGGGAGACGGTGGTGAAGACAGAGAAAGTCCTCAGGAGTGTGAACAAGATGGGAGACAGGAAATAAAAAACGTCAGATAATGAATTCTGGTTCTACTGGAAATAGCAGGATGGCTTGTATCCATTGTAGATGAAAAACAGGCCACATACTAAACCCAAGTTCAAGGTAAGCCAGCATGATGGGCCCTACAAACTCAGAGACTGAGTCACCACATAGTATGGTCTGAACATAATAATTCCTAACTAAAAGGGACTCCCTTGGCCTGTAGCTTCCTTGACAGAGGTCAGTCTTTATCTTAAGTGAGCTTGTTGATTGTATTTGTGCAAGGTTGATTGTCTTTGTGCAAGTAAGATAACATACCTTTGAACGTCAGAGTAGTCTTTTACAGACCCCCTTCAAGGCACAACTGCCAGAGCACAAGACCATGAACCCCTCGAACCCCTCGTTGTTACCATGTTCTTTCCCATACTATCTCTGTGCTGTAAATGTTAATTATTAACTATCCTGTACCCACCAGTGTAAAAGAAATGTGTGTCTCTCCATTTTTCTTTTTATCCAAGCCCAGAGATTTCCCCACTTTGCTTTCTCCCCCCTCCCTAATCTACCACTAAGGGATTTCGTGTAACCCTCCTTATCTCTCCTCCTTTGATTCTAATGTGTAAAATAAGCTCCAAAATGGCCATTCTCTGGAGCCTCTCTCAATTGGTTGAGATTTCGCTTTCCGGTAATTGTCATCAGTTTGGCTCAAATAAACTCATAAAAATTCTCTATAGGTTTGGACATTTCTTATATCGGCACAGTCTAACTCCCTAGCCAAGAGTGCTTATAGACTAAGGAGAAAATATAAAATACAGTTGTTTGAGAGCAATCAAAAACAGACAGATGCTGGGGAGAAAACAATCTTTGAAAGAGAAGAAAAAGACGAGGTAAGTGGCTCATCTAAGCAGGTTCACCCTCCCCTTCAAAAGGACTGCCCTGTATGAGGTGTTAACCTGTAGAGAATCCAAACCTGTAGAGAATCTTAATAAATATTTGCGCCAAACAGAGGATACACCTGGGAGCAAGATCTCTACAGACTAAGAAAAATGCTTCCAAGAAATGACAGTATGCTGCTTTTTTTAAAATTGGGTAACAGTGTGTTTTTTTCCAGGACCCATCAGCTCCAAGTCGAGTTGCCGTTTTCAATCTAGTTGCGGAGGGTGCAGCTCCCTGGCCCACACGGGAATCGAACCGACAGAGCACACTCTTTAAGCAACTGAGCCACCTGGCTGCCCCTGCTGCTGCTTTTATGCATTTGGCATTAAGGAGGGAATGTAAGGAAGGTTACATGAAGGTGGGAGAAAGCAAGATGGGAATTGGATTATGGGATCCTTAACAAGATGATGTGCCCTCTTGAGGGTGGTCTCAAAAGAGGCATTTCAAAGGTGTGTTCATCTAGATGCCCAGAAACAATGAACAGGGCTGCTTGAGGCACACAGATAAGCCTTCTACCAAAGTATCTGCCTGCAGTGTGACTACCCACCATGACCTGCCCAGTTGGGAATTTGATCAGATCACCCTGTGATGTTATTTTGTAGAAGCCCTTCTTTGTCCACGGGGGAGGTCAAACGCAAAGTGGCAGTTTTACTGGTCAGAGTTTTGGGCTACCAGAAAGGCTAAAAATCAAGAGGGAAAATTCTGGAAAGGAAGGAGCCATAGAGATGTCCCCTATAGATTCTCAAAGTCCTTGGTGACTGCTGAACTGTGCATGGGCAGTTTACATTGTGAGGCTGTAAGGAACCCAGGAAGAAACAGCAGCTGGGAGGCAGAGGTTTCCATTTGTTGCCTGGTGCAGAGGAAACAGTTTGGAATTCAAGTTCCACCAAGTTAGAGGGGCTTGGTAATTGCCTAAGGTTTTCCTCTGAAACTCCAGAAGGGCCTCACCTTATGATTAAAGCCAAGGCCACACCCTAAAACTAAAGGCAAAACCCAAACAACACTACCCCAGTGAAGCCTAAAACCAAGCTGCTACAGGATTAAGGTGATCCACCAGTAATTTAACTGCCTGCCAGAACAAAAATCAACATTCTTTTTAGGAAGATAAATCCAGACTCCCTGTAACATGCCATCTACAACATCCCATATACAATAGTATACAATTAAAAGAAAAAAATCCAGACTCCTTATAACATTATCTACCATGCCCAGTATATAATAAAAATTACCAGACATGGGGGCGGCTGAGTGGCTCACTTGATTAGAGTGCATGTTCTGAACAACAAGGTTGTCGGTTCGATTCCCACATGGACCAGTGAGCTGCGCCCTCTGCAACTAGATCGAAGACAATGACTTGAGCTGAGCAGCCACTGAGCTGCTGGTGGGAGGCTGGAGGGCTCAGTTGGTTAGAGCATATGCTCTTAACTACAAGGTTGCCGGTTCTATTCCTGCGTGAGATGGTGGGCTCTGCCCCCCACAACTAGACTGAACGACAGCAACTTGACTTGGAGCTGATGGGTCCTGGAAAAAACACCCTATTACCCAATAAATATTAAAAGAAAAAAAAATTACCAGACATGCAGGCAGCAGGAAAAAGTGACCCATAATCAAGAGAAGAAATAATTACTAGATACAGACTCACAGATAACCCAGATGTTGAACAAAATAACAAATAATAAACGCTGTGAAGAGAATTACAATCAAGTGATATGCTAGAGAGTAACTGTGTGGCGACTTTAGAAGAGGAGGACTTCCCTAAAGATGTGACTTTTTTTGAAATGTGAAAAAGCCAAGCAGAGGAAACAGCTCAAAGACTCGGAGGCAGGAAAGAGTCAGGCCTGTTCACTGAAGGATGAGGAGGTCAGTGTGACTTGAGCAAGCGGGAGAAGTATGATCTGAAATCAGACTGGCAGGGAGGACCAGACCACGTAGGGTCTTCAGGCTCTTAGTAAAGACTTTGAATTTTATCTGAAGAGTGCAGAATTGCCTCTGAAGGACTTTAAGCAGGAGAGACATTTATCTGACTTAGGTTGTTTTTTCTTTTAAATGAGTCAGGTTTTCATTTCAAATATTTAAAAGCCAATTGCATTGCATTTTTTTAGCTGTTATACATATCTTTTACTTATTTTCTACTACATTGTTGCTATTTTTCTTAAAACATATTTTTTTGTAGACGTTCTAGGGACTTAACTATTTGCCTCTGATAAGTTACATATATATATATATATATATATTTAAATATTTTATTGGGGAATTGGGGGAGAGGAACAGTGTTGGGGAATTGGGGAAGGGGACTGGCCAAGTTGTTATTCTTCAGTCTTCGTTGTGGAGGGCGCCAGTTGCCATCTGGCCGCCCATAGGCAGCTCTTGGCCTCTAAGTTCAAGGTGCTGTGTTCAATCTTAGTTGTGGGTGGGCGTAGCCACCATCCCATGTGGGAGTCAAACCCAGCAGCCTTGTTGTTAAGGGTGCATGTTCTATCCACTGAGCCCTCTGGGCGGCAGCTCAGTTTAAGATGCCAAGTTCAGTCTTAGTTGCGGGTGGGATAGCCCACTATCGAACAGGCAATGTTGTTGTTACGTCAGTTGAGCCATCCTGCCACCTGTTGGCAACTCAGCAACAGCTCAGCTAGGGTGCAGCGTCACTGGCCAATGTGGGAATCAAACTGGCAGCCCTCAGAGCTTGCACTCTTAAGCGAACTCTTAACCAACTGAGCCACTCGGCCGGCCCCCAAGTTACACATATTTTTATCATTTGACTTTTGACTTCGTTTATGGCATTTTTCTTGCCATGAAAAAAATTACGTCATTGAATTACCAACTTAAGAACGTCCAGGGCCGGCCGAGTGGCGCATTGGTTAAGAGCTGGTTTTGGGATGCCAGCAGCCCCTGTTCGGATCCCACATATGAGGGCCAGTGACACTGCCCTCTACAGCTAACAACAGCTCCACCTGGAGCTGGGCTGTGCGAGCCCCGGCGACGGTATAGGCTGCAGCCCCTGCTGCAGTGGGCTGCCATAGGCTATAGTGAGTGGCCGGCAGCCAGTGTGAGTGGCTGGCAGCCAGCGTAAGCTGCCAATAGCTGCAGTGAGCGACATCCAGAGGCCAGCGACCGATCTGCCTCATCCGGGAAGAGCGCAATGACGATACCAACATGGGCCAGTGAAGCAACATCCTCCGCAACTAGACTGAAGAACCAAAAGACAGCAACTTGTCTGTTCCCCTTCCCTGATTCCCCAATGATGTTCCCCTCCCCCAATTCCCCAATTTAAAAAAAAAAACAAAAAAACCTTAAAAAAAAAAGAATGTCCAAACCTGTAGAGAATTTTTATAAGAATTTATTTGAGACAAACTGAGGACAGTGCCAGGAAGCAAGATCTCAGATGCTCCAGAGAATGATAATTTTGCTGTTTGTTTTATACCTTTGGAAGGTAAGGAGGGTTACATGAGGGCGAGAGAAAGCAGGATGGGGATTGGATTACAGGATAGTTATAAGTTCCTGCTTTCTTGAGAGTGGTAAGGCTTTAGGAGGAGTGGTCTGCAAAGAGGCATTTCAAAGGTTTATTAACCTAGATGCACAGAAACAATGGACCGGGCTTGCCTGAGGCAAAGATAAGCCTTTTATTAAAGTTATAAGTCTGAGGCAGGACTACCCACCATGACCTGCCCAGTTAGGAATTTATGATCAGATCACCTTGTGAAGTAGGTTACTTTCAGTTAAATTTACAGTACCCCCTTTCATCCACAGAACCATCACTGTTTTCTTTATGACCTTCAACACTCCAATATTATTTTTTAAAGTATTTTAGGACTTATTTACAACTTTAAAAGACCATTCTGACTGGTCATGGAGAATGGCCTATAGAAGGGTGATAAGGCCAGCATGACAGAACAGAAGAGCTTGAGGATGGGCCAGCCGAGTGGCTCAGTTGGTTAAAAGCTCGCTCAAGAGTGTGAGCTCTGAGCAACAAAGTCTTCGGTTCGATTCCTGGCCTGAGCTGAGCTGCTGCTGAGCTGCCAACAGGTGGCAGGATGGCTCAGCTAAAAATAAAAAAATAAAAGAATTTGAGGTTTGGACTCAGAAGACTGGGACCAAATTTCAGCTCTATCTCTCACCAGCCTGTGATTCTGGTCAAATATTTTTGCCACCCTTAGTCAATTTCTTTCTTTCTTTTTTCTTTTTTTAAAATTGTTTATTGGATAACAGTGTGTTTTTTTCCAGGACCCATCAGCTCCAAGTCAAGTCATTGTTCTTCAGTCTAGTTGTGGAGGGTGCAGCTCGGCTCTCAAGTCCAGTCGCCATCTTCAATCGAGTTGCAGGGGAGCGCAGCTCACCATCCCATGCAGGAATTGAACCGGCAACCTTGTTGTTCAGAGCAGGCGCTCTAACCATCTGAGCCACCTGGCTGCCGCCCCCCATTTCTTTACCTATAACAGAATAATAACAATATTACTACTACTCATAAACATATATAGTGCTCTTACTAGGTGCTAGACCCTGTTCCAAACATTTTACATGTATTATCTCATTTAACCTATACAATAGTCTTATGATAAGGAAACCGACTCAGAGAGAGAGTCAGCAACTTGCCCAAGTGACACATGAAGTGTCAGAGTTGAGATTTGAACCCTAGCAGTTAGATTCATGCTTTCAAGGCATGAAAATTATCCTGCGGAGCTAGTTGGCTAATGGATGCAAAAGTTCTTTGGAGCCTGGGATGTGTCACATATGTGTATTGTGTAGAAAGTCGGGGAATACGAGGAAAGGGGTGGGTGAAACGTGAATGTCAGAGAGACTGGGTTTGCTTACTGGCTCTGTGATACTGTGAGTAGGCCACTTTATGTCTCCAAACTCATCCCAGGTTTCTGCCTTCCTGTCTGTCTCTCTCTCTCTCTCTCTCCACTTTTTTTTTTTTTTAAAGGTTTTTATTGGGGAATCGGGGAAGGGAAACAGTGTTGGGGAATCGGGGAAGGGGAACAGACAAGTTGCTGTCTTTTTGTTCTTCAGTCTAGTTGCAGAGGACGTTGCTGCACTGGCCCATGTTGGTATCGTCAGTGCGTTCTTCCCGGATGAGGCAGGTCGGTTGCCGGCCTCTGGATGGTTGCTCACGGCAGCTATTGGCAGCTCACACTGGCTGCCGGCCGCTCACACTGGCTGCCGGCCACTCACTGTAGCCTATGGCAGCCCACTGCAGCAGGGGCTGCAGCCTACACCGTCGCCGGGGCTCGCACAGCCCAGCTCCAGGTGGAGCTGTTGTTAGCTGTAGAGGGCAGTGTCACTGGCCCTCATATGTGGGATCCGAACAGGGGCCGCTGGCATCCCAAAACCAGCTCTTAACCAATGCGCCACTCGGCCGGCCCTCTCTCCACCTTTAAAATGTATAATAACAGCTTTAAGATATAACAGCTTTGAGATAGCTCACATATTGTAAAACTCACCCATTTAAAATGTGCCAGTAAGTGGATTTTTAGTATTTTCAACAGAGTTGTGTCAACTGTCACACAAAGTAATTTGAGAACATTCTCATTACCCCAAAATAAACCCTGTGTATTTTAGCAATCACTCCCACCCCTGTCACCTCAGTCCAGCCCCAGGCAACTGCTAATCTGCTTTCTGTAATTTTAAGTCTTGATCTGTAAAATGGGCGTGCTGAGGGGAAGGTCGGATTTCACTGTCTTCCACCGGTGTCTGCTCAGAGAGGTGATGGGTGAGAAGATGCAGGATTGGGGAAGCCAAGGAGCTAAATGCTGCCTAAAAATAGGAGTGAAATGGTTATGGAGGGCGTGAATGGCTGGATATGGGGGATGGTGAGTGGTTTGAGAAGGCTCTAGATAAGGGTAAAGGATGGAGCCAGTGGCTGAGGGACAAGAGGGAAGAGTGAGACAAAGTGACTCCAGGCTGAAGAAGACCTTTGGCGGAAAACCACACCATATCACAGAGTTTGGGATAAAGGTTGCCATGTGGCATGTGATGTAAACATCTCCACCGCTCCCACGAGATCTTCAGAAAAGTATACAGTAGGCAACCCTCCATGTGGAGTTGGGCTTGCTTTTGGGTGTGAGACAGGGCTGAGTCCTGCCTCCAGGTGGCACGGGGCCAGAACAGAGGCTGGCATGCAGCTGGACATGGGGGCATAGCAGTGCCCACTCGCCCAAAGGGGTCAGTAGTGAGAACTGAGTGATTTGACATATGAGAGAAGGCTCACAACCCAGCACTGGGCTCATGCTCAATGTTTGTAGGTGGCACTGGCCATTGAGGGCCAGCCAGGAGAGCCCCTGTGGTGGCTTCATGCCTTGCTTTCCCTTCTAGAACCCAACGTCTTCCTCATCTTCAGCCATGAACTGCAGGGCTGCCTGGAGGCCCAGGGTGGACAGGTCAGAGTCTCCCCAGGCTGCAATGCCAGTCTCTCTGCCCAGCGCTGGAAGTGGGTCTCGCGAAACCGGCTCTTCAACCTGGGCACCATGCAGTGCCTGGGCACAGGCTGGCCCGGCACCAACAGCACCGCCTCCTTGGGCATGTACGAATGTGATCGGGAGGCACTGAATCTTCGCTGGCACTGTCGCACACTGGGTGACCAGCTGTCCTTGCTCCTGTGGGGCCGTGCTGGCAACACAACCAAGGCTGGCACCCCCGAGCGCGGCGACCAGACCCGCAGTGGCCAGTGGCGCATCTACGGCAGTGACGAGGATCTATGTGCTCGGCCCTACTATGGTGAGAGGCTGCTTGCAGGGGAGAGATGGGGCCCCTAGTATCAGGGGGACTGGAGTCACAAAGGAACAGACTCTGGGGTGACAACACCTTTGGCCTCTGCAGACCTTTAGCAGTCACATCTTTCATTGTAATGGGAAGCATTTTTGAATGAGGAAATTAACTTCAAAGCATTTAATTTACTTATTAGAAAGTAACAAAATTAATACGCACTTGTAAAGACATCAAACAGTACAAAAGTGTATATAATACAAAATTAAGACACTTTCCTTCTCCAGGCCCACTTTCCAGGGAGAACCGAGGGTAAGCCCCAGAGGTGCCTTGATCCCTGTTTTGCAGGGGTGAATAAGGACCAGGGTCACCTAACAAGAGGTCTTTCATGGTGGGCAGCTCCATCCTGGAGTCCTTTTCCTGGAAGCTGCCCTAAATTTCAAGATGGAACCTGGGAGGAGGGGCACCCGGCAGGGAGGCGTGGAGCCCCCACGCTGGGGAGCTGAGCAGGGATTCCCGTAGGCTCAGACCTCTATGTGTGATGTGGAGGCCCCCTCACCCAGCTGGATTTGGACAGGCATTGGGGTCCCCTTCCCAGCTTTTGGGGTGAGCAGCAGAACCTTTCCCAGGCTCCTGGGCTGATCTGGTGAAAGGGAGAACCCTGAGACCGCCGTCTGGCACCACCGCCTCCTTCCCCGCCTGCTAACCCCCTGCCAGCCCCCGGCCCTCTGGGTTATTGGAGGCGCAGACGCCAAGGCCTGGCTCCCTTCCTTCCAGAGGTCTATACCATCCAAGGGAACTCCCACGGGAAGCCGTGCACCATCCCCTTCAAGTATGACAACCAGTGGTTCCACGGCTGCACCAGCACAGGCCGTGAGGACGGACACCTGTGGTGCGCCACCACCCAGGACTACGGCAAGGACGAGCGCTGGGGCTTCTGCCCCATCAAGAGTGAGAGCGGGGCAGCTCCTGGTGGGGGGCCGGCCCTACGGGTGTGTGTGTGGGGGACCTCTGGGACTGGGGTGAGAAGTGGCCCCTCCCTTGCAGCATGGAACAGCCTGTGTGGGGTCTCGGCACTCCGTGAGGGACCCATGTTCGGCTGTCATGGTGGCAGGTAACGACTGTGAGACCTTCTGGGACAAGGACCAGCTGACTGATAGCTGCTACCAGTTTAACTTCCAGTCCACACTGTCGTGGAGGGAGGCTTGGGCCAGTTGTGAACAGCAGGGAGCGGATCTGCTGAGCATCACCGAGATCCATGAACAGACTTACATCAATGGTGAGAGGCAGGCAAGCCCTGGGCCGGGCTGGCTGGCTGGGGTGACCCAGCCGGGGACCAGGGAGGGTGCCAGGAGCCTGAGCCCTTTCTGCTCGTGGTGGTAAGGATGGCCTTGGTGGGGGCAAAGAGTGGGAGGGCCGAGGATGGGCGACCCACTTCTTACTGTCACCATCTTGCTGTCAGGACTCCTCACTGGCTATAGCTCCACACTGTGGATCGGCCTTAATGACCTGGACACCAGCGGAGGCTGGCAGTGGTCGGACAACTCGCCCCTCAAGTACCTCAACTGGGAGAGTGGTGAGGCACGGGGTTTGGGGCACAGGGTGGCTTGGGGACGCCACAGGCACTCAGTGTCTTATTTATTTCTCATACCCTACCCCAGGCACGCGGGGGTGTCCGGTGGGGACAGATCCCCCCACCTCCTGGACTGACCCCGCTAGCCTGTGCAGTGCCTTTGTGTGAATTATAAACTAATGCTCATGGCACAGGGCGTGGGCAGGAGACTGTATTTCAGCCCCGCGCACCCAGTGCCCCAGCAGCCTGGCGGGGAGGTGGGGTGGGACTGGTACCTGGGTAGAGGGCTCAGGACATGTGGGCCCACGAGGGGAAGCAGGGAGGCCCTGGGGTAGCCAGGGAGGGAAGGCTGAGCAGAGCGAGCACTGGGCATCTCCAGCTGGCTCAGCCTTCTGAGGGAGCAGGGGGTTCGGAGGAGGGCTCCAGGGCCAGGGTGTGAGTCTCGCTCCTGGGGTGCTGGTGCCCTGCCCTCCCCACAGATCAGCCGGACAACCCAAGTGAGGAGAATTGCGGAGTGATCCGTACGGAGTCCTCCGGCGGCTGGCAGAACCGTGACTGCAGCATCGCGCTGCCCTACGTGTGTAAGAAGAAGCCCAACGCCACCGTGGAGCCCCGGTCTCCTGGTGAGCGGTGGGCCCAGTGCAGGGGAGTGGGGATGGGGCGTCTCGTCAGTGTCACAGCCACAGCGCAGCCTCGCAGCAAAAACATGACACCGATCCTCCTTATTCTTATTTAAGGCTCAGCTAAAATCTGAACAAATTGGAATGGGCTATTAATTCGCTGGGGGATTTGTTGAGAACGGTGTTCAATGCCCGGCGTTACTCACCTTGTCCTAGTGGGGGTTGCAGTCTGCTGGAGGTGACAGACTTGTCAACACACCATTGCAATATCCCGAGTTACGCACTATTATAAAAATACAGGCCGTAAATGTCAGAGGAGAAGAAATGCCTAGAGAAGGAATTAATTAAGCTTCTGAGAGTTAAGGAGGGTTTCATGGAAGCGACATTGGATTTAGGCTTTTCAGGTCGAGTGTAAGTTTCAAACGGCATAAAGCATAAAGCGATGCGAGGGAAGGGCCTTCCTGGGAAAGGGCACTGCATGTGCAAAGACGTGGAGACATGGGAGCACACAGCAGCTTTAAGGTTGGGGAGAGCTCTGGTTGGAGTATAGACTGGTGAACTACTTAAAGTATGGTCCTCAAACCAGCAGCACTGCATCACCTGGGAGCTTGTTATAAATGTGACGCTCAGGCCCTATCCCAGATTGATTGAATCCAGACCTGCATTTCACACGATTCTGTACCTGCGATTCATGGGCAGATATAGTGTAAGAAGCACTGGCTGAGAGAGAGTGTGATGAAGAGAACAGTTCAGAAAGGCAGTTCCTGAGGGAGCTTGGCTGCTGGGTAAAGTTTGGGTGGGTCCAGGTACGCAGTGGGAAACCTATGCAAGCTGGGAGTGTCTTGCTGACACTTGTGACTCATAGAAATAGTTCTGGGGGCCTCCTGGAGGAGTTAGGGGGTGGGCAATGACCCTCTAGGGGGTGGGCAAAGGACACTGCCCCTCACTGGTGTGTGGCTTTGGGCAAGCAGCTGTCTCCGAGGTGAAAAACTGAGAATAAACTCACACCCTTTACAAGGTTGCTGTGAGGCTGGAGATCTGGCCTGGGCCAGAGAAGCACCTCCATAGGTGGCAGAGGGCGTCTCAAGGGGCTCCAGTAGCCCTAGAAATGGGGAAGAGGGGATTTTTATAAGCAAAATGCAGCAAAACCAGAAAAAAATCCATAAACCTACAGAAAGTAAAGAGCTTACAGGGTAAACTTTTGTTTCTGACCATTAACGTGTTGCCATAAACCAAGCCAGGGCTATCAGCTTTTGCTTTCTCCCCTTTACCTCCTAGGGGATCTGGAGCAAAGGCTTAAAACCTTGGCACCTCACATCTAGGGTACCTCACTTCTAGCTGGAGGGCGCCTGGGGCAGGCACCAAGTCCAGGTCTTCTCAGAGCTACAAGGAGGGCCTGGTGTGGAGAGGTCTAGCCTATCTTTGGTCCTTCTTGGGACCAGACCCTCACCAAGTCTTTTTTCCCCTGGGTCTCCCTAGTGTTGCTCCTTTGGCCGAGTCCCCTCATGGACCTACAGATATGTCTATAGCCTTGGACTTCCTCTTTCATCCCAGCCCACGTCCCTCTGTATGAGGCATTTTTCTAGGCAGTTTCTTCTGCCTTCCTCGTCTCATCACTCAAAGCATGTTGTTTCGAAGGCAGCCAGCATCGTGCCCGCAAAGCTTCCACAGTCCCTGAGCAACCTTCCTCCCACAGCCCAAAGCAGGTCCCCTGGGGTCTGAACACCCACTCAACTCCGATGCTTGGAGGGCAGCAGCCTCAGACCCTAGCTCAGTGGCCAGCAGAGGTGATTGACAGTTCTGGAGCCCAGGAGCAAGCCCGCTCTGGCTTTCGTCCCTGCCTACTTTGCCGGGTCACCAGGAAATGATATGGCTGGACCCTGGAGCGGTTCCTAGAATTGAGTGGATCCCGGAATCCCAGTCCAGGGTGATGCTTCCAGTGGGTACATGCTTTCCCTCCCAGCCAGGCAGAATCCTGCCCAAGCCTGACATTGTGGGTGGTTTGGTAAAATCTTATTTTCTCTTGCCAAAGCTCAGGAGAGGGCTTGTTTGTCTCAGCTGCCCTTGGACCACGATCCCCAGCGGGTGAACTTGAAATACATGGAAGTGGGGGCCAGGAAGGACCTGAGACCAGCCAGTTCCTCTGCCCTGGGGTGCAGGAGAGGAGCAGGGGTTGGGGGACATAGCAAGAGGAGAAATCCCAGCCAAGGGATGCCGGCCAGTCAGCAGGGACGTTTTGTGCTGCCAACACAGTGGGACCCCGTTTCCTTACTGCCTTCATCCTGGACTGCCAGGGCAGCACTGAGTACACACTCAATAGATGTTATTTGTAGGGCCGGCCGAGTGGCGCGGCGGTTAAGCTCTGGCTTCGGAAGCCAGCGGCCCCGGTTCGGTCCCACATGTGAGGGCCAGTGACACTGCCCTCAAAAAAAAAAAAAAAGAAAGATATTATTTGAGACAATGACTGTGGTTTCATTTATTAAACATGGTGGACATGCGCTAACTTTGAATCTTATAGCAGGAACCTCCATTTAGAGAAAGGAAACAGAGGCTCCTGGGGCTGATGTGTCCTGAATCCACCCATGTCTCTCTTGAGGGCTCCAGTTAGAGGGGCCGTCCTGTCTTGGGTGGAATCTGCCACCACCTCCTGGGGCTCTGCCTCTGGGCTTCCAGCAGCCCTGGAGGGTTTTGTCTTTTCAGCATCATTCAGCATTCAGACCTGGCTTGGTGAGAAGGGCTGATCTGGGTGGGACAGGTTTGGTGAGGAAGTAAGTAGCTTGGGGGCCCTGCCCTGTGGGTCGGTGCCCAGGCTGGGCGGCTTGATGCCTGAGCAGCGACCGCATGGGTCTCTGCAGATGTGTGGGCCAATGTGAAGGTGGAGTGTGAGCCCAGCTGGCAGCCCTTCCAGGGTCACTGCTACCGCCTGCAGGCTGAGAAGCGCAGCTGGCAAGAGTCCAAGAAGGTGTGTCTGCGGGGCGGGGCCGACCTGCTCAGCATCCACAGCATGGCCGAGCTGGAGTTCATCACCAAGCAGATCAAGCAAGGTGAGGGGCTGCCGTCCACCGCCAGCCTGGGGTGGAGGGCAGGGCCTCCTGATGCCCATCCCACCCTGCCCGGGAGACTCAGGGACTGCCCCTTCCTCCCCGGCTGGTGGCTGAGGCTGACCTCTTCATGTCTTCTCTCCCCTTTCTTCCACGGCACACCCCAGAGGTGGAGGAGCTGTGGATTGGCCTCAACGATTTGAAACTGCAGATGAATTTTGAGTGGTCTGATGGGAGTCTCGTGAGCTTCACCCACTGGCACCCCTTTGAGCCCAACAACTTCCGGGACAGCCTGGAGGACTGTGTTACCATCTGGGGGCCGGTGAGAGCCCCTCTCCCTATCACAGGGCCCCCAGTACCCAGCCCTGGTGCTACCCCAGTCCTACAATCAGAGCCTGCCTGTAACCCCACCCCATGGCCTCTCAGAAGCCCCCTCTTCCCCACCAGCCCCTTTCACATGGAGAGATTGCCTGTGTTTGACCCTGTTCTCCTCCCCCAACTTGCGGGGTCTCGTTGGGCAAGTTACTTAACCTCTCTGCCTCGGTTTCCTCATCTGTCAGTGAAACAGAACTAGCACCAAACTCAGAGGGTCATTGGGAGGATAAGAGTTGATTCTCCTGAAGCTTTAGGACGTTGCCTGGAGCCATCTCGGTCTCCTGCCCGCTGCTCTTCCCTGCCAGCAGGTGGCATCAGAACCCACATTATGTGGCCTTTGTGCCACAGGTCAGGCTGCTCTGTGCAGTCTTGTCTCCTATTTGCCACGTCTTTGGCTCAGATGCAGAGTGGGTAGATGGAGAAATTGATGCAAAGCTTCAAGCAGAGATAAGAGACCTTTTAAAAAGGGACAAAGCCATGGGGACAGACTATCCACTCTAGGGACAGAGAGGATACTACTGTACCCTGAGATATCACAAACAGTGCCAGCGACCATGGAGACAGAGCCATCTAGTGTAGGGGATGCTATTTTAAAATTTATAAGCAATTATTTGTTGAGTGTCTGCTACATGTCAGGCATTCTCCTGAGTATAAACTCCTTTGCTCTCTGATGGAGCTAAAAGGCAGACAAACTGCTGGCTAGGAGGCTACGGACAGAGGAGGGCTAAGGTGTGAGGAGGGGCTGATCGCTCAATCCCTCTTTAGCTCCATCAGCTGTGATTCGGGTCTGGACACATAGCCTCTGCTCAGCCTGGATTGGCAGCTACTAGCTGGACACCTTGCAGAAGTGGGAATCTTGTCTGTCTGTCCTGCTATCAGTTACACAAACAGACTCAGCCAGTGTGTCCTTGATGATTAGGAAATGAGCTATAAATAGTCTAAAAGAATGCCTCTTCCCTTTTAGATAGTGCTTATTGAAGTTTTAAGGCATTTGCACATCAACTCTGTGGCTCTCTACAGCCCCATAAGGCTTATAGAACTAACACTGCTCTCCCCATTTTATAGCCAGCCTGTTACACAGAGAGGTCAAGCCCCTTGCTGAGACTCACACAGCAAGCAGAGGCAGGGTCATGTCTGAAATCAGGTTTGCGGAAGGGTTTGGGAGATTTGGAGGAGGGGGGCTGAGACAACGCCTCACCCTGTTTACCCAGGAAGGTCGCTGGAACGACAGTCCCTGTAACCAGTCCTTGCCATCCATCTGCAAGAAGGCAGGCCAGCTGAACCAGGGGACCACTGAGGAGGACCATGGCTGCCGGAAGGTGAGGGTGCTTCTGGAGCTGGGTGCTGGGTGGGACCAGCCAGAGGGACTCCCAGGGGAGCGGGTTGGGTGGAAACCCTGCAGCCTCCTACTGCATGCTCCCTTCCTTGGCACACCCTTCGGTTTCAGCTCTCCAAACTGCTCCTTTCCAGGAGTGATGTTGGGTGGGGTGGGGGGCTGCTGGGAGGAAGCAGGGCTCCTCACTCCCATCCCTGAGCCCCCTCTCCATGGGGAAGCCACTTCCCAGAGGCAGCAGAGAACAGGAGGTGGCAGTGGGCAGCCCCCGAGTCTGGCCAGTCTTTAGTTGAGGCTGCTGGTGTGAGCCCGTGTCCTCTGCACCTCTAGTCCTGCTTTCCCACCTCTGTTGTTGCTGGCACACGTCATGCCATCTTATATAGCGGGTGCGTGCCTGTCTCTGGAGGAATGAGGCTATTCTGGTGTCTCCCTCCTCCAGCTCTTAGCCCTGGGGGCTTACTAGAAGATGTTCAGGGAGAGACGGGATTAGGACTTAATGGCAGAATAAGTGAGTGAGGGACTAAGTGTATGAAAGAGGGTGAGAGTGGGTAATCAACCCATCTCCCTCCTCCAGGCACCCCCTCTCTAACCTCCTCTCCCCCCTCACCCCATCCCGGCCAAGCAGTGGTGTGAGTGGTGTGGATGTATATGGGGAGGTTGCTCATATAGGATGCTTTGTGGTGCTTTGGCCCCTGACAGCTCCGTCTGCCAGCCACGCTCCTCCCACCAGCCCCTTGCTGCCAATCTGTCTCCTTATTCTGTTTCCCTTTGGATTAAGCCCTCTTGCCACACCCCTCCCCACCTGCACCCAAACTCTCCCCCAGGGGAGGAGCAGAAACCTCCAATAGGCATGACCTCCAGTCATGGAGGAAGAGAGCAGATGGGCCCAGCCAAAGGGTCTGGGGGTGCAGATTGGTCAGGGACTGGCCCAGGGGCTCTGTCCTGGCTTGGGTGAGGTGGGGGTGGGGGACGGACAGGAATTACTACTAACTGCCATGGCACCAGGGCTGGCCTGGAATATGTGTAGGTTTGAGCAGCCATGGTTAACACCCCAGGAGAGCCCGGGGTCTTAGCATAGCCCTGCTGGGCATACGGGGAACACACACATATACACACCCCATCCTCTCCTCTTGAGCCCTGGCTCCCGCCCAGGGGACTGCGTCTCTTTCTTCCAACCTCAAGCCTGCCCTAAGGTTTCCCACTTCAAGGGTTGCTGGAGGTGAAGGCTTTAGCAGGTATCTGGTGTCATCTTAGGGGAAGCAGGGCTGTGGTGAGGACAGGCACAGCCTTTGTGGTGTGGGTTCAAGTCCGGGCTCCACCTTGTACCATCTGTGTACAAAATCTAATCATGTAATTTCTCCGAGCCTCAGTTCCTCATCTGAATGGCAGGAGCAGAGAGCCCCTGAGGGTGGCCCAAGGGGGGAGGGGTCTGTGGGGTGCGGCGGCCGGGTGGTGAAGAGCCAGCTGCTCAGGAGCGGTCATCTCTCGTCTGCAGCTTTGCTGCCCCTTACTGAGGGTCTGCTTCTCCCAACCCTCGGCCAGGCGCATCCTCCACTTACTGCAGCTTCTCCACTTTTCCAGGCCCCTGAGGGTCACCCAGGCCCCTCCACATCCTGGCAGCTCTCCCAGCTTTCGGCTTGATTTCTCAGCCAACTGGCAATTTTCCCATTGCTTCTCTTGGTTTAAATATTCAAGAGAGGAGTCTGATGGGCCGCTCATCTTTCTGCACCAGGCCATGGGCCAGGTCACTGACTGTCCCCGATCAGCCATTGCTGGGCCATGCTTCCACCCCAGGTCTGGCAGTTGTGGGTAACGGTGGGAGGGGGAGTGTGGAGTGACAGGTGTAGAACACAGCACAGGAAGAGCCGTCTCTGGTGGCCAACAAGTCCCCTCTATGCTGTGCCCAAGCCTGCAGCACATTCAGTAATGCCACTGATGGCATCTCTCTGCCCCAGGATTTATGGGTGACAGCGACCTCCCCACAGACACCCCTCTTTTGCCCACTCTCTCGAGCCAGGGTTGGAAGTGGCACAGCCCATCCTGCTACTGGCTGGGAGAGGACCAAGTGACCTATAGTGAGGCTCGGCGCCTGTGCACTGACTACGGCTCTCAGCTGGTCACCATCACCAACAGGTACAGGAGGGGGTGGGTACCCGGACCAGTCTTCACCCACGTCCTGGCCTAATGTGGCCCCTCCACCAAACAGGGTAGCATCCTGTCATCCAGCACAGAGGCTTTGAGCCTCAACCAACTCCAGGGCCTTTTTCTAATATTAATCACAAGAATGAATCTGATTATTAAGCGACCCCAGGGTGGGGCGCACTGGGCAAGGGCACGAACAGGTGTCGGCATGGCCCGGATGCCCAAGAGAGGCCTTGGCTATGTCTGATTGCCTCTCCTTTCTTCTCAGCAAGGCACGGAAGTGCACACGGTAGAGGGGGAGCTGGGTTGCTGTGTGTCAGTTGCAGGGTCCCCAGGGGTGCCCACTTCCCTGAGCAGGTTACTGGTCGGACACATCACCCAAGCCCCCAGGGCAGAGCCTCTAGCCTGTGGCCCAGGGAGTGGTGGGGAGTGGGCTCCCTGCCTTGACCAGCCTTCTCCCCGCAGGTTCGAGCAGGCCTTTGTCAGCAGCCTCATCTACAGCTGGGATGGCGAGTACTTCTGGACCGCCCTGCAGGACCTCAACAGCACTGGCTCCTTCCGCTGGCTCAGCGGGGATGAGGTCATGTACACCCACTGGAACCGGGACCAGCCTGGTGAGCCCCTCCCCCGCGGCCCTTGGCCAGCCCCCTTCTTTGACTGGCCTCAGTGGACCTGCGCTGCCAGGACCGAGACCCAGGGCTTCCTGGTGAACTGATCATTCGTACAGTACGGTGAAGCCACTAGGCTCTGGCGCCAAACTGCCCGGCTCAGATCCCGATTCTGCTGTTTATTAATTGTGCATCTTTGAGCCTCAGTTTCCTTATCTGTCAAATGGGGATAATGGTACTTTCCTGTTGCGGTTGATGTGGGCTTAAATGGGTTAATGTATGTAAAGCTCTTAGAATAGTGAGCACAATATAAGTGCTTACTATTATTATTATTACTATTATTATTATTATTACCATTTCACATTCACTGTTTTTTAACCCTCTCAGTAACCTGACGAGGTCGATGATGAAATAGTCTCAGCGGGATTACGCAACTTGCCTAAGATCTCATATGAGTAAACACAGAGCTATGAGTCTGCCTCCTTTCCCGTCTCCCCACCTGGGCCCCACAGAGTGTGTTCTCGCAGAGGTGGCCCAGTTGGTTCCAAGTGCGAGGGCTGTGGTGGTGCCCCATGGGCATGTGAGGGAGGGCCAGACCATGAGTCCTCCTCAGCATAAGGGTCTCCCTTCTCCTTCCCTCAGGGTACAGCCGTGGGGGCTGCGTGGCCCTGGCCACGGGCAGCGCCATGGGGCTGTGGGAGGTGAAGAGCTGCACCATGTTCCGGGCTCGTTACATCTGCAGGCAGAGCCTGGGCACACCAGTGACGCCGGAACTACCTGGGCCAGACCCTACGCCCAGCCTCACCGGCTCCTGTCCCCAGGGCTGGGCCTCAGACCCCAAACTCCGGCACTGCTATAAGGTATGCAGCCTGTTGGCATGAGGGGAGGGAGAGAGAAGAGAGCAAAGAGACACCTCCCTTGGGTGGAAGGCGGGGGGTCCAAGTAGAACCCACCTACTATCCAGATAGTGGTCCTGAAAGTACTTTTCCCCACAGTGGGCAGCAGACAGAGAGCATTTGTGGTGAAACTCTTGTCAGTGGAATCTGAGACCTGGCACATAGTAGGTGCTCAATAAATATTTGAGGAGTTGAAGAAACCATATAGATCATTGGTTAAGAGGTTCCCTCATGTTGGGTCCAGGTTGACTGCTCTTCAGAACTGCCTGGGGAGCTTGATAAAAATATCTTCAGGCTGCCACACGGAGATGGGGATTCAGGGGGCTAGGGTGGGGCCTGGTAAACTGTGTTTTTAAACTCTGCTGGGTTTGGGAGCCACTGATGTAGTCCAGGGTCTTTTATTACATGGAAAAACTGAAGTCCAGGGAGGGAGAGGGACTTGCCCACTGCAAATTGTGGCTCTGCTGAGATAAGAGCCCAGATCTTACCACGGGTTCGGGGGACCGGGCAGGGGGCTCTCTGCAGGACCTGCCTGTGCTGGCTCCCCTCCTCCAGGGCAGGATTGTCTTAGCTAGCCTGGACCCCGTGGCCAGGGAAGCCCCAGCCCCCCTCCCCACTGCTGTCATAGAGGGGCAGGTGTCCCCTGGGGAAGTGGGCCATTAGGGACTGCTTGGACAATTGGGCTCTGCTCCTGTAGGTGTTCAGCTCAGAGCGGCTGCAGGACAAGAAGAGCTGGGTCCAGGCCCAGGGGGCCTGCCAGGAGTTGGGGGCCCAGCTGCTGAGCCTGGCCAGCTACGAGGAAGAGCACTTTGTGGCCAACATGCTCAACAAGATCTTCGGGTACTGAGCCTGGGGTGGTGGCCTGCGTGCGTGTGGGTGTGGCTCTAGGTTTTGTTGGGCAGGGGCCGGGTGAAGGTGATTCTGGTTAGGCCCATGTGAGGGCTTGGCGTGACCTGTGTATCTGCGGCTAGTGCCAGGACCAGTCTGTACCCCTGGTCTCCCTGGAATTGGAGACCGAGTGTTGTCCACCAGCATCACAGAGCCAGCAACACCCCCTCAGACTCACAAACCTTTACACAGTAACTGTTCTCTCCAGTCCGTCTCCATTACAAAACCTTGTACAAGCTGATCCAAGTTGAGTGTTTTCCCCCCACCCTGTACCATCCCGTAATAACTCACATTCCTCAGTAAAAAGCTTTACCAGAGACAAGAGGAGGAAGGCTACAAAAGTGAGCATTTGCTCAGGGTGGTCCCTCCAGGACCCCATCTCTGTCCTGTGGTCTCCAGGCATCCTATGATACACAGAACACCTAGAGGCCATAGCCCTGGGAAAAATCCAGATAGAACCAGGCTTCCTGAGATCTTAATTCCAAGGATATCTCCTCCCAGGAAACATCACAATTACATTATTTGACTAGTAATTATAATAGTTCATATTGATCACTTCTAACCAGGTACCAGGTACTGTGCTAAACATTTAATCCTTATTTAATCTTCTCAGCAACTCTAGGAAGTAGATATTATCATTGACCTTGTGAGCAGACAGAGAGAGGTTGGGTTATTTCCCCAAGGTCACAGAGCTGGTCCATGGGTGAACCAGGCCTAGAATCCAGGTTTATTTGATTCCAGAGGCCCCCGGTTTATCCATCCCTATCTACCTCTAAACTCCCTAAAGTGAAAGCCTTCAGAATCTTGCTGACAGAGCAAACCCCACCCAAAGGGAAGCCACAGAGGGGAGCCCGGCCACCCAACCCCATGAGCTGGGTGCCTGGTCCAGCTAGCTCAGTTATCTGGGGAGAGAGCTTTTAAGTGGCCCCAACAGTGTATCTCCCACCCCAGGTGAGCGTGAAGCTCAGATGGAGAGACCCCCAGGCCCTGGGGGACTGCCCAGGTCAGAGCTGCAAGGGGCAGGGGGTGTGTTTGGCCCCTGCTCCTCTCACCCCAGTCTCTTCTCTCCCAACCCCTGGATTGTGCTGAAGTGAATCTGAACCTGAAATCCATGAGCAGCACTGGTTCTGGATCGGCCTAAACCGTCGAGACCCCAGAGTGGGGCAGAACTGGCGCTGGAGTGACGGCCTGGGGGTGAGGAGGCCTGGAGGAGGTGGGCGGGGCATCAGTGGGAGGGGCTTGTCAGTGGGCGTGGTCCTTGGGGGCGGGACAGGGCCTGGAGGTGGGTGAGGTTGAACAAGAGGTAGGCCTTTGGCCAGAGCCGTCAGGTAGAGGAAAGGAGGAGGGGGGGTCATCCAGCCCAGTTTGGGGGTTCCCAGCTCAGGCCGGACCTCTTGTTCATCTCTTCTGGGGATGGGGGCAGCCTGTGCCTCGTGCCTTAGGACCCTCTCCCACACTGACCTCCATCTTCAGTTCTCTTACCACAATTTCGACCGGAGCCGGCACGATGACGACGATATCCGGGGCTGTGCAGTGCTCGACCTGGCCTCCCTGCAGTGGGTGGCCATGCAGTGCGAGACTCAGCTGGACTGGATCTGCAAGATCCCTCGAGGTTGGGTGGGGGTGGTTCTGGGGGGATAGGGACTGGGGCAAAGGGCGGCAGGTCCAGTATCCAGGGGCGGGTATCCTTTTCCATCATCATATCTGTGTACATTGCCCCTGTAGGCGTGGACGTGCGGGAGCCGGATGTCAACCCACAAGGTGAGGCTCCCTGCCCATCCCGCTCCCCATTGCAGTCCTGAAAGGGGAAGGGGGCGTCGCCTCCGGGGCAGGACCTAGCTAGGACAAAACGAAAAGGATGAGGGTTTTGAGCCAAAGAAAGGGGATGGGGCATCAGCTCGCAGGCCCACCTGCTCTGCCTCTGCCCTGGACCAGTCTTGCCCTTCTCCGTGGGTGGGCCGGCTGAGAGCTCCAGCTTAGCCGCCACGTCCACGCCCTCACTGCCCCCGCAGGCCGGCGGGAATGGCTGCGTTTCCAGGAGGCGGAGTACAAGTTCTTTGAGCACCATTCCACGTGGGCGCAGGCACAGCGCGTCTGCACGTGGTTCCAGGCTGAGCTGGCTTCTGTGCACAGCCAGGCAGAGCTGGACTTCCTGGGGCACAACCTGCAGAAGGTGGGCACGGGAGGGAGCATGGGGCTGCGGGCAGGGGACAGCAGACACGGGAGCATGAAAGAGAGGCCCTGCCAACCCTCACCTGCTCTCCTGGCTTCCCCAGTTCTCCAGGGGCCAGGAGCAGCACTGGTGGATTGGCCTGCACACCTCAGAGAGTGATGGACGCTTCAGGTAGGAGCCCTGGGGGTGTGGGGAGCAGGCGTGGATGGCTAGCCTCAACCCCAGGCTGGAGGTAGGGAGGCTGCACAGCACACAGAGACAGATAGACCTGGATTTGAATCCAGCTCTGCCCCTTGCTGGCTGCATACCCTTGAGCAAGTGACTTAACCTTTCTGGGCCGCAGTGTTCTCATCTGGAAATGAGAATAATGAGGTCTGCCTGGTAGGATTGTTGTGAGAATTAGAAATAAGATATGTGCAGTCCTTAGCACAGAATCCAGCACATTATTGGGCACTAAGTTATGGCAGCTCGTGTTATGCTGGAATCCCTCATGAATAAGGCCCCCTCAGGGCATGGGCAAGAACATGTTGGACAACAGTCCAGAGGGTCCCCTTTGTATTCAGGGCCCACCTGCCATGCATTGAGGTAGGAAGGACCAGGAGCTCACGGGTCCTGCCCTTGGAGCCCTGCTCTGGGATTCTTTGACTTCTCTAGTTAGAGAAATCAATGTCTAGGAAAGGCTGGGCCTTATTTGGAGGTGCCAGGTCCGCGGGTCTCCAGCTGTACTGAGCACAGTAGCCCCACTCCTCAGCCTACAGATGAGCCCCTGAACTTGGGCCCTTCCCTGCCCTGTTTCCCAATGGCCTTCACTGCATATATGGGGGAGGAGGAGCCTGGGGCCAGTGCTGGAGTCACCCCTGCCCGGTGCCACTGCAGGTGGACAGATGGATCCATTATAAACTTCATCGCCTGGGCACCTGGCAAACCTCGGCCCATCGGCAAGGATAAGAAATGCGTGTACATGACGGCCAGCCGAGGTGAGAGCCAGGTGGGGGTAGGGAGTAACAGAAGCTGAGGAGAGGGTCGATGTGGGGGGCAGTGAGGCGGACGTGGGCGGGGGCCATCCGTCTCTTCTCATTCTCTCTGTTCCCACAACTCAAGTAGGGCCAGACCACAGAGGAGAGGGCCGCAGAGGACTTGAGTTCAGAGGTGGGCACAGGGACCTGAGCCCCAGCCCAGCCTCCTCTCGGGGCCTGAGACAAGCATGCTGCCAGCCCTACCCTGAACTGGGGGTGACTGCCCTTTCCTCTCCCCTCTGCAGAGGAGTGGGGAGACCAGAAGTGCCCGACGGCCTTGCCCTACATCTGCAAGCGCAGCAATAGCAGCAGAAAGATGCAGCCCTCCGACCTGCCACGCACGGCCGTGGGGGGCTGCCCCTCTGGCTGGAATCAGTTCCTCAACAAGGTAAGAGGAGGGGGGTCACCCACGGGAGTCAGGGGAGAGGATGTGAATATGGGAAGGCTGAGCCTCAGAAGTCCTGGCCCTCTGGCAACATCAAAGTTATGGCCTGTGCCCACCAACCTCTCCTGCTTGGCCCCAATGGCAGGGCTCGACTTCTTGGAAAATGACTCAGTGTAGTAACACCTTCTGATCCATCAGGATCTGAGATTGTCCGAATAGTTGGTGAGTTTTCTAGATCAGCGGTCGTCAAACATTTTATTTTTTTAAATTTTTTTTATTAAAGGTTTTTATTTGTTTGTTTGTTTGTTTTTGAGGGCAGTGTCACTGGCCCTCTTATGTGGGACCGAACCGGGGCCACCGGCTTCCCAAGCCAGCACTTAACCACAGCGCCACTCGGCCGGCCCTTGTCAAACATTTTTATAATGAACTCCTATTCGTAAAATAAAATATTGAACATACAAAGTTTGTGTATCTGTTATATACAGAGGGTGCCAAAAAATGTATACACATTTTAAGAAAGGAAAACTTGTATTAAAATTGTAATATATACATATATACATATACATATACATATATATTTAATATATACCAATAACAAAAGAGGAATACGAGTCATGTGTATACATTTTTTTGGCACCCTCCAGTATATGTGTGGGTACATAATATATATATATATATATATATATATATATATATATATATATATATATTTACTTCCATACTAACCTGATTAGTGTTATGTATAGGAAAATACACACAAAAACAAAACAGCTTTAAGCATGAGCTAAAGATTTTAAAATAGTATTTTTAAGTTTAAAAATGTTTCTATATTAGTGGCATGAAAAAAATTTTCGTGCTCACTCAAAAATTATCAATCATTATCACTGTTAATATTTAAATAATTATAAAGAACATGGTGGTTGCATATACCTCATTATTAAAATAATCTTGGTCTGACACTTGGTGACTCATGACTCACGGGTCTTGTTTGAAGTTCAGATCATTTCAAAACATGGATTGAATGTTGCGGATTAAAAATTTGACTCACAAAGACAAATAGATCAAAGTGAAAAAAGTTCATTCCATCATTGGCTGGGATTCCTAAGGCATTCTCTCCATTTTTCAGTCCTTTTAGTTAAAGAAAGGTTGTTCTGTAAAAATTGGCTGATAAATTTCTGCATTTGAAATTAAACTCCCTCGTATACCTGATCAGGTCATAAGACCAGATTAAGTAGGTTAAAAAAAAAAAAAAAGTTTTGGCAGACTTTTTAAAAAATAACATTTAGAAAATTTCCTTCTCAAGTGTTTTGAGTGTGCAGCTAGGAAAGTTTGAGGCAATAAAATCGGATATGTTTCTAAACGTGTTTTCAAAGTGCTTCTTCTAGAATATGAGTTTCTTTCCAAACGTGGTTCTGGGCTGATTGATCAGACCTGATTAGACCTTCACTGATTTTATTAGTAGCTGAAGGGAGCTTGTCCCAGGCAGGGAAGGTGGAGTTTTCCTTGTTTGTGCTGGCACCGTTGGCGTGAGCTTCCATCCACTCTTCCTTTGCAGGATATTGTAAGACCACTTGTCCCGACTGTGAGGAATAGATTAGGTAACCCTAGATAATATAATCCATAAGTCTTTGTCATACATTGGAGAACAGCCAGCCTCTTGGTGTCATAGAGCTTACTCTCCTCAGACTATTCAAGCAAATATATTTTTCCTGTTTAAAAAAAAAGAAAAGTAAGGCATGTGTATTATTAAAACTTTGGAAAATATAGAAAGAAAATAAAACTCACCCATATTCTCCAGAGATAACCACTATATGTTACTCACCTTCCTTCCTTTTTCCACATAATTGAGATAATATTAAATAATGCAATTTTGTATCCAGCTTTTTTGCTCAGTGTTATATTTTGAGCATTTTCTCACGTTGTTAAATTTTTCCAAAAACGTGTTCTTAAGGCCTCTTCCACCTAATATAAAGCAGAATACGTATATTTTACATATTTTCTCTCCCCTATCACACTGCCTGCCTCTGAACAGAAAATTACTGTACATCCTTCATTTCCTTTTTTGTTTTTTAAGATTTTATTGGGGAATTGGGGGAGGGGAACAGCATTGGGGAATTGGGGAAGGGGAGCAGACCAGTTGCTCTCTTTTTGTTCATCCTTCATTTTCAAAGAAAGAGTCTTCACGTGATAAAGATTTCCTTTAATATTATGGAAAAGATGAAGGTGGGCATAGAGAAGCAAAATTACCAGCGTTAGAAGCTGCTGCCTAAACAAAGCTCATTCAAAACAAACAAAAAAAGGATCCTAGAGATGATCATGTAAAGTCGAAGGACAAGATAACACATTCCAGACTACACTCAGGATATTCAGCAGAAAGTGACACAGCCCTTGTCCTACCTCTCAGTGCTTGGCCCAGGTGCCATTGTCATGGGCAGTGGAGCCTTTGGGGGCTCAAAGAAATCCTCCCACTAAAAACTCCCCAGAGTGTGGGCAAGTGTGTGTGATCTATGCCAGGTTAAGAGGGTGCTGGAGCCTTGCTCAAGGGGACCCAGATGTCCTGGTTCTGATATTTTTCTCACAGCCCCCAAAACCACCTCAGGGCCCGCTGCTGAGGGGTGTGCAGTGGGGTTTCTGGGTCTGTGGGTCAGGGAGGTGGAGCTGGACATCACGCCTCCCCCTCCGCCCCCAGTGTTTCCGAATCCAGGGCCAGGACCCCCAGGACCAGGTGAAGTGGTCAGAGGCACAGTTCTCCTGTGAACAGCAAGAGGCCCAACTGGTCACCATTGCAAACCCCTTAGAGCAAGGTAGGGCCAGCCCCTGGGGAGGCCCCAGGGTTCTCTGACACAGCCCCCCCAAATGGCTAGTGCAGAGTGAGCAGGGGGCTGCCTGTGGCTCACAACTCTCTCTTCTGGGGGGACTGTAGCATTCATCACAGCCAGCCTGCCCAATGTGACTTTTGACCTTTGGATTGGCCTCCATGCCTCGCAGAGGGACTTCCAGTGGGTGGAGCAAGAGTCTCTGCTGTATGCCAACTGGGCCCCAGGGGAGCCCTCTGGCCCTAGCCCTGCTCCCAGTGGCAACATACCGGTGAGGAAACTCCTCCCCACTCTCCTTTGCCACCCACCCCTTGCCCCGCTGCCCTGGCTTGTGGCACTTGCCTTCACTCCCTGGGTTCCCCCTCTTCCAGCCTCTGCTCATAGTGCCTTTTGGGGGCAGTGGCCCAAGGTGGAGGCAGCTGCTGGGGCTCCCCTGAGCAGCTCCTTCCCCCCAGACCAGCTGTGCGGTCGTCCTGCATAACCCCTCAGCCCACTTCACTGGCCGCTGGGATGATCGGAGCTGCACGGAGGAAACACATGGCTTCATCTGCCAGAAGGGCACAGGTACACGGTGCCAGCGAACTTGGAAACCCCATCTCTGGGCTAGATGCTGTGGGTGATGTCAGGAGAAACAAAACATGGGGTCCTTGGGGTCTCCACCCAGCATCTTGTGTCTGCTTGGGAAACAGGTGGGCAGAAAGCCAGGTGCCAATCAGAGGGAAAGGTAGCGAGCATCTAGGGGTCTCAGGAAAAAGGTTTGGGGTATGAAGGACTGACTGGGAAAGACTAGACACTGCGCGTGGTATCAAACAACCTGGGCTTCTGCATTCTGGGTTCCTGGGGTGGGAGAAGCTCAAGGCTCTAGCTTGTTCCTCGGTGTATTAGCAGGAACGCATTTATGAATCGTAACAGTGGCTAACACTCAGTGTTTGTCTGTGCTGAGCGCTGTGCCCTGTGGAAACCTGGTCTCGGCCCGATGCCTGGTGCTCCCCCAGCCTCATGCCTGAGCCCTGTCCCCTTCCCTGTAGACCCCTCGCTGAGCCCATCCCCAGCAGCATCGCCCCCTGCCCCGGGCATTGAGCTCTCCTACCTCAGTGGCACCTTCCGGCTGCTGCAGAAGCCACTTCGCTGGCATGATGCCCTCCTGCTGTGTGAGAGCCGCAACACCAGCCTGGCACACGTGCCCGACCCCTACACCCAGGCCTTCCTCACTCAGGCTGCCCGAGGGCTGCACACACCACTTTGGATCGGGCTGGCCAGTGAAGAGGTGGGCTCCGAACCCTTGTCCCGGCACCGGGGCTGGGCCCGCTCCCCTGATTGCCCTCCCTGTCCCTTCCTAACCCCCTGCCTTACCTGCCCCCACCTCCCCTGGCGGGTCCCCCTCCTCCATCCTGACAGCCCCGTTGTGCCCAGGGCTCCCGGCGGTACTCCTGGGTCTCAGAGGAGCCGCTGAGCTATGTGAGCTGGCAGGACGGGGAGCCCCAGCAGCCAGGGGGCTGCGCCTATGTGGATGTGGATGGGGCCTGGCGTACCACCAGCTGCGACACCAAACTGCAGGGGGCTATGTGTGGCGTTAACAGGGGTGAGTGCCCACCTGCTTAGGTGGAGGGGGGGCAAGGCAAAGGCCGTTCCAGGTAGGACTCTGTGCCACTTCCTCAATTCTGCACCATTACAGGGCCCCCTCCTCCTCGAAGAATAAGCTACCATGGCAGCTGTCCCCAGGGCCTGGCGGACTCTGCATGGATTCCCTTCCGGGAGCATTGTTACTCCTTCCACATGGAGCTGCTGCTGGGCCACAAGGAGGCGCTGCAGCGCTGCCAGAGAGGTGGGCAAGGGCAGGCTAGATCCCACCCGTGGGCATTTCAGGTGGGACCCCTCTCGTGGACACTCAGACTCCATGAATGCAGTCCCCATGTGACACTCTTACCATGGACACTCACACATAAGTGCCCTGTCACATTCCCATAGGCAAAAACGAATGTGACATGACGCGTATGTACCCCTACAGTGCCAGCACGTGCACGCCTGAATTCCCGGACTCCACACCATCCTTTACTCAGGCTGGGGAGGAGGGCTGGGGTCCCTGGGGGCGGGGGGACTCTACTACCCCAGGGAGACCCGTGAGCCCTGACGTGAACCTCCCTTGTGTCCAGTGGGTGGGGTGGTCCTGTCCATTCTGGATGAAATGGAGAACGTGTTTGTCTGGGAGCATCTGCAGAGCTCTGAAGGCCAGAGTCGGGGCGCCTGGCTAGGCATGAACTTCAACCCCAAAGGTGGGTACCCAGTGAGTGGGGTGGGGAGGGTAAGGCCTCAGGCTCAAGGGGAGCTGCCCTCCACCAGGGTTTGGTGGGCGTGGGGACTTGTGGGAAGAGGAGTTGGTTCTAGAACACGCCTGCTTTTGCTCCACCGTGTGTCCCCTCCCCTGCACCCCCTCAGTGCCCTCTTTCCCATAGGAGGCACTTTGGTCTGGCAAGACAACACAGCTGTGAACTACTCCAACTGGGGGACCCCTGGCCTGGGCCCCAGCATGCTGAGTCACAACAGCTGCTACTGGATCCAGAGCGACAGCGGGCTGTGGCAGCCTGGCGCCTGCAGCAATGTCACCATGGGCGTTGTCTGCAAGCTTCCTCGAGGTGAGCGCCCGGGGGGCACTCGGCTCAGCCTCCGTCTGCCCCCACGAAGCCGGCGCTGGGGTGGGGCCTGGGGCTGCTGCTGCTTCTGCAGGCAACACAGTGCATGTGAAGGCATGAACAGACAGGACTGGGGCTGCCGGGACCCTCCCCTGGGTTAAATTGGCTCTTCCTACAAATTTCCAGATTGACAGCAAACCAGTCACTTTGTAGTGGTTAAGGGCATGGGCAGGGTTCAAGCCCCGGCCACCCCACTTACCGTCTGTGTGACCTTGGGCAGATTATTTAAGCTCTATGGCCTCAGTTTCCGTAAAATGGGGATAATAGCAGTACCTACAAGATAGATGAACTAATTAAGTGCCTGGCGCTCAGGAAGTGCTCTATATGTCTTTGCTTATTATTATTATTACGACTCCTGCTATTATTAACTGATCCCACCTTCTTCCCTGCAGCTGAGGAGAACAGCTTCTCCCCATCAGGTGAGTGGAAGGCAGGCCTAAGACTAGCCCTCGCCCTCCTTTTCCCCTCCTTCTGGGTGGAGGGCAGTGGGCTCCTGGCAGTGGTGGGGTTTCCTGATGGAGGTCCATTTTGCCACCGCAGCGCTCCCAGAGAACCCAGCGGCACTGGTGGTGGTGCTGATGGCAGTGCTGCTGCTCCTGGCCCTGATGACCGCGGCCCTGATCCTCTACCGGCGGCGACAGAGCGTGGAACGTGGGGCCTTTGAGGGCGCCCGCTACAGCCGCAGCTCCTCCGGCCCCGGCGAGGCCACTGAGAAGAACATTCTGGTGTCCGACATGGAAATGAATGAGCAGCAGGAATAGAGCCAAGGGCGTGGTCAGGGCCTGGGCAGGAGGAGCTGGGTCAGCCGGGCCCCCCACTAGTTACCAGTCCAAGATGGGCTATGGAGGGGTGTCCTTGGAAGCTGCTGTTGGGAGGTGGGGCTGGGCAGGGCCTGGGCTGATGGGGTCCCTCCCTCCCTGAGGGCTGGGCTGAGAGACCTGGCTGAGAGCAGCGTGGTGTTTACCTTTTTGGGGGGCCTGAGATCTTGTCACCTGGGCCTGTGTCCCCACAGTAACCAGAGGCAGGACTTTCTGCCTCTTTCTCCCCATGCCCTCCCCCACCCCCCCTTGCCTAGGCCTGTTGATTCATGTCCCCGGACCCCCTACTCACTCACTGCACAGCTTGAGGAGTCTCTGCTGAGCCCTCAGCCAGCCTCTGTCGCTTCTCCCCTTCCCACCTGGCGGCCTCAGCTCTGAGCCCCTCACCCCAGCCCCTTTTTTCCACTTCTCACCCAGCCCTTCCTTCTGAGCCAAGGCCCTGGGGTTTGGGGAGTCCTCTTGCTCTTGGTGGGGGTCAGCTGAAGGGTCCAAGCATCCATCACTCCTGTGTGTGCTGGGGTGGCCTTGGGGCATGGCAGGAGGGTCCTGGGTCGGGCTTGAGAACCAGGGCACCACTGTGGTGTCAGCTGGGCTGGAGACAGGACTGGGGAGAGACACCCAACCTCTTGGGGGTGACCGAGCTGGGCTGGGGTGTCATCTCCTGCCGGTCGGGGGAGGGCTCTGTCCCTAAAGAGTCCCCTGTGGGGACCAAAATAAGTTCCCTGATGTTTCCAGCTCCTGGCTCTGGTTTGGAGAGAGAGGAGAGGGTTTCCAGAGTCCTGGGGGCCTCAGAGAAGTGGGAGCTTGGGACGGCCCCAGGTGCTCGCCCTCTAGTGGGGCCAGAGGAATAGCGCCCACGCTCCTGGAGCGGCCCCATGCAGAGCGCTGACCCAGTGCCTTTCCGAGAGGCTGGAATCCCAGCCCCAGTGGAAGTGTACCGCCTGTCCTGGTGCCACGGCGCTGGACAATGTGAACACGGACTCAAAAGACATGGTCCTTTTTTTGTAGTTCTTAATTTTTTTAATGTGCCATTATTGTCAAAAAAAAAAAAAAGAAAGAAAAAAGAAAAGCAAACAAATAAAACACCTTTAAGAGGCTTGAGAGAGGATCCTTGCCCTGTCCTGTTGTGAGCCTTGTTCCTCATATTGCTTTAGAGATACATGCTGTTTTTGGAGCTTATATTGTGTGTTCTTTCTGCAGTGCACCATTTTGCATCTGTCTCTGGGCCCCACAGGACACTCCCGGCTCTGTTCTTTCCGGACCTCACCTTTGTGGGCCTGCTCACCCTGTCCCCTGTTTTTGTGTTCTACTTGATTTGTGTGTGGGTGAGACAGAGCTCAGGAGCCACCTGACACCTGTGTGAGCTTGTGCAACTTGGCTCAATTTTCAACAGGTGTAAGATGGGAGAACAGGGCCCACCTCCTAGGGTTGCTTTAAGGGTATTTGAGGATTAAGTAAGATCATCTGTGCAAAGCAGTTAGCATAATGAGTGCCACGAGCTCATGCAGTAAGTGACCCCTAAATGCCAACTGTTAGTGTTATTTCTGGGCTGTGGTTCGTAGGGGAGCATTCGTGGTGCTGAAGCCAGCCTAGGTGGGGACCTCACATCACCGTCCTTCCAGTGCAGCTGTCATACCTGCCTTGAGCTTCGGGAAAGCGCACACTTGTCCTGGGGAGCTTGGGCTCTGAAACCAGCCGGGAGGGGAATGGATCACAGGACCCCTCCCCCCGACCTGCCTTAACTCATCCACCCTTTCACTCAGAGGATACTTGAGCTGGAGATACAGCAGCAAACAAAGAGACAGCCCTGCCAACAAAGGATGTTCAACTCTGCCAGGTCAGCCAGGTGCTGTGAGGAGGGCTACAGCAGGCCAAGCGGCAGGGGTGCTAGTGTGGACACGGGCTGGGGAGGGTCTCACCTGAGGGAGTGAACATCTAAACCAGGTCCCAGGCAGCAAGTGTCCAGGCCCTGCTGTGGGGGTCCCTGGTGCTTCAGGGGACCAGCAGGGCGGCTGAAACTTGAGGAGGGTAGGAAGGAGGGGCTGGGGCAGGGAGGGGTGTGTGTGTGTAGGGGGGGGCGAGTGTCGGTTGCCCAGTGGTAGAGAGTGCGGATGTTGGTTTAAGTATAGTGGGAAGTCAATGGGAATGGCTAATCTGATTAACTTTTTAAGAAGGCGGTTTGGAGCCGGCCTAAGTGGTGCGGTGGTTAAGCGCTGGCTTGGGAAGCCAGCGGCCCCGGTTTGGGTCCCACATGTGAGGGCCAGTGACACTGCCCTCAAAAAAAAAAAAGAAGAAGGCGGTTTGGCTCATGCCTGCAGCAGCAGTCCGATTCTGTGCGTGTTTTGCCTTGTTCATGGTTTTTTAAACAAGATGCTACTTCTCTGAATAGGGAATAATGTCACTTGGTTCAGAACCCACGTACTATAAAAAGATATCCACTGAGGAGTCTCACACCTTGTCCCTATCTGGCCTCTGTGTTCCCGGCCCCTACAGGCAACTATTTCTTAGTTTTCTGTGCTTCTTTCTGGTGGTGAAAATACAAGCACACTTAAGGCCAGATTTGTCTGAAGGGAGAGCGGATGCACTTGCTGGGTAGTGGGTTTGCTGTGGGAGTGGAAGGAGGAGTCGGGAAATGCCCCAAAGCTTTTGGCCTGGCAGCAGGGTGAGTGGGGTGCCATGTACCGAGTCAGGGAGCCCCAGTGGGGATTTGTGAGCTGCTTTTCTGAGGCCAAGCCCAAGAAAAGCAGCTTGGATTTCCTCCAGCTTTTCCTCCTGCCCTCCCCTCTGCAGCCCCATAGCAGCTGAAGGGACTGGTCACTTTAGGGAGGGAGCCCCAATCCTGTGGGGTTCTGTAATGATGAATTCACCCTGAAGTGATTCTCCAAACTGGGGAACAGCGTCCTCTGTTGAGTCTTTGGCCACAGCTCAGTTGCAGGGAGTCACCCTGGGCAGAAGCCCTTGCTCTGGGAGTGAAGAAAAGTTCAGGGGTGACTCCTAGGATGTCAGGAGCAGCTGAGGAAGTGAGGACCCAAATGGCCAGTGCTGTGTGGGGGACAGTGGTTGGTGAGTGTCCAGAGGTTTGTCACTGCCTCCCTGCTCACTCCTTTCCTGGCCCTGCCCTCGCTAGCAAGCATTTCAAACAGCTGCTCCACAGGCCCTGGGGGTGCCTCCACAGACTTTGTTCTCAGCCTCTTTGCTTGGCGGGAGTTCCCCCCTACAGGAGGAGGATAAGGGGACACTCCAGCAGCCTTGTGTCAGGGAAGGAGGAGGGCTTGGCCTCTGGCTCCAGGGCAGCACTTTTCTAGTAGAGTCCATGAGAGACCTTCCTTTCTTCCGGCTCAATTCATGAAGCATTGTGCACCTCCTCCACGCGCCATCATTGCTGGGTGGGGGATGCCCTGAGACCCATCCCTATGGGGCTGGGCCAAGGGCACTGTATGCCAAGCACTGAGCCCAACAACCTTCATGGGCAGGGCTGAAAAGGTCCAGCTCTGGCCACCTGGACTGAAATTTCAGGGACAGCGCACTGAATCCATGAATGAATGAGAGAACGGTGTCAGGCTTTTCACAACCTCTTCTTGTCAGGGCAGAGATGCCTCCTCCCAGGTGTCCTGGCAGAGTTGGCCGGGCCCAGTGGGCAGTGCTGCGAGGCCGCAGGGGTGAGGAGCCGGCCAGCCACACCACATGGCTTCCCTGGAACAGAGCTGCCCGTGCCCTGCCAAGCTGCCTTGGCCACTAGGGCTTGAGTCTGTTGCAGGGACAAGGTAAAGATTTCTGCTTGAGGGAGGATCCACAGAAAGGAGAACAGGAAAAGGGAGGAAAAGGGAAAGGAGTTGGAAAAAAGAAGGCACGGCTCTGAGGGGCACCAGCATGAGATGGAAGGGCCCAGCTGTTCAGGCCTGGCCTGATGTTCTTTATCTTAGGGGCCTGGGCTGCTAAGAGCCCCAGGAAGAGGCTGACTTCCATCTTGAGCTGCAGATTTCAGTCCTTCCTTGCCTGAAAAAGCAGGTGGGCTGCCAGAAAGGAACGGAGCAAAGCAGCAAGCAGAGACTTCCCGCTTGAAATGGATTTGGTGCTGGCAGTCGGTGCAAAAACTGGACTATCTTCCGAAAGCAGCTGTTGGCAGAACTTTAGAGCTTTAGTTTTAGCCCTTTTAGGGAAATCCTGGTCTATGAAGGTTTTCTTATCCAGCCAGCATTTTCTCCTTTCTTCCTGTAAGCTCTGAGGTTTTATAGAGTGTCCAGGAATCTGGTCCTCCTCATTGTGTGTCCCTCCTGGCTTATGCAGAGACGCCCTTCTGTTGCCCTTCTGTGTCTCTCTCAGGGACTTGGGAAACTTTGGATGGTCTTTCGCCATATGCGGGCTGCGAGGGACTTAGGACACGGACTCAGACGTGCCATTCCTCCATGATAATGAAAATAATCAAAAAATATTTATTGAGTAGTTACTATGTGCTACTCTGTTCTCACTCCTTACTGTGAATTAACTCACTTTATCCCCTCAACACACCATGAAGCAGGTGCTATTGTTCCCTTTTGCAGATGAGAAAACTGAGGCACAAAGAGAATTCGCCATGCCATGTCTCCTCCACCCTTCCTGCATTATAGAAAGTGTTGGGGGCGGGGCGGGCAACAAGCACTGGCGAGCCCCGCTGTGATCTTGCAGTCAGACTCAGACTCAAGAACTTTGTCTGGACCTGTCATCTCTGCTGAGCTTCAGAAGCCTATTTTGAGTTTAAGGGCTAAGAATGATCTCTCCTTTTGTTCTTCTGATGGCTTCCCTTCTAAGACAGTGGAGGAGAGAGATACAAGTGTCCACCGCTATCCAAAAGTACAGCATTCCTATTCCTATGAACCCTTTCATAAACCAAAATGGTGTCAAGCAAAGAAGCAATTACCATTAATTTATATGGAAACATTTTTGGGCATTCCAAGACCCAAAATTCAATGCATGCACAGTGTCTTTATTTCATCCGTCGTGGTTAAAACTCTAATTATGTCCAGTTTTATGCTAATTGTAACACCCTTCCAAGATCTCTCAGGATCTTCTTTTTTTTTTTTTTCCTTGAGGGCAGTGTCACTGGCCCTCATATGTGGGATCCGAACCCGGGACGCTGGCTTCCCAAGCCAGCGCTTAACCCCCGCGCCACTCGGCCAGCCCTCTCAGGCTCTTCTGATACTTTGGAACACATCTTGCTAATGGATGCACAACATGAATCGAGATAAAGCACAGATGCTCACAGACACAGTTCAAAGCCCTGGCGGCTTGGTGCTGAGATGCTCGTAGTTCCCAGGGAAGGAAGGGAGGAGTTTGGCAGGGCCACTCTTGATGCCTGGGGTGGCGTACTGCCTTTAAACTGCTCACTGCAAAACAAACTCTGTACCTTATTTTCACTTTTTGCCTTTTTTTGTGAAAGTGAAAAATCCGCTCTGGATATTTTTCGGTTAGTGACAACAGGGACTAATGTAGGCCTTTTGTAAAAGCGAAGGGGTGTCACACGAACTTTGGAAAAGCAGGGGATACTTGCATCACGGAAGGCTTGGCTGCAGTAGGACCATGGGATATGATGCACAGTTGCATAGATTGCACAGAAGTGAGACAGTGGATATATTAGACATTTACACTCATGGATATATTTTTTTTTTCTTCTGAGGGCAGTGTCACTGGCCCTCATATGTGGGACCCGAACCAAGGCTGCTGGCTTCCCAAGCCAGTGCTTAACCACCGCGCCACTCGGCCGGCCCGAAAGGCTCTTACTTTTTATTTTTTATTTTTTTATTTTTATTTTTTTTTTTTTTGAGGGCATTGTCACTGGCCCTCACGTGTGGGACCCGAACCGGGGCCGCTGGCTTCCCAAGCCAGTGCTTAACCACCATGCCACTCGGCGGGCCCAACACTCATGGATATTTTAAAGCCCAACTCGAGTCGACCCACCCCAGGGCACTGACTGAGGTGCTCTCCAGCCCCCTGCCTCCCCCAACACACACACTATCTGCTCTTCCACGTCCCACTTCCCTCATCTCACCAGTCTGGGTTGGTGGCATTCGGTCGCTCCCCTATGCTTGTGTGTGGACCCTCAGCTCTCTGACCTGCCCTCAGAAGTTCCCTGACTCCCTTGCCCAGTGACCCCATTCTAGCCAGCTGCTCAGCCGTGCCCTACATCTGTGTGTGTTGCCCTCTTCTCCCTCCCTCCCTCTCTCCTTGCCGGGCCCCCACAATCACCCTTCAAGGCCCTTTCTCCCCTATCAGCCTTTGCTGCCTCCGTTGGCTCTAGTGACTACTTAGCTCCTTGACTTCCGGAGCTGGTTAAGGATGGATGTAACCCTCTCTCTCAGGCAGGCCAGGAGCATGGCCATGGCCAACAGACTGACTTAACTTCCCTGAGCACAGGTTTTGTGATGGTTAATTTTATGTGTCCACTTGACTGGGCTAAGGGGTGCTCACATAGGTGGTAAAATATTATTTCTGAGTATGTTTTGTGAGGGTGTTTCCTGAAGAGATTAGCATTTGAATTGGTAGCTTGAGGGAAGAATATCGCCCTCCCCAGGGTGGGTGGGCATCCTCCAATCCATCGGGGGCCAGAATAGAAGGCAAAGACGGCTTGGAAGGGCAAGTTTTCTCTCTGCTTGAGCTGGGCCGTCCATCTTCTCCTGCCCTGGTTCTTGGACCTTCAGAGTTGGACATGGACTCATACAGTTCTGACGCCTTCGGGTTTGAACTACATCACATCATCAGCTTCCCTGCGTCCTCAGCTTGCAGACGGCAGATCGTGGATCTTCTCAGCCTCCATGATTGTGTAAACCAATCGCTCATAATAAATCTCTTTCTATATAGCTCTATGTATTCTCTGGAGAACCCTAACACAGGTTTCCTCCTGTGTAACATGGGGTTAATATCATCTGCCTTACAGGTTTATTGTGAGGATTAAAAATAAATGTAAAATGCTTATCTCCACCTCATTGTGGCACCCCGAGGCTCATGTTACCTCCATTTGGCTTTTTCTATGTATGTCCTGTCAACCCATTAAGACTGAGCTCCAAAAGGATGAGCATTGTCATTTTTCCTGTATCCTCACAACTGGGCACGTTGTTGATGGATGGTTGATAAATGTTGGAGGGTCACGATGCCAGCTGCCTAAGAGGCAAAGGCTTGGAAAGACCCTGTGTCCCAGTCATTGTGCCTCAGCCTCCAGTAGAGATGTTGGCAATGTTTAACAGCCATAGAGGGGAATGATAGCCCTTTCATCACTGTCTATTAATAAAAAAGACTTGGTCCGTTTGGCACCCCAGGCCATGAGAAGCGTCATCGGCAGACCCCTGGGCTGCTGCAATGTAGAATTGATGGCATGGGTAGGTATCAGTTTATCCCAGACCTCTTAGAAGGCAATTCTGCTTATGCTGGTAAATTTCTAAAATAGTTTTCTGTAGAAAGAGCATAGATTTCAAAACCCCAACATTTTATGTGTCACCTTGGCTGATGTAAACCTGTGACAGTCTCAGTGTAGCTGCCTCAGACATCTTACGGTGGATTTGACCTGTCAGGATGTTCACACAGCCCGGTCAAATTCCATCCAGCTCTCTATAAAACATTTAAGATGTGCATTGTCCCTTCCTAGATATTTCTCAGTATTGTCTCCTGTACAAATCTTTTCAGTCAACTTTAAGGTTCACTTAAAAAATAAAGGCTCATTTTCTCATGAAGGAACTTGAGGTTTTAGGAATTTTATTTACTTCATGAGATGTTTTCGACTTGAGAGGCCCTTCTAGGTTCTATGAACATTCAAAGATGTCTGTGTTGATTTTTGATCTTGGATGTAGGCTACCTGGTTGAATCTACTTGTTTGTAGTGCTTGAATCACTTTGCTTAACTGTGGGACATGGAGGCATGGGACAAGATTTTGGGGTAATTCGAGTCTAGTCTTCCTAAAACCCTGTTGGCATCATAATTCATCTCAGGTGAAACCCTCTTCACAGCAAAATCTGCAGTGGCCGCTCCTGGTCTGAGGAGAGAGGGTCTTTAAAATGGGAGGGAGAAGTGCCTCTTTTTCTTCACTTCACCTTTTTCTCTCTCTCTCCCCGTTCTCTCTCACCCTTTCTCTGTTCCTTCCTCCAGTTTTCAGAGAATTTATTGAGGCCTATTATAGTACAATTACACCATAGAGTTCCCCCATTTTAAATGCACAGTTCAATGAACTTTGGTGAATTCATCCAGTTGTGTAAACATTAGCATGAACCAGCTTTAGAAGAATTTCATCACCCCCAAAAGTCCTCTTGAGCTGTCTACAGTCAACCTCCGCTCCTAGTTCCGACCCCCAACCACTGAGCTTTCTGTCTCTAGAGCTTTGCCTTTTCTAGAAATTGCATATAAATAGAATCATACAACATGTAGTCTTTTGTGTCTGGCTTCTTTCACTTATCATGTTTTTGCATGTATCAGCAATTTGTTCCATCTTTTATTATTTTTCACACACACACACACACACACACACACACACTTTTCTCACAAGCCTTCTCTGACCTTTTTCCACCCCAAGTATGATCTGGTCTTTGGGCCCTTGGATGTAATTAGGAGAGAAGCGTGGAGTCCACACACCACGCAGGCCCTAATTGGGTACCTACAGGGGCAGCTGGCTGTCCGGCTGTCCCAGCCCTTGGGGATCCAGGCTGTGACATCCCTTGTGATAGTAGAGGTGAGGAACAAGGAGTGGACGTGGGGTGGGGGATGTCAGATTGCTTCCCACTCCCTCCAGCTGGAGGCCCTGAGCTTTTGTCCAGGGAAACTGCAATAAATAAAACAAAGCTGGGTGAACTAAGTCAGTTTACCGAATATGTGGTTTCGTTCCACTCAGTGTGGAGTGAGGCCTGAACAGGCACCCTCAGCAGAGGGACCCCAGGCCGTTGGGCCTGTCAGGGCTGCTGGGTCCCCTGGAGCTTTTGGGCTGAGGGGCAGCAGCAGAGCGCCCTGCAAGGGGCTCAACAAGCCCAGGCTGCTTGGCCTGTGCTGTCTGGGGCTGCGCTGGTCACTGCTGCTGTCCATAGATGCTCAAACCAGACCTCAAGAAAAGAGTGGCATAAAGTGAGTGCAAATGTTAATTGCAGATATTCTGGTTTCCATTTTAATAAAGAGGAGGAGAAAGGGAGGCATATGGGGGTATAGAAAGGTCAGCTAGGGGGGAGGTCTCTCCCGAGCTCCTTGGCCAGCTCCCTTGCTAGACCATCCGGCTGTTGCTTTGATAAATACTGCTTTCATTTCCATCTCCCAGCTCGGAACCTGGAAAGCAGGAAGATCTCTCAGGCTGTAGAGCCATAGCAGACTGCGGGATCTGTCATGAAGGGTATGGCATTGCTGCCCCCTGCCCCCACCCCAACCCTGGCAGCAAGCCCTCCTCCCCCCCCCCCACACTGCAGCGCCTGGAACAGTGTGGGGGAACAGCTGCAGTCTGGGGTTGGGGAACTCCTAGACTGCCCCATTGGGCTTCCAGCCAGGCCAGGGCAGCTAGAGTGTTAGTCCCTCGACAAAAGCACCTTAGTCATCGCCACATTCCCACGTGGCCTGGTGCAGCAAATGTTTGCAGGAAAAAAAGCTGGAGGAGCCTCCCAGGTTAAAGACCCACATAATGTCCTCACTCCCTTAACTTGGCTGGGAAGGGGGGGAATTGATCTAGGTTTTAAAGAAGCCTATCAGAGATCAAATGACTAAAAGCAGAGGGTCATGTGATGGGAGGGAGGGAGGGCAAAGAGGCCCTGGGATGGCAGTGGGGTCTAAGTGAGGAGGTAGAACTGGGGTAAGGGGTCTCTTCTTTATTCTTGGGGGAAACTCTTGTTCTCAGAATATTTCTTTACCCATTGGCTTGAGTGAGTGCCTCCTGACTGTTAGGAAACAAAGGGTTTCTGACTGTTGAAGAAGGATAGGGAGCAGAAGCAATCGGCACCCCCTATACCTACCTGGACCCTCTCAGCTTCTACCTCTGCTACAAGAAAGCCCCAGCCCCACAGCTGCCCCTGTCCATCACCCATCCTATTCTTTCCCCTAGAGCTAGTTGAGTTGACTTGTGCATATGGTTGGGAGGTAGGTGCTCTGGCCCGGCCTTGGGCCTAAAGGCCCTCTATGCCTGCTCCTATCCACACCTGTCTTGACGACTGCAGGAGGCATTGTTTCTCTCTCTGGCCTTGGACTTGGCTGTGGTGACAGTTATTTGTGCCAGCTGGGAAGCAGTAGTCAGGGGGGCTGGGTCAGAACAATGTGACAGGTTGACAGACCTGGGCACACACCCAGGGACACTCCCCAGTTGCCCTTACCTTGGTGCCACCTGTGGCATCTATGTGTGGCCTGGGTACCCAGGTGCAGGGGACGGGGTGCTGGTGAGAAGGTTGGCATGGGCGTCACAGAACCACAAAGAGGCTGGCATCGATTTGTGCCACCTGGCGAGCCTTGATGTTTTGCCTTTTCCCCCTCCCTGTTTACCTGAGCTGAGCTAGGGCGGCAGGTCACAGCTGTGACTCAGCTCTGGCAAGCCAGCTTAACAAAGTGCTGCCAACCAGGTGAGTCATGCCAGGCTGTTGGGGACTGAAGAAAGTGTCGCCCGCGGGACGACAGAAAGCATGTGGATCTGCCTGTGGTGGCCCTGGCAGGAAGCCAGGCCAGGGCTGCATGTGATTAGCGTGCCAGGACGGTCCCTCTGTGCAGGGCTCTTCTCCACCTCGGTTGCGCCTAGGCCGGGGGCAGGTAGAGAGGACACAGACCTACATTTCCAGGGGAGAACTGGCTGCCCCCACATTGGGGCTGGTATGGAAGAGTGGGTGGATCCTAGAGCTAGTCCCAGCTTCCTGAAGAGGGATGACAAATGACATCTCTCTCGAGCAACACGTGAGGGCAGCATCTCCGCAGCGCAGGGCACTTGTAGGGAGGGCCCCCAGAGCCTCGTCCGCGGAGACTCCTTTTTAAGCACCACACAGGGATGCCCTCCTCCTGCCCTTAGAGACATCAGTCTCCCCTGGGGCCCTGCATTGGAGGCTAAGGTGTCGAGTCCCCATGCTCCCAGCCAGGCCCCCAGCTCCCTGGGGGAAAGGCTCCGTCCTGCTCTGCGCCTCCGGGACAGCAGGGCGCCACCAGCCCGCGCTGGACACTAGGGGCCGCCCCTGCCCAGCTGAACCCAGCCGGGCACGCCCGGCCGCAGCAGGTTTCTGCGAAGCCGGGAGAGCCGTGGGCGCCACCCGGGCAGGGGCGCAGCCGGGCGCGGCGCCAAGACCCTGACCGGAGCTCCAGCGCGGAGTCCTCCCCACGTCCGAGGTCGGCTTAATGTCGCGCCCTTTCCGGAGCCGGGGCTCGAGCCAAAAGCCGCGATTAGAACCAGGGAGGTGCAGCGCGCAGGCCTTTTCCCCGAGACGGGGGGTGTGTGCCCGCGACACAAAGGTCCTTTTCGACCGCACCGCTCCCTTCGCGCTCGCTCGCCGGCTGCCCAGCTGCCGGAGGCAGAGCAGCCGCTCCGGGTCGGCCCGTGCGACAATGCTGGGTGTCGGGGACGGCTGCCCAGGGTGGCCCCCGGAGGGCGCGAGGGGGCACCTGGACTTCACCCGGTTCCGTTGGACACCCGCAGTCGCTCCCAGGACTGGGAATCTGGGTTCCTTTTGTGAACCGAGGCAAGGGCCCTCCCTGCGTCTCTGAAAATGCCCCCCCACACACACACACCCCGTGCTCAGTGCTGCGTGCCCTGAAGAGTAAACTGGGCTCCCTAGGATCGTCATCTGGGCCCTACCCTGGGCTGTTTGGAGCTGGTGCAGTTTTTTCTTCAGGCAGGTCTACTGGGGATTCCCCAAAGCATCCCCGTCACCGGCTGCGTTGGGATCACCAGGGCTCACCCCTTGGTCTAACCCGGCATCTCTGCGAGAGGCCCAGAAATCTACTTTTGGTAAATCCCCAGGTGATTCTGGTGGCAAAGCCTACGTGGGAATCACTGTTCTAAACCTTTTAGGGGCAGGCAGTTGTAAAATTTCTCCCCAGAGGAGCCTCTGGGGATGGAATGGTTTCATCCCCCTAGGTTCATTGTGATGTTTATTCTCCCTGCCAATGGGGAAGTCCTTCCTGAGTCTGACTGCAAGCCCTCCTGCTTCACTCAAGCAGCTTTTTTCCGGTTGGGTTTTCTATGGGATAATGAGCCTGTTTGAAGACAGGTTTGTCTCGTTGATGGGACCTTTCTCAGGAGATCTGTTTTCCAGCTTCCGCCTCTGAATCCAGCAGACCCAATTGACTGGGCCCAATAGTGAGAAAAATCCACTAAAGCCAGTTGAATGTGGTCCCTTCCCCCACAGGGTTTGGAAGATAACCAAGGAGGCTCCCCAAGTACTAGAGGCTGGAGAATTCCAGCAAAGGAAAAGGAAAACTCCTGTTGGCAGGGCATCCTACGCCTTCCCTTTTGTGGGCCCTTTCAGGATGAATTAAAATTCTTATCTGCTTTGCTGTCCAGAGTACTTGGGCTTGCCTTCCTGATCGCTGCAGCTAGAATTTCCCAAGCCTGTGAGTTATTTTTGCCTCTGGGTGGTGGTCATTACTTCCTTCCATGGTATTAGGGTCAACACAGTGACAGAAAAAGAGTAAACTAGCCAATACCCTTCAAATGGTAGGATTGACACGCCCCTGCCCCCCCCTGCGCGCGCGCGCGCGCGCGCGCACACACACACACACACACACACACACACACACACACACACACACACAAAACCTACTTTGATTTTCTTCTGGCCTGGGTTGTGGGAAATTTCTTGACAACTATGAGTAAGAAGACAATGAAAAATGAATTGTTTTTCCAAAGCAGTTGTGAACAGATGTATAATCCCCTAGTCTCAGGAATGTTCTAGGAATCCCTTAAAGGGGCAGAGAAAATGGGCAGAGATGCCGAGGGCATGCTGATATTCAGCACCTGCAGGGCTCATTGCCTAAAGACAGCCACAGCATAACCCAGGTCACCTTTGCTGGTTCCGGGCTTCTAAATTTGGCAGTGTGAGCTGACTTGCTTCCTTTCCACAATTGATCTGAATAGCAGAATCCCATTCTGATGGTCCGAATCACATTCACAGGCCACGGGGGTGAAGGCCGTGCTAATTGGCCACTTGCCTCGCCACTGGCTTTTAAACAATCGCTTGTATTCTCTGCCTGGCAGGAAGCAGCAGGCACATCAAGGCTCTGGACTCCCTCTTTGTTCTGACTTTATGGCATTTTATGCCACAATAAGAAACACTGTGTACTCCCTGGGAGCCCATTGTGCCAGGCTGCAAGGATGTGAGCTCAGTGCAGAGGGCTGGTGCTCTTCCCCTGGGAAGAGGGGTTTTGTGACAGGCTGGGTGCTGGCCACTGTTACTGGGGAAACTGCCTGGCCAGTGTGGAGGCAGCTTTAGCCCCTGGGTACCTCTCACCCGCTGGCCAGGAAGAGGGCAGGACAAGGATGGAATTTCTTGTAGAGTAGCAGTCCCAGTTACCTGGTAAATTATACATCAGGACTGTGTTAACCATGGCTTCCATTTTCTCTGTGCTGCTGAGACAAGCTCATCCCGCCTCTAGACTCTATGCCAGCTGATTGCATCTATCTAAACCAGCTCTCACACTCCACCGGGAAACGCCATCTTAGTGAGTGTGGGCCAAGACTGGGCCCTCCAAGTTTTGGGTAGGCTTGGTCCTTTGAGGTGAGAGTTTTGGTTTTGTAGAAATGTTATGAATGTGGAAGGCCTAGAGAAAGTCCACCCAGTCTCACACACACATGGATGAATGGGATTCGAAGGCTACTTAAAGATCCTACCTGCTTCAGCCACTACGCTCCCCTCCCCCCTAGTTTCTTACAGGAAAAGATTTTCCTGCAGGTGCAATATTACCAAAGCACACCTGGGGCAGGAGACAAAGGTGGGCTTCATGCCAGGAGGGAACTGCAATGGTGGAGAAGGCCTGGGGTCCCTCTGCACACTGACAGGGGTTCTGTCTATTGTTTTATAGAGTTTAGCAAATTAAGCTGTTAGAAGTACAGGGGACCTGCCATGGGCAGGCAGGGTGGGAAATTCGGGGTACAGATACATTTCATTGGTGGGGGGGGATAGTGAGCATGGTAGAGATAAGACCTATGGCTATGAGGATGTCCAGGACAAGGAACTTTGGGGGAGCAGGCTCTGAATAATGGAGTGCCTTATGTGGGTACTAAAAGGGAGAGAGGAGAGAAGGCAAGTCCATTTAGCTACACCTCACAGGCCAGCTCTGTGTATCCACCAAATTAGAGGGTGAGCCAAGTGGGTTCACATGAGTTTGGTGGGGTCCTGTGTTCTCTGGAGGTGCTCCCACCATAAACACCTAAAATAAGAAAGGCCAGTTTCCTGCTGGGCACTATAGAGAACACCATTCAGTCCTTCCTTCAGCCCATACCTCACTCCATACCCACCAAGCCTGTCCTTCCGATCTCTGGTGCTCCCCATATGGCCTTTCCCAGTGATCCCATGAAGTGGGTATGAGAAGAGACTCTGCATCCAAACCTGCCCGTCTCCAAGTTTTCTCTGTATGACAGCACCTCAGTTGCTCATGCTCTGAGATAGGTGACGAGGTCCTCACAGCTACCCAGCTGGCTTTCTCCCCCTCCAGCCCACCCTCCTCATGGCTGCTCCAATGGTCTCTCAAAAGTGCAGACCTCCTGGCCTGCTAATCCCAGGCTAGAAACCTTCAGTGGCCTTCTAGGACTGCACACAAAGCCTTCACATGCTGCCCCCTGCCTGTGCCTCCAGGCTCACTTCCTGCCAGTCGTGGCCACACTCAACTCCTTGACTTTCCCAAACATGCAAGTCTTTCCAGGTCTCTGAGCCTTTGCATTTCCTTCTGCATGGAATGCCCTTTCCCTCCCACCTACCCTTGTCATCTGCTAAACTCTCCAAGATTCAATGGAAACATCACCTCCTCAGCTGACAAGAGCAATAATGGAAGCAGCTTTGCCACCAGGCTCTCAAAACAGCCGGAACACTGATGGCAAAGAGTACAACCTACTTGGATTAAAAGCAAGGCTTTGGAAATGTTGGCTTATGTCCCTGAAGACGCAGCCTGGAGAATCTGTCCTGGAGAAGGAGTGGAAAGAGGGGCCGAGAATGGTGGTTTCTCACATCGTCTAACTTTGCTCGATGTTCTTCCACATCTGTCTCAATCTTCTATCATAACACAAAGCCCAGTTTTTGATACTCTTGGTTACATGCGTGTTCTTTCTTTAGACTTTGAATCCCTTATAGGCAAGGAGTGTCTTAATCATCTTTGTATTCCCAGAATCTAGTTTAGAACCTGTCGCATAGTAGGCACACAGAAAATGAATAAATAAATATACCTTGAACTTGGGTGTTCCTTTACCTAGAGTACCTTTCTATCTACAATTTTGTACTATCACTTCCTTTACAACATAATTCAAGATTAACCTCCAGATTCAAACTTATTGTTTGAACATCAAAGGTTATCGAACATCTATTGTGTGCTAGGCATTTTTTAGGCACTGGAGGAATGTGGGGATACAAAAGAGATAAGGGTTCCATGCCCAAATTGCCAATGAAACACCTCACCCCCACCTCTACCCCACAAGACTGTGTCTTTATTTGGCAGTCATTTAACACTTGTGGAATCAATCAATGCTCCTGGCATCCATAGTGCCCGGGACATAATCAGTAGTCAAATATAATTCACATGATGCCAGCCAGCATCATGAGAGACAGGAGAAGGCCAGGCTTTGCCTTCAAGCAGCTCACAACCTCATCTGGGAGACAAATTGTTTGTTTATGGGATCAATAGAAATCCCAGGAAGTCCGAGCCAGGGAAGACCTGGAGTTGTCAGTTTCACAGCTTCTGGGACTTCACTGGGTCCACTAGTTCTCATGACCAAGTGCTACTTTCCAATTATTTTCTGGTTTTCTAAATGTAAGGTTTCCTGGTTTTATGAATTCCAACTTGATCATAAGCTTCACAGAGAAAGGTACATCATAGCATCATGTCTGGTAGCCACTCTCCCTGATCCCCATCTCAGCACCTGATATAGGGCAGCGCATGAATGAATGAGTGAATGAGCAATCATCACCATTGACAGGCATCCATCATTGGGCACCTTAGTGAGGCACAGTCAAAAAGCCCAACGTGAATGGGTTCTCCAGTACTGACACATAACGGAGAGGGAACGAGACCGTAGTGTCTCTCTTTTGCTGAACGTTACCCACAGATTCTGAGTTTTTTCTACAAGAAAATACTGAGACTCAAATCCAGATGTGTGAATTTGACAAAAGCCCTTTGCCTTTCTACTATGTTTGTGTCCCTCTTAACTGGTTATTTGCACTGGTCATTGCTTGGTGGTTTAGTGGGTGAGATCTACCTCAAGGTTTTTCACAGTAAATGTAAGCTGTGGTGAGAGAAGAGTGTTGCCCCATCCTTTCGGCTCTCTTCCGCCCTGGTTCCTGGCCTGCTCCAGGTGTTCCTTAGCCCTGCTCTAGGATAGTTTTACCGGAAGCTTCTTCAGCGTCAGTACTTCAAAGCCTTGGTTTTCATCCATTGGGTTGTACTGTTTGTTGTCTTTTTATGTTTGCTTTGCAGTCTTGGAGGCCAACGTTGCTTGCATTAGCTTGCTGACGTTGTGGCCATCGGTAACCTATATCAACCCTGGCTGCTTTGAAATTCAATGTGCAATAAAAAGTTCATTAAAAAGATGTGGCATCATGAAAATGAGGTTATAGAAATGTTAACAAAGGATCGTTTCCTGCTTCCTGTACCATTATTTTTACTTTTTAAAAATATTTCTCTGAGGAATTTATGTCACCATTAAAACTACGGAAGAGTTAAAGGAAGGACAGGCCTGGGTCAAAAAGAGGAGAGATTCCTGAGGAGATAGCTTGGCAAAGACCCAGGCTGTTTGCTTCGTTGAGAGCTTAGGGTCTAAGGGGAGGATTTAAGCCAGAAAAAAAGCAGGGACAAATCTAGAAGTCTTAAGACTAATGGTCTGAACCAGGCATTTTTCATAGGGATGGATAGCTCCAAATGGATTGCAAGAGCCTCCGGTAACTCAAGGTCTGTGGCAATGTCAGCAACACTTGGACTCACTGGGTTCCAGCCTCTAGGCAGTGGCTGTGCTGGCAGCTGCCTCTTGTCTACTTGAGGTAGAAGAGGAGACGGAGAGATGGAGAGAGAGAGAGAGGTACATGGGCTAGCGTGGCAGAGTGTCACTAAGACTGCCTGACGGCACCATTGGCTTGGTTCACTGCCACACATTGCAGAAGGTCAAGTTCCAAGCCTCAAGGGATGTCCTGGGGAACCAAAACACTAAAAGAACACCAGCCCAGGGCCAGCAGAGTGGCACAATGGTTAAGCGCTGGCTTGGGAAGCCAGCGGCCCCGATTCGGGTCGCACTTATGAGGGCCAGTGACACTACCCTCAAAAAAAAAAAACAAGTACCCCAGCCCCTGGCATGACCTTAAGATAAGGGAAGTGCCCCCACCTGCCACTGCTCTCTCCTGGCCCAGCCACAGTGAGTCATTTAACCAAGAGGAAAGACACTTGGGACTCAGGGTTCTGATGTGACAATGACCAAGACACTTCAGAGGTTGGCCCATCCACCTCCTACATTTTGGTCGACTTGGCTAAGGCCAGGCTCCAGTTAATAGCAGACCCAGGCTTCTCTCTCTACACCATGAAGCCTCCTAGAGGGCTCCTGGTTTTCTTGTTAAAGGGAGGGCAACCACAGGTGACCATTCCTGGTAAATACATTGTCACTTCTCTAATGACAAATGGTGACACCATCAGCACCTTTATTTCTTGGCATATACACTTACACACAGATGTTAGAGTCATGTACTCTGGGATCCAAAGTGAAATAAACAGTTCCCTTGTGGGGGAAGGCCCCTGGTTTTCATGGGCCCTCCACCCTTGAGCAGCGAGAATGCCCACACATCACGATCAGCCTCAGCAGCCTTTCCAGCCTCTATTTCAGGGGGGCAAATATCCCTAGAAAGTCGCTGGCCTGTATGACCATTAATGACCATTTACTACTCATGTATAGTAATAAGCAGTTATGTGATTATCACTTTTCAACCAGCAGCCACTAAGTTTAGTCCTAATGATGACAATGCCATGTCCTACTAAGTGACTGTGAGGACCTCAATAGATTGTACATCTAATAAACAGCACTGTAAGGTTTCAGGGCCTGCTGCCGGATGGGCCGGGTCAGAGCCAGGCTTACCTCTTCTCTCGCAAGCTGGTTGTAGTTGAGTCTCATGAGCTCTGCGAACCTCTGCCTATAAAGTTGAAGCAGCAACATCAGATACAGGCCTGAATTCATCAGCTCGTTCTGTGCCTATATGGGGAAGAGAAAATTCTTAAGTTCACCTATAAAATATTCATGATCTAAACCATGGGGTGGAGGGTGACAAGGCAAAGAGGTGGCAAGAAACGAGACAAGAGCACAAGCCCCAAGGCCAGGGCTGCCCTTGAGGGCCAGAAAACAGAGCAGGAGGGCATTTGGATGGAGGCTGGGCAGCCATCCAGGAATTCTTCACAACCTACTGGAGAATGCCCTGGAAGAGATCTGTGCTCCAGGCTCAGTTCCACACCGCGAACATTTATCGAGCAGCAACGTGTTAAAGCCTTGAGGTGGGTGTTGTGGGGAATACGGGCAAAAGGTCTCAGCTCCCTGCTGGGACCCATCATCTGATGTGAGAGAGGACACCTCGTTCATAAACAGCTCCCATACCAGCTTGATATGTCAATGCTACAAGGAAGATGCAAATGGGAAGAAAGAGGCTGCCTGAGTATAACATGCGGCAAGTCTTCTTTGATGGTCCTTAAAGGATGGGAGAGACTTTGGTTGGTGGCTCCAAGGGGTGTTAAAGGTTTTTCAGAGACACTGAATGCCAGTAAAGGCATAGAGATGGAGAGAGCAGAGCATGTATTGGGCAAAACTCCCTCCTCTCTGGTGTGTGTGGAGTGTGAGGAGAGGGTGTTTTGGACTTAAAATATTTTTTGGTATGGGCTGGGGAGATGGTGAGGTGGGACCACACTAGGCAGAAGTGAGGAGTTTGGACATCATGCTGTATGTATGTATGTAGCTACTGGCCTCTGAGCGGAGGAGATGTGTGTCTTAGGAAGGCAAGCTTCTCTTTGGGAGAATCTGGGATACAGATGCCATGGGGGCAGCTCCCTTTAAGATTGGACTTGGTGGTCTCACCTACAGCCTTCCACCCAGGACAGTCTATTACCATTTAACCCCCAGAGAGCGGGTGCCCAGCAGGGGCTGAGATGGCACTGTGAACCGCAGGACCTTTGCTTGTGCTCTTCCTTGTTTGGTCTGTTGGCTTGGTTTTGTGCCTATGGTTTGAATGCCTGGCTGTGTCCAGAACTTCTTTTACCGCTGTCACACCGTCACCTCATTGCCATTGTCCCAATTATTCCTTTAGTCCCTGACCCTGAAGCATTTGTCTTTAGTTTATACGGTGCATCTTGCACTTGTTAATGTTTTGGCCTTTTCTTGGTGGGTAGGTTTTATCTTATTTTTCTCCCTGGTGCTTAGGACCTGGGGAGAGACATAGGGAGGATCTGGCTGTCTGGCTGATCATGGCTCCTCTGTCCTCGGGCCCCTTTGGCGGTCTGTGCTGCAAGGCCTCGCCCTGTGGACGCTTCACCGACCTTCAATAAATTAGTGGCATTAGCAACCACTCCTCCTTTCAGCCACTTTAATCCCCCATCTGTCCTCACGCCAAATCCCCACTGCGGGGAGGCCTTGGGAATGAGCCAGGCTGTGCTCAGGAAGCCCCAGGAGATGAAGAACCCCAGCAGAGGGCATGACCCTTTACATCACCCTTGGGAAAGGTCCGGACTGTCACTGTTTTTCCAGGATAACTGAAGCTTGGACTTGACACAGTGACCGCCTCAGCGCCTCTTCCTTCCTCCCGCAGCAGCCCGAGGTGCTTTGCAGGCCCATCTCCCTGTTCCTATTCATTCAAGAGTAGCTCAGGAAGCTGGCACAGAGCACACCTCGTCCAGAATGAAACAGCTGCCAGAAAAGGTGCCCAGGTTGAGCAAGGAACCATGCGCTTGCCCTTGCTTCTGAAGCAGGGCCAACTCCAGATCTTGGTGACCACAGGCCCCAAGGTCACGGCTTAAGGCCCCTCCCCCGCCCTACAGACCCGTCTTGAAAGGCTCACATGGACTTTTCTTAGCAGTTAACCTCTTACTTTGAGCTTTTAGTCCTGTTTTCTGTGCTCTCCTAATCTTGGCCTGGAGCCGGCAGAGAAATTGCTTGTTTTCACTTTCTTTTTTCTGTTTCAATTGTCTCCTACCACTTTCGCCATGAGTCGGTGACTGGTTTATGGTCTGTCTCTCAAGCCACCTCCTCTGGGAAGCCTTCCTAGCCTACCCTTTAGCTCCTCCACACAAACCAAGCCGTGTCCCCTGTTTGCTTTTCTCAGCAGTGGTGGCCCTCTACGAGCTGCCAATGGTGTTCTCTCCCTCACTCCCTTCGCCAGTAAGCCTTTTATGCTCAGAGACACTCGGAGGCATAATGGCAAATCAATCAGCTAGAAAATGGCTTGGAACTATCAGGTTTGTCAAAGCATTCAGGGAAATCATTTACTTTTTATGACTCAATAAGGCCCGGAGGCATGCAGATGGGAAAATATCCACTAATGTTTTCTGCAGATCATTTGAAAAGTCACTCCTAGCAGATTGTGTCTCTTCTCTGGTCTATGGGAGGGAGCCTGTCACAAGGCGCCGTAAATCTCACTGGCCCTGCTCCTTTATGTGGCCCTCTGCAAAGCTTGTGATGCTCCACAAAGGGGCTGGGCCAGCCAATCCGGGCAGGTGTTTCAGAGTTGAGCCAAGCCATCCTTATACTCCAAGCCACAAGTGGGAGGGGTTGGTTATCAGAAAGAGTTCCACAGTGGTTTGTTTGGCAAGGGCAAAATGAGCTAGGTTTTGGGAGTGTTATTTATTGGGTTACTCCTGATCCACCCCTCCCCTGACCCAATCGTGTCTCATTTTGATGCCCATGTGCAGTGTTGGGTGGGAGGAAGGGAAGGGTGGGAAAAGCAGATGGGAGGGCTTGAAATGGAGAGCCCATGAAGCAGTGGTCACGAGCTCTGGAGTGGTCAGCCCTCCTGCCAGATGTTTTTCTTTCTTCTCCCTCGTCATTTTGTTAATATTCATTTCAACCAAGAGATTTGGTACTGATGGAAATTCTAAATTTAATCCACTCAAAGAATTGGGCAGCCTGGCAGGATGGTCTATCAAGTCTTCAAATACGTTCAAGAGATGCTCCCAAGAGTGAGGGTGATTAGGTGACTGCGTGTGTCCAAGGACATCTGCCCATGGTTGGGATGGAGCGAGGCCAGGCCTGTGCTTCGGAGCAGTGACAGCCAGAACCCCGCGGAGACCCTCCGGAGTTGCAGTGCCAAGGTGGCAGAAGCACTTCTCCATCTCACAGTGGGTGTGGGCCCTGGAATGGGCAGCCTGGAGCCACCAAGGGCTACGGCTTAGAGCGAAGCGTTTTAATTGTGCATGGCCAAAGTGGCTCCATTTATAAAAGGGAAGGCATCATCTCTGTTCTGCCTGTTTCCCCCAAGGCATTATGGTGAAATGAGGAATACTAGTGGGCACGATATTTTACAAAACAAAAACGTCCTACAAGACCCGATCATGAAAGATAGGATTCAGGGCAAGGATCACATGTGCACTGTTTGCTCCTGTTCTCTAAGCGCCTAGCCCAGTGCCCGGTACGTGGTGTGTGCTCAGTGAATGTATATATACATGGAAGAATGAGAAAACGGTTTGTAATTTTGGACCACACGGTGGCCCATTCAGTCATAACTTTTGATGCTAGCGGTTCCAACTTTGACATGCCTCAGAATTACTGAAAGAGCCTTTTTTTTTTTTAAAAAGATTTTATTGAGGAATTAGGGGAGGGGAACAGCACTGGGGAATCAGGGAAGGGGAACAGACAAGTTGCTGTCCTTTTGTTCTTCAATCTAGTTGTGGAGGACATTGCTTCACTGGCCCATGTTGGTATTATCATTGCACTCTTCCTGGGAGAGGCAGATTGGTCGCTGGCCTCTGGATGGCTGCTCATGGCAGCTCTTGGCAGCTCACGCCAGCTGCCGGCTACTTACTGTAGCCTATGGCAGCCCACTGCAGCAGGGGCTGCAGTCTACACCCATCGCTGGGACTCAGAGCAGCCCAGCTCCAGGTGGAGCTGTTGTTCACCATCTTAGCTGTAGAGGGCAGTGTCACTAGCCCTCTATGTGGGATCCAAACTAGGGCTGCTGGCATCCCAAGCCAGCTCTTAACCAATGCACCACTCAGCAGGCCCTGAAAGAGCCTTTTAAAAAACACTTGCTGGGCATACCTCCCTCTCTCCCCCAGTTTCTGATTCAATGGGTCTGGGGCGGGGCCCAAAAATGTGCATTTCTAAGAAGGTCCCAGGTGATAGTGATGCTACTGGTCAGGGGACCACCCATTTTTGAGATCCACTGCTAGAAACCAAGGCTCAACAGTGGGTAGCCAATAAGCTGAATCTGACCTGCGGATGTGCCCTGGTTGGAAGGAAGGAAGGAAGGAAGGAAGGAAGGAAGGAAGGAAGGAAGGAAGGAGAGAAAGAAGGAAAGAAGGAAGGAAGGTAGGAGATGAACACCTTTCGTTGGAGAGAGTACTCTCCATTTTGCCACCGTTGCCAGCACTCCCTATTGGATGATACTTGATTTGTTACCTGCCTGGCCTCTATGACATTTGAGTGTACAATCTCTGATCTAAACTTTCTTTCGACCTGTTTTCTCCTGGCCCATTTTGGAGCCTGGATTGTCCCTTGGAGCTCTACATGAAGGAGTTGTTCCTCCTTCAACTCAAAAACCAAGTGCCCCAACCAGGACCAGGTATGAGCCTATTTCAGGTTAAAGAGGACACACATTGAGGAGATGCAGACTTGCTTCACGGGCAGCACTACCAAAAAATGGGCAGTGGGTGTGCAATACCTGTTGGGCTTGATTGTCAGGTGACCTTGAGTTAGGAGAGAAGGAAAGTGGGGCTGCAGCAAAACCTGACAGACCTACAAATGGACCACCAGGTGCCAGCATCCCAAACAAAGTGCTTAGTCCAGGTCCTGGGCCCTAAAGCTTCTTTAGCCTCCTGGGGCCTCTCTCCAGACAGCCTAGAGGACAGCCTAATCTAGCCGCTCAAAACCTAGTGACAAGCCTTGGCTCTGTGGGGCCCCTTTGGGAACCACCTAATGCCTGAGAGCCGTAGGGATAATCAGGGCAGGGTCCTGTTAGGGCCCTTGGGCGGCATTCACTCTCCTCCTACTCAGGTGCATTGAACCAAATCAGGAAAACATACTTTGACCGAAGTCCCTCTCCACCCCAAAGACCACTGACAATGCTGGCTGGGCATCCAATGGGCATGGCCCCGATCTGTGGTCAGAACCCGAGGGAGGCATCTATCGCAGCCGTCTCAGACTTTGTCCTCAAAGGCATGTAGATAAGAGAGCTCATTCTTTGTCCTTCCTGGTCCTAAAAATCTCTTCCACGGGGAGGCCTTCTCTGATCCGGAGAGCAGGTCAGACCCCTCTGTGGCTGCTCAGACAGCTGCCAGCAGGCCCCTTGCTCTTATCACTCACTGACAGCGTTCCCCGTTAGCAGGCAGGGACTGGGTTAGTCTTGGGGACCACCGTATCTCCAGTATCTAATATACGATAGGAACTCAATAAGTGTTTTAAAAGTTAAACTTTTATGTTATGTGTATTTTGTCATACTTAACAAAAATTAATACCTGGTCCCATTCCAGACCAATGAAATCAGAATCTCTGGGGGCATCAGCATTTTAATAGGAAAATATAGACAACATGAAGCTAACTGTTAATTTTAATTAGGGGATATTTTTGTGTGTCTATAATTTTTATAGTTAAGGAAAAGCAAAATAAAAACCTCAATAGGAAAAAAAATGCATGATAAAATAGTGAGTTAGCTCGTTAGTTGAGGCCAAGTGAGAGCAAGGAGCTCTAGGCTTCTCCTGGTTTTGTCCCTTTCTTTGTACATGTCTATATTTGGCACTGGCTACTGCATCTCAATAAAGGAACCTGTTTTCCAGGAGTGAACAGCGCTAGGGGTTGGCTAAGAGGGCCCAGAGGAGCCAAGGTATGGGAGTCAGGGGAGGACCTGGACCACAGAAGCACAGGTGTACACCTCAACTGCACGGCAGGGCCTAGCGGCCGCCCCAACAGAAAACCAGCTAAAGTTATAGTACATCTTCGATATCCTTGTGTTAAACAACAGGCACTTCAGTCTTGGTCCATGGAGCGTTCCTGAACTTGTCTAAGTCATGCTTCTCTAGTGTCTCAAGTTTAACTCAGACTCGTAGCAAATGGACGCTATTACATTCCCAATGGGCTATTGGAACTGTCAGAACTGCTGTCAAGTGAGCTCTCAACTGCTTTCCATCAGCAGATAAATATTGCTCATGGGTTCTCAGGACCGTAGTTCTCCCACCAGGATGGGTCTGTCAGTCTGGTCTCTACCTGTGATTATAATAAGGGACATTTTCAAAAGGCTTTGATGGCCTGTCCAGCTCTTACTGAAACTAATTTCAATGCTTTTCTGCTTCCAAGTGGAGTAATTACTGTGCTAGACATTTTCCGCTTGCCCCTCCAGGTCCACTTGCCACCCTGCTCTGTGGCTTTGAGGCCGATCTCAAAGTGGATTGCACTAACTAGGCTCCCTTGTCCTCTGGCTTCCCATTGGGTTTGGCCCAAGAGAGGCCCTGGCAGGAGACCAGGGGGCAAGAGGGGAGAGAGGCTGGGTTCATCATTCCCTTTGTCCCTTCTCAGCTGGGCAGTGGTGTGGCAGTAGCTACTTCCCTCTACTTAAAGTCACAGACTGTTGATTCTATAGCCACAGCCCTCCAGATCCTGGTAACTGCCCTTTCCCCTTGTCACTTCAGGCCTAGGGATGATCCCATTTGTCAGTCTCATATGCTTAGTCAGTCATATAGTCCATTTCTTTCACTGCCCACATTTTCTGCCCTTCATTCAGTTCTCATCACTCACCCCTTGTGAGTGTGCCATCACCTTTTTCCTGCCCAGACTCTGGCTGACACAATTACTTTCACAGTTCTTTTCAGAATGTGCTTATAGCTGGTTATCTCAGCTGGTAGGATGCAGTGAGGCCAAGGACATGGGTATGACCCCTGCGTGGGCCAGTTGGCTTGGTTCAGGGAGGGACTCTAGCCTGGTCCTGGTGCACTTAGCTTTTTCCCTGGAGTGCCAAAGACGTTGGGCACCCCTGTGGCTGTAATATGGTGGTTCTCATTTACTGGGAGCCTTCTCCACACATGGGCTGTATTAGGTGATGTCCTCGGGGTTTTCATACATCAAACCCTGTCATTTAGGAATTATCATCTCCCACTTCCTACAGATGAGAGAACTGAGACCCAGTCACACAGCAACTTTGGGGAAGGGAATAGGATTCAGGTTCACATCGTAGTCAAAGCTGGTATGCTTTTCAGTGGGGTGGACTGCCTGGCTTCATGAATGCAAATGTTTTGTACAAATGGAAAAATATGCTGTTAGCAAGTTAATTCTACAAATACCACTGGTAAACCAACAGTATATGGTGGCAGCAGCAGCAGCTTGGCAGAGGGAAAATGATGTGGAAATGCTTGGGCCAAAAGGGGTGTTTACTGGACAAGGTGTTCCCCTGGGCTGGGTATTTGTGATGTCTGCAGACCATTCTGGCAGCATTCCGGGTAACCCAGCCTTGTCTGGACATGACCATCTCAGGAAGTCTGACAGGCTCAGTTTCCGGAAATAATCTATTCTTTGAGATGGCTGCAAGGAACCCGTCTGCACCCAGGCTGGCACCCTGACCCCAGGCACTCAGAGGGCCTGGTTCCTTTCAATATTTTGACTCCAGTGTCCTCAGGGCCCAAGGATGTGAACTGCTTCTGTTTCTCATCTCATATCTCCATGCCTGGGGATTATGACAGAGTGATTCAAAACCCTCAAAATGTATGGACTCAAAATACTGAATTTATTTCTCAGGAAATTCTTTCTCCCTCTCTCCTTCCCTTCCTCCCTTTCACTTCCTGTGCCCATTCTCTGCATTGCTGGTGTGGCAGTACGTCCATTATATCAAACTTCTTAGTCACAATGTTCAAATCCCCATTCTTTTCAACATTTCGTTCTTTTGTTTGCAGCCTTAGGATTTTTAAAAAGTAACTACAGAACTGCCCAGGCTCACATGCACCATTGTGATTCAGCTGTGCTATTTGCAAAAAAAAAAAAAAAGGTCTGGATATAGGCTAATGATCGGAGAGCCAAAGTGACTCCTCTGAAAGGTGACATTTTAGTGGTGAACAATGAATTTATAGTTTTAAAATTACATGCTTTACAGTCATGATTATTAATCATTTTTTTCCCTAATCACACTGTGAGGGAGGTCAGCCTGAAATTATAATGGTAATGTGGGCTATTTTCATTTGATAAATATTTATTGACAGCTTGTTATGTGTAAGGCACGTTCTAGATCAGTGCCACCCAGTAGAAATATAATGTGAGCCACAAATGCAAGCCATACGTGTAATTTGAAAATTCCAAGTAACCACATTAAAGAAATTAAAACAAAACAAAAAAAAACTGGTGAAACGAATTTTAATATATTTTACTTAACCCAATATATCCAAACTATTATCATTTCAACAAATAATTAATATAAATTTATTCAAGTGATACTTTACATTCTTTTTCTTGTACTAAGTCTTTGAAATTTGGTGTGTATTTTACACAACTTGATTGGAAGTAGCCGCCTGTGCATCAGCCACACGTGGCTTGTGGCTTCTATGTTGGGCAGTGCAGTTCTAAACGGAGATTGTTTGCCTGAGAATTAGGCAATTAACTATCACCCTGGGCTTAAGTCACCTTCCCACCTAAGGTTAACTAACTCCTTCACAGTATTAGAAGGCAATCTCCAAATGTCCCAGGAGAGTTCATTCACTAGGTGTTAAAAAGCACACAGTAGTACTTACTACATGTTCATTACCCTTGAGTTAAGCAGTTCCTTATTACCCCAGAGTTACTTGATATATAAATTGGGGACCATTTCCTCCAAGACTCTGATATTTTTTCCCCTCTTGTTGCTATTAAACTTAAATTCCTTCAGCCAATTTGGGCTCAGAGCTTACCAGACGTTTCCTATTTCTGCGTCAGCTACTGCAGCTTCCTACAGTGGGACCTCAACCCAGGATGACCAAGACTTTACAATCCTCCAGTGGTTCAATTTAGTAACAGATCTTCTCAAAGAAGTGAGCTAATTGGACACTCTGAATTCAATGCCATGCACAGACAGGCCTCCTGCATTCCTTGTATCAGGGACAGAGTTGTTTCCTTGCCTCACACCTCTCACCACTGACTTGAGCCTGTGGAGGCAGAGAGGGTGTGCGCATGCGTCTCTTACCCAGGACTGCTGGTGCTTCCTGTAGAACTCGGTCACATTCAATTCATCCAGGTTGACCAGGAGGCCTTGCTTACACATCTCACAGGTCTTCACAGTGCCTAGATCCGCTCCTTAAAAAAAAGAATTTTTTTTGGTTACATATGACCCTGGGTCTTTCTGTGTTGACATTTTGAGAGCGAACTTGTGTGTGTTATGAATTCTGAGTTTCAGTAACCTTCTGTTTGAAGTCAGCTATCTTCTGTGGAAAATGACCTTGAATCTGAAACTGGAAAAAAAAAAATTTCCTTTGTAATCATTTTCATTATTATGCAAGCTTCATGTAAGGTGAAATCCCATGACTTTTAAATAACAGGTCTTGCTTTCAGTTTAAATATAAACACACTGGCTCATCAAATTGGATTTGTTACATGGAGGTTAACAGTCTGCAACACAGGTGTTTGCAAAAAGAGGAAATACTGGGCTTATGTTTTTGCTGTTTTTTTTTTTTTTCTTGCAGACCTAACACAGGTCCAAGGAAATAAATTAGTGAGGACCAAATTAATGGCAAAGCTATCCTCAAGCAATGGCTTAAACATCTGCCTTTACTCCCACACAGGTGACTTCCCACCTGAGGAAAGTGAGGGAGCTAGGGGCCACATGTGGGAACTAGCACAATAGCATCTGGGGCCAACCTGTGAGCTCAGCCATATTTGGGAAAAGAAACATGAGAAGGCTTCCTTTGTTGCTCTGTGTGTGTGTGTGTGTGTGTGTGTGTGTGTGTTTCAAACATGCATTCTAGAAGAGCATTTTTTTCTCTGCTTATCCTATTCCTAATGCAGAAGTGGAAGATGCAGACCTGTGGCTGCTCTGTCTGGGCAAACATTCTGTCACATGTCTTGTCCCCAGTGTAGTTGCTGCCTTTTGGCTAACGATGTGCTGGTGTTTATTTTATGCATTAGAGAATAGAGGACGAATTAGTTACCTGAATTTATTTGGTAAACATAGGGTTCGTACAGTCTCAGAGCCCAGTTCCACTCTTCCCCACTGGGGATATAAAGAAATAGTAAATAATGAAGACTGTCAAAGGACAAGGGTGAACAGTGATCCCTTATCTGTATCTTGTTTGCTTGGGTTCTTTTTGTTGTTGTTGTTTTTTAGGTGTCATTCTGTAATGCTTTAGGCTATTCAGTGTCCCGTGTGTCTTTCAGTCTAATCCTGCTCAACACACCCATACTACTGCTGGTATTGATAAGCATTTAGCAGCACATTTATCTCGCATTTCATGAGTAATCTTTTTCAGTGCTAGATGTGTAATTGGCCTAAATTTCTAATAAGATCAGATATTGCATGACAGAGGCATTAGCAGCCAAAATCCACTTGTTTCTTTGCTTTCTGAAGGACGGACATGCATTTAAACAGCATGGGCAGTGGTCCTTAATTTCTCATGCTCAGAAGGATGCATATGTGGTAAACGGGCCTCAGGGAGGAGGCAGTTAATGTGATCATCTCACATGCTCATTCCTCTGATAAAATGGTGTTCTGTTTTTTGTGAGGGGGCACAGCCATACCCCATGGGGACAGGGGAAAGCTCTTAGGTCTCTCAGGCTGCCTGGAAGGATGGCCACTAAGAAGGATAACGTGGAAGAGGAGAGAAATAGGATCTGGCTACGGGATGAAAATTTTCGGAGAGGTGTGTCAAAGACATCACAACTATTTTCGAACTGAGTTGTTCTCTGCATTGGTGGTACACGTTTTTTTGTTTTGTTCAAGTTGCGCTCATTCCTAAAACAATGTTTTAAAGAAACCTCCTGCTCCAAGAAAACTACACCCAACCTATTATGTGGCTGTATTTAGGTTATAACCTCCCCAGGGCATTGAGAAGGGGCTTTACACCCAGTTACAAGATCTTTTAAATACAGCGTTGACAAAATCATATGGAAATCTTTTTGTTTAATATGGTTCTAGAAAATTCAATCAGTACTCTTTTCCTACCTCTACTGCAAAAAGGCAACTTTGCTCGGTTTCTTGGGTGACACCTGACTTCCCCCACAAATAAAAAGAAGCAGAAGTGTTTTTGCTGGGTGTCTACAAGCTGGCATGGCAGCCGTGTGCTTGCTGGGGTTCAACGGCTGACCCATTTCTAGTTTCCTGGGGAAGGCACTCTTAGCATCTCTGCTCAGGTATCAAGTGGGGCTAGCATTCAATAGCATGTGGTCCAGGATTCTTCGCTCAGACGTAAAAAATATTCATTTCCCTCCCATGATTTAAAGACAGCATCCTGCTACTATCTGTCAGGGCTGTGAGCAAGAGTCCTGGGCCTGTGGAGGAGAGCGTGCTGTTGTCAAGGTCTGAGTCCCATACTGTGGTGCCTCTTATTACTTCTATGCGGGCTCATGTGTGCCACTCTTCCTTGCCCACCTACCTGATGTAATTTTCACTTTCAGCCACTTTTTCAGGCACTCTTGATGAACAAACTGCAGGCTTCCCTGACAGCCACAAGGCTCCAGGAGGGGGTTGGTTGGGGAACCCCTTGGTATCTGACAGATGCGACACAGGTCTCCCTCGTCCTCTGAGTTGTCTTTCAGGAGACTAAATGGAAAACAAGCCCTTTTAACTAGGAGTTGATATGTTTGCAGTTTCCACAAACACCAGTTCCCAGGGCCTTAACTGGGGAAAGGGGAGGGAATATCCCCCCCACTGCCAGGGCTCTGGGCCGCCCCCCGCCCCCAACCTACTGAAGGTTCTTCCATTCTCCTAGGTCTGGTTTCTGATGAGAGGTGCATGAATTCGTATCTTAGGCTCCTCTGTTGATAATGATATAGATGAGTTGGCCAGAACCAGCACTGATACTACAAGTCTAGAGGTGCGGGAAAGGGCTGCCGAGGGGAACTGCGGAAAAGGCTAGGAGTCCCCCTCCCTGCCATGATCACTGTGTCTTAATTTTCCCAGGTCTCTGTTCCTTCATCTGTAAAGTCATGGTGATAATGATACTACTGCTGCCGACTGCACAGGGTGGTGGGCAGGCTGGATGCGAGGATGATGTAAACCTATTCCGTAAACTGGAAAGGGTATCCAGTGTCTGGCAAAGTATTTGCACGTAGAAATCACCCAGTAGATGCTGGGCAGGAAGAAGGACATGAGCTCACCAACAACACAACACTTGCCAACAAATTATGCCAACATTCCAGAATCTGGCGAAGACGGAATTAATGAAAATGTAAGCAAACATATTCGTGTATAATAACGGGCAAATGAAGAATAGCTGGTTGATGTTCATTTTAAGAAGCCTAAGGTTACTTTCTTGTTCTTTAGAATCCTCATGGGACTGGGACTGTCTGGTTAAGGAAAGGAAACTAAAACCAAAGAGACTAAAATCAAAGGAAAGGAAGAAAGGAGCATTGCTCTGGATGTAGAAGTGTCTGCTCAGTGTCTTGGGAGAGCTTCCTCCCCAAGAAGCAAAGTTCAATGAAAAAGAACAGAATTACAGTTTTCCATTATGGACACAAACAAAAGAAGAGATATACCATGTTTATCAAAGAAAGACTCAATATTTCCAAGATGTCAGCTTTCTCCAGGATAACCTATAGATTCAATGCAATTCCAATGAAAACCCAACATGCTAATTTTTCAGCGTATATAGTCAAGGACTTTTAAAGAACAAAGTGGGAAGGGAGGCTGTGTACCATCAGTTATCAAAACTTATAAAGCTTCAGACATCAAGATGGTGTGGTATTGGATTAGGGAAATACAAAAAGGACCACTAGGACAGAACAGAGAGCCCTGAAACAGAGGTCTACGTTTGTAGGTGTGTTACATGACAGAGGTGGTCTGCAGGTCAGCAGGGAAAGCTCCTGAGACAACTGTGTATTCATCAAGTGTACCTCACACCACATATTAAACATCACTTCACATTTAAATCCAAAACCCATTTCACTGAGTGTGCAAAGTAAAACTGTAGAGGTTTTAGAAGAAAATAAGTTTGGAAAGGATTTCTTAATCTAGACAATAGGATACAAGTCACAATCCAAAAGAAAACGGATACATTTGGCTATGTTAAAATTAAGAGTTTATTTTAATTAAAAGACATCAAGAAAGAGACAAACTACATATTAGGAAAAGATATTTCAAACACATAACAGTCAAAGATTAGTAGCCAGATTAGTAGCCAGAATACATAAAAGACTCCCCAAATAAAGGATTTTCTAAAAGAGAGATGGGCAAAAGACATAAATATTTTTTTTCAAAAGAGAAACACAAATGGTCATTATCCTTCAAAAGGGCACATGAAATGCCTAACCTCGTCGACGGTTATGAAAATGTAAATTAAAGCCACGGGGTAACTGGTGAGCTTAGTTGGTTAGAGCGTGGTGCTGATAACACCAAGGTTGCTGGTTTGATCCCCGCATGGGCCACTGTGAGCTGTGCCCTCTCTAAAAGAGTCAATTGTGCCACTGTAGCATGAAAGCAATGTTGTAACCAAGGACCATGGCTGTTCCCCAATAAAGGTCTTTTTTTAAAAAAGCCACAATATCATTTCACTTCCATCAGACTGGCAAAAATTTGAAGAGCCAGTCAATACAAGTGCTGGCAAGGACAGACAACAGTATACATTACTGGTGAGACGATACATTAGCATTATTTATGATGATGGAAGATGTGTTATCTGCCAGCCCAGCAATTCCACGCCTAAATAAATAATATCCCAGTGAACTCTTGCCATGTGCACCAGGACACGTTTAAAAAAAATGTTCACGCAAAGCTGTTTGCAGGAAACAGCAAAAAACCCAATTGTCTATCAATAGGAGAATGGCTAGATTGGAGTATGTTCATATAATGGAATACTTTGCAGAGGCGAAAGCCAATGATTTCAAGCCAAAAATATCAACAAGGTGTACCTCGTTAATGATGTAAAGGGAAAAAACAAGTGGCAGAAGAATAGATCTTCCATTTTGCAGAAGAATAGATATTCAAAAATAATAGTGACATTTCTATAGAATTCAAAAATATATGCTATTGTTTAAGAGTACATATATTCGTATGGGAAAACCATAAAGGAAAAAACTTCTAACAACAAAATAAAAAGAAAAGGATGATAAATGCAATGCATGAGTGGTTTCCTGGGAGTGGAAGGTGGTGGGAGGGAGGGAGGAGATGAGGGAGGGAGGTCAGGGGCTCACCAGCTCCAACATGTTCTCTTAACTGGAAGGTGGGCGCAGGGCTGTCTGGGTTTGGTTTTGTTTCTAATTCTTTAGGGTGTACATATGTTACATACTTGTTTGTAGGTATTAAAATAATTAACCAAGTGAAAGTTTTTAAAGAGTCTAAGTGGCATTGAGAAATGGGCTTGAAATATTAAAGTAAGGCATCTTATAAAAGATGAACCAATGTTCACTCAACATTGCATTTATATACAAAGATAAAAGAGTGGAAGCAGTTTTTAGCAGTGCTTATCTCTGGATTATAGGGTTACAGGTGATTTTTCCTTTTAAGTTTATATTTTCAGTGTTTCCTAAAATGAAAAATTTTTTTTTTTTGAGGGCAGTGTCACTGGCCCTCATATGTGGGGCCCGAACTGGGATCTCTGGCTTCCCAAGTCAGAGCTTAACCACTGTGCCACTCGGCCGGCCCTAAAATGAATATTTTTGAAATAAGAAAAGCATTAGGTTGATTAAATACAGAAAAAAAGAGAGCATCTGATAAACAAAGTACACAAATAATAGCTGTTTAATGTATTACTGCACGTTCGAAGTACATGCATTTTTTAAAAAAAATCATTTTTAGCTCAAAGGCATCACTTCGGGGTGGTGGAAATTCAGATTCCTGACAAGTGGGTCTGAAGCTGTATTTTTGGGTGGGTAAGATTGGGTGGGTGTGAGATCTTCGGGCCTTTAACTGTGGTTCAGTCTTCTGGTAGCTTGTTTAATGTAGAAAAGAAAGGTGAGGCTTATTATATAGAAAGTTGTTTCATTTTTGCAGTTGGATAAAAGGCATGTAGGAGTACATATGCATTCTATGTTCTATTTTTTATCTCCTATTTTTGCATTTCTAATTCACTGTTATGGAATTTTCCCACTTACAAATAAATACCAATAAGATAATTAATGGCCCAAATGAGCCATGCTAATATACACACAGAGGGCTCAAATTCAAAGAATTGATTTCCAGATCTGTAAGCCAAGATCAGGGAATGGTAACACCTGTCATAAATGAAATGGTACAAGCCTGACATGATGTTTAATGATGGCTTTAAAAAGTATCAAATTTCATAGTTGTGAAATATCCCAATATCAATGCACAAGGAAGGAAAGATCAAAGAAAAGAGTAATTAAAAAAAGATCTTATTTCTCTCTCTCTCATGCATGAAAAAGAGCACATAAAATGGAAGCAGTGGTTACCCCAGCATGGCCCTTCAGAGAACTGAGGTAACTATGGTAACCATTGGGGACCAGCCTTTTAGTTTGGAAGATTCAAATTGTAGAGCTGTTGCTTGGATTTGCGAAAAGTCCCATGAGGGAGAGCTGGTGAACTTCAAGTGCTGAATGGCTCATTCTTTGAGGAGATAGCAACCTTTTTGTGAAAAATCTTGGTTCTTAATTGCCAGCAAGAAATTGTTGCCCTATGGAGCAGTAAGAAACCCTTATATCTAGGAAAATTGTCTTTCTTAAACTTACAGTATTCAAGGGAAAAACACTCTGGGATACTGAAGAAAGTGAGCTGGAACACCAAACTTTTCTTTATAGAAACATGTATTGTTAAGAGCAACAAAATAGACAATTTTCTTGATATAAGCGGTCATTAAAATGTCAAGGAAGGGCCCACCGATGATTTGAAATTCCCATGACCCTTTAATGAAAGCACAGCTTATTCCAGCATTGGAAAGACTGAATAAAAACATATGTATTTACATACAATTATGAAAACTCCTCACCTTTCTTGCAATTTCTTCAGTTTCTCAGGATCTGCCTTTATTTTTGTGGCTTCCTGTGCATCTGTGAAACCAGAGACTGCCATTCTGTTCCCATTACCATTTTGATTTGGGAAATCAGGCACTGCAAAGTCAGTGGAAGGTGTATTTTCTTGCAGGGACCCAGACCCATGCAAGTGGCCTTGTAAGTTCACTCTGGGTGGAGAACAGCTGGAAGACTCCACCAAGGACAAGCTGCTTTGAGGATTTAGTGACAGATCTGTATGCAGCGGAGCCCCCTGAGGCTGGCTTGTTAAAGTCATAGCTTCTGCTCCCCTGACATCAAGTTCATGTGCACTGTTTACTGGAAAATAACTGTGGTTTTCAGCACTGGCAAATGGATTCCTATTTCTAATGGGGGACAGTGGTCGACGCACATTAAACCTCGAGTTTCCCTCTGGGTTTGAACTGTGAACTAAATTAGATGTCATTGACAAGTCCACTGGAATGTCACCTCTGGGGGTAGAATGCATCAATGATCCAGGAGTGTAATAAGATGAATGTATTGATGATCTTGGAGCTGTTGGTCTGGCAGAAAGAAAATAATCAAGGGAAATGCTAGAATTATTTAAATAGGTTTGCCAATCTCTTTCATAACCATGAATCCCAAGCCTATCTTCCATAGAAGTGCAATCACTAAATACATCTTCAGCACTGAGATCATCATCTAGACTGCTTTCGGATTTGGTGTCCCATGAATAAAATGTCTTTTTCTCATTTTCACTGTCACTACTGTCATTCTCCTTAGCAGAACCCCCATCAGGCAGCCTGGGGTCTTGGAACACCGTGTGCCTGACAGAAGGCTCCTCTGTCACTGGCTGCACGGCATGGCTTATTCTTAGTGAGCCATGACTGGACCCACTTCTCATAGAATTAGCTCTGCAGTTTTCAGGATTGTCTTCAGGATTTTTATTTTTGGCCTGAGTGGCTGATGTCCCAAGAGGTCGACTTCTCTTACAATTGGAAGGAGAACAGGGTGATTGCATTCCGACCAACAAAAGTTCTTCCTCCATGTGGGTTTCCTCTTCAGTGTCATCATTTTCTTCTCCATGGCTTAATGATAAAACAGAATAAAAATCTTCATCTCTGAACCTAAATGGCACACTTTTGGGCCCTCCCATGGTGGCGGTTATCAGTGGTAGCCCCAAGGACTTGCTCAATACTTGAGGACCGTTGGTTCTTTGGAAGGCCTGGGGTAGGGCTGGGGGTGGCTCATTCTGAGAAAGAACACTCAGGTCTCCTGTCTTGGCTCTCTCAGGTGTATTCTTGGTCATTGTCATTAGCTGTGAGGACGGAACTAAGTTTCTTCTCTCTAGAATTGGCCTCTTCAGCTTAGCGTCACTTGCCCACATTGGGCCTTCTTGTTGAACTACTGGATCTGCATTGAGAGAAGACAAGTTTATCATTCTATTTTAGGTGCTCATGAATGAAAGTCTTCTTAAAACCAAGGGTGGGGATCCCTTAAGGCAACAGATAAGCCTTAGAGAAGAAGATATGTGTGGTCACAATGGCTGGAGGTACAAGAGGAGTGCAGTAGAGTTGGCTCCATTTTACTGTTTCTGAATTCTCCTTTGTACGTTTGTGGAGCTCAGGTTGGTTCTGGGGAAAAGCGGGGGAGGGGGTATTATAGATCTTTTCTGCAGAAGCTTTGGGAAGACTGTCCAGTCCGAGGTCAGTCAGTGCTGATGATGGGTACATCTATCAAATGCTGGTATGGGTACATCTCTCAAATGCTGGTTTTTGTTCCCATATTTACTAGAAAGGAAAACCAGCACTCCAGGAATGACATCTACAAAAACCACCAGTGCTTTCCCATCTGAATCACTCAACAAACATTCACGACAGCTCTGCTTCACACACAGCTTTATAAAAATCTTGAGAAAAGTAAAGTCTACCTTGACAGATTGGGAGGAAGGCTCTAGAAGCTGGTGCCCAGGTTAAACTGATGATCTCTAATTACATTTACCACTTGGTGCAAATAAAAATCATAACTCTCTCATGAAATCATTATCTCTTCCTTGTCACTAGCCCCTAGTCAATTTGTAACTTCTGGCTATAATACAATTCCTGCCCTCTGTGCCCTGAATCCAAAGTATGAGGAGATGTAGAGAGAGGAGAGAGATAAAGTGCCTGTGTAAGTAGGAATTTCTACCCCTGAAATCCTCTGGTGATAACGCACCTTATAAAAATTATGAATAAGCACTACTTATTGAGGGCTTATACCCAACGGGTCAGGGACCATGCCCACTGTGTTACATATACATGTTTAGCCTCACAACCCTGGGAAACAGGCACTGCAGTCACACCACATCGTAAGGAGGGCACTGAGCTTTGAGAAGTCATAACTTGCCCAAGGTCATATTTCTAGTAAGTGATGGAGTGAACATTTGAACTCAAGCCTGCCTGATATATGGTTTGTGTTCTTAACCACTACCCTGCGTTACGCCTCAAGAAACTGGCTGGACTTCCAACTTCCTTGTGAAAAATAGAATCCATCTGATTCACTGTTGTGCGCGTGCGCGCGCGCACGTGTGTGTGTGTGTGTGTGTGTGTGTGTGTGTGTGTGTGTTGTTGAGGGTTGTTTTTTTTTTTTTTTATCTTCTTGATGTAGCTAGGACACTGAAAGTACTTTTCTGATCCCACTCACTGTTGTTGCCTCCTCTGCTCCCCTCGATGCTACCCTGCAGGATCTGATGAGTCGCTGCTGTCCTTATCATTTGGTTTCTAAAGTGATTCACCCTGTGGAGTGGACAGGGCTCTATAGGTTCTGGAAGGCCTGTGTGATAACAGCTAAGGCAGATGAAATGCAAATCCTCTGAGGGTCCGGCTCAGCCAAGGGCCAAGTAATACTGACTCACTTTGATTGAGGCCTCCCAGGGGAGCACCAGCTCGGGTTTCTAACATCCTGATATTCTGTAAGCCTCTCTTACTGTGAACTGCATGGGACACTCAGCAAGGCAATGCGAATCCTTAGCTCTTCTAGAAACCATTTATGCTCTCCTATCAGGCCCCTCGTGGGTTTTATAAACCCCAGCAAGGGACGTATCAGTGATTGCAGGATGCTGCGAGCGTCCGGCTGTGTGTGTACAGGAGTGGAGCTGGGATGCCCACCCAGGCTGGGCTGAGTTGGAGCCTGTCTTCTGCTCGTTTCCTGAACACACAGAACCTGCTGGGTGGTGGCAGCTGCCCCCTCTGCCCTGAGCCAATTTAGTTTGGGCTTTGGGAGACCCCTCATGGGCAAAAGAATTAGCTAGGGCAGCTTCTCAGAAGCAGAAACTGGCAACTCAACAGGAAACATAAGCTTATTTCATGGAAGCCACCGAGCTGTCACCTAGTGGCCCTGGCCTCTGGAGCAGAAGAAGTCACAGGCTAAGTGCTGCACTGCAGGTCCTGTGGATCCCCAAACACCCTGGGGGGAATATATCTCCACCCTTGTCTGCCTTCCTCTTTAAAGATTCAATCTGTGCCTCCCTCGGGGGGGGGGGGGGTGTTTCCCCTAAAAGTGGCAGACTGTGCCATTCTATATTTATGCTATTTTAACCCTATTTCTTGTGTCTATCAAATAGGGAGCATTTTCATAGCTCTAGGCCTGGGAATAAACACCCTGCTTGGTACACCAGGAACATGCTATTCATAGAGCAGCCCCACAGATGCTGCGATGCCTCTGGGAGGCTCTGCATGGCTCCAGCTGTGAATGGAGTGCCTGCCATTCCCAGCAGTTCAACTAGGTGCCACTGAGCAGTCTAGAAGCAATGAGAGGAAACCAGAAAAAGTACCCATCTGCCCGCCAAGACTATGCCTTTGGTCCGGACTTCCTCATGTGCTCGGCCAATAGTTTCCTGCATTCTGGTGGCTGTACACTTTTAATTGTTTTCCCCTGGTTATAAAAGTAGCCGATGTTCCTTGTAGGAACATGTAGAAGAGGATGAAGAAGAAATAAAAACCTCCCGTAACCCAAAACTCAGACAGACGACCATTGCGACTGTTCTGGAATTCAGGGGTGGGTTGCAAACTCAAGACCCCTGGGCTATTTTTATCTTGCAGTTGTACTTGGGCCTCAGAATTTGAACTTCAAGTTAACGTCTTCAGGTGCAGCTTGTATGTGCTGGTTTACCCTGGGCCCTGCAACCCTGGTTTTATATTTTTCCTGCCATACCTGCCTATTCCCTGAAGGCATTTGGGTCTCTCTTATCTAGAAATATTGTTTAAGAAACCAAATGGGGATATTGGGGCATATGCAACTTTATGTCCTGCTTTCTTTCCCTAAAACTTTTATTGTGAGCATTATCTCCTGCCATTAGTATTCAAGAACATGATAGTAATCACAGTATAAGGGTACATTATATAAATGTATTACCGGGCTGGCCGAGTGGTGCGGTGGTTAAGCGCTGGCCTGGGAAGCCAGCGGCCCTGGTTCGGTCCCACATATGAGGGCCAGTGACACTGCCCTCAAAAAAAAAAATGTATTACTATTTGTTTAATTCCTCTCCTATCCTTGGGTATACAGATGGTATTTTAGTTTTTGCTGCTACAAATTACACTGTGATGAATGTCCTTGCTCATACATCTTTGACTACTTGTCTTATTTTCTTAGAATAGATTCATAGGAATTGGAATTGCAAGGTCAAAAGGTACAAACTTTCTAATGACTTTTGATACACATTGCCAAATTCCAGTTTGTACAAAGTTGCTCTCCAGGTAGGGTATGAAAGCATCTCTTATAACCGTGTTACCAGCAATGCATGCCAAGAGCCTGGCATAACATCTGACACAACAGTGCCTAGGAAATGTTAGTTATTAATTTCACTCTCAGTATTTGGGAGGCCAAATTTATCTCATGTAAATTTATATTTATTATTTAGTGAGGTTGAAGTTTCCCCCCACCCTTCAGATGTTTATTAGCTATGTGTCTCTCTTCTGTGAAATCGCCTGCTCAGCCTCTTCCCCATTTTTCTGGGAGGTATAATTCATGGCTTTATCATTGATTTGTAAGAACTTTCTACATATTGCCTCTTTGTTACATTTGTTTCAAATCTCTGATACAATTCAAACATCTGGCTCCTGCTTCAATGGATGCAAACCACTTTAGAATATGAGAAAAGAACAAAAAAGAGACCAGTGTGGAAATAATTAGGGAAAGATAAGGATCCCTGAGCATAATAGAAAATTGGGACAAATTCTCAGTGAATCTCAAGATAGTGGAAGGTGTCTTTTGGGTGCAGATGGAGGATTGTATGAGCCTCATGAGTCCAGGAACACTTAATGCATGGGGAACCTCACCTTTCAAATATTGGGTTGTCGGAAAAGTCATGACGTATTTTTCTAGGTTTCTCGTTGCTAAAATGCGTGATGACTTTTCCGACAACCCAATAGTATTCAAGAGTTCATCAAGGGCCATTGGGACGTGGCAGGAGAGAAAGAAACAAGAGTTCACTGCCCACTATAGCCAGGTGCTGGTCAGTATATTATTTCCTGTAGTTATAATAGCAATGCAGTGAGGTAGGTTTCATTGTCCCTATTTTAAGACAAGAGAACTATAACCCAGAGTGGCTACTTGACACCCAAGGCTCCACCGCTAGGCGGAGAAAGAGCTGGAATGAGAAGTGGGGCCTGCCCTTCCTGACAGGAGACCTTAGATCACTGGGGCCTGTGCATATCTAGGTGCTATGGGTTCACATATGCTCTAACTGCCCCTAATTCCAAGTCATCCAAATGCTGTCATCTTCTATATGTACGTGTGTCCATTTACATATTTTAAAATAAAGGCTACCGTGTTCAGTGGATGGAGAGGAAGATGTTCAGTGGTTCCCCCGAGGGGGAGAACAGGTCCATGGCAAGGCTGGCTATTAAGTGTAGCTTTTCTTGAGTCCCACGAGGGCTCCTTAGGCCCTGTCCTTCTGTCTGTCACCATAGGAGAGGGCAGCATGGTTAGCAGAGCAACACGGCTTAGACCCTAGGATGAATGCTCAGGACTGACAGAGGAGGTGCCCCCCAAACCAGCATTTTGAAATAAAGCGTATATTTATTTTGACGTTATTTCTTACACATTAAGATCTTGACACCTTGGGGGCCGGCCGAGTGGCTCAGTTGGTTAAGAGTTGGCTTAGAGCTCAAGCTCTGGGCAACAGGCTGCTGCTTCGATTCCCACATGGGCCAGTGAACGCTACGCCCGAGCTGAACTGTCGCTGAGCTGTTCAGCTGGTGTAACAACAAGATTGCCTGTTCAATGATGGGCTACGCCCACACGCAACTAAGACTGAACTCGGCACCTTGAGCTGAGCTGCTGCCCCGGATGGCTCAGTGGATAGAGCGTGTGCTCTTAACAAGGCTGCTGGTTTGACTACTGCATTGGGATGGTGGCTATGCCCACCTGCAACTAAGATTGAACACAGCACCTTGAACTTAGAGGCCACGAGCTGCCAATGGGAAGCCAGACGGCGACTGGCGCCCTTCACAATGAATACTGAAGAACAACTTGGCTGGTTCCCTTCCCCAATTCCCCAACACTGTTCCCCTCTCCCAATTCCCCAATTTAAAAAAAAAAAAAAAGATCTTGACGCCTTGAATCAGAGGGGAGAAGATCCCTGTGGGATGTGAACAGTCGGCCCACATGCACCCACCCTCCCCTCCTGGGTGGGAACTGTGGCCGAGTGAGATATTCCCAGAGCTTCAGACTCTTTCTCCACCCGCCTCCCCACCCCAACTCCAACAATCATCACCCACCACCCAAATGCCCTCTCTGGAAGCTTAACAGCAGACACCTACTCAAAACCATGCATAGTCACGCTTATGGAGTAATGACAGAAAAAAATGAAAAACAAACTCCCCCCTGCCCTACCTTCCCCCACCAACCTCCCTTGGAGAAGGAAACTAGATCCAGTGGTTTGCTTTTAAAACTTTGTGTTTCATTTTAAAGTGTACTCCCCTTCACATAAAAGCACAAGTGTTTAAAGTCCCTGAATTCCATCAGGTAACAACATAAGTCAGTTCTCCTCTCTGAGGACCAACGTCTATGAGCCCCGGGTCCTTACCTGCTCCCCTGAGGGCTGGCACCGTCACAGGCAGCTGCGATTTCTGTCTGCTTCGGTCCCCAGGAGCTCTTGGGCAATACAAGTCTGGGCTGACAGTCAGTCTCCCCAAGTTTGGCCTCGTCTTCCTTGATAAAATCTGTGGCGCCTGGGCTGCTGAAAGGTGCAAAATCTTTTCAATAATAATTTTTTTTTTTTACAGGAAAACATCATCCATATAAAAAACGCTCTAAGGGCCAGCAATAGGGAAGGCAGTTAAGAGAATGGACCCAGGAGGTCAGAGAAGAGTTGGATTTAAAACCTAATTCCATGACCATGTAGCCATGTGGGCTTGGGCAAGTCACTTCACTTCTCAGAGCCTCAGTTTCCCCACCTGTTACATGGAAATAGTAATACCTATGTTACAAGGCTGTGATAACCATTAACAAGCACGCATGACACCTGCAATGCAGAGTCTGTAGGGGTCTTTTGCTATGAAGTTTCTAGCTTCCAATTCACTGATGCTGGATTGAGCCTGTTGGTAACACTGTCAAGAGCCTTCTATAGTTGGGACACACGAAGGCCCTGCTCCTTTACACGTCTCCCAATTTTGAATCACAGTCTTTTTGTTCCGGCATATTCATAGCCTTGGGTTGTTTATTAGCTAACATGGTCCTCAAGCACTTGGGGACCATATGCCTTTTTTCTTGCCTTTGAGCTACCCGCCACTGTGCTGGGGTGATACACTCACAGGAAAAGGGTAGCTAGAGTGTATGGATTGAGTTGCCAATAAATATTTTGATTCACATTTTTTTTTTTTTTTTAGCTGAGCCATCCTGCCACCTGTTGGCAGCTCAGCAGCTGCTCAGCTCAGGCTGGGCATCGAACTGCTGTTGCTCAGAGCTCAGCTCGTACTCTTGAGTGAGCTCTTAACCAACGCATTGAGCGTCAGTGTGCATGAGTTTGGGAAAAATCTTCTGTATTTCCCATGCATCTCTATAAGTTCTTGAGTTCACAAGCAGTTAAAATTGTGAATAGCCGGACTAAATCCTTCCAAGAGAATTTTCCTGGCTCATCCCCTTTTGGACAGTTCAGAAATTTCACAAATAGCCGTCGCCAGCAAGCAACAGGGGTACAGCTGGGAAGGGTCCCTGAGTTGTGTGCGAGAGAGCAGCTTTCTTGGCACATGAAGACAACTGGATTTATGTTCCAGAGTGTAAGTTGTGGTTGCGTGAATAGTTTTCATCCAGATTCAGGAAAGAATGAAGTTCTTCTTGGCAGCCCATGAAGTCTAGTTTCATACAATGATAGATACTACCTACTTTCCCTGACAGGCCCCGGGAGGAGAAGGCAGTGGGTTCTGTGCCGGAGACTGAGAGGATCATGTTCCACAGGGAACTTACTAGAAGGGGGCTGCTGGTGGTGTCGGTTCCAGCTTAGGGCAAGTTCGTGGAGCCCAGGGAAACTGTGGGAGTGACCAGAAAGGAGAGGCGAGAGTTCTGCAGAAATTGATATTCTTTGGAGGGTGGGAGGTGGTTATTATACACAATTTCACTGACCAAGAGGAGAGTAAGAGGAGAAGGCTGAGACAGAGAGTGATCAGGGGCTTGACAGAAAGGGACCCAGCACAGGGGAAATGGGGGAGGAGCTTTCTCAGCACCAAGAGTTGCTTGCCTCTAATCCAGCGGCTGGTCCTTGAGGCCTCATCCCTCCCAGCTCTCAGAAGTCAACCAATGCCTCCTGCCTCTCAACTGACTGACAGGGGGAAAAGCAGTAGGGTTCTTATTTACTGAAGAAGAAGCAGGGGGGTTGAGGGGGACAAACTGGGACGGGGCCTGGCTTGGGGCTCAGGCCAAGTCCAGTGTGTATTTGGTACCCAACTCAAAGGTCCTAGTCACAAGCATTTCCCAGCAGGAACCCCAATAGAATATTCCAATTTCTTTCACACCCCAGGCAGCAGAAGTGTCACAATGCCCACAGCCCCCTATCCCCCCTCTCCATCCACACCCCCTCACATCCTCAGGGGGAGTGATCCTCCCTCTCAGAGGGCCTGCCAACCAGCAGGTCCTTCCAGGCCTGTTTCCAATTTTACATCCACCAAGTCTGTTCTGACTGTGCCTTGGCTAGAACATACAGGATTCTGATGGCCTTTAGCATTTAAATATTCGACAGTTGCCTAATGTGTGTCCTCCGACTGGAATGTAAGCGCCTTAAGAATGCAGACCCTGTTTTAGCTTGTGTGTTGCTTCGCACTCACCTGCAAGACAAATACTACTAACCTAGTATGATCTGCAAGGCTTGAGAAGGTGCATTCGGCTGAAACGATGGGGAAATTCCACAAGTCGAACAATTTTTTTTTTCTTGTGCAAAGCACCCAAGGTGGCTTCAGGTAGCAAGTGATTTTGTTTTCTTATTTAAAAAAGTGCTTTCTTCAAAGCATCAGATCTCTTAATTCATTTCCATTACCATGTCCCCTCTAATCAAATTTTCAGCAAACTAAAGTAACAAAGCTGAATGACTAGATTGTTTTACTAGGTCTGGCAGTGAAGACATGACCATTGGTGGTGCAGGCAGGATCCTCTGACCTTTGGCAATTTGAACCTCAGCATTGGCATCTGTAAAATGGGACTGTTCCTATCTTGTTGAGCTAGGGTAATTGGTCTAACTCAGTGTCTGGTACAGATTAGCTGCTAAAAATGGTTAGCTGCTGCTTCTACCATAAATAGTGATACGAATACTACTAATGATAATTGGAAATCTGAAGTCACTCCCATGAGAGAGCTGAATTTACCCAGGTTCTTATTGTTATGCAGGCTTCATAGGTTGAGAATAACTTGTTCAGTAGCCTTCGTTCCTGACTCCCTCAAACCTTTTACAAAATCCAACTCTCTTTTTATTATAATTTGTTGGACAAATACTTGTGTGTCTTTGCTCTGCAAAAATTTGAGGGTTTGCAAAGATGACTAAGACGTTTTGGTCAAGACCTTAAAGATTATAATCTAATTTGGCTGTACCCTGTGTGAAACCCTTTAGGTTCTATGGAAAGCTAATTCTTATGAAATGTTCCTTCTTCTCCATCGGTAATTACAGTCATTAAGGAGGTAAGTTAGACTGCGTAGTTCCCAGTCTCCTCACGCACTCCCCACAGTGAACCAAACGTCAGACCTTTGGGGCCTTTCTAGGATGGTCCTCACCATGGCGTGGTACATATATTAATTTACAGGAAGTCCAAGTCACATTTCCAATGAAAGATGAAAGATTAACTCCCTCTTCAGGTAGTAGGACAGGCCTTTCGCCTCACAGAGAAGGGAGAGCACCAGGCAACTCAATAACCCAAAGTTTGTGAATCTTGGGAAGACTGTGGCTTGCTTTGGACAACGTGAAACCCATACTTTGTTGTTCTAGTATCTGAGTAAGGTGACGCCTCCAGTAGCAAAGAAACCAAACAGCTATTTAGATAAAAGTTGCCTTGCCTCAGTTCTCTTGACAGTGCTGGGGCACTGCAATTATTGTTCTGATTTTGACCAGGGCAGGAAATAAAGGTAGAAATCTCTGACTTATACAAGCCCCTTGATGAATGGGAATCAGGTCCACTTAACGGTTCACATTAATTTCATGCAGCTTACAGTTGTTTAGTTCCTCACATCACTTGCCATTCACAGGTACAGTTCTTGACAGATGAAAAGAAAGACAAGGCCGAAAATTCCCGAAGCTTTACCCCTCCCCCTCACTCCCTTGACTTGAATGCCTGGTGCCTAGGAGGTGCCAAGATTCTAAGAGATGCCTTTTAAAAATGTTTATTGCTTCCTTTAATTTAGATTGTGGGGAGAATTATAGCTCCATTGCCAGTGCTGATGTTTCCTTGGTGTAATAGGCAGCTTTCCGTACAGTCACAAATAATAGGCCGCGTCTATTTGCCTATTTGAGTGTGTTGGAAATGTGTGTTGTCTCACATACCCAGAGGAGATCTTAATTAAAGCTTAATTATGTACCATAAATATGTTTTATTTTGGAACCCAGGAGGTGGGATTTTTGATTTGGGGAAATGTAGTACGTAATAAGTAGGCAGAAAGGGGAATGTAAACAGTGACTGAGCCCTTTAATTTGTCCCGCGTCTGTGTGGCTCTGAACAGGTCTGCAGTTCCAGCCCGTGCGTTCCCAGGGCCTGACCCAGCGCCCCCTCCTCTTAGGGCCGCATCCCATGCGCACATTTACACGGCCCAGGGTATGATCAGACACGGAAGAGCCCGTTTGGTTTCTGGTGGTAATGTTCCAGAGCGTGCCAGACACAGGAGTGAAGAAATCAGATGAGTCTCCAGAGGTGACGGGATTTTATTGGTACTAGAAGAGAGTTGAGTGAAGTGGCGGCAGCTGTCTTGTCTTCCAGTTCCCCTGCACACCACACCTCCTGCTGTTGATCGTTCATGGCATTGCCCCCTTCCTGTCCACCTGCCTTCTGGAAACCTGACGTTGCCCTCTCCCTGACTCTACTTTGCTGTGTGCCTTGCTGGGGGGTGACTTACCACAAGAGGTAAACCTTACTGGGCCTTCTGGGGCCAGGCAGGCAGAGCACAGGGGTCTCCCCTGGGGTGGGGCAGGAGACAGGGAAATAGCATAGGGCTGCTGGCGACTCAAGGCCAGGGACCAGGGAGGAGGGCGTGGGTCTCACGAAGGAAAGCGGAGGGAGGTGGGAAGAGTCTTGGGCCACCGGGGAGACAGGCGGCCCTAGTGGCAGGACGAGGCAGCAGTAATTTGTATTGGGCTGCGTGATAGGGGAGAAAGCAAAGACGGAGCAGTAAGGGGAATATTCAACACAGAACAGGGGGTGCTCGCTGCTGTCACCTGCACAAAAGAAAAAGAGCAGTCAAGAAGCAGCACTCACAGTGGGAAAGGACATAAAAAAGTCTGTGAATGAATCAAAACTCAAAAATTGTTCTTCGGGGGCGGGGTGGGGGGAGGTGGCGTCTCCAGGTGGCATGGGGCAGGAGGCACCTAGCTTGATCCCAAGGTCATGCAGCAGTGAACCTGAGAAATGGCATCAGCCACCATCACACCCTTTTCCAGCCAATAGCCTTTGGAGTCGCTGACAGATGTAGGAAAGTTCTTCCCCCACTAAGTTCCGTGTGGAAGCTCTCGGTGCCGTCTCCGCTCCCACAGCCAGTTTCATTAGCTGTTCTAGCAGCAACATATGGTGGTCGGCAGGGTTTCACTTAGGTAAGGCTCTCCCCGCCCCAGTCTTCCAGCTGCCCCCGGTGGGAGGCTGTGGTCATGCCTGAATCTGGCCTTTCTGCTGCAGAAGGGAAGCTTGGGAAAAGAGCAAGATGCAGAGAGATCCTGGCGGGATCACGAGAAGGGAGAGGGACCAAGGATGGAAAAGGCAGGTGGATAAGGGAAGTGTCCAAGTGAAGTTAATGATTTGTTCGCTAACCTCACGCTCAATCTGCCAACCTTACTGGAGGCAGAATATGGGCGCCTGACAGAGAAGCCATGATCAGAGGGATCCCTCATGCATGACAAATCTCTCAGTGCTGCTAACCAGCTGGGTCACCTTGCATCAGCTGCGTATCTTCCTGAAAATTGTTTCTTCATCTGCAAAACAAGGCCGGTGTTCTCTCTAGCCTTGCTTCTCCAAAGGTGGTCCTTGGACCAGCATCAAGGACATTACCTGTGAGCTCCTGAGACCTGCAGAAACCCAGCCCCCCAAACCTACCGAATCAGAACCTGTCATTTATCAAGGTCTCTCTGGGTTGAATCTTGTGAACTGTAAAGCTTGAGAAGCAAGGCTCTGAGATAGGTGCCCAAACCTCTGTGATGAGAATCACCTTGAGTGCGTGTTAAAAGCACAGTTTTGGGGAGGCGGGGTAGCTCAGTCAATTAGAGCACAGGCTCTTAACACCAAGGTTGCTGGTTCGATTTCCACATGGGCCAGTGAGCTGCGCCCTCCACAACTAGATTGAAAGACAACGGTTTGACTTGGAGCTGAGCTGCCGGTGGGCAGCCAGTTGACTCAGTTGGTTAGAGTGCAGTGCTCATAACACCGAAGTTGCCGGTTTGAACAACTTGATTTGGAGCTGATGGGTCCTGGTAAAAACAAACTGTTCCCCAATACAGTTTTTAAAAAAAATGCTTGACTTAAAATAAAAAGCACAGTTTTGTATGCCCCTTCATTGGAGATTCTGATGCTCTGGGCCAGAAAGGGAAACCAGGAATGAGTGTTTTAATTAAGCACCTCCCTGGTGATTTCTTATCATCAGAGAAGTTTAGGAAATGCTGCAGCTAAAATCATCTCCAATTCTAAAATGCCACCGTTGTAACTATCCAGTTGAAAACCATTAAAGGCATACCTCGTTTTACCGCCCTTTGCTCTATTGTGCTTCACAGGTTTTGAATTTTTTACAAATGGAAGGTAGGACTGTCCACCAGCAGAAGGATTACGGCTCGCTGTATTGCAATAGTCGCTTTATTCCAGGGTGTCTGATACAGAATCCACAGTATCTCTGAGGGATGACTGTCCCTGCAATGGAGGGGGTCTCTGCCCTTATTTACTTGAATCCTCTACAGGATCTGACACTATTATCCAGTCCTTCCTTTCCAGATGCTTCTCTTGGCTCCTGCAGTGGTTCCTACTTCTCAGATCATTTCTCTGTGGTTGTCTTCTCCCATTCCTCCTTTAACTGTTCTTATTTCCCAAGGTTCTTTTATCATCCCTCTTCTTACCCCATCTGTTCTCGCAGGGGATACACTTGTGGTTTCAGCTGTCTCTTCCTCACCGTAGGCCCTGGGATTCCTACCGGCGGCCATGGATCTCTGCTGAGCCGCAGACTTGGGTATCTGGGTGCTTCCTGGCGCTTCCTCCTGGCCCCCTGCCTGCCCCTCAAGGACAACACCCACAGAATGGGACCCACCCTCTCCTCACTTTTTCAGCCATGGCGAAGGCAACCACCGTTGGTCCAGTTTTCTGGGCCAGAACTCCGAGTTCTTTTTAATTCCTCCTTTTTCTTTGTTCCCCACACCCAACAGTCACCAACTTCCTCCAGGTTTACTTCCTTCAGCATCCCTCAAGTTCAGAACCTCTTCTCTCTCCCCTCTGCTTTTGTTACAAGTCCAGCCCTCCTCTTTTGTCCCCGGGTCCATTACAACCACCGTCCGTCGCAACTACTGCTTGTGTGGCTCCTCGGCCTGGGTCTGACTGTCCCCATCTTCCCAGCCAGTCCCCTTAGAGTGCTACAGCTGGAATCAGCTTTTAAAATCCTGATCTTCTTCTTCTTGAGGGCCGGCCAAGTGGCGCGGTGGTTAAGCGCTGGCCTGGGAAGCCAGCGGCCCGGGTTCGGTCCCACATATGAGGGCCAGTGACACTGCCCTCAAAAAAAATCAAAAAAAAAAAAAAAAAAAAAAAAAAAAAATCCTGATCTTCAGGTGGATACTAGACTTATCTGAGGGATCACTTTGTAAGTTATATAAATGTCTAACCATTGTGATGTACATCTGAAACTAATGAAATACTGAAGGTCAACTGTAATTGAAAAAATTTTTTTTAAAAAAATTAAGATGTCGATCTGACCACATTACTTCCTGCTCGGCCCCCTGTCCATGGCTGATGCGCCATCACCTTCAGCGTGACATGCAAGGCCCCTGAGGACCTGGTCCTTGCCTGCATAGAGGGTCTCAACTTTAGACCCTACACTACCTAATTTGTAGCCTGACCCTAAATCAGAGCTTCTCAAACGCAAATGTGCAGGGATCTTGTTAAGGGGAGGTTCTGATTCAGTAAGTCTGGGTTGGGACATAAGGTTCTGCATTTCTAATAAAAAGCTCTCAGGTGATGCCTCTGCTCATAGTCTAGGGACAGTGGGAGACACAAGGCCCTAGACGATTTGTGGTTCCTCGATGTCTGCCTGTTAGTCCCTCTCTTGCCCTCTTCCTTGCCTCTCTTTTCTCCATGCCTTGCGCACCCAGTACATCCTGCTGGGCACATCATTCCTGCCATCCTCCCCTGGCTTAATTTCCTTGTCCTTCAGGATTCTCAGCCCATTCACTGCACCCAAAGCTCTTAGAACTTACCTTGATCAGGGCTTGTTGGCATCCTGCCCTCCCACTAGGTTGTGAGCCCCTGGAGGGTAGGTCCTGTGTGTTTTAGTTCTGTATCTCCTGGAACCCATGCAGTGGCTGGCAGGCAAGCGCGTAGTAAATGAATGCTGAAGTGCTGAATGAATGAGTGATGGGTGAGCAAACCCATGTATCCTGCTCTTATGTGCCCTGGAACAGTGGGGGCAGGTGAACGGATTTGCTAGCGTCCCACAGAAACTGGATAAGTGGTTGTCTTCACTGATAATCAAATAGCTAAAATATTTCATAATCCAGCTATAACCTCTCTTACGTTTCAAACTACAATTTCTCTTGTAAAGATGCTAACCCAAGAGCAGCAGGTTAGCCGCTCCCAGAGGGAGGACTGGGGATTAATCTTTACCTAAGGTCCAGTCTATACCCAGGATTTTAGTCCTCCTGTCTACCTGGATGAGACAGGTAATAGCTCCATTTTGCTGATGAGGAAACCGAGTTTTGAGACGTTGCCAGTCCACATTTATAGGGCTATAAAGTAGTAGATTGGGGTCCAAGACCTCAAATTTTGGGCTCTGTAACACCCCTGAGCCTCTCTGTCTTGGAAGTGTTACGATAAATGGACTGAGAATTATGGTTATCTGTATAAGAACGGAGGCATTCACTTATGTTGGTTCTTTTCTGACTTGGGTAGATAGCTTGGAAAGTTGGACACCAGTGGCCTTGCCATTAATCTTGACCTTTCAGAGAAAATCTTCATCAGCATTTATTTGCAAGGCAAGTTGTAAAGATTTAGGGATGTGCCTCAAATTTCTCTTCCAAGCTGCTCTTCCAACAGATAGTTCCGAATTCAAAAGTTATTTTAGATGCTTATCTTTATAGATCTGAATTCCCTGCTCTTCCTTAGTTTTGTAAGAACATGTCTTCATGATAAGCCATGATTAGGCTGAATAGGTTTTGCTGCTTTTACCAACCTGAGTGCGGTAATAACTAACATTGAACTCGGGAATAAGTGAGGATAATTTCAGAATGCTTGGCTTTGTTTTTAAAGGGCAAGATTTTGGAAGCAGGCTACCAGGACTCCATCAAGATCCTTTTCCTGGCATAGAACTAGGGACTATGCCCAAACTCTAGGTGAGAGGAGAGGGCACCCTCACCTCCCATGTGCCTGGCACTGGGGTGGACAGCGCTTTAGGACTCCAGGAGCCAGAACCCCACAGCACAATGGCCTTGGATGCCTCTAATGCCTGGAAAGGAGAGGTGGCTCCTGTCCAACTGAGGCTTGCGCTGCAAGGGGCCTGGGAAGCAGGAGGAGTCCAGGAGCCGGAGGCCACACGATTGCTCTCTGTATGTCCCTGTGTCCCTATCATCCCTGGGTCTGCTGACTGCTCTGCTTCTCACGGATCCATACAGAATTCTGAAATAAGAATGTATAACTCTGCCAGGCTGACTTCTCACTCTGTGTCAGTGTTCACCTTGATCATGAAATAGGGTTTCTGAATCGGTTTGCACATCGGACCCAGCTGGGTTTCGACTCTGCCCGGATTTTCCATGTCTTTTTGGAGATAAAGCAAAGCTCTGGCTTGGTAAACACTTTCTGGCCATTCATCTTTTCCCATGTGGTGTTTTGCTCTGGAAATTCAGGATGTAGTAAAAGTGTCTGTACCGGCGTTTGTGGCAGGATTTTAAAAATATAATTCTGATCTTTGGCAAAGGAGAAAAAGATTAGGGGGAAGGGGCAAAGAAAACAAAGTTTTCTAGTTCATTCTCCCTATGAAATGCAGCTCTCATACGCTTGATTCATAAGGCCATACTGTATCGAGGGCTTATGTTGGCAGGCATTATTCGAACGGCTGAGCATACGTTTTACCATTGAATTCTAGCAGCAATCCTAGCAGGTAGGATCTATTTTGACAGCCCCTTCCCCCCATTTTACAGATGAGGAAACTGAAGCACAGAGAAGTTACTTGCCCGAAGGTACATAGCAAATAAGAAATGGGGCCCAGGTACTCATCTAAGCATTTTGACTCCAAAGCACTTGCTCACCCATAAACCGCACACCCCACATTGCATAGAGAGAGAGCAAGGAGAAGCACAAGCCAGCTCATTTAGAAACAGTTCCCTGGAGTATAGGAGCTTAATTTAAAATGCGTGAATTCCGTTGAATAGAGTGTGAAGAACAAAGAAAATCTGACGCCTTCGGTTATCAATCTATTTGTAGAGTGCGCTGATAGTTCCTATATTGTACATAACCATTTTAGGGGTTCTTGATGGCAGTTCACATATAAGGAAAAACTCTATGACATGGGTCATCGTAACACAGATTTGTAAGTCAATGTAAGTCGAGCCACATCCCTCATCTATGTTAATGTATTCCGTAAAAGTCTGGCATAACTCCGGATGGAAGGTTAACCTATCAGGCAGATGTTGCGAAGGGATTTCACTGTTTTTGATGCCTCAATTTTGCACAGAACCTGAGGTCTGACATGGGAAGAAGTTTGGTGACTCACTGCCAACTTTGGATTGCCCCCAAAATGCTTTAGGAAAATCTTTCTCTACAGAGGTGAAGAAAAGCAGGAAACTATAAATTCACCTGGTGAATTGGATCAACGTGTCCAAATACTTCAGGTCCCAAACCGTTTTTTTTTTTTTTTCCTGTAATAGCAGGGTATTTATCTGATTTTTCTGAGTGGTCACCACCAGTCAACTGGGCTTTTCTTGGACAGACTCAGCTTAAATTCTTGCCCTGTCTCTGAGCTCTCCTTTTGCTCTGCTAACTAAGGAACTCTGACGATGAGTCTACACATGTAAATTGCGCGGATCTTAACACACCAACGCTTTGCTTTTTAGCCAGCTTCATAATCAGCCCAGTTTGCTGCACAACTGTTATCAATCACCAGGACGGCCACCCTCGCAGGACGGTCAGGCCCCCAACCAGCTCACGGCAGCATGGGCCTTAGACATGGTCTGGGGCCATAATATGATGCTAAGGCTGGTGGTTTTTAAAGGCTTTTACTACAAGTAACTGTCCTCCTATGGTGAAATAGATATCTTCCTGCCAACTAGACTCTCTTGCCTACACCTTGGTGTTTTCCAATCTAGTAATTCTTCAGATTTATGTTTTATAAAATGTAAAGTGAATTAATTCATCCTTTTTGTCAATGTTTAAGCTCCATATGGAAAACTCACATCTGTATTAAGCAGACAAGTTAAAATCATTGAGTGCGCCTACACTGTTCATTTTAGTAATTTTTCTCCCCAGATGACATCACATACCATGTGAATAGCTACCCAGTTTTAGCAAGGAGGCTAAACATTGTATCACGTGAATGGAGTTGCATTATTTAAACTTAAATTCAGTTTTTTTCTATCAAAAACATATTCAATTCGATAAATTATAACATGTATTTTGAAATATTTGGGGAATGATCTTATCTGCCCCATTTCATTCTTATACAGCTGAATTAAAAACCCAATTCCTATTAAAAATCTTCAAGAGAAATTAACTATGAGGATACACTCCTCTGATTAAATATAGAAAAAGAGTTGAGGCTTTGCCTGAAAGGACTTCATTTCAGAAGTCAATTTTTTTTTTTTTTTTTTACTTCATGAAACAATAAAATGTGGGGGGGGTTAATAGACAGCTGCCATTTTCTGAAAATGCATTAAGACAACTGGACGGGTGGTTGCATGGCAGGAGGTATTTAGGATTAGAAAGTAGTTGTGATTAGGATGCAAGTGAATTGTACACTATTGACGAATTCTTTGGCAGTTAATTTGGATCGTTTCCATTCCACTGCAAACAGAAGGCAGACCTTTCTGCCCAGTTATCCCAACTTGGACGTCAGTTCCCAGAAGAATTGAGTTTGTCCTACAGAGGTTGGCTTTGATGGGGATGAGCCTGGGGGACTGTAAACACTCAGTTGAATTTATTCCCTTTCTGGATACTACTAAATCACTCCTGCCCCAAGCAGAGGACTGGTATTTGCTTCAAAGGCAGCTAAAGAGTGAATTATTTACCAAATTGCACAAAAGGGAGAATTTATCAAGCCCCTTTTCTCCCAGAGAGAACAACCCCAGAAGTTGAGGACTTTATTGCTCTCTTTCTCGGCTATAAATTATGCCATTCAGATGCTTGTGAAAGCTTCTCTTCATGCTCTTGCTTGAGTCATAAAACTTGATACCTGGGGCCAAATGCCTTTATTCCCCCAGAAGGATGAAGAAGATGAAAAGGCGGCAATTCTAGGCCAGTGCCACACAAAGCCACGGATTGGGCAGAAAATGCTAGCAGTGGAGACAGTTTCTCTGCATAATTCATGCCTCTTCGTCCTGATATTCTACTCTGAAGTGAATTTTAGCATTTGTACAAGATCAGACCCTCCAAAACACCTGGTGTCACCAACATCACCGATTTCATTGTTGTCCTCAGCTTTAATACTAGGATTTTAGGATTTGTGAATTTTAACAAACCAGCACTCACCTGAAGAGGGTTTGCTGGGGCCCACTTTCTCTGGTTTCCTTGTAGTGATGGTACTTTTATGTTTCTGCTGGATGGATGTTTGGTCAATTGCTGGAAATCTGGAATCACACTTAACCACAGAATTCTTGGTAGATAATCTTGGTTCAGCCAAAGCATCCTGCTCACCAGAACTCTACCGGAAATGAAAGGTATCCGAGTATCAGTGGCCTAGTAGGACATGTTTGCTAGGCAGAGGGGGAAAAAAGACAAGCCAAATGCAGTGACCCCTCCAATAACACTGGCTCAACCTGCCATGTGTACTCAATACGTCCTTTCACCAGAACTTGTTGTTCTCAATTTAGAAATAATAGAAAAGTGAATGAGTCTATTTTGTACTTTATAAAAAGAATGCACGCCTATGGGTCCATCTTGGAGAACATTATGAAAAGAATGCACTTCTGACCCTCATGTAATTTGATGACCAGTAACCCAGCTCATGTTAAAAGCTACCTATGAAAGCAGGAGAAACTATCAGTGCTTCTAAACTTGCTTTTTGTAACTTGGACTACTTTGGGGATGGGTAAGAAAAACAAAATGTTACTTGTGTTAATCATATACTTGACAATGAAAAGGAAATTTAGATAGTGTGTTGGGACTGAATAAGCCAGACCTTAGTTTAATATTCTGAGTTATTGGGTGCAACACAAGACAGACTAATCTTTTTAAAAGTCCCCTACTTGTCAGTCTGCTATAAAGAAGTCAGTATAAATCTATGCACAGACAAATCATGATTCCTGCAGTGTCTGGATATCTCAACATAGCCTTGCAAACGCAATAAAAATTATCCAGGCATTTGACAGTTTTTCTACTTTGCCACACTTCCATCCACCAAAGAAATGATGAAAACAATATAAATGGCTCCTGAGAAACCTGGTCTTGAAGGGTGGTTTAAGTCCCTCCTTATGCTTTAGGTCCTGGTGTTAGTATGATTTGCTAGGTGACATACTCAGCAACAAACAAAACCACAAGGTTGCCCCCCAACACTCCACCCCAGGAATTCTCTTAACACTGATACTAAATTCTCCTACATTGTGCATTGTAGTCCAGTATTAAAAAGTCCTCTGAAAATGCAGTGTTTTGTAGACACAGAATGCTAAATGAATGCCCCCGTCCCCCACTCCCACTTCCCCAACCGTGGCAATTTGTATTGACCTTGTCATCGGTTCTCACTGACAGTTGTGGCATTTTCATTTCAAGGCTCCTGACTCAGGAAAATACGCCGAATAGCTTTGAATTATGGGGTCCACTGTAAACTCTAAAAAAGCCCCCTGCTCGTCTGTCTTCTCTAAAGAAGATGAAATCTACAGGTGGACAGGCCGTCATCCTCTAAGACTGTAAATCTTATGTTTTGTAACTTAGGATCTGGATGCTGCCTTCCAACAAATAATTATTGTTTCTCCCTACATTTTTAGAAAACAGACCACCCTCAGATAAAGGGACAGGAAACGGAAAGGGCGTAATGAATTGGTTGTTCCCCCTTTTCCCTTTCTATCCTGGAATTTAATAGAAATCTTTGAAAATTATTCTGAAATGTCAAAGATGAAACATTAGGTCATTTCTGAACACAAAATAGGCTCTCCATTCTCAGAAAGGGAAATGTGGGCAAATTTTAATGACGACGCCTAAGATTGTCATAGGCAAGAACATCAGTGAGCATGGGACAGAATTTCTTCCACAAGCTACTCACATTCTTTGCCTGCCCAGGCAGTGGCAAGTTGGGCGGAGTTGGTAAAGAGACTCTTTGTGAGATGGAGTGGTAAGCCACGGAAGGAAGGAATCCTTCCTTCACCCACTCATTATTCCTTAGAGCCTTTAGCAGCGCCAAAGAACTGAAAGAAGGCCTGGTCTGTTACATATGGAATCACACACCTGTGTTCTGAGTATATCCTTCTCTGGTTCCTGGCTCTATCAACCTTACTTCCAGTTGGTAATCATTCTTAAGAGTCCAGAAATTGCAGCTGGAAGTGGGTGTATTGTCAGTTGAAAACTAAAGCCATAATAGCAAGAACTAAAATACGTATGAATGAGCTACTGGATATTTTCCTGCTTGCTTCATTGAGGAATCTTAAGCAAATAATTTCAGCTTTTTGTGTCTTTATTCATGTCTTCTTCAGTACTCAGCCATTCTCATCTATCCTCTCTCATGAAAACCCGTCAGATTTTCTGGGGAGGCAGATCCTTGGGTGGGAGAAGCTGTAGTAACTTATTCTGGCACTAAACGGTGATATTTGAGACTCAGAGCCCAGCTTCCTGGCTCTTTCATGTTGTAATTGTGTGACATTGGGCTAGTTCTTCTCTCTGTGTCTCAGATGTTCTCATCTGTGAACAAACTATCCACCTGTTGGTGGTTCTCTGAGGATTAAATGAGTTAAGATATGTTTATAGCCTTAGAACAGTGCCAAGTGCACAGTAAGTGCCATGTAAGTGTTTGTTTTTTGCAGTTGGCCATTAATTAATGTTCAGCCATTTAAAAAAAAAGAATTTTATTAGAACTATAGCTAACGTACAATATTATATTAGTTTCAGGTGTACACCTGAATAGTTATTCAACATTTATATACCTAAAGAATTGAGCACCATAAGTCCAGCAACCATATAACACTGTACCATGCTATCACAATATTATTGACTGTATTCCTCATGCTGTATATTACATCCCCAGGACTTATTTGTTTTATACCTGGAAATTTGAACCTCTTAGTCCCCTTCACCTTTTCCCCCCTTTTTAAAAATTTTCAATTACAGTTGACATTCAGTACTATTTTATATTAGTTTCAGGTGTACAGGCAGCATAGTGGTTAGTCATTTATATAATTTACGAAGTGATCCTCCTGACTAGTCTACTACCCACCTGGAACTATACATAGTTATTACAATATTATTGACTATATTCCCTATGCTGTACTTTACATCCCCATGACTATTATGTAACTACCAATTTGTATTTCTTAATCCCTTCACCTTTTTTCACCCTGCCCCCAACCCCTCCCATCTGGCAACCATCAGCTTGTTTCCTGCATTTATGAGTCTGTTTGTATTTTGTTTGCTCATTAATTTTGATTCCACATATAAGTGAGATCATATGGTATTTGTCTTTCTCTGTCTGACTTATTTCAGTTAGCATAATACCTTCCAGGCTTATCCATGTTGTTGCAAATGGTAAGATTTCATTTTTTTATAGCCAAGTAATAGTCTTTTGCATATATGTACCACTTCTTTATCCATTCATCTAGTGATGGACCAGGTTGCTTCCATATCTTGGCTATTGTAAATGATGCTGCAATGAACATAGGGGTGTATATGTCTTTTTTTTTTTTAAAGATTTTATTGGGGAATTGGGGAAGGGGAACAGACAAGTTGCTGTCTTTTTGTTCTTCAGTCTAGTTGTGGAGGACGTTGCTTCACTGGCCCATGTTGGTATCGTCATTGCGCTCTTCCCGGATGAGGCAGATCGGCTGCTGGCCCCTGGATGATCGCTCACCGCGGCTATTAGCAGCTCACGCTGGCTGCCGGCCACTCACTGTAGCCTATGGCAGCCCACTGAAGCAGAGCCTGCAGCCTACACCGTCGCCGGGGCTTACAGCCCAGCTCCAGGTCGAGCTGTTGTTAGCTGTAGAGGGCAGTGTCACTGGCCCTCATATGTGGGATCTGAACTGGGGCTACTGGCATCCCAAGCCAGCTCTTAACCAATGCGTCACTCAGCCGGCCCATATGTCTTTTTGAATTAGTGTCTTGGATTTCTTTGGATAACTACCCAGAAGTGGAATTGCTGGGTCATAAGGTAGTTCTATTTTTAATTATTTGAGGAACCTCCATACTGTTTTTCATAGTGGCTGCTCCAGTTTGCAATCCCACCAACAGTACCTGAGTGTTCTTTTTTCTCCACATCCTGGCTAGCACTTGTTTATTGATTTATTGATGATGGCCATTCTGACAGGTGTGAGGTGATATTTCACTGTGGTTTTAATTTGCATTTCACTGATGTTTAGTGATGTTGAGCATCTTTTCATATGTCTATTGGCCATCTGTATGTCCTATTTGGAGAAATGTCTAGTCAGGTCCTCTGTCCATTTTTTAATTGGATTAAACATTTTTTGTGTGTATGTGTGAAGTTGCATGTGTTCTTTATAAATTTTGAATATTAACTTCTTATCAGATGTATCATTGGTGAAAATCTTCTCCCATTCAGTGGTTGGCTTTCTGTTTTGTGTTTCCTTTGTTATTCAAAAACATTTTGGTTTAATGTAGTCCCATTTGTTTATTTTTCTTTTGTTTCCCTTGCCCAAGGTGACATATCCAAAAAAAAATATTACTAAGATCAATGTCCGAGAGTTTACTGCCTATGTTTTCTAGGAATTTTATGGTTTGGGGGTCTTATATTTAAGTCTCTAATCCATTTTGAGTTTATTCTTGTATATAATGTGATGGTTTAGTTTTATTTTTTGGCATGTACCTGTCCAGTTTTCCCAACACCATTTACTGAATAGACTGTCTTTACCCCATTGTATATTTTTGCCTCCTTTGCCATAGATTAATTGACCATCTAGGTGGGTTTATTTCTGGGCTCTCTATTCTGTTCCATTGATCTATGTGTCTGTTTTTATGTCAGTACCATACTGTTTTGATTACTATAGCCTTGTAGTCTCTTGGTATCAGATATTGCAATACCTCCAACTTTGTTCTTCCTTCTCCAGATTGCGGTGGCTATTCAGGGACTTTTTTTTTTAAAAGATTTTATTGGGGAATTGGCGGAGGGGAACAGCGTTGGGGAATCGGGGAAGGGGAACAGACAAGTTGCTGTCTTTTTGCTCTTCAGTTTAGTTGCGGAGGATGTTGCTTCACTGTTGGTATCGTCATTGCGCTCTTCCCGGATGAGGCAGATCGGTCGCTGGCCTCTGGATGTCACTCACCGCGGCTATTGGCAGCTCACGCTTGGCTGCCAGCCACTCACGCTGGCTGCGGGCCACTCACTGTAGCCTATGGCAGCCCACTGCAGCAGGGGCTGCAGCCCACACCATCACCGGGGCTCGCACAGCCCAGCTCCAGGTGGAGCTGTTGTTAGCTGTAGAGGGCAGTGTCACTGGCCCTCATGTGGGATCCGAACCGGGGCCGCTGGCATCCCAAAACCAGCGCTTAACCAATGCGCCACTCGGCCAGCCCAGATCATCTTATCTTTTTTTTTTTTTTTTAGCTGAGCCATCCTGCCACCTGTTGGCAGCTCAACGGCAACTCAGCTCGGGCTGGCCTCGAACTGCTCTTGCTCAGAGCTCAGCTTGCACTCTTAAGCGAGCTCTTAACCAACTGAGCCATTCGGCCGGCCTATTCAGGGACTTTTATAGTTCCATACAAATTTTAGGATTATTTGTTCTAGTTGTGTGAAAAATGCCACTGGTGTTTTGATAGGGATTGCATTGAATCTTCAGATTGCTTTGGGTAATATGGACATTTTAATTATGTTAATTATTCCTCTCTATGAGCACCATATATTTGTATCTTTTTCAATTTTTTTCTTCAATGTCTTATAGTTTTCTGAGTACAAGCCTGTTACTTCTTTGGTTAAATTTATTCCTAGATATTTTTTGATGCAATTGTAAATTGGGATTGTTTTTTTTAATTCCTCTTTCTAATAATTTGTTATTGGTGCATAGAAATGCAACTGATTTCTGAATATTAATTTTGTATCCTGCTACTTTACTGAATTTATCTATCACTTCTAATAGTTTTTGTTGGAATTTTAGGGTTCTTTATATAGTTCTTTATATATAGTATCATATCATTTGCAAATAATGAGAGTTTATTTCTTTCTTTCCAATTTGGATGCTTTTTTTTTTTTACTTCCTTTTTTACTTCCAGTTTTACTTCTTTTTCTTGTCTAATACTATGTTGACTTCCAATACTATGTTGAATAAAAGTAGTCAAAGTGGACATCCTTGTCTTATTTCTGATTTTAACAAAAATGCTTTTAGCTTTTCACTACTGAGTATGACGTTAGCTGTAGGTTTGTCATAATGGCCTTTATTATGTTGAGGGATATTCCTTCTATTCTCACTTTGCTAAGAATTTTTATCATAAATGAATACTGGATTTTGTCAAATGCTTTTCAGCATCTGATTGATATGATCATATGATTTTTACCTTTAATTTTGTTATTGTGATATATCACATTAATTGATTTGCAGATATTGAACCAACTCAACCTTGCATCCCAGGAATGAATTACACTTGATCATGGTGTATGATCTTTTTTTTTTTTTTCCAGAGTTCAGCTTTTTGTTGAACATATTATAAAAGAGGTTTAGTCAGAAAGACTAGAGCCCATGTCATCATCAGACTCCTCAGATTCTTCTTTTTTTGCTTCCATTTTCTTCTCCTCAGCTAGGGCAGCAGTGGTGGAGGGAACAGGTCCTCTTGCTGGTGCAGTACCAGCTGCTGGGGCAGATCCATCAGCCCCTACATTGCACACGAGCCTCCCAATGTTGACATTGGCCAGAGCCTTTGCAAACAAACCTGGCCAGAAAGGTTCAACATTTACATGGGCTGCTTTAATGAGAGCATTAATCTTATCCTCCAGGACTGTCACCTCATCATCATGCAGGATGAGGGCCAAGTAGATACAGGCAAGCTCCAAGATGGAGGCCATGATGCAGGTGACTGCCCAGTGAGCGCTGCTGGGCATGGTGCTAGTAGCTGGATGAAGTGAGGGCCTCACCCCAATGCAGTCTTAGCTTCCTTGGAAAGACTGAGCACCTTACCGACAGCTGAGAAAGGGCATGTTATGATCTTTTTAATGTATTACTGAATTCGGTAGACTAATACTTTGTTGAGGAGTTTTGCATCAATGTGCATCAGGGGTATTGGCCTATAATATTCTTTTTTGTAGTGTCTTTGGCTTTGGCTTTTGGGTGATGGTAGCCTCAAAAAATGAGGCTGGAAGGCTTTCCTCTTCTTGATTTTTTTGGAATAGTTTGAGAAGGATAGGTGCTAATTCTTCTTTGAATGTTTGCTAAAACTCACCTGTGAAGCCATCTAAACCAGAGCGTTTGTTTGTAGTTTTTTGATTACTAATTGGACTTTGCTAGTAGTAATCAGTCTGTTCAGATTTTCTGTTTCATCTTTATTCAGGTTGGTTGTTCTATAATTTAGTTGTAATTTTAATATGATCAATGGGAGGAAGCAAGCACAGTGTTTACCCACTCCACCATTTTGACTGTAACCCCTGTTCAGCCATTTTTAAAATTAGCCAGCTGACTTTTGAACAGTAACCACCCACTGTTGAAATGAAAACCAAAAGCCCCAGTGAAAAATTTTACTGGGTTTTCACCTATTCAACATATGAGCAGAGAGGTCTGTCAGTTTCTTCACTGGACTCTTGTTTTTTTCTGAAGGCTATATAATTTATGATAGTCTTATAAATAGCCAGTTGAAAATATGGTACAATTTCTCTTTCAGACAGTAAAACTCTAACGGCAAATATTTAACAACATTTAATGATTCTCAAACAATAATAAGTATTTTGATTTAAAGTTGATTTCAAAACTATGTATTTTCTTCTTGTAATTTTGAACAGTAATTACAATTTTTATTTCTTCCCCCATGTGTTCCTAAGTTAAAATGTCACATGGAGGTGGAGGCGATAGCACATTGCTATTCCTTTGGGGGAAGAAAACCAGATTTCTCTTTCAAAATCAAAGCCTAAAATATAAAATAAATAAGTAAACAAATAAGTAAATAAATACCCCAATTACATGATACATGTGTAGACTTTTAAGTTCTCTGTTGATAATATGATGAGAAAGTCCTAATAAAGCCATGTCAACTACATGAAGTTATTTTCAAAATCAATAAATATTTTTTGGAATATTATTTTTGCAGTTAACGTTTTCTAAAGATCTCCAACTTGTGCTTCTGGCATAACCCATACTAAAGTAGAGATATAGTCTTGCTCAAGGCTAGGCTCTCTCAAAAGTTCAGAGAAGGACTCGCACTGGGAAAAGAGAGGACTTACAGTAGGGAATGTAAGTGGCACTGGGCACTGCAGTAATAACATTATAATGGTCCTACTTAGACGTCCTGGGAGATGGAGAGCCAAGGATTGTGAAGTGGAATGCATTTCCTTAGGGATATGGGAATGACTAGATTTGCAAATCGGGACCTAACATTGTTGAGTCTGAAATGGCAAGGTGACAATGAACAGAGATGATCAGAAGAGCAAAGGGGACTAAAGCAGCCAGGGCCAGAAAACAGGAAGTCATTCTCCAACTCTTGCCTGATGGCTCATTTCCAGGACCCAGGAAACTGGTTCTCGACTATCACGCCCCCCCCTCGCTCTCCCAGGGTGTGCTACTGAATTCAGACTGACGCGTACAAAGCCCATTTTTGCCATGTGTCATGTGATGCAAGGCTGAGCTGAGTGGATCTTATGACACAGTGTAGATCAGAGCATGACTTGCTGTGAATAAGAGAGAAGAGGCAAAGAATAGTGTCAGGCTGCTGCCAGAGAAAGACTGTGTGTTTATTACATTTTGAAATAAATGTAGCCTCATGAGATGATAGAGAGAATGATCAAGGCTGTGAACCTCGGCACTCAAACAGTAACAACATGGGAAGGATGACCAAGGGACCATGGATGCAAATGAATATTTTCAGAGTACTGTCCCCGAAGTCCACATTCAAACTCTGCCTCAAGCAAACAAACAAACAAACAAACAAACAAAAAAACGCCTTGAAGAATCGAGGGCAGCTTGTATAAATAGCATTCTGGGTAGGATGGATACCTTTATGTGTTCAAGAAATATAAAGTTTGTTCTACATAGAGTGCTGTTGTAGCACAAAGCAGGCTAAACTTACTCTCATCTCAAAAAAACCTCTAAGAGTAGCAAAGTACTTCACATATTCAGGACAATTTTGAGCTCATCAGAACCATAAACTTGAACAATAAAGAAGAACAGGGATCAGTAACCTTTTTAAAATTTTTTTGTTTTGACTCAGGTCCCACCCGCCTGAATCAAACTGCTGCTTAGCCCCATTTCTGCTTAATCTCACCTGAAGACATGGCTTTCAGGATCAGCAAGGGAAAATCCCTTGCTCTCCATTTGCCACAAGATGCTTTTCGGAGTCAGCTGGGCTTCCATGTGCCTAAATACCATGTGTACCTATCACTACCATTGGCCTCTGTAGAGAATTTTCTCCTGCCTGCCTCCTTCTCTCTGATTCTCATGCTAGCAAGTTTTGGAATGACCCAGCCTGAGACACTGACCTGAGAACAACAGTGACCGGTGTGACTGAAGTCTTCATAATGTTTGATAACCATTGGGTCTGCTCTCTGAAGAAGAGGCACGTGGGACTTGAGAACTTGCTTCAGGATTACTGTCCACCCGCTATGGAATGGCCTCTGGGTGAAACTTAGAGCTGCAAGCTACTGACATGGCAAACATGACGTGTCTTCTGACACTTGCTAGGTATTTCTTATAATGCACATTAATCCCTTGTGTGCTGTGGAAATCACTGTTGGTTTACATGGGTGTGAACCACACATTTTCATATTTTGAGGACAAGTGTGTACAGCATCCTCTGGAATGGAGTTTTGTGTGGTGGGCAGTGAGTAAGGAGATGGTATGTGGCCAGAAAATTGCTGGATTTAAGAAACTTGAACACTGAAGTGTAGTATTGACTAGCCCATTGAGACTGTCCTCAGTTGGGTATTTTTCAAGCATGTTTTTGCTGCAGTGTATTTCTCCTTCTTCTGTTATTTGAATCCACATTCTCCTTTTAGCTGAAAGGAGCATCTAAGGAACACAAAAGACTTGGCCATCAAAATGGATCTCATCCATGGAAATACCTCAAAATACTCAAAACAATAGGTCATAAAACCTGGGAATGAATTGAGAAGTACATGTACCTACTATGTCTTCAACCCCATGCTAGGCACCATGAAGGAATATAAAAATAAGACACAATGGGAGAGAGAAGATTTATATTATACCAGCAAAATGCAAAATAATATTAATTAAGTGATAAATTGGGTGGCACCAATTCTAAATTCCAAAGGAACTCACAGAAAAAGGTGAGAAGTCAAGAGAGGCTTCATGAAGGAGGTGGTGTTTTCTGGGACCTGAAGGATGGGTAGGAACTGGCTTAGGCTGGAGACAGCCCATGAGCCAAGGTATGGATGGAGTGAAAAGTGTGGCGTGATTCCTGGACCGTGAGATGAGTGGCCAGAGCAGAGGGTATGGGGAGTAGAGATGAGGAATAAAGCAGGATGGTCGGGTAGGGTCAGTTGGTGGGAGGCTCTGAGATTCAAGCAAAGAAGTAAGACTCAATGTGATAGGGAATGAGGGTCCAACTGAAGGTTTCTGAGTAGAAAAATGCTTAAGATTAGCTTGTGTGTTTCTTTCAGAGGGAGAAAACAAAGCATCCTGCAAATCTGCCAGTGAAACAATCTTTTTGTAGTTTCAATGGCTTATTTTTGTAAAGCGTAATTCTTTTCTTTATTATACAAGAAATGCAGTTCATAATGGAAAAATAAAGACAAGCAGAAAGAAAATTTAAAACATTCAAAACCCCATTAGCCTTGAACTAATAACTGCAAATAGTTTGGGATATGTTCCTTCAGACCCCTTTTTAATTCCTTCCTAGAGTTGAAGCTGCAGTATGGCTGCCCACCTTCGACTGTACGTTTCAGCCTCTCCTGCAACTAGGTGTGGCCTCAGGAGGACAGTCGAACCAGCAGAGTGTGAGCGGAAGTCAAGTGTGCAGCCTGCATCAATGATAATCTCTGGCTCTGCACCTTAGTTAGAAAGGCAACTTTGAAAGTCACATGTTGAAAGCAACAGAACCATCATCAGCCAGGGTCCCTGAAAGTCCAAGTGGAGGAGAGCTGCCTGCTGATCTGGCTCCTCCAACCTGAACCGTCACAGGTGCAGGAAATAAAGTTCTATCTTGATCGAGTCCTTGCGTTTTTGGCCCCTTTGTTATGGGAGCTAACATAACTCTAACATATTTGTGTATATGTATAAATTTTCTTTTTACAAAGCTAGAATTATACCATATACATTATTTCGCTTAATACATTGATTGCATCAATAAGTACCATTCTATAATTTTTCAAATCTACAGAGAAGTTGAAAGAATTCTACAAATCACATCCATATTTTTTTTACCTTGCCAACTTGTTTTATCTCTATATTCTTTTTCTGAACAATTTCAGTGACTAGACTTCATAATATGTCCACTCTAAATACTTTAATACACATCTCCTATGAAAATAGACATTCTCTTCTCCTACAAAGTCACAACACCATTATATTACCTAAGAAAATTTAAAAGTGCCATCACATTATCTAATATAGAGAGCATACTCAAACCCAGATGTCCCCAAAGTGTCTTTTTATCTTTTAGTTTTGATCTATGATCAACCAAGTTACATGCATTGCATGCAGTTGTTATGTTTCTTTATTCATTAAGTTCTCTGCTGTGTTTACTGTTTTGTTTTTTTATAATAATGTTTTGAAGAGTCCTAGCCTCAAAGGATGTCCTTTATTCTGAATTTGATTGTCTCCTCATATAAAATTCAGGTTAATAAGTTTTTGGTATGAATATCCTATAGGTGGTGTGCTGTCCTTCTTTGTAACATCACATCAGCACTGGAAAATGCTGTTTGGAAATGCCATTTGATCTCTAAGGTAAGGTGACAGCCACATTTCTCCAATGGAAAGGCACATTTCCCTTCCTTTTGTAATTAGCAGGTAATCTATTGGATGATTTTCTGACAGTCAATAGCCTTGTTCCTAAACAACATTTCACCCAATGATTTTCCTATCTTTTGATGTGCTTTGCTTGTACTGATAATTACAGTGGGGTAGCAAAGAGATAATTTTTCTAATTCTATCATCTCTTCTATAATTATTAGCTAGCATTCTTCTCTAAACCCCTCCCCCCATTTATTTAATTTATTATCATTGTGGTCTCAAGGACATGCTCTATTCAATTACCTCATCAAATTTTTTGATGCTCAAATGTACCAAAAGCCATGAGTGGCAGTCCATTGAATCTTTGAGCACTTCTTTGCTTTCTGGTACAATAAAATACTGTAGTCTCACCTTGTACTTTCCATGCTTCAGAACAGGAATTAACTATTTCCCCAAGAAACTCTGGTTCCTTTTAGTTGAGAATGGTATTTAGAAACCAATATCTGCATGCTAGGTGTGTTCACTGCTACTGGGGTGATGTTGTTCCTAAGTCCTTTCAATGGAGTTATTTAGACACATGTATTTTAAAAATCATGAGTTTATAGCAACATTTCTAATTAAAATTTAACACTTTTTGGGTTTTTCCCTTTGTTTTATTTTATATTTGTATTCCTTTTCTATTACACTTTAAATCTTTTTTCTTAAATTAATACATTCACTTGTTTTACTCTGTAACAAACATGAAATAATTTCAGAATTATAATACAAATATTGCTCTAAGAGTAAACTCAGTAAGTAAAGTTTATTATTTCTTTGAAGTTCTCTTTGTCTGTAGAATATATTCCTCATTGTATGGACCCATCATAATTATTTTTGCTGGTCATGTATGTTGCTTCTACCCTTTTCTATGATAAATAGTGCTAGGACAAATGTCTTTATATATTTATGAGCATCATTAGCTCTTTAAGATTCCAAAAGTGGGAATTTATACTACTAGATTGAAAACATCACAAAAATTTAAAATTTTTTATTCCCAAATTGTCCTCCAAAAATATTGTACCAATTTACATTTCTAGATGTATACAAGAATGCCAATTCCTACATAACTTTTCCAATTTTTGTCTTTTAAAAAGTCTGTCATTTTGGGAAAAGATTACAATTTTAATTTTAACTCATATGTAATTTTAATTCAGTTATTAGAAAGGCTCATTTATTTGTCTAATTTATTTAGAATATATATTCCATCTGTTTAGAAAAAGGATCTGAGATGACTTAGAAAGTTGAACTCAAACAGTCTCTTAAAAATGGGACAAGAAGAGGCAAAATTAATTTATGGTGAAAACTCAGAACAGCGGTTGCCTCTGAGAGGGACATGGCAGGAAATGACTGGGAAGGGGGCAGAAGGGAGCTTCATGGAACGTTGGATACTAGATGGGGGTTTGGGTTACATGGTTACACGTATTTGCCAAAAATCATTAAATATTACTCTTAAAATTTGTACAGTTCATTGTAGGTAATTTTTACCTCCAGAACAAAAACTGAGAAAAATATGAACTATCAAAATTACAAAAAATATAACTACGTGTGTTGGAACATGGGGATGATGAGTAAAACAAAGACTGCCCTTATAGAGGTAGTTTAAGTGGGGCGGTAGATGATTTAATCAAATAATTATTAAATAAACATAAAATGACATCATACTTTTTTTTTTTTTTTTTAAGGAAATGTATGGATAGCCATAAGAAGATAGGGCAGAGGGGTCCGGATCTAGTAGGGGGAGGGCGCAGTTGGGGGAAACCTCCTTGAGGAAGTGACTGGAGTCATGAAAGTGGAGATCTGAGGCATGGTAGGAAGGTCGGGTGAGTGTTGCAAGAAGTAGGAACAGCATGTGTAAATACACTCTAGCAGGAGGGTGGCCTGGCATGTAAGAGGATCCAAAGCCAGTGTGGATGAAGCATAGAGCAGTACTGAGGACCAGAACTCACCAGGTCTGGTTGGCTATATCATGGATTTTGGTCCCCTTTCTAAAAGCCACAGAAAACCAAGAAAGGGGCTTAAGTAGGCAAATAAAGCGATCTGAGTTCCACTTTTCAATATCACTCTACCTGTAGTAAGTAAAGTAGGATTTGGGGGCAGGAGTAGAAGTGTAGAGTCTTATTAGGAGGCCTTGGCAGTAACTTGGCCACATAACAGCAGAGAAGAACACAGAGGTGGATTAAAAAGATGCTGGGGAAGTAAAATTGATAGGACTTGGTGATGCACTGATTACAAGGGTGAGGAGGAACGCATCAGTCCTGATGATACCCACAGAAGGAAGAATGGAGGGCCAGGTTGGGAACTTGAGCAGTGGGCCTGTTGAGTTTGAGGTGTTTTTGAGACATCCAAGCAGAGATTATTGCATAAACAATTGGATACTCAGATCTGGATATCAAAAGTGAGGTTTGGGTGGGAAATGTAGATTTGGGAGTCATTGGCAGATAGCATCTTGATTTTGGCAGTTAAAATCTTGATGAACTAACCTAAGAAAATATAGGGCAGGGCTTCTTGGAGATGGGGCATGAACTTGGATGGGAAAAAAAATTATATCTTTATTTCCACCAACCTCTAACTGAAATCTAAGCATGTCTTTCATTTACGATAAAGGCAACAAACCACAGTAGTATTAGCAGTACCCGTGATTTTGTCACCAACAGAAATAACAGATATTTTCACATTTCATTAAATTTGTTGCAGATGTCTCAAAATACCCTTTAACGCCCATCACTTGTTATTTAATGTGTTAATAAAGAAGCACGTATATTACTGAATCACAGCTTTCTAAAAATATCTTGATGACTATTTCAACAAAAGTGATTTCCTTTGAAATCCTATATATCTTATTTTATACATTTGAAAATATCCTGAGTAGAGGATCTGGAGAGTTCACCATACTAAGAGGTCTGTGCTACCAAAATAGGATAAAGCCTCCAGGTATAGAGTAAGAAGAGAACCAAGCCTCGAGGGGTTCCAGGACTCAGAGCCTGGGTGGAGGAGGAGGAGACAAGAGAGGAAGCCAGGAGAAGAACCTGGCTTTGCAGAAGCTCAGGGATGCAGTGTTTCCTGGAGGATCAAGGGGCCAGGAGAGGCAAAGTTGCCGAGAGGTCAACTGAAAGAGACCTGCTGTATTCAGAGACGTGGAAGTCATTTGAAGAACAGCCATTTCTGTGGAATGACGAGTGTGGAAGCCAGATTGGAGTGGGTTGAGGAGGGAGTAGGAGGTGGGGAAATGGAGTCAGTCAGTGTAAATAATTATTTTGAGAACTTTGGCTGTGAAGGAGAAGAAATAAGTGGAGAGGATGTGGGATCAAGGAAGGGCTGTTCTGGTTTTTTTTTTTTTTTTTTTTGGTAGGAGACCTTAGATCATGATTAAATGCTGATGGGAAGGCTCTGGTACAGAGTTGAAGATCCAGGCAGGGAGAGGGTGATGGATAGAGTAGGGGTCCGGAGGAGAGTTAGGAGGTAGGATCCTGAGCATAGGTGGAGAGGTGGGAATGAGGGGTGCAGAAGGAAGGAGGTGGGTGGGTCGGGCAGCAGTGAGCTGAGGAAGCTTCTATCTGAGGATTGAGGGAGGGACTGAATATTGGGGAAATAGAAGGTTTGAAGAGGGAGAGAGAGCTCATCAGAGAAACTGGGCAGCATTGAGGAGTTACAGGAGGTTACTGGTTGTGATCTTTCAGTGGCACCATTTTTCAAAGTTGGGTGGTTTTTCTCCAGCAACCACCAGTGGCCTGGGTGTGGGCTCAGAGACCATGGATGGGTGAGATTTTGCCAGAGAGATGTGAAAAAAAAAAGAGAAGGAGCAAGGGAACTATTAAGAGGATCAAGCAGAGAATCTAGGCTGCTTAGGAAGGGAAAGTCAGTACGTAGAGGGCAACGAGAGGACAAAGGGAGAGGAACCAATGGACCAGAGGTCCCCCAGAGGTAACAGGAATGTCATAGTAGAAATGGGTGAGCAGGAAAGCAGGAGGGCTGAAGGCTGGTGATGATCAGTGGAGTTGGGAGATGGAGCCCCTTTGGCTGACTTCGCATTCTAGGTTGTGCCCTTGGCGGGGGATGGGGGGCACTTAACACGCATCAGGAACTGAGAAAGGAGGATGTGGCTGGATTATCGAGGTATATGCTGAAGTCATCTAGGACTGTGGCAGGAAATCAGGAGATGGGGTGAACAGAGACAGAGCCACTGCCAGAGTGTTCACTGAATAAGAGAAGAGTAGCCGGGAAGCCATAGGGATGAAGTGGTGGTAGGAGTGGGGGGTGGACTAAAACAGCACAAGCCTCAGTGGACGCGTCCTTCCAACAGAGCCCAGGGAGCAGTGCTCTGGGACCAACACTGGGTGGAGCAAGAAGGGCAGCCGCCTGCCTCCTGATCCTAAGGTCGGAACAGTGCCCTCTTGGGGAGGGGAGCTCTGGACAGAGGTCTGAAGCACATTTCCTGTGCTGCAGGGAGACCGGAAGGCTCACCCTTTTCCAAAAGTGCCCATCTCTCCTTGACCCAAGCTCGTCCTTCCAACTGTAATGTCTGTCCTACCTCAGTTCCCTACCCCCGCTTCCAGTTCCCCAAATCCTGCCCATGACTTAAGGTCCAGCGGAAAACCTGCCTCCTCCATGAAGCTTTCCCAGGTTTCCTTTGCCTTTTTATTACACTCATCAGATACTGTCTTAAACTACAGACATTTGTGTAGCAGCTTATTTCACCAGCACTGTGAACTACCCAAGGGCTGGCTTGGTTTATTTATTACCATGTCCCGAAAGACCCTAACACAGTGTCTTAGACACAGGGGTTTATAATTCCTTAACAAATAAGGCAATATAAAAACAAAACAGAAGAAGGTTGCAGGATGAACTATGGTCTATTTCATGTATGGTATAAATCATGTTTAATGCAGGTATGCACCTGGATACTAATAATAATACATCGCAATGGAAAAAATTTAAAATTTTGATATCTGAATTTCAATTGGTTTTTAATAAGTTTTTTGGTTTTACAAATTAATTAGAACCATTTTTTTAAATGGGCATTTTTAATAAAATGCAGTAAACTGAAATACATAGCACCACAAAAAAATGGGAGAAAAGCCACTTTGTTATAATTTTCCCTCATGCAATTTCTGAGCTACTGAGTCCAATTAACACAGAGAACTCTTTGGGTCAGAGGCACCGGCAATTTCACGGAGCTAGGGTAACAATTGGTGTTTGTATTGCCTGGCCACGTGGCAGAATTGCCCTACTGAAAGGATTGACTCTAGGCTGTCTTGCTTATCTGTTGAAAAAGGCAGGACTTCGTTCTGGAAGCAGCTGCAATTTAAACTGACAGTTGCCCCATTTTACTGCCATGCCCTATTTTAAAACTACCTCCTGGAACTCAGACAAAGCACAGAATGAAGGAGAAATGAGGCACTGCTGGCTTTGCCCAAGACACAGCTATTATTTGTTTGCTCCATCAATGCCGTTGAAGGCCTCCAGCACTCTGGTTTGCCTACAGAAGGGCCTGCACACCAGGCATTCCAATTAATCTATAACCTTATCATCAAAGAAAGAACCAATGCAGCCTGGTGAGCTATCCGGCAGAATGCTCAGTCATAGCAAGACGACTTCTGTTATAAAGTACAGTGAATCCTGGGCCAACTGTGGGCCCTTCTGCGTTTCCTTGGTACCCAGAGAGCTGCCACCCAGCTGTTCTTACGTCTTTGTGTTCTTGCCCACCTGTGACAAAAGCAACTATCAGAGCTTTAAAGAAGCCATCTGTCCTTGTGCAGAGCGGTATGCCAGGACAAGGATGCTATCTTTAGCGGGTTACTCTGCTTACCACCAGGGAAGAGGCTTCCAAACCGTTGATGGTAATTGACTCATCTTCCAGCCCAAACTGGCCGTTGCACGCTGGCAGCCTGGCCAAACTACTCGCCTCTCAATAATTTCAAGCCAGGTCAGGGGGCATTCCCCAATCCAAGTAACAGTATCCCTTTCTGTTCTCGCCCAGGGTGAGGATTCCTGCGCTGGCGGTTATGGCTCTGTCGCTATGACTTCAACATGTGCACATTCCTAAAACTCTCTTGCAACTGTCAGCCATCAAACATTCACTGAGCCTCTGTTATATGGTGATCATTGGAAATGCAGCCATAAACCTGCCTTCTCTTGAGTAGTTCCCTGCCTGAGGCAGGAGGCAGAGAGGAAGGTGATGCTCAAGGTATGTTTGAGTCCAGAGGGTGTTATGGGAACAATAAAGGAAGGACGAGAACAAAGTCACCCGACCCTCAGGAAAAGCCCTGGAAACTCTTCCCTAGAGGAGGTGCCCTCAGAGCTGAGGGCCGGGCCATCAAAGGCCTTGAGTACCGTGCTGTGGTATTTGAACTTGATCCCAAAGACAATGGGGAATAACTAAAGAATTTTTAATAAAGGAGTGACATGATCTGGGGCTGGCTGAGTGGCTCAGCTGGTTAAGAATGCGAGCTCTGAGCAACAGCGCTGCCAGTTTGATTCCCACATAGGCCAGTGAGCTGTGTCCAAGCTGAGCTGCCACTGAGCTGCCAACAGGTGGCCGGATGGCTCAGCTGGTGAGAGCACATGATCCTAACAACAAGGTTGTGGGTTCGACTTCTGCATGGAATGGTGAATGGTGCCCCCCGCAACTAGATTGAAAGCGGCGACTGGATTTGGAGCTGAGCTTGCAACCTCCACAACTAAGATTGAAGGAGAACAACTTGATTTGGAACTGATGGGTCCTGGAAAAAATACATTGTTCCCCAATAAAGTTAAAAAAAAAAAAAGGAGTGACATGATCCAATTTGCTTCTAGAGGGTTCATTCTTACTGCAGCCTGGCAGACTGATGGGAGGGGCGAAGTGAAGACAAAATGACCTGGGAAATGACCCCTACAACAATCCAGGCACACACACACAAAACAGGAACCTGGAGAGGGAGGTGATGGTGGACAGATTCAAGAGAGAAGAGATAAGACAGTCCAGCTTTGGTGTCTCATTCCTGTGAGGTGTGAGGAGGAGGCGTCTCAGATAATTTCCAGAATTCTGGCTTGGGCAGAAATAGATTCAGGAAGAGGACCAATTTGAGGGGAGTAGATGATGCATTCAGCATCTTGAGTCTGAGGGGCTTGTGAGACACACCAAGGTGAACAGATCAACAGCTAAAATGGAAAACAAACTCAAATGAAAATTCCCACAGATCTGCACTTGTCATCCTGTGGGCTGCACACTCCCTCTCCATGACGCACGCTCTGGGCTGGAGGTGCCGTGTGTAGAAAGGCATCGTTGCTCAGGTGCACCTCGAGGGCGAGGAATCTGAGCCAGAGTCAAAAGGGCGGCTGTGACGAACACCACGCCAGGTGTTGGAGATGACTCACAGCCTCCAAGGGTGGAGCCCTTTGGCAGCAAGAACCAGTGTGTGCGTCTGTGACCTGCCTCATCGGCACACAGGCCTGGGGACAGAAAGAAGGGAAGCCTGACCCACAGGAATCCAACAACGGACAAGTAGAAGTTAGAGAAAATTGCAAGTGTGACTCACGGAATGCATATATCATGTGCTAAGCCCTGGCTGCTTTCATGACACTGTTAAGGGTGTTGGTAGGTTGACATTGACAGATTAATGGCAGAACAACTCCTGAAAGCTGTTTGAAAGCTAAAGGTTTCACAGGCACGATAGGCTGAATAAATAGGTAATAAAAGAAGTCATGCAAATATACCCAGTTGTTAAAAAAAAAACACAAAACACAAAATGCAAATTGAGCCAGCCAGAGCTGCAGTATGCAAAGCATTGTATTATGGATTATGCAGTTTCTGGGAAATAAAACTCTTTCCTGGTCCATGGGGTCTTCTCTTGTTTGTGTTTTGAACTTGACCACAATCTGGAGCAGGGCTTCCCACAGATCTTCCTGCAATGATGGAAATAGTCTATATTTGTGTGGCCCAGTATAGCAGCCATGGACCATATGTGACTACTGAGCATGTGAAATGTGGCTAGTGAGACTAGGGAACTAATATTTCTATTTTATTTTCACTCATTTAAATTTAAAATTAAATAGCCCCCATGTGCCACTGTATTGAACAGCACAGCTCTAGGCTTTTGTGGCCCTCATGTATGGATGGACATTCTGACTTTTTTTTTTTTTTTGAGGGCAGTGTCACTGGCCCTCATATGTGGGATCCAAACTGGGGCCACTGGCATCCCAAGCCAGCTCGTAACCACCGCGCCACTCGGTTGGCCGACATTCTGACTTTTTAAGCCACTGCAGGTTACTTGAAAAAGGCTTATTTTTTAAATTGCAAAGTTTGTGTGGATTATCGTGGACAGAACAATGAAAATGTTTGTGTTGGGCAACTGCCTTCAACCTTCAGCTTACCTGGCTTTCTGGGAGATTCAGGTGATCTCACTGATGTAAATATCCTGTTGAGCCAGGTCTGGGGCAGAACCAGCTGCTGCTGGTGTCAGGTGAACTGCCTCCTTTCAGTGTAATGCTGGGTCCCTGTGACCTGGTACTTAGTTGCTCAGGTGCTGATGGCGAAAGGACAATAATCCTATTCCTATCAGCAGAGCAAACAGTACTCCTGAAAAACAGAGCTCATCTCCACCTGCTTTGCCAGTGAACTAAATGCAGTGACAACACGTCCTTAGTCCTTGAGGTTTGTGCATTTGGCGCACTGTCCCTCCCAGCAAGGATGCTGGCTCTTGGAAGATGAGAAGGACCCATGATGTGTCTCTTCATAGAAGGCTGCTATCCCATGGTCCTGGGCTAATAAATCATTTTCATCATTTTCTACGGAGAAATCAGGGCTCCTGACTTCTCTGCAAAGATTTAAGGGGGTGAAATGTCCTGGTGCCCCTGTCAATCACAGCTAGCTCCTCTAGGCCAGCAGCTGTCCCTGGGACACGATTTCCTGCTTGTATCAAGAGACTGCTTTGCTTTTTCATCTACTAAACCGTCCAGCTTCTAGCTGGTTATGTGGAGCTGATGTTTATTTCCCTGTTAAAATCTAGCGTGATTAGACAGTTCACGAGTTTGTATGTAACTTTGAAAAGGGTCTAAAATTAAGTTGCTGCCTTAGGTTGGTTTTTTACAAATGTGGCCTAGGGCTGAGCTGAGGTGTCAGAAGGCATTCTAGAAGAGTTCAGAGTCAGTGCTTCCACTGATATCTGTTGGACCATCATTTGCAAAAATAGTCGGACACCAAGGCAATTTATAATGTGATCTAATGTTAGTATTACATTTAAAAGTCTCATTCATTCTCAGAATGATCCCATGAGATAAGCATAATGATAAATATCTCTGTGGTGGGAAACTGAAGCGCCCAGAAGTAAAGTGGTTTTGCCTGAACTCACACTCTAATGAGGGACAGGGCTGCCCCTTGATGACAAGTGTTCTTTCTACTGTTCCGCACCACCCACTTAAATGTTTTGAGGAGGTACCACTTTAAAGAACATCTCAGGCCAGACTTGATAGTTATTGCTTTATCTTGGATGTAGATTTAACACAACTTCTGCCTAACCACTGGTCCTAGTGAGCAGGTTGTGTCAAATGGAGTGGCCACCACGTTAACTGTGCATTTGGGGACCTGTTCACTCCTAGGCAGGTGTCTGGAAATGATATCTTGATACTGGCTCTACGACTAGGTGGTAAATGCCTTGAGTATTCCAAGCCCATCAGAATTGTGACAACCTGAGACTGTGAGTTGAGGAATTCACGAGGGATGGAAATTGCAACAAGTGTCAAAATCTGGTGGTGGCATGCTTCATGTAGTGACTGGACAGTGGAAAAAATTTCGATGGATTAAGCAATCCACTTTCATACTCTCCACTCAATCAGAGAGTGAACGTGCCTTCCAAAATCAGAAGCAAAGTATTCCTTAGTGTTTACAGCCACAGCAACCTCTAGGAGGAAATTACTTAGGGGGATGTTCACCTAGGGAGGAGGTCTTTGGTTAGGTTTACACCGTCTCATTGAGCTGTATCTTGCTCCTGCCCTTGTCTGACTGACCAGGGATCTCTTGTACTCTAGTGTCTGATGTGACATTCAATACACTGAGCTTTGGAAATTGGATCAGCCTGGCTTCAATTCCCTTTGGGAGGTGCCAGCATTCTCATTCACACAGCCTGTTTCTGGGAGACAAGCTCCAGGACCTCCCCACCATGGAGGATCCTGCAGAAAGAGGTTTGATCAGTTCTGTATTCCCTCAGGATTCGAGATCTAGAAGGGCAGGCCCAGGCTATGAAGGTTTAAGAACAGCCAGATTTTCTTAGAAATTTGGGTAGGGGTCCAAACCTGGGAAGGGAATTCTCCAAATCAACCCATGATCCTGGGGTTTGAGGATTTCCAGAATCTGGTTTGAGTCTCATACGGGATCTCTGGCTTCACTTCTAAGGAGCAAATGTTGAAGGATTGAGCCAGGATGGATCAATGTCATGAGCACACAGTCAGATGGCTGTTGTGAGTGATGCATTCAGTGACATCTTCTCTCAACCTGTCCTTCCTGTGGTGTCCAGAGACCAATCCTCCAGGGCCCCCCCAAGAATATCTGTGATATAGAAAGCCAAGCAGAGGTGAATCTCACTGCAGAAAATTCTGATTTTGTCACTCTTCTCAATAGACAAGATGTGACCTGGAAGACACTTGTACAATCAAGGCCCAAACCCTTGGGATATCATTATCCTGAAAAAAAATTGGGATTATGTAAGCAATGCTGTTTTGAGCTCTCTGACATAGTAAGGTACAGGACATAGCACAAACATGAAAACTCTTGCCCTTGTACTTCAGAATAGAAATTGCCAGTTTTATGCATCTCACCACATATTTTTGTCTTTATTTCATAATTACTTTTATATGTACAGCTATGTCCCATTTTAGATGTGGTCTGAGTGTTTTGCAATGATGATTTAAGGAATGAATAATTTTTATAGCGTGAAGAAGGAAACTTCAAGAATCTGTCACCAGCTTGTCCCCCAGACAAAGTTTGTGGAGAGGAGCATGAAACATCAAGTCCTAGATTATCCCAAATGCAGGAGTATCGCCATACAAAATGGCTACGACAATGCCTGTGGGTCTTTGCATGAAAATACAAGAACTCAGCTGTCCAGTGCTTAGTAATTCCTGTCTAGGAAGATTGTTACATGCTACCATTTGACTTAATTACTTAAAAAAAAAAAATCTGTCCTTGATTTTTGTTTCTAAGTGAAAAAAATGAGAAGTTATCTTAATGCTAAAAATGGGTTGTTCTAGCCAAACTAGATTTAATTTTTGGATTAATCTCACTCCTTAGGTTTAATCAGCATTGGGCTGATTAAATTAGATTTCGTTCTTGAGTAAGGAGAAGATCCAGGCGACATGTTCTCGGCACAGCCACTATTGTGAGATAGTCCCTCTCACCCTCACACCCTAGGAGGAATATTTTATCATGTGATTGTATGTTCCTTAATAGGGAGGATAAATCTCTCCCAGGGATGCAGCTACCTCCATCAACATCAATCACTGATGTTTTTAGGTGTCTTTTGACCATTAAATAACCACAGTGCAAACATCCTAGATTAAAGAAGAAATCCCAACAAGAACTTGATTGATGTCAGGTACCCAGGATCTATCTCAGGATCACACCATGGATAAAAAAGAGCATCCATCCTCTAGAGTATATTTCAGGCATAAAATATTAAATAAGAATTCATAAAAGGCATATTACTCATCTTAAATCAATTGGCCATCCTAACAACTGGTGTTGAATGCAGCTCATGGTACTTAGCTTGCATTGGATAAATAAAATTCTTACGCAGATAAGATCTTACACATGAAATAGGATGGTATAGCTCAGTGGTTGAGAGCACCCTCTCTGGGGTCAGGCTGCCTGGAACGGAATTCCTACTCTACCACATACTGGCTGTGAAGTCTTAGGTAACGTTTCTTAACTTTTCTCAGGCTCAGTTTTCTCCTCTGCAAAGTGAGAGGAATATATAGAGAGATTTATGAAAATTAAATACACATAAAGTGCTTAGCATCATGCTGGAATGTTGCAAGCACTCAAATAATGGTAACTACCACTACTGTTATCATCATTCTCATGTTACTACTATATTGATATTATTAGTATCATCCTAGACAAAAATATTCAAATTGCTAGTTATTATACGATACAGTTATCCCTGCCTTTTACTCTCTTCGTTTAAAATAAGAACTACACTCAGCAATGCAATGGGTTAGACTTTAAGAAAAGAAGAACAAAGCCCAGCCAGGGTGAAGAGGCAAGGTCACATGGCGGGGCTCAAACCCAGGATGGGAGCCCCTGACTCTGCATCTCCCTGGTCTGAACTTTAGGATTCTTTAACATCTTTCTGAGTCAGCTTTTTCCTAAGTTACATGTGTATACACACACACACACACACACACACACACACACACACACACACACACACACGGCAGCCCCAGGAGAATGTCTGCCAGAGTTCTAAGTACCTGTTGGGAAGATGACCCGCTTGAAAACTGAGATCTCTCAAAAATTGTCTCTTGCCCCTCAAATTGATCTCCTTTCTTCTCATTTGGGTCTTTTCTGTATTCCTGTCGTCTCAGACAAGCCTGAAGAACAAAATATAGTGTTGTGGGTTTTTTTGTCTTAGGTCTATGACTAGATTAGATAGCTGTATGCTCACTTCCTGTTGTGAAGAACATAAAATATTGATGTACATCTCCAGTGTTCATCAGCCTTGTTACCAAGTTTGAAAACACTCACCCAGGCATCACTCTCTCTTCCTTTTGCCCAAGATGCTAGGTCAAAAATATTAGTAGTCACTTTAATAAACTCATACAGCAAACATACGAAGAGGCATTTTGTCATGTATTTACCCAACAATTGCCTCCCCAAAGAAGGAAGTACGTGATACACCATAATAATCCTTCTGGTCTCCTTCTCTTCATAGCTCCTCCATATGCACCTCCACCCTACTCCATCCCCTTGGATTACACCCTAGTTACGGGCTGAGAATTTTCATAGGTGAGACCTTTAGCACATGCTGTTCCTTCTGTTTACAATGTCTTCCACAGATGTTCTCTCAGCAAATCCTGCTGCTCCACTAAGAACTAGCTTGTGGCATCTCTTAAGTTTTCCCGGCCTCACTACTCTTCCCCCATGCCAAATTACTTGCTCCTTTATATGTACAAACCTTGAATTTTGCAACTTTTTCCTATTGTATTCGTTTGTTTTGTTTTTGAGCCTGTTTCTCCTCTAATCAGTTAGAGCCCTGAGGCTATGGACCACCTATCTTTTGAATCCCCAGCATCAAGCATTTAATGTTCATTGAATCACATTTTAGCTTTGGAGGAAATTATCAATCCCCAAAATGCAGAGTAATAAAAATAAAATAGGGCCGGCCCAGTGGCTCAGTTAGTTAAGAGCTTGCTCAAGAGTGTGAGCTGAGCTCTGAGCAACAGCAGTTCGATGCCCAGCCCGAGCTGAGTTGCCGTTGAGCTGCCAACAGGTGGCAGGATGGCTCAGCTTAAAAAAAATAATAATAAAAAAATAAAATAAAATAGCTTTTTTATTTTTTAAAAACAAAATTCTAAAACAAAATCTAGAACCAAAGTATTTCTCCTCCAGCCCAGGGACTGAACACATCCAAAGGGTATCATGAGCTATGGGGGTTTCAACTGAATATTTTAAATAACCCCAAATAGTAAAACTTCTTTGAGCATGTTTATACTTGTAGAATCCAGTGACTGAATTCACCACTGCCCTGCCAGAGCCAAATTATCCACTGCCATAGTAAAGAAAGGTGGCGTGAAGACCAACAATATTGTTTCTAAACTGGGCCTGACATGTCCTCCTTCCTGGCTGGGTTGAGAAAGGAAAGATTCCTTTGGCGTTTTCCCCTTTCTGTTAGAAAATGCATCTCTTTCCTTGATGTAGAAGGACCGGCCAGGGTTTCCTGCCATGAGAGAAGCCTAATATTATGCTATAAGGTTAAGAATAGAAATGACCTGATATTAACCAAACGTTTCCCACTTGGAATTGCAACCGGAGAGTCAGTTATACTGTGCACTGGCCTCCGGGTCACCTGCCTCCAATAGAATCCTGGATTCCCAAGGAAAATGTGCCCTTTCGGCTCACCTTGTTCGGAAAGGGAGAATACTCCAAAATGGCAGTTGGGTGGGGATGGTAGTGGGTGTTTTTCTGTTCCAAAACTATGCCATGTAGAGAGTGGGCAGTGTTTGTTTTCATAAATAATTTAAACAAGGAAAGTCAAAAAATACTGGACAGTAACTATACTAAGTGAGATAAACAAACACCAAAGAGAGTCAGCTGGAGACCTTAGTGAAATTCAACTAAGTACGAGCCTCTTTTTTTTCTATTCCTTTTATAATGACGGAGATCAGAGCTACTGCAGGAGGAGCCCCAGTTTGGAGTACTGTTTCTCCAAGCAGTAGATGTCTGTGTTATCCTAACCTACTGGTATTAAAGGCACAAGAAGAAAATGCTGATGGACTGAAAGTGGAGGAGCTGGTCTTAGCAAATGCTCGCAGGACCAAGGCAGAGTTTGTGGGATGAACAGAATTCTTGTGGGCTGAGTGTTTTTTGAAAATTCTCTCCAAGAATGCATGCGACTTAAATATTTCTTTACCAAAAGGGGATGAGGAATAGAATGGTTTGCAATGTTGAAATCAAGTTTCCCCTCTGGTTCCTTAATTTTCCTCTCATAGAGAGCAGGAGAACAAACCAGTGGCGAGATAGGCGCTTCTAATTTTTTTTTTATCTTGATCCAGCCAAGCAGTCTCTGTGTAACTCAAACATTAATCCTCTGAAAGTTGTAGCTTTGCTGAGAAGGAACACAGGGACAGAGCCAAGTCCAGGCTTCTGCCCTAGAAACAGCAAGAATCCAGCCATACTACACCCGCGCCCCCTACATCCCCTCCCCCCGGGGGAGGGCTAGCTTTCCTCTTATTTGTAAATGTGAATGATTTTTTTGTTGTTGATGCTGACATTGTTTCTACTTTGGGGGTCCTGAAGTGCCAGGGGCAGAGGAATGTGAAATCCATTGGATGTAAAGGAGGAATGGACTTGTAATTCATAGTCACCAGGGGCTCCCCTTACCCTGGAACTTTAAAAATATCCCCCTTTCAATTTCACGTGCCTGGAGCTAGATTGCTATAAATAAGTTTCCGTTCTTGTGACAAAACTAGCTGAGGGCAGTCTTGAAATTGACAGCGTGTCAGGTAACTTCTTATTCCTTCCTTCCGGAAGAATCAGGGCTCCCTCCTTCACTCCTCCTTGGTGTTGCCCACCCTGCACCCCCACCCCCCAAGCTTATCCCTCTGACACAGCTCACGAAGTCAGGCTGCCTTCTGTGCAGAAGCTACCACTGTGGGGGCAGAACACAGAAGGCGCATATATGCCTGTGGGGGATGACGTGGGTTTTGTGACTCATTGTAACTCAATACTGGTAAACACAACAACCCCCAGCTCTGCCACTTTCTAGCATCGTGACCTTGGGCGAGCTGACTAACGCCATTGATTCTCCCTTCCCTCATCTGTAAGAGAGGGATGTGAGATGGGCCCCTGCTGCAAGGTTGATAGGAGATCATGAGGCACTGTTGGTGATGCTTAGCACAATCACTGGTTCTGGTGAGTGTTCAATTAAAGGCATTCATCATCATCATCACCACCATCACTATCACCATCACCATCATCATCATCATCACCACCATCACCATCATCACTATCATCACCATTATCACCATCATAGTCATCATCTTCATCACCATCATCACCATCACTATCATTGCCATCATCACCACCACCATCATCATCATCATCACCACCATCATCATTATCTTCATCACCATCATCATTATGAGGCTTTTAATTGCTGTTTCAAATCCCATTTCTTGATTTACTTCTATTTCTAAAGTCAGCTTTTGCCAAATAATGTGACTCTGATCTTGGTCATGGAAGAAGAAAGACTCTTGCTGTCCAGGCCTGAGGTTCATCCTTGTTTTTCTGCCCTGGAAGTAGTGGTGTGTGTCCTCAGCCAGCCTGTTCCCCATGCAGCCAACTGAGGAGACCCTTTGGTTACTCAGGTCCCTCGGTAAACCACTTTTTCTTCAGTTTTACAGCTTTCTGAATCCACAGGGATGCAGAATCCAAGTTTCTTTTGTTTCTTTTATTAGTTCCCTCCTTTACCTGGACTCCTGGTGCCTGAAAAAGCCGTTCAGGTACCACAGGGACACTTCCCAGTCTCAAAGTTCTGGTATAAAAACCGTACTCTACATCTCTATCAACAGTGGCCCCGTCAAAGTTATTGTTACTCAAACTCCACAAGCATTTGGGGAAGTGGGAGTTGCCACTGCTTTCAACTGGTTCTTTTTGGTTGTTGTTCTTATGATCTAACATGTGTAACCCAGAGTTTTGGGTTTTAATTATCATTGGTGACATTATTAAAGTTCATTAGTTTTGAAAGGTTAAGTAATCAAAAGCATAAAAACAGTTTGATGTGCTATTCCCCTCAAATGAGTTTATTTTCTTGTTCTAGATGTGAAGCGTAGAGAAGCACATACCTCAGAGGTGAGCAAAGCAGAGACGCTCCCTCTGACTCCCATGGGAAGGGAAGTTGAATTATCTCCATTCCCTGAGACTCCTGAGTGGACAGTTCCAACGCTCACCACCTGGCATAGTCATCTATCATGTCCTTGAGCAGTTTATAACCTAACCTTCAGTTGTTTGATCTGCACTTGAAGGAATCAGGATGAATAAGTGACATGAAATGAAACCCATCTGAACACATTTGATAGACTATGGAAAATCATTCTGAAATGCCAAGTGTAATCTTTCCAGCTTTCAGTGGACATTGATGGCTAAATTCTGCCTCAAGTTATATACACACATTTGACCAAAAGGAGGAGGAGAAAAAAAAAGAAGAAGAAGCTACGCAGCATGAACACCCTTGAAAAAAAAAAATAGAGCCAAATTCTGAGATGGCATATAATTATGTACTAGTTACCAGATTCTGAAATAGCATGTAATATGCCAAATAGATGTTTATTTCCTCTTGTTTTTTCAAAAGGGTCCCACCCAACCACTGAAAGGAGTAGCATCAAAATAACTCAGGGTGGGTTTAACCGTCCTCTCCTGCTGCTAGCACACAGACCTGTAAAGGCACTGCTAATTTGGTGCGTACCAACTCTTAGCATATTTTAGGATGTAGCAGGAATAGTGTACAAAAGAGGTTTCTAAGGGCTTCAATTTGAGGCAGTTCATTAAAGGCAAGTCAAGCATAAGAAGGAATATGTGGCCAATGCATATGATTTGGGAGTCCTGTCTAGTTATTAGGTCTCACGCTATTTGCACACCCTGAAATGGGGACTCCCTAGTATCCGAGCAGGTGGCTGCACCGTGAGCAAAAGCTGGGATTTCCACAAATATCTTAGCCAAGTTATGAGACCCAGGGTTGTATTATCCACCCAAAACAAAGTCTACCTTAGTAAATTATCTAAATACACACAGGTCTTATACAGACTAAGTTATTGAGGGGTCATTAGAGTCATACCACTGATTCTCAAACCCCTCCTTCAAATACTTTCTGGAACAAGGCAAGGCTTAGATTAAATAATATAACTAACTGATTGTGGTTCCCTTCAAAGCAGCTTCTGTGGGTTGCAATATAGTTACTTCAACAATACTCAGAACATCTTAAAGATGGCCCTATTTATTTTCTGCAGACTTTGTGGTGGGTGGCTTTGAAAATGCTTAATGAGGGTGAATTTGACTTCTAGGAATAGTTACAAGTCAGCTGGATCTAAGTCTGATAAACAGAGTTAGTGGTCCAGCTCGGTGACATTGGCTCTCATCAATGATGAGGTGTTTGGTTCAACAGTGAAGAATAAGACACACAAAAGATAGTTTCATAAGCAATGAGAGAGAGGTATGAAAAGGGTACTGTGGTGTTGGAGTGATGGAAATGTTCTAAAACTGATAATGGTGATGACTGCAAATTTGGTAAATTTACTAAAAGCCATTAAACTATAAAATTAACATAGGTGAATTTTATAGTATGTAAACTATACCTCAATAAAGTTATTTTTTTAAAGGTGCTATGGGAGTACAGAGGTTCCCTTTGATTCTAAATTATAACTGTGGTCCTCACCATCCTTGTCAAGAGAGTAAAGAAGTAGGGAGAAGAGGTTACAGATGTGGTTGGGCGTTAGGCAGGTCCTGCTGTGGTTCTTGGATCTTGGACCTCCCTTTAAGTGAGGGGAAGCAACTGATGGACTTCATGCCTTCCAATGGTGTAGCCAGATTCACATTTTAGATAGACTTCAAGAACACAAGACTGGAGGCAAGGAAACCAGTTATAAGGATATCATAGTGGTCTTGGAGGGAAACTCTGGAGGTTGGAACCAGCATGGTGGCAATAGGATCAAAAGGAAGGCCCAAGTTCATGAGCTTTCAGGTGACTTGGCAGGACTTGGTCACTGGGGAGGGAGGAGTCGGAGTCAGGACGGGCTTAGGTGACTATCATCAGACAGGGACTATAGAGGGGGATGACAGGAGGATGGACATGAATAGTGCAACTGTGGCCGTGCTGAATTTGTGGTGCCAATGTGACATCCAATTGGAAATGTCCAACAAGCAGGTGCGCACCTGATTCTGACACTTTGGGAGGACTCAGGATCACAACTCATTAGTATGTGTGTGGCAGGAAAAACATATGACAGGATGGGGTGAGTCACAGAGACCTTGTGAATTAGAAGAATATCAGGTGGAGGATGAAAAATGGGGGGAATTAACATTGGAGAGGCAGGGAGAAGACTGTGACAGAAGCAGGGGGGAAATCAGGAGAGTGTGATGTCAGAAAGCCAAAGGAGGAGCGTTTCAAGAAGAAAGGGAGTAATGGTGTCCAATGTAGATAAAACTCCAGAAAACAGAGTTTAGAAAGGTGTCCACTGAATCTGGCTACTGGCGAGAACAGTTTCAGGGAAAGTGAGGTGACAGCCAGGATGCAGTGGGTTAGGGAACAAGGGGGAAGGGAGGAAGTGGGGATAGAAATGTAGCTGGCTGTTTGGGGACATCTGGAGCCTGGAAAGTGCCAGAGCTGTGGCTAGAAAGGGACACATGGTCCACAGACAGCGCCTTGTTTAGTTCTTAGAAAGGGGACGGTTGTGCATGTTTGGAGGCTGGGCCAATAAGAAGAAGGGACCATTCAGAGATGCAGAGGAGAGGCATCTCCATGGCTGGAGATGGAGGGGCATGGACCAAGCTCTCAGGCTGAGCCACAGAGTGTCACCTCAACTCCTGAGACCTCAGGACTGGATGGGTGTGTAGCCTGCAACAGAAGGGAAGGTGTTGAGTGGCTTTCTACCTGATGGCCTTGGGTTCATCATTTTGCTTCATGTGCATGTAAAACAGGAAGAGAAATTCTTTGTTGAAAGTATAGGGATTGGAGGTTTGAAGAAAGTAGAAAAGTTTAAAATAGTGATAACAGAGGGAGTTGATGGACAAGCAACCATGTTGAAGTGAGTCATCCTTCCGTCCTTTCTCTCCTAGAGGGGCAGTGAGGACTGCCCCTCTATCTATCAGAGCAAGATGTCTGTGCTGCTTCTGTTTCCTGGGTCGGGCCACTTCTTGCCACCACCCTGGCCCAAGCCATCATAATTTCTTTTTTGTTTGTTTGTTTTTGTTTTTTGAGGGCAGTGTCACTGGCCCCCACATGTGGGATCAGAACCGGGGCCGCCGGCATCCCAAGCCAGCTCTCAACCACCGTGTCACTCGGCCGGCCCATATCCACCATAATTTCTATACTACATTTCTACTGTAGTTTTTTTTACTAGTTTTTCTGCTGTTTCTCTTGCTCCTTTCAGTCCTTTCCCTACACGGCAACCAGAGAGATCACCTAAAAATGTAGATCAGATCATACCACTCCCCTGCTTAAAATCATCCAATAATTCTCACTGTGATAAGAATAAACTCTAAATACCAAACTTTGTCCTGAAAGACTCAACATGACCTGGCCCTATCTCCCATGCTCTCCCTTGGTCCATGTGTTTCAGCCACTCTGGACTTCTTTTGTTTCCTTCAGTGCTTTAAGTTAGCTCCTGCCTCAGGGCCTTTGCACTTGCTTTCCTTCTCAGGATGCTCTAGCTGTCATTTACTTCCACAGCCAAAGTTTCTTCTTCAAAAAGGCCTTCCCTGCTTTTGTAAAGGAGCATCTTTTCACCTCCATTACCTCTATTTTACCTGCCTCATATTCGTCAGTAACTGAAGCTATCTTAAGTATTGTTTTACTTGTGCGTGTTGTCTCTCAATCCTAGAACAAGAATTCTGGGAGGAAGGGACTTTGTTTAGGACATAGTAGGCACTTAAGTCTTATTATTTATAAGGAGAGTGTTGTAAGTGTCTTTATTAATACGGACAGTGTTAAGAGATGAGAAAATAAAACTGCAGTGTCTCCAAGCCACATAGTTGTGTGATTTTTTTTTTTTCAGCAGAGACTATAAAATAAGATTATCTTACGTGCCTGTTTTGGGGAAAATTGCAAACAAGTCTTTCGAAACATGGGCCGAGTGCAGAGGCATCTTTGTGAAAAGTAGATGGATGCCCATGATGACCAGTTTGAATCTTTATGTTCTTACTTATTTTCTAGAAATTCCCTCAACTTGATAGTCTTGTAGGTGCATTGGCAAGTTGTAGGAGGAACTTGCTGACTCTGTTTCCAGCCCCAAAGCTATTACAGGTGAAATTGGGTTACCGAGGTAGATCTGGTTTCCTTGGTGACCTGGGAGGTTCAGTTATATTTGAAATTGTTGAGGAGAAAACCCTGCTAACTGGCAGTTCTGTGCTTTCTTTAGGGAAGGAGCACTTTTCAACCCTTAGCCAAGGCAGAGGACATGCCTCCTGGCTTGGTGAGGGTTGACCTCCCACCAACAGGCTGAATAGCACTTTCTAACTGCTCCCAGAATCCCACACCCAGTCTGGCAAGTTTGTCCTATGCCAGCTCCGGGTAATTGCATCATGACTCCTCAGGCTCTCTATTTTGTTTTTGCATGTAAACACTGTAACTAGGGTGACAAATAGTTAGCTTATTGTAGAATGTGCTAACCACCTTTCTTCTGGAGGGGTGACAATGGAAGGCCATGTTATTTTATAAATGGGAGGGTGCCCCAGTTAACGCTTTAATGTCTTTTTCCTTGATAGCTGGTTTATCAAATTGAAGCCCCAATGTCTTTTGTTGACAAGGCTTGTGTGCCAAGCTCTGTGCTGAGTACTCTTAAAATGTTCTTTCATTTGCACTACATTATGAAGGGGGGTACTGTTAGTATCCCCATTTTCCAAATGAGGAAACTGAGACTCAGGGAGGTAAAGTGGCTTTCCATGGTCACACAGCTTATAAGTGTTGGGTTTTGGATTTTAGAAACGTATTACTGTTTATCATATGCTGATAACTGTATCCTGAATTTTGCCATAGTACTGTAAGCGAAGGTGGAAGATAATTCTTGTTTTCTGCAATTACCTGATATTCAGAGTCCACCTTGTGCTGCATGTCCCGCAGATATAGAACATCACTGATGAACTTCTGCCTGTCCCTTGCTTTATGCAACATGACTCTTAATCCCCAACCTGCATATAAAAGATAAATAAATGTGCTGTGACAGAACCCTTTGTCACTTTGCCACATTTGAACCTATCTTAGTATCATTGCTTTTGTTCTCTTATTAATCTAATTTCCATTGTTTGAAAGGCACAGATGCTCCTTTCAGACTTGAAGGGACTCTTTGTATTGGTGTGGATGCCCTTATAACCCTCTGTTCCAGGAGTGAATAATGCAGCCATCAGCTGGCTTCAGTGATCCTGTCCTGGCTCATCACAGGGAGTTAGATTGACCGACACCTGATGCAGAAGCAGTTCCATGACAGGAGAGAAAAGAAAAGAACCTGGCTAAATGAGCAGTGACCAAAGTTATGAGCCCCTGGGAATTTAAATTTATTTATTCAAATCTTATTGCATCCCTGTTCCAACCCAGGCACTATAATGGGCATTGGGGTACAGCAGTCAGCAAGATGAATACGGCTTCTGTCTCGGGTGGGAAGACCCACACTGAGCCAGTGAACCCCAATAGTGATAAGAACTATGGAGGCGTGTGGGGTTCTCTGAGAGCGATATTATGGAAGGGCATAACCTGGTCTGGGAGGACAGGTTTTCCTTCGGAAACAACACTGGGTTTGCAAAGGAGTGAGCTAGACAAGAAGTGGGACAGAGAGGGCACCTCGGATGGAAAAGGGCAGAAAGCACAGCAGGCACAGAAGGGGCTGGATGAGGAACAGGTGGGCCAGTGCAGCTGGAGCCGAGAGAGATGGGAGAACAGCACCAAAGGGCTGAGGTTGGATGGGGCCAGCTCGGGGGGGTGGGACCCTGAAGATGATGATTCCAAGAGCCATAGAAAATCACTGGAAGGTTCCAGTCTGGGGAATTAATGATTAGATTTGCATCTTTCAAAGGTCCCTCCAGCTGTTATATGGAGAGTAGGTATAGGAGTGGTGGAGTAAAAATGGAAGTGGAAAGACCACTGGGAACATATTACAATGATCCAGGTGAGATAAGATGGAGATCAGACTCGGGTAACACAAGTGGAGACAGAGGAAGAAGAGGTTTGGGAGGAGGGGAATAAGGGGGAGGGGGAGGAGGAAGAGATCATGGCTACTATTTACTGTGCCTCTGGACATGCTAGGCACTGTTCTAAGTGTTTATACATATTAACTCACTCAAATCTTCACGACCTCACTATGAGACAGGTACTATATCTCCATTTTGCAGATGAGCAAACTGAGGCACAAAGGGATTCAGTAACTTACCTAAGGTTACAGAGCTACCAAGTGGAAGAGTTGGGATTGTAACTCAGAGAGTCTCACGCCAGTGTGGGCACTGGCATGATGGAGTAAGGCATACTCGGGAGAGAAAGTCACTAGGATTTGGTGGTGACATGGATCACTGGGATAGGGACGTGTGGAGGAGGCTGCCCAGATTACTGGCTTGAGCAGCTAGCTGCTTGGTGCCAACACACCCCTCAGAAAGGGCAAAGGAAGGAGGAGCAGATTTTGAGAGAAAATAACACGGAGCTTGAAATGTCTGTGGTAGGGCAAATGGAGATGTTAGGTAAGCAGTTAGATGTAGGGCTCCAGAGCTGATTAGAGAGCTGAAGATTTGGGCATGGCAGGCATTTTGGGGACAACTGAAGTTGAAGGCAGAATGGGTATTGGAAAGAGAAGCCAGGAAAAACTCTGAGGAATGCTACAATTCCAGAACAGGTAGCAGAAGAGAAACCCTGCAAAGAAGCCAGAGAGGCAGGGGTAGAACCAGGTGGGTGCAGTTTCATAGATGGCAAGAAAAGTGTGTTTCAAGAAAGAGGTTATTAATGACCTTGGTGAGAGCATTCAGGGGAGTGATGGGGGTTGAAGACAGACTGCCAGGGGTTGTGTCAATGAGAGGGAAGGAATTAGAGACAATGCTTTCAAGAAGTTTGGCTCTGATTGGTCAGGCCTAAATTTATGACCAAAGTTATTAAATGGCCCTGTTAATAATGAGTCTGCTAGATGGATGTTAACTAGACTTATTGTGGCCATCACTTTGCAATATATACAAATACCGAATCATTACATCGTACACCTGAAACTAATATAATGTTATATGTCAATTATAACTCAGTTTAAAAAAAAAGTGTGCTAGACCTCTTCTATAAGGTTATCAAAGTTTCCATACAATTCCTGCTTATTGTCCAGTGTTCTTTCATTTATTTCTACATGTATGTTTTAATGATTACATGACAGGTGCTTTCCAGGCTTTGGGAGAACAGCAGGATCAGACAGACAACATTCCTGCCCCCAGGTGTCTACATTCTACCGCTTTTCTTCCCTTCCTTGGTTTATTCAGTTGTGTAGATATTGGCAGAATCAGCTTGCCCTTGACTCATGGGGACCCAGTGTCTGGTCTTGTTGCTGTGAAATCTTTCAAGGTTTATCGTCTAGCCCTGAGCAACAGGGAGAACTAGTGCTAGTCCCTTGGGGGGTTATTTTTCTCTTAATTATAGAAAGTTGGTCTTTGAGAGCTGGAATCTGAAACTATAGGTAGTTTCAATAGGTAGTTCCACAATCTATACACAAAAACCTAAATATCTGAGCATTTTAAGAGTCACGTATGAGATTACATTTTAAAAGATCACTTTGAATTTGTACCTGCATAGAATGAAGTTATGTCCCCACCATTTTCAGAAATCGATGGTGTTAAAACAGGCAGAAAGATGAACCCTTGCTGCTAACTTTGGAAAGGAAAGCTTGTCTGAATATTAATGGAGTAGGGAACATAAGAACTCATAATGAAAATATGTTAATGGTCACTAAAGGGGCACATCCCAGAATCCACCTTGGTGATACATTTTGGTTACAAAGTTAACATAGAAAAGCCAACTAATCTATCCAGGCTTTAATGCAGTGTTATATTAAGGAGGCTTCTAAGTCATAGATAGGAAACAATACTATTGGAATTACTTCCTACGTTACCTCTGACTTCACAATCACCTAACAAATAAAAGACTTTAAAATTACCTACGAAAGTTTTTTTGCCCTCCCATAAACTCTATTTCTGTACTTTACTATATAAAATGAGTGTTTAGACTCATCATGGTGCCACATGTAATTTCTTATTTAAATATATCAATACTTTGTGAGATTAAACAAATACTACAGGCACCAAGGAAACAGATTGTTACAGACATCAAGGAGATGGTCTATCGCCACAGTTTAGGCAAACATTCTCCATGTTTCTGAAGTGTCACTTGAACTTCATACTGTACTGTAGGTTTGAAAAAACTGACCAGGCTGAACAAGAAACAGAAATAACTGTATGGAAATAAATCCACATGAGATAATGCTTAATTTGTGGATCTCAGCTTTATGAGCCTACTCAACCAGATGGCCATTTGAAGCCAAAAATTTTTCCTCAGCAAATACTGAGGTTGGGGGTGGGGAGAACGATAATAAGACGTAGGCAAGACTCATGTTTCTAAAATAGCATCCTGTATTTGCTTCTGTTCCTCACCTTTGAACTGCTTTTCAAGTTAAAACCCATTCATGGTCATGCACACTTCTGTTTTAAGTCTCTGGTGATAACATAGTGTGTCAAATTTGTGCTTTAGGAATCAACATAAGATGCCATTTTAAGCTTGGAGAAGGAAAAGAAAAGGGGAAGAGAGTAGGAGGGATGAGGGGGAGGGAGAAGGGAGTCAGCTTAGCTAAAAAGCAAGAACCAGTGAATTTTTTCCTTGGCCTCAGAATTCTACATATCTGTGAAATTTCAATGAGGAATATTCTAAGAACTTTGTGACATATGTATTCCTCTCTAGTGTAAATTTGCAGTGAATTCAAACTGAATTTCCCTGACTAAGGAGAACAGAATCTCATTGCGGAAATATTTTTCAGTTTTCTAAAAAAAATCATATATATATACATACACATATATAGATCCATAGATATTTGTTCTTTGGCTACTTTTATCAGAATTGATTTGGAGGCAATTCTTTTTAATAACAAGCTATTTTACTGTTTTCTTACTATGTCCTCATAGTAGAAATATCATTAAAGTGAATATGTTATTGGCTCAGCCAATAAAGAAAAATGTAAATTTAAGCCCTTGTTTAGGCTGAAGTTTTCCTTGAAACAAAATCTAAATGGCTCTATAAATACTTGACCACCCGGTTTATAAATTCTCCCTAAGATGTACAAATTGTCAGTTATAAAAAGTTATGAGGATATAAAGTACAGCATTAGGAATATAGTCAATATTATAATAACTATGTATGGTGTCAGATGGATACTAGACTTATCTAGTCTTCATAAGTTATATAAATGTCTAATCACCGTGTTGTACATCTAAAACTAATATATTGAATTTTAACTGTAATTTAAAAATGAAAAATATTAATAAAAATAAATCCCCCCCTTTCCACAATTGGGTGCCTAAAAGGATTCAGGAGACTTTATTCATTCTTTTACATAATTAATTAATTTGTAATGACAAATATTACAGAATTTGTTTAAATCTTAGCTTTAAAAAAACTTAAGGGGGCTGGCCAAGTGGTGCGGTGGTTAAGCGCTGGCTTGGGAAGCCAGCGGCCCCGGTTCGGTCCCACATATGAGGGCCAGTAACACTGCCCTTAAAAAAACAACAACAAAAAAAAAACTTAAGAGGTTTAAAATCTTATAAAAAATGTCTTGAGTATAAGCAACAAAAGTGAGTGATTTGGACCTAATTTTCCCACACTCCGCTGAGAGATTACTGTGACAGAAGAGAAAGGAAGAATTGAGAGGGGTGGGGGGAGATGATTTGACTCTTCCAGCCCATTTGGCCTAGAAAGTCAACGGGTGGGGGTTGTAACGGGCTTGTAAGACAAGCTCCTTGGGGGCGACTCTTCATTTTATTGCAAAACTGTGAAAGAGATGGGCGGTCACACACTGACCATGAAGCCCAAAAGGGAGAACTCAGTATGTAATTGGGAAACTTTGGTGGGTGGGTGGTAATGTCACAGGCTTGACAAGCAAGTTCGGTATTCTCAACAATAATAATATCAACAATTTCGCACTTAGAGGCCGGAGGGGCCGTCTATCTCTCTCCTGGACTTGCAGACCAGGGCAGTCTGCGGGCAAGTTATGTAGATGTGGGGGAGGCTGCCAGGGTCCAAATAAATGATCACAGAGTCCCCCAAACCTGTCCCTTCGATGCAGGAAAAAAAAAGGGGGCCTGTGGCAGCCGAAGCGAAGGAGGGGCCAGGCCCGATTTCCCTCCAGAATCGTATTAATGGGAAGAAGCGGTTGTTGCCCCCTTTGACCTCCCCACACCTCGCAGGAGGACCAGTAGAGGAAGGCGGCCCGAGCCCGGCCGTTACCTGGCCGGTCAGTCCTCTCTCCCCGGGAGGGGCCGAAGGGCAGAGGAGCAGCCCATCAATCGCGGCGGGGGACCTCCCCTACGCTCTCCTTCCTCGTCTCCCCTCCCTTTACCAGCCCCTCTTTCTCCTCCTCCTCCTCCTCCTTCTCCCTGGAGGCGGCTTTCTGCGGCGGCGCCTGCCGGCCTTCCTAGGGGCGGAGGCGGTGGAGACTGCTGCCTGGCGTCCTCCCGTTTCCTTGGCAACCTGGCCTCCTCCCTCCGCTCGCAGGAGCCGGGGGCCCCCGCGGGGCGCGGGTGTGGGGGCTGGGCGGGGGTCGCGGCCCCCGCGGTCCTGAGCCGGGATCGTGGGCGCCCCTCCGGTTGCCGAGGGAACGAGTAGGATGCGGTTGCGAAGGCAAAGCGGTGGGCGGAGAGATGCTGAAGGAGGGAGGAGGTGATGGGCTTTGTCTTGAGGTCCAAAGCCCAGACCTCGATACGGAGACCTTCACTCCTGTCCTGAATCAGTGCTGTGCTTTTTGAAGAATGAGTTGGAAAACGAGAAGAAAAGAGTTTTAACTGAATAAAATCATATAAAAGGCAATACTTGGGTGGAAGGAAAGAGAGTGCAGCCTTGGAGTTAGAGCTATGCATGGTATCTCTGAAACGTCTGCTCCAGCATGAAAAGGAAGGCACAAATAAAGGATTAAGGGCGGCACCCCATCATCGCAGACAGAGATTAGACCCCAGCTATCTCCTGGTTATCAGTTATCTTGGCTGCCTTTCCCAAGGAAGGAAGTTCTTAGAGGTTCTTAGCAATGTCCACAGAGCCTCACCCTCCCTCTGCCAGATTTGCTTCTGTCTGGTTTTTGTAGGCAAAGATGGTTCATTTATTTTGAATATGTAGGCACTCAGTGCTTTGCCAACTGATACCAAGTTAGGGCATTTTTGATTGGGTAGAGAATAGGGAAAAAGGAGAATAGAAATCCTTGGACCTTTCATCAGTGCCCAGAATCCCTAGGTGTCTGTGGTCTGGGGGTCTTCTCGGCACCCTGCCACATCCAGTTGGTGGCCATGTCCTCTGCAGCATTGCCCCACACTTTCAATTCCTATCACCACCATCCAGGGCCTGCTTTCTTGGTTTTCCTCCTTTAACACTTCTTCACTCATATTTCAGCCAGATGGGACTAAGTATTATTATCCACTGAACATTGCCCAGCCTTCACACCAACTTCTGAGGCATAGCCTGAGCCAGGCAGAATCCAGAGAAAATGTACATAGGTGAAGTTTTTGTTTGGGGCACTTTGTCATCCAACCACTAGTCATCAGTACCTTTCCATCTCCAGTAGCCCAACCCAGGTTCGGTTCTTGTTCTCAGCTAGCTATCAGGCAATCCATATTAAAGCATTAACTGCTAATTGAAGCATTAACTGATAAGTACTAACCTAAGACTTCTCCCCATGGTTTTTGCCTTTCAAAAGGAGATACTTAAAGATGCAAAATCTTTGAGACATACTGATTGAAACTATAATAACGAGATGATAGTAGAGAGCTTGTACTGTTGGAGCTAAGACCCCTCTCAAATAGAAATAATTATAATGATTAATGATTAACAGAGGAGGAAATGGAAGCCCAGATTAGGCAGTTAAAGGGAAATGCCATGCCCAAGGGCACGTGGTGAGTAGCAGATCAGGGCTCAAAAGCACAGCATCCGGCTCCCAATGATGTTGCCTACTAGTAAGAAAAGCACCTTGGCACATACTGGGCCTAGGTTTTCCTCCTTCCACTCCAAGGTCTGTTTACAATAATACTATCAAACTCAAAAGATTGCTGTGAGGATTAAATGATAGAGGACAAAGAAAACATTTAATATCATACTTGGCATACAGTAAACACTCAGAAATCAATAGCTTTAATTTCTGAGGCATATTTTAAGATTTTATTTCATTCACATGAGTATAAACCATAAATATTTTAAGACTTTTCAAATAACAAGGCTTGGAGACATCACTTCATAGCTCAGTTTTAAACTCTTCTGCACTTTAAGTGTTTCAAAAACTAAGATCTGGGAAAGAATCATGGTGCCCTTGAAAGAGGGTGAGAGTGCCAGACGTCAGCCTGTAAAAAGTTATTGAGCAACTCCAAGTTTATTATTTAATGAGTAAACTTCAGCTAGACATGTAAATTACAAATAAGATTAGCTTTAGCATTAAAAAGCAATGTGATAAAGAAGTGAAGTATTACAGTAAGGGGAAAACACAATTCCTGGTCGAGGGGAGCCCACTCTTCATGACTCTGTACAGTGTCCCTGGTAGATGATGAATAAGTGAAGACAAAAAACTTAGACTTAAGTAGATAGTGAATACTAATGATTGAAATATTTGATGTTTGCAAATAAGTTCCAAGAAGTTCTTTAAGAATTCTGCAAAGAGCAATTTCCAGTATAAAATTTCAGAAGTAAACCCAGTATTAAGTTTCAGAAAGAATTTTATTTTTGAGGGAAATGTTTAATTCAGTGCAAAGAGTAAGCTGTCCAGAAGGGGTAGCTATGCATTCTAAGCCTCCCAAAGCTTCTAAGACTGGGGTATGTAGGAGCTTCATGGAGGTCTGGCCCAGCTACTTGGGACTTGCTCTGGAACAACCCATGGTCTCCTTGTCCACCTCATATTTCCTCTTCCTGAGAGAGAGTCTAGCTAGGTCGCCTTGTCACTATCTAATCAGAAGCTCTCCTGATGGGCATAGAGCTTCATGCCAAGTGACCTCAGAAGCAGAGGGCCTCCCTCATATACAACATGGTGGGTTTTACCTTGGGCCTCGTCATGGCTAATGGGTTTCTGTTCTCAGCTGAGTCCAGTGTGGTGATGTTGCCTTCATTCAATGCACAAGGCTGGAGCCACTGCAGTTTGTTTGTAGAAAGAGTCTCTAGGAGTGGCTTTCCTGAAGGGGGCTGTGGGCATGTTAGCCTTTAACATGGCTTCCTTCATGGCTTCTCCTCCAAAATCCCTTTATGTAGGGGATTCATTGGATTAAATTTTTAAAAGTGGCTAATGGCTTGTTGAACATGATATGGACTGTTGTGACATTCTGTACTCATCCCATAGCTATTATTTGGCCAGATTGTGAGTATGCAATAGGACGGTCTCTTAACATCACTCATAAAAAGTGGTCCCTTATCAAGGTCATGAAGATAACCAGAGAGCCTGCCTGGTAGGCTATTTCAAGGTGGGCTCTCTGGTCTATGCATACATTTTGTTGTTGTTGTTGTTGTTGTTGTTTCTTTGTTTTTTGAGGGCAGTGTCATTGGCCCTCATATGTGGAACCGAACAGGGGCCACTGGCTTCCCAAGCCAGCGCTTAACCACCATGCCACTCGGCCGGCCCCTATGCATACATTTTGATGGAGGTCAGTGAAGACCCAGGATTGAGTCCTTGGTTTTATAGGATCAGAAACACCATTGTAGCTATTTCAGAGCTGGTCTTTTTAGGAATTGATTCCTAGTAGTTCTACTCAGCAGAGGCTAAATGTCCTCCTCCTGACCGAGTTATTATTTTATCCCAGAGAATAAAGTTAGCAGTTGACCAGCCCTGGTCATGTGGACAAGGTATTTCCTCCTGGTGGAAAGGAGTCCCCAGGAGATCAAATTAAAGATCAGAAGGTTTAGTGAATATTGAATTACGTCTGAGGGGATTCAGTGTTCTTAAGGTATACCCCTAGCAGGCTGAGGAGGCTGTAAAGAGTAACCTTCCTTCCCTCCAGAGGTGTTTCCGTCTGGATAACTGATTTGAATAATTCACCTTAAAGCTTTTGGAGACTTACCACATCTTTGTTTCACTTAACTGCCTTTTTGCTCAACTTCATGGAATCATTTCTCGTCCACTTACGCCTTTAATGGTATACTTTGGAGTTGAAAAGACTTGAGTTAGAATCCCAACAGTGTCACTTGCTGTATGATCATGAACAACTTTCACCCCCTTCGCATCTCAAAACCCTCATAGACAAGCCTCCTCACCGGCTGTGAGGATTAACAGAACAGCAAGTGCAAAATTTCTGGCATGGTGCCAGACGCATAGTAGCTGCTCAACAAATGGTACTTATTACCATTACTTACATTATGGAGATTTAATTCTCCTTGCTGAGATCTAAGGACATCCTAAGAACATCAACCAGAAATTGATAAAAGACCTCTAAAGGCTTGTTACTTCTTTCAAATGTTAATCTTATGCTACTAATATGGTGGTTAATGTTATGTTGATTGTTTTTTTAATCCTGAATTTCAGAGGATGACATTTTATGACTTCATCTCTAAATAAGACAGTGTATCTAACTTGAGGCTTGTGGCCACCCATGAACTGTATGAAATTTAGTAATGCGTGCTGGGCTTTCGTAGGTCAAATATTTGACATCTGAGATCTCTTGTGGAATTAAGTAGGCTCTATTAGAGATTGGCAAACTGCCTACAATTAATAAAAAAAAAAATTAAGAAAAAAAGGCATGTCCTTTGTGGGATCCCTTAGAATTTTCTTCATTTAAAATTGTAGCTGGTCTATTGTGCTGTCTGACAAATAGAGAGCCAACTCATTAAAGTTTTTGGATCCTACCGTGTTGAGGTACTTCTCAAAAGTTCAAACGGGCTTTGATTTCTTATCCATTTTGGAAGCTTCAGGCTTTTCAAAACCCTTCATTATGGCAATTGATGTATCTGATACCAGATTGAATGTGATTATAAGAACTTTGAGAACATAAAATATACTGGTTTTCTGAATAGCTGGGAAAGTATTAACAAAGGGAAGAATCTGACTTCTGTCCAGAAGGACTATCTGATTTGTTTGGACTTTGGATAAATTCAAGCCATACATATTTGGCCAAGAGTTTAATCTGTGGACTGATCATCAAGCTCCGAGCAAGACTCAGGCTTCAGAAAGCATGCCAGCGTCAGGGGTCTCACATGATCATCATTAAGCATGTTTCTGGACAGATAAGTACTCAGGCCAAATAAAAAAGCCCCTTCTAATCAAGAGGTCAGGGGAACATGAGTACTGAGAGTTGACTGGGTTTTCAGGAAGTGTTATTCTATTTGGATTAAAAACTCCAAGCAAGCGAGGGGGAGAGGAGCAGGGGCAGCGCTGGTTTGTGGGGCAGGCAGCCCCCTTACTAATCACCCATTTCCTGGCCTTGGCAGCCATGGAGCTTTTGCCCTGTGGAATGGGGATCCCTCAGATGCCTGTACCACACAGAGGAGTATTCATCCCTGACAGAATATTTCTAATGTCTGCCTTCTTTTCTCTCCAGGGCTCTCTTTTCTTTTGTGAGCCTTTCTTTTTCTAATTATATGGAAGGGGCATCTGATTTGTTACTAATTTTTTTTTCTTTAACCCTTTGTGCCAGGACAGTAGCTAAATATTTGTTGATAAAGTGAATGGATAGAATGTTCCAAATTCACTGCTTTGGGATGCACAGCTTTGAACACTGGCAGCAGTCCCCAACAACTCTTCTTTAAGTGTCCCTTCCTCCTCCCTGCTGTTCCACCCCCTAGTTCCCACCTTGGCCTAGAAGCTGTCCCCAGTGTCTGTGAATATCCTGAGTGGGCTACCCCCTAGTTAGGAGAGACGTGAGCAGCTGTTTTTGGGTGGCGCAGAGGCTATGAGAAGCCACAAAGGTACAATGACAAAGAATAGTGGGGTGGCGATGGGAAGGGTGAGAGCCTGTTTAGACAAAGTAGTCAGGATGGCCTCTCTGGGTGAGACCTAAAGGAGGAAGAGAAGCCGGCTCTCTGAAGGTAGCGAAGGGACACAGGTGGAAGTGACAGCATTGGCAAGGCCTGGACGTGAGAGAGACCTCTGGGATTGAAGGAACAGAAAGGAAGCCAGTATGGCTGGAAGACTTGTGAGAGAAGGCTAATGGGTGAGGTTGCAGGAATTGGCGTTGGATTTTATTTTAAATACAATGGAAAACAATGGAGTGGTTTCAAAGTGTGCCTGTGTGTATGCATGTGTATGTGTGAGTGTTTGCATGTGTGTGTATATGTGTATGTGCACATACTCATGTGTGTGTGTGTGTGTGTGTGTGTGTGTGTGTGTGTGTGTGTGTGACATATGTGGAGGTCCCTGAGGAGGTTCCTTACCAGAACTGGTGGTTATGACCTCATGATCCCTATGCCAGCCTTTAAGGAAACTTCAAAATATCATTCAGGCTCGTGCTTGTCCATTGGCACGAGACAAGATGACTAAAAATGAGTCATCAAAGATGACTAGTTCCAGGGCACTGACCTGACCAGATGTCCCATATTGGGTAGTATATCCTGATATTGAGCTTCCGGTCTCTCATTGCAGTGCATTTCCTAATAACGTCCTTTACTGGTACATTGCTGTCACACACTGCGTCTTGCTCCTTTTACTCCCTTCCCTTTCTTCCTTTCTTGCCCTCCTTCCACTCTCCTTCCTCTTGTCTCCTTCCCCCTCCTCTCATCATCCCCATTTCCCCTCACTTCTCATTCTGCCTTTCTCATTAAGCATCCAAGTTACTTGCCAAACCACAGCTCTTAGATTTCTATTTCCCAAACAAATATTTTGGCTGGTCATTTTTTTTTCTCTCATCGGTTTTTCCTTCTCGTTCCATGCCAGTCCCTTCTCTGGCTCCCCTCACGTCTCCCCACCTTCAACAAGCCTAACAACCCCCAGGTGACACAGTTGAGAAAATGTCAACAGGAAAAACCGCTCTTGTTCTAGCCCCGTAAGAAGATGACATGAGGGAATTAACTCGGGTGACATCACTCTATGGCCATCAGGACAGTGGAAGGCAGTTCTTGAAAACCAGATGGAACAGAAGGTATCACTGTGCAGCCTCTCTTCTGTGGCTCACTGCGCCCTCTGAGTCAGGATAATGAGAGAACATTCTTAAAACATGACTTAACCACGCTCAGTCCTCAAACAAATTCCTGGATGTGTGTGGAATACGTTCTAACAGCAAGCCCGAGCACAGATGTGTATGGCGGGCTTGTTAGCACTTCTCAGAGTTGCTACCTTTTCAAAGCTACCTTCTGAGCCAGGTAGTTTGTATTGAAATAAATTTGAAAAAGTTTTTTTAAAAAAGAAGCCTGTATAACAGACACACTGTGGGGCCTCTCACAGCTGCATTTTCATAGTTTTGTATTGTGCTGACTGGATCTCTGTGTTGGGGTATTTGGAGGCCCTTGACATCACGTGTTAGCAGAAAGAAGTTATGGAAATTTCTTGTCAGACATAGAAAACAAACCAGGATATCGTCCATTTCCAAAATACAGCAGAACTAGAGAGTCACGAGTGCAGTTTGTCCTTTATTTTACCTGCACCTAGAGGAGTGTGTGTGTGTGTGTGTGTGTGTGTGTGTGTGTGTGTTTAACACAGGCGGCTTATCTGAGTGGATTTTAAGAAATTAATTTAACTGAAAAATGATTAAATTACAAAGAGAGGAAAAAGCATTTGGTTGGCATCATACAGGGTCAGAGGCCATTGCTAATGCAATATTTCATCAATTGACTCATTGCTATTCTTTCATTGATGTGATTTAGTTTCTCAAATAGCTCTTATCGTGGCAGGCTTGCATTGGATACATTGTACAGATGCCTTATAATCATTTCAGTGTGTTTACTTAAAATTTTTAAGAGCAATTAAGCAACTCTAAATATATTCATGTGAGAGAGAGAGAGAGAGAGAGAGAGAGAGAGAGAGTGTGTGTGTGTGTGTGTGTGTCTACACACATCCACAGGGAAATGTTATAAAGGTTCGGATAAGGGCTCTGAGTGAACACTAGGGCAAGTGTTAAATTTATACACTGTAGTGCCCTTCATGCATTTCAAAGAGCTTCATGGAGCCTAATGTTAAGCTTTCTTCATACCCATTGAATATACCATTATCTCCTTTAATACACTGAAGAAACCAGAGGACAAAGAGGCTCCCTGTGTTGCTTCTCCAAAGCCACACAACTGTTCCCAAAACCTAGAGCTTTCTGAGTGCCAGGCACTTACTTGCAACACATCACAAGGGTGGATGATGGTGGCAGGTCAGTTTGTTATAAAGTATATTAATCTCCTATGGTGGGGGTAGGGTTTTGATATATTCTGCTTTTTATTTCTTTTGATACAAAATAGAGCAAAACAAATCAGAATAACGCTCTTTCTCATAGAAACCTACCGAAGTCTGGGGTAAAACAGGAGCGCGTGTCCAGGGGAAAGGGCAGAGCAATGTTTTGACAGTGTATAAATAGGCATGTGGGCCCATGGATGGCAGTATCTTCATGCCCTCACCTGTCCTCCACCTCTTTCCCTTCATCTTTGTTTCAGGATGTTGTGTCCAGCGTTTGGAAGGGCAGACACGGTTTGATGTAGAGGTTTGGAACTGAGTGCCATGGGCAGAGTGATAGACTCTCTTGGTGCCTCAAGAAGGCCCCTAATGAGACAGGGAGGTGTATTTATTCATCAAACCCTTATCCAGCGCATAAGTGCCCAGTGCTGTGCTGACTTCTGGGGACTCAGGGGAATAAGACAGGTCTTTGTGCTTGTGGGGGAGGAACGAAAGTAAACAAGGCCGTGAAGTAAGTTCTACACTAGAGGTAGGTGTGGGCCTGGGAGAAGGTGAGGGGGAGATGAAATGAGTGAAAAGAAAGGTTCTCACGGTGAGGAAAGACTAGCCTCCAAGTATTGCTTGAGGCCCTACTCAGTGTTGCCGGCGGCAGCGGCTGCGTCAGTTCCCTTCTGACAAAAGCCTTTCTCCCCGTGCCAGACTCTGGCTAGACGCGAGCTAGATGACGTTGGCTGTCAGCTCCCCCAGCCTTCCCGTCTCTGCCCTTTTCCTCCCTCCCACACGTTTCTTTCCCTCCCTGTCTGGAGGGCCGCCTAGCCGTCTTATCAAATTCTGCTTAGTGCCGCCACACAGTCAATCGATATTTATTGCATCGAACTGATCTGAAAAGCATTCACATTAAGGCATAAATGGCTAATCTGGGGTGTACCGGGGAGCATGTGCGTTTAAGAGGCCTCAAAATCTTAAGCTGAAAGAGTTTCAGTCAGCTCAGGAGAAAAGCATTTTTTTTAGTGTGCCGGAGCGCTGAGTGCACCTCTGAATTCACATATTCTGGACAGTTGCCTACTCTTTCTGAACTTAGAGCTGGCCCTGTTTCTAAACATTCCGTCTTACATGTTTTTCCTCCTTGCCCTCTATTGTGACTGCATGATAAGGCCGGGTGGGAGCGCGATAACTGCTAATCTGAGTCTTTGGGCTGAAAAAAATCCCACAAGACTGCAGAAATGACTGCTGTGAAGCATTTGAAATCCCAGTGATGAAACACTAAGTTGGTGAGTGGGACATTTAGATTTAGATATTGTCCCCCGTAAATGCACTCACTAATTCAGTTCATTCTTTTTTTTTTTTTTTTTTTTTAAGAGGGCAGTGTTCCTGGCCCTCATATGTGGGATCTGAACCAGGCCTGCTGGCGTCCCAAGCCAGCTCTTAACCACGGCGCCACTTGGCCGGCCCCATTCTTCTTCTTCTTCTTCTTCTTCTTCTTCTTCTTCTTCTTCTTCTTTTTCTTCTTCTTCTTCTTCTTCTTCTTCTTCTTCTTCTTCTTCTCCTTCTCCTTCTCCTTCTCCTTCTCCTTCTCCTTCTTTAAAGGATTTTATTGGGGAATTGGGGAAGGGAACAGTGTTGGGGAATTGGGGAAGGGAATATTGTGTTTTTCCTGGACCCATCAGTTCCAAGTCAAGTTGTTGTCCTTCAATCTTAGTTGTGGAGGGCGCAACTCAGTTCCAAGTCCAGTTACCGCTTTCAATCTAGTTGCAGGCGGGGAGCGCAGCCCACCATCCCACCATCCCATGCGGGAATCTAACTGGCAACCTTGTTGTTAGGGGCACGTGCTCTCACCAGCTGAGCCATCCGGCAGCCCATTGGCAGCTCAGTGGCAGCTCAGCTTGGGCACAGCTCATTGGCTCATGTGGGAATTGAACCGGTGACCCTGCTGCTCAGAGCTTCACAACTCTGTTGCTCAGAGCTCGTGCTCTAACCAACTCAGCCACCCTGCTGGCCCTAATTCAGTTCATTCCTGTCTATTTGTGTGTTTTCTGCTTCAGCACAGGACTGGCCCAAGTGAGTGCATGAATGGGGACAACATTGTGAACAGGTAGATAGATTGAAATTTATCCCAAATGCTGGGTAAGACAAAGAGGAAATGACCAGTAACTTCCACTAGGATTCTCCCAAGGGTCACATATGGGTGTATAAAGAGTCCTATTAGCATAAAGTACTGCTTTTGACTTGTGTCTCCCCATCCAAGTGAGGATGTGCAGGTTTGTCAATTGTACTAAAAGTAGTCCCCTTGTGTGAGCTTGTGCAGTTAAGACTAGTAATGAAATGGTTTGCAAACCCCAACTTAGTTCTTTCTGAGGAGTGGTCTTCTTTTATTTTATTTATTTAGTTTTTTGAGGGCAGTGTCATTGGCCCTCATATGTGGGATCTGAACCAGGGCTGCTGGCATCCCAAACCAGCTCTCAACCACCGCTCCACTCGGGCCGGCCCTGGAGTGGTCTTCTTTTAAACATTATAAACTTCAATTAGAGTTTTAGAAAGTCGCCATTATCCAATAGAAATATAATGTGAGCCACCTAAGTAATTTAAAATTTTCTAGTCATCATATTTAGAAAAGTAAAAAGAAACCAGTGAAATGGACTTTAATAATATATTTTATTAAACCCACTATGTTAAAAAATTATCATTTCAACGTGTGGTTGATATAAAATTATTAATGAGATATTTTACTTTTTTTGTACTAAGGATGCAAACAAACTTCAGCATACATGTTTTACTTCTAGTGCATTTCATTCGGGGCCAGTCACACAACATGTGTCTGGTGGTTACCTATAATATTATACTGCGAAGCTCTTGGTATCTTTTATTTATTTATTTATTTTATTGGGGAACAGTGTGTTTTTCCAGGACCCATCAGCTCCAAGTTGAGTAGTTGTTTCAATCTAGTTGTGAAGGGCACAGCTCAGCGGCCCATGTGGGGATCGAACTGGCAACCTTGGTGCTCTGAGCACTGCCCTCCAACCAACTGAGCTAACTGGCCACCCCTCTTGGTATCTTTTAAATAGCAACAATTTAGATACCTTCTCTGGATAAAAATATTACAGTGTGGGAAACAGCCCACCTTGGACAAGTGATGCCTAAATCCAGTTGTGGAGAATGAATTTTAGACAGCGGGACATAGAATTTGTGCTTCTAGTCCAGGTGTCTTTTAGTGACTTAATAAAACTGAAAGGCTATGACTACACCTACACACACATACACACACACACACACACACACACACACAGTGTGAAATGAACAGTTTCTACTGGCAAATCTGAAATAAAAGAGAAATGTGCAAATGGCTGTTCTCCTGGCATGTGCTCCCCAGCCCGGAGAACACAAAATTGGAGAATGGGAAGGAACGTTGGAGAGCATGTCGAATTGTGTCTCTCTCTCGGTGCCTCAGAATCACAGAGAGGAACTTTGGGAAAAACTGATTTCTGGACGCCAGTAAGAGATTCAGATTCAATTGGTCTGGGGTGGGGCCTAGGCATCAGTATTTTAAAAAGTCCCCAAGGTGATTCTAATGTATGGCCTGGGCTCTGAATGCAGAAACATCCCCTTCATTTTACAGATGAAGAAACAGAGTGAGGTAAGGGACTCACCTAGGGTCCCACAGCTTGTGGGAAGCAGAGTGGGGCCCAGACTCTGGGGAGTCTTCTCTACCCACTCTCATATACAGAGACACATTTCAATAAGACCTCCATGGTGGGGCTTTTTTCTGTTTAATCCCAGAATTACTCTCATTTTGAATTGAGATACATTACCCAGCTCAACCTAGATTAGACATGAACTTCAAGAAAAGGCTCTAAATTCTTATTTCCCAGAAAATCTTCAGATCAATGATAACGTTGAAGTGATTCTGATCTAGGACAATGGCCCTAAAGACCTCCCATTTCAGGTCCAATTGGGATCTGAAACTCTATATACTTAATATAGAGTTTTATTGAAAAGGCTAGCTAGGGAGGAACCCGAAAGAAGCTAACACCTGAGACCGATCAGTTTTTTCTTCCTTGACTCACACTGAAGCCAGAGGGGCCTATAAATAAATCCAAGCACCAAGCAGGAAGTGCATGTGGGTAAGATGGGCTGGGGAGACTGACTCCCTGGAGCGGGGACTTGCCCACTCCAGGCCCTCTGCCATGGCAGGTGCTGTGTGGCCAGGCAGCCATGTAGGTGCTGTGTGGCCAGGCCTCCAGAATGCTCAGGACAGAAATGCAGGTTTGTGTTTGTTTCTGGTTTTGTGAAATATCCTGATTTGTGAATGTTGGCAATTGATTCAGTGTTTAGAAAAATACTGTAAGGGTCAAATAAAGCGCAGGCATGAGCTCGGTTTTACCTGTAAGCCTTCCGAGTATAACCTTTTAGGTAAGTCTAAGGCTTCCTCATACTCAGTCTTGAGTTTTATTGGTTGACAAAATGTTGGTCTAATAACATCATGCTCATGTTTGTCCTCAACCCTTGTGAAGCTGATGCAAATGGCATCAGTACCAGAAGGAAAAATAGTAGAAAAGTCGTGCCTCCATTTCCTTTTAAATTGTATTGATTTTCTCACTGTTCACATTATTTCTTTTGGAGTTGGTACCTCTGATGTGTCATACATTTTCATAATGAAATTCGAAGTAAAGGCCATTACAGTTTGTAAGATCTAGTATAACTTTCTCTCTTTTTGGATGAAAGACTATTTAATTCTTCAAGAATCTAAAAACAGACCAAACGTGTTTTGCTGTGAACACTTTGTAGAGACTAAGGAGTTTGGGTTTAAAGGAAGAAAAAAAAGAATCAATGCAGTGAAGGAAGGGAGAAGAATGCAAGAATTCAGATAGTCTGTGGAGGGTTAGTAGAACTTATTTTAAAATTCTTTTTGAACATATTACTAGCATTGCCCTGGGATAGACTAGTTCTGCTATGCACAGCTGTATAAAGGAAACATGTTTTCATTCACTGTAAAATGAAATGAAAGTTTCCATTGTGGCATTGGGGCAACCCTCAGAGCCAATGAAATGATAATCCAAATAAAAAACCAGAATTACTCTTACACACATTCTTCATTTCAAGAAGAAAACACCCTGCATAAGTACACAGTGTGACATCAAGAGCCCTCGACTTCAAATAAGCTAAGGTGTTGATAATAACAGGTGGAACCTGTTTAGTTAACCATTCAAGAGTTGATGCTCAATTACCCTTTAATCTGAAGTATTCATACAGCAAAAATAAATGTAAGTTATTTTTGAAGCATATTAGAGATTAAAATATGTATGTCATTTGTATCTTGGTTCTTCTCCCTACACATAACCTTGAATTTTGCCACAGTTCTTTTTTTAAATGTAAAAAAAACCCCTTAAAATTAGAATATGTATTTGTGAGCATCTGTTTCAGGTATATTTCTGGGAACAGTTCCACTGTCCTCAAATAACCAGAGGTTGGTAACAGTTTCTGACAAGAGCGAAAGGGAACAGGATTAAACGAGAATTAGAGCAATTATATTTTCTTTATCTAAAACCTTCAAGGCTTTGGAAAGCTGCTTGGTTTCTATTCTGAGCATGCTGCCCACATATCTCAACGACAGGATTTTTGCATAATTTTGCTCTTCCTCTTTTTATCTCTGTTTGGGTGTATTTATTATTTCATATGTGATGATGCAAAGCTCATTAAAAGGTTCATTTATATTCTTGTTATCTGTATGGGGGATCTAGCTGTTTTTCTCTGACTGTTTATAGAACCCTCACTGTAATATTCAGATGTGCTGGCAACAGCCCCTTTCTAACACACTATACATTCCATTCCCCTCTGTGGCTCTATTTATGGGAGTCTATGTGACTTACTCAAGAATAATACAGACAGTGGAAAAGGATGGGTCATGGATTTATTCATCCATGGAATTTTAGCGCTTTCAGAGGAAGGTTTTCTTATGTCCTTTTTTCTCTCCAATTTAATTAAAACAACAAAAAAAAGCGTTAGGCCAAATGAGTGACAGTTGGCAGATCTGCATTATTCAACTGGAGGGCCTCCAGACTTTCTGATGCTTGGAGATGGACACGTAATTACCTCCTGTGTGTGACTATTTTCTACCAGGCTAAGCCCAATGTTTATTGTAAACTATCTGCCATTAAAAGCTGTAATAGCAAGCCTTATGTTTCCACACCATAAATTTGACTTGCACTGTTTTTTTATTTACCTTCATGTTTTAGTATATTCTTTAAAATGTTTCATTTTAAAGCAAGATGACAGAAGAATGAAAATTGAACAAAATCCAAATTCATGCCTGAGAAAAAATATGCCTAGCATATATGTTTGTTACATACACCCAGATAGCCCTGATGGCCACTTTCTGGATATTGGCAGCTTCTGTGGGACTATTAGATGCAGTTGCTATTAGTGTATCACTTGTGAAATGGTCCAGAAAATAGCCTAAAAATTAAAGTTTAACCAGACTGCATAGGCCCAGGGCAGTGGTTCTCAAACTTTATGGTCTCAGGACCTCTTAATACTCTTAAAAATTCTGAAGACCCAAAAGAGCCTTTGTTTGTGGGGATTATATCAATAATTACTACATAAGAAATGAGAACTAAGGCCTTTTGAAAATATTTGTTTAAAAACAATATAAAAAAACCATTACATTTAACATAAATGACATTTGAAAAGAAAAGTAATTATTTTCTAAAAAAATAAAGTTTAAAGAAAGGGATTATCTTAATTTTCTGACTTAATAGACAGGTGGATTCTCCTATCTGCTTCTTCATACAATCTGTTGTGATATGTTGAAAGTAGATGCAGAAAATTGGGCCTTACATAGCTACGTATTAGGAAAAGGGAGTATTTTAACAGCCTTTTCAAATATGGAAATTCTTCTATCATCCCAAACCCAGATTTGACAAAAGTGGTATTTTTTTAAAGGTTAGCTGCAGTGAGGAACCTGAAACCCTATTAGTGGATCTTTTTTTTTTTTTTAATTGGCGAACAGTGTGTGTGTGTTTTTCCAGGGCCCATCAGCTCCAATTGTTTCAATCTAGTTGTGGAGGGCATGGGGAATCGAACTGGCAACTTTATTGTTATGAGCACTGAGCTCTAACCAACTGAGCTGACCGGCTGCCCCAACCATTGATCTTTTTACCTTATCTGTAGGTTTGCCTTTTACAGGATATCTTATAATTGGAATCATATAGTATATATCCTTTTCAGACTGGCTTCTTTCACTAAACAATATGCATTTAATGTTCCTTTATGTCTTTTCATGATTTGATAGCTCATTTCTTTTTATGGCTGAATAATATTCTATTGATGAATTTGTTATCTATCTACCTTTTGAAGGACATCTTAGTTGCTTCCAGTTTTGGGAAATTATGAATAAAGCAGCTCTGAACATTTGTGTGCAGGTTTTTGTGTAGACATAAGTTTTCAACTAATTTGGGTAAATGCCAAGGAATATGATTGTTAATTCCTCTGGAAAGAGTATGCTTAGCTTTGTAAGAAAACTATAAGACTGTCTTCCAAAGAGGCTATACCATTTTACCTTCCATCAACAATGAATGAGAATTCCGATTGTTCCACATCCTTGCCAGCATTTGGTATTATCGGGTTTTTCTTTTTGGATTTTAGCCATTCTAATAAGTATATAGTAGTGTCTCATTTTTGTTTTAATTTGTAATTTCCTAATGACATATGATGTTGAGCGTCTTTCCATATGCATATTTGCTGTGTATCTTCTTTGGCGAAGTCTGTTGAGATCTGTTGCTCATTTTTAAACTGGGTTGCTTATTATCATTGAGTTTTAAGAGTTCTTTGAATATTTTGGATACTAGTCCTTTATCAGATATATGTTTTTGTAAATATTTTCTCCCAGCTTGTGGCCTCTCTTTCCATTCTCTAAAATCGATGGATATAGTTTGGTGCCACTGTCCTGATTTATGCTGAGGCACCATTATTGTGAAACATCAGTGCAAATTAACAGAGAATAAGAGGAAATAACATCTTAGTATTGTTGTGAAAAGAATGTTAATTCTCTGGACACTCCTGAAAGGGTCTAGGGGATCCCCAGGGCTCAGGGACCATGCTTTGAGAATCACTGGCCTAGAACAAACAAGAACAGCCCATACTATCTTTACTTTAAGCCTCAGAAAGAACAAATATAATTAGAAATGAGTTTTCAAAATGTGAAATGTTAACTTAGTTTTCTGCCAAAAAGGATTTAGGAGGCGTAGAAAAAAATATTATGTACTAAAATTAGCGTTCTTATTCATTGGGCAGAGTTAATTTTTGTTTAGTTTTTTTTTTTTCCTAGTGATTCTTGGCAGACTATCATTTTTATTTTTCAAGAAATACATTGTGTGTGTGTGTGTGTGTGTGTGTGTAAATATATTAACTAAAGTTTGTGAGCCAATGAATATCTCTGAATGGCCGAAAATTGGTAGATAATGCCCAGTAATGGGCTTATAACATATTCATATGTATAGACAATATATGGAATGCTCAACTTCTTTCTTTCTTTTTGTACTGCTCTACCAGTGTCCAAAAAACATAGAAATGAGCAAAGAACTCTTTGCCAACCAGATAGACCTGGCTTTGAATCTTGGCTCTGTAGTCTTATTAACATCTCTTGTGTTGTCCATGTGTAAAACGGAAATGATATCACTGCCGGAGCTGGGAAGATTATATTATAGAAGTGGTTACAGGATCAGATTTGTAATTTTGAAAGGTCATTGGCAGCAGCTGTGTGTGTGTGTGTGTGTCGGGGGAGTAGCTAAAAGTAGATAGGAAGGCCAATTACATTGTTTTAGTAATCCAGAAGGAAGATGAAGATAACCTGAACTAGAGCACTTAGCTATGAAAGAGGTAGAATCATTAAGACCTTAATACCTATTGAATGTGAGAGTCAAAAAGAAGTCTGAAGTGGCTGGTTAGCTCAGTTGGTTAGAGTGCAGTGCTCATAACACCAAGGTTGCTGGTTCGATTTCCGCTATGGGCCACTGAGCTGCGCCCTCCACCGCTAGATTGAAACAACTACTTGACTTGGAGCTGATGGAACCTGGAAAAACACACTGTTCCCCAATTAAAAAAGAAAAAGAAGAACAAGTCTAAATACCTCTGACTAAAGCACTGTGTATATAGTGGTGGGTGAAGGTAGAGGAATAAACCTGGAGTAAAGAGGAGTCCAGCTTTAGGCATGTTGAGTTTAAGGTGTCTTTTGGGCATATAAGTGGTTATTTAGTAAGTAAGCCACTGGATACATGAGGCTGGAACTGAGAAGGAAAAGTCTGTGCTGGAATTAAATCCTACTGTGTTAGTACAAGACAGGATGGATGGCCAGGAAGGCAATGATGACTTTGGGGAATGACCAATCAGAACAGGGTGATGAGACTTGGTGGGTTACTTAAGGTCCCAAGTAGAAAGCTGATTAAAAGTTTTAGTATCAACAGCAGTCAAGTCCTAAGGGAATATGAGAGGCTTAAGGATGATACCAAGGAGTTATTGCTATTAGAATAATCAAATAATTTTGGCTCTCTCCAAAAACATCAATTATTTTGCTCCTAAGGGGAGCTATTAATATGACAACTGTTGAAACACATTTGGCAAATGGTACACTCTGCCTGAAACTGACAATTACATTATTTCTTCTGAGTAGAGATCTAAAGATACAGATTGGAGAGTAGTCGATAAAGGCTATGAAATCAGACGAGAATCCTGAGTGAAATATTTAAAAGTCCCTGTTTAAAACTGTGGGTGTGGTTCATTGTGGTTCTTTATGGTTTATAGCAGCATCCATGTGAAGAGAATTAGGTAAAATGGTCAGAGCCGTATTAAAGAAAAATTAAGAATCCAGATTTTTTTTGCCTTCATAACAGGCACTCGATGTAACGGATAGGGTAACCTAAGGTTGTTGCTGTGGACTAATGCCTTCCCATGGATGTTTCCAACCTAGGTCTCTAGGTAAGAGATTTTATAGTCCACAGAGTCCTACAGAGTGTTTGCAAAGTATTGTGAATATGTGTGCAGTTTCTGGGGAGAAAAGCCTCCCTGCCAAAACCATTACTATAATCGTTGATCATGTATTTTCTCTGACTTCTCTCTTCTTTCTTTTTCCTTTTTCTATTTCCAATTTTTTTTCTCTTTCTTTTCTGTGCCTTGGACTTAACAAGAATTTTCTTACCCTGTTGCCTAGTCCTGTTCATCCCACATATAGTTAAAATGACTGTTGACCCTTAGTCTAGAACAGTGATTTCAAGCCCTCTCCTCCTCTTAAAAAAAGAAAGAACATCCTCTAATCTTTTTGTTTTATCAAAAAAATTTTTTACAGGGCTGGCCGAGTGGCACACTGGTTGTGCACTGGCTTGGGAGGCCAGCGGCCCTGGTTCGGGTCCCACATGTGAGGGCCAGTGACACTGCCCTCAAAAAAAAAAAATGTTTTACATAGAGACCAGTTTTAGAAAATTAAGTAAAGAGCAGTTCTGTATCTACCAAAATAGGGAAGCCTAGTCCCCACTCACCAGACCACCCCACAGGGGCATATTTCAAATATATTTCAAATCCACTGGTCCAAAGCAGGGAATTGGGCTGGAGAGCAAGAGAACAACTCCATTTCGAGTTCCTCCAGGGGAGCAGCATTAACCAAGGTGCCAGGGAGCACAAGATATTTCTGATCTGCTGAGGCTTAAAAGATTATCCCCATGGGGTGGCCCTTGAGGAGAGAAAGGAAGCAAGCTCGGGCGCTCCCGGGTAGTTTAGTTGTAGAGGGTAATGTGAGTGAAACTGACGTTGCAGGCCTGATATCTTCATCCGTTTGATCAGCTCTATTTCATGCCCACAAGGCACACTCCAGCTAGATTTCTCTCCGGAGTGGGCTATTTGTGAGAGATTTAGAGTAGAAAAGTTTAAAGGGCTTCATGCAAATCCATCTCTAAGGCTGGAAAAAAAAAGCCACTCAAACTGCAAAACAGTGCACATGATTTGTCAATTATGAAGAGGGTCTTTTCGTAAAAATGCATCTTGAGGTGGCTACTGGATATTTATGAAATAATCAGGAAACAAAGTCCCTGTAACATCTTAACCCCTATTGACTGTCCATAATGAGTACAGCGGGTATTTGGATAATGTCGTTTTAACGTTGATAAGAAAAGAAAGGAAGAATTCCCAGCAGGGGCCACTGTGGGGAGTCCGCCCCGGTCTCTCGGTGTCTGTGTGGGCTTCCTCCCACATCCCCAAAATGTGCATGTTAGGTTAACTGGTGTGTCTAAATGGTCCCAGTCTGAGTGAGTGTGGGCATGTGAGTGGCCCTGTGAGGGCGCTGCAAGGGCATCCTGTCGAGGGTGGGTTCCTGCCTTTTGCCCTGAGCTACCAGGATAGGCCCCAGCCACCCACCACCCTGAACTGGATATGCAGATTGGAAAAGTATTCGCACTTGTTTTCATTAATCTTTCTTTTTTTTTTAAATTTATTTATCTACATGTTTTTTAAAATTAGCTTCAGGTGTACAACAAAGTGCAATAGTTATACTTTTTACCCCTCAAAGTGACAACCCCCCTCCCCCAATTCTACCCCCCCATATCATACTATCTATTACAGTTCCTTTGACTCACTTCCACCGTATAATCCACATCCCGTGACTATCTATATATTCAATTACAGTTGGCATATAAATATTTTGTGGGGTGTATACTTAATCTTTCTTAAATGTATGCATCGCTCACATTTATTTTAATGTTTAATATTAGAAGTGTTTCGGGTGTTTATTTAGAAGTTTGGTGATGTTTTTAATGACCAGAAATATGAGTACACGTAGGATTTTAACTCTTGTTTATATCAATTAGCCTATGAAAAGTTGGTTTCATTATACATCGTTTCGCTTAAAGTCCCAGTTTCCAAGAACCTATCGACAATGTTAAGTGAGGACTTACTGTACATAGTTAACCTTAGGCTTCATTTTCTTCTTGGGACAAAGGAGGGGCCAACTAGACAGTCTTGAAGGCTTTAAATAGTTGTGGCTGCTCCTACCAGGTGTAGAAGTGCCAGACACTTCCATGGCACCATGAAACCATGTCTTCTGGACACTTCCTTTCCAGCCCTAGGTGAGGCCAGATCACCCATCTAGCTCCGAACAGCCAGTTTGTTTTGGATAACCTGGATTTTTCTAGTTCTCTGGGCTTTGGTGCCCAGGTTGCATACCTAGTTCCCACTCTTCCCCATCCGGCTTTTGGATGGATTCTCGTACATGCCTGGCTAAGGTTTTCTAACCATCTGAGCTCAGCTCTCTGTATTTGTTTCCTCTCTCCCCAAAAGACCTTTACTCCCTCCTCTATCTAGAGATTTTATCACCTTCCTGGACTTGGATTAAACTTGCCCCATCTAATTTCCTGTCATTCCCTCTCCTCCCAGTTTCTTCCCTGCCACCTTGCTGCTGTCCCTTCATAGTAGAAGCATAAACTCTAGATTCACTTAGAGAGGCCATGCCTTTATCCCAGTAATGCCATTGCCCAATAATTTATTTGTAATTCTTCTCTTAAGCATGTATCACATTATTTTTAACATCTTCAGTAACTATATTTCAGGAATTGACTTTCTTTTTTCTTTTTTCCCCAAATGGCCAGACATTATTCAGGATCATGCACAGTAATGAAAACTATGATCACAGACGACACCTCTGTTTGTGTTGCTAAAGCAATAAGATTGATTTTCTTTTGTAATTTGTAATCTGGGCTCCAAAAGAGATCCCACTAGGCTGTAAGCACAAGGGCTGGGGCTGTGTTTTTCCTGCTCTTCACTTGATACTTATTGGAAAGTTGTAGCTGCTTAATAAATATTTGTTGAGTGAACAAGTAGGAGGATTTCCAAGAATGTCCAGAGCAGAGCGTCGTCTGAACAAGCAGATGACCTCTCAAGGTGACAGTCATTAGAGGACCCCACTGGCTTAGCACAGAAAGCTTGCTACGCGTGTTCTTCTCCCCGGATTCTTTTATGCTCATGTGGAAATACACTGCTGACGAGCTGCAAGCCTGGAGAGTGAGTAACAATTAAACGAGGAATGTAAACCTTGGGACTGTGTACATGTTGAAGCCATGTGTGCAGATGTGGCTCCCAAGGGAACTGCTGCAGAGGCTGATGGTCAGTACGTGTCTAAGTCTTTCCATTATAAATCATTATTACTAGAAATTAAAAAAAAAAGCAAAAATGTTTTCAAGTACAGCTCAGTGCTTTAGATAGACTTGCTGTAGTCTTCATGTGGTAGAACCACATCTGGACATTAGTTAGATATATTTCATCTAAAAATAGCATTTATCCAATTTACTGTCACTTGAGGAGATTTTTTTGTTTTGTTTTGTTTTTTAGGCAGACTCCACTTATAATTCTCTGCAGCCTTTCATGGCTCACTGCCATTTCATATAAAAAAATAAAGATATCAAGGCGTGTGTGTGTGTGTGTGTGTGTGTGTGTGTGTGTGTGTGTGTAAGTACAATGAAGTAATTATTTTTATATACTGAAAAAAAGGCAACTGCCTTGTCATTCCCCTTTTCTTCCTTTTTCTGTTTCTTTAAAGTTGTCACTGGTATTCCTGGTTATGTTGTTAAGCCCTACACTCAGCATCGGTATGAACTCTGTCAGACTTTCCTCAGTAATTCCATCAGGGACACAGTACATGAATTTGGGGGCTGTCTTTTTTTTTGTCTGTCTCCTTTCCGACTATCTTCTTTTCACTATCATTGATTATGTCCTCTAATCAATCTACCATTTGGGGTTTAGAAAAACAGGAGGAGAGAGATGAGAAAGGAGTGAAGAATCAGACATGAAGGAAAAAAGAGAAGCAAAGTTAAAGAATGAGGCTCGTGAAACGCTCTAGAGCAGTCGGCACACATTAAAAGGCAGGAACCGGAATTAAATCTAACTCACGAAATTGAGAAATCAAAAGGCCGCTCCTTCTACCTAAAGGCATGGGCGTTAATTTAAATAAATCCTAGTTGGTTCTGGAAGGGACTGATTGTAAGTAAGAAAGCACTTACTGGTCAATCCCAATTTCACATCTGTCAGGGTCCTTGGGAGTTTCAGAATGATTTATCTTTGGGCACAGGACTTGGACCTTTCTTGCCATGGACACTTGTCCTGTCTTCCTGAAGAGACCTCTGGCTTTTGCCCTTTTTCCCTGAAGATACATCCCTCCCCTCTACCCCTACCCCTCAAACTAACCCCCATTTACCAAAGGGATCATTGTTATCAATGTGATGGAGATGATGGCTGTTTTCCTTTTCAACTCACCTTCCAACCAGAGTTCCTGGATCTGACCCATCATTGTAATAGTGTGGGGTCCCTTGCATATCCCTTGGCCCTCAGTATATAGAGCCTGTGCTTGGAATTCCTTTCCGTGCTGTGGAGAAAGGTTTGCCTGACTCCATTCACCCCTCTTCTACTCTTGTCACTTGTGACCTCCCAGGGGGTGTGTAAAATGTGAACCGACAGAGAGGTGTTAGGGCTACAATCTGAGCTATACTGGTTGAGTTGTATGGCGATTCCATCCAGGACCTTGGTATTGTCTGTATTGTGCTTTAAGCGAGGATGCTAGTGTCTGATCTGGCCATCGAGGTGAGCTTAAACACATCTTAGAAGATTCTCTTCCAATCCATTAACACAGGGCCTTCCTATTCGTAAGCATATCCAGCCTGTAAAAACATTTGCAGTATCAACCCTGAGATTGAACCTGCTGAGCCATTTTCATTTTGTGAAATATTGTGTGGATTTTTCTCAGGCTACATCTTGGCATAAATGAAACAATAGATTTAATGGTTTAAGAGGGCCTCTCATTTGACTTTAGTTATTTGCAACCTTTATTTCTCAACTATAAAAATTTAACAGATATATAAGTATCATGGGTGGAATGAAATTAATTTTTACCACCCACAATGGTTCATTAGTGAAATAAGGCAAGTATTTAATGGATTTGTGCTTGGTGTACCTAAAATTATTTCATCATAACAAAAGGTCTTGAAAGACTAAGAAAAAGTATGATGACAATTAAATTGCCTATCTGTAAGTATTACAGTATAGAAGGAAAACAGTCTTAAAATAGCTCATTGTAGAGCTGAAAAAGATGGAGAAATCCATAAAGGAAGAACAAAGGTGTTGCAAATGGATTAGAAATCTTTTTAAAAATACCAATACAGTACTTGTTCTTTGCTTGCGCAGAGTCCCAGATTTTTGTGATCTTTCACGCTTCCATTTCATTTTTGTGGGGGTGTGACTTGCCTTCAGTTAGACTCCTAAGCAAGTTCAATTTCTCGGCTCCAAAAGGTAAGCCTGCATTCTTCCCAAATGTACAGTAAAGCTTTGTATTCTTCATGTTTTGAAACCTACTAATTAAGAATTTGACACTCTCCATGAAAAAAAGACCAACAGGGAAGAAAGGCAGCAGGAGGGAGGGGGTGACAAACAAACACTGCCCAGCCCATAACAACACCCCTCCAATATAATGTCAGAGGTAGAAGGGATCCAACCAACCATCTAGTCCAACACCCTCTTGTATAGATGAAGACAATGAAGCAGAGAGGGTGAGTGATTTACTCAAGGGCAAACAGCCAGTTAGTGGCCAAATAAGAGAAGGCAGTCCAGTGCCTTCCGTCACATTAGCACTGGAACACCAATGATTGCTCGTTTACTTGAAAAAGGCTTCCCAAGACTTAAGCACGAATCCATGTTTATAGCTATTGATCGTTATTAATGCATCTAATTGAAAGAAATAAAATCCCTTTGAAATATCCTCTAATGCAGGCTTTTCACAGATAATATTTCAGCACTATGTCCTTTTCTCTCCATCTCGAGCACAGGTCAGTGCTGTTTGAAGATGTTTTCCTGCAGATCCTGCTTAAGCCAGTGGGGTACCCGGCAGCCTTTGGTTTGTTAAGTCAAGAAATAGTGACCCTTCTCAGAGTGTCTGATCTGGAATTCTCTTGGTCTCATGAGGCTTGTTTGTTTGTCTTACCTGCCTCTGCTCCTCTTGGCTCTGAAAGGAAAAAAAACAAGGAATGAAACCCAAATTTCTTTTTTATTACCTGGTCACATCATGCCAAAACAACTTGTTTACTTCCCTGGTTTCCCAAAAGCCGCTTCTGTTTTTATTGTCTAAGCTTTAAAAAAAAAATTGTTTTCAATGATAAGTAGTTATTTTCGGAAAGATCAAGAGAAGAGAAGGTGTGATATGTAGAATCTATTGTGTGTCCTGACATTTCGTTCTAATAATTCAGTGCTTAACTCTGTGCCAGACATTTGTTGTATGGAGGGCATGGTTTAAAAAACAAAACAGACATGAAGGTCCCCATACTCAAAGAAGTTTTAGCCTGGAGAAACAAAACAAACACAGCAGGACCAACTAGAAATTATAGGTGGGTGACTAATAATGAAATAGCCATTATGGCTGGCAGTAGATAACGTTGTAAGGTGGGCAGCATTCAGTCTCTTCTTGCTGCCTGTCTGAGCCAGTGTGCTCCCTCCTTCACTCTGAAACTCTCCCTCAGTGTAGAGAAGGCCTGAGAGGGCTGGAACCAGGGTGAGGCAAGTCAGGCATTTGTCCTGAGCACACAATTTAAGGGGCACCAAAAATTAATATTCTAACACAATATTTTTTAAAAATCCAAATTTGTGCAAAAAAAAATCCATAACGAGTAAAATAGTATTTTAGACAGAGGACCAACATTACTGATTTTTTACTTTTGCATCAGGCTCTCATATGGTTCACCCTGACATTCAGTTAGTATCCAGCAATAAGCAGCAGAATGTAGGAGGAAGAGAGGAAGAAAGAGGGAGAGAAGGGGAGAGGAGAGAGGCAGAGAGGGAGAGGGAGAGAGGGAGAGAGGGAGAGAGAAGTGGGAGAGAGGGAGAGAAGACAGAGGGAGAGAGGGAGGGAGAGAGGGGAGAGGGAGAGAGGGGAGAGGAGAGAGGGAGAGAGGGAGAGGGAGAGAGGGAGAGAGGGACAGAGAAGTGGTAGAGAGGGAGAGAGAAGTGGGAGAGAGGGAGAGAAGACAGAGGGAGAGAGGGAGGGAGAGAGGGGAGAGGGAGAGAGAGGGGGAGAGGAGAGAGTCAGAGAGGGAGAGGGAGAGAGGGAGAGAGAAGTGGGAGAGAGGGAGAGAAGACAGAGGAAGAGAGGGAGGGAGAGGGGAGAGGGAGGGGAGAGGGAGAGAGAGGGGGAGTGGAGAGAGGCAGAGAAGGAGAGGAGAGAGGAAAAAGGGGAGAGGGAGAGAGGGGAGAGGGAGGTGGGAGAGAGGAGAGAGGCAGAGAGGGAGAGAGGGAGGGGGAAGGGAGAGGAGGAGGAGAGAGAGGAGAAAGAGAATGCACAAAACTGCAAGCAACCATAATCCCAAAGGGTTAGTCCAATCAATTTCACAGGTGAGAAAACAAATATTTTGCCTCATGTCAATCACAGATATGAGTTATTTTAGAAAATACTGAAGCTCAGGTCTCTTGACCATCAGTCTGGTGGAACCTTACACAACCGTGGCTTCTGAGGCAGGAGAAAGTCACCTCCCCCAAAAGGAGGTAAGCATAATGCATTGGTCCAATTAGGCCATTTTAATGGGCCATTGATTAGAACTTTTAAAATAGTTAAGGTCCCAGAGCACATGAACAGTCTCTTTGGGGGCTGTGCCTATAAGGATTCCAGAAGAACAATGCATGGCCTGGAGACAACAGCCACTGCCTCTTTTTGGATGCTGGTGTTTCCAGGGGGTTGAGGTGAGGGTGGAGGTGCTGGGGAGTGTGTGCCGGCAGGCCCAGGTGGTATTCCCAGTGCCCTGGCTAGGAGACTCACCTAGACTTGGGCCGCTGGGGCAAATATTAGTACTCTCTCGCTTGTGTACCCCTGCCTTGTTCTTTGGCTCTGCCCACCGGTGACTTTCCTGGCTTGGCTTTTCCTCACATTGGCAGGGTTTCCCCTGAGGTTTGGATCTGTGCTTTGGTTCTGACACAGCCAGGGTGCTCTTTCACGGACCCAGGCCAGTTCACTAGAGTTTGATAATAGGGTTTGGGGCCAAAGTGCCAGCTAGGCTACGTGTCCCTTTGCCTCCCTTTGTCCTCAGTGAATACAGATTCCTTCATGACCTTGCAGGAAGCAGTAGATGGTGAAGGGAAAGAAGGTTTGGGTGTCCTGGCCCAATTCTGTACCTGTCATATATTTCTCAATCTACAAGTAACTATCAGCATCCCATTTTGACAAGACTTAGAATACAGTCTAGGTATGTGGTGGTGATGAAAAATCTCTGTTCCTCCTTGCACCTTCCTCATCCAAGTCTAGTCCACACAGGGGTTCTGAACACAGCAAGAGTTCTGAATAAAGCAAAGGACAGCTGCGGCCTAAGGTTGGTTCAGATCCAGCTCTTTCTTTGTCCTCCGTGGATTTTGCCTAAGCGCTAGGTCCCATGATTGCTGGGGAGCTGGTCTAAGAACTCAGGGATCAGTTCTAATTACGGGTGATCAGCTCATCTTGAGTTGCTTGGGACTTGCCCATTTTAGCACTGAATGTCCCAAGTCCCAGCAAAGCCCTCACTCCTAGGCAAACTGGCACAGTCGTGCCCAGAAGCCAGTGGTCCCTGGGCCACACGGTGATCTCTAGAGTCCTTATGAAGGTGGAGCGTTTGATCTCTTCTCAAGAATAGGATGGAACCCCACGTGTGTGGAGTAAAAGGACAAATGAACTTGCTTTTCAAGTTTGGGCACAGGAACCCCAGTAAAACGTGTCCTTTAGCCTCTGATAAGAATCAGATGCTTTTGGCCAAGGTCCATGGTGAAGGCTGCACTTCCAAAGCAGTAAGAGTTTGCTACCACCTCCATGGCACTTGGGCTGCAGGCCAGAGGCATCTGGTGAGGATCCTTGGGCAGCAGGCTAGCACTGATGCTGGCAACAGGCAGCCTGGAAACCCTTGGGCCTTTGATCTCTACCACCACTGGAATCAGGACAGAGGGAATGAAAGCAAGAGCTGCTGTACCCCAAACCTCCAGGGACGGGGTTTTCAGGGTGATACACCCTCCCGTAAGGCCAACCAACAAGAGCATCTTCACTGTCATCAGGCCAAACTTGTTCTCCGTGCTCAGCCTCCTTTTAAGGACAGGGCTGATGGAGATGTGTGAACCTGTCAATGCCTGTGTGGTGTGTAGCAGTCTCTCACCTGGATTTTGAGAGGCCGCTGTGGACAGGAAGGCAAGAGAGGGTTGGCAAGTCCATCAATGATCTTTTCCCTCTGGTATACACATAATTTCTCTCTCTCTCTCTCTCTCTCTCTCTCTCTCTCTCTCTCTCTCTCTCTCTCTCTTTCCCCCCCTCCCTCTCCCTCTCCCTCTCTCCTGATCAAAGCATAGACAACTTTTATGGAAGGAATAAAATCCATAGAGTCCCAGAGGAAGCCAGAAATGACAGCAGGGTAAGTGTCTGAGTGGCAAAGGGAGTCTGGGTAACCAGCAGCTCAGTGCCCAGGGTCTCCCTGGGAGACTTTTCATGAGCCAGTTGACTCAGGGTATTTAAAGGTGCCACTTAACCTCCAGTAGTAACTCCCACCATACTGGAATAAATGAAGGCGGCAGAGGTTCCAAAGAGATCACATGCTATGGAAGGATCTGACAAGGCTGTGTGGTTATGGAATGAGGAGCATGGAAGGATAGGTGAGATTTAGAAGCAAGATTCAGGTGGGGAGATATAACAGATGAGGAGTGGCCTAAGGCTCCCGTCAGTGAGCTGGGAGAGGTGTTAAGAAGAGCCTGCATTGAAGCAGATTAATAGTCTTGACTGCTTTATAGTTACTAGTGTATGTGTCTAATTCCCCTTCTACTCCCTTCCTCTGCTTTCAAATGACTAGATTCATAAAGATAGGACTATGTTTTATGCAACTCTGTATCCATGTAAGTGCTTAGCACAGTGCTCTAACATCATAGGCACTCAGGAAACATTTCTATAAAAATCAAAGTGCGTTTTAAGCATTGATTTTTTTTAAAGTTTAGGGCATAAATCTTGAGACAAAGAATGGTCACCATATATGTGAAAATAAACCTGGTGGAGCAAACTGAAGCCCACATCAGTTGTAGCAAGAACCATCAGAGTTCTTGATGATGAAGAACCCAGAATACAATGATGGTTTTGTTTTTTTTGTTTTTTGAGGGCAGTGTCACTAGCCCTCATAAATGGGACCCGAACTGGGGCTGCTGGCTTCCCAAGCCAGCTCTTAACCACCATGCCACTCAGCAGGCCCTGATGGATTATTTTTATCCTACATTTTTTCCTTTTTCTTTTCAATTATAGTTGACATTCAATATTATATTAGTTTCAAGTGTACAACATAGTGGTTAGACTTTTATATAACAAATTAAGTTATCCCCTGGTAAGTCTAGTACCCACCTGACAATATACCTAGTTAATACAATATTGTTTCTATGCTGTACTTTACATCCCTGTGACTGTTTTTATAACTGCCAATTTGTGCTTCTTAATGCTTTCCCTTTTCTGCCCTCCCTTCAACCCCTCTCCCATCTGGAAACCATCAATTTGTTCTCTGTATCTATGAGTGTCTCTGTTGGTTTACTCATTTATTTGTTTTTTTTTAGATTTCACATGTGAGTGAAATCATGTGGTACTTGTCTTTCCCTGTCTGACTTACTTCAGTTAGCATACACCATCTAGGTTCATCCATGTTGTCGCAAATGGCAAGATTTCATTCTTTTTCATGGCTGATTAATACTCCATTGTATATATGTACCACTTTTTCTTTATCCATTCATCTATTGATGGACACTTAGGTTGCTTCCATATCTTGGCTATTGTAAATAATGCTGCAATGAACATAGGAATGCATATATCTTTCTGAATTAGTGTTTTGGATTTCTTTGAATAACTACCGGCAGTGCAATTGGTGGGTCGTAAGGTAGTTTGATTTTTAATTTTTTGATGAGCCTCCATACTGTTTTCCATAGTGGCTGCACCAATTTGCAATCCCACTAACAGTGCCCGAGGGTTCCCTTTTCTCCACAACCTGGCCAACAATTGTTTGTTGATATATTGATAATAGCCATTGTGACAGGTGCAAGGTGATAACTCATTGTGATTTTAATTTGCATTTCTTTGATGTTGAGCATCTTTTCACATGTCTATTGGCCATCTGTATGTCCTCTTTGTAGAAATATCTAACCAGGTTCTCTGCCCACTTTTTAATTGGATTGTTAGGTTTTTTTGGAGTTAAGTTGTGTGAGTTCTATATAAATTTTGCGTGTTAACCCCTTATTGGATATATCATTGGCAAATATCTTCTCCAAATCAGTAAGCTGTCTTTGTTTTGTTGATGGTTTCCTTTGCTGTGCAAAAACTTTAGTTTGATGTGGTCTCATTTGTCTATTTTTTCTTTTGTTTCCCTTGCCTGTGGAGATATATATTTTAAAAAATGTATATTACTAAGAGCAATGTCAGAGTTGCTCTGAAGAAAGCCTATGCTTTCTTCTAGGAGATTTATGGTTTGGGATCTTACATTTAAGTCCTTAATCCATTTTGAGTTTATTTTTATATACGGGTGTAAAAAGATGGTTTAGTTTCACTCTTTTGCATGTATGAGGTGTGATCAAACAATACAGTGAATGTTTAAATAAAAAAAATTATTAAAGTAAAAGACACATTACCATTAATCCCTCTCAAAATACTCCCCCTCTCTTTGAACACAATTATCCCATCATTCTTGCCACTTTCTGAAGCAGTTCTGGAAGTCCTCTTTCGTGAGTGTCTTTAGTTGCACTGTCTTGGCTGCCTCAATGTACTGAATCAGTTTAAAATGTTTACCTTTCATGGTCATTTTGACAGGGAAGAGCCAGAAGTCACACATTGCCAGATCCAGTGAATAAGGTATATGAGGACACACTGTAATGTTTTTATTTGACAGAAATTGCCATATACCAGAAGCAACGTGTGATATGGAGCATTGTCATGATAGAGGATGAAACCGTTTGCCCATTTCTCAGGTCATTTTCTATGCACATCATTTCTTAAATGCTCTAATAAGTCCTTATAATATTCAGAGTTCACTGTAGTGTTCCTGGTTAAAAACTCAGCTTGTACAATTCCATCAAGGTAAAAAAACACAATTAACATCCTCTTGATATTAGATCTTGATTGATGCGTTTTTTTCACATGAGGAGAACTGGATGATTTCCATTGAAAACTCTGAACCTTGGTCTCAGGATCAGAATCATAGACCCAAGTTTCATCTCCCGTGATGACATGTTTTCAAAAGCTGGAATGCATGATCGTGCAACACCAGTGAAATTGACAAACACTGTTGCTTTTGTTCCACAGTCAAAACGTGTGGAACAAATTTCGCCCTCACTCACCTCATGTTGAAATCTGTTGTTAATATGCTTTGAACAGAACCATAAAAGATATTCAGATCCTCAGAAATTTCCCTAAGAGTCAATCGCCTGTTTGATCAAATCATTTCACTTATTCTTTCAACATTCTCTTGGGGTTTTGATGTTGAAGGACGTCTCGATCTCTCCTCATCTTCAGATGATTCACAACCATTATGAAATTGCTCAAACCACTTGTAAACTATCTTCATGGTTGCTGCAGCATCACCATAAATTAATTTTAATATTTCCTGTGTTTCTTTAGCACTTTTTTGCAGTTTGAAACAAAATTTCATGTAAATGCATTGTTTGTTATCCTTTAAACACGTCTTCTCTCAATTGTAGCTGACTGAACCGAAAAAGTTGAAACTTGTCATACACTGTTACTAAGGTTCAATACGCCACTTACCGTATTGAAGCTCCCTGCCTTTCCATTGATGGCACTGAGCAGCAGCATTTACTATATTCTTTGATGACACGTTGGCATCTGTCAATTCCCCAACATTTATTGAATAGATTGTCTTTACCTCATTGTACATTTTTGCCTCCTTTGTCATAGACTAATTGACCATCTAGGAGTGTGCTTATTTCTAGGCTCTCTATTCTGCTCCATTGATCTATGTTTCTGTTTTTAATGCCAGTACCATGCCATTTTGATTACTATAGCTCGTAGTATAGTTTGACATCAGGTATTGTGATACTCTCAACTTAGTTCTTTTGTAGCTATTTGGGGTCTTTTGTGGTTCCACATAAATTTTAGGATTATTTGTTCTTCCTCTGTGAAAAATGCCATTGGTATTTTGATAGGGATTGCATTGAATCTTTAGATTTCTTTGGGTAGTATGGACATTTTTTTTTTAAAGATTTTTTTTTTTAATGGGGAATTAGGGGAGGGGAACAGCATTGGGGAATCAGGAAAGGGGAACAGACAAGTTGCTTTCCTTTTGTTCTTCCGTCTAGTTGTGGAGGATGTCACTTCACTGGCCCATGTTGATATTGTGATCATTGAGCTCTTCCCGGGTGAGGCAGATTGGTCGCTGGCCACTGGATGGCCACTCTCGGCAGCTCTTGGCAGTTCACACCAGCTGCTGGCCATTCACACTGGCTGCCAGACATTCACGGTAGCTCATGGCAGCCTACTGCAGCAGGGGCCGTTGCAGGCTACTCAAGGCATCCCAGCTCCAGGTTGAGCTGTTGTTCACCATCTTAGCTGTAGAGGGCGAAGCATCACTGGCCCTCATGTGGGATCCCAACCGGGACCCTGCTGCTCAGAGCTGGCATCCCAAGCCAGCTCTTAACCAACGTGCCACTAGGCCGGCCCTAGTATGGACAATTTTTTTTTTTTTTGGCTGAGTCATCCTGCCATCTGTTGGCAGCTCAGCGGCTGCTCAGCTCAGGCCCGGAATCCAACTGCAGCAACCATGGTGCTCAGAGCTCTCACTCTTGAGTGAGCTCTTAACCAACTGAGCCATTCTCCAGCCCTGGACATTTTAATGATGTTAATTCTTCCTCTCCCTGAGTATTGTACATGCTTCCATTTATTTGTATCTTTAGTTTCTTATTACAATGTCTTTCAGTTTTCTGAGTACAGGTTTTTACTTCTCTGGTTAAGTTTATTCCTAGGTATTTTATTCTTTCTGATGCTATTGTAAATGGGATTGTTTTCTTAATTTCTCTTTCTGATAGTTTGTTATTGGTGTATAAAAGTGCAGCTGATTTCTGAATTAATAATTTTGTATCTTACTACTTTACTGAATTCATTTCTTAGTTCTAATAGTTTTTGGGTGGAATCTTTAGGATTCTCTATGTATACATCATGTCATTTGCAAATAATGACAGTTTTATTTCTTCCTTTCCAATTTGGATAGTTTTATTTCTTGTTTTATTGATGTGCCTTGGGCTTTCAATGCTGTGTTGAATAAAAGTGGTGAAGGAGAACATCCTTGTTTTGTTCCTGATCTTTTCACCATGGAATATGATGTTAGCTGTGGGTTTGTCATAAGTGGTCTTTATTTTGTTGAGGTATGTTCCTTCTATTCCCCACTTTGCTGGGAGTTTTTTTTATCATAAATGAATATTGGGTTTTGTTGAATGCTTTTTCTGCATTTGTTGATATGATTATTATTTTTATCCTTTATTTTGTTTGATTTGCACACATTGAACCAACCTTGCATCCGGGAATAATCCCATTGATCATGGTGTATGATCTTTGAAATATTTTGCTGAAAATAGTATGCTAAGTATGTTGAGAATACTTGCATGTTCATCAGGGACTCTGGCCTATAATTTTCTTTTTTGTAATGTCTTTGGATTTGAAAGCAGGGTAATGGTGACCTCATAAAATGGGGTTGGGCACCATCCATCCTCTTGAATTTTTTGGAATAGTTTGAGAAAGATAGGTGGTAATTCTTCTTGGAATGTTTGGTAAAATTCACCTGTGAAGTGAACTGGTCTAGAACTTTCTTTTTATTGGAAGTTTTTTGATTACTGATTCAATTTTGTTAGTAGTTGTTGGTCTGTTCAGATTTTCTGTTTTTCCTTATTCAGTCTTGGAAGATTGTATGTTTTTAGGAATTTATCAATTTCTTCCAGGTTGTCCCATTTGCTGGCATATAATTGTTCATATAATTGTTCATAGTATTTTCTTATAATCCTCTTTGTATTTCTGGGCTGTTGGCTGTCATTTCTGTTCTTTCATTTCTATTCATTTGGGCCCCCTCTCTTTTTTTCTTGGTAAGTCTAGCTAAAGGTTTATCAATTTTGTTTATCTTTTCAAAGAACCAGCTCTTGGTTTCAATGTATTTTCTATTTTTCTTTTTAGACTATTTCAGTTGTTTCTACTCTGATCTTTATTATTTCCTTCCTTCTACTCACTTTGGGTTTTGTTTGTTCTTCTTTTTCTAGTTCCTTTATGTTTTGAGGTTTTCAGTGTTCTTTTTTTTTTTTTCAGGGCAGTGTCACTGGCCCCCACATCTGGGACCTGAACCAGGGCCGCTGGCTTCCCAAGCCAGAGCTTAACCACCGCACCACTTGACCGGCCCCTTCAGTGTTTCTTGAAGTAGGCCCGTATTGCTATAAATTTCCCTCTTAGAACTGCTTCAGCTGTGTCCCATAGATTTTGGGTTGCTATGATTTCATTTTCATTTGTCTCAAAGTATCTTTTGATATCTTCCTTGATCTCATTGTTAACTCATCCATTGTATCATAGCATGCTATTTAACCTCGATATGTTTGTGTATTTTTCAGTTTTCTTTTTGTAGTGATTTCTAGTATCATACCATTGTGATTGGAGAAGATGCTTGACAGGATTTCAATCTTCTTAAATTTATTGAGATTTGTTTTGTGGCCTAACATGTGTTGTATTCTGGAAAGTGTTCCATGTGCACTAGAAAAGACTGTACCTCTTGCTTCTTTTGAGAAAATACCCTAAAAATATCAATTAACTCCATCTGGTCTAGTGTGTCATTTAAGGCCACTGTTTCCTTTTTGATTTCCTATCTGGATGATCTATTCATCGATGTCAATGGGGTTTTAAAGTCCTCTACTATTACTGTATTACTGTCGATCTCTTTATGTTCATTGCCATTTGCTTTATATATTCAGGCTTGGGTCTATTTGGTGGGCACCATAATGTGAGCTGAGTCCAGCTGCCATTGTGCCAGGCTTGTGGCCACTTCGTTGAAGCCAACTCCCAAGCCAACACTGGCTGCAGCTTATGCCAGGTTGGGGGCACCTGATGGAAGTTACAATGGAAGTTGAGACTGGTGTCCACTTGTGCTGGGCTTGGGGCTGTTTAGCAAAAGGTATCAGGCATGCTGAGGCCAGCCACTGCTTGCTTGGGACTTATAGACCCTTGAGAGATTTTAGGAAAGTCAGCAGTATGAACTGTGTAAGGCTGCTTGTGTGGAGGAGCTGCTGAAATTGGCCAGGGCAGGTAAAGGGAGTTGGGGGCGGGGCAAGTCTCAAGGAATCACCAGGGCAGGGCAAATGGTGTTAGCCAGGTTAATAAAGCGTTCAGATCACTTCATTAACCCAACTGCATTCACCCAACTGCACCTGCCAACTGAGTGGAGGAGTGCTCAACAAAGGAACAATGGTGCTTGCCAACGCTTCTGTCCTGGAAGAGAGGTGCCCTAACCTGCGCCCTTCTAGGGTATGCCATGAAGCTAGTTAACTCGGTTCCTCCTCATATGTCCGTGGATCTTTTTGAGCTGCTGCCCCTCCACTGAAGCTTATAGTGAGTGAATTTGGAGTGAGCAAATATGTTAGTGAGTGAGACCATGCATGGGCCTCTCAAGAGGAATGCCTGAGACTCGAGCAGCCCTCCAACTCACTCAGAGGCAATCCCTGTTGGTTTTCATAGCCAGATATTGTGGGGACTCTTCTTCCCGGCATTGGTGCTCAGGACTAGGGGCTGGAGAGGCCTATGGGGTTGGGACTCCTTGGTCCTCAGGGGAGACCACTGTAGCTGAGATATCCCTCCCAATTCTTAATTGTCACACTGTGGGTATGGGACCAGCCAGTTCTGTGTCTCCACCCCTCCTACCGGTCTCATTGTGGCTGCTTCTTCATATCCTTAGTTATAGGACTGTTGTTCAGCTGGTCTTCAGGTGGTTTTCAATGATGGTTGCTCTATAATTTAGTTGTGTTTGTAACATAGTTGCAGGAGGAGGCAAGCACAGCCTTTACCTACTATACCATCTTGATTGGAAGACCAGTCTTTTTTATCATACATTTAATCAAAGTTATTAAAAGTCTTTAAAACTTAAGAAAAAAAAGTACATGGACTTCTTGAAGATCATACATATCCTTTCAATTAATACAACTTTGTCTCTTTAAAAATAGTCCATAAAATCAGAATGTAAACCATGTAAGTTAGAATGACCAATTTAGGTAAATGAGAAGGGCTTTATATTCACAACCTCTTAGTATTATGCAGGCTGGTTCTACAATAGGGATAGTCCATCTTTAACATCAGCGAGCGGCTGACTGCTGCTAGCTGAAGCATTGGTTAGTGACATTTCATTACTCCTCAGTTAATGCATATCTGCCTTTTCTCGTTAGTTCTTATTTTACTTCTTTCTCCACCTTCTATTCCTATTTATTTTCCTTTTTGTCTTTCTATATTATAGAGACTAATTGCCCACATGCCCACTTCCTTCTAGGTGCAACTGTCTCTGCACACAGCTCTGCCTGTCCTTTCTCTACTACCTCACTTCCCCACAACAACTGCTGCTGGTTCCCTCTTCCTGAAGCCCGATCACCCCATTTCCTTGGAGTCAACAAGATCTCACTGGTACATATCTAAGGAGATTTGTTCTTGCAGCCAAATTTGTCCCAAGCCCCATTCTCTTCCTTCCCCTGTTGTAGTTAAACCTGCTGTGGCATCCAGAGGAATTGCTCAGACTTCATGGTGCCACCTATGACATAAAAGGGATACTGCTCAGTCTAGGTGCTATGAAGCATCAGAAAATTTGGAAATGGGTGGAAAATTGGTTGAATTTTCTACTCTTTATTGAGATATTTCACCATCTTGTGGAAAAGGCTCTTGGGCTACCTTTAAGTTCCTTGTTTAGACTATTAATGAATTTTGTTGTGCAAAACAAAAGAGGATTCACATTGATATTGCCACTAAGCCCTGCCTATTTGGAAGGTTTAGCTAGATATAGGTGGTCAGGGATTTCTTTCATTATTTTTAAGAATGACAAACATTTAAAATTGGGAAATAAAGTCCACTTTATTTCCCTAAAAGGAACGGATGGAGAAGAGCAAAAGCTTTTTCTATCTCCAGTCGGGAATTGTAGCAAAAGAATAGAAGCTTTATGGGGAATTACTGGTATTATCAAAGGCTTTTCAAAATAGACTTGAAATGAATAGTTGTGTGCTGGTTTTATTACTGCTTTGCAAGTTTACATTTTGTTTTTGTGTGGTATTCCCACCCCCCCATGAGATGGTTGCTAGGACATGAGAGCAAATAGCCTTTATTGTGTTGAATTTGGGACTAAACACAATTATCTTATAATTTGGGTTCACAATGCCATTTTTGACAGATTATGAACTTTTTGAGGAAAACTGAGCCCACATGCTGTAAGCTGCTTCCTATTCAGTTACACTTCAAGTTATGATGTTTCTGCTCTCCCTTCCCCCATCCCTCTGTACTTGGGTAGCCTCTGGACCAGATGCTGCTGGAGGCAAACCACATGACCCAGTATGGGCACTGCCAAGCTGCAGCATTGTCTCCTCTGAAAAGACCCTCGTCCCCAGTCAGTGTGTTTTTCCGGATGATTCCATGGGCGTGAGACTCAAAGGATGCTGCAATTCTCCAAACAGAGGAAAGTGGTGAGTAAATAGAAGTTTTGTATATCAAGTCAATGTTTTGAGTAACATCCATGATCATTTCAGAGATGTTTGATCTTCCTTTCTGACTGGTCTTTAGTTGGCAGCACTTCTTATCTAACATTTCTGTAAAGGAAGGTAATGAAGGGTAAGTAAACTCTTAAGTGCACCATGGGAGCACACCGCTAATAGAAACCCTTTTTAAAAATAACAATCATTTTTCTCTGTTCCTTCTTATTGCCCCAGCAGAAGTTTGGGTTCCCCTGGAAGCAGATGTTGAGATGAGGGTTTAAGAGCAAATGGTTTATTAGGGAGGTAATGCCAGGAAACACCAATAGTAGAGTGGGAAGTGATACAGGGAAGGGAAGGAAGACAAAAAATATGTCATGGAGCAGGTTACCACTGTAGACAACTGGGGCTCAGTCCTGCTGGGGATCTCTGGGAGACAGCATAGAAAACACATCTTGGATTTATGCCACCTGAGGGTAGGGAGCTGGGTTATTTGTATACCAACTCTCTCAGTCATTGGTTGAGGGCTGCTTCCACGGAGGGAATTAATTTCCCAGCACTTCTACATGGGCAGGGACTACTGAAATCCAAGAAAGCTCTTGGACTGTAAGTGCTGGTGGTTGGAAGCCAAATGTAAATGGCTGAAAGGTAAATGGCTATGGGCAGGACACCAACACATCTGTTACACTTAGCTTCTCAGAGCATGTGGGAGGAGGTAGACACTTCATTGCTCCCGAAAGTCACTAAAACAATGACTCTTTGTTGGTAAGTGTTTTCTATAAGCATTTTTATGTAAATCAAAAAAAAAGTTTTTATACTTATTATTAGGAAAGTGAAGTATTTCCCTCAAAGTATATTCTTTATATAGAAATTCTAGGAAACGGAAGCAGTGGCCAGCTTACTATCAAGCCTTTTCAAAATGCTCCAATCCATCACTTTAAGTCGATGGAGGATACAGAAGCAAACGTATACAAACTTTATTCTCAAGATAGTCTTTAATTTACCATCAGTGGTATTTTGTGATTAACACATGCTTTCCCCTTGGATGTCTTATGAAAGTTTAGGCAGATACTTGGGTACCTTATGGATGACAGTGTGGCAGGGGCCAAACAGAGGTATGTGACATTGTCCTTTATTCTTCAGGACCAGCTCCAAGCACTGACAACTGAAAAGCATGATGAAACCCAGGTGCCTAATTCCTATGACACCTCATGGAAATTCTGGAACCTCTTCTCCCTGGTGAGTCCTGCTGCTCTCTTTATCCCTAATGACACCCTCGTTGTTCTCTTGTTTTGTGGATTGACAAGTCTAAGTTCCTAACATCACATGGGGATCTTGATGTTGAGGAGAATTAAGCTCATGGAATCTCTAGTATACACACATGCCACAAAAAGAGTGGAGCTGAAGTTTTCTTGAGAGGTATATTAATAGACTGGCATCTTGGCAAAATGGAATCTAGAACAGTTCTCTGTCAAGTCTGCTCAAGTGGCAGCTGTATCTGTATCAGAGCCATTGATCTTTTCTACTGTGACTCCTAATTCTAGTCCCTGGCGTGTAATTCGTGAGGTTTCAGAGATAGAAAAAACTTTTAACCATATCTAGCCAACCTATTTTACTGATTAAGGACAGTGCATTCCAGTGTGGTTGTCATTAGTGCAGAGTCAAACAGCTAGTAAAGAGCTGTGCTGAGGGGCACGAGCCAGTCTTTTCCCACTTCTCTGGGAAGCTAATAAGTTAAAGCAGCAGGATTTCTCATTGGCTTCAGTAGATGTAAATGTTTGGTTCCACAAAGTTTTTGAATACCTGCTCAAGACAATGCAAGGCATTGTGGGGACCTGAAGAACAAGACACAGTACCCCTCATCATGGTTCTTAGCAATGCAGATGTGGAGAAATAACTACAGTCTATCAGAGAGTTTTATTATTTATGTGGGTTCATATGATAAATGAAGGTACTCACCCTGGAACTCATATTCTGATAAGCCTACTGGTACTGGTAAGGAATCCAGCCTTCTGAATCTGTGCTAGGACATGGGGCTCTAGGGGAGACAAAAGAGACAGAAGCTGACATCCATGAACAGTATGAGAAAGATGTAAACTTCCCCACCCTCAGCTCCCCTTGACTAAGATGACCGTGAAGGTTGGGGCTGGTTGCCTGGCAAAAAGATGCCTTGCCACCTGCAGCCGCTTCATAACTACACAGACTCCGGCAGGTACTTAATCCTTCTAAACTTCAATTTCACCAACTCTGATTGCATCTACACGTTGGCTGGCATGGAGACTAAATGAGGTCAGGCATGTCACGTTCTTAGCACTCAATAAATATTGTCAGTGTTATTTTCCCCAACTTCTATCTTCTGTCCCAGTCTCACAACACCTCCCCATTTCTCCATCTCTTCTGTGGAGTTTTCCTACCATCACTTTCCCCCAAATCTCACCTCTCACTGATAGTTTTCTCCCCCTGTTCTCTTGCGTTGTCTGTTTAAGCTTGTTGCTCCTTGCTTACCGGCTCTCTTCACCTCATCTTTCTATTCCCTGCTTCCTGGTCTTTATTCCTTCTTACTATCCTGGTTCATTCTCCATCCTCCATCCTATTTTCTCTATTTTCTTATAGTTTATGCTCTTCATCTTACCTCCCCAATTCCTGTCCCCGACTATTCCCTGTGCCCATCCTACCAGGTTCTCTTTCCCTTCTCTGCTAATATTTTTCTCCTCTGCATATTTATCTATCCTCTACCCTCTTTAGCTTCTCCTAGCTGTCCCTTCCCAGACCCCCTTGCTCCCCCCTTTCCCGTGTTCCATGCCCAGTTAGGAGCTCAATCCCCACCCGTAATCTCTCCCACTCAAAATTTGGATCCAGGAGGTATGTTTGGTTATTGTGGCAGGCAGTCTCTGAGATGGCCACTAATGGTCCCCACCTCCTGGTATCCATGCCCTCATGGATTCCCCTCCCTTTCAGCCTGGGCTGGACCTAGTACCTCAATTCTAATGCCTATGACAAAAATGATGGGTGATCACTTCTGAGCTTAAATCTAAAAAGACTGACTTTCTTCTTGGGTGCTCTTTGGCTGTGAGGAAGCTAGCTGCCATATTGTAAACCACCCTACTGAGAGGCCCACAGAGCAAGAAACTAAAGTTAAAGGCCAGTGAGGACCTGAGGACATGAGTGGTCCTCCCCCAGCTGAGCCTCAAGGTGACTGCAGCCCCTTTGACACCTTGATTGTAGCCTGTGAGAGACACCAAGCCTACAATGACCCCACTCCTGGATTCCTGACTCACAGCAACTGTAAGATGATCACTAAGCTGCTAAGTTTGGGGGATAATTGGTTATGCAGCAATATTAAGAAGGCAGAGTTGTCCTATACAGACCATTATTCAATAATGTTTGTCTTCTATGACCTTGAGCAAATCACTGTTCTTCTTTGGGTGTCAGCCTCCTCATCTATGAGACTTGGGGGTTAGAGGATGTTGTCTGTGATGTTATAGGAAGGCCCGTCTGTTCTACTGTTGAACATAGGAAGCCCAGCTTAAACCTGCATGTCTTTGCATTTTCAGTTCTACATCTTTATATGTGTCTCACATTTTTCCTTCCTATTATCTGAAGTCTGTTTCTAATTTCTGACAGAATTGCAGTGGCCTATTGTGTTCCTTGCTCTGCATGACATACCAATTTCATTTTGGAGTCATGCCTATTGTCTTTTTCTCTGCTGATCTCCCTTGTTTTGCAAAATTCCAATAGAACGTGTGAACATAGAGAGTTGCCCTTGTGCCTGATCTTGGCCCTGTGTGGCCCCCAAACAGGGGTGGATGATAGACAGACAGCCTGCTTGCCACCGAGGCATCTTTTCTTGCTTAAAAATTTGCTTTCTAGATTGCAGACTCCCTTCCGATTCGAGCAAAGACTGGAACATATTAAATAAAAGCAGAGCTGAAATTGGATGGAATGTCTCAGCCACTTAGATGCAGACCTTTCTTTCAGAGGGAACACGTGGGAATGGCGCTGGGACGTGACCACATGGATAATGTAGGGAAAGAAAATGTCCATACCTTTTTCATACCATTCAAGTTTTAAGCAGGGGCAACATATTTTTTTCTTAAGCAGGACCTGTAACCCAGGATCCATCACTTATGTATAGTGTCCATGGCAACCAGGCAATGGTATGGGATCCCGTCTCACTGGGGAATTCCTTTTATGGCTCATTTCCTAAACCAGCATGGCCAGTACACGAGTCTGCAGTTTCCCAGTTGCTTAGCAACCAGCTCCTATGCTCTAGTCACTAGGAAATGCAGACAGTTTTTTTTTAAGTGTCGTCAGAATCATATGTTACATTCTCTCTACTTTGTCTCTTTAGAATAAAATAATTAGTGTGTGATAAGGATGCGGGAAAGGGCACCCGCTCCCTGTTGTTAATGCCTCCTCTGCTCCTGGTGCGCTGTTGCAGGCAGGGAGAGGAGGAAAATGTTAGCCTGCTTTTCGGCTGGTAATTAAGCAGCGCAAGCCATCTGCACGTTGAAAGCTCTACATTTTTCACGTCTCGTGGGGGCATCAAGTACAGGGCCAAGCAATCTGTGTGCTGTGTTCCCTCCCACGAACCAGAAAAGCCAGGCTCCACCCCACAGGTGTCACTGGACCATCTCTTGTTGGCTTACATTCCTGGAAGGGGGCGGGGGGAAGGGAAGGTACGAGTTGGGGTGTCAGGGATCTGATAGAAAAGCAAGGAGACCAGATAGCCCCCTTGAGTTACAGCAGTGGTTCTCAACCAGGGGGTGATTTTGCACCATACCTTCTCCCCCACCCCTACCTCCCCACCTCCATCCCCACGCCAGCTCCCCAGGCTACATTTAGCAAGGTCTGTGGACATTTTTGGTTGTCACAACTAGTGGGGGAGGTGGATGTTACTGATAATCTCAGCGGGTAGAGACCAGGGATGTTGCTGAACATCCTACAATACCAAGGACAGCCCCCAACCATGAAGAAGTTTCCTGCTCACATTGTCAGTCAGCCTGAGGTTGAGAAACCCTGAGTTAGAGGGTTCAAAATATCCAGCACTGTAGCTGACTAGGAAAAATATTAACAGGGGAAAGGGTGGGACTCATCAAAGTCCATTCGACAGACACTTCCCACTGGAACTTCATGGCACAGAACTCCTCGACCCCTGCCAGCAGGGGTCTTAGCAACAGTGTAGAGAGCTGTCTGGAGTTTGTGGCAATGGAGGTCCCACGGAGGTTGCCTTCGTGTAAGGAAGGAGAGCAGAGATGGGATGCTGTCTCCCCCTTCTTCCTGGGAGGTGGCTTTGGCATTAGTCTGATTTGGCTTCACACACTGGGTCTATTGCCTGTGCACTATGGGCTCCTAGGTATTTTACATCATCTCTCTGAGACTCAGTCTTCACAACTCCAAAATGGAAATTAAAACGGGTGTTGTGAGAATTACACGACAGAATACATGAAATTCCCCTTTTATGCCCTCCCATTCCCCTTCTTGTTTCAGCCCCAGGACCCTAATTGTCCCCTGTCTCCTTCTGGGTACTTTGAACTTTTGAGGACTATGAACAAATGCACTGGACCTATAGTGACTGAAGTCATTTAGCAATGAGCAAAGGACAAAAGTATCATTTTGGAATTCTGGCTGGTAGTCTTAGACTAAATTAAGACACGAAGGAGAGAAAAACATAAGAAACTGGTGAGATGAGAGGCAGTATTACCATTAAGAGTATGCCTGGGCTTCGAGTCCCAGCTCATCCATTTTATTCACTGTGTGACCTTGAGTAGTTATTTAACCTATCTGAGTGGTTTCTCATCTAGGAAATGGAGATAATTATCATCTCTTGCAGTATTATTGTAAGGATTAAAGATAATGTATGTAAAAGTGCCTGGCCTGGTGCCTAATATAAGGTAGACACACCTGAGAATATGACAATGTGGCATATATATGCATATAGGCAATCTTACTTTATTTTTTTAAAAGTAAGATTGGCATATATGGTCTAACCCAAGATCTTGTCCACGGATGCCGAGAGCGAGGCTAAGGCTGTGTGTTAGGATGACACAATTGGCCACCCTATTATCTACAGCAACTGGATTTTCCTCAGTGACCTATGATAGTTCCAGTGGCTATGACATTATTAAGCAGCTTTGAAGCTATTTCCATTTTCAGCCTATGCTATCTGAGGGGAGGGGGGGTGGTTAATGAGTTCATACATTTAGTAACCATTTTTTACTTGCTTGAATTCTTCAGAATATCTCAGGATACTTCCTAGTTCTAACAAGTGGCTTTTGGTTTATACTCTCATTACCTGTACCTTTCACAATTTTCTAGACTGTAGCATATCCCTCTGTCAGCCTCCACCCGAGCCTCATACACAAGCCCCTCCAGTCCCATGATTGCTTGAAATACCTTTTGAACTCCATTCTTTCCTTCTTGAAATGCATCAACAAGAACTGCACATGCCTTACAAAGGTAAGGTAATAGTTTTGCATTTTTATTCCTTATTCTTCCTACTAATTTCCAAAACTTGGTAGGCCTTTTGGTGCCTGAGTCTTTGCTGCACATTCTTGCAACAAATGCCAGGTCCTTTTTCTGGGTCACAACAGTTGGTTCACAATAGTGACTCCATCTCATCATATAGTTATTTTCCCCTTCAAGCAGAATTATGGAATCTTGCCTAGAAGCCACAAGTACCGGGAAAGGCAGTAAAAGGCGTTTATAGGGCATGCCTGAGCCTAGATCCCTAGAATGTAGCACACAGGTGCCTTGTGTCTGAACAAGTGGGAGGGGTTGGAGCCAGCAACCCCAGAGCTGTGAGAGGCTGGACACGGGACATTTCAAGGTTTACCAGCAGGACTAGAAGCACTCAAAGTATGTGGAGGTCAGAGCAGTGGCAAAGAAAGAGTCCAAGAGGGCTGGGGAGAGGTCAAGGGGCATCAGGCAGCCGAGGCCAGGGACAGGCCGCACGTCTGGGATCCTGGATGACAGATGGGAGATTCAAAACAGGGCACTGTGAGAGCCCTGAAACAAGGCAGGGTTTTATCAGGATGAGAACTTAGCTCCGGGAGTGAGAGCAGTACAACTGGGCCTGACTGAAAAGGGGGCAAAGGGTCGGCAGCTGAAGGCAGACCCTCATAACAATGAAGTAGAGGGGGAAACATGGAGGGAGGGCGATGGATGCCTTCTTCGGGGCAACTATTTTTTCCCTATTCCTGCAACACTGGTACAGGTTCCTAGAAGATCAACGGGCATTGATCCATCAGTGTTGCTGAATGTGTACTCGGTGGGTATCACACCACCGCATGGCCGTTTACTTTCATAAAGGTCTTGCACAACATGCTAATCTCCTGTGCCAAGAAAAACATCTATGATCACCAAGTTTGGGGTTTTTGTAAGCTGTAGGTCCCTCTTGGAAACTCACAGTATACATTAGCATGTGAAAAGCTCTGAAAGCTCCTGTGGTATAGAAATTTATTTGTTTTTAATTCAATGTTTCTCCAACACTGTTGACAACAGGATCCTCCTGTTACAGAAAAACTATGAACATCCTGTGGACACACCTTGAGAGACATTGTTCTAGAACATTCCTGACTTGCTGTTCCCAGGCCCTTTACAACCTGGCCTGCCCTTGTTTCCCAACTCTACCTTCCTCTGTTTTCCTACATTCCAGTCACACTGAACTCGTCCCTTGTATGTGCCCCTGTTTCACATTTCCTTCTTTCTTGTTATAGCAGGTGATTCATCATATGCCCCCAAATGGGAAAAAAAGCTAAGCCTTCCTCACTTCACCACCACCATCCATTTCTATCTATCCCACCATCTATTTCTATTTATCTTTTAAGGCCCACCTAAAAGGGACACTTGATCCATCTCTGCCTCAGCCTTCCCGTTACTATAAATAATCCATCCTCTTTTGATCCCTTATGTCACACTATTATTTTTAGGGCACTTAGCATTTTTTTTTTTTTGATTCGCGTATGGCCCTTTATGCCTTTCTTATTAGGAAACAGAATCCATGCCTGATTCATTTTCATATTCCTGCCCCAGAACAAGGCATTTTTGTAGGATTGTTGGAGGGAGCAGAAAGCAGGATGCTCTGACCTCCAAGGTTGGAATAAGCTTCTTGACTCTCAGGCCAGAGATGGCAAGTATCTGGCACACCCACGGCCAATCCACACTCCCTCACCTGTGGCAAACACATTCATCAGTCACAGTGTGATTCTCTTGGGGCCCAGATGACCCCACCACCACCACCCACCTCATCCCCCACCCCACTTCTCAACACAGTGCTCCCAACAGCCATAATCAGTGGGCTAGGGTTGGCATCACAGAGGAAATCTAATTGTCATCCCTGACTTGGGCTTTCCCAGGAAGTGAAAGGTAGGAGAGTTTAGCAGGCTGAACATGGGAGCTGTTCATACTTCAGATCAGGGACTATCCGTCCATAGCAGAAAAGAGCAATTAGCAAGACTATCCATTATACTTTCATGTTCATGTCTAGTCTCAAGGCTAGTTATTTGTATAATTAACATGTAACCAAATGCAAATACGTAATTGATTAGCCTGATTTCCTGGAATGAAACATGAGTGAATTACTAACAGCTTTCCTTTACTGAGGCTTTCTAATAGGGCAATGACTGTAAATTAAACAATTTAAGTATAACCCCATTTACATTAAAAAAAACACACACACAAAATACACACAATATGATGTGTATTTAAATGCACAGAAGAAGCACAGGTTTTTAATTCTCACTCTACCACTTGCTAGTTGTGGGATCTTGGGCAAGTTACTCAATCTCAGTTTACTCCTGTTATTTGTAAATCTGTCTCCACTTTTATAAAATGGGTATATCAGCAGCCTTGCTCACAGGGATATTGTGAGAATGAAATGAGTGTTGACTCATTTGTATAGAGTACACAATAAATGTGAGCCACTGTTTTTATGATTACGTTTTTATTGTATATTGCTTAGATTTTCTTAACAGTGAGTCTTTAAAAAACAGAGGGAGAGGGAATGTATACAGCTGTCTACTATAGTAGAGACACCATCTATGTGTTCCTGAAAAACTAGGGCCTACAAAGTGGCCCACTGAAAATAACGGGGCTGCTGGGGAAAAAAAAGAAATAGATTTGGGGCAGACCATTCAAAACCTATGCAACTTTGTAACCAGAGCCCTAACAAAAACAATGTCAAAACTAAAAATATTAGCCTCACTAAATCTCAACTTACACAAACATTTGTATGCTGCACCCCAACCTTGAACCCTGGAGCTTCTTTTGAGATAAAAGTCCTGTAAGGGCATTCATTCACCAGTTTCATCAAAATTAAACATTCAATTTAAGGAGTAGTGTTCTTCACTAATCTGCCCTTCTAGTTCAAAGGGAAATGTCTTTGCAGCTTTTTCATCTCCACCCTCAGCTTCTCCAGACAGTTGGACACGAAGGTAACTTGGAGATTCTTCGTCACAAAATCAGTCACTTTCTGCAGCTACAGAAGGCAGCTCTGTGTATTCTCAGCTTTTCCTTAAGGCCTTCAAAGAGTGCTAAGGTTTCCTCTTATTAAGGAGGTAATTCCTGTGAGAAAGCTTGCCTCTGGTTGCTTCAAAACATTAACATGCTAGAAAAAAATTGCATAGGAACTAACATGACTTTCATATTATACCAATTCCCCCTTTATCTATGGTATATGAGGTAATTCATATTGAAGAAACATGTTGTAGCAAAACAGTTTGTATTGAATATCTCCTACCAGTTGCTGTGGTAGGAGCTAAATATAAACCACATGATTTAGATCTGCGCATTAATCTATGTGGTAGATAACCTTATCTCTGATAAGGCTTAGGGACCTTAAATAACTTGCCTGAGATTAGGAGTTTTTAAGGAGCAAAGCCAGAATTCATAGCTGGACTCCAGCTGACTCCAAAGCTCATGCTGATGGAGATCACACTAGCCCCTTAAGTGTGGTTAGACGCAGAAGACAGACACCCTTAGCTCAGACATCCTGGCTGTGGTGATGAGTGAAAGCCTGATTCCCAACCACAAGTCACTAACAGTTCACCTTCTTTAATCCTCACAACAATCCTGCTACTTAGATATCCTCACCACCACTTTATAGATGAGGAAACTGAAGCTCAGGAGTTATAATTGACTGGTCATGAAGCCAGGATTCAAACTTAGGCCTAGCTGGTTCCTAAACTGGGATGTTTCTTCCTATATTCTACTTATGTCTAAGTCTTTAGTTTAAAGACACATCCCCTGAACATCTTGGTGAGGCTGCTAGTTTTTTTAAAAAGCTACATGAGTTGAGCACCCTCATTCACCCATTCTCTCATGCAATGAATTTCACAGCACATGTACATATGCATAACTGGCAATGTATATCACTGTACATATATATAACTCACAGGTGCCATTTATCAAGCATGTTTCATAGCCATAAAGTTCTACCCTCTTCTTTCAGTGTTTTTAATTTTTTCTTTTTGCTATTTAAATTTGCTTTTACACATCCAAGAAGATAATTCATAACTAGAAAAATATTACCTACTTAGGATCCAAGAAAAGGAAGTTATTAGGTGGAATATCATTTACTGATTCAGTTACTACAATATAATTCTGAATTTTTAACTAGTGATCTGGAAGAAAAGGTTGTGAAAAACACCCAATAGGAAAAGCAAAAAGAAAAAGGAATGGGAAAATCTCCTCAAATTGGGTCTTCAACAATTATTTTTTGAACATATTACCTAAAGCACAAGCAACAAAAATAAAAAATAAACAAGTGAGACTACATCAAACTAAAAAGCTTTTGTATAGCAAAAGAAATGATCGATAAAACGAAAAGACAACTTATAGAATGAGAAAAATATTTGAAAACTACACATCTGATAAGAGGTTAATATCCAAAATATGTAAAGAACTTATAAAACTCACTAGCAAAAAATAAAAATTAAAAAAAAAATCCAATTTAAAAATGGACAAAGGACTTGAATAGAAATTTTTTTTTTTCAAAGAAGACATACAAATGGCCAACAGATACATGAAAAGGTGCTCAACATCACTAATCATTAGAGAAATAAGACATCACCTCACTCCTGTTAGAATAACTATCATCAAAGACACAAAATTAGTGTTGGCGAGGGCCTGCTGAGTGGCGCATTGGTTAAGTGCTGGTTTTGGGATGCCAGCGCCCTGGTTCGGATCCCACATAAGAGGGCCAGTGACACTGCCCTCTACAGCTAACAACAACTCCACCTGGAGCTGGGCTGTGCGATCCCCGGTGACGGTGTAGGGCTGCCATATAGGCTACAGTGAGTGGCCGGCAGCCAGTGTGAGCGGCCGGCAGCCAGAGTGAGCTGCCAATAGCCGCGGTGAGCGACATCCAGAGGCCAGCAACCCATCCATCTCACCCGAGAAGAGCGCAATGATGATACCAACATGGGCCAGTGAAGCAACATCCTCCGCAACTAGACTGAAGAACAAAAAGACACCAACTTGTCTGTTCCCCTTCCCCGATTCCCCAATCAAAAAAATAAAAATAAGAAATAAAAATTAGTGTTGGCAAGGATGTGGAGAAAAGGGACACTCTGCACTGTTGGTGGGAATGTATTTTGGTGCAGCCACTATGGAAAACAGTCGGAAGGTTCCTCAAAAAAATTAAAAATAGAACTACCAGGGCCGGCCGAGTGGCGCATTGGTTAAGCGCTGGTTTTGGGATGCTAGTGGCCCCGGTTCAGATCCCACATGAGGGCCAGTGACACTGCCCTCTACAGCTAACAACAGCTCCACCTGGAGCTGGGCTGTGTGAGCCCCGGTGATGGTGTGGGCTGCAGCCCCTGCTGCAGTGGGCTGCCATAGGCTACAGTGAGTGGCCCGCAGCCAACGTGAGCGGCTGGCAGCCAAGCGTGAGCTGCCAATAGCCGCGGTGAGCGACATCCAGAGGCCGGCGACCGATCTGCCTCATCCGGGAAGAGCGCCATGACGATACCAACAGTGAAGCAACATCCTCTGCAACTAAACTGAAGAACAAAAAGACAGCAACTTGTCTGTTCCCCTTCCCCGATTCCCCAACGCTGTTCCCCTCTGCCAATTCCCCAATAAAATCTTAAAAAAAAAAAAAAATAGAACTACCATATGATCCTGCAATTCCACTTCGGGTATTCATCTGAAGAAAACAAAAACACTAACTTGAAATGGTATATGCACTCCCAAGTTCACTGCAGCATTATATAATACTCAAGATATGGAAGCAATGTAAGTGTCCACAGTGTGGAACTTCACATTTTAAATAACAAGGGAATAAAAGGATGAAAAGTATGTGCTTTGATGTCTGGCGGAACTGAGTTTGAATCCCAGTCTACACTTACTAATTGGTGATTTTGAACAAAGTTATTTAATTTTTAATAAGACACTTCATATTAAATCAAGAATAATATTTTATGAAATATTATAAAATGTTATGAACCTATTTTATAAACTACTGCCTGGTACATAGCAAATTCGTTCTCTTCCTGATAACTGAGAATTATGTTTGTCCTACAGAATACTGACTTAGTACCAGAGTCAAACCAAAGGGCTAGAGTCTTTATTTACAGTCTAATCACAGATACCTTAACTTAAATCTCTGAGATAGTACTTCTCAAACTGTGTTTCCATAGAGATGTCCTTTAGTATCCTTCAATTAAATAAATTTGGGGAAACAGCTAGGCAGTTCATTTCGCTCTTAGAGGTTCATAATATATAGGACCAAACCTCTACACTAAAGAAATCTGTGTAATTTTCTTTAAGATATTACATTTCCAGTTCTAGAAGTTCCATTTTTTAAATTTCTATTATTCTGCTGAGATTTTATATCTCTGCATTCATTGTGAGCATATTTTCTTTTACATCATTGAGCATAGTTACAATGGCTGCTTTAAAATTCTTGTCTAATACCATTATCTGAGTCAGTTAGGGGACTGGTCTCTGTTGATTTTCTCTTGAGTAGGAGTCACATTTTCCTATTTGTTTGTATATGGAATAATTTTGTATTAGATCCTGGACATTGCAAATGGTACATTGTAGAACTTCAGAATTCTACGATGTTTCTTTAAAGAGTTTTCAGTTTTTGTTTTAGTGGAAAGATAACGTGGCTGGAATTCAAACTGCAAACTCTGTTTGCTGAGAAGTGTATTTAATATCTCAGTTTATTTCTTTTAATCTTAGCTGAGCTGCTTGGAGTCTGTCCCATCTATGCATGGTTCAGATATCAGAGATCTAGGCAGAGTTTAAAATAGAATGTGGACCTCCCCATTTCTGAGTCTTTCCTTTCTGAAATGCCTTCCATTTCATGCTGCTGCAGTCACATAGAAATGTCTTCTAGTTGTTGTTTTTTTTTTAAGATTTTTATTGAGGAATTGGGGGAGGGGAACAGCATTGGGGAATTGGGGAAGGGGAACAGACAAGTTGCTGTCCTTTTGTTCTTCAGTCTAGTTGTGGAGGATATCGCTTCACTGGCCCATGTTGGTATTATCATTGCACTCTTTCTGGGTGAGGCAGTTGCTTGCCAGCCATTGGACAGCTGCTCACGGCTACTCACGACAGCTCACATCAGCTGCCAGCCAGCCCCACTGCAGCCTACACCATCACCGGTGACTCACAGCAGCCCAGCTACAGGTGGAACTGTTGTTCACCATCTTAGCTGTAGAGGGCGCAGCATCATTGGCCCTCATGTGGGATCCGAACTGGGGCCCTGCTGCTCAAGGCTGGTGTCCCAAGCCAATTTGTCTTCTAGTTCTTAAATCGTTTTACTGAGATTCTCTTTGCGTTTTAGTCATTCTGCCTGGCACAGCTCGCTGTAGGACCTACTCTACAAAAAAAGTCAAAAGCAGTAAAAATGGGAGTGTCAACCAATGCCATTTCCTTCTTCATAGTGTTGTTCCACATTAAGTATCTGCCTGTTTTTAATCATTCTCCAGTGCTATCAAGTTGTTTATATTTTTTGAGAATTCTATTTTCTTGAGAATTCAGTTTTTATCAGCAAAAGTGTTGATCTAACATGAGCTCCTGGGACATTACTAGAAGTGGAACCTGTGTAATTCTCTTTAATCTAGCATCCCCTGAAGAGATTCTTCATTTGGTAGAACCTTATTAATATATCAAAGACCTTAGTATTTTATAAAACTCATTTTGGGAAATGCTATTCTAAGATTTTTATCCTGGGGGACTTAAAAAAGAAATTTAACAGAGATTAGATTGTTAAAAAGCAAAATGGATTTGAGGGAAAGATGATGGAAATAAACTTGAGACATGCATTCAAAATGCAATCTTTCTGTTAATACTCTTCAAGTAACATTCTATGGGGAAGAGTGGTAATTTTCTATGACATTGCTCCCAGAAATTAGGGATGTACCCTCAAATTCCATAATTCTTTTTTATCTATTAGGCAACTGAGATCCACAAATTTTTCTCAGCCCTTGTTGAGCCTGTTTATATTGTCAACTATTATCTAAGTTCCCAATAGTTCAATAAAAAACAAAATGTTTGTTTCAGAGAATTAAGATCGATAATTTTGTTTTCATTAAAGTCCACAGGCCCTAAGGTTGAGAGCAGTCTATACAAAAAAGTAAATAATACTATACAGAATCCTTAAAACCAAAAGGTTCAAATAATTACCATTTTTCCTGCTTTCTTGTTTTATTAGAAAAGGCAATTAAGTAAATATTTTGATATTAAAATATGACATAGGGATTGTGTAGATTCAGCCTAACCTACACTGCTTTATTTTTAATTACAATAGGTTAAAATGTGGTAAAACCAAGCCATGATAATTGTTGCTTAGAAAAATAAAACTTGAGCTAAAGTGTCCATTTTGATCATAGTCGAAGATTAAATTATTTTTATTATGGTTTTACTGTCAAGTAAATTTTATTATTCTCTTTCTCTGAAAATTGGAAAACTGTGTAACATAATAAAATACAGAGGGAGAATTCAAGCTTAGGACTCAGACACCTGAGGTTTAATAATTCTTCATTGTTTTGAAAATTAAATTAGATCGCATTTAGGAAATGCATACTGTATATAAAGCACCCTAACATAATGTCTGACACTCAGTAAAGGTTGGTTTTCTTCTCCAATCTGGTTTTCTGGGACTGCAAGAAGGAATTCTTTGATAACAAAAATGGATAGGAATATTTTATTATTTTTTTTAACTTCAGGCAAAGGAATGAAAGAAATGTGCCTTTTCGTTGATAGACGGACTGCCCATCCCAAACGGAACCAGACTTTCTAAAAAGGTGAACCTTATGTTGTCACATTTTAAATCCAATTTTCTGTGTATTTCATGAGAAATGTTTCCCCATTGCTTATAACTTTATTGTCAAACTGTCAAAATGGCAACTTCCTACTTAAGTGATATTTGCTTTTTATTAAATTTAGTTTGGTTAAATTGGATGGAATCTTTTAGAGGAAATAAATCATTCATCAGAACAGTGAGGAAGTTGACCTTATGGGTACCTTCCAAGAGAATGATGGTTTCATTAGTGCTGGATCAGCTTTTGGTAACTGCAAGACAATCCGACGTCTGGAGAGTCTGATCAGTATCTCTCATATGCATACTCCATCAGGCTTTCTGCTTGGGTCCTAGCTCACCTTGACAGCAGCTTAGTTTTTGTCTTTATCCTTTGTCCCTGTTACACAGACCAGTGCATTTGAGACAAAACCACTAAAGATGCAGGAATCAGGAGCTGCCTCCAATCTGAGCATCCCATATAGGTCAAGCCTTTCAAGGTGGAAATGAAAACGAAGCTGTCCACTCTGGTCCATTGGCACTCATCTCACAAATGGAGCAGAATAAAACATGGGAGAAATGGAGCGAGATTGGGGAAGAGGCATGTTGATTTGCAGAAATTACCAGGCAGGAGGTTAGGCCCTGTGATTCGATTTGGGTACACAAACTTTCCAAAGATTGCTAGAGAAGAAATCACCTGCTAGCTGGGTTCTTCTGGTTGAATTTGGAAAGAATAGGCCCAAGATCTCGTTTTTTATTTTACGTTTTTTGGTTTTTTGTTGTTGTTGTTGTTTTATTATTATTATTTTTTTTACTGCAGTTATATTTGCCAGCACCAGAAGAAATAGATGGTAACCAACTGTCTAAGTGCTTTGGTAGTACCTCTTTTCTGCAGTGCTGGACTACTCAATTACCAGAGCCCCTGAGAATGCTCATTGTCAATGAGAGTAATTTCATATCCCATCCATTTAGTGAAAAGATGTGAAAATGGATCTTGGTTCTTTAGTAAGACTGGAACCAGAATGCAGGCTACACATGCCTTGGAAATAACTATGTGCCCATCATTGTTTTCATTTGGTGTTGCTGTAGCCCCGCCTCCAGGGAAATGAACTCTAGCCCAGCTGTATTTCTGCGAAAGTTCAGATGTGTTCCCAATCTCATGAAGTAAGCTGTCAGTTTCATTTATCGTTAAAATTTTTGCAGTTGGTTGTCAAGTAAGTGGTTGGCAGCCCCGAAGAACACAGTTCTGTTTTTACCCACAGACAGGGGACAGAGTAATTTGACACTTACCAAGGAGGAACTCGTCCTTCCAATTCAGCTTATTTTTTTTTCTTATGGGCTTGTTTTTATGGTTTCAGAAGTCTCCTCAAAAGGGCAGCAAAATTAGCCTTAAGTACTATTTCTTGGACTGTTTTTAACAGTGGCAATAAGGCCAAAGCTCCTAGTCTTGACAGAAGTGGTTTCTTTACAAGTTGTTTTTATCTTGCCAGAATAAGCAAGAAATTTAAAAATGTGCTTTTGTTATAGCTAAAGACCATGTTTTAGCTCATAGCTCCTGAGGGGACAGAACAATCTGCAAACTCGGTTATTTTGTCTCCCTTTAGCTTTCTGTTCCTCAGGCAAAAAGGAGGTGTTTTTGTTTGTATGTATTTTATACAGGACTTCTGCTTCAATTAGCACAATTAACATATCAACAAAAATTTGTATTGCCATAAATTCTGCATTTCACTGCAAGGAATCAGTCTTTTATTTACCAAGGGCTGCAATCAAGATTAAAATCTTAAAAATTAACCTTGGAAACAGAAGGCCAAATAAAAACATAACACAAGCTATTTTCTAAGTGTTCTTCCCTTGCAAGTGACATGAGCCCGACTTTGATCTACAGACATGAGATCATCTATAGGGTGTGCCCAGTGCCAAACTACTACATTCTTTTCACCCAAACAGTGGTTTTGTGCAGCCTTACAGATACAGGCTAAATAGTTTCAGAGTTGGCCTGCATCTTTACCAACAAACAGGTCAGAGCAGATTCAAGTTACACAACTTCTGCAGAGGGGAGCCTCTTCCCCCAGAGCCAGCTGGGTAGTTTACATTTGTCAATTACTTCTGTCAATTACTTCCTTCAGGGCCTGGCTGGAGATTCATTTCCTCCAAGACTCCCTCTTGTAGGAACTCACCTCACTCCGCCATTCCCTTCTACCACACCTGCCTATTACTCATCTAACACTCTTTGTTCTGCTCTGCCATGCATTCAGTTGTGTTTTGCCTCGTGATCATTCTCTAAATTTTTACTTTATCCTTCGGCTAAATTAAAATTGCCTTGAATGTAGGGCTTGTCTGTGACTTCTTTTGTGCATTCCCGTAGCACTTAAGTATAGTGCTACGTGTACAATGGTTCCTTAATAAAAGAGGAACGTTTTGTGCTTGTTGCGTTGGGGTTGGGATCCTGCCGTTCTTTGCTTTCTGTTCCTGAAAACCAAGCTCATGGCTTCAACATCATGGGATTTTCCCAGGCTGCTCTGGAGATGATGGCATGCCACCCTGGCATATTCCCCTCTGTTCTGACTCTAGAAGTCTGCCACAAGTTTCTCTTCTGACGTCCCATGAATTTGATCTTTTCAGAGGTTAGGTTGTCCACTGTCAGGAAGGCAGGGGAGAGGAGGCAGAGAAAAGCAGTATCTTTGCAGAGAGTGTTAAGTGGACAGCAGAGGAAGAAGGTTGGAAGCAAGGTTGGGAGCAAACCAGTCAGTGTTAAAGGGGGTGGTAGGGGAAACAGGACATTGGGATAGGACATCGCATGACATAAGCTCTTTACAGGAGGCTTGGGTTGGGGAGGGGCTGGGGAACTTCAGCAAGAGTGTTCAGAATCAATGCTGATTTGAAGGATAGTCAGAGGTGCAGTTAAATAAAGACATAAGGGTTCACACATTCCTAAGGATGACATGACAACGTGCTGGGGGAAATATGAAGCCACAGGTTAAACAAGGCACTTTTTCTGGAATGTCTACTTTACTAAGCAATTTAGGAATCTTTCAAACGTAAATGAACTAACCTAAGCAAACCCATTCCTCCTCCCCACCACCACTTATTTTGGAGGGGTTCACTTGACTGGAAAGCCCCCAAAACTTCAGGTATGGTTGGACACAGGTGCTTCAGTTATGTTGTCAGAGCTCTAGTTTAAGGCTTGCTGCTCTGCTTGGCCTTATTCTGCGTGCAGGCTTTCTCCGAGCTGATTGCTGGCAACTCCAGATCCTGGTTACCTTGCTTAGCCACCCACAAGAAAAAAAAGAACTTCTTTCTCCTCCTATCCATACACCTATCAAAAACAGAAACTGCAGGTGGGCCTTGAGATATATGCCAGTGAGGTGCCTTGCTCAGGATAGCAGCCCAGTCCTGTGACCAGGGATCAGAGCCATTCTCAGTGACAGCCCAACAGCAGGGGACTACGATTTCCTCCAGGGAAAGGATGCTGGCAGACAAAAGCATCATGCCCTTAACTCTCAATGTTAAGTAGTTTAAAACATCTTTATATTCAAATAAACCCACTTTGGGCGACCAGCAGGGATGGGGTACATGGTTTACTTTTGTCTGCTGATAATAGAACTTTGATGAAAATATATTAATACATGGCTTTTTAAACCTACAGCTACTGTGTGGAGTTAGGTGTGACTATACTTATATCACACTGGATGGTTGTGCCTTTCAGAGGGAAACCTGACACTATATTTACAGATGTTGTCAAACTAAAGGGCCCATAGTTCCAAATTCATGGACAGCACCAATCTCCTTGCTCCATAGACCAGACAGAACTGAACTGTTGACTTGTGGGCAGCTGCAAAAAGAGCCAGCCATGGGTATTGCCACCCATCTTCAGCCTGGTGGGATAGCCACCCTAGAAAGTGATGTGAGGGTATGAAAAAGAACTGGAGGAGCTTCAGGAAAATGTGCAGAAGTAAGAAAGGAAATTGGCTCCAAGAAGCATGTCGCTCTGGTCAGTACACATTGTGTCCCGCTGCTCCGATCTGACCTGCACATGCTTCTCCTAGCACCCAGCCTACAGTGGTTTCACATGCTCCCCAAGTTGAGGTAAAACCAGGGCAGATGAGTGGCAGATGCAGTCAGTGCCCCACCCTTATCCCTTTGCCTCAGTTCTTTCACCCCAGGACTACTGGACACCTAGTGGCCAGCACCTGCATTTCCTCGCCTGAGGTTGCTCTCTGACCACTGCTGGTATCACCAGTTGGAAATGTCTGGGTTTGATCCCCTGTGGCAGCCCCTTAGCCAGTTACTGGCTGGCAGGAGCTGAAGAAATACCTCAGCTCCCCATCCCTTGAGTGGGATACACTGAGGTGTGCTCTGTGTTGGCTCTTGGACTTGCCCAGTAGAATTAAGCTCCAATTGCTCAGAGTAGCTGTCTTGGTAACACATCCTTCACTGTGTGCTTTTCCTTCCTTGTGTCACCTACTCTCACACTTACACCTCTTCAGTAAACGACTTGCTCTTGAGTCCTTACCTCAGCGTCAACTTCTGGGGAATCCGAGCCAAGAGAGAACATTCAGGTAACATCTTGGGATCTTTTATTAAACTAGGGAAGGCTTTCTGTGGATTTGAATAGGAATGATGGGTCCGTTATGCAAATATTCACTAATATCGCTCTAGATTCATTTGGTTATTGACCCTCATGAGATTAGTACCATTCTAAGGGAATGGAACTACCTGGGAAGCCAGTATGATCCCGTAACATCTTTATCAGTGAGTTATTGTTGTATAACAATAGTAACCCATAATAATAATCCCTTATTATTACAGTTCATGCATTTAGGGACTGGCTGGGGTTGGCTGATCTAGGCTGGGCTCACTCATGCATGTCTCCACAGAGACATTAGTGGATATTTGCATAATTGTCCTACCATTCCTGTCCAAAATCCACAGAAAGCCTTCCCTAGTTCAAGGAAAGATCCCAGGGCTTTATCTGAAAGCTCCATCTTGGCTTGGATTCCTCCCGAAGAGCTAGGGCTCTCTTGTAGGCTGAGCTTAGCAGGGCAACTCTGTTCCATGTGTCTTTCCTACCCTCTTGGGACCAGCCTACCAGTCTGAGCACATCCTTCTCTTGCAATGGCAGGGGTGGAAAAGTAACAAGTCCAACTGAGCAACTGCTTTTTTGAAGCTTCTGTCGTATCATATATGTGAATGATCTTTTAGCCCAAGTAGATCAGATGACCAAACTCAGAGTCAAAGGGTAGGAAAATCTACTCTTCCCCTTTGGCATAGTATCTTCAAAGTCGCTTGGTAAGGGGCGTGGAGAGAGGGAGGGATGAGAAACTGAGACTAAATCTACTCAACACTTGTACATTTGTCCTCGTAAGTCTCTATCTTTCTACTTGTCGGTCCCCTGGGAGAGTTCTGCAAATACTTGGCTGTCATCAAAAGTTACTTAAATTACATTCTGACTTGCTTCTTTCTCTTAAGAAGGGCTTTTATACTTTTCCTTTTATACAGTAAACAACCTGTGCCCCTCTGAATTTGTCTTAGTACTGGACTAATGAATTTGAAGTGACACGTGTACTTCAATAGCTAAATCTTGAAGGGAATAACCAATTAGCAACCAACAGCCTGCTTCAAGACAATACAAAAATTTCCAGAAGGGTTTAATTGGAGGAATGCTTTTCACAATAATTCAGACAGCCTTACTTCTTGAACTTGACACAGACCATCCTCAGACCTTCCCTAGACATGCTGAAAAGGCAGTGAAATGGAAACACCTATCATCAGTATTCATGCTAGGCCTTTTTTGGTATTCTCTGTCCATCAGCAGAGTTAAAAAAAAAATAAAGATTTATGACTCATTGTTTTCTCAAGAATGCTGCTTCCTCTGCAGTTTTTCAAGTTTTTGGATAAGATTTTTCTCCCTGTTTACATACAGCCCACTGAAGTTCTTTTTATATCCCAGGTTTGTATATTTACAGGTCCATCAGCAAACTTTGTAATACTATTTTCTGCCCCTCAGTTGTCTTTGGTGCTTTGAAATTGACACAAAACAGAAAGAAAATGGACCTAGATTCAACCAGTGCCATTAAAAACAATCATATTGTTTGACCCGACCCTGATGATAACCTTTTATGATAGTTCTGTTTCCTTAGATGTGCCTTTTGGGATTGCCTTTGGGCCATTTCTGAAGTGGTAGCCTCCTGGGGTTCTCTCCAGGGAATTGTCCCATTATCTGTGGGAGCACAGGAAGGAATTTTACAGTAATTCTGCTACAGTGAAACATTTGCCTTGAGGCCCGAATCAAAAATAGCAGCTGGAAGGACATTTGGGGGTGGAGTGGGGGGGGGCGTGTTGTGGGAGTACAGGAGAGGTGGAGAAGGAGAGCTTTTCACATTTAGATAAAAACACTAGCTCCGAGGCAAAACCGGAGACAGGGCTGGCATCTCCTACCCTTGAAACTCTCCCAAACTCAGTTCTCCCCAGGCTTGGCTCTCCCAGCCAGTGATTTCAGGGCTGAGAGTGCTGGCCAGGGTGAGTGCACTGCTCTCAGCAATGAGCAGTGAGTGCCAAGATTCCTGGAGGGAGGCCAGCAGCCCTGGCCTTTCTTCCACCGCATTGGGAGGCACAGAACCATTGCTGCCCCTCCCACAGCAAGTTAGCAGCCCAAGTGTAGACCAGTTCCTGGAGTCACCAAAACTTGAATGACTAATTTCAGCCCTCTGAAAACTTGGGGAAGAGATGCTCAACCTTTATCAGTAAGTGTCACTGCAATAAAGGAGACAAATTATAGAAGGTTTGGGCAAGAGCCTAATAGAAATAAACAAAGGAATGTGAACTATGAATAGAAACATCCACATAATCATGATAGAAGAGACTGTGGCCTCCCATGAACCATGAGTCTCAGAACTAGTACCTCGACCTTCGTGAAATTTTGAGTTTCCTCCCTTGAATCTGGGCTGTCTTGCAACTTAACTTGTGACTATTAGAGTGTGGCTTAAATGACACTGTGGGACTTGTGAGGCGAAGTCCTGAGAAGCCTTGCAGCGTCTGCCTGGGTGTCTTAGATACAAGGAGACACTTCCTGGGACACTCCCTGTAGAACTTAGCTACAAAGCTATGAAAGCCCAAGCCACATGGAGCGCCACGTGTAGGCACTCTAGTTGACAGCCCAGCTGTGCTCCCCACTGACAGCCAACATCAACTGTCACTTCAGATGACTCCAACCCCAGCTGCCATTTGACTGAAACCATATGAGATATCTCAACAAGAACTGTTCAACAGGGACCATTGAACACACAGAACATGAGAAATAATAAGTTGTTTTAAGCCACTATATTCAGTGGTTTGTAATCCAGCAGTAGGTAACCAGAAGAGAAACAGGTAAACATGGACATATACACTTATGAATGCATCCATCAATTGATGGATCAGTTGAATGGCTTCTTATTTATTCACTTATTCACTGTTGGGTATACACATATGCCAGGCACTGTGCTAGTTTCTGGAAATATAGTGTTGAAAAATTCATTATGGTCCCTTCCTCCAAGCAGCTTTCTGTCTACTGGGGGGAGATGACAATACACAAGGAAGCACTAAATAATTGTAAAATTATAAATTATGTCAAGTTTTGTGATTTAAAAAAACATGGTGCTATGCCAGAATAAGACAGAGAGACCAAACCTAGCCTGGGTGATCAGAAAAGATCCCTGTTAGGTGACTTTTAAGTGAATATTTGAAATACGTGAAGGACCCAGCCATGTTAGGGGTTAGGGGGTGAAAAAATTGTCTAGAATAAGGGAATAAGCACCTTAAAGTGTATTGGAAGAACTAGGAGAAAGCTGCATGATTGGACAGGAATAATCGGGGGGGGGGGGGAGGCTGGAGAGGGAGACCTGTACCACTGTCATCAGGTGTTTAGGCCATGCCGAATGGTTTGGATTGTCTTCAAAATGCAATAGGAAACCATTAAAGGCTTTTAAACAGAGCAGCAACAAGATCCAATTTACATTTTAAAAAGGTCACTCAGGCAGCCTGGTGGATAATGGATTGGAAAGGGGCAAGAAGGGGAATCAGGAAAGCAGTCATCCAGGTGCTATGACAGAAGCCTACCACACGCAAGTCAGAGCCTTAAGAGGCACCTGCTTCCCTGCGGTGTCACTGGGGCCACTGCTCCTCAAATAGCCCCAGTAGCATTTGTTCTAAGGCAGGTACTCTACAGAATAGACCTCTGATTGATGACACATGCCATAGGCCCATAAATTCACATCCGGAGAATCTCTAAATTGTTTCACTGATGCAAACGCTACCCTTCTTTTCACTTGATAGATGAGCAACCCTTACAGTTAAGCTGCCCCCTCCATGAGGGGATGTGCCAAGGAGTGCTCAACTAGGCTGCTCCCTCCCTCTCCTCTCCAGACCACCTTCATTGCACACAAGATACCACCCTAGGGGTGGCTGTGGGTGAGGGACTGTAGGAACGTCACCACCACCCCACTGCCACCTGCGAGTCAGTAACAAATCCTGCATCTTGGGACATTTGATATCTGAAGTGCCAATCCATCTGGTTGACCACATTTACTGCCTGAATGAAGCTGTCTTTCCTGACCAAGTTGGCAATTATTACCAGCAGATACCGGGTCCTTGTTCTGTTGTGAAATTAGTTGTGAATAAAAGGGAACCAGAGTAACTAAGGCCTGCAGTCCCCACAGGCTAGAGAAAAACCTGTCAATAGTAATTATTCCCCAGGATTGTCATTACAAAGGTATTTAGCTCTGCATGTTTAGCTTCCCTCTGACTTTCTCAGGATTTATAGACTGTACTTTCATGGAAACTGCCAGCCACATTTCTGACCAAAAAAAATTTCTGTGTATACACCACCAAGTGTGTTTGGCAGGAGCTGAACTGAGCTTTCTGGGGAATAGATCCCATCACTTACCTCCAACCTACCCCATAAGTTGGCTTGCCAGGGTATCCCACCTCCCCCAGCGCCATCTACCCACTACCTGACCTAAGCCTGGGAAGTTGGCCTTGGCCCTTTCTCTCCCTCTTTCTCTCCCTACTACCACTTACTGATTATCTCTTCAAACCATTCACTTTTCTCCCTCTGCCCATTGTTGCCTTCATTCAGGATGCCTACAGCAGCACCCTCCCAGTCTCTTCTCCCATCTATACTTTCTGCAGCCTTGTTCATAATGTCCCGGATTCATCATTCCCTGATTTCAGCTCATCTTCTGTGCATCAGCCATATGGTTAGGGCCTCAAGTATGCTTTCTCCCAACCCTGGGCCTCTCCATACACGTATATCAAGGAGTTAGCAAACTGGGATCAGCAGGTTGGCTGACTGTAAATAAAGTTCTGATCGGAACACATCCACACCCATTCATTTATGTATTGTCTACAGTACATAAAACAGTACAACATACAATACTTGGCAGAGTTGATAGTTACAACAAAGACTGTATGATCTACAAAGCCTCAAATATTTACTTACTTTCTGTCTGGTCCTTCATAAAAAAAACTTTGCTGCCCTTGCCATATACTATTGTTTCTGCCCTAAACTCTTCTTATTTTTTTTTTCTCTTCCACCCCTTCCCTCTATTTACCTGGTTAACAACTATTTACCCTTCAGCTCTCAGCCTAGAAATCACTTCCTCCAGGAAGTCCTTCCTGACCACACCCCATTCCCTGTATGTTTCCCCAGCACTCTACTTTTGTATCACAACAATAATTATAACAGCCTACTAGTATCTGCCACCACACTGCACACTGCAAGCTCCTTGGAGACAGAGACTGGGTCTATCTTACAGGTCTCCATTTGTGGGCCCAGATACCATTTGTCTAAACACTTAAGAATTATAAACTACATTATAAACTACAAGCTAACAGAGTTAAATAAAATACCTTTATACTGTGACCCTGATAAACATTTCCTCATATGTGCTAAAAAAAAATGTGTAAAGCTATGATTTTAATGTGATTAAAAGTTGGCAAAATATTAAAAACAATTTAATTATTGTGAATATCTGAGTGTTCTATAACACCACTGTTTTGATGACTAATGAAAATGACATACAATTTAAGAACTATTGTATATTTATTTTATAAAATTTATGTTTCTTGTCTTCATTTTAGCAAAACCACTAATTAATGTTATTATAATCTAGATTTTCACATAATATATGTTCAATTGCTTGTAATACTCTAAAGGATTAAAAATAAAATTATATTAAAATGTATATAAAATTTGGATCATTTTCATAAAAAAAGTAAATTAAAATAATAAGAAAGCAAAACATGAATATTATTTTATCACTTATTTTTCTGAATTATTCAAAACTATATATTAAAATTAAGGCAAAATAAAAAGTGCATGTAACTGTCATTTAAATGAAAATTATTTCAAGCCAAATTTTAAATTTAATTTTGTAAAAATTTAATGAAATCTTAATATATACATAAAAGGATTTCAATTCTAGTATGCAATGTCTATTAGTAAAGAATTAGTATCACTCTTCATATGCTATGTCTAGGCCTATCTATACACAAATATAACGTGAATTGTTCAATATAGTTAATATTATACTACTTGTTAAGTACTTGCAGAACTACAAACTGAAAAAATATTGAGAAGAAAATGGACCCCCAGTCCCACTGGGAAATCATAATTCATTCTGCAACAATCTATTGCCTTCATGCTGAACAGATCTGACAACTTATTTAATTTGCCTTGCTTCTTACCTAAACTCTTTCACTGCTCAAATCCTTTCTGCGTGCCTACAAATGTCTTCCTCCAACCTCAGCAGTGGCACAACCCACAAACCTTTGTGGCATTCTGACACAGCCATTTTTAGTTTTGAGGACATACTGTCAGGGACACCGTTAAATGTTGTCATAGGGCCTGAGTAGTGGGAGCTGTAAGGGTAGTTTAAGTTTAGAGTTACAGGTCACACTATGCCAATGCCAAGCACTCTGTATTCTTTCATACATTTTGTGTGTGTCTATCTGTAATACGCACAGTCCTCTAAAATGAGGGGCTCACAGCAGTGGCCCCACTTGCTTGAGTGTAATGGCAATAGGGCTCCTTTGTCCACTGTATCCCTACTTCTTACCAGAGTCTGGCACATAGTAGGTGTTCAGTAAATGCTGACATGCGTATACTATGAAGGAATTTATTCTTTTGGAGCAGTGAGGTACTGATATATAAATGACCGCTCCCTGGCCTAACCACTAGCCCTCTACTAGAGCAGGGGTCAACAAATCTTTTCTATCAATGGCTAGATAGTACATAGTTGGGATTTTGTGGGCTATCTGGTCTCTGTTGCAAATACTCAACTCTGCTGCTGTAGTGCAAAAGAAGCCATAGACAACACATAATCAAATGTGACCATGTTCCAATGAAACTTTATTTATAAAAACAGGAGACAAGCCAGATTTGGCCTGTGGGATATGGTAGAGCACAGAAGGATAGGGACAGTGGCGACAGAGAGGAGTGGCAGAGTTGAAAAATATTTGGGAGGCAAGATTATCAGGCACTGATGACTGATAAGGGCACTGCCACCCTACAATGATTTTAATTACTCTAGCATGCTAGTGGAAGCCTGAGCTGAAACTGTGCCAAGAGATGCTAAAGACTTTCTCGAGGCTGGCTTTCTTCACCTGGGCTGCTCCTCCTCCTCTTGGCTTCCCTGCGTTGTCACCCCGACTGTTGATCTTTCGATAGATGTTTTCAGTTTTCTGTCTAGCTCAGTGCTTCTCCAGCGTGGCTGTGCCTTAGAATCACCCAGGGAGTTTATTAAAAATATCTCTGTCGGGCTGGCCGAGTGGCACGGTGGTTAAGTGCTGGCTTGGGAAGCCAGCGGCCCCGGTTCAGGTCCCACATGTGAGGGCCAGTGACACTGCCCTCAAAAAAAAAAAAAAAATCTCTGTCTGGGCTCCATCCCAGATGTGTTAGTCTGCTCAGGCCGCCATAACAAAATATCATAGATGTGGTGGTTTAAACAACAGAGGTTTGTTTTTTTATAGTTCTAGAGACTGGAAGTCTGAGATCAAGATGCTGTAAGGTTTCTGGTACAGCCTCTCTCCTTGGTTTGCAAATAAGTGGGCACCTTCTCACTGTGTCCTTACATGGCCTTTTCTGTGTGCTTGAGGGAGAGAGGGACTCTTGATGTTTCTCTTATAAGGACACCACATCTATCAGATTAGGGCCCCACCATTATGACCTCATTTAACTTTAATGACCTCCTTAAAGACCTTATCTTCAAATACAATCACATTGAGGGTTAGGGCTTCAACATATAAATTTGAGGGGAGTACAATTCAGTCCTGTACTATTGAGATTTATAATAAGAAATATATATTTGGTCTTTGTCCACTCTTCCTAGCACGGACCTCCTAAAATAGGTGTCTTTTGTTATGCATAACAAGCCCCTTCCAACACCACTGAGTTTAAGTTAAGGAGGTGACTTTTGGAAAGCCCCTAAGGATGGAGGCTGGGTACCAGAGGAACCAACCCTGATTAGAGGGTTGGAAATTTCAGTCCACATCCCACCCCATCCCCCTTTCTGGGGAGGGGAAAAGGGCTGGAGATTGAGTTCAATCACCAACAGCCAATGATTTAATCAGTCATGACTATGTAATGAGGTCTCCGTAAAAACCCAAAAGGACAGGATTCAGAGAGCTTCTGGGTGATGAATCAGGATGCATCATATATCTTCAGGATGGTCTACCCCAAACTCCATGGGGACCGAAGCTCCTGTGCTTGTGGCCTTTCTGGTCCTTGTCCTATGTATCCCTTCATCTGGCTGTTCATCTGTATCCTTTATTGTCCTTTGTAATAAACTAGTAATGTAGTAAGTAAACTGGTTTCCCTAGTTCTGTGAACCAGTTTAATAATTTAATCGAACCTGAGGGAGGGTGTCTCATGAGAACTTCTGATTTATAGCTGGTCTGTTAGAAGCACAGGTACCAATCTGGACTTGCCATTGGCGTCTATAGGGGAAGGTGATGTGTTTGGCTTTGCCATGCTGACTTTGAGATGCCTCGGAGACAGTCCCACATTGTTATCAATAAGTGAGTCTAGAAATGAGATGAGATGACATGGCTAGACAAAGATTTTAGTCCTCATCAACAATGAGTTGGGAGTTAAGTGCATGGGAGTGAATGAGTGGGAAAGAGGATCAGAAATGGAAACCTGGATAATTTCAGTACTTAAGAGAGGTAGAGAAAGTTTCCACTGAACAAGACTAGCCGGGAGCCATTTGAGTTCGCTGGAAAACTAGAGGAAGGAATATAAAGGAGGAGAGGTCAATTGTAAAATGTAACGAAGAAGCTAGGTTTTAAAAAATCTGAACCGTCTCCTGGACTTGACAATTAGCAGGCATTGGCAAACCTGGAGATGTGGTGGGGCCTGTGGATACCCTTGGTTTGTCCCTGCTCTGAACTCTGGAAAGCTGACGAGTATGTGCAGTATCAGTGGATTTCCTGGCCCTTCTGACTTCAGGCTGGGCTTGGGGAATAGGGAAGATTGACACAAAATCAGAGGGAGCAGGGAGAGCAAAGTCAAGGTGTCTCTTCTCTTCGGCTCCCTTGATGTGGGTCGCCATGGGCTGGCTGTAAATGCTCCTGCTGGGTGGCCCCCTCCACACACTACTCTCACAGGCCCCCTCCCTGCAGGCCTAGGGTAGTCCCTGGGGTACTATACCATTTTTTTTTTTTTTGGCTTCCTCATATCCTGTCAGCATCTTTGTAAATAGTTTTTATGTTAAACTCACCTTAAATGGCCCAATTTGAGTGTTGTACCTTTTGTTTCCTGCTGGGATCCTAACTGGTCCAGGACATAATTCAGGCTGCAGTGGGTTGGGGAAGAAATGGGAGATTTGGAATATACAATATTATTTTGAAATATACCATTGAAAAGTACAGATAATATAAAACTGTATCTACTTCCAGAATGAAAAAGGAATATTTTATCATTTGACTTCAGATTTTTAAGAAATAGAAGAATAATGAAGTTTCTTTTGTTTTCCATCCCAACTCCTATCTCGTCTATCTCCTAATAGAGGCCACTGCTCTCATGAATTTAGTATGGACCCTTCTTAGCTCGTTTTTAAAAATACTTTTACTATTAGTATGTGTATTTTAGAATTTACCTAAATGCTGTCATACTGTATCTTTCGCTCAGCAGCTACTTTCTTTTCTCAAAAATATATTTTGAGAACTATCCATGTTGATATGTATAGATCTAGACCATTTGTTTTAACTGTTGCATAATATTTCATTTTTATATCAATTTATTTGTTTCCCTATTAATGGACATTTTTATGACTTCAGGGTTTCTATTATAAACAATACTGTAATGAATATCGTTGTGCCTTTCTCCTGGTATATGAGTGTTGGGGGAGTTGCTGATCATAGGGTTTGTGCATTTTAACTTCGCTAGACATTACTAAATTGACACCCTCCCTAACCCCTCTTCAAGAAGTCCTATAAAGTCCCATAAGCCGTAGGTACAAGCTCGTCTTTCCTCATTTCATGGTCCCCATTTTATGTTGTCAGAGTGTGTGACTTTTTAAAAAATCTGATAATTGCAAAATCAGTATAAAAATGTATACAACAGTTGCTATTAAACATAAATGTTTTGGGAGTATAGAATACAGGCACGTGGTACACAATTCAGAAGGTACAAGATCATGTACAGCAGAAAGGAAATCTTCTCTCAAGCCCTGTCCCTTAGCCACCTAGTTCTCTGCCCTGTTATTTGTTTGTGTGTTCTTCAAATACAGTCCATGCAGTTACATGTGCATAGTAAAACACTAAAATAATTCATATCTCACTTCTTTTGTTTCAATAGATTCTACACAGTTTTATAGATTCAACACTGTTTTCATTTTACTGTAAACTGTGTTTTCAGGTCTCACAAGCATAGGTTTGGGTGACAACTGAAAGAGCTCCCAATCCCCGAAGTCAAGGACCCATCTATTCCAAAGGTCCCATTACAACTGTTCTGAGGGGCTCAGAAAATCTCTGTATCAACTTCTCTCCCAGGGTTTCCAGTGGAAGCTGTGCACTAAGGTCCTATGATGCGTCATGGGGCAGTCAGGGAAACAGTCAGCCCTCGAGGTATTTCAAATAGCAACTGGTTTAACACAGTGAATTAGAGACTTGCACAACTCTGGGAAAGCTGTAGGAGGGGTAGTGGTTAGGATCTCTTTCAGGAAATCGGAAAGTGCAGGGATCACAAGGGAGCCACTGCCATTGATCTCAGCGGCCTGTAGAACCAACGGAACGATTCTCAGAATACCCAGAAGCTGTAGGCAAAAATCCCATCTGCTGCTGCTATACTTCTGCCCAGCATTGCTTCCAGTAAACAATGGCTTCTCCTTCTCTTCCCTTACCAGATCTATGCAATGCTTCTCCTTAGGGGAGATTAAGTGGCACATATTCTCCCATGGGAAAAAACGAGCACCCAGAAAGGCAGTAGTGATACGGAGTATACACACAGGGCAACTGGCAGGGTTCCCAATAATCCCCTTCCTCTATACATAGGTGATTTTTATCAGCCAATTTTGTAACATTATCTTCTGTCCCTATTAGAGGCAGACACCATGAGAATTGGTGGGCGAGCTGTAATTTATGTCACAGGTTTTATATCCGTCAATGATAATTAAGCACCTATTTTACTCACCAAATCACCTAGTTTGTGAGAAAGACTTTGGGAAGAGTAATAGAAAAGAAATGAAAAGACCCAGTTTCTGTTCTCAAGAAAACAAGAGTCATTCATTTGACAAATTTGAAGAACCTACTGTGTGTTCACGCCAGACACCCTAGGAAAGCAGAATTTGATACACAGTCAAGAGATAAAAGTCTGCATGGGAATGAGAACTACGAAATTCAAGATAGAGATTACCTATGAAGAGAACGGGGACATGGGTAGCTACCATTATGTAATATTTTACACTAAATAGAATGTACACATTTATGTATTTTATTTTTACTTCTATGTTTTCCTTTGGCTAAAATATAATACAACTTTTATTATTATTTTTAAAAAAACTAGGCAGGATCTCTGTCCTTGGGGAGCTTATATTTTAATGGGAGAGGTCACTTATACCCACACACAGGTGAAATGGATGAAGAATGTCAAGCATTGATACGGGCTGAGCTGTTGTCTTGGGTAGAAAAGATTCCGGGGAACCAATTTTTGTGAAGTTAGTAAACTAGATCAGGAAGAGAGATTCTATCTGTGACAAAAGGTAAATTTAGTGTTGGTATCAACTTCCATTTTTAATCAAGGTGATCATACTTAAAAATCTCTCTTGCTTTGGGAGGAAAGACAGACTAAAGCTAAAGGCCCACTTCATGCTGACTTCCTATGAAGTCATCCAACAGAACATTCTATAGATCAAAAACGCAAGTGTAAAGGGAGGTAAGGTGGTGAGCTGTAAGAGGTGGAGGACAGGTGAGTTTTGAGAACTGCTTTTGTGGCCTGGAAGCTGGAAACGAGATGTAGGATTTAATATAGCAAAAGAAAGGGAAAGAAAAGGAGAGGGAAAAGAAAGCAAGCATTCAAAACTCACTTGCAGTTAAGACTATATATATTAGGTGCCATAGAAAGTTAAAAAATAATAGGATATGTTTCCTGGCCTCAAGAAACTTAAAGAAATATTACCCAAAGGCTAGCACTGCCTAGAATGATGTTAAGTGTGCCATGCGCTTTACAAGGATGGTCTTCATTGAAATCACACAGTAACCTCATGTTTCAGGGGAGGAAATCACGGCACAGAGCAGTTCCATAACCTGCTCCCCTCTGGCAAGAAGGGAAGCCAGGTGTTTATCGTACCATTCTTTTTTTTTTTTGAGGGCAGTGTCACTGGCCCTCATATGTGGGACCTAACTGGGGCCGCTGGCTTCCCAAGCCAGCGCTTAACCACTGCGCCACTCTGCCAGCCCTATCATACCATTCTTAACTGCTGCCCTCTCCAGGCCAGAAAAGCTTCAGTGGACAATGGAACTAATGATGTTTCCTTGTCTCTAAAAGGTAGAGGTGTAACTCTTCATTCCTCAGCTCCCTCCCCATGTCCCACCGATGTATTGGGTTGTCGGAAAAGTCATGACGCATTTTTGCAATGAAACACATAGAAAAAATATGTCATGACTTTTCCAACAACCCAATATTTTCTGACTCTACAATATTTTTAAAACCATATTTCCTTCTTCTCCTGCCCTCCCCAATCTCTTTTTCTGTCCCTCTCCTCTCCCAAACCCTGCAATACATATATACCAAGTAGTAAGCTATGCTTTTAGTTTTCCAAACTGTCTTCTTCCTTTGAGTCTATGTTTGGAGGACATGGACTATGTAACCCCTAAAGGTCCTTCTGAACTGTAATTTTTTCCCCCTGTCCTGCATCATCCCCATCAGCTTACAGAGCTTACTCCTCCCGTCTTTTAATATTAACTATTTTTTAAAAATCTGTCCTTGACCCCACATGCTCCTGAAACCCTATTTCTCTATCCCCATTTACAGTGTCGCCTAATAAAAAGTTGTTTGTAGCCAATGTCTTCATTTCTCACCTCTTCAACCTACTTCATTGGCTCTTGTCCCACTTTCTATGTTGATATCTCCCAAATTTATATTTCCAGTCCCAACCTTCCTTCTTAACCAGCTACTTACTTCACATAAGATTTGGATGTTTCATTTCCAAATTAACATGCCAAGGCAAACCCTTATTTCTCCAGCTTGATCACTCCTCTCCCAGCTTTCTTATCTGGCAAATAGCTCCAACAGGGGCCCAAGTCAACAGTCTGGGGATCATCCATTCCCCCCACATTAAATCTACCAACAACTGCTATCTACTCTTCCTTACCTCCAGAGTATCCCAAATCTGTCATTCTCTCCATCTTTATCCTTCTCTAAACCACCATCATCTCTTACCAGAATTACTGTGATGACCACTTTATGTAATCCATTCTTCACATGGTAGCCAGAGTAATATTTTAAAATGCAAATCAGATCATCTCTTTCCTCTGTTTAATACCCTTCGATGTCTTTCTGTTTGTGTGCAGCATAAAATCTGGCCTTCAAGGCTCTACACGATCAGGTTGCTGGTCTTCTTTTTGACCAGGTCACCCCTTCCCTTGCCCTCCAAACCCCAGCCATACTTGCTATATATTTGTCTGGTCCTTGAGCAAGTTTGGAGTTTCTGTACTATTTACTCTCTTTCCCTAGAATATGCATTCCCTTGATCTTCCATCGCTGGCTTCTTCCCAATATTTGGGTCTCAATTCAGATGTCACCTTCTCAGAATGGCCTTTCCTCACTGCCCAGTTTAAAACACTCATCTAGTCTCTATCGCCCTGTCCTGTTTTATTTTAATTCTAGCACCTATTACTACCTGAGGATCCATTGCTCTGTGAAGGTCCATCACAGAATGCAAGCTTCATGAGAACACAAACTTTCTTGTGTTTTGCCATCTGCCCAGTACTTAGAATGGTCCCAACACAATGGTCCCCTCAAGAAATATTTGTTTAATCAATTAGTGAAAGATAAGATCTGCGAACTCCAGGACTATTATGACTCAAACTTCTGTAATGTTCCCTACAGCCTAATGACACTGCTACCTATCTTACGAGCTCTCAAAATATGATTCATGATGATGAAAAAATAGACAACAAATTCACCTTTAAAATTCTAGAGAGACAAGGGAAAGAGAAGACCTCAATGTATGCTTTTTAAAATTTTATTTTATTTTATTTTATTGGGGGATAGCCAAGGTCATTGGTTACACATTGCTTTCATGCTACAGTGGCATAGTTGACTCTTTTAAGGAGGGCGCAGCTCACAGTGCACCATGTGGGGATCAGACCGGCAACCTTGGTGTTATCAGCACTATGCTCTAACCAACTGAGCTAACTGTTTACCCCTATGCTTTCCTTTTAATGGAAATTTCTGATGAAGATCTGTTGTGATTTATAGTTATACCAGCCATGATCCCCTGAATAGGTGGAACTTTTCTAGGTTTGGGATCCAAACCTTTGAACCAATAAGTGGCTGACAAGTCCCAAAGGCCAAGCAATGCCCCTAGTCTGTCATCCTTGTTCTCCTTTCCCCTTCTACCTGGTAGGAGCAATGAGTATTTGTTTTGAGAGTTCTCTTCAATCAAGAAACAGTGTCAATAATTCCATGCCCTGAAGAATTTTCCAGGGTCTATATTATGAAACACTTCTTTTAAAGTGGGTTAAAGGCACTTTTCTATCCACTCTGTATAACTCCAATAGATTGTGTAATGCCTCATGAAGGGCCTGGGTGCTCACCACCCACACCTCTAGTCTAAAACTAGGTTACGAGTAAAATGAAAACTCTGCAAAAAAAAAAAAAAATCCTTCTGCTTCTTTTATAAAGTCCTCAGCTCAATTCATACTGCACAAGCAGGGAAATCCAAATCATGTAAAGAGGTCAAGAACTTGAATAATTATTCGACTAGTAATGAAGAGTAACAGATGCTTCCTTTGAAATTGTGGAAATTGTCATTTCCACACCAATGCCAAGGGAACGCAGCTATGACGTCAGCAGGCAAGAAGACTGAAAGGGTACTTTCCTTATTTACCTGATAGTTCTTGCCCTACTTCATCCTGAACAAAGCAAACCTGCCACACCTAGGGTTCAGGGAATTTTAGGGTGGAGGAGGGATAGGACAGAACAGAGAAACTTTATCTAGTCAAACTACGCACAGTGTGGGAAAGTGCCCAAGTGAAAACAATTGAAGACCAAATCATTTTCCCACAAGGCTGGCAGAGTTCTCTGTAGACTGTTAAGCATCAACCACTCTGTAAACTCTATGAAGACATCTTTAAGGTCCTCCTCCCTCCCACACCCCCCACTGGGGAAATGTCTTCACTCCAAAAAGTTAGCCTGGAAGATAGCAGTTATCTTCAAACCACAACAACAAAGCCCTGAGTGCCCCCATAGTGAAATTCCTGTGTTCCACCCTTATTGAGTTTAGGAAACTGATAAGACAGCTGTGAAAATAGAGTGTAAAACATTCTCTCCCATTCAAACCAGCTGGCACAGCTTGCACTTTATAAAAAGGGGGCCAGGAGGTTGTTATTTTCCATTTTTTAAAATGGTTATGGACCAAAACACAGCTAAGCAACTACACATTTTGCAAAGTGAATATGTCCACTCATCAGCTCATATGTAGCTTGTCTGCATGTATGTATTCATTTAAAACATTGTATTACTAATATTTTTAAATGTCTACAAAAGTAGAGAGAATAATACAATGAACCTTGTGTACTCAATACCGAGCTTCAGCAATTATCCATGTAAACCCATTCGATTTTAATGTGCTTAAAATAAAACCTGAAATTCCGCTGTGAGAATGTGCCCAGATGTCTTACAGGCTATAAGGTTTGTTATGATCCATAATAACTTTGTTAGAGTTTGGGGGCAAGAGTAAAACTTTACAAATTCTGACTAGGTACAACTCTGTCCAAACTACTGAAAAAGCTGCACACTACAATTTTTTTTAAAGGCAGTTTTATCACCTCCAAGAGTATCATAAAAGCATTGCCAAAAAGAGATCTTATCAATTTTGCTTTAATAAGCACACACAAATGGTAACTGTAAAATTATTATCTTCGTATACAGATAGTGCTTCTAAAGTAATAAAAGATGTATTAATCAGCTCAGGCTTCCATAACAAAACACCATAGATGAGATGGTTAAACACAGAAATTAATTTTCTTACGGTTCTGGAGGCTGAAGTCTGAAATCAGCTGCTAGCATGGTCAGGTTTGGTAAGAATTCTCTCCCTGGCTTGTCTGTCCCCACATGGCAGAGAAAGAATAGGCAAGCTCTTCTTATAAGGACTCTAATCCCATCAAGAGAGCCCTCCCTTTTGACCTCATCTAACCCTAATTATCTCCCAAAGGCCCAACCTCCAAATACTATCACATTGGGGGTTGGGGCTTCAAAATACGAATTTAGGGAAGCACAATTCAGTCCATAGTAAAAGACATGTGTTTTTCCTTCAGGTTTGACATCCTCTTTTCTTTACACATTCCAAGTATGTAGACATTATTTATTTGCCTAGCAACCCCTTTTTATTTATGGTACAAATACAGACTTCAGAAAGTTCATAACAAACATCACAAATCCTATATTAGATAAATTTTATTGAGTAGGTTTTACAGCATATAATATAACTATCCAGTCAGTACTTGCCAGGCTGTTACTCCTCTCTCTGTGAGTACATTTTCCCCTAAATAAACTGACAGGTGACAGTAAGTAATAGTGTAGGTAGGCTTTCTGTGTCTGCCCCTGGGCCTGAAGGTGGGGCAGAGTAGAGAGGGCATAGCTGCTTTCACAGCAAACAGGCTAGTTTAGCGTTTATTAGAGTTAATTATTAAAGCTTACCTCATAAAACTCAAAATAAACACTACAGCTTCTAAAAGTAATCTGGCTTTAAACCTTTTATTTTTCTAAAGATCAGTAATTTTTTTTTAAAGTTCATCTCTCTTTCTCTTTTGTTTTAAATTTTATTGGGGAACAGTGTATTTTTCTAGGACCCATCAGCTCCAAGTCAAGTAGTTGTTCCAATCTAGTTGTGGAGCGCAACTCAGTGACCCATGTGGGGATCGAACAGGCAACCTTGGTGTTTTGAGCACTGTGCTCTAACCAACTGAGCTAACCGGCTTCTCCAAGATCAGTATTTAAAAAAAAATTTTTTTTTTTAATTGTGGAATTGGGGGAGGGGAAAAGCATTGAGAAATCAGGGCAGGGGAACAGACAAGTTGCTGTCCTTTTGTTCTTCAGTCTAGTTATGGAGGACGTTGCTTCACTGGCCCACGTTGGTATTGTCATTGCATTTTTCCCAGGTGAGGCAGACTGGTCACCGGCTTCTGGACCGCCACTCATGCTGGCTGCCGGCCACTCTCCGTAGCCTATGGCAGCCCACTGCAGCAGGGGCTGCAGCGATGCCATCCCGGGGACTCACAGCAGCCCAGCTCCAGGTGGAGCTGTTGTTCACCATCTTAGCTGTAGAGGGCAGTGTCACTGGCCCTCATATGTGGGATCCGAACCCAGGCCCTGCTGCTTACTCAACGCGCCACTCAGCCGGCCCAGTAATTTTTTTTAAACTGAAATCAGGATGCTTACAAAGAGACCTGGAAAAACAAATCCAAACCCTCAAAATACCCCCTGAATTTTGAAGTGGATAATTCCTAATTCCGCTCCTGTCCCGTGGATGCCCAGCTGTTAGCGGCTGAACTGTCCCACAAAGGTGACCCCACTGGAGAAGTGGCCATGATTACAGAGTACTGTTGAGAGTCCACCTTGGGGTGAAAAGAGGCATCACTTCTCTTCATAAAGGACTCTCTGACTAATGATGAAAGGGCTTTGGGGACTCGGGATGAAACCTTGTGAACTAGGCGCAGGTAAAAAAAAGTACTTTGTGAAGGGGATTTGAGTTGCCAACACCTAAGATATAACATAAGAATGATCTGTAATTGTTGATAGTGAAGTTTTGTCTTGACATTTTCCTGCAAGTTGGAAGTAAATTCCTGAAAATCAGAATGCTTAGGTTGAGAAGGAGCAATAAATGAACTAGAATAGAGCTCATTCTTATATACATTCTTATTAGACTTAATATACTGTGTTAGTGCAAGGCTAATAGTATGAGGGGGAGTAATACTGAATTCAAATCCTGATTCTAGTATTTAGTAGTTATGTGCGCTCAGGCTAATTTCTAAGCCTCCTCATTTGTTGTTGTTGTTGTTTTTCTTCTTTAAAGCTGTAAAATAGAGATAATATTACCTACCTTCATTAAGTGGTCACATATATTATTATACAAATAATATATGTAAATAACTTGGCACCAATTCTGATAGAGAGTAAAAGTCAAATAAATGGCGACTGCTATTATTAGTTCAGCAAATTGAACTTCAACAATTATAATTAAATATACTTGCAAAATCTGAGTATAAGATTGCTTTATTTACTTATCTCAACAACCAGAAACACCTTCTCAAGGAGGAGAAGGTGGATTTTTTAAAACTCTTCTTAGTGTTTGTATTTCTTTGGGAGTATTTTAAAAGATGGTAAGCAGTATTTTAGCACTTTATAGTATCATTCTGGTTCAAAGGATTTGGGTAGTTTATTCGTCACTTAACTAAGAAGCTGTGTCTTCTTTAAGTCTCACTTGGCAGGAAATAGCAGGAATATTTACCAAGCACTTTTCAGAAATAAGAGGTGAGAAATTTAGTCAAGGTTCTGGAGATATAGATATATATATATATATATATATATATATATATATATATATATCAATGACATAAATAAGGGGTCTCAGTGTAATATACAATACAACTAAAAATAATAGTTTACTTCCCCAGCGATATAGAAGTTCCTGAATGGACCTCTCTGACTATTGCAATCCCAGCGAAAAGACCAATATGAGCTGCCTGTAGCCCTGTGTTGCGCCCAATGAGATATCCCCGCCTAGATATGCCTGTGTTTCTCATTTATGGTGAAGAAAGCAGTGTTTGCCTCCAAGTGTGAAAATTCATCTGCAGATTTCAAGGGGGAAGCTGGAGGCCAAAGATTAAGTGAGAAGACACGAAATCTTTCAGTAAAACGCTGGGAAGTGGTAATATGAAAATGATGCTCTTGAGTTCTATTTTCCATCAGTGAGGTGCTTAAGAATAGTTGGTCTGATTAAGGCAGAGAAAAAAATATTTCTGGACCAGAAAACAAAGTGTTTAAATCTTGCTTTGCGATCTCCTTGCTCACTACAAACATTTTCTGCATATTAAGAGCTATGAAGGGGTGGTGGAAAATCCTCTATTTAAGAATAGTGTAGGGCCGGCCTAGTGGCGCGGTGCTTAAGAGCTGGCTTGGGACGCCAGCAGCCCCGGTTTGGATCCCACATATGAGGGCCAGTGACACTGCCCTCTAAAAAAAAGAATAGTGTAAAAGGGGAGGTAAGGGGGATAATTTGAAAATTGTGGAGTAAAATGCTTCGTCAAGTGTGATGAAAAAGCCTTGCCAGTTGCTGCAGGTGGTATATATTCCTGGGTAGAATTATGGCATATGGTTCCAAGAGAGCTCTAGTTAACTCTGGATTTGATAGGATACTGACAATCAAGTGAGCTCAGTGGGCCTGGGACTGTGTGTACTGGTGATCTGTTCACTCTTCACCCTAAAGGCTTTCCTAGTGTTTCTCTTAGCAACCCTACTTTTCCACATTTATTTCACCTTATTCTTCTTACCTTATAAACTGAATTATGTCCCCCTCCCAAAATGGACATATTGAAGTCCTAACCCCCAGTACCTCGGAATGTGACCTTATTTGGAAACAGAATTGTGGCCAATATCATTAGTTTAGATGAGGTCGTGCAAGAGTAGGGTGGGCCCTTCCTCCGTTACATACAGCTGGTGTCCTTAGAAGACGAGGAGAGAGACAGACTCAGACACACAGGGGAGTATGCTGTGTGATGACGGAGGAAGAAGCTGAAGAGCTGCAGCTGGAATCCAAGGACCAGGATTCCAGGCCAACCTTCAGAAGCTAGAATGAGGCACGGAGCGATTCTCTCTCCTGCAGGCTTCCGAGGGAACGGGGCTCTGCTGATGCCTTGCCTTCAGACTCCTGGCCTTGTGAAGCCTTCTGAAATAAATTTTGTTATTTTTAAGCCACCGAGTTTGTGATACTTTGTGACAGCAGCCCTAGGAAATAAATACATCTTACTAAACTAGACCGTAAGCTCCCTGTTGACAAAGATCCCATTGGATTTACTTACGTGCCCTTGGTAGTTGTCACAGTGTCGGAACCAATATGTTGAAGGATGAATGAATGAACACTACCTATTCCTTTGCCTTCATCTAGTCCCATAACTGGAACTGCAGAAAAGTCACTTTAAATACATTCAGTGCTGCTGCTGATGGCCACAGAGGTTAGGCGCTACACGGTTCCAGAGTTGTGTGAGGTGGTGACCTTCAATTAGTTATGGTTGTATACATTCATCCACATAAGGAAAGTCAGCAGAACAGTGAACCTCCATGCCAACTGGTAGAAAAACCAGTACTCTTGTGGGGTTCACTTCTTACGCTGCCACACAGCAGATAAGCGTCAGTAATTCTCTAGATCAGGGATTGGTAAGGTACAGCCTTGGGCCATGCTAGCCTGCTGACTACTTTTGTAAACAAAGTTTTACTGGCACAGTCACACTCACTCATTTACATATTGTCTATGGCTGCTTTAGTCCTGCAAGGAGAGAGTTGAGTGGCTATCATGGATAGTGGATATAATATAGCCTGAGAAGGCTAAAAATGTTACTATTTGGCTCCTTACAAAAAACAAAACAAAACAAAACAAAAAAACATCTGTGGAGCCCACCCTAGATAATATAAATTGGTAGACATTGCCAGACTGTTTTATATTAAGTGGTAAAAATTCCACCTTGAAACTGAAACCATTCATTTGATCACACTTTGGAAGATTCTACGTTACTACTGTTAGACGTCAGCATGCCAGAAAGAAATTTTGTGTAGAAAATAATTTCTTTCTTTCTCAAAATGGGATCCAGGTTTTTTTTTTTTCTTTTTAAGAGTGTATGAGCTTATTTATGTGTGTATGTGAATAGGGGGTGTGGGTGGAGTAAATTCCAGGCAAATATAACATATGCAACTGACACAATTAGGTGCTCTATATAAGGAATTTTTTGAATGGTGTCCAGCTCCCCAAATTGGAAAGAAGTAATAACTGGAGAAATGGATGGAGGCATATGATGAAGTCCAGGAGGAGAAATGCTATTCCAATGTTTATGGGAAAGTCCTGTCTGCAGTTTTATTCCTTCTGGAAAGCATTGTGGAAAGTCTTAGACCTCTCTGAGGGGTCCCTTACGCATCAAATATATGCCTGCCCTGTGATTCCATCATCCTAGTACAGCTGACTGAGTCAAGGCTGGATGCCTGATCCAAAGGTCAAAGGTCTATGTGATAGCCTGGTTCTGGGCTCTTCCCAAGAGGGATGAATACTGGCCACACCAACCCCATGTTCACGCTTGGGGAGTTTAGAGACTTAGGGAGACCATGAATCTATATATCGAGCTAGAAAAGCAGAAATAGAGGGTACTTGTCACCACAATGACAGAACAATTGTTACCTAAGAGTTAAGAAGAAAACATGTTCACAAAAGTAACATTGCATCCTGAGTGATGTTGCCATTTCAAGATATCTGACTGCCATTGTTGTGGTGTCATTAACCACAGCCCAGCTTGTTCTATTTTTGTTTTACTGTATGAGGATGGGCTTAGTTCATGGCCAGCTCAGTTTCTCACTTTATCCACTCTCTTCTGATTTTCGTTTATCTGCAACTGCCTTGCAAACTCAAACCCGCCACCAACCCAACCATGTATTTTCTATTACTATAAGTGGGCAGTTTAGGGCTTACCCAGCCCTAAATGTATTACCCAGTCACTACTGTGTTGGTGGCATTATAAATGCATGATTTTCAAAATCAGCTTCTCTGGAAGTTCTTTTATGTGTCCAAATCTGACTCACTCTCCCATTCCTCAGAGCTGATACTGCAAAGCTTCAACACTCCCTCGGCTTCCATCTCCATTGTTCACCTTACCTCCTACCTCAGAGAAAATAGAGGTATCCAGCATTAGACATCAACATGTTTACTGATAGATTGTTTCATTGTCTCCCCTCTCTACTGAAAGCTCTGTGAGTGTGGGTTCTTTATTTTGTTTTCTCTATTTCCTCAGTGCTGAGCACATACTAGTTGCTCAATAAATATAAGCAAGAGACACAAAGAGAAGTCCATGTGATAATGCAGGATTGGAGTAATGTGTCTACAAGCCAAGGAACACCAAAGATTGCAGACAAACCATCAGAAGCTAGGAAAAGGCAAGAAAGGATTCATCAACAGACTTCAGAGGAAGTATGGTTTCAGACTTCCAGCCTCTAGAATTGTAAGACAATATATTTCGGTTATTCTAAGCCACCCAGTTTGTGGTTCTTTGTTATGGCAACTAACTAACTAGGAAACTAATGCAGATGGCAAAGCCATCTCTCTTCTATGCCACACTGTCTTAGATATTTAGGACAGGGTTGGCTGACATAGGATGAGCAGAGAAAGAATGTGTGCTTAAAGGATCTAAAGATCTCACTTCATCTGAAATCCCAAAAACAGAACCAGAAAGCATCTATACCATTTTCTTCACATTATAATATTGATGAATGTGAAGAAGTACGTCCCGCAGTTGACCAAGTACAAGTTAGTTAACCAGGAAGAGTACACAAGGAAAAATTAGATGTTATCACTGGACACCCTCCCCAACATGTGTTTCTTATTGCCCATCTCCCCACCCCCAAATTCAGGCTGATATCTAGGGACCTCCCTAATTATATCCAAGATGCTTCCCTTTTTTGTTCTTTTTTTTTTTTCTTCTCACCCCTCCCTACCCGCAACCAACCACTGTTTTTCTTCTTCAGCTTACCCTGGTTTTGCTTTAAATCTGGCAGTTGCATCCAGAGGCATTTCTTTAATCCCGCTGGCAGAAAACAGAATATCAAAATCTCTAATCCCTGCTCTACCTCTTCAATCCACATGTATTCCTTTGAATAATGCTATAACTCTGCCTGGTGCTGCTGTCAAGACAGGGAGTTGGGGGTGGGGAAGGCAGAAAGAGACAGGATCTGTGTAATCAGGATAAGAATAGAGAGGGTAAAAAGGAACATGAAAGTAGACATGGAGATGGGTGACTAAAGGTCACCAGCCTTGCCTCCTGGAGGGACGTTCGGAGGCCTCTTGACCCTTGGGAAATAAGCATTTTCCAATGCTTCCTCACCTTCTGCCCTGAATCTCTGGTATTCTGATTTTTAGAAGTGAAAAAAATATTTTGATTTAAGCCATATGGCCTTTTTATTCTTACACTGGAGCTGTAGAAAACTCAGAGGGGGCAGGTATGGAAAGCAGTGGTTGCAGAATGGGTGGATACATAGGGTCTGTGTGTCTATAGCTTGTGAGGTCTGTAGCTATGGCAACCATGTACAATGCCACTCACATAGCATCACAACATGGCCTTAGAGTTACCCATGGCTCCTCAACTATTCCTCTTCAATGCATTATCTTTGCTGCTGTTTCCTGGCTACCATAGCTCTGTTATATTTTTTCAAGTTGTGCTTAAGTATTGTTTCTGTCTGTACTGTTTGCTGTCACTGTACTTTAATTCATCTGACAGCAAAACCAAAAACCCATTTCTTATAGATATTGTTAATATCTGTACTTAAACACATTGAGTTAGAAAGATTCTTGAGGCTCTGGTCTGAACAAGATGAGCACTTGGGGACTTTTTCTAGTTTTAAAGAGCCATGCTGGATTCTGTTAGAGCAATTGATACTATCAATTGCCTGCCTACTGAAAAACAATTTTCTTTTTTTGGCCAGTTGTTACAATTTCCCTACTACAAGAGTACTAAAATTAAAATAAAATGTACAACAATATATGCAAATATGCTATATCCCATGGAGCTTGTACACAAGTAATTTATGTACATATACCCCATAAAAGAAAGCTTCATTGTGTTAATTCTGAGAATATATCCACAAATGGTTTCTTTCATTTATTGTTAAAAAAACAATCCCCAAATCCTCAGAAATATTTCTGCTGTAATTAAATTGAAATGTTTTTTAAAAATTCATGAGTTGGCAGTTTACAATGTTCATATTTTAGTTTCCTTATGTTTGGTCATTAATTGTAGTATCATAAATAGCTAAGATTTAAAGTCCTTAACCTTCCCAGGGCCATGTAAAAGCAAGATGTCAACACCCATAAGTTATGAACAGTCTCCCAAAGGGACTATAATACAAAAATACACTTATAATTGAATTAACTGAGGAGAGGATTCTGGGAAGATGACAGCATCAGTGGCATAGTTTTTCATTCTCTCTGAATCCTTACACAAAAACAAAGAGAACAACTGGATAGCAAAACCTAAAACCTGTGAACAACATTTACAAAGACTCTAAGTGAGAAGGTAGCCTACAAACTCCAAAATACAAGTGAGTGGATACAAACCACCAACAGCCACAAGACATGAATGGTATGTCTGTGCAGGAGAAAGGATAATGAAGCTCTACCTGATGGACCTGAGAATAGGAGGACCCCAAAATAGACAATAGGCATTGATTGGAAAGAAGGCAGGCCATTGGAGAACAGCAACTGAAACTGAGAAGGGCTCTGACCAATACCAGTATCAAGCCCATGGGAAAAAGATCTGATGGGGCTGCAGCAGCCTCGCTCCTATGAACTCTTAAAACCAACCTCTTTGTAGGAGAGGGCCTCACACCATAGAAACTTCTTGGAGTACAATGAAAATTGAACAAGACGTGGACAACCAGAGAAGAGGGAAAGAAAAAGTTCTAGACCAATGTGGTGCAATATCACTCTTGAAAACCAAGAGAGGAAATTCTGCGAAGTAAGGAAAGCTTTTGTGAATGCCACCTTATAACAGAAGTTCAGGAAAACTAATGTCACATTATAAGAAGCAACAGAAAAATATAAATGTCCCAGTTTTTATAAGGAAACAAAGAGGGACAAGGAGCAGGATAACATCCCTACAGATAATGAAAGCATCCAGAAAGGCATCCCACGAAACAGAGTAAAACTGTAAACTACTACTTCCAAATGAGCTTAAAGACATTAAAAAAAAAAATTAATACAAGACATGAAATAACAGAAATAAGAATTAGAAACTCAGAAATGAAGTGATAGGACTCAGGAAATAATTAGAAATAAAGCAACAATAATTTAAGAAATGAAGAATATTCTAGAAAGGAAATAAGAGCAAATAAATTCAACTATAGGGCCTGAAGAGAAATCAGTGAAATATAAGAAAATATTTTTAAAGTGTTTAAGTGAAGAGACAAAAAAGGATTTGAGAGAAAGTGACGGATATTGAAGAGTGACAAAGAAGATTCAAAACCCAGGTAACATAAGTCCCTAAAGAAGAAGACAAAAGTAAGGCAACAGAACAAATACTAAAACTGTATTCAAGAAACGCCTTCTGGAAAAAAATTTGAAATGACACACTGATAGTGTACACCGCAAATACAGAATGACCAATTCTAGTAAAATTACTGGATTTTAAAGAGAAAAAAAAAATCCTTTGGGTTTCTAGAAAAAAAGAATATAGTACTTTTGATCTGAGGTTGGGAATCTACTATACATGCCTATGCAGAGGACTGATTTAAGTTATTTGCAGATTGTTTGCAGCGCCTTAGTCAGTGGATCTGCGCCCCTCACCCCTGCATTGTTCAAGGGTCAACTGTATATGACTTACAAGGGAAAGATAATGAGATTATCATCAGGCTTACATTTTTAGATTGTTATCAGAAAATGGAGTAATATCTTCAAGATAATTAAAGAAAAAAAGTAGAAGTCAAATATGAAGGACACAGGCAAACTGTTATCAACATCTAAGAACTCAGGAATGTTGTTACCATGAGTTCTTCCTGAAGAATCTACTAGCAAATAAGCTTCAGACAAACAAAATAACTAGAGAGACATCAACGTAAGGACTGGTGGTGAGCATTAAATATAGTAATTGGTGTAACTAAGACTAAATGAGGGATAAAAGACAGATAGTAAGTTATGTAACGGATATATGCCCTGATAATGTAGATGTAGTCCAGCTATTAAAAAAAAAAGTGGGGGCCGGCCGAGTGGCGCATTGGTTAAGCGCTGGTTTTGGGATGCCAGCGGCCCCGGTTCGGATCCCACATGAGGGCCAGTGACACTGCCCTCTACAGCTAACAACAGCTCCACCTGGAGCTGGGCTGTGCGAGCCCCAGTGATGGTGTGGGCTGCAGCCCCTGCTGCAGTGGGCTGCCATAGGCTACAGTGAGTGGCCCGCAGCCAGCGTGAGCTGCCAATAGCCGCGGTGAGCGACATCCAGAGGCCAGCGACCGATCTGCCTCATCCGGGAAGAGCGCAATGACGATACCAACAGTGAAGCAACATCCTCCGCAACTAAACTGAAGAACAAAAAGACAGCAACTTGTCTGTTCCCCTTCCCCGATTCCCCAACGCTGTTCCCCTCTGCCAATTCCCCAATAAAATCTTAAAAAAAAAAAAAAAGTGGGAGGAGAAAAAATGTAAAAAGTGATTAAATGTCTTTATTACCCATAATGGTGGTAGTAATAGTATTATTATTTTGAGATTGTCCTGGGAAGACAAAAGTTGGAATTCAGAGTCTATACTATTCAGGGTTCTCTAGAGAAACAGAACCAATAGGGTAGATATAGATATAACAGATAAGAAGAGATGGAGAGGTTCTCTGTGCTTTAATCGGGATTGAAGCATAAAGGAAAAGCATGGAATATAAAAAACCATATGGGATATTAAAGATCTTATTAAACCTGTTTAGGATTGTCAGTGGAGTCCCAGAAAGAGTGGAGACAAGGAATATGGCAGGAACCATATTTGAAGAGACACTAGCCAAGAATTTCCCCAGACTAACAAAGACATTAAGTCACAGGATCAAGAATCTCTATGAATATGAAGCCGGGTAAATACAAGGAACACCACACCTAATCAAACCACTGAAAACTAAATGCTAATATAAAAATGTTAAAATTAGCTGGAGTAAAAAAGAGCGCATATCTTTAAATGAGCAACAGAAATGATGGAAACCAGAAGACAATGGAATGACATCTTTAAAGAAGGGGGAAAATTACAGCAAACTTAGAATTCTATACCTAGAAAAATATCCTTTAAAAATTATAGTAAAACAGAGACATTTTCACAAAAACAAGAACCTATAGAGTTCATTGTCAGAAGATGTGCACTGAAAGACATAACAAAGGGAATTCTTCAGATAGACAATAAAAGAACCCCAGCTTAAAGCCCAAAAATGCAGGAAGGAACAAAACAGCATTGGAAAGAGAATATCTAAATTAGTATTGTTTAAAACAATAATAATAGGGGCCGGCCGAGTGGCGCGTTGGTTAAGAGCTGGCTTGGGATGCTAATGGCCCCCGGTTCAGATCCCACATATGAGGGCCAGTGACACTGCCCTCTACAGCTAAGATGGTGAACAACAACGCAACCTGGAGATGGGCTGCTGTGAGTCCCCGGGGATGGCATAACTGAGCTCCTGCTGCAGTGGGCTGCCATAGGCTACAGTGAGTGGCCGGCAGCCAGCGTGAGCGACTGGCAGCTGGTGTGGCTGCCAAGAGCCGCAGTGAGCGGCCGTCCAATGGCCAGCGACAGATCTGCCTCATCCGGGAAGAGAGCAAGATAATACCAACATGGGCCAGTGAAGCAACATCCTCCACAACTAGACTGAAGAACAAAAGGACAGCAACTTGTCTGTTCCCCTTCCCTGGTTCCCCAACGCTGTTTCCCTACCCTAATTTCCCAATACAATCTTAAAACAAAACAAAATAATAATAATAATAATAATAATAATAATAATAATGATACTTTGTAGTGTTGAAAAAGCTTTTCATGTATCCTTTCAGACAGATGGACCAAAAACCCATTGTCACTCAAACATGGCATGACATTCTTACCTCTGTGCCTCTGGTCTCTCTCTCTTGCCCACCCTTTGAGGTCTAGTCTACATCATAACATCTTGAGAAAGAGTTCACTGGCCACTCTCTCATTTAGGTCTCCTCTCCTACCCCTCTAACTTAGCACCATGTTCTGGGGTCACTCCCACTTATGTGGGAGACAACTTTTAGTTCTATTTTTTACTTTTCATTTCACTTTGTATTTCTTGGTTTCTCAAATAGAATGTAAATTTAATGTCCTTTCAAAGTGCCTACTATATGTATCTGTATAGTATGGGCTCAATTAATGTCATTGAATAATTAAATTTGTTGAAGAATAAATTGGTAGTGTGTGGGATGACCTTGTTATTTTCTAGGACAGGATATTCCATCCATTAGTTAATAAATAGTTATCCTGAGATTTGATAAAGGCAACTATTATAATATACATAAGAAAAGTTTTAATAACTTCTTGGATGAAAGATCCACAAGGGATAGATTGGATGTTCATATTATGTCTTTAACCTTTTGAAATTGATTTTATACCTGTTTAATAAAATCCTTCTTGGTATCATTGTCAAACATATAAGGCTAGATGGAGTATATATCAGAGGTATGGCATTTATTTCATTTTAATGTGAGTCATTGTACTATGCCTGGATGCTAAAGAAATAAAAGACACAACTCTTGAGCTCTCCAAAGAATGGAAAGTCTAATTGGAGGCTAAGACATATACACATAAAACAACTTGAGATGAAACCCAAAGAAACATTTAAATAACTCCAAGAAAATATGGTATAGTAAAGCTGCAATAAATAAGGAAACTAATAATAATAAATGATTACACTTGGGATGTGATTATTAGGGAAGGCATGTAAAAAGAGGTATGTTATGGTTTTGAAGGTTAGATGGAAATATATGGAAGAGAAGTGGTATAGATTTCCCTAAGAGAGAAGAATACACAAAGCACACAGGCAACATATCAAGTCATGTTTGGGCAGCTATATACAGATGGGTGTGAGCAATGGAGGGAATATGTGAGGCAAGACAGGGGCAGAAGGAGTAAAAAGACATCAAATATGTTTATTTTTAAAATAGTGTGGAATTCTCTTTCTCTTTTCAATAGAAATAACCTTCACTGTCAACAGCCCAGTCAGACCTCTTTCTAGGCTATTATTTGTAATAATTTCTGCCATATGAGTGTAATGGGAAAAACACATTGCAAAGTGAATTACTTTTGAAACATACTACATGCTGACATTTGGGAAATTAGATCCTGAACACAATGCATTCTGATTATTTCGAGGTACATTCCCACCATGAAAAAATATATTCAGTCCAACAATTGTAAAAAAATCTACAAGTGAAATTAAAGTTCTGTCCTTTGGCAAGGTTCTTCTCTAAAGCTTTTGGTCACTGTTCAGGATGAGTAACCATAGTCAGGAATTATTCCTTGCCTAAACAATCTACGTGGGTCTAAGGAGACCAGAAATGCCTTTATTCAAACATATTTTAGGCTAGTCCCTGGCAGTGACTGCCATCCTAGCCCCATTTTGTGAAGAATTCTGTTGTGTCCATGCTCCATGTCCCCAAATGTGTCAGAGCTAGAGATGACCTTGCTCAGCTGGCTTCCTTTCTATTTTCTGGAAAAAACACTGCCACGCTCTCTTATGAAGAACAAATGACTCTTCACTTCTCCACCCCACTCAGCAAATTCCTCTGGCACCACTGACCCATCTCGTCGTGAATATACGTTTGTTTTGACCCTTCCTCCTCCTCCTCCAGTAAGTTTTTGCATTGATGGGCTTCCAGGGTGAGCGACAGTAAGTTCAGCAGCCCTGAATCCAGGAGCACAGATGAGGAATGGTTCTGAGAAAGAACCTTCTCAGATATTCCGTAAATGTTGCTATTTCAAGGCAAAGCCTTCATTGTTTACTGAACATATCCAACTTGTATGCTGAATAGAAAATGTGATAAGAGGATGGAAAGATGGACAGGGAGGAAACGGGACGCCATGTGACGATTAGAGAGTGAATTTGGAAATTAACTGGACTGCTAAAGAAGAATAAGAATATAAACACAATAGTGAAGGGTCAATAAGTTTCCACAGAAATCAGACTAGATTGTTATTTTGATCATTAAATTGATCTAGGGGCCGGCCGAGTGGCGTGGTGGTTAAGCGCTGGCTTGGGAAGCCAGCGGCCCCGGTTCGGGTCCCACATATGAGGGCCAGTGACACTGCCCTCAAAAAAAAAAAAAAAGTTAAATTGATCTAAACATTCATATAACCTCCGCTTTATTTATTAAATAATAGCTCTTGGTCATGAACCTGTATTTTGGAGTCAAAGAGACCTGGGTTTGAATCCTGGGTTTCCTGCTTTCCAGGTTAGTGATCTTGGTTCTATTAAGCCTTATTTTCTTTATTTGTAAAATGAGAATGCTAATAGTATCTACCTCAATAAGATTATTGTGAGGATAGAAAAGATAATACTTATAAAGAGCTTAACACTTTGTCTAGCAAGCAATAAGCATGAAATAAATGTTAGCTTCTATTGTTTTTGAAATTTATGTATGTATAATTTCTCTAAGGCAAATTGGTTTTTATTCACTAGGAGGAATACCTAGTTAAAAGCATCTTATGCTGAGTCTTTGGGGGCAGCAATTATCACCCTCTGAGTGATATTTTTGGTGCATCTGTATTTCATGGAGTTGGCTTAAATCAAGTTGCACCTGTAAATATTAATATGCCTTTGATACCACCGAGCAAGATTTCCTGTAGAAAGCTAGGCACATATTAAATAAATAATTAATAGAATTTGCAATTTCCCCAAAGCAGATTGGGTGAATACCCCTAATACCCGAATTCTAGCATGTGTATCATCAGAATATATATGTGTCATAGAGTATATATAATTGTTAGTCCTATTACAATGCTGCCTTTTTATAAATCAGGAAACTACATCAGAGCAAGGTTCAAGTTACATGGCCTGCTGGATAGATCCAATTGATCACTTTCCAGGTGCCTTACATCTAAATATTGCTCAAAAATGAACTCATTATTTCAGCCCACAAACTTCCTCTTCTTATATTCCCTTTTTTCAGTTGATGGCACCACCATCTACTCAGTAATCCAAGCCAGAAATCTGTGAGTCATATCAGACTTCTCCTTCTCCCTCACTTGTCATCGCACCAAGTCCTATAGAGTTTTATCTACTAAATATTTTTTTTGAATCTGACCTCCCATCTCCATTCTTACAACCAACTGCTTTTGTTCAAGCTGCCACCATTTCTCACTTAAACTACTGCAATTGTCTCCTAACTGACCTCTCTGATATCAGCAATGCTGCCTTCATATATGGGTTTTCTATACAGCTGCCGGGATGATGTGTCTAAAACACAAAACCGATAATGTCAATACCCAGCTTAAAAATTTTCTGTGGTTCCCTATTGCCTCTAGAACGAAGCCAAGGTTTCTTAGTATGGCCTCATGATCCCAAAGCACACCTCTGTCTTAGTCCTAACCAAGTTCAATTAGAATGAAGTGTGTATGGGATTATCCTCCCATTTGGCCTCTGGTATCTGTGTGTGTGTGTGTGTGTGTGTGTGTGTGTGTGTGTGTGTTTTAGCTGAGCCATCCTGCCACCTGTTGGCAGCTCAGCAGCAGCTCAGCTCGGGCTGGGCATTGAACTGCTGTTGCTCAGAGCTCAGCTCGCACTCTTGAGTGAGCTCTTAACCAACTGAGCTACTCGGCCGGCCCCATGGATTCTGGGATCTTTAAAAGTAGAGACAAAATCTTTTGATTTTTGTATCTCAGCTTCTAGCAGTGTCAGTTAAAAAGAATGTTAAACTCAAATGAAATGGTGACATCAGGTCTGAAGTCAGGTAGATCCACTCTCATTTTTTCAAACGGTTTTTATACTTTTAAAAAGTTGAGATATAATTCATGAGCCATAAAGTCCACCATGTTAGTATATTTAGTGGTTTTCAGCATAGTTACATTTGTATGACCATCAAAACCACTAATTCCAGAATACTTTTGTCACCCGAAAAAGAAAATCCTTAACCATCAACAGTCACTCTATTATCCCCTTTTCCTCTTCACCTTCAAGAAATTGAAAGGTAATCCACAAAGTGGGAGAAAATATTTGCAAACCATGTATCTGATAAGGGACTATTATCCAGAAAGATAAAGAACTCTTAAAACTCAACAAGGAAAGACAAACAGCCCTATAAAAAAAAACGAGGGAAGATTTGAATAGCTATTTCTCCAAAGGAAATAGACCAATGACCAACAAGCACATGAAAATATGTTCAACATCATTAGTCATGAGGGAACTACAAATCAAAACCACAATGAAATACACAATAGGTTAGCTATAATCAAAATGACAGACAACATCAAGTGTTTGCAGGACCATGGATAAATTGGAATCTGCATACCCTGCTGGTGAGAATGTAAAATGGTGCAGCTGCTTTGGAAAACAGGTTAGCAGTTTCTCAAAAAGTGAAACATGGAGTTACCATATGACCCAGTAATTCTACTCATAGGTAGGTATATACGCAAGAAAACTGAAAATGTATATCTACGCAAAAAACATGTACATGAATATTCAGAGCAGCATTATTCATAATAGTCCCAAAGTGGAAACTCAAATATCTATAGACTGATGAATAGATAAATAAAATGTGATATAGCCATACAGTGGAATATTATTCAACCTTGAAAAGGAATGTAGTATTTGGCACATGCGGTAACATGGACGAACCTCAAAAATTTTAGGCTGAGTGAAAGAAGCCAGACACAAAAGATCACATATTGAATGATTTCATTTATATGAATGTCCATATTGAGCAAAGCTATAAAGACAGAAAGTAGATTAGTGATTGCCTAGGGCTGGAAGGGTTGAAAGGAAATGGGGAGTGACTGCTAATGGGTAAAGAATTTCTTTTGGGGGTGATGAAATGTTCTAAAATCTATTATGGTGATGATTGCACAACTCTGAATACATAAAATAACACTGAATTATATACTTTAAATGATGACTTTGATGGCATGTGAATTACACTCAATAAAATATTGTATAAGAAAAAAAAACAAATACAAAACTGACCTCTAAGAAAAAAGAAAAAAAAATGAGAGCCTACCTTTTCTAAGAAGGGCCAAACTGAGGATCGGATCAGGTTGGCAGGAAATATCATTAGGATAAATTGCTTGGAGCAATTTAGATTTAAATATTCTTCAATTTAGATATTTTTCAAGTAACAATAATAGTGTTCAAGAAAGCAGGGGAGGAATTTTACACTTTCAGGTTCTCCCCAAACTCTGGTGTGAACAATGGTTTCCAATTTGGGCTGCTAAGCTGCTCTTGGAAATAGCTATCTTGTCCTGCCTATTCGGATCAAGGTCTTGAAAGCATAGCTGGAAAATGCTGGCACACTTTATTCCAGTCCAGGGCTTGACTTCTACGCCAAACTTAGCCTTTGGCAACTTCTTTCTGTTGAGAGTCCCTGGGGACTTGTTTGACCTAATTTTGGAGAGCTGCAAGGGAATTCACTTCTGGAAGGTGGCCCAGCTAGCAGGGAGTGGCTCAGCAGGCTGCCTAATCCTCTATTAAGTTAATGATAAAGTATACCTGGGCACAGTCCACTGCAAAGCCAATTCCCTACACCTGAGGCTTGGACTAGGCACTTTCCAGGCAACTAAAGGTAATTCCCAGTATTAAATAGTACAGTCATCTGGAAAGGAAATCTTTCAGAATGTATTGTATATATTCCTGACTTTTTGTACTTAGGCTTTTTTCAACTGATAGTGGAAGTGTTATTACTTGGCCACTATGGAACACTTGGAAGGTACTTACTGGATTATTCTTCTTCCCCAAAATTAACCATTCTTAAGAGTTTGGTGTGTCTTCTTTTAGACTGGTTTTTATTTGTTTATAAGCATAGACACACACACTCATACCCATAGCTGGTTTTTAAAAACTTTTTTTTTTTTGGGCCGGCCGAGTGGCGCGGTGGTTAAGCGCTGGCTTGGGAAGCCAGCGGCCCCGGTTCGGTCCCACATGTGAGGGCCAGTGACACTGCCCTCAAAAAAACAAAAAACAAAAAACAAAAAACAAAAAAACTTTTTTTTTTTTTTAAAGATTTTATTGGGGAATTGGGGAAGGGAACAGTGTTGGGGAATTGGGGAAGGGGAACACTGTGTTTTTCCAGGACCCATCAGCTCCAAGTCAAGTTGTTGTCCTTCAATCTTAGTTGCGGAGGGCGCAAGCTCAGCTCCAAGTCCAGTCACTACTTTCAATCTAGTTGCAAGGGGGCGCAGCCCACCATCCCATGCATGAGTTGAACTGGCAACCTTGTACAGCTGAGCCATCCAGCCACCCGTTGGCAGCTCAGTAGCAGCTCAGCTCGGGCCCAGCTCACTGGCCCATGTGGAAATTGAACTGGCAACCCTGTTGCTCAGAGCTCACGCTCTAGCCAACTGCACCACCCAGCCAGCCCTAAAAACTTTTTTTAAAGAACTTAAATGGGATCATACTCTACCTCTTGGTCTATCCCTTGCTTTTCCATTTAATGATATATCCTGGAGATCTTTCCATGTCAGTACATATAAATCTACCTTATTCTTTTTTATGCCTGCACTGCATTCCATGATATGGATATACTATAATTTATTTAACCACTCCCTATTGGTACATATTTCCTACATTTCTCATTTTTCTTTATGATCAAGAAATAAGGATTCTTACTCATACATTACATCTTCATATACATATAAGAATATTTGGAAGGATAGATTCCAAGAAGTAGAATTATTTATATTTTGGTACATCTGGAAATTATTTTTAAACTTTTTATTTTGAAATAATTTCAAACTTACAGAAACATTGTAAGAGTAACAGAACGAAATCCCATATCCTCTTCATCTTGATTCACCAGTTATCATTTCATCACACTCTCCTCTTTCCCCAATTCCACATATATATTATATACATACTTTATATTTTTATGGTTCACTGAGACATCTGATACACTGTGGACATGAAGCCCTTATCTCTAAATAATTCAGTGTGTATTTCCTAAAAAAAGGGTGTTCTCTTATATAAACTGAGCACAAGCGTCCAAATCAGGAAATATATAAAACTTTGAGTTCACACCGATTTCTCCGATCCAACACCATAGAATTCATTTTCGGCTTCGCACTTTCCATATTTGTAACTCCCTTCTCTGACTGACAGGAACCTGTTCTCATCATTCCTCCATGTGTTTCATTTGCCACATAGCCCTGTGTATAACACACCTCCGGCCATGTTAGTGTTTCCTTAGCCCCCACCCTGCTGCCTGCTTGGCTCCAGCTATGCCAGTTTCAGGGAAGAGGAAGTTAACTTATTTTGAATGGTGTGATATAAGAGAGATGTTTCTTTTTCTTTAATAGATAACCAATTGTCCCAATACTTATTCTCAATTAATGGAAATGCTTCCACATGTTTGTGTCAGTAGCTGATGAGCTGTTCTCTTTCATTCACATATTTTTCACTTCAATTACTGTGGTTGTGTGTGTTTTAGTATCTGGTAGGAAGAGATGCCTCAATATACTTTAAATAAAAAGTCCTAGCTATTCTTAAGTATGTACTCTTTTAGATGGATTTTAGAATTAGCATGCCAATTTAGTTAAAAATTCTATTGTAATCTTGATTAGGGAAATTCTTTTTTTTTGAGGGCAGTGTCACTGGACCTCATATGTGGGACCCGAACTGGGGCTGCTGGCTTCCCAAGCCAGCGCTTAACCACAGTGCCACTTGGCAGGCCCTGTGTAATCTTGATTAGAATTGCATTGAATTTGTAAATTATTTGTGTAAAATGGCATCTTTATAATATTGAGTTTTCCTATTAGGGAACATGGTATACCATTTTTATTTATTCAGGTTTTTTTTCTTTCAGTAAATATTTAGTTTTCTTTGTGTGGGCATTGCACATATAGTTTGTTCCAAGGGTTTTAAAAATATTTTGTGGCAATTATTGAGTTCTTTTCATCCCATCTTCTTTCTATATATTTTGTACATTGTTGAGATTATCCTGCACATATCCTATATCCTATTTTTAACTTAAAGTTATGCCAAATTACCTGACTAATAAAAATATAGCTTTTATGGTTGCATACTTGCCCATCCAATATTTTATGACATAATTTATTTAATCCTTCTTTAAGGTTGGTAAATTAGATTGCCTCCATTTTTTTTTTTTTTTTTTTGCTAAATTTTGGTACATACTATTGTGATGAACATCTTTTCACATGAATCTTTGTTCCAGTTTGGATTATTCCTTAAAATATATTCCTTTAAGTGATATTTCTCTATCTTATGCATAATACATATATTCCCTGAAAGGTCTTGGATAACACAAAATCAGGGTAAATTGAAAATATCTTCATCCTTACTTAAAGTTTTAATATTTTGCTGTTATTCAATTTACTTACTCTTACAAACTGGTCCTGCATTCTTCCTATCACTTAGCTACTTTTGGGACAAGATTAGAAAGTAACAAAATGGTGAGTAAACTAATAGCAGCATCATAACACAAGCTGATGCAGTGAGAATCTGCATGGGAACAACAGCCATGCAAGACATGGAAAGCCATTATTTCCTTGTACCTGCAACTGCTGGCCCTGCCTGCTTCCTTTGCAGTGCTCACATCGACTCTTCACTTCTTTATATTTCTCAAGGTATGTAAAATCTCCCACATCTTCAAAAATTTATGTGCCTTATGGAACTATTTACATAAAGTTGAGTGCTACATAACTCAAGGAACGCCTTTATACTGAGTGTAATTTCATTTTCTTGATTACTCAGGGTTAATATAGAATCAGTTTATAAAATTTCTTCCCTATAGAGACAGGTAGGACTGTTTCCTCCTATGCTCAAGGCACCAAATTGCTGTGCCTTCTGATCATGAAGTCAATTTTTAGGCCTCTTTTCATCTCTATCCTGCTTACAGAGTTCTAGCTTTCGCCTCTCATGGTTATCTGTGTGCTTTCTTGTGATAGTTCTCCTGCCTCTTCTAGTTTACTGCTTTTAATTTTTTATGAGTTTGGAAACCAGGTTGTCAGGTCTTAAAATCGAATCCAAGTAAAAATTAATAGCCTCTGAGAAAGGACTTCAATGAATTTTTAGGAGTAATGGGCAGGATCTTTAGAGCATGGACTGTGGTGATCTCTATTTTTGTTTCTGCAGAGGTCTTTTCCCGTCTCCTTTACTTCCTTGGTTCTTTGCTGTGCTTCAAATTGATGAGATTTGCCAAGTTCAACATAAATGAAGTTCCATTACAATTAGGTTGGTAACATAACATTAAAATGCCTCCTTGCCTTTTCTTCTACTAAATTCTGATTCTTTACTTTCTTTTGTTCCTTTGACATTGTGTGTCTCAGGCTGGGTGACTAAACCTGAATAAATTGTTCATTGGGCTTCAGACGTGTGTGATAAGGTCCAGTCTAAAACCTTCATCCCCTCTACTTTTTCTTCCCCCCACCTCTTTTTCATAATTAAAACCTCTCTATATTTCACAACAAGGCTATCATTCCCCATATTAAAAAGAAACATTTCTTGTCTAAAGCCTCTTTTGACTAAAAAGAAATTCAGTGTATTCCATTATATGAAAACAAAACCAATTTACACAATTCTATTGTATTCTTCCCTTTACTTTTACTCATGGCTAATTGATAAGGACCGCAGTGCTCAGCATGATTGTGTGGTCATTTCTGTAAATCATTTCCCTTTGCTGCTGATTGCCCCTCCTAATAGTTATTAACTACCTTGTAATTACGTAGGTGCTTTGAGTGAGGGAATAGAGCAGGTTCTATAAAACAAATACTGCTATTAGAGAATCAACTCAAACTTCATGGGGGGGCAGTGACACCATCTTTGTATTTGGGCACAATACACTTGATGATGACAGTGCTGCATGTTGCCCTTGAAAAAAAAAAGTCAACTCTGAATGCAAAATGGGTGGACATCAATGTTTATGGTTTCAACTTTAGATCAACTCAGACTTTCTTATACACTGCCATTCCTCAGTCATTTTTTTTTTAAAGATTTTTATTGGGGAATTGGGGGAGGGGAACAGCATTGGGGAACCGGGGAAGGGGAACAGACAAGTTGCTGTCCTTTTGTTGTTCAGTCTAGTTGTGGAGGATATTGCTTCACTGGCCCATGTTGATACTATCATTGCGCTCTTCTCGGGTGAGGCAGATCGGTCGCCGGCCTCTGGACAGTCGCTCACAGCGGCTCTTGGCAGCTCACACCGGCTGCTCACACTGGCTGTCGGCCACTCACTGTAGCTTATGGCAGCCCACTGCAGTAGAGGCTACAGCCATGCCTTCCCAGGGACTCACAGCAGCCCAGCTCCACGTGAAGCTGTTGTTCACCATCTTAGCTGTAGAGGGCAGTGTCACTGGCCCTCATATGTGGGATCCAAACCGGGGCTGCTGGCATCCCAAGCCAGCTCTTAACCAATGCGCCACTTGGCGGGCCCTCCTCAGTTATTTTTTAATACATTGAATGGTGAGGTTTATGCACTTGCTGACGAAGGCACATTTCAAGTCTTACACAGAGGCATAGTCTACCAGTCCAGAGGTTATTTTCAGCAGCAGCATCATTTTTGGAATTTGTGCAATTACTTTGCTACACTTTTTACCACTATTATAAATTTGAGTAGAAAGTGGAAAATTGAAAATGCTGATACTCGTGATAAGAAGCACAGGTTTCTTAAACTTAATACATACAACTGAGCAAAGATGAGCTGTTAGCTATATACAAAATAGTGCCTCTAGCCTACGTCAAAATTAGAAAATATCATACATTCTAGAAATACTTCATTAAAGATCATATCTTAAAGACAAGTTGCAATTCGGAATTCAATACTATTTTTCAGCTCTCTGGGAAAAATGCTCTGATAATATGGAGTGTATTTAATTTTTTCATAATCAACTTTTGCATATGTTACCAGGAATGTATTAAGTAAGAAACTCGGTAGGAATGGGTAGGAAATAAACTAGGAATCCACCTATAAGGAGTTACAAATGGAACTTTATTTACTCTCCTTTTCTAGTCCTAATTACTTTTATAAACTTTCCATTATCAATAGTTAAGTACCTTCCAACTCTGTAGAGGAATGAAAAAGAGGTCTTTGTCGAATGCAGTACCAGACATACAGATGTGCTTTCTGCCCGTTGCTTCTCTGTCTTCTTTGCTGACTTTCCCTTTCTCCAAATAGAGATGTTTTTCAAGGTTCAGCCCCAAAACTAAGATGTCTAATTTTTAATGGTAAATTAAATTCATAGTGTCAAGTTATGAATTGAAAGGGCACGACAATGAGGTAAGGGCTGTTTGAGAGAGATTGGTTGAAATATCAGTTTGATCCAGAGTCTTGTCCCTGGTTTTACAGGTCCATGAATCCTAGCCTGTCCATAACCTAGAATTGAGTGGGCTCTGAGAGGGTGGTTCAGGGTAAATAAGAAATGATTATATTTTTTCCAGAGGGCCAGTTTTTTATTTCACAATGGAAACTCTGATATGGATTAGAATGCTTATGTTGGTATGAACAATCTTTCCATCCCCTTTTTTACAGATTTACTGGATTATTTAACAAATTCAATTCACAAATATTTGTTCAGCACCTGTATGAGATATATAATGAATGTATATATGCCATCTATATGTAAATATATGCCAGATAGATGTGAGAGATATAGCTGTGAACAAGGCAGACATGTTTCCTGCTATCATGCAGCTTAAGATCTTGTGGATCTAAATTCAGTAAGTAGGATTAGAGTAGGTTGTATGATTTAAATGTTTAATGACATTAAGCTCTGTTAGCCAGGTGTATATCCAGCTCTCCGCTAAGTATATGCCCACCACAGGAGTGGATAGGTTGAGTCCAAAGGTCAGGGCACCCCCACTTTCTCCTGGCAGTGATGCTAATGTTTTACTCTCTGATCCCCATTTTCTATATTTTAGGGTTATCACCTCCCCTTATTTTGATACATTAATTCTTAGGATAGGTACTACTAATTGTAATAAAAATCCTCCTTATTTTCTATTCAAATATTCTAAATCGGCATTTTCATTTGTTTTTTGTCTCTTACTGTGGGACCTGGGGTAAGTTATTTTGAGCTTCAATGTTTTCCTCTCACAAAGTGGGAATAATAGGTCCAACCCTATAAAGCTTTTGTGAAGATTAGATTAAATAATATAAAATATATGAAATGCCTAGGCATAGCCCTGTGAAATTGATCATTTTCTTTTTTCAGGGCGGTGTCACTGGCCCTCATATGTGGGACCCGAACCAGGGCCGCTGGCCTCCCAAGCCAGCGCTTAACCACCGCGCCACTCGGCCAGCCCAGTCCTATGAAATTGAATGATAGTCCATGGAGACTTGCTATGGGCAAGGTACTTCTACATGTATTAACTTAATCCTCACATCATTCCTATAAGGGTGTATAGTTTTTAATCCCCAATTCACAGATGTGTATCCTGAGATCTACAAATGTAGAATTACTTGCTTGAGGTCACACATTTAGTAAATGGTTGAATTGAGATTTGAGTACAGTAAGTCTGGGTCTAGGGTCCTTGCTCTTAAATATGTCTTGTGATACATTCCCTCTCTTTAAGCATTCATTTCCCTCCCTTCCTCACCTATATTCCAGGTGTCTACTGCCTATTTCCACTTGGGTGACTTTCCATTATCTTGACTTAGAAGTTCTTACCTGGAGCCTACTCATGGGTTTCAGTTCATATCTTTAACCTGTGAATTAATCAGGACTCCTATATGTAAGAGGCAGAAATGCAACTTAAACAGGCTTAATCATGGAGGAATTTCAATAAAAGACTGAAGTGTCTCCTGGAATCCAAAAATAGGAATGTGATGGATCCATGGACTAAAATGTCATTAGCACATGTCCATATTCTCTCTGTCTCTCTGTTTCTGTCTCCCCTACCACACTCTTTCTCTCTCTGTCCCCTTTCCTCCCCCTCCACCCTTCCCCCTTACCCATTCTGCATTTGAGAATCCTGTTTGTCAGGCTTACGTGTTAGAAAACACATCTGCTAACATCATACATAGCTTCAGCTACTAGGAAGAGACTCACTTGATTCTTTGGATATAAAATATAAATTTTCCAGGAAAGGCTCTCTGGGTTCTGCTTGGTTCAAGAGCTCTCTGGTAATCAATTCTATGGGTGTCCATTACAAATTGTATATTATGTAAAAGTATGAATACATTTTTTTCCCTGAAGAGAGGGTCCATTGGTTTCATCAGATTCTCAAATGAAGTGATTTGTAACTCAAAAGAGTAAAAAACTACTACAAACAAAAAATAAATCCAAAACATTTCTCTCTTCTCTTTCAAACCAGTCCTTCTGACTCCCTGCTTCTGTCACTGGTGCCACAATCTTCTAGACAGTTAGTCTTGTCACCTTGTTATATGCTGATTTCTCACTGTTCTTTACACCCTGCATTCCGTTATTCAGAATGTTCTGTTAATTCATCCCATGCAATGGATGTTGGAACTATTCCTTTCTATTTCTATGGCCACAATTCTTGACTACCCACTGTCAACTTTTTTAGCTCCTTAAATAGTAATACCTTCTTCACCAGACACTTGCTACTTTTCCTTTCTTGCTCAAATCCACCTTGTGTATTAGATGGATGTTTTAAACACTGTTGTCCCCTTTCCTGGACAGGACTCTCTGCAACTTGATCCTGGCCCACTTTCCAAATTCTTATCAAATAATGTTTTATTTCCTGATTAATAAATACTCCTTTATTCATCCACACTTCTGCTCACTGGTTTGTTTTTTAGACTTGCAACATGTCTATTTGTAGTTCACACCAATGTTTGCCTTTGTTAAGAAACCAACTCATCTCCAAAAGAGGGTCATTCTTTGATCTAAGAGTTGTTATGCTCATTCCCTGCTCTGAACTTTTGTTGATTCTCCAGGGCCTTCCCTGGAATAGTCCTTCCTTCTCTCTATCTACATATTTTTCCTATTCTACTTTCTTCAAGAAGCGGTCCTATACCAGTCAAATTTATCTCTCTTGGTCTTATAATTATTACAGAACTTACTGTTTTACTCATGTTGACACCTAATTCTATAATATGTTGTATTAATATTTAAATGTTTTAAACATTTTTTTTCCAAATAGATTATGAGGTTCTAGTAGGCAAGACCTCTCTAAAATTAATTAAATGTGCCCTGTGGCACTTCCCCCAGTTATATACATACAGTAGGCACAAATACTTGTCCAGCATTTATAAATGTCAGTGTAAAACTATATGGAGTTTTGCTTGTATACATTGTACATGAATTTTTTACTTACCAAAGAGATTTACTAGAAATTTCTTTTAAGTAGTAGCTCCTCTATGTGGAAAAATTTTTAAGTGGTCTAGAAATTATTAAATATTCATCAAAAGGCTGAAGTGGGAGTTGGTGGGGAAATGTTGAAGCTATCAAATTAGAAGTCATCAATTGAAGATAAAAAGAAATGAGAGTATGAAAACCAATCAATGAAAAATTTCTTCACACCAACTTTTCAGGAATATTTTCATTGTGAAACATGTTCACATTTTAAAAAAGATGTATTCTGTATTCTCATTTACATTTTTTTTTTTTTTGAGGGCAGTGTCACTGATTCTCATATGTGGGACTCAAACCGGGGCTGCTGGCCTCCCAAGCCAGCGCCCAACCACCGCGCCACTCAGCTGGCCCTCATTTACATTTTATATAGTATTATCCTGAGGGTAACTGATAGAAGATAAAGTTTATGTTTGGCTTCAGATTGTGGCTCTGCCTGCCGTTCATTGTGACCTTGACCTGGTCATTTAACCTCTCAGAGCCTCTTCCGCACCATCTAGAAAATTGAGAGAATAATATTTATCTGATAAGATGTTTGACAATTAAATGAGGTAATATATATAAGGCATTTAGTAAAGTATTTAAAGCCAGTAGACAATTAATAGTAGATGTTATTGCTCTCTATTCAATAGGGAGAGAGTTGAGGGAAAAGGTAGAAAAAGGTGAGCCTTTTTCTTAAGAGACTTAGTAAGTGCCAGGGGAAGTCATATAGAGGTGAGTGATTGTGCAGAGTTGATAGACCACAAACTGGCACTTGATTGGTGTAGAAGACACTGAAAAGTGGGGAGGTATAGGGTAAGTTTGGACTACTTATTGGACTACAGACAATTATTGCAGGTTCTTTTTACATAGCATTATGCCAAGTTTAAGTTATACACTAAATTACCATCTTGCCTAGAATGGATGTTTAGTAGGTAAAAAAAAATTAGCATTCTCAGGTTTTCAGGTATCAGTGACAGAAAAGGAAATCAGGGAGAGAAGTTGAGAATAGAATAACTTTTCTCTACAATGTTGCTCCCCATCCCTACTATAACCCCACCCTTACCTCTATCAGGGACACACTGTGTTTCCTCCACAAAGTTAGAATGTGGCAGCAAATTGCAAGACTTAACAGCAGAACTGCGTGGAAGGGAACTGGCTGAATAGAATCACTTTAGATGATCAAAACAGTGAAGCAGTGAGTTCATTCTGGAGGGCACTGGCACTGCCCAGTGTGAACATGGGATTTGGGAAAAGTCAACCAAAAGAAATGGAGACTGATCTTTAGAAGTATGATGAGGATAGTGGGTTAGAGCAAGAGACCCTGTGGGTCACAGCTATTAAAGCTTACTGTGAGAAAATCCAATAAAGAGCTCTACTGCTAAAACTGAACAATTACGGTGTTTTTCTAATTTCTAGGAAAAATGGATTTAAAGGTTTTCATTTTGTGAATTATTGTTAAACTTTTGGTACTTTCTACCTTGTGAAAAGTTGCAAACAAATTTTAAAGGAAAAACACAGACACGTTATTTTTAAAAAAAATACATTATTTTTTAATATGTGGTGATCTGCACAAACATAATATAGCCAGATTTAGTGCTAGTAAAATTCTATCGAGTCCATATGGCAGAATTAAATCTATCAATCTTTCATGGTGTTCCAGAATGAGCACCATAATTTCTGAGTGCTGCCACCTGAACTAGTTTGACAATCAACACATTACACGCCTCACTGCCTTTTGTTAATTCTTAAGGAAAGGAATGCTATTAGCCTCAGTGAAACTCACAGGCAAGGCTTAGATACAAAGTAATCTTTAAAATAAATAAATAAAAGCTAAGGGAGAATTAAATAGGGTAAATTTGAGTGCAAGAAGAATAACACAATAGCTACTGTTTCCGAGCACTCATTATATACTAGGCTCTGTGCTAAGTCTTTTTCAAACATAATTTCATTTAATCTTTATTACCATCCTGTGATGTACCATCACCCACATTAGATAGATGAAGCAAACGAGGCTCACAGGGTTGCTCACGATCACATAGCTGGTAAATGGTGGGTGACACTGAAATTCAAACCTAGGTTTCCTGACTCCAATCATGATGACATTGTAATGTCTCTTTGTATGATGCTCAAAAACTGACATATAGTAAAGCACACATATATTTTTGCATATATATTAACCTTTGTAATCAATAACTAGATCAAGATGTTGAACATTTCCAGCAACCCAGAATACTCCCTCCTCCCCTTCTCGGTGAATTCCCTCATAAGAAATCACTACTCTGCCTCTCTCACCACACATAGAGAGATTTTAGAGTAATCTAACTTTTTGGAGTCATCACCCAAAGATTCCATATACCACTCCTTCACCTTGCCATTTTAGTTGTAGTACTCAAAGCTACCGTAGCTTTAACTTTTCAAGCACTCACTGTAGAGACTAGCTGTTGGAGATGGCTTCATATTCAATTCCTTGTAGATTCCAAAAATAATACTAATTTTTAAAAAACACCAAAGAGACTCCTGGATGAAGTAGATTCAAAGGACTGTTATCAAACAAACCAACCTCTCTAAGAAACCCCACAGACACAGGTTTCTTGACTGAAATAATTTCGTGCACCTGTTTCCAATCATGACGTCTCTTTAAGAAATGGATGACCATGAAAGGTCCGTTCAGTTTATGGAAGGATAGACTAGTCAGGCAGGGTATGTAATAGTGATTGCTTTGCATCATTTCATAGCCCAGGAAAAAATTATGTTCAGGTATCGTCCACAGTTGACTTGTTGTTTTATGATTCCAGGGAAAGGAAGAGTAAAGGAGAAGAAGATCTAGGTGGAGGGTAGTGGGGAGAAATATGACCTTCAAGGAGGCTTTCGTGTGGTGACTTTCGGGGCTTTGCCCATTGGCTTTTAAAACCACGTTACTTCTTGTCTAACCAGGGAATGACAGAGGCAGCGTCACAACTTCACCGCAGGCGCTCAAGCTGTGTGTGCTTGGTGACTTTTCAGCAATTATTCTGGATAACGCAGTCGTGCTGCTTCTCCCTCTTCCCTTCCCACTACTTCTCCCCACACCCATTGCTGGCTTTCCTCTTCATTCCGATTCCCACCATAGTCAGCTGTGGCATGTTTGAAGCAGTCTCCACTTGGGAATTAGGCATAGGGAAGGTATAACTGACATCTGTAGGTTTCGATGACTCCAGGAGTGATATGTGTGCTTAAGATGACCGAAGTAGGCGAAATCTACAGGAACGGTTCTGGCCATCAAAGCAGGAGGACAGGCCCAGAAGTGGGCGCACGTGACAGCAGCAGCACCTCGCGAGTGACATCACCTCGGGGGGGCGGAGCCGACTAGGGCCTTGTCTGCTCTTGAGCTTCTTCCCCTCTTCCCCACTAATTGCCTACGACCCCACCAGTCACAGCCCCCTGAGTGAGGGAACGAGATCCGCCCAGACCTCACAGGGCGGCAGAGCCAGGGACCAAGCTCCCAGCACGGCAAAGGGTCGGGTATGCATACTCTCTCTCTCGTGGTAGCTTCCCCACCCCCCAAACCGTGGAGGGGGCGGGGGCAGGGGCGCGCGCGCCACCACGCACGCGCCCTCACGCACGCGCGCTCCCTCCGCGCTCCCGCCCCTCCCCACCCCGGCCCGGAGGGGGCGGGGCTGCGGGCGGCCTCGTAGAGGGTGCGACGCCCCCGGCGCGGCGGCGGCGCTCGCGAGCGGCCGGTTGGGCACGGGGTTGCTGGCGGGCGCGCTGCTCCGGCGGGGCCCGCTGGCCATAGCCGCCTCCCGCGAGCCGCCCGCCGGGAGGGGGAAGCTGCGAGCTCTCTGGTCGCCGGGCCCGGGGCCCCGCAGGCGCTGCCCTCGCGCCGCCGCCCTCCGCGCCTCCTCCGGGCGGCCCCGCCCCCGTTCCCATCCCCCTCGCGCTCACCTCCCGGCGGTACCGCGCGCGAGGCGGAGCGAGGCGCCCGCCGCCGCCGCCGCCTCTGCCGCGCTGTGGGGCGAGAGCTTGCGCCCGCGCCGCCGCTGACAGGAGGACCGCCGCGGCTTGTGCTCTCCGGCCTCGAGGCCCCGCCGCGCCTTGCCGGGGCGCAGACCCACCGCGGGCGTCGGAACGCGGCGAGGGGCTCTGGGAGTCGCGGGCGGCGCCGGCGGGCGGCGCAGTTCTCCTGGACGACCCCGGGGACTGGGGCTGGACCCCGAGGGGGGCCCGCGAGCCCCTCCGAGCGGCAGGTAAGGGACCTGGGGCAGCCGGGGAAGGGAGGGTCGCTCCAGTGACAGGGGCGTTCGTCTCCCAGCGCCTCGGCTCCAGGGAGAGGGGCGGGAGCGCGCGAGGAGGCAGCCCAAGGAGCCGCGAAGTGCCCCTGGTGTCCGCGGCGTGGGGAAGGCTGGCCCCCGAGGTGGCACTCGGGGTGGCTCCAGATGCGTCCGGCATCGGTCACCGCGGTGTCGCCGAAGGTGTCATGGGCTTTGGTACCGACAGAGCCTCCGGAGGACGGGGGACCCGGGATGAGATGCAAAGCAGATGGCTAAACGTGGCAGGGAATGTGGTGCAGAACGGGTGGCTAAATGCGCCCCGAGAATGCAGCATAAAAGTAGTTGTGAAATGTGCCAGGGAGGGCACAGGGTGGGTGGGCCTGGGTGGCGTTGAAATTCATGGTGGAAAGGGTATTAGTGGTCCTGACAATTCCCCTGGGAAAAGAGGCCGTAGTGGAAGGACGGATGAATAAGGCTCATTGCGAGCTATTTTATCACGGGAAATCGAGAGGAGCTATGATATGCAATTTTTGGAGATAGAGCTAGTAGGACCCACGTGAAAGGCAAAAGCAAATTGTGTCTGGTTGTGAGAAGGGAAAGAAAAAAAATAGGGCGAAAAGAATACCAGGTTTTGACATCAGCAGGTAGAGCACTGATACAATTGCATCCTGTCTTCTATTCCAGGTGTGGAATGTTTAAAATGTTTATCACAGAACATAAACAGTGATAATCAACATGAAGAAGGTTTGATGTTTTGGGTGTCTTTCACTCTCTGCTCCCTTCCCAGAAAAGAAAAAAAGCAAACATACAAGTCACCCCCGCCCCCCCACATCTTGACCATAATTCTAAGTTGAAGATAATTAGGCAAAAGGAAATTTTTTTTTCATGTATCCCTTTCTTCATTTTTACACAGGTGAAAATATCTAGAATGAGGAAAACAAAAACAATATGGTGAACAAAAGGGATAAATTTTCAGGCGTTTTGAGGGGTTGGAGCCAAAAGCAATTGCAATGGTTAATTACAGTGAATGACAGTGGTGATATATTCTTGCATGTTCTTGGTGTTGGGGTGGCAGAATAGGGGAAAAAATGGAATACAGTAAATGTGACATAAAAAGCAACAACATGGATTCTGTCAGTGGAGTGCTGCTTGCATCATTTCTCAGGTAGATCATCTTCAGAATGTGAGCACAAAAAGATAAAATTATCAAAAAATAAAATTATCAGAAAATGAAATTATCTATCTAATCTATCTATCTGCTGTTACCTACATGCTGCAAAACATTGTGACTTCCATTTAAGGAGAACATACGTGTTTTGAGAGAATTGTCGGAACACTGCTGGAATTTCAGAAGTAACAAAAGACAGCTAGCTTCATGAGCTGTTTAATATAACTTAAATGTATACATTCAATTACTGTCTATATACTATGAAACAAACAGAAATATCTGGATGTGTTCATTAGGGTATGGCTAAGTATTGATAGATTTCAGTGTTTTATGTTATAATTCTTGGAGAGAAATTGAATTACTTGCCTGAATGTTGTTTTTATAAGAAGAATAGTAAGTAATTTGCCAGAATCTGAAAATTCATACTGATTGGCTTCCTCCTAGATCCAAATTTAGCCATTGAGAAATCATTTGCTTCAAAGACAAAGCTGGATTTTCCTTAGTGATTAATTTTGGGCTTTGGTCTTCTCTGTAGATATATCCCTCACCTAGAGGCTCTGTTGGGGTTAAAGAAGGGAGAAGGCCAGAGAGAATAAAGAGCAGTTCTGTTGGGTCTTCCTGTTTTGTTCTGACTGTAAGCCATATGTATTGCCACCCCCTACTGTCTGTAGGAAGAGGTGTTGCAGAGCCCCATTCTTTTCTTGTTATCACTGCCCCCTTGTGTAAGGGAAGAAATTGATAGTTGCACCTCAGAAAGCCACTCTCCTTAGATTGCTCTTGATAGAATGGTTATGTAGATTTATTAATCACCTATTTTTTTTTCCAAAGTTGCACGGCTTTTTAACTTACTGTTAATCAGTCTTCCGATGTAATGTCTATTTTTAATAGTATCTAATTTTAGTTAATCATTCAAATTGCTAAAAATATTTTTAATATTTGGGAATATGGTGCAGTACCATTGCCAGAAGTAGTACTAGTGGTAATACCTCATCCTTACACAGAGGACCTGCTCTGTCCCAGACTTGTTTTACGTGTGTTAATCAGTTTCATCACCCAATGAGGTATGTCCTGTTATATCCATTTTACAGTTGAGAAATTAAAACTAATAACTTGCCCAAGATTATTTAGCTGGCCAGTAGAAGCACTGAGTTTCAGCTCAGGAACTCTGGCTCCTCACTCGGTGCTCTTCACCAGTATACTGCGTTACCCTCTCAATCAAATCCGTATTGACACACGTTAAAATGCAAATACTATAGATGCGTATAAACCTAGGTAAGTAGTAAGACATATAAATGTTAAGCCTAAAAATACACCAAAAAATACAATATGAATATTCCTCTTTAGGAATTTATTTTTTAAATTTATTTCTGGGATTATGAGTAGAGGAGTGTCAGTACTTTTTATGTGGTTAGGGAAATATTTGGCTTCAGGGGAAACTTTAGAGGTAGAAAGTTACCTTCAAGTAGTTTGGAGTGTGTGTGTGTGTGTGTGTGTGTGTGTGTACATACGTGTGTACGTACTATCTCTTTAAAAGCACCAGTAAACCATTACTGCTAATTTTCTCCAGGAAAATTAAAGAGAAATTTTCTATTTTTTTTTAACCTACTCAGTTTTACAACCTCTATTTTATTTTTAAAAGTAATTAACAAAAATGAATTGGATGCATATGTACATTTTACTTCTTCCATCGTCAATCGTTTGCTCAGATTTTTCTCACACTTAAACATTGTTTTATAAGTATTAACTACATATGAAATGATATTTTAAAATGTATAAAATATAAAGAATAACAATGCAGCCAACGTTCATACACATTCTGCTCAGTTTAAGAAATGGAATATCACCTCCTACACTTAGTAACAATATTCTTCTCTTGGCCAAACTTTCTGCCATTCTGTGAATTACATATTTCATGTAATCAAACACGTCCTTCATTTTTATATACATTTGTTGATAAGGGAATTCAGTATAATCTTCTGATTATGGCTAAGACATTCAGAATGTGTTTATATGCTTTAGTATATTTACTAAATTGTCATAGACTCAGATCATGCTCTGTATTTATATTGGGTGGTAGTTCATTTTAGCATACCTCACTTATAAAACTTAATTTGTTGTTTGCATCTTTATCATAAAGTTTTACTAACATTGTTAAACATTAGATTATTTCCCTCTTCCATCATTGATTCCTGACTGTCCTATGCTGGCTAGCTCTCTAGCTTTTCCCCCCTGCCCCATGAATGTGTTTGCTCTTTTAGTGTTTTCTGATTTGACTGACTCTGTGTGCATTATTTTGAATGGAGAAGGATGTGAGCCTAGAAAGCAATTTAGTAAACCAGTAGTTCCAAAAGGAGAATATTAGGGTAGTTGATATTGATTAGATATAAAGTAGAACAAGTGTACATAAAAGAAATGCATCACAATTCTCTCCTTGTCATATTTCTTCTTCTTAAATAGAATTAAAATCAAATCTTTGAGACACATTTGTTGGACACATTTGTTGAATTATATTGGATTGTATTTACACAGAATCACCAGTGTTAGCTGAAATATTTTTACTGCTGGTACCCGGATTTTATTTCCACGAGCTAGAATAAGCTGTTGCAGAATGCTGTTTACTTTTCTAGCACTAGTTTGACCAAGGTAACAAATATTGTAAAATAGTTTGGAAGTTAGTTTAATTATTTGGAATTTTTTTTCCTCTGAATAAATTGAAACTTAGCATTATCATATCTGCTGAGTGCCTGTAGTCACCAGTTTCTGTTATTAAGTATACTGTATAAGTGAATAGTCTTTGTTATAATACCATGAAAACTATCACTTGGTTTATTTGAATAGCATCTTTTGTAGTAATTTGTATTAGATGAAGATTGTTAAGGAGATGTGTGTATGGTGATAGAGAGTGTATATCCTTGATGAGTCTCTTTAAAAATTTGTGGAGAAAAATAGGTTAAAAGGAAGACAGTAAAGACTTACAGTTATATTTTTCCGCCCAATGGTCCTTTTTCTTTCTTTTAGAGGATATTTTCCTCTTAAAGTGTTTAAGATACAAGGTAATATTAGATGGAGAACAAGAAATTTGGGCCTGAGTTTTAGAAGGCTAGATAGAGCATGTTGAGGATGCAATAAGTGAAAAAAGTTTCTGGTAGGGATCTTTATTCCAGAAAGTTCTAAGTAAGTAATTATGATACATACTATAATTAATTACTTATGGAAACAAATTTATTAAGTCATCTTATTTTATTTTTAAAAATCTTTATAAATCTTTTGAAAGTTGTGTTTGTGGATGTTATAAGTATTGGCTAGTTGCTTTTTTATGGGCCACACATTACAAAAATAGGTTATGTTCAGCTTCTGTTAGTCCTTGAATAGTTGAAGGTAAACAATAGTGGAAGGTAAGTTTAAGAGGCAAAATAGGTTGGTCATTCTTAATCATGCCCTTTCTTTACCCTTTTCTTCGTCATAATATCAGTTTCTAGCTTTATTCAGTGCATGGCGTAGCCTACCTTTCAAACTCATTTTTAAAAAAAATCAGAACCTGAGAGATTCTGATATCAGTCATTTAAACTGAGCAGTTGCATTATAGTAAATAATCTTGTTGGTGTGTTTTTCATTAATCTAATTGCCCAGTAGACATCTTTACTGTTTATGTCAAATTTCTGTATCTTTCTTTCATAGGTACTGTTGACATTAAACAAATAGGGTTTATTCAGGAACAACAAAGACTTGCAACTGGGTACATGTGGTCTAATGGCCTACCACAAGCAAGTCCAGAGAAACAAAGGGGAGGACTGCACTTTTATGGACTGGGGAGGGTCTGTTGTAAACGAAGAGTCCATTGGAGGAAAGTTGGATGTACAGTGATTTCATTGGCTAAGCTGTGGCAGTCTCCCATTGGCTGAACTGTTACTGGGCAAGGAGGAATCTTTATGCTGCTATGGTATTCAAGTAATGGAGATACAAGGTATGAGTGTGTCTCATCCTGTTGGCATCATTAATGTGTGTTGAGTGACTCCTGCGTGAGTTCTGTCTTCAAATGAGGATTCTGTTTTTAATTAATTTTCACAGAACTTTGCTGCCAGAGTGGTCTTCCTATTATGGTTATCTTATAATGTCACTCTTTTCTTCAGAATCTTGCTGTGGTTCCTCATCGTTTAATGGATAAAACAGAAGCTCTTCAATAAGATCCTTCATGATCTGATCCCTGCTTTCTCTTTAGACTTATTGCCTGCCACTCTTCTTCAGAGTTATGCTTAAGCAATACTAAACTACTTGTGGTTCTTTCTATGTGCAATATTCTTTTACCTTTGCATACCTTTATAATATGCAATGCTCTCTGCATGGATTACTCCTCTCCTTCTGTTCTTTGGGCCAACTGCTCCTCAACCTTCATGTCTTGGCACAAGTAGTAACTTTTTTCTTTTTTTTAAATATTTTATTGGTGAATTGGGGGAGGGGAACAGTGTTGGGGAACCGGGGAAGGGGAACAGACAAGCTGCTGTCCTTTTGTTTTTCAGTCTAGTTGTGGAGGACGTTGCTTCACTGGCCCAGGTTGGTAACATCATTGCAGTTTTCTCGAGTGAGACAGACCGGTCGCTGGCCTCTGGACGGCCGCTCACAGCAGCTCTTGGTAGCTAACACCATCTGCCAGCTGCTCATGCTGGCTTCCGGCCACTCACTGTAGCCTATGGCAGCCCACTGCAGCAGGGACTGCAGCTATGCTGTCCTGGGGACTCACAGCAGCCCAGCTTCAGGTGGAACTGTTGTTCACCATCTTAGCTGTAGAGGGCAGTGTCACTGGCCCTCATGTGGGATCCGAACTGGGGCTGCTGGCGTCCCAAGCCAGCTCTTAACCACTTGGCCGTCCCCACAAGTAGTAACTTTTAAGTGAAGAAGGTTTTGCCTACTTTTCTGGGTGGACTTGGGCATTCCATTTTCTATCTCCCATTGCACCTGTTAAATGTGAACATTATTTTAGTAGTTGTCAGATCATATTTTAATTATTTATATGTCTTATAACTAATCTGTGAGCTCCTTGAAAGCAGGCACTATAGCTTTTCATCTTTTATTTTCAGCATCAGCATAGTTAGTACATAGTAGGTGCTCATTATCTACTTATTGAATAAAGATCGTTGACTGTTATCTGAGTTATGCCTTTGAAACCTCATTGGTGTTCGTGGATTTAGAGAACATTCTAGGCGTCAGGAGGTATGTGTAGAGAAATATACATACATGCACACATCATCTAAAATATTATTAAGAGTAACTCCTGGACTATAATTAAAACTCACTCTAAAGATAAACTAGAATTTTATTATTTTCTTATATTTACTAAGGTGAAGGGAGGACAATTAGGTTTTCTGTGTGAACTTTGGCTGAATTATTTTCATTGTATATTGCAGGGGTTGGCGGACTACAGCCCATGGGCCAGATGCAGCCCAGCATATTTTTGTATGGTCTGCAAGCTGAGAATGGTTTTAACATTTCTAAATAGTTGAAAAATATCAAAAGAAGAATAATACTTTGTGACATGTGAAAATTATAGGAAATTCAAGTTTCAGTGGCCATAAAGAAAGTTTTATTGGAATATAGCCATGCTTATTCATTTACATATTGGCTATGACTGTTTTCTGGGTACAATAACAGACTTCGGTAGTTGCGATAGAGACCATATGGCCAACAAAGCCTAAATATGTATTTACTGTCTAGCCCTTACAGATAAGGTTTACCAGTCCTTGGTCTGTTATGTAGTCTGTTCCTATTAAATGTTCATTATATGTCATGAGTTGGAGACCAACCAACTGTGTCTGTTGAAGGCCTCTGCAGGGCATAATTGCTTCTATTTACTGAGAAAAAATTGGCCACTTTGCCTTACTAGCGATTTATCTGACAGAGGGCCCCCGTTGTACCTCTTATGACACCCATATTATGTCTAACTCTGAAGAAGTGCCTGACAAAGTGTATTATTCAATTTCATTCCGTTTTCTTGGAAGAGTTATTCCCAAGGAGAGAGGTTTGGAGCATAGCATATAAGAGAACATTTTTCTTTTTTTGCTCAGGTCTCAGTGTCTCGTACATGTTTTGCATAAAAAAGATCATTGTTACATGTAAAAAGAAAATCCCATTTTTTGTATATTAGTTTGTTATAAAGACACACTTTTAAGGAATATGAATTCACTTAGATTAGTTACGTTGGAAACATTGGATTTTTATGCAGTATATTAACATTAAATCATTCACTTGAATATTGACTACCTACATGTATAAGTAGTTACACTTAATACTGTAGTTTTTCAGTTGAAGGTGTACGTTTCATATTCTTTCTTAAACAAAAGCTTAAAATTTTATTTAATTTAATTAATTAATTAATTAATTTTAAAGATTTTATTGGGGAACTGGAGGAGGGGAACAGTGCTAGGGAATCAGGGAAGGGGAACAGACAAGCCGCTGTCCTCCCGCTCTTCAGTCTAGTTGCGGAGGACGTTGCTTCACTGGCCCATGTTGGTATTGTCATTGCGCTCTTCCCGGATGAGGCAGATCGGTCGCCGGCCTCTGGATGGTCGCTCACTGCAGCTATTGGCCGCTCACACTGGTTCACACCGCTCATGTTGGCTGCCAGCTGCTCACTGTAGCCTATGGCAGCCCACTGCAGCAGGGCCTGCAGCCTACACCATTGCCGGGGCTCGCACAGCCCAGCTCCAGGTGGAGCTGTTGTTAGCTGTAGAGGGCAGTGTCACTGGCCCTCATATGTGGGATCCGAACTGGGGCCGCTGGCATCCCAAAACCAACTCTTAACCACTGCGCCACTCGGCCGGCCCAAAAGCTTAAAATTTTAAATTAGAATTCTGTGTCCTAGATACTCATTCTATTTCTGGGAAAAATATAGTTAAAAATAATGTATTACAGTTTGTCTCTTCCCTAAAGTTGCACTGGCCTAGGTTGAAACTTTATAAGTTTTTTGTTTTCTTTACGTGGCAAAGGTATTATGAAAAGGAAAACTGATTTATGTATTCCTTTTTATAAATATTAGCAAATATTGCGACATAAAATTCACAAAGAAAAGTATATAAGCAATAACAATGGAAAACTTTTGTTATTCAAACAGATACCTTTTAACCAGGTAGCTATGCTTATTTCCTTGTCTGTAATACCATGCTTGCATTATCATATCTTATAATATCAGATGACGTCCCTGACTATAAAAATTGACAACATGAAGAAATATTACAGCAGCTTTTTATTGCCATGGAAACCTCCTTTCCTCACCTATGGATTCCAGCCTTATAGGTGCAATAGTTAGTTATTAAACTTGGAAATGGTGGTGAGTATGTAGATATTGTGCTTCAATCATTTTAGGCTTGGGGAATCTACCTCAGATCTTAGTAAATTCCCTCTGCCTAGATGAAAGAAGTCTTTTCTTAGCCCTTTGTTCCTAATCTTGTGTTGTGAGGCCCCACAATTTCTAGCTCTAGTTGCTGAATTTGATAAGCCAAAGCCAGTCAGGCCATGGGAGCTTGATAGGTATTTGTTATACTCTACAATTCTATTTCTGTTCAAATTCCATGGAACCCTGTAGAGCTCCCCAGGACCGTGAATTAGGGTGAATGAAGGTAATTAGCTTTAGTAGATATGTGGGATGAAGACATACTACACACCCAAATCCTGCTTCAGCATCGGAGAAGCTTAGCTCGCTCTTTTTAGGGCTTTTTAAAGAGGAAGAGAGACTTCCTTTGAAAATTGTTATTGAGACATTCCTATATTATAGGATGACAATACTGTTCCGTTGTAAGAAGCTTTTGAAATTCGCCAATCATGAGACACATTGTATAGTAGATAGAACATGAACTTGTGAGGTTTTGAATTATTGCTGTCACTTATAAGGTACTAAAACCTATCTTGCAGGGTTTTGATGATGAAATGAAACAATGCCAGTGAAAATCCTTAGGACAATGCCTGGTACTTAATAAGTGGTCATTTTTCTTCGGCTTTGGAAAGTATCCTGGATTTCTCTTTTTTGACATGTGCTTCGCTCAGCTCGTCTCCACTATTTTTGCTAGCTTGGTCAGTCCAGCTTTTCCTTGTCTTGCCTTGCTCTCCCTTACAGCCTTGCAGGGCATTTAAAAAACCCAGGGTAATTTGGGTACTGATTTATTTCATTTGTATCCTGAAATTTTCTTTTGTTAAGGATTTGATGAGAGCTGAGAGAAGCTTAAAAATAAAAACTCTTAGGAGAAAGATGCTGTTGGGAGAACTCCTGGAATGTATTTCTTTTTCGAACTGTTTCTCTTTAAGCATCACAAACTTGACAAAAAATTAAATTTTTATTTCCTCTATACAGTGGCAAGCCACAGCATTTCTTTTTTTTTTTTTAAAAGATTTTATTGGGGAATTGGCGGAGGGGAACAGCGTTGGGGAATTGGGGAAGGGGAACAGACAAGTTGCTGTCTTTTTGTTCTTCAGTTTAGTTGCGGAGGATGTTGCTTCACTGTTGGTATCATCATTGCGCTCTTCCCGGATGAGGCAGATCGGTCGCTGGCCTCTGGATGTCGCTCATCGCGGCTATTGGCAGCTCACGCTGGCTGCGGGCCACTCACTGCAGCCTATGGCAGCCCACTGCAGCAGGGGCTGCAGCCCACACCATCACCAGGGCTCGCACAGCCCAGCTCCAGGTGGAGCTGTTGTTAGCTGTAGAGGGCAGTGTCACTGGCCCTCATGTGGGATCCGAACCAGGGCCGCTGGCATCCCAAAACCAGCGCTTAACCAATGCGCCACTCGGCCGGCCCAGCATTTCTTGAGACAATGAGCTCTGTGACATAAATTTTTTTCAACCGAGTCATGTAAGCATTTTCAACTTTTACAAGCATTTCTCACTTTTGTGCATAACTGAAACTTTGTGTGGTAACTTGATCCCCCAGCCCTCCATGTTCCATGTTGGTAGCTTTTTGTAATTTTTCGTTTTAAAAAATTTGTATGTAACCATCAGTCAAGGTGGTTGGTTTTCTTTTGTGATATACTTAATAAAAAGGATTTGTCTATTTACACTGTAAAATAATACACTAGAAAGAGTTTGCCCCTCTTTCTTTCGTATGATAGATAACAAGTTAACTATTCAAAATTTTGTTTTTTCCCCAAGCTTAAATTATTTCCTGTAACATTTTGTCCATTTCTGCTAATCTGTGTATGATCTATTATTCATTGAGTATATTTCTTTAAATTGACTCGACTCACTATCTCTTAGTTTACTCTTAGTTGTCATAATATCCATGAACTGATACATTTGTGCTAGTTATAAAATAAAAACTACTTCCTTCTGATGGCATCTTGCTTTAAGGCACTTGGAAAAATTAAGGCACTTGGAAAAAACCACTTATGTACACCTTTGGCTCCAGACTGGATTTTGTATTTTTAAATAAATGAACTGTATGATTCCTCTATTCCTCTCCATGCTTTAGGTAATTTAATTCTCATTTTGTCTTTGGCTAAAAATGGCTAAAGATAGCCATTTATTAGTTGTCAGCAAATGTCAGTTGCCATTATTTATAATAGATAACTGGTGTTTCCCCCTGTTACTCTCACTCCCCATTTTACCTTTTAAAAAAATTACAAAAGTAATACTCTACTTGCAGCCACTAAAATAAACAAAGCAGGGGTGAATAAAGAAAAAGTTAATATTTTTCTCTCCCCTTAGGTCTTCCTTTCTCCACTTTTACTTGTTGGGGTAGCCAACGTTAACCAACACTTTGAGTATTTTTCAACATCATTTTCTTAGTTCAAAACGTATAAGCATATATACACACATATGCAGGCTTTTTGTAACTTGCTTTATTCATTTAAAAATATATCATGGCTACCTCTCCAGTTTAGTAAATGGAACTCTAATTAATTTTAAAAAGCTGAGCAACATTCCATGGCATACTGCACCATAATTTATTGTTCTTCCTCAACTGATGGATGTTATGATTGTTTTCTTTTTTTTTCTATTATAAAAATTAGTTAACTTTTACTCATGACTAGAGAAGAAAACATTTTATATAAAATATTAGCAAAATAAATCCAGCAGTGAATTTAAAAGATCATGATCAAGTACAGTTTATTCTAGGAAGGCAAGGACAGTTAAACATTAACATTATTACAGTGTATTAACAAATTACAAGATAAAAACTATATGATTATCTCTTTTTTGGGGTGAGTTGGGGGACTTTGTATTATATTTATAGCTTAGGGAGATGCCTGCCTATGTGGACAGTAATCTAAATGTTGTACAAGTCTTTGATCCTCAAATTTGATAGACAAAAGCCTTTTTCCTGGAGTCGTTGTGGGGTACTTTGTGGGCCCTGTACCTTGGCTTTGACCTTGGTCTCACTGCAAAGTCTGGTACTTTGACAGTATGGAAATAAGCATACATCTAGAGACTGGGCTGGATGATATAGGCGAGCCTGTCCAGTTGAGGGCTGGCACCTTTTAAGATCTTATGTTTGATTCCCTTGAGCTTAATGAGAACCTTATTGGCCTCTGTTCAGATGCTCATTTCCTTGGAAACATTGGCCTGAGTCTTTGAGATCTTTCTTGTGCTTGTTGGAAAACTATGCATTCCTCGGGATCTAAGTTTCTTGAAGCCATTTATAGGACTGATTGTATATGATATTGTTCTTGGATTTGGCCATATCTGCACTGCCAGCTACTACTAGGGGAGTGGTGGAGCCTGGACAAAAGAGACCAATAACTATCTTAATAGATGCCAGAAAAGCATGTGATAAAAATTTGCAGAAATATCCTCAGAGTATATGTGGTATAATTTCTGAATCCTTGCTTGAGTGAAGATGCCTTTCTTTTATCTTGATCATTGAATGATATCCTAATTGCATATATAGTTCCTTAATTATAATACTTTTTTCTCCTATATAGTATGTACAGTTTATACCACTCAAACTTTTTGTGTAATCAATAAATCTGATGCCCATCTGATTCTCCTTTCTTTAAAGTAACGGGTTCTTTATCTTCTGCACAATCTTGCCACCCTTAATGTTTCCTGAGATGATCAGATCTAATCTCATTAAGCACTTTATCCCTTTTATGTGAGAAACCCAGTACTGCCAGTTCATCTTTCATTTCTTGGACTTTAATTCCTTTCTGAAAGGTTTTTTATTCCACCCCACCCCCACCCCATTTTTTCCCCCCTTATTGTTTAATGTTTAACAATAGTAAATTCATTTTGGTCATTCTGAGTCGATATTCTCAGTTACACATTGTGCTGTTTCAAAAAGTAGTTTCAAATATTTCAGGAAAGTTGTAAAAAGTTATTGTTTTTACTATTTGTTTTGATTTTCTTCTTTAGGGTTCCCTATAATCTGTATGTTCAATCTTCTTTGTCTTTAGTGTTTATCACCTTCTCTCAAATTCTTTTTATCTTTTTTTGAGTTACAAAATTTTCTCTTTTTACCTTTTATTTTTCTTAAGGGATTATCTGGTTTTATTTACTCGTCTTCATTTCTGGAATGATTCTTTCCTTTTTTAAAAAAATTCTTTCCTTGATTAATGTCATGTCTCATGACTTTGTATAATTGTTACATCTGTTCTTTCATGTCTTGTGTCACATTTTCTTAAGATTTAGCTTATTTTGAAATGGTGTGTTACAGTTTTGATCGGTTATGTGGGCATGTCTTTCTGGCATGCTTTCATTGTCTGTAGGGATGTTAATCTCCTTTTCTCTCTTTTCTTCTAATTTTGTATGGGATTGACATTGATACTTCTCTGTGAATAATTTTGACATTAGTTTTAAAAATCTTCTGGAGTGTGGCTGGGTTCAGGAAAGCTTTTTCTAACTTCACAGAGCTTTTTCTTTTGTTGTTTAAGTGTAGTGTTAAAAAATATGGCAGCTTGCTTTCTGAGACTTCCTGGCCTTATTCTCCTCCAGTAGTTTTGTCTGGACCTTCTGTTTACTTCATCTCTCTTCTCTGGTCCCAGTTTTCACCCCTTTATGATCATGAAACCCTGGTGGAGCTCACTGCCAGTCTTCTGCAAAACTCTTTTTATCATTAACTTCTTCTCTAAACATCATACCTTCTTTCTGTAACTGAAACTTAGCTCTTCCTTGAAGAGTTCTTAAGTGATAGCGCCTCCTATTGAGTTGGTTTAACTGTTCTCTTTGCTTTCTCATAGTTGCTTCTGGACTTCTTTTGGGTTCACTGCTACTCTTCTACTGCTCCAGTTGTAATTGGTGATTTCAGTATCCATACAGATGGTCCTTTTTGATATTCTGGCCTCTTGATTTCTTCTCTACTGATCTTGTCTTCTAACATAGCCTTTCACTTCTATGGCATATCCTATGCAGGTGTTTTAAAGTCCGCGGTGCATCTACATTAACTGGGGAGCTTTGAAAAACTAGAGATGCCTGGGACTCACTCCCAGAGATTCTGATTTGGTTAGTCTAAGATAGGGCCTGGGATGTTATTTTTAACAATTTTCCAAGGTTACTTTAACGTGCAGCCAGGATTGAGAGTCACTGCCCTGGAACTTGTTATTACCAATTACTACAACTTTTATTGTGTCAATTTCTAGCATTTTACTCCAACTACCACGTTTGGGTTTTCTGGCTCACTTCTTGTATTACCCAACAACTGTAATTCTTTGACTTCACTGAGACCTTTTCATTTGCCACCTTGTCACTTTTCCTCAATGCATTCATATTTTCACTTCATTTCCTAACTAACTGAATTCCCATAGTCCATTATTACATTTGCTTGCCTGCATCTACCCTAAATCCCCTTGACCTTTCTCCTTTGGTTGGTTTTGCCTGGCAAAACCCAACGCTGGTTAAAACCAACTGTACCTATTTCACACCTGTACACTTGTAGCTGATTATGGCTGGAGCAGAGCAACTATGTTGGCTTGAAATTCTTGGCTAGTAATCAATGACTTTAAATCCACTGTTTAGTATGGCCAAGATGTCCTACTGTATTATTCTCCTTCTTCCACACTCTTATTTGCTTAGATGATTATATCTTTCCCTTGAACTCAGTCTTCAATATTTCCCTTCCCATCCTTTCAGCTGGTGACCTTGCTTTCTCTTTTACTAAGAAAATAGAAACAATATTCCTATCTTTACCAGTTATTATAAATTAACTGTCTTTTGGTCTGTTGAAGGCCATTCCCACTAATTGTCCATTAGAGCTCACTCTTTCTCGCCTTCTCAAAGACATTCTTCCTGTATTTCTTCCCCATTTCTCCTTTTCTAGGTCGTTGTCAGTTGCAATTTTTTTTTATCTTTTAAAGAAACCCTCTCTTGACGTTATTTTTCCTACCAGCTACCACCCATTTCTTTTCTTATTTATACCACTCTGTAAAACTATTATCTTTGTTCACTTTATCCAACTCTCTGTGTCTCTCTTTCACAGTTTTATTGAGATACAATTTATATATCACAAAATCTACCCATCGTGAGAGTACAATTCAATGATTATTGGTAAATTTATAGAGTTGTATAGTCATCGTGACAATCTCGTTTTGCAATATTTCCATCATCCCCCACATTCCTTTACCCCATTTATATTCAGTCTTTATTCCCAATCCAGCCCTTGTCAACCACTGATCTGCTTTCCATTTCTATAAATTGGTCTTTGGACATTCATATAATTGGAATCACACAATATTTAGTTTTGTTTCATTTCTTTAATATGCAGTTTTTGTTTCTGTCTTCTTTTGTTTCTATCTTCTTTCCCTTAGCGTAATATTTTTGAGGTTAATCCATGTTGAGCCATGTATCAGTTCATTCCCTTTTATTGCTGAATAGTATTTCATTGTATGGGTACACCAAATTTTGCTTATCCATTCACAAAATAATGGACATTTGTAGTGTTTCCAGTTTGGGGCTTTTATGAATAATGCTGCTATAAACATTCATGTATAGGCTTTGATATGGATATATGTTTTAATTTCTCTTGGGTAGATTCCTAGAAGTGGAATTGCTGGATTTGTGATCCATTCTGAGTTCATTTTTATATAAGTTTATTTTTTTGCATATGGATATCCAGTTGCTCCAATACCATTTGTTGGAAAAATTATCTTTTCTTCCATTGACTTGTCGTGGCATAATAAGAAATCATTACCTCAATGATGGCTCTTATCACCTGGAACTTCCTGTTAAACCCCCAAATAGTCCATAAACCCATTGCTTGCTCCATATAGGTCATAACCTCAGGCTGGTGGGGATGCTGGCCCTCTCAGTTCACTTGCCACTGAATGGCTGGCTACTTTAACTGGAAATGCTATAGATGGAATCGGCAATAGCGCAAAGCTGTTGGTTGGGGCCTGCGTCACCATGGTTGAATGCCTGCTTTTTGGGGGCAAGACTGGGAAGAGTGAGAGTAACCCCAGGCAAAAATGCTACAGGCCTATATTGTTCTAATCCATTGTTAAGTAGTTTGTTTGAATAAACACCTCTTAGTTTGTTGTACACTTTTAGTTGATTTCCAGAGTTCTGGAAAGTTAGATCTCCATTCTTTTTTAGACCCATTCCAACCAGGCTTCTTCTCCCACCATTTCACTGAAACTGCTTGTTATGGTCATCAGGGGCTTTCTCATTGCTGGATCCAGTGGTCATTTCTTAGTTTCTGTCTTACTTGACCTGTCAGCACCATTTGATATAATTGATTACTCTCTCCTTGAAGTCTTGGGCTTCCAGCATACCATTATCTCTTGGTTGTCCTGTGTTACTGGATGCTCCATTTTAGGAATTTCTTTCACTGATTCCACCTTGTCTTCACAACCTACAGAACTTGTAGTTTCCTGGGAATTGTATCTCCTATGGAGATTACTTTGCCTTGTACCCTCTCAAGGGATGTCCCTCCCTTTTTTTCTTTATGGAACCCTCCTACCACTGGACCTGGAGATAAGAGTAGATATCCTTTTTATTCTCCTTTTCAGCATTCCAATAATTCTCCTTTCTTCCCTACAGTTCTCTAGCTTTGAATCTCATGTGATCAGATTTTATTTACTACCACCCCTTATTATTGCTGTTGGCTGTATCTCAGGTTTATTCTCTAATGACTTCTGAATTTTGCTGCTTTTGCCGTTAGGCCAAACTTCACAAGGTAAAAGCACAGTCCTCCACAAAACGAGTTTCACTTCAAACACCAGTCACAAGCTTGGGGATTACCAGAGTCATCCTCACTTCTGACTAACTGGCCATGAATTCAGGGGTTCCCACTACTCCCTCAGTTTTGATAATTCACTAGAACAATTCATAGAACTCAGGAAAGTGCTATACTTATGTGGACGAAAAAGAGGCCACATAAACTTGACAAGCTCAAGGGAGGCCAGCATGTAAGTAACCACATAGGATGGTCTGAACATAAAAATTCCTAACTAAAAACGGGTCATACAGGTAGTGACATCTTATGCCTGTAACTTCCTTGACAAAGGTCAGCCTTTACCTTAACTGAGCCTGTCCATTGTCTTTTTGCATCTAAGATAACATACCTTTGAAATGCCAGAGTAATCTTTTCCAGACCCCTCAGGGCACAACTGCCACACCAGAGCACAGAGGCCACAGAACCCCTCATTGTTACCTTGTTTCCCATATGCCATCTCTGTGTGCTGTAAAGGTTAATTAACTGTCTGGTACCCAGCAATGTAAAGGAAGTATATGGAATCCTTAGTGCTAGCTGTGTTTACTACCCCCGCCCTTTCTTGTTTGGACCTTTATTTTCCATCTAATTTCTAACAGCTGTCTCAGATTTATATAGTTCATTCCATAGCATTTAGGGCTTGCACACTGGGGTGTGGGTATGCTGTAAATACTAGTCAATGAACTTATAAGTTATAATAATAGAATTTTCACCCATTTGCATTTTTTTCTTTTTTCTGTCTCATCAAGGACACCTTCCTTGATTGAAACTATTCATTCTTTGATCTACTGATAGAATTTTTATCTTAATGAATACATTATAATACCTCATTTTTAGTAACGTGTGTTAGTTGACATCCCACTGTGTCATTGCTTCCCTGATGAATAATTTAACATACTTTACTGATAAATAATTTAACACATTCTGTTAAATGAGAAGTTTTGTGGAATAATTGCCTTTACTGATCTTCTGGGTGTTGGGTTCTTTTTCTAGGTGCTTTTACATACTGTGTTAGCGTTGTGTTCAGCTGTATGTAAAGGAAACTCAACTACAGTGGCCTAATCAAATAGGATTTTTTTTCTTCAGATAACAGGAACTATGCATATGCATATAGGCGGTCCAGGGTTTATGGCAGCTCCACAATGTCATCAGGGACACAGCTACCTGCTAGGTTTCTCCTCTGGTATCCTTGAAGGGTGACTTTTGCGCTATGGATTGCAAGATAGCTATTTTCTTCCCAGACATTTTAGTTGTTGTTGCTTTTTTTAAATCGCAAAACAGTAGTTTTCTTTCAATTCTTGCTCATAAATCTTATGTTTTCATCTCATTGGTTAGAACTGGGTTACATGGGCACCACAGGATGCAAGGGAGTCTGGGAAGTTGATATTTTAGTCACATTACTACCTTATTACAATTAGTGTTTGTTAATAAGGAAGAGAGTAAGAGTAGGAAACTTTAGCATTTGGTAGGTGGTATGCAGTCATACATCTCTGTTCCTTAAAACAGCCTTGTAAGTCAGATGGTGTCATGTTTGTTGCAGAGGAGAAACTGGGGTTCATTCAAAGAGGCTAACTTATGTGGAGTTATTCAGCTAGTTATTGATAGAGCCAGGATATGAACATAGGTGAATCTTTGTCTGAAGACCGTATTCTTTCCATTACTTGATCTCTTTTTAATATTCACTTGGCAGTCTGATTTAAGTAAAGATTTTGTATAAGTAGTATTTAAGATATTTTAATAAAATGTGATTTTTTTTTTAGGCTAGTTTATTGGTGTTTGAAAAATTACAGTGAGTACCAGAGGGTTCCTGATGCTTCATCTTTGGGATATGTAAAAATGATGAGATTCTTGCCCTATTGGAATCAAGATAAACTAAATGCTATGAATAACTTTCTTGAGATCAAGGATTATCACAAGCATCTCATAAAGACTGTGGCTAACTCTTCAAGTTTAATAACCTATGGATTGTCAGAAAGCAAATCGTTTCAGGTTTCCTTTACTAAGTTGATTTGTATTCTGAGATTTATAATCACTACATTCCTAAATACTAATATTCTTTAGCATTTTGAGGAAAAATAACCTATGTTGCAAATTATAAAGTGTCACCAGCCTGATACTTTGATAAATTTTTTTTTTTTTTTTTTTTAGCTGAGCCATCCTGCCACTGTTGGCAGCTCAATGGCAACTCAGCTCAGGATGGCATTGAACCGCCGTTGCTCAGAGCTCAGCTCACATTCTTGAGCGAGCTCTTAACCAACTGAGCCACTTGGCCGGCCCTGATAAATGTTTTTATTAAGAATAAATTTGTCCTCAAATTGGCAAAATAGTTCTATTTTGCTTTTGAGCCTTTTAATTTTTTATATGTAAATACTGGTATTTCATATACTTGTTTGGGCCACATGTTTATTGTTGTTGTTTGTAATCTTACTGATGCCTACTCATTAAAACGTGTTTGTGTAGCTTACTTATAAACATGTCAAAGAGCTTATAATAAGATATGAATAGATGGACATACTACAACAAGTACAAATTATTATTTATACTGGGAGAAAAGTCCAAGTTCACTTCTCTTTCTCCTTTCCCCACTGCCGGTGATCACAGATTGGTTGGGGAAGAGGTTTGCAGTAAGGAATAAAGGGAATTTCTTCATCTCTCCCTGTGGGGGACTTTGAATAGAATAATTAAACTAAACTTATTATCCTTTCAGAAAATTTGAATTTTACCTGCCAGGTGATGAACTACGTGTTAAAGATGTAAAGATAAATTTAAGAAAAAACTTAGCATATAGGAAGGAAGTGATTACAAGCACAAGTTTTGGAGTTGGACACATCTGAGTTCACATTCTGACTTCTTTTATTTGCTAGGTGTATGATTTGTGGTAAATTACTTGACCACTGGAAGCCTCAGTTTTCTCAGCTGTAAAAGACTTGTTTCTGGATTTTGGGGTGAAATGAATGAATGCACTTAAAGTGCTCAGCACAGTTTCTGGCATACAGTAAGTGTCCAAAAACTATTATCTGCTACTGTGATGATGATGAAGATGTAGTAGGAAGTAAATACACATTCCAGTGGAGAAAAAGTGAGGGTTTTTTGGGGAAGGGGCAGGAGACGAAAATGTAGAAATGATAATTAACATGATTAAAAAAGCATTAAGGAAGATTGCTATTCTTCATAGTTTTTATAGTCAGTATAGTAAGTCTCTACTAGACACTCTTTTTGATTCATTTGTGATATTTTTGTGTGGTGAGAACAGTAATTTTTGTTGCAAGGTAAGGGACAAATATCTGAGAAATCAAATTACATTGTTCTCAGGATGTCTTAGACTAGACCTATTTTCTTGGTCTAATTACTTTTTTGTAGATTTTCTTCAGCACTTAAGCTTTGTTCATTTTGTAACGAGGTTTTCCTCTGATCTTATGTTGAGAAAAGCAATGGTGTTCATGTGTAAGATTGATTTCGAAGTTTAAATGCAGTTGATGTACAGTGAGATCATGTATTAAGGCAAAGTAACAATTGTTTTGGGTTATAGCCCAAAATAGGCAAATCAGGAATTTGAAGGAAAATAAGTAAGGAAAGGAAATTTTTTTTTTTTTTTTTTTTTTGAGGGCAGTGTCACTGGCCCTCATATGTGGGACCCGAACCGGGGCCGCTGGCTTCCCAAGCCAGCGCTTAACCACTGCGCCACTTGGCCGGTCCGGAAAATTTTTGAATTGATATATACAATTAGGACTGCAGAATTAGGGCAAAAATAATAAAATGCTTGCCATTGAGTATGATTTAGATTGCCCAGATTTATAAATCCAGCACTCAGGCACAGCTCTGAAGTTTCTTTCAGAAGACAACACCACCATGAGCTCTAGTCGTTCAGCATGCCCAGGAAGTGAGCATAGAGACAGAAGGAAGCAAGGTTAACACTCTGTTTTCCTTCAGGATGGGGAAAAGGAGCCATGGTTTTGTGTAAACTTTCCCTTGAATTTTATCTCAGAGAAGCTACGAGAAATTACTTTACTTATGCAAAAGTTTACTTCTAGGAAGGTGACATTTTAAAAAAGAAGTAGTTTTCACCATTGCACCAATATAATTAAATCTCTGTCTGGTATGAAAACATAGTCAAATATGATAGTAACGATGATTCAAGACAGATATTGAGAAACTTAATTTATAATACTGGCTCTGACTTGGTGAAAATTCTGGGGTAAATTTAATCTGCTTTGTATCTTCTGAGCTATTGTCTTATCAAGCCTGGCCTCCCTTCTGTTATCTTCTTTTTCCAATGTGTGTCAGTTTCAGGAACCTAAGGCCTGTCCTGGTATTATCTTTAAATGTCCAAAGTAGACAGTGGGAATAGGGTAGAAGCCAAGTAAAGGTTGTATATAGCATTTTTGAAATTTTAAAATTTTAAAATTCCGTCTTTCAAATATGAAAGATGGTTCATATTTGGAGGATTAATCACTTTGACTGTGTCCATATTTCATGATGCAATCGTTGCAAAACTTGCCTTGGAAGACAGGTATCCTGATGAGTATAAAAGTAGTTCATTTTTCCTACAAGTAATGATCAGCATTAACTATTTTGGTCAAGAAAAGTTAAAGTGTTCTTCCTAAGGGCCCATCAGTAGATGATTGAATAAAGAAGATGTGGTACATATACAATGGAATATTATTCAGCCATTAAAAAAAAATGAAATCTTACCATTTGCAACAATATGGATGGACTTAGAGGGTATTATACTCAGTGAAATAAGTCAGACAGAGAAAGACAAATACCATATGATTTCACTTATATATAGACTGTAAAGAACAAAATAAACAAACAAAACAGAAACAAATGCATAGATAGAGAACAAACTGATGGTTGCCAGAGGGGAGGGGGTTGACGGGCTGGGTGAAAATGGTGAAGGAATTAAGTACAAATTGGTAGTTACAAAATAAGTCAGTGGGGTGTAAAGTACAGCATAGGGAGTATAGTCAATAATATTGTAATAACTATATATGGTGTCAGTGGGTATTAGACTGGGGGGATCACTTTGTAAATTATATAAATGTCTAATCACTATGTTGTACACCTGAAACAAATATAAAATAACATTGAATGTCAACGGTAATTGAAAAACAAAAAATTGGAATAAAGATGTTAAAATGTTCTCATAGGTAACTTATTTTGATCTTAATGATAGTGTAATTATTCTGCTAATTGCTTATAAAATTATGAGTTTGACAGTCTTTGGTTTTAGGTTACTGTAGTTTCTGAGATTTTCCAGTTATGCTTTCTAAGAATGTTGATTAGAAATTGAAATTATTTCCCATCCTCAGTACCCCTAAGAATTGAGATTTGAGTATTTTTTTTTTTTTTGGTATTTTGGTGGACATAAGCACTAATATTGTCAGTTCTGTTATACCACTTGTTTTGAAAATGTGAATTTATTCAAATAGGATTGATATATTAGGGAACAACCTGAGCATAATGTGAATTGCATGTGCTGATTCACAATTTCCTCTGTGAGAAACTATATCAATGCAGAAAACTGCACCCAACTGAAACAAGTTGTGTAGGAATACACAAAATGCACACACATCAAACATCTGCCAGACACCTGAGTTTACCTTTTGTGTTATGGGTTATATCCCTCCACATTTGGTGCTACAACTTTATATGTGGCATCTGATAACCCTCCTTCACCACTTCACAGCAACTCACAAGTTGCAACCCTTTTGACACTCACTTCCACAAGCAAATCTCAGGGTTTTTTCAAGGTTAAGCACCATATTTTTTATAGTATTTATTATTTCTTAGCCATTTAATATGTGTAAAATTGTACTACTTTTTTTTTTCTGGTTCTTACCATTTTTGCTTTATAATGCATCACTGATATAGTTTTGAATGTTCTCTTACCCACATTTTCCCCATAAACGCTCTGGTTTTTAATTGCGTGATTTTACATATAATTTTAGGATGGGTTTTTCTATTCTGAAAGTCTACCATTTTTACAGTTTAAGTTTTTAATGTTTTATATTTAACTCTTTGATACATCTAGAATTTATTTTTTTGTATGAGTAAAAGTAGGAGTCTACCTGTCCTCCTATCCCCCTTTTTTCTTTAATGGCTCGCCACCAAACATTTATTGCATCTTCCTCCTCCCTTGATCCTGCCTCATCTGACATTTTACCTTTATCCTAGACTTAATATTTTTGGACTCTTTCTGTACCTGTATCAATAGCTTATTGTTTTAATTATTAGTGGTTTATTTATATCAGTTGAAGCTTTATAGATATCTGTTGGGCATTACAAGAAATTAAACAGTTGGTGTCTTGCAAAAAAATCTGCCCTAGAAGCCACCCTTAGGTCTAATAAACATGCATATAATAATGTTAGTGATTTTTGTGATTGTATTTTTAAAATAGGGATATGATGAGAGGATGTCACTTACACTTCTTTCTTTAAGTATTTTAACTCCTAAAAAATCATGTCAATAAACCAGAATAATTTTATTTGAACTCAGTAGGATTATTTTCACCTACTATCTAAAGGTAGGTAAGATAAGCATCTGTAGTTTTGGGTACTACCGTGCATTTTGTGAATACCTCTATCACTGAATTTTACGTTATATAAAGCCATTTATAGAAGGGTCTCTTACTGTCCTATTAGGCTGTAAGTTCTTGAGGGCAGGATAATATTGCCCAGTATGGCGCTGGGCATATAGTAGAAATGTTTGTTTACTTCAACCTGTAAGTAATCTTACCCTCTTGTAAACTCCCATTGCCTTTGTATTTCTCTTGTGGTACCTACCACCTTCTATCTTGAATTGTACTTGGGTTCACTTTTCCTTAATTCTCAGTACCAGACTGGATGCTCCATTTATTTATTTGTTTGTTTGTTTGTTTGTTTGTGCAGTGTCACTGGCCCTCATATGTGGGACCCAAACCAGGGCCTTGAATTGTACTTGGGTTCACTTTTCCTTAATTCTCAGTACCAGACTGGATTCTCCATTTATTTATTTATGTATGTATATATTTATTTATTTATTTTTGAGGGCGGTGTCACTGGCCCTCATACATGGGACCCGAACCAGGGCCACCAGCTTCCCAAGCCAGCATTTAACCACCACGCCACTCGGCCGGCCCTGGATGCTCCTTTTAGGCAAGAACTGCTCTTAAATTTTTAAAAATTTCCTCCAGTACCTGCTATGAAGGCCTTATACTTAGTTCATAATAAACATTGAATAAATAGAAGATCAGAAGACAGTTTATTTTAAAAATTTATTTATCCTAGAAAAGGATTTGAGGCAGCCTTGCCATTTGTATTTCACATGTTTTAGAAATAGAGAAGTATCCCTAAGCCCAAGAATATAATTTGTACAGAATTTTAGCTAATATATGTTACTGAAATAAAGTTTTTGCTGTGTGTGTATGTGTTTTGGTTGTTTCTTGATGTTATTTATAAGAATGCTTAGTGCCTGGACTTAGTCCTCTAAAATAGCAGTTTAATTTTAACTTCATGGGCATGCTAGACCAGTTCATTATATGGTTTGGAGAAACCAAGGGGAAGTGGTAGTGGTAGTTCTGTAAATACTCTTCTTTTCATTTGACCTTTTACTGAACTGGTAACAAAAAAGTACTGTAATATAACTTTAAAATATTTTATTAGAAAAAGGTATATTAAAAAGGATCTAAATTAAAAAAATTTTTTTCCATGAGTTTGAATTTTTTTGGTATATGTGCCACTGGGTATGATTTGAGACCTCATAGATTCGTAGGCTAACTGAGGATGCAGTCACCTTGAAAGGCAAAGATTTTCTAAAGTGGTCTCTAATCCCTCACCCTTTAAGGTCTTATCCTCTTTGTGGGGCTTCACAGAAAATTTATACTGACTTAATATTTAAAAATTCATATTGACATCAATAATTAATAAATGCAGTGATGAAATATTTTGGAACTAGACAGAGATGGTGAATGTACTACATGCCACACTGAATTTTATTTATTCTTTTTTTTTTAAACTTTATTGGGGAACAATATGTTTTTCAGGGAACAGTGTGTTTTTTTGCAGGACCCATCAGCTCCAAGTCAAGTTGTTGTCCTTCAGTCTTACTTGTGGAGAGTGCAGCTCAGCCCCAAGTCCAGTTGCAATTTTCAATCCAGTTGCTGTTTTCAATGGGGGGGAGGGGATGCGCAGCCCACCATCCCATGCGGGAATTGAACCAGCAACCTTGTTGTTAAGAGCATGCAATTTAACCAGCTGAACCATCCAACCACCCACCAGCAGCTCTGCTGCAGCTCAGTTCAAGTTGTTGTCTTCAATCTAGTTGCAGAGGACGCAGCTTACTGGACCATGTGGGAATCGAACTGGCAACGCTTGTTGCTCAGAGTGCTCGCTGTAACCAACTGAGCCACCTGGCTTCCCCTATTAGTTCTTTTTGAATTATAAAAGTATATTTAATAAAAATTTCACCTTTTTCTCCCTTTCAATACTGTATTCATCTCCTATGGGGACGACTGTAAAGTTTTATGTATATTCTCTCACAAGTTTTACTTCATAGTTCTAAATATATATTTAATACAAATTCATAAACACAATTTAAAAAATTAAGTAAGGCCATACTTTACATATTGCCCTGTGACTTGCTTTTTTTCACTTAAGGATAAAACTTGGAGAATTTTTCAGTTTAGAATAGATGTGTACTGCATAATGTTTAAACCATACATAGTATTCCATAATTCATAGTATTTCATATGCCAAAAATTTAGTCATTTCCTTAGTCATGGGTCCTCTATTCCTCCCTCTTTCCCTCATTCTCGTTTTTCTTCCCTTCTATTTTTTTGAAAAACAATTAATAAACTTTATTTTTAAAGCAGTTTTAGATTCACAGCAAAATTGAGCAGAAACTACAAAGAGTTCCCATGTTCCCCCGGCCCCACACACATACCACCTTCCCCATTATCAGCATTCTGCACTATCATGGTACATTCCTTAAAATTGATGAGCCTACGTTGACACATCATTATTACCCAAGGTCCATAGTTTACATTTGAGTTCACTCTTGGTGGTGTGCATTCTATGGGTTTTGACCATTGTAATATATAGAATAGTTTCCCTGCCTTAAAAAAATCCTCTGCTCTGCCTATTCATCCCTCCCTCCCCTCATACCCCTAGCAATCAATACTCTCTCCATAGTTTTGTCTTTTCTAGATTGTCATATAGTTGGAATAATATAGTATGTAGTCTTTTCAGATTGTCCTTTCAGATTTCTCCTGTGGATTGTCTTTTTGTATAATTTGGCCTGAAACAATACTCTGGTTTTTGGGACTTTTTAACTAGGAAGTGCTACTTACTTACCACAGTGAGAAGCAGCAGAGCCACTGGCATGTAACTCAGTGTACTATGGTCAGACCATGTCGGGGACTGGTGGAGAAATGTACACAGATAAAGAAGTAGAAAATATGAAAGAGAAATTAGAAGACAGATTGAGAAGCTCCAACATATATGAAAATGGGATTTAGAAGGCAAAAATAGAGAGCACATACACAGATTCACAAAACACAGGAAAATAAATTACCATGAGTTAAGAATAATCAGAAACAAGTTCCAGTCGAGATGGTGGTGTAGTAAACGCTGTGCTTATCTTCGCTCATGACCACATCAAAATTACAACTAAACTACGAAACAACCATCATTGAGAATCTTCTGAAATCTTGCTGAACTGAAGCCCCACAACTAAGTACATACAGAAGATGCCACCTTGAGACTAGTAAGAGGGGCAGAGCTGCAGAATGGGGTAGTCCCACACTGGTGTGTGATCATTACAAATTAGGAGGGTTATCTCAGCTGTGGAGGTGACCCCCAAAGGAGCAAGGGGTCCCAGTGCTGCACCAGGCTCTTCAACCCAGGGTTCCAATGCCAGGGAGAGAAGTCCCCATAATTTCTGTTCGTGAAAACCAGCACGGATTGTGGATGAGTTAGACATAGGGCAGCTGTACTCCCAGGTGCCCCTCTTAAAGGACCCTCACACAGACTTACGGAATCACTAGTTCTGAGCTCCAGCACTGGGGCAGTAGCTGAATAGGTAACAGGGACATACGGGAGGGAAGTGAGTTGTTTGGCCTCTGGGCGAGGGCTGGAGGGGCAGCTTTCTTTGGGACGGAGGAGCTGGCAGAAGCCATTGTTTCTTTGTTGAACCCTCCCCATTCCTGGCATACAGATGCAGGTGGCTGGCATATCTGAGTCTCCATCAAGCCTGCTGACACCATTTGTTCCCCATGCCCTGGTGATTCTGAGAACTCGCCCCGCCCAACTTCCTGACACACCCAAGCCTTTTCCAGTGGCTTTTTCGTACAAACAGCCTACCTTGGCTCATGCTGCCGACTTTTCTAAGGTCTCTCGAAGGTTCGTGGAACCAGGATAAGCAGCATCTGGCTTGAGCATATCCTGTACCTGTGGCTGAGCAGCCCTAAGCTGGCATTAGTGATAGCCAGCCTTGGCCTTTAGGGGAACTTGCAAGCACGATGTGGACGATGGCCAACCGTGGATTGCTTTGTGGCTCTTGCTGGGTGGCCTTGGGTGGGGCACGGGCTACGGCTGAACTTGATCTGCAGTGGGTCCCCTCTCAGCTGGCCCTGGAACTGGTGCTCCCAGTTGCCAGCTTCAAAATGAGCTGGAGCATCACCCAGCCACCTCCAAGGACAGCACACCTAAGGTAGGATTCGGCTGGCACAAGAGCCCTGCTGAGGCAGATCCTGCTCTGTAGGGTCAGCCCCTGCACCACAACTCCTCCACTGTAGTCACGGCCGGTTCTCACAATCAATGAGCTCAAGGGTCAGTCTATTCCACTGACGTGCAAACAGCAACCAAGGCTCAAATACAAGAGGAGGGCACACACAACCCACACAAGGGACACACCTGGAGCGTGCAGCTCAGGTGACCAGGAAGGCTGCACCACTGAGCCCCACAGCACTCCTACTACATAAGGCCACTCCGCTAAGACAGGGAGACATAGCAGCCCTACCTAATACATAGAAACAAACATTGGGAGGCAGCCAAAATGGGGAGATGATGAAACATGTCCCAAATTAAAGAAGAGAACAAAGCTCCAGAAAAAGAACTAAGCAAAATGGAGACAAGCAATCTACCAGAAACAGAGTTCCAAACACTGATTATAAGGATGCTCAGTGATTTCAAGGAGAACTTCAACAAAGAAATAGGAAACATAAAAATGGAGGTAGAAAACATAAAAAAATAACCAGTCAGAAATAATGAATACAATAATGGAAATGAAGAATACATTATAGGGAAACAACAGTGGATTAGATGAAGCAGAGGATTTTATCAGTTATTTAGAAGCTAAGATAGCAGAAAACAATCAGAACAGCAAAAAACCCACCCGCAAAAAACGTTTAAGGGGCCACTGGGACAGGACCAAGTATACCCAGCATTCACATTACAGGGATACCCAAAGGAAAAGAGAGAGAGCGCAAGGAATTGAAAACCTGTTTGAAGAAATAATGATGAAAAACTTCCCTAACCTGATGAAAGAAACAGATATACAAGCCCAGGATGCTCAGAGAGTCCCAAACAAGATGAACCCAAAGAGGCCAATACCAAGACACATCATAATTAAAATGCCAAAGGTTAAAAACAAAGAATCCTAAAAGAAGCAACAGAAAAGCAGTTAGTTACCTAGAAGGGAACTCCTATAAGACTGTCAGTTGATTTCTCAACAGAAACTTAGAGGTCGGAAGGGATTGGCACAAAATATTCAAAGTGATGAAAAGCAAGGATCTAACAACTAAGATTACCCAGCAAGGCGATCATTTAGAATCAAAGGACAGATAAAGAGCTTCCCAGATGAGAAAAAGCCAAAAGAGTTCATCGCCACCTAACAGTATTACAAGGAATCTTAGGGGGACTTCTCTAAGATGAAAAAAATATATGTGAATAATAAAATGGCAATAACTACATATCTATCAACAATTACTTTTAATATAAATGAATTAAATGCTTCGATCAAAAGATGGGAGGGCTGAATGGATCAGAAAACAAGACCCTTACATATGCTGCCTACAAGAGACTCACTTCAGATCAAAAGACACAGACTGAAAGTAAAGGGATGGAAAAATATATTTCATGAAAATGGAAACAAATAAAAACCTGGGGTAGCAGTACTTATACCAGACAAATAAACTTTAAAACAAATACCAGAACAAGAGACAAAGAAGAACCTAGTAATCCCACTTCGGAGTATTTATCTGAAGAAACCCAAATGCTACTTTGAGGGGATGTGCTCATCCATATGTTCATTGCAGCATTCTTTACATAAGCCAAGATATGAAGGCAACCTGGGTGCCCATGGATGGATGAATGGATAAAGAAGAGGTGGTACATATATACAATGCAGTATTACTCAGCCAAAAAAAAGAATGAAATCTTGCCACCTGCGTCAACATGGATGGACCTAGAAGGTACTGTGCTGAGTGTAGTAAGTCAGACAGCGAAAGACAAATGTCATGTAATTTCACTTATAAGTGGAATCTAAAGGACAGAATGAACAAAGAAAGGAGAAACAAATTCATAGATACAGAGAACATTTTAATGGTTACCAGATGGGACGGGTAATGGGGAGGATGAAAAAGAAGCACAGGTTGGTTGGTACACAGTATTCATGGGGATGTAGGGTATAGTGTAAGGAATATAGTCAGTAATATTGTAATAACTATGTATGGTGTCAGATGGGTACTAGATCTATTAGGGTGATAGATGTGAGGGGGGTTGGGGACAGGGTAAAAATGGTGAAGGGATTAAGAAATATAAATTGGTAGTTATAAAATAGTCATGGGGATATAAAGTAAAGCATAGGGAATATAATCAATAATATGATAATGACTATGTACAGTGCCAGGGGGGTACTAGTCAGGGAGATCTGTTCATAAGTTATATAAATGTCTAACCACTATGCTGTATACCTGAAATTAATATAAAATAATGTTGAATGTCAACTGTAATTGAAAAATTAAAAAGGGGAGGAAGAAAAAGGGGAATAAGTTCAAAGTCCAGGTATAAAACAAATAAGTCTTGGAGAAGTAATAAACAGCATAGGAAATATAGTCAATAATATTGTCATAATGTGGTACTGTGTCAGATGGTTGCTGAGCTTATCATGGTGATCATTTCTTTAGCATAGGGAATGTAATCAATAATATAGAAATAACTATGTATAGTGCCAGGTGGGTACTTTTGAATAACTATGATGTACAGCTGAAACGAATACAATATTGTATGTTAGCTATATGTTAATGAAAATCTTTTAAAAAAAGAATAATCAGAAACAAAAACAGACCTACAAAACCTTCAGATGCTGGTATTAATGGAAACAATGTAAAATAAAGTTACGTCTATAAAATATGTTCTTTGTATATTTATTTATATTCCTATGTATTATGTTCAAAATTGCTGCTTGCAGGCTTTTCCCATCTCTCTCCAAAACTAGTACAAAGATTAAGTGCCTGCCTCTCAAGTGCACACAGCTCTCCTGCCGTTTTCATGCTGATTCCGGAAGATTCAAAGGCCTGTCAGCTTCTCTGTGGTCAAGTTGGCAAGGGGCTAGTGGGAGCCAGGTCGTCTGCCTGCAGTGTCTGCTTAGTTCCTCAGCATATGTCTCTAGAGTTGGTGCAGTAAGGCCTTTGAAGGAGGCAAAATCTTCTGGGTGTCTGAAATTCAGAAGCACATTCTCTGACCATTAAATAATAAAGGTAGATACTGACTGGAAAAGGAAAAGTTAAAACAGAACAAAAAAAAAACCCTAAACACTTGGGAAACTTTTAAACTCTGGGTTTACCCCTGGGTAAAATTAACCCTGGGTTAAAAAGAGAATCAGAATTCAAACAATGGGCTATATAGAAATGCACATCTGTGAAGACCTGTTGGAAGTATCCAAGTGGTGTTTGAAGAAAACTTTACAGTTCTAAAATGAATTTTATTAAAGTACAAAGCATAACATATAAATGAATTAACTCTGAACCTAAGAAACTAGATAAATAAAAAAAGTGAAAGAGGGGAATTTAAAAATGTGAAAACAGAAGTCAATGAAAACAGGACATTTTAAGATAGTGGTTGTCCTCAGCATCTCTTATTTGGGCGGCTCCAGAAGCTTCCTGCAGTCACCCTGCAGTCTTTCTGTCACAGGAGTAGCCTTTCATCAGAATTCTCTGATGCTTTCCCATCGTACTGAGACTAAAATTCAGTCTTCACCAGGAGATACATTGCCCGTTATAACCTGAGCCCTGGCTGTCTCTGTGACTTCATCTACCATTCCTTTTTCCTCTAGCCACTGCTCTAGCCACACCGCCTTTCTTGTTCCTTGAATATGCCAAGCACTTCCCTACCTCTATTTTTGCAATTGCTTTTACTCTGACCTGGATCTTCATATACATTTTGAAAGATTATCTACTCACTTCATTTGGGTCTCTGTCATTGTCACCCCTTAGAGAAACCTTCCCTGATCTTATTTATGTAAAAATAGCACCTCATCTCATTCACTAATCATTACCCTTCTTCATCACATTTTTCACTACTTGAAATTAGATAATGTATTCATTTGTTTATTGTCTGTTTCCCCTTCTGAGTTGGCAAAAATTTTGTCTGGCCTTTTTCTTCAACTTTACATCTTAAACACCTAGGATATTGCCTGATGTATAGTAGAAAATGATAAGTATTTGTTGACCACAGGAGAAAAAAAAAGATTTAATCACAGAGATCATAGAGATTAAGAATATGAGAATATTACATGTAAATTTTGGCTAAAAAAAAGTGAAAAACTTGGGAAGCCAGCGGTCCCGGTTCAGTCCCACATATGAGGGCCAGTGACACTGCCCTCAAAAAAAAAAAAAAAGTGAAAAATTGGATGAAATTATTTTTCCAAGAAAAATATAAATTACAGTATTTTAAAGTAAGTAGAAATCCACTTAAATGAAATATCTAGAATAGGTAACTCCATAGAAACAGAAAGCAATTTAGTGTTTACCAAGGGCTGGTTTCTGAATTCTGGGAAAGTATTATGTTTTACTGTGTATAATGCGTACTTTTTGCCCACATTTGTGAGGGAAAAATAAGGATGCACATTATACATGGATAGTACTAATTCTGTATCCATATAAGTGTTTTTCATTCTTTTATTTATGCTTATGAGTTAAAAGTATAACTCTAGAAATCAGTAATGATATCTGTATGCAAAATAATACCCTGGAATACGATAATTGGTTTTGTTGAATTTATGATATACTTGCAACGAAAGTAATTTTGGGGCCGGCCGATTGGCTCAGTTGGTTAAGAGTTGGCTTAGAACTCGAGCTCTGAGCAGCAACAGGGCCGCCAGTTCAATTCCCATATGGGCCAGTGAAGGCTGCCCCCCCCCCAGCTGAGCTGTCGCTGAGTGCCAACAGGTGGCAGGATGGCTCAGCTGGTGTAACAACAAGATTGCCTGTTCAATGGTGGGCTACCCCCACCTGCAACTAAAGACTGAACTCTGCACCTTGAGCTGAGCTGCTGCCCGGATGGCTCAGTGGATAGGGCGTGCACTCTTAACAACAAGGCTGCCAGGTGCGGCTCCCGCCTGGGATGGTGGCTACGCCCATATACAGCTGAGATTGAACACAGCACCCTGAGCTGAGCTACCACTCGGATGGCTCAGTGGATAGAGCATGCGTTCTTAACAGCATGGCTGCTGGTTCAACTCCCGTGTGGGATGGTGGCTGCGCTAAGCTGCAACTAGGATTGAACACAGCACCTTGAGCTTAGAGGCCATGAACTGCTGACGGGAAGCCAGAATGCGACTGGCGCCCTCCACAATGAAGACTGAAGAACAACAACTTGGCTGGTACCCTTCCCCAGTTCCCCAACGCTGTTCCCCTCCTCCAATTCCCCAATAAAAATTTTTAAAAAAAGTAATTTTGGTCAGCGATTCAACAAAATGAAACAAAGAGCAATGTATTGTTGTCCACCGAGTAAGTGACTGACTTGATAAGATAGGTGATGCCGACTTTATTATAGCACAGGGTGAACAGCACGACATTTCTCTTCATACACATTAGGCCAGAGCTAGCAATCTAGCAGATATTTTTACAAAAATTATTGGAAAATTCCTTGGAAAATTAAAATGAAAGATTTTCTTCCCTGAAAGTTTGGGCCAAAAACATAAGTGTATATTACACATGGGAGTGTATTATATACATGGCAAAATACAGTATATCAAGCCTTCCCCCCTACACTGGATTGATTGATTTTTCACAGTATCAACTCTTCTTCATATATCTCAACTGTGCGTTTTAACTGTGTGTGCTTGTGTGCATGTGTGTGTTACCTTTTTAGGTAAACATTCTGTATGTCAAGTATATCCCTTTTAGTTATTTTAATATTCTTTTTTTTTAAAATTATTTCCTGTCCCCTTTTTATGGAGGCCATTTACTGTATTGTCTCTTGGATTTGAACTAGATCCTTTTAAAGTGCATCCCTTTCCTTTGATTAGCTGGATTATGAACTCCCGGAGGGAAGGGACTACCTTTTGTCCATTACCTTTTTATTAGCGCCTAGGACAGTGTCAGGTGCATGGTAGCATCCAAGTAAATGTTTGCATGGATGCATGCACCCTTTATTTTGTAGCATTTTTAGAAAACATGTCTCCTGTTGATTTATGATACTTATCTGTTTATCACCAAATAGAGTACATGGCTTGGCCTTGGCTTTGCCCCTTCCTCTCTTTCTGTTTCTCCCCTCCTTCCCTCCTCCCTTCCTTCTTTTCCTCCTAGGATTCTTCCTCCTTTCCTTCCTTCCTTCCTTCCTTCCTTGCTTCCTTCCTTCCTTCCTTCCTTCCTTCCTTCCTTCCTTCCTTCCTTCCTTCCTTCCTTCCTTCCTTCCTTCCGCCTCTAGTATGTGCTAGTCAGTGTGCAAGTATAAGGATGGCAACGAACATGACAAACATGGTCTATAGCTATAGCCTTGAGGAACATAGGTATGTTTAGTGTGGAAGTCAAACATTGTCATTTATTAATGTTATAAAAGGTCAAGAAAAAGGTGTTTAAGTGTTGAGAGTTACAATTGCTGGAGTTAATCTAGTTTGGGGAATGAGTAAAGGTATATATTGACTGGTTAAAAAAGAGGTAAGAAATAAAAGATGATCAAACAACTTAGTGACAATTCCAATTTACTGGGCTACAAAATACTAGAGCAGAGTTGTTTAGGAAAGAGGCCTGGAGTGAGATTTGGTTGTCCAGGTAATAGATGGATGACAGAGTGGTGGTAATGGATGAGCCAGAGAGGAACGGGGAAGGCAGAAGAACAGTTTTTTCTTTTTTTATGTGAACTAGTAAAATGCTGATGGAAGGAGCCATTAAAGGAAGAAGTGCAAAATACAGAAGTCAAAATATAAAAGGAAGAATGAGAGGGGGGGTGGAATTCAGAGCAAAGGTAGAGAATTTGACCAGAATACATTTAAATAGGAGGAGAATGTGTGTGTTAATGGGTTTAAGTTTGTAGGTTTGTTGGTAAGTAGTTGAAGGAATTATTTCTGATCATTTTGATGATATATATGTTTCTTTGTGTTATAGGAGCCAACACTATTAGTTAACAGTGATGGGAGAAATGGGCAGCCAAAGAATGTTCAGAGGGAGTTAATTAGAGAAAAACAGTAGATTGCCGAGCAGTGAAAAGGATCAGTTGAAATTTGCAACTATGAATTTCGAGCTTATCAGTCTGACCAATAAAGTGACTTTTTCCGTTAGTGCTTAGCAGCCCTTGGTATAGTTGGAATCAGCTTGAATATTGATTTTGCCTGGTATGCGGAACCAGAGAACAAAGGGGCAAGGGAGTTTGTGATTTTGGTGGGACAGTGATTGAAATGATAGATCAAGGATTCTCATTTAGAGAGAGAGGGAATTAAAGACTGGAGGAGACTGATACCTAGGACTGTAGGCCTTCATTTTTATCCTGTTTGTTGAAACCACTTCCTAAACTCTGGAGGAAAAAAGTCCTACATATATAGTAAAACCTTGGATTGGGAATAATGTGGTTTGCGAGTGTTCCGCAAGACGAGCAAACATTTCTAATATATTTTAACTCGGTAAACAAACAGTGCCTTAACAATACGAGTAGTTTATTTCCGAAACGAATTATGCTTGCAAACCAAGGTATTACTGTATTTTCTTTTGTTGCATGCCAGATTTTTATGTGCCCATCTTCTTCTCATGATAAACTTCGCAAATTGATCAAAAATTGACACTATATCTAGGGTTCACAGGACACCACAGAGCCTTATAACTTACCACATAAGAATAACAACATTGGGGTGTGCCAGGGATGCACAAGGGGTACATAAACCTAAAACTTAGGCTCAAACCTTGCCATCAACCTATACAATCTTAAAGTTTTCTTTAAGGACTTCAGCAGTGACCTCCGTTTACAGTCTAGTACGATAAACATTTACTAAATAGTCATTCACTATATAGTCATTAACTATGTTCTTCTGCCATGTTTTAGGTTTTCTGTATAAGAAATTATGCTATCTTTCCGATATTTTTAAAATACGTGTTTTTAAAAACAAGGATATCTATTCAAAATGCTTAGCATCTCTTCCATTAAAACTATTATTTTAAAATAGTACCACTTTTTTCTAACATTTCCATCACATATGCATCATTAACCACTGTATCCTTTCCTGTGATGTTTAAACATTTATTTGAAGTATTTAGGGCCGGCCAAGTGGCGCAGTGGTTAAGCGCTGGCTTGGGAAGCCAGCGGCCCCGGTTCGGTCCCACATAGGAGGGCCAGTGACACTGCCCTCAAAAACAAAAAAAAAACAAAAAGAGATTTTTGTTGTTTGCCTGGGTAAGGAAAGGTAATCCTTCATCATTTGGATCAGTTGGCATTCTTGTTTTTGTAATTAGAGTTCTCCAGATATATCTTAGTTTATTACTTTTTCTTAGTATTTTTAGTTTCTTTTATTTGAAACATTTTCTTTGTATCCTATAGAACTTTAAAAGTATTAATTATATAATTTATCTATTAGGCATAATTCTAATATCAAGAAACTTGTTTCTAGAATTGGAAAACATAAAAAAAGTAAGAGTAAACCAATCCACCACGAAATCTAAAAGGAGAATAAAAAATACTACAAACCACTCAAAAATATATAGAAAAAGAGTTTAATGAAAAAATGCTGATTAATAGAATGGAAAATATCCTATAAGAAAAGTTGAAGGAGTACTGTGATTACTTGGCCTGCGTAATGCAGAAGTGCTTAATAGTTAATTTGATTACATTATTATTACATAAGCATTTTAACGAAGGGGGATATTGTGCTCCTTTTTTTGAATATCAGGATAAGAAAAGGACTTTAGGTATCTAGGAGGGATGAACATTGAAAATGAAAATTGATTGTCCACTAATAAGATAGTGCAAGAAGATATTGAGATAAGATATCATTCTCCAGCGTTGGTGGACCATTAAGAGGAGAATAGTCAATACTTTTCCTAATGGTTTAGACCAGGTGTCACAAACATAAAAGCTTAGGGATCATTAGATAGCATGATGTTCATATCAGTTAAGTATACGACAATTAGAAATGATTGGGGCCTGAGAATGGCTTGTGTGTTATCTTGCCAGATGCACTTACCCGGAATTTATTTAATGATTTCTCCTGAGAGAGTTAGCATTTTAAAATTTGGATATGAAATTTGGAAAAGTATGATAAAATTTAGCCATATATTGCTGTCATAAATCCAATTAGATCAAACTGCCATTTCCCACTTAGCTTCAATTTTGTGGAGTTTCTATATTAATATTTTATTTCAATAAATTTCCTAGTGGTGTGTTAACTTGAATAAGAAAGTCATTTTACCAAATTGTAACTATGAGATGGATAATTAACTTTAAATTATATGTTTCATTTCATTCTCTGTATACTTCAGTTAAGTTTTATAAAATGTTCTAGGAGTAGCAAAGAAAAAAAACTTCTATACTTCAAAAGTGATCATCAGTGTAATTAATTTATCCCACCCATCATCAATTTTTACTTAAATTAACTTTAGAGTGTTGTCTTGGAATAATTATGTTGTATACCTGAAACTAATATAATGTCATATGTCAGTTATACCTCAATAAAAATGGTAAATTTTATGGTATATTTTAAAACATGAAGTATATTTCACGTAAGTCCTTACATATAACACAATTTAAGTCTTTCAAATATTAGTGAAGTAAGTACTTTTCAAACTTAGACTTTCTTCTTCTCAGTTTCAGAAAGTAAGATTAGGGGGAAAGAAAACTAAGATTAGTTCTCAAGTGAATATATAAAAGGAATATTTCATAAACGTTTAGGATTTGTCACCATATTTTCGCTGATAAAAAGGGTAAGTTATTTTTTGGTATTCACCTTATGTCTTTGTTTTACATTGTATCTAGTGACCTTGATAAATTCACTTATTAATTCTAACAGTTTATAAATCCTTTTAGGTTTTCTAAGTAAATAATCATATTGTCTGTGAAAGTGACACTTTTATTTCCTCCTTCCCATTCTTTATATTTCATATTCTTACTTTTTGTACTGGCTATGACCTCCAGGAACATATTGAGTGCAAGTGGTGATAATAAGTGTCAGGGGGAAGATTTTCAGTCATTCACCATTAAGTATGATGTTTGCTGTAGGTTTTTGTTTTTTTTTAAAGATACAGAACTTTATAATATTACAGAACTTCTCTTTTATTTCTTCTTTAGTACAAGTTTTTTAAAAATCATGGATCATTGTTGAATTTTATCAGTTGTTTTGATTCATATATGGATATGATTTATTTCTCTTGTTAATGTGGTAAATTATATTGATTTTCATGTGTTAATTCATTTTTGCATTTTCTGGGTTTAAACCCACCCCCACTTGGTCCTGATTAATATATTGGTAGATGTGATTTTTGCCACTATTTTGCTTAGGACTTTTGCATCTGTGTCAATAGAGAGGTGTGTAATAATGTCTTTCTTGTAACAGCCTTGCTGTCTTTTGTTACCAAGCCTATGCTGTCGTTAGAAAACAAATTTGGAAATGTTCCCTATTTTCTACTCTCCGGAACAATTTGTATAAGATTGGTATTATTTCTTCCCTAAATGCTGGCACTGTTCATTGTTGAAATCATGTGGGCCTGGAGTTTCCTTTGTGGGAGTGTGTTTTTACCTTACATAAAAAATTTCAAACATACAGAAAATTTAACATAATTTTATAGTTAACACATATATACCCACCACTTAGAACCTACTGTTAACATTTTGCTATAAATGCTTTATTACATATCTGCCTTCTCATTCCTTTATCCATTAATGATTTTGTTGAAAACAAATGATGATATAAATGTAGGTCTATTTGTGGACTTATTGAAAACAAATGATGATATAAGTGTAGGGCTACTTTTGGATTACCTATTCTGTTCCATTGAAATGTATCCCTCTTGAAATCATTTTTTGATGCATTTCAAAGTAATTGGAGACATCGGTATGACTTCCTCTAAATATGTAAGCATGAATACCATTAAGTATAGTTCAGTATTTGAAGTTATTCTTTTGAGGTAAAATTTACATGCAATGTGATGCATAAATCTGATGTGAACAGTTGCTAAGTTTTTTTTTTTTGTTTTTTTTTTTTTGAGGGCAGTGTTATTGGCCCTCATATGTGGGACCCGAACCGGGGCCACTGGCTTCCCAAGCCAGCGCTTAACCACCGCACCACTCTGCCAGCCCGACAGTTGCTAAGTTTTGACAAGTGCAGCTGTGTATCCCAAGCTCCCTCAAGATTCAGAATATTGTCATCATCCTGGAAAGGTTCCTCATGCGTTTTCTCAGCAAATCCTCACACTTACCACCCTTGGGAGACAAACATTCTGATTTTACTCTACCATAGATTACTGCATATACTTTTATGTAGTGTTTCTGCATTCAGCATATTACAGTTGGAGATGTATTTTGTTGAGTATATGAATCGTTCATACCTTTTTGTTGAGTAGTATTCCACTTTATAAAAATCCCAATTTATGCATGTTCCTATTGATGGACACCTGGGCTAGTGTTTTGCTATTATGAATAAAGCTGCTATGAAAATTGCTGTACTAATCTTTTTATGCACATACGTTTTAATTTCTCCTCCTGGGTAAATACTATGTAAGGGGTGGTGTCATACATTAGATGTATGCTTAATTTTATAATAAAGAACTAGGCTTCTCTCCAAAGCAATTGTACCATTATACTTCTAAAACAATGTATTGGGTTGTCGGACATGACGCATTTTTGCAATGAAAAACAGAAAAAATAAGTCTTGAATATTCCGACAACCCAATATTATGAGTTTCATTTGCTTTCCATCCTGGTCAGTATTTGATATTGTTAGGCTTTTAAAAGTTAGCTCTTCTGGTAGGAGTATAGTGGTAGCTCATGATAATTTGTATTTCCCCCATGACCAATAGTGTTGAGCCCTTTTAATATGTGTGTTGGCCATTCATATGTCTTCTTTTTAAAAATATTTATTCAGGGCCGGCCAAGTGGCGCGGTGGTTAAGCGCTGGTTTGGGAAGCCAGCAGCCTTGGTTCGGGTCCCACATATGAGGGCCAGTGACACTGCCCTCAAAAAAAAAACAAAAAACAAAAAAATATATATATTTATTCAAACCTTTTACTCATTTAAAAATGTTTGTCTGTTTATTACTGAATTGTAGATGTTCTGTATATATTTTGGATATCAATTCTGTGTTACATATATGTTTTGCAAATGATTTCTCCCAATTTGTGACTAGCCTATTCATTTTCTTAATGTTACTTTTGATGAGAAGATTTAAAAAAAAATTTTATTATTTTTTTATAAAAATTAACAACAGTTTCTTTTTTCTTTTTTTTTGTTTTAAATATTTTTTATTGGGGAATTGAGGGAGGGGAACAGCCTTGGGGAATCGGGAAAGGGGAACAGACAAGTTGCTGTCTTTTTGTCCTTCAGTCTAGTTGCAGAGGATGTTGCTTCACTGGCTCTTGTTGGTGTCATCATTGCGCTCTTCCTGGATGAGGCAGATTGGTTGCCGGCCTCTGGATGTCGCTCACCGCGGCTATTGGCAGCTCACGCTGGCTGTCAGCCACTCATGCTGGCTACCAGCCACTCACTGTAGCCTATGGCAGTCCACTGCAGCAGGGGCTGCAGCCTACACCGTCGCTGGGGCGCACAGCCCAGCTCCAGGTGGAGCTGTTGTTAGCTGTAGAGAGCAGTGTCGCTGACGCTTATATGTGGGATCCGAACCGGGGCCGCTGGCATCCCAAAACCAGCTCTTAACTACTGCGCCACTCGGCCGGCCCTAAAAAAATTTTTTTTAATGAAGCCCAGATACATCAGCTTTTTCTTTTATGGTTATTACTTTCTGTTTTCTAAGAATCCTTTGTCTATCTCTAAATGAAGAAGACATTCTCCTATGTTTTCTTCTAAAAGAATTATGATTTTGGCATTTATGTGACGCTTGCTGTATTTTGAATTTTCAATTGTTTAAAAAAAATGAATATCTACTTGTTGTACCACGATTTGTTGAAAAGACTTTCCTTTATCCATTAATGACTTTGTTGAAAACAAATGATGATACAGGTCGATTCTGGAATGACCTCTTCTGTCCCATTGAAATACTTGAATATTTTTGCTGGTACCATACTATCATGATTACTGAAGCTTTAGAGTAAGCCTTGAATTCAGGTGTATAAGTGTTCTGTTTTTTTGTGTTTCCAAGACTGTTTTGGATGTTCAGGGTTCTTTGCATTATCCTATGCATTTTAGAATTAGCTTCTCAATTTCTACAAAAAATGCCTGCTGGATTTTGGTTGAGATTGTATTATCTCTTTAGAACAATAAAGGGAGAATTGACCATGTATTTTTTTTTTTTAAGATTTTATTGGGGAATTGGGGGTGGGGAACAGCATTGGGGAATCTAGGAAAGGGAACAGACCAGCTGCTGTCCTTCTTGTTCTTCAGTCTAGTTGTGGAGGATGTTGCTTCACTGTCCCATGTTGGTATTATCATTGCACTCTTCCTGGGTAAGATAGTTGCTTGCCAGCCATTGGACGGCCACTCACGGCAGCGGTTGGCCAGCCCCAGTGCAGCCTATGCCGTCACCAGTGACTCTCGGTAGCCCAGCTCCAGGTTGAGCTGTTGTTCACCATCTTAGCTGTAGAGGGCGCAGCATCACTGGCCCTCATGTGGGATCTGAACCAGGGTCCTGCTGCTCAGAGCTGCCGTCCCAAGCCAACTCTTAACCAACGTGCCACTTGGCTGGCCCTAGAATTGACAATTTTAACAATATTGAACCTTCCTATCTATGAAGAAGGTATATCTCCACTTATTTAGATCATCTTTAAAGTTCTTTGTAGTAACTTTTTGCAGTTTTTAGTATCCTTTTTTAAGGATTTTTGAGTTTTATGTTCATGAGACAATGTGGTTTGAATTTTTTTTTTGTTTTTCTGTGTAATCTCTGTTAGGTTTTGGAATTAGGAGCATGCTGCCCTCATACATGTGTTGGGAAACATTACTTCTATTTTCTTAAAGAATTTTTAAAGATTCGTGTTATTCTTTAAATGTTTTATATTCTTCACCAGTGAAATAACCTGGCCTTGTAGTTTTCATTGTGAGAAGAATTTTGATAAATTTTTTGATAGATTCGGTAAATTCTATTTTTCAAAGATTTTGTTTCATATAACATTAAATTTAGTGTAAAGTTGTTCATAATACCTTCATATTTTTAAAAAGCCTTTCCTATTTTATATCCCTTATTTTATTCCTGATATTGGTAATTTCTCCCTTTTTTTCTTGATCAACCTTGCTAGGGATTTATCAGTTTTACTACTTTTTAGAAATTCAGTGTTTGGCTTTGTTGATTTTACTTATTTTGGACTTGTTTTTTATTTCATTCATTTCTACTCTTTGTTTCCTTCTAATTTGGTTTGATTTGCTGTTTGTTTTTGAACTTTTGAGATAGAAGCTTACATGTTGATTTTCATCCTTCTCTTCTAATATATGCATTTAAGATATACATTTATTTACAAACTTTGCTTTAGTTCCATCCTGTGTTTCCATAGGTCATGTTTTCATTATCATTCATTGCAAATACTTTAAAAAATTTCCATTGTGATTTATTTACTCTTTTGACTCATGGGTTATTTAGAAGCATATCACCTAATTTTCAAACAGTAGGAGATTTTCTTGATTTTTAAGAAGTATTCATTTCTAGCTTAATTGCATTGTAGTCAGTCAGAGTATACTCTCAAAGACCAAAGTGTTTGAAATTTGTTGAGATTTGTTTTATGACCCAGTACATGGTCCATTTCAGTATGTGTTTTGTGTATAGTTTGTGTGTTCTATTTTTATGTGGAAGAGAGTGCTATGTATATTTATTAGGTTTAGTTGGTCAATGTGTATTTCAAATTTTATATACCTTAGTAACTTTTTTTGTCTGTTTATCTTGTAGCTATTGACAATGGTGTGTTACTGTCCTGTGTGATTATGGATTTGTCTGTATCATCTATATATTTTTGTTTTATATATTTTAAAGCTTTGTCATTGATTTAGAATTATGATACCTTGCTGGTAGGACTTTTAAATTATTATGAAATGTCTTTATCTCTAGCAATACTTATTGCCTTAAATCTACTTTGTCTGATACTGACATATCTAGTCCAGCTTCCTTTCATTGGTTTTTGAATGGTGTATCTATTCGTTATTTCCTATTCAGTCATTTTGTGTAAATAGGCTTTTAGTGGAGTATTTGACATAATAACAAATATAATTTGAGTTTAAAACTTACATCTAACTAGCTGTTTTATAGATTATCCATATGTGCTGTACTTTTTCTCTCACTTATCACCTTCTTTGGTTCAGTCAAATATTTTATTCTTTTTCTCACCTCAGTTTTTAATGGCTGTTCTAGAAATTATTACATGAATTTTGAGGTATTGCAGTCAAATGTAAATTATTAATATCCGTTAATCCATTCTGCACAAAGCAGCTATCTTAGACAGTTTAACTCCATTTACCCCACTGCTACCTTTTTGGTTTTTGTTATCATGCAGTTTTAAATCTACATATATTTTAAACTTAACAAGCTAGTAGTAGTTTTTTGGTTTTTTTTTTGGTTTTTTTTTTTTAGCTGAGCCATCCTGCCACCTGTTGGCAGCTCAACGGCAACTCAGCTTGGGCTGGCCTCGAACAGCTGTTGCTCAGAGCTCAGCTCGCACTCTTGAGCGAGCTCTTAACCAACTGAGCCACAATAGTATTTTTTACAGTATGTTTATTCATATGTACCAACATAGTTACCATTTCTATGGCTCTTTTTGCATTTCTGTTTTTTCAGTATCATTTTCCTTTTGTAGGAAGAACTTCCTTTCCGTATTTCTTTCACTGATACTTTTTTTTTCTGAAATTACCTTTATTTCGTTTTTCAAACACATTTTTAACTGTGAATAGATTTCTTGATTGGCATCTATTTTCTTTCAGAATTTTTAAGAAGTCATCCCATTGTTTTCTGCTATTCAGTTTTCAGCCTTATCTTTATGCTTTTGTTGGGTATTTTCTGTAAAACTCTGTTCTAGTTCACCTTTGCTTGTTTCAATCTGCTGGATGTACCAAGTACTGACAACACTTTTGGGAAATTTTTCTATGAAGAGCAAGGATATAGTAACGGTGATTATTCCATTTGGGAATAAGGAGAGAGTCTTGTTTATTTGATTTTGGTTAAGACATACTAACATGTTTATGTTATGATTGGAATGATTTAGTAGCGAGAAAAAAGTTAAAGTTGTATGAGAGAGAAAAGGAAGATGATTTTTGGATAAAAGTCCTTGAGAAGGTGAGAGAGGACATAATCTAAAGCACAAACAGAAGGTTGTTTCTTTGATAGGAGTGGGACATAGAGGAAAGATACTGATTCATATATATCACTAGTCTTGTGGGGTGGAATTCTAGCTTGATCAATGGAGAATATGCAGCTGTTGTAAAGTTTCTAGACTCAAACTTTCGATGTGTGTGTTGGGCATATGGGAAAATTGTCCAAGAAAGAGTCAAATGAAAAGGTAGAATGTATTTATAGCTACCTAATTCTGTTTTCTGTTTCTGCCCTCAGTGATACCTTCCTTTATATCTTAGGTTACTCAAAGTATTATAGTTGTAAGGAAATATTTAAATGTTTAATTAAGATAATTAAATGTTTTTGTCATGTAGTTAAAATTTCTGTACTATATTTTTAAAAACATAATTTCTTATATATAATGCATTTAAAATTCTTAGTATTTTGAATAGAAAATCAAGTTTTCTAACATTTTCTCACATTTTCTTTTGCAGTTTTGTGAGTACTAGAATAGCACAACCATGTTTCGGAATAGTCTCAAGATGCTTCTTACTGGAGGGAAATCAAGTCGTAAAAACCGATCAAGTGGTAAGTGACTATGCTGCATTTATTCTGTGTGATATTTTAGAAAAGGAAGTTCTTTTTGCAATCTGAATTAATGCTACAATACTTTATGTATTTATTTATTAAATGGTTTATTTAATTGAGAAAAAAAGAAAGTTTATATCCCTATAGGCTGTCATACTCTTATTAAGAGGTAGGAACACTTGTATACTTATCAGGAACAGTCAAGTGAAGGAAAAGCATGTGAAGAAAATATTTATTTCTAATATATGAGTTGTAATGCATCTGTGCACCACTTATTAAAAAACTTCTAGACCTAAATTTACTTTTTGAATTAACATGTGCAAGTATTTTAGTCTTAGACACTCTTTGGGGAATGAGATTGTAAAAATAGAAACTATCCTCAAATGTTGTACAGAAAGTGAAATATAAATTGAAGATTTTTACAGTCATTAAAATAAAGTTTATAAACATTTAAGAACAAGGGGGTAATTATTAGGCTCTTAAGCCAAAAATAAACTGAAACTGTATATATACTTTTTTGGGAGAAATATTGAAGAGAAATGTATTGAATGTTTTCTGTTACTGGGTTGTAGATATTTGTTATATTATTTTAATCTTAGCAATTTCCCAATTTTTCTGCATTTTGCAAGTTTTCATTGGTAGTATATTCATATCATTCACTTCAAAATGTTTTTAAATTCCCCTTGCTATTTCTTCTTTGACCTATAGATATTTGAAGTATAATTGTTAATTTCTAAACAGTTGATGATTTCCTAGTTATCTTATCATTAACTTAATTGTACTGTTATCAGAGAACCTATCCTGTATTTCATTCTTTTGATTTATTGAGATTTGCCTTACAGTTCAGCATATGATCAATTTTGGTCAATATTCTGGATGCTCCTGAAAATAATGTAGATTCTACAGTGATTGGGTACAGAGTAGGTCAGTTTTGTCATTGGCAGTCCTCAAATATTTTATATCACTTATTTTTTAAAAATTATTTACTGAGAAAGGTGGATTAAATCTCAAACTATGATTGTGGAACTGTGTATTTCTCTTTGTAGTTCCTGACACTTTTTGCTTTCCATTTTTGGAAGCTACCTTATTATATATATTGAAATTTAAAATTGCTCTATCTTCCTGGTAACTTGACTGTTTTACGATAATGAGATATCCCTTCTTTCTTTCTTTCTTTCTTTTTTAAAGATTTTATTGGGGAATTGGGGGAGGATAACAGACAAGTTGCTGTCCTTTTGTTCTTCAGTCAAATTGTGGAAGATGTCGCTTCACTGGCCCATGTTTGTATTATTGCGCTCTTCCTGGGTGAGGCAGATGGGTCACCGGCCCTTGGACGGCCTCTCATCGCGGCTCTTGGCAGCTCACGCTGGCTGCCAGCCACTTACGGTAGCTCACAGCAGCCCACTGCAGCAGGGGCTGCAGCCTACGCCGTCGCTGTTGACTTACGGGAGCCCAGCTCCAGGTCGAGCTGTTGTTAACCACCTTAGCTGTAGAGGGCTCACTGGCCCTCATGTGGGATCCAAACCGGGGCTCTGCTGCTCACAGCTGGCGTCCCAAGCCAACTCTTAACCAACGCGCCATTTGGCCGGCCCCCCTTCTTTATTTCTAATAATTCTTTTGGTTTGAAAATTGATTTTGTCTACTATTAGGATAGCTATCCTAGCTTTCTTTTGACTAGTGTTTGCAAGGTATGATTTCTTCCATTCTTTTACTTTAAACATTTCTATATGTTAATAGCATATAGTTGAGTTTCCTTTGTTATTCATTCCTTTGTTATTCAGAGAAGTATTTTCTCTTAAGGGAGTATATATGTAACAATTTACTGTGTACTTTCTACTTGTCCTGCTTGTTGTATGCATTTTTTTCTCTCTTTTCATGCTTTATTTTAGATTGATGAAAACATTTTTCATTATTCCATATCTCCCCCTATTCGACTTGGAAATTATATACTATTATAATTCTTTCAGTGGTTACCTTAAAGATTAAAACATCAATCAAAGTTTAATATTAATTGGTGCTTTTACCCTCTTCTTGGACAATGCAAGAACCTCAGATTCTTTTCATCTATATGTATTTTAGTTTTCACAAGATATTTTTATAGTTTTTTTATGTAGTATTTAGATTTACCCACATATTTGACCTTTTCATTGATTTTCATTTCTTCCTGCATACCTTATTTTCAAGATGGCATAACCTTTCTTTTGTCTGAAGAATACCTTTTATATTTCCTTTAGTTGGGTCTTATTATGGCAAATTTAGTTTGCTTTTGTTTATCTAAAAATGTCTTTATTTTGCCTTTTTTTTCCACAGAATATTTGTGCTGGGAATAGAATTCCAGGTTGGCACTTATTTTCTTTCAGCACTTTCAAATATTGTTCATTGTCCTCTGGCTTCTTGAATTATTTCTGATGGGAAGTGAACTGTCAGCCTAATTGCTACCTCTTTAAAGGCAGTCTGTCTTTTTTCTCTTTGTTTTTGGTATTCTAGATTTACATTGATGTGCCAAGGAGTTGTTTTCTTTTTATCTATCATTGTTTAATCTTCTATTTATTTATGTTTGTAGGGTTTTTTTGAGTTTGTGGATTGATATCTTTGATCGGCTTTGGAAAGCTATTATCCATTATCACTTCAAATTTTAGTTGTTGTGTTTTTCATTTTCTCCCTCTCTTTTCTTTCTAGGACCCCAGTTCTACATTTGCTAGACCACATGCCTATCACCTATGTCTCTTACATTCTCTTTCTATTCTTTTTCTCTGTTTACTTTATGCTGGATATTTTCTTTTGATCTATCTTACAGTTCATTAATTCACTCTTCATTGATATATAATATCCTCTTAATCATATTCAGTTCTTAATTTTACTTTTTGCATATTTCAGTTCCAGAACCTCCATTTGCTACTTTAATTTTTTTAAATTTAGAAATAATTTTAAGCTTAACAAAAAGTTGGAACAATAGTCCAGAGAACTCCACTTACTCTTCCACAGAGTTACAAATTATTTACCTTTCACTGCATTTATCATTCTCTCTATATACAATGCTTTATCATTCTCTCTATATACAATTCTTTCCAATTTAAATGAAGTAAATTTTCATTCTTCTATTTAGTTTTTCCTTATCCTCAACTTGTGCAAGTTGCTTGAAATTTAAAATAATGTTTTCTTAGTAGATTGAAGTTCCCCTAAAAAAACTGTCTTTGATTATTAATCCAAACTTATATATTTTAATCAACAATTAAATAAAACTGGTTTAATTTGGTCTCTGTTGCAACAGATGAGTTACTTTAAAAATCCAAGTATATATCAGATATATCATTTATAGTTCCACATTCATAAGCCTGAGAGGCTACAGTGAAGTAAAGGAAATATTTAGGAAATAGAATCTGTTTTTTGATTAAAATGGGGATGTAAATAGTGAGTTAATTATATAATTTTATAATGCTTAATTTTTATATGGCATATTTTGATATAATACATAGTAATACCTTCACCAAGTTAAAATAATAAATTATTTTAACATTGTCAAATTTTCATATGAATATATCCACTTTTTAAGGAAACTTTAAGTATTTCAAATAAAGAAAACTCTGGATAATAGATTTAGTGCTTTTGCAAGTTTATGATATTTTATACCATTCTGTGGTCTCCTCATATATAATACAATCATGCTTACTTTTGTTTTCTTGTAATATATGGGGACTTTAATAAAAATACCTGCAAGTACTGACAATATTAAAAGGTGAATGGTGGGACTAAGAAATAAGTGAGATGCTAAAAGGAGAAAAATATCTTTTAAAAATTGCTATGGTATATCATTCACAAACTCTTGTCCTAAGGATCTCTAGGATGCATTTCTATAAATGGGAAGTACCATCAGTGCAATTATGTTAGTTGTATGTCTTATTTTAAAGAAACTCAGTAACCAAAAATTTAATCTTAAAAATAAGCTCTGTACTCCTCCCACCCCATTTTCATAGATTCTTTTATTCAGGTTTTATTTGTCTTCCTGGAGAAAATAGATTAATTTACTTTTTTTCTAGATTCAGAGTATTCTGACCTGGATTCATGATATTCTTCTATTAATCCCTAAGTATCTTGCCATCAAAAATGCTGGTTCTTTACAGGAGTTGCAAAGGGATCTTTAGACCAAGCTTTACTGAGATATGAAGTAATCTGGTCATGTTCTAAATCAGGCATGAACAAAAAGATTTGGTTTTTTTATTTTCCTAAATCACCATTAATCTTTTACTTTAAGTAAATTGAAGGAGCAAGTAACATTAAAAAACGTCTTTACTATTAGAATGAGACTGAAAGTCTTGCATGGTAACTCCATGGTTCAACAATTTTCAAATGAAATGTCTTTTGTAACATTATTTTGTGTAATCAATAGGATATATCAGTGAAGTAATATTAATAAAAAGCATATGATAAAGATATAACTATGATATTAACTCCGTATTTTTAACAAAATGGTTTTGGTTTTACTATCCTCAGATGAGTCTATGGTATTGAAATATCCTTTTCATGTGTATATATAAAGATATAAAACTTGGAAAAATACTTTGTTTACCTCTGCATACAATTGATTCAGATTCAGTCAGCGTACAGTTATTGAATGTTATGTGCCTTGCACTATGTTAAATACATAAACCAAAATTATACTCATATATTAGTCTATATTAGCTTAAAATATGTGTAAAATTTGAAATTGTGGGATGATTTTCTTTTGCTCATTAAAAATTGTATTTTAGGGAGCCTATGGTTTTGATTAGAAAAGAACTTAGTAAATTTCATTTATAGTTATTGTAAAGCATTTAGATAGTAGTTTGTGCTCAGACCAAGAATGATATTGAGAACAGGACATTTCTTATCCACTTTATATCCTTGGTCCATGTTTTTTTTTTTTTTTTTTTTTTTTTTAATTTCAGATTTACAAAACAATGCAATAGTTATCCTTTTCACCCCTTACAAAGTGACAATCCCCTCTCCCATCCACTGCTCCCCCACCCCCAGTATCATACATATCTATTGCAATTCCATTGACTCCATTCCCACACTATACTCCACATCCCATGACTATATATGTGTTAAATTATAGTTGACATATAATATTATTCAACAGAAGCTTCAGATGAACAGTGCAGAGGTCAGGCTTCTACACCATCCGAAGTGGTCTCCCTAACAAGACATGAGTCCATCTGGTCCCCTAAAAAATATTGACAGCATTATTGAGCCTTGGTCCATGTTTCTTAATAAACATTTGCCATGTGCCATGAATTTTTTGAAAAAGTCATAATATTATTTTGTCTTATATTTTGCTGTTTTAAAAATATCAGATAAGGGCCGGCCGAATGGCTCAGTTGGTTAAGAGCTTGCTCAAGAGTGTGAGCTGAGCTCTGAGCAACAGCAGTTCGATGCCCAGCCCTAGCTGAGTTGCCGTTGAGCTGCCAACAGGTAGCAGGATGGCTCGGCTAAAAAAAAAAAAAAAAAAAGTCAGATAAAACTAGTTTTCAATTGTTTTGAAATAATTTAGTGACTCTTGAGAATAGTGCTGTTCAATATAACTTCCTGTGATGATGAATATCTTTTGAACATATGACTGCCCCAAATGTAGTTCATAAAATCACTCCACAAAGATTTTGTAATGCTTACTGTGTATTAAGCATTGTGATGCATGCTGGGGATAGTTCCTATTCTCAAGGAGCTCAAAAACTAATAGAGGAGAGAGATTCCTGAAGCAACATGGATAATACAATTGGAGGCTAGTCAGGGAGCAGAGAAGAAGAATGCAAATTGAACTTTGAAGGATAAGTATGCATAAGGGCTCCATATAGAGAAAGTAGCATTTGCCATTGTAGATGAAGATAGGAGGAGACTGTATGTTGCATTCTAGCAAATGCAAAAATTCTCTATTCCTGGAACCTAGGATGAATTAGAAAGTTGCTGAAAAGAATGGATTGTTAATCATTCATCAGGTAATGAAGTGTTCAGTATGCCCAGCTAGAGAGTTTGGACTATATCCTTAAAGCCACGAGGGAGCCATTGCAGGGTTTTAAGAAAGATTTTAACATCTAAACTCAGTACCCTTACCCTCAGGTTTGTTAAATTTGAAATTTCTAGAGGAAATAAAAACTTTATGTTAATTTTAAATTTGATTAGATCTTATATAGTCTTTTCCTTGGTCAGTTTTATTTGTTATTGTAGCAGTTAGAATGGTTAGAACTACCAAAGACCCAATTTATTTTTTTATTTTTATTTTTTGTATATTTTTTATTTGTATTATTATTAGTTACAGATATACAAAACTATGCAATAGTTATCTTTTCACCCCTTACAAATTGACTACCCCCTCTCCCCTCCCCTGCCGCCCCACCCCTGATATCATACATATCTATTACAATTCCATTGACTCCATCCCCACACTATATTCCACATCCCATGACTATATATGTGTTAAATTATAGTTGACATATAATATTATTCAGTGGCAGCTTCAGATGTACAGTGCAGTGGTAAGGCCACTACACCGTCCATGAAGTGGTCTCCCTAAAAAGACATGAGTCCTTCTGATCCCCTAAAAATAATATTTACAGCCTTATTGATTATATTCCCTAAACTGTCTCTTCTGTCTCTGCAGTAATATTGTAGTTACCAGTTAATGTTGCCTCTTCCCTTTCCCTTCTCCCTCATGCCCATCCCCATCCCATCTAGCCCTCATCAGTTTTTTCTTTGTGTCTCTAAGACTATTTGTTTATTTATTTTTAAAATTAACAGTCTTTCCCATACCATGACAGGACCTCCTCATGCTTGTCAGCAATACCAGTATTTTGCTATGAAGCTTCCAGTGATAGAGAGCTGTTATGGTGTGAATCAATTTCTTTGTGTCTTACCCATTTTGGAAATCTTTAAAGACTTGGTTTCTGACCTCTCAAACCAAGGACTGGGCGTTGAACCATAGGATTTTACTGTGTAAAAGGCCTTTCCTGGGAAACAACTAGCAGATAATCCTACAAGATAGATTTCTGTGATTATTCTCAAGCAGGGCGATTCTTTTCGTCTGCAGTAGGAGTGGATGGGACATTTGCTCTTACTTAACCTTTCTCTTGAATATATATTTTTTAATGATATGAATCCTTTTTGTGTCTGTAAGGGGACAGGTTTTTCAAATTCAAATATTTGTAACATTTTTATCTACTATTTTGCTATCACCTCCCATCCTAGCCACAAAAGACTTGGCTGCTTGAAAAAGGGGATGTTCCGTGGGAGAAAGACAATGTTGAAGGAAAAAATTATTTTTTCTAAGTAATAGTTGGCTGTACCTTTGTGCTGTAAAAATTTATCTCATGCCTCATCCCATTATTTCTGATATTATTCACATACACGTTGGTTAGTGCAGTCATTTCTTTACTCAAAATATTGTAATATTTTGCTATTCCTTGTTTGTTTCTATCTTAAAGATTGATGGCCAGGCTACTAGTAAATCTCCTTTCTGTTAACTTTCCAATCACTTCATACGTTGAAGCTGAAGTACAGTTAGATAATATTTAGATACATCTCTCTTCTCTCTGTGTTGTCTTTTCATTCCTGATGGTACAGCAGCCACCTGCTATGGGCCAGGTAATGTATTGAGGGATACAGTTCATTTAGAGATATAAGACACAGTCCCTCCCAGGTTATACACTGTGGTATACGAGAACCAATACTATTAAAATATAGTAAAAGAAGTATTATTGAGTTCTGCACAGAATATTATTGGAATAGTGTGTGTGTGTATATATGTATACATATATAATTCTAATACTGTATTCCAACACACACACATACACAGACACACACGATTCCATCTCAGATTGGAGGAGTGGAACAATTCTTGGACGAGCTATTGACTGTCATTAAGCCCAAATGGTAGTTAGCCAATTTGAGAAATGAGGAAAAGCAAGTTTCAGGCAGATGATACAGCAAGTATAAAGGCATGAAGTTGTGAGGGAGCCCGACACATGTAGTGAACTACATATAGGCAGTTTGGTACTTTGGTTGGCTTCCATTTCTTTTAAGATTTTATTGGGGAATTGGGGGCGGGGAACAGCATTGGGGAACTCGGGGAGGGGAACAGACCAGTTGCTGTCCTCCCGCTCTTCAGTCTAGTTGTGGAGGACGTTGCTTCACTGGCCCATGTTGGTATTATCATTGCGCTCTTCCCGGGTGAGGCAGTTGCTTGCCGGCCATTGGGCGGCTCTGGATGGCGGCTTCCGGCAGCTCACGCTGGCTGCCGGCCAGCCCCACTGCAGCCTACACCATCGCCGGCAACTCATGGTAATCCAGCTCCAGGTCGAGCTGTTGTTCACCATCTTAGCTGTAGAGGGTGCAGCGTCACTGGCCCTCAGGTGGGATCCGAACCGGGGCCCTTCTGCTCAGATCTGGTATCCCAAGCCAGATCTTAACCAACGTGCCGCTCTGCCGCCCTGGCTTCCATTTGTTATATCTGCTTTTTTCTGCATGTCTATTTCATCCTTTTCTGTCCTTACATATTAGTTTTCATTCAGTTTATATAGTGGAACATGACTATCAACAACACTTGACTTTTATATCTTAACAGTCCAGGCAACAAGACGGGGATACTGACTCTGTTTTGTTTTGAAATCCATATGATCATGAGTAGGTTATCTCTGACTTAACTTAGGTCTGGTGTCTACCCTAGACAAATCAGTTATCCTTTAGATGGGGGTTTAAGTAAGGTTTGTGATCACCTCAGTTTGGGTTAGGTGTCTACCCTGGTGGAAATCAACTGTTGCAGAGGGAGAGAGTAAATTAGTAGATGGGGAGAGGCTTGGTAAAGGGTAGTTCCCAGAAAGGGGTGAATGTGCTGATGGGCAGGCAAAACAACACAGGCTATCATTAGGAGCTACTGCTACTGCAGCAGAATCCAGGTGAGAGACAGTAAGGGTCTGATCATAAGAGTTGCAGTGGGGATGGAATGATATCAAGAAAGAACCAACTGAACTTGTTTGATTGGGTTTGGGTCAAATAAAGGAGGAGCAATAGTCTTATTTACTCATTTATTCATTCACTCAACAAAAACATTTACAGAGTGCTTGCTATGTGCTAGATACAGTTATAGCTACTGACGATAGGAATGCTACAGACCAAGGCTATAGATCAAGAATGTTGTAGCTCATATCCTAGTCATGCAGTAACTCACAGAACTTAACTCAATGACGACACCCATGTTTCTGGCTTGGGGGCCTGGGTGAATGGTTGCTGTCATTCATTTGAAGTTTGAGGGGAAATGTAATGAATTCACTTTTGGAGATATTAATTTGGAGGTGATGATGGATATCCAGGGGAAATTAGATATATAGTTGAAGGACCCAGAAGAGAGGGCAAGTAAGAGATCTAGAATTGGAAGTCATGACCACATAGCGGTGGTTGAACTTTTAAAAATTTACTCTAAGGTAAAATTTACTGCGTGCATGCGTGCGTGCATGCGTGTGTGTGTGTGTGTATACAGTTCTATGAATTTTTAACACATGTATAGATATAGCTGCCACCACAATGATTGTACATGATGGTACAGGCTACATTATAATATTTCTTTCTAGTTATAACCTTCTCCCACCCCTAATCCTGGAAACCAGTTCTCTATTTCTGTAGTCCTTTTTTGTTTGTTTGTTTTAAAGAATGTCATATAAATGGGATAATACAGTATGTTGCTTTTTAAGACTGGCTTCTTTTATTCTGCTTAAATGGCTTTGAGATGCATCCAAGTTGTTGGATCCAGCAGTAGTAGTTTGTTCCTTTTTATTGCTGAGTGATGTGCCATTGTATGGACGTAGTATAGTTTGTTTATTCATTCATCCGCTAAAGAACATTTGGGTTGTTTCCAGTTTGGGGCAGTTATGAATAGAGCCACTGTAAGCAATCATCTACAGGTTTTTGTGTGAACGTAATTTTTCATTTATCTAGGGTCAGTGCCTAGGAGTGGAATTGTTGGATTATATGTTAGATATATGTTTAATTTTATAAGAAACTGCCAAACTATTTTGCAGATTGGCTGTACCATTTTCACTCCCACCAATGAGGTATAAGAGTTCCAAATGTTCCACATCCTTGGTCGCCCTTAATATTGTTATATATATATATATATTTAATTTTGGTGTTTCTAATAAATGTGTAGTGGTATCTCACTGTGGTTTTAATTTGCATTTTTCTAATAGCTAATAATATTGAACATCTTTTCATGTGCTTATTTGCCTTTCATATAACCTCTATAATGAAGTGTCTGTTCAGACACTTCATTTTTAAATTAGGTGTTTTTCTTACTGTTGAGTTTTGAGAGTCCATTGTATGTTCTAGATACAGGTCCTTTGTTGGAATGTGATTTGTTTGTTTTGTTTATTCTCATTACAGTGGGTTTTGCAGAGCAAGAGTGTTTAATTTTAATGAAGTCCAATCTACCTTTTTTTTAAAAATGTATCATGCTTTTGATATCACATCTAAAAACTCTTTGCCTAACCCAGGTCATAAAGAGTTCTCCCATGTTTTTTTCTGAGTGTTTTATAGATTTATATTTCTGATCCATTTTGAGTTTTTTAAATATAAGGTGTGAGGTAAATGTTGATGTGGGGTTTTTTTGCATATGGATATACAGTTGTTCCAATACCATTGTTGAAAAGACTCTCCTTTAAATTGTTTTTGCACCATTGTCAAAAATCAGTTGGCCATATTTGTTTGAGTTTATTCTCCACTGTTTATTCTGTTCCTCTGATGTGTTTGTCTACTTACCAATACTTCTCTGTCTTGATTACTGTAGCTTCATAGCAAGTCTTAAAACAGGGTAGTGTGATTCCTGCAACTTTCTTGTTCTTTTTCAAATTTGTTTTAGCAATTTTAGATCCTTTGCCTTTCTATATACATTTTAGAATCTGTATCTATATTAAAAACAACGCTTCTGGGTTGGAATTGTAGGTCAGTTGGAGCAGACTTGAAATCTTTACCATGCTGGCTGGATCTTCCAGTGCATGAACATGTGATGTGTTTCCGTTTATTTAGGTCGTATTTGTTGACTTTCATCAACATTTTGTAGTTTCCAGCATACAAATATATTTTATTAATTTATACCTAAGTATTTCCCTTTTAAAGCTATTGTTACAAGTATTTTTTTTAATTTTGGTTTTTGTGTATATAGGATTGATTTTTGTTTTTTTGACTTTGTACTGTGACCTTTCTAAACTCATTTAGTTCTAAGAGATGTTTTTTGTTTTTATTTGCTTGTTTGTTTTTGGTAGATTCTTTGAATTTTTAAAATGGACAATAATGTTTTCTGAGAACAGACAGTTTTATTTCTTCCTCCCCAGTTCATATGCACTGACTAGTACTTCTAGTAGGACGGTGACTAAGAGTGGTTGTTCTTGCCTTGTTGCTGAACTTGGGGAAATCATTCAGTCTTGGACCACCAAGTATGATATTGGCTGTAGCTTTTTTTTTTTGTAGGCATTCTTTATCAAGTTGAGGCATTTTTCCTGTATTTTTAGTTTTCTAGTTTTTATCATGAATGGATACTGAATTTTGTTCAATCCTTTTTCATATCAGTGATATGAGCATGTGATTTTTCTTCTTCGAACTATTAATATGATGAATTATGCTGAGTGATTTCCAAATATTAAACTAGCCTAGCATTCCCAGGATAAACTCCTCTTGGGTGGGTGTGTGTGTGTGTGTGTGTGTGTGTGTGTGTGTGTTTATACATTATTGGATTTTATTTGCTAATATTTTGTTGAAGATTTTTGTTTCTGTGTTCATGAAGGCTATTGGTCTGTAGGTTTTTTTGTTTGTTTTTTTATAATGTTTTTGTCTAATTTGATATTAGAGTAATTTTGGCCTCTTAAAATAAATTTGGAGTGTTTCCTTCTCTTCTCTTTTCTCGAAGAGATTGTGTAGAATTGGTGTTATTATTATTTTTTTAATGTTTGGTAGTGGTAGAATTCACCTGTGAAACCATTTGGGCGTGGAGATTTCTTTTTTGTAAAGGTTTTTTTAATCACAAACTTAATTTTTAATAGTTATAGAAATATTCAGATTACGATTTAATCTTGGGTTAGTTTCAGTAATAATTATTTATTATTAATTATTATTTATTTATTAAAAGGTGTGTTTAGAAGATCAAGTTTTGCTACTGACCAGCAGTGTGACCTTGAGAAAGATAGTGTAGCCTTAACCTCTGTGGTCTTTAATTTGTTCATCTGAAAAATTAGAGTTAGATTTATTTGTCTTCTATAATTAAAATTTCTAATTGTTTTAAAATTCTATAATTCTGGTAGGATAAAAGTGTACGTATGTTTTTGAAGTTTATATGAAAAGCTTGTGAGCCTCTGTTTCTTGTTTCATCTGTCAGTGTTTGAACATTGGTTTATTTAGATTCACTTTGCCTTTTAACAGATCAGGTCTGTATTTTCTTCCTATAAATGGATTATTTGTTGATGAAAATGTATGGTTAGAGGCAAGCCTCTTTATGCATATGTACATGATATTCTTATGGTATTTTAAAAAATTACTTTTGTAACCTATGCAAGAAGATGTAAGACATATACGTTAGTTTTTAATGTTCTTTTCTTGAAAAAATTAAATTATCAGTTTAGAATTTATAAAATGATAGAAATGAATTTCTCGTTTAGTAATGAATTTCTCATTTAGTAATTATCCTGAATCTTCATAATCTGGTGATTATTCTTGTGATTTTAAAAGTCACTCATTTTTGGCTACTTAATAGAGATAATATCTATACAAGATTTTTATGTAAAATTTATTTTTAAAAGGTGTCACACAGTTGTGCATCTTGCCCATTTATTGAGTTAAAGCAAAGTGAAACTAGCATACAGATCTGCTGCTGAAGGAAATATTAAGTTGCAGGCTGCAGCTGGAGGATTTTACGTAGGCACCTGTGGGTTTGAGTGCGTTCAATATACAGACTGCAGTAGGAGGCTGGCACTGCCTCTGCTGACTCCAGTACACTCCTTCACTGCTGTTCTGCTGATTTCTCCACTGACCAGGAGACAAACAAAATGGTGCAGCACGTACAGGGCATGGGGAAAAAATAACCGTCAATATGACTCAAAGGTGGGTTTGCTATACTGAATAGCAGAGAAAATTGTTTAGTGAGATTAAAAGCTTGATATAGTTCAGTATGTCAGATATCTTTAGCTGTGTTAATATTTGATTATGGTCAGTTAAGAATGAAAATGTGTAGTTCTAAAATCTGCATGCCCTCTATATCTAGAGGCTTCAGGTATATTGCATGTGTAGCATTAATAAATGCATGCATGGTAGCTTATGAACAGATTTATATTTGTACTAAATATGTATAATGTGTATATACACACACATACATATACATGAAGGGGTTTTTTTCCTATTAATACTAGATTTTTTTTTTAAAAGTAAGCACTTACAGATTTTATATTTTCTCTGTTGCAAATTTGTCGCAGCTCCTACCAATGTCTCTTTCTTTATATTGTTTCTTTTCTGATAGTAGAGAGCATTAGTAGAGCATTCTCTGGTGAGATGGAAAATAAGTAGAATGAACACTGGAGTTGGCACTTCATATTTTATTGATGACTATAATGCAGTGTGAGTTCGCATTGCACATAGTCATGATTTAAATGATTACGTCTTTTATGAAAGCAAAATATTTGTAAGAACGGCCATGTTGTAGACAGTGAGTATAAAATAAGGAGAGAAAGTAGGACAAGTAAAATTTCTCTGTCCTTGTTTTCTTGAGCAGTGCTCAGCATTTACTCAAGGCACTGTCACTTTAGAAGTACAGTATGAGAAACAATTGAACATCAAAGTATAGATTAAAACATGGAGGTTTGGTTTCCCACCCCCTCCGAGAAGCACTTTGCTTATGTACTCATGTGTTTTGGGTTTGGGTGGCTGCATATGACTGGGAACTGTCCAGTTGAGACAAGATATATTTACTTAAGTCACACCCAACAGATTCAGCTTTTTAATGTATTCGGGCACTATTTTAATCCTGTGCTTATTTATGAATGTAACCGTTCATATGTGGGATGCCTTTAAGTTGTAAAAAGAAAGAAAATACTAGATTCACAGGTTCCAGCTTAATGTGTTTTGAATATCTGAGTTGCTGTATTAATAGCACAGAAAAGCAATATTTAAGTTATGCAGCATTATTTCTAGCAGAGAGAGAGAGAGAGAGAGAGAGAGAGAGAGAGAGAGAGACTATTTGTATGCTTTCAGTACAAGTGTACTGCAAGTATTCTGATCGTATTGGTAACAGTGCTGCTGGTATACTATTCTTTGGTTGGTATGGTGGGTGTTAAATTGGGGTATGACATTTAGTTCAGGTTGTCTTGTTTGAGAAAATATTTGTCCGGGCACTTTAAATACTTCACTTAATTTTTCTGTGCTTTAAAATGTTTTGCAAAAGAGTAAACGTGAGTTTAAAATCTATTTATAATATTTCATTCTATGCCGATGGCATGTTGTATGTGATAAGAATTAACAGCTGTATGGCTGTTTGCCACTGTGTTGTGTTGCCTCGCCCACTTTACTGGAGACAGGAATAAGAGGCGGCAGCATCAGCCTTAGGAGTCTGCAACGTGCTCATAGTCTATATTTTCCAAAACTGTTTCTTTTAGACAAAACAAATTCACTCTCTCTTCTCCCCCCAAAAGAAAACATAACCTTCTTTTCTGTACTATATTCCTTTGCTTTTAGTGAATAACACAAAAGAATAATGATGGGATTTTTATGTGCCAAGTTTAGTGACAACAAAGAGCTAACTATAGATTGAAATACGCTATATAATTAGAATGTTTCATGTATCTAAAATGTTATATAACCCTGATGGAATGTTGCAGATGAAACAAAGAAATCTGATTGGTTCCTCAGAAGACACAGCAGCCTTGAAATCCATTCTAACCAGAGGCTCCTACAGCAGCCTGGATGGTTAGTTGGCATTACAATCAAAACACAAAAATGCCTTGGAGATGGGGAGGGGTTTGGAAGAGAAAACGAAGTTGTTAAATCACTTTAGTAGTATCCTTATCTTTGAGCTGTGTATTTTCTTGAAGGTTTCCACCTCAACTTGGTCCCCGCCTAAGCCTCTTTTTCTTTTTCTTTTTGCTTATTGTTACTTCAACAGAGTGTTATATTCTATTAAGTTAACAAACTTCCTAAATAGTGTTATTAAATGAACTACAAGAGCCTCTCTAAAATGAGTTTTATATTAATGTTAGGATAGGTTAATGAATAATATGATTTCAGGACATTTATTAAATATGGATGAATGGGACTTGTTAGGGAGGGGGAGGATGTGATGGAAAAGCATCCTGAAGAACAGGACAGTAATTGGAACTCTTTGGCCCTACCCTTCTCCATCATATTAAAATGGCATTAGATAATTTGTCATCTAAGGCCTCAGTGGTGCTTGGTGAGAGCACACTGTTATTGACATTCAAACAGCAGTCTATTACAAGTCAAAACAGGTGGAGAATTGTTTGCAGTTAGCTAGCTATTAGAAACACCCTTGAGATGTGAGAACAATATATGTTAGCTTTTATTTATTTATTATTCTTGGCTAGATGGCCTGCTGGAATATAGTTGTAAATTGCCGTATTCAACCCTTTATCCTTGTATAGAAAATATTTAAAATACACTTGTAGTTTATTCTATTAAAATTTGAAAATTCTTATATTTAACAGTAATGGGTCAACCTCATTTATAGGATCTGGGGGACGGAAAAATTGCTTTGAGCAGAAACGAGCATTTAAATTAAAAATATAAATTATATTAAAAGGAAGTAGAGAAGCATAAAAGAAGGCATATTTAAAGAGTAATGTATAATGCGTAGATACAGTATGATAAAAACCAACTATATATCTTTTAGATTCCATTTCTGTGCTTATTTCCTAAATTACCCGATATGCTAATAGAGTCAGGCTGAAGGCAGCTGGCTGCTAGTGTTACAAGCTGAAAACAAAATGGCTGGCAAGGATTAGTACTGTAAATTTGCGATAGAGAGCTGGATGCAATTAAGATATCTTTTGTTGAAGGAGAATATTACAAGTAAGTTGAGGGAATGACTGTTGTACGAGATGCTTTCGACAATAAAGAAACATTATTTTATTAAAGAAAATGACAACTATTACAGCATATAAAATCAAAAGATTTTATGCTATAAATAGAGAGGAATTCATTTTCAGCTAAGCAATAAAAAACTCTTGTTAATATTCATTTAACCATTATTGTCTTTGTAATTCTAAGATCCGGTTTCTGAGGGTATTTATGAGTCTTTCAGATAAACACTGTGGTTAAGAGTAAAAGAAATAAAAAACTGAATGCATTCTTAGAATGGGGGAAATTTAGAGATAAATTTCTGGAAGAATCAGAATAAGCATTAGATTTATTTATGAATCTTTTAGATTAGAATCTTTTAGAAGGATAGAAGAAGAAGAAATAGAATAATGGGAAAATGTGTAGAAAAGAATGAAAATGTAGTTTAGAAATGACAACATCTATTGATTTGTATATTAGTAAAGATTTTTCTGTATAACCGTAAACTTTTTCCACTGAGTTTTAGCAATTGTTGAAAGCGTAAATGACATTAAAATTGTTGATAGGCTCAGAGAGATTGAGAAATAGCCTCAGGAATTGTTAATTCCTTAGGTTGAAGACTGCTCGTTGTCTGCCACAGTGTCCTGGCATGTACTGTAAGAGGGCAAACAGTGTGAGACTGCCACCCCTACTTCTTTAGCGCATAGTATGATGCCCCAGCACTTAGTGCGTACCTAGTAACTGGTGAGTGGGTAATAATAGCAAACACTTGTGTATGTGTGTGTATGCGCACAAAGACACAAACACACCTAAATACCTACATAATTATGTCCATTTAATTTTTACAACCTTATGGGATAAATTCAGTTATTTTATTTTATTCATTTAGTAGATAAAGAAACAGGCATAGAAAAAAAAAAAGTTTAGCAACTTGACCAAAGTCATACAGCAGATGTTGCAGCCAGGAATTGTACTTGTGTGGTTCAGAACTTTTTCATCATCTCTTCCTCCAGTCAATTACTGAAGATTAAATGTGTTAGTATTCAACAGTATCATTAGCCCTCCGGAGCATACATACATTGTATAATAATCTGGTAGAAACTGCAGAGCAGAGTAAACCTTTCCGCTACATCTCTTCCAAAATTGCTTTAATTGATATATTGTTTTCTAAAATCCTTTTTCTATCACTTAGGTATAACTGATGATCCATTATCATTAGCTGGTGTAGATGTCAGTGCTAAGAGCCATTTAAAAGCCCATAGCGAGTGTATTCAGGAAGCAGTTGGAAAACACATGGAGCTTTCTATGCTCCCCCAAAATGGCTACTAACATCTAATCAGTCATCAATTTCAGTTGATTAAAACCTCTGAATATTTCTCAACTTTCTCTTTTTCTCTTCCATCCTCGCTTCCTTATTTTAGGATTTCCTTTTTTGTCATTTAAATTACTATGTCTTCAGTCTCAGTACCCATTAGTCCATTCTGTATTTTGCTGTAAGAATGAATTTTCATAAATTTAAATCCCCATAACTTTCAGAATAAAATATGGCATATCTTTTCACTAGTTCTTATTGCTATAATTATGTCCTAATACAGATGCATACAGACATAGATAGTACACAGGCTCATATAGACAAATTTTAGAATTCGGTTAAAAAAAATTGATGTTTGAATCTCTTTTATCAGATTGAAAAATCACAATACAGATGTATCCATGAACAATTTTTAGTTTAGTATTGTGTGTGTATGTTTTTATTTATTTTTTATTACTTTTTTTTTTAGCTGAGCCATCCTGCTACCTGTTGGCACTCAGCGGCTGCTCAGCTCCGGCTGGGCATCGAACTGCTGTTGCTCAGAGCTCAGCTTGCACTCTTGAGCGAGCTCTTAACCAACTGAGCCACTCCGCCGGCTCGTGTGTGTGTTTTTAAAATTTACTAAATGGTATCATTATCTCTGTATTATTCTTCATCTCACTTATTTTGCTCTTGGTGTATATGGACTTGGTTTATTTCTTTTATATATTGTACAGTGTTCAATTTTATGAGCGCATTTCTATCCACTTCTCTCCTAATAGAAATTTGAGTTTCAGTGTTTGTTTTATTACAAATAATGCTGCAGTGAATATGCTTACACACATATAAGAATAAGAGTTTTTCTAGGAGCTGTATATAGAAGTGCAGTTGCCAGGAGGTAGGTTATTTGCATTCTCACTTTTACTAGATAATTTCTCCCCTGTGTCACTGTACCAGTTTACATGCTTCTTAGACGTGTTTGAGAGTTCCTGTCTTGCCATATCCTTGCCACATTCATGTGGTCAGACTTCTTCGTTTTCCCCAATCTGGTAGGTGAAAGGTAACATTTTGCTGATTTAGTTGTTTCTCTAATTCCTAGTGAGGCTGAATACCCTTTTATGTGTTTATTGGTCTTTCAGATTTCCTCCTTTGTTACTAGTCTCCTCGGATCCTTTATGTATTGTTTCTCTTGGATTATTTATCTCTTTCTTATTGATTTATGGATATCCTTTGCAGGTTCTAGACAGGGTTCAGCAAACTGTAGCCCAGTTAGATCCCTCCCTGTTTTGGTGTGGCCTGTGAGCTAAGGGTGGTTCTTACATTTATTTAAATGATTCAGAAAAAAAAATTTAAAGAAGAATGAAATTTCACAGCATGTGAAAATTATGTGAAATTCAAATTTCATTGTACATAAATAAAGCTTTATTGGAACACAGCCACACTCATTTATTTAAATACTGTCTGTGGCTGTTTTCGCACTACAATAGCAGAGTTGAGTTGTTACAAGAGCACCTGGTCTGCAGTGCCTATACTGTTTATTCTCTTTACAGAAGTTAATAGACCCTGTTCTAGATTGATCCCTAGTCTGTGACATTTATTGCAGATATCTTCTCTCAGTCTCTATCCTGTCTTATCTATCCTGTCTCTAGCTTGCTTTTGGTTATAAGACTAAAACTCTAAACTCCTGTTGAATAGAAGTTTAAAATTTTAATTTATTCACATGTATTAATCTTTTTTCCCCCATGTGTTGTTTCACAAATATTTCCTTAGAGATCGCAAATAACATTCTGTATTTTCTTAAGGTGGTTAAAGCTTCACTTTTTACTTTCAGCTTTTTAGTACATTTTCATTTTTCTTTTTTCCTTTACTTTTTTGGTAATGGGATATGGTATGAGAAGGGGACCTAATTATTTTTTTCTGCTGTGAAGAAAGGCAATTTTCCTAACTTATTTTTAATTGAATAGTCTTTCCTTCCTTCCGTGTTTCATAGTACTACTTTCTCACATACAGAGTTTCTTTATTTACATGCAAGTCTGTTTTTTGTTCAGTTCTTTGTTCAGTTCTTTCCTTATTGATTAAATATTTCTATATTCTACTTGGTCTTAATGATTCCTATTATTCAACCACTTAGTCATTGTTGTAATCACATTTCCTAGTTCCTTAGGAGAAAAATACAAAATGGTAATAATCTAGTAAGAATTTTACTAATGACAAGTTTAAGGAAAGGAATATTTTTTTTTAATTTTGTATAGTACATATACCAAAGTTGTGTTGTTAGCTTTAATAACATTTTTTCCTTAAAACATTTTGATCTTGAATTTTTATTTTCATTGCCATCATTATCACAGTCAAATAATACAGTAAAGATTAGGTGCTTACAAGTGAATGTTATCATGCTAAGTACTTTAAAAAACACATTTATATGTGTTCATATGTAAATATGAAACCAGTAACAACAACATATTATTTAGGCATATAGAATACATAAAGTATAATTTATTTGAAAACTTTTAAGGCCTATTTAGATAATAAGATATTTTTAGCGTTTTAGTACTTAGGTTTTTCAATGTCATTACATTTAAACATACTTATCAGTCAAAACAGAAAGATGTCATGCCTTTTCCTGGGGCTGAAGTGGGGAGGGGGAGATTTAATTTTTAGTCTGTCCTTAGAATTTATTCTATCTTTTCAGTGAGTAAGAGGAATGATTATAAGGGTTTATTTTATTGTGAACTATGTGACAGAAAAGAATTTTCTATTACTAGTATTTGTGAAACACCCACATATATGAAGGCAGGTGTTTTGGGTTGAAGACCATTTGATCCTGACTCCCCATATATAGAGTAGTTGTTTCTCAGATTTCTGTTGAGACATTTGGAGGGGAGAATTCAGCAACTGAAAGAAAGCCAATATTAGGAAAACAAAGGGAGATCTAATTAGAAATGAGCTGGAAAAGCAGAGCCCTATAGACCATGTTAAGAATTTTTGTCTATTCTAATGGGAGATCATTTAAACATTTTAAACGTTAAATGGGATAGCTATTAAATTTGTATTTCTTTTGTTTTGTTTTGTTTCGTTTTGTTTTTTTGAGGGCAGTGTCACTGGCCCTCATATGTGGGACCCTAACCCGGGCCACTGGCATCCCAAGCCAGCTCTCAACCACCGCGCCACTCTGCCGGCCCCTAGATTTGTGTTTCTAAATAATTACTCAGCTGATTTGTGGATGAACATTTAGAAGAGAAGGGATATAGGAATGGATGCAGGTTGGAGATGGAGAGAGGTGGATAAATTCAAGAGACGTTAGGAAGAAAAATTGGTAATGTTTGGTGATGAATTCATTGAGATGGGAGCTCTGATAGAGTGTCAGGTTTGAAGGGGTAAAGGGAATGTTAGAATTTCTTGTTTGGATGTTTTAAGTTTGAGGTATATTTGAGACATTCAAGTAGAGATTTCGAAAAGGCAGGTGTTATATAGGTGGACCTTTTCAATTTTCACACAAATAGATGAATAAGGAGCTCCCTAGTATAATAATGCATTTAAAAGTAAGATGTAAATATTTGGGTTGAGAATTGAGAATCATTACAGAACTCTTATTTGAGAATGACTTATTTGGTTTTCAGAAAAAAAGATCACTTTATTAAATAATTTCACTTCTGGCTGTTCATGTTTCCCTTTATTTAGTTCTAGATGTAGAATTAATGAGATGCTAAACAGAGGTTAAGATTAAATCAGATTTTAAATTGAATCCTTGGTTAAAGTGGTGTATTATTTTCTCCTTCCCAATCTTTCATCTTCTATTCACTATCTTGTTTAATGGCATTATAATTCCCAAATCAGGAAATTCCCAAATCAGGAATTCGAAGACATCCAGAATTCCCTTCTTTCAGTCATTTCACTCATGCAAATTAGTTAATTAATTCAACAGCTTTTTTTAAATTAATTTTGAGCATCTACTATGTATCAGATACTGTTCTGGGCAGGGAGGTGGAGCAGTGAATGCAAATTTTTTTGCCCTCACGGAACTTACATTCTAGTGGAGAAGATGGTCAAAATTAAGGTAAATAAGTAAAATATAGAATACATTGATGGTAACTACTAAGGAGAAAAATGAAGCAGGGAAGGGAGAAAACACTATGTCTGTATGTAAAGATGGGTCCAATTTTAGAGAGGGTAGAGAGGTAAGGCATCATTGAAAGGACATTTAGGTAGCTACCTGAAGAAGATGAAGGAACAAGATATACTGATATCTGATAGAAAAGTATTCTCTAGGCAGAGGCCTTCATATGCATACATTCTTGGAGTGGTTAAAGCACAAGGGGAACCAATATGGTTCAGTGAAGTCAGAGGCAAGAGGTAGGTGATGTGATTATGCCTCTGCCAACTTTTCTACTTTCGCATCCTGCCTCTTCGCCATACTTTGTGTGCTGTATCCATACCAAGCTCTTCAAATTTCCCTCAATACACCATGTTCTTTTATTCCTGTTTATACACATAAAATCTGATGCTGTTCCTGACCATGCCTTCTCATACTTTAGAAGATGTGGCTTCCCTGAAATCCAGGTTAATGAGGAGAGGCAGAGATATTCAAGTTTTTAGAATCATAGGAAACTTTACATCTAGATGACATCATCATCTTGATGGTGTAACTTCTCAAACCTAGCTCAAAGGAGTAAATTTAGAATAGTTAACTATAGGTTAAACCATTCTCCACATTACACAATGTTATCTCAGTTTAGTTCACAAACCCCCCACGTCACCAAAATAAAGCATAATCAGTAATAAACAAGAGAAAAGATCAGAGGGTGAATCTGTGAATGTAACCTTTGTCCTCAGTTTCCAGATCGCATCCTTCTGTACCATGAGGACCTTTCACCTATAGGATTCATTAGCAATGGGAGATTTCGGATGGATCTGGTTCATCACTATATTGTAGCACCATTTAATCGCTAACATTTCTGAACTTTGGCTGCACATTGTAAGCATTCAGGGAGTTTTAAAGAAATATTCATGCCTGGGTCTACTGTATGTTGATTGGTGATTCTTATTTAATTGATGCTGGGCGATAGCTTCAGCATTAGGATTTTTAAAAATCCCTGGATTCCTAGATCAGCGTAATATGCAGCCAAGATTGAGGCCCATATGTATTCTCCTCAGCACCCAGAATACCAAAAATAAATTAAGTATGTGTGTATATATATACACTTAATATTGACATTCAATTATATTTCTAACTGTTGTAAGTTGCTATGCTAGACTTCATTCAAAGTTCCAGCTTCATAGAACGTTAAAAATGTATAAATTTACAACCAAACAACTCAAAATTCCTTCTAGTTCTATCATTCTTTGAAGCTAAGAATTGTTTATCTGTAGAGATATCTTTGCATACTAAGAAATTCCAGAGAAGCACATAGAGGAAACTTAAATTAAGCTCGAATTTGAATGCTCTGTGCTGAATACCCAATTTGAGGGGAAGAAGTTTGAAATCAGATTATTTCCAATTCACCTTGGATTTTTTTCATCTTTTTTTGTTTTCCTATGACTGTACTGTTAGAAATCTCTGACATATTGTGGTATATTTCTGTCTAGATGTGAAAATAAACTACATTCTCTTTTTGCAAGGAGGTGCCTTAGAATGGTGGGAAAGAGAACAGGCGTTAGAAACCCGCCGAGTTTCTTCAGGTCTACAACTGTGGCCATGTCTGCTTAAAATGCCAACTCCTGATTCTTGATCTATTAAGAAGAAAAATATATTTATTTCATAAAGTTTTATAGAGGACTGAATGACATAAATTCGTAAAACATTTAGCGTAGTGCCTGACACATATTAATAGTAAAGGACCAAATAGGTAATGGCTGTTTTCATTAATGTTGACACAGTCTAAGAAGCTAGCTCAAAGGAGTAAATTTAGAATAGTTAACTGTAGGTTAAACCCTTCACTTTTCCTTTGCAGTTATGTAGTGTGTGTGTGTGTGTGTGTGTGTGTGTGTGTGTGTGTGTGTGTGTGTGTGTATAGTTAGTTAGTTAGTTAGTTTCGTGCTACTGATAGCATCTTGAAATAATATGACAAGGATAGCGGTCTTCCCCCTCAACATCTATAACCCCAGTCTAAACATGACAAAAACATGAAATCCCAACTGAGGGACATTCTACAAAATGCCTGACCAGTACTCCTTAAAACTGTCAAGATCACCAAAAACAAAGTCTGGGAAACTAGTTTAAAGAGCCGAAGAAAACATCATGACTAAATGTAATGTGGTATCATAGAATGGAAAAAAGACATTAGATAAAAACTAAGATATCTAAATAAAGTATAGACTTCAGTTAATAATAATGTATCAATATTGACTCATTGGTTTTGACAAATGACTAGATTAAGATGAGAAACTAGGTTTGGGGTTTATGGGATTTCTCTGTACTATCTTAGTAACTTTTCTGTAAATCTGAAACTATTCTAAAATAAAAAGGTTTATTTAAAAAAAACAAGCAAAAATATATAATTGTAGACACATTTTTTTAAATTTAATTTTATTAGTTTCAGGTTTACAACACAATGCAATAGTTATACTCTTTACCCCCCAAAGTGAAAACCCCCCTCCCCCAGTTCGCCACCCCACTCCCCTCCCATATCGTACATATCCATCACAACTCCCCTGACTCCCCTCCACAGTATACTCCACATCCTGTGACCATCCACATATTCAGTTGCAGTTGGTATACAATACTATACAACATCAGCTTCAGGTGTACAGTGCAGTGATCAAGCCTCTACTCCATCCATGAAGTGGTCTCCCTAACAAGACATGTGACTATCTGACACGCCACAAAATTTTTACAACATTATTATATTCCCCGAACTGTGTTTCATATCCCTGTGGCAATATTGTAGTTGTCTATTTATGCTGTCTAATTCCTTCCCCTTCTCCCCCATCCCCACCCCCTTCCCAACTAGCAACCCTCAGTTTTTCCACTACATCTACCAGTCTGTTTACTTTGATGGTTCACTCAGCTCTTCAGACTCCACACACAAGTGAGATCACATGGTACCTGTCCTTCTCCGACTGATGTATTTCTCGCAACATAATAGTCTCTTCACAACATTATGAATTACATTCCCAGAACTGCCCCCATATCCCTGCGGCAACATTGTAGTCCCACATACACTGTCCAAAACCTTCCCCCTCTCCCTCTTCCCCACTCCCTCCCAGCCAGCAACCATCAGTTTTTCCTTTATATATGCTTGATATGACTTCAGTCTTCTTAAATTGTCTCTCTGGGTTAGCTTGTTTACCCCTTTCTTTTGTTTGAAAAAGCCCTTTTAACATTTCTTGCAATGCTGGCTTGGTGGTAATGAATTCCTTAAGCTTATTCTTTTCTGAGAAGCTCTTTATTTCTCCTTCAATTGTAAGTGATAGCCGTGCTGGGTAGAGCAATCTTGGTTGTAGGCCTTTATTTTGTGTCACTTTGAGTATCTCCTACCACTCCCTTCTGGCCTGCAGAGTTTCTGTAGACAAGTCAGCTGTTAGTCTAACAGGAGTTCCTTTGTATGTAACCTGCTGTCTTTCTCTTGCAGCCTCTAGGATTCTGTCTCTGTCTTTAACCTTTGCCATTTTCACTATGATGTAGACACATTTATTTTTAACCATCTATTAATTTAAGGCATTATTAGGCTTGGCATTTTATATATTTATTGTGTACCTTGAAAGCACAGTCATTAACTTTTAAAATACTGACATCAGGGCCAGCCGAGTGGCGCGGTGGTTAAGTGCTGGCTTGGGAAGCCAGCGGCCCCAGTTCAGGTCCCACATATGCAGGCCAGTGACACTGCCCTCAAAATAAATAAATAAATAAATAAATAAATAAATAAATAAATAAATAAATAAAATACTGACACCATTTTGATTGCTCCATTTACAGTTAGCAAGTCTAGTTTGTTTACCTGCTGTTAGTCATAACTATTGATGCATAGCTGTATCATGAGAATCAAAACATTCTTTGTTTAGGGCCAGCTGAATGGCGCGTTGGTTAAGAGCTTGTTTGGGATGCCAGCGGCCCTGGTTCGGATCCCACATATGAGGGCCAGTGACACTGCCCTCTTACAGCTAAGATGGTGAACAACAGCTCCACCTGGAGCTGGGCTGCTGTGAGTCCCCGGGATGGCATAGCTGCAGCCCCTGCTGCAGTGAGCTGCCATAGGCTACAGTGAGCGGCCGGCAGCCAGCGCGAGCTGCCAATAGCCGCGGTGAGCGACCATCCAGAGGCCGGCGACCGATCTGCCTCACCCAGGAAGAGTGCAGTGATGATTCCAACATGGGCCAGTGAAACAACGTGCTCCACAACTAGACTGAAAGAACAAAAAGACAGCAACTTGTCTGTTCTCCTCCCCCGATTCCCCAATAAAATCTTAAAAAAAAGAAAAAAATTCTTTGTTTAGCAGAACTTTTCTTGAGCTACAGATTATACTTTATGGGACATTTAGATGTCTCTGGAAAATATAAATTAAAAATTCATCATAGGGAAGTTACTTTTATTTTTTAGATTGAGAGTATACAAGCTAGGCCTATGAAAACCTGTGAACTTGCCACTTTAATATTCTGGAAAGCTTTGAAATACATAGTATCCTTTTGGAAAGCATTAGCTATAGTACTGATAGCATTATGTTAATCAGCATATTTCATTTGTTGAAGGATACTTCCTTTTTCTCTAGAGGATGAGACACTCTAAATGTTTTCTTAAGAACTAAATCACTTTTAGGTGTGTCTGGGCTTACCCATGAAAATTTTTAATGTAAAGATCATTAGATTGATGTGAATGATAAGATCATAGTACTTTGGAATAATACTGCTCCTTTTCTTAAATAATAATTTGGATAAGAAAAGGAAAACAGAAGTTTTTAAACTGTGTCTCAAACCACATCAATACTGCTTATTTTTTTCCTTGAACTTGAGTTGATTTGATGAATGCATTAATTTTACAGCTGGCCCTTGGCAAAATTAATTTGAAATTTTTTTTTTTTTAGAATGCTCACTTCATACTAAATTCCAACTTGGCACTGAAAATACTCTATGAAAAAGGCTTTCAAAGGCATACTTTGAACATTTTACAGTCCAGAGATAGTCATATAAATAATTAACTATTATACAGTGTGGCAGTGCTGTAAAACAGATATGTATAATTTGCTATGGAAGCACAGAAGAGGGAACAATTAATTCTTTCTGGCAGGAATCCAGGAAGTCTTTATAGAGAAGATAGGAAATGACATTCAAGTCGTCTTTTGGTGAAAGGATATTGTTGTTGATGATGATGATAGACGAAGATTGCAGTTATCTTTAATAAGTGTTTACTTAGTGTCATATGGCATGCTGTGTTTTATGTACATTATGACATTTGTCTCTCAACCATAACTGCATAGGATATTACTATGGCAACTTCACAGATAAGGAAACAGATTCAGAGAATTTAATGTTCCTAAGATCATAAAAATAATAATAGTTCAAAGATTAAGTCCAACTCAGCTCTGCTGAACACCCAGTATTGTTAATATACCTTAGATATAATTTCATTATATTGTCAAGTGGAGGTAACTGCATTTTAGGTAGAGGAAACAGTATGAATAATTTGTGTTTCCTTTTTCATTACTGTAATGCATTTCCTCTTTGAATATCACCAAGTAGGTTGGTGCTACCTTATTATAAGGGAATGCATTTTTCAGGATTTTATGGTTACAAGTAACAGAAAATTTGACTCAGAATTGCTTATATCAGGGGTTAGCAAACTTTTTCTGTCAAGGGCCAGATAGTAAATATTTTAAGCTTTGCAGGCCATGTAGTCACACTACTGAACTCTGTCATTGGCGTGCAAAAGCAGCCATATACTGTATGTAAATTTCATATAATTTTCATGTGTCATAAAATATATATATATTTTTAACTTCTTTTAAGTCATTTAAAAATGTATACACCATTCTAGCTCACCGGTTGTCCAAAAATAAATGGTAGGCCAGATTTGGCCCTTGGACAAGTTTTGCGGACCTCTGGTTTATATGAGGAAGAGGATTTATTATATTATGTCACTGTAGTCCAGAGATAGGTAGTTTTCTTCAGTAATTCAGTGTGAACAAGACCTTGGTATCTTCCATCTCTCTACCCTAATTTTTATAGTGTTAACTTTATCCTATGGTTTATTCCCCTTGTGCTTACAAGATGGCGGCCAGGATATCCAGGCGCCTGTGGGTTGTCTTCCATGTCTAGGGAAAGAACCTTTCCAAAGGTTCTTTCTAATGTCTCTTGATTTTAATCCTGTCAGGCATCACCCCTTCCATTCCACAGGAACCATACTAGATCATCCACCTTAACTAAATTTAATGATCAATTCTCAGTCTTCATATTACCTGACCTATCAACATCTGATCTTTTTCATTCTATGAAACCCTTTTTTTTCTTGACTTCTGTACTCTTTCCGTTTTGTTCCTGTTCTCCAGCCACTGCTTCTTATTATCTGCTGGTTTCTTCTCATACTCCCCCAGCCTCTACATGTTGGATTCAGCCCCAAGGTTTAGTCCTCTGACCTGTCTTGTGGATCTCTGTTTCTTTCTCTAATTTATACTTTCTTCCTTGGGGATGTCATACAGTTTAAATGTAATTTATTGACATATGTATGTCCACCTCTGCTTATTTGTCTAATAGGCACCCAAACTTAGTATGTCCAAAACCGAGCTCCAAATATTCTTCTCATCCCCAAACCTTTTCTCCCACAGTCTTTCCTATCTCAGTAAATTTGGGCCTAGAATATTGGTATTATCTGTGGCTTCTTTCTTCTCTTCTGATAACAGATTCTCTTCATTGTACCTTCAGAATACACCTAGAATCTGACCACCTCCACTACTTACTTAGTCCAAGTGTTCATTCTTCTGGGTTTTTTTTGTTTTTTTTTTTTTGAGGGCAGTGTCACTGGCCCTCATATGTGGGACCCAAACCGGGGCTGCTGGCTTCCGAAGCCAGCGCTTAACCACCACGCCACTCGGCTGGCCCATTCTTCTGGATCTTCACAGTAGCCTCTTTTTTTTTTTTTTTTTTTTGAGGGCAGTGTCACCGGCCCTCATATGTGGGACCTGAACCGGGGCCGCTGGCGTCCCAAGCCAGTGCTTAACCACCGTGCCACTCGGCCAGCCCTACACAGTAGCCTCTTAATTGGTCTGTGTCTGCTTCAGCTCTCTTCAGTACCCACCCCCACCCCCACCTTAATGATTTTTTTGTTATTGTAGAGAGCAGTGGAGAGTCTTGAAAAGCATGCAGATTTTTGAAACCAGAAAATTTTTATTTTAGGGTTGCTCCTTTCCAGCAGTGTAATTTGGGGGAAATCGCTTCTCTGAATCTCAGTCTTATGTTTAAAATGGGCATAATACTTGTTTCATAGAATTATTATTAGTATTAAATGAGATAATGTTGTAAAGACCTTACTGACACTGTATCCAGCAGAGAGTAGACACTGAACAAATTGTGGTTTCTTTTCTCTTTTCTACCCCAAACAGATGAGCTGCTTTTCATCTTTTCTGGTTATCGGAGTGTGTATGTAGCCAGGGAACATCTTACGTATGTACCGCTTCATAAATGGCCCTTGGGTAATGAATAAATCTGGCTTATGTTCCTGGTCTTCCTTTTGCATTTTCTTTCAGTTCCATTCATATCCTCTAGTTCATGTCTGCCCTTGTTGGCATTAAGTGTATACAATTCTTGTATATGCTTCCTTAAATGTATACTATTCATACCTGAATAGTAAAAGGGACCAGAGCTCATACCTGAACAGTAAAATGTTCATCTATGTGTATTGTATTCCATGCAGTTTTAATACCACCCAACCCTCCTATTAGGATCATATATTTAAGTTTCTACAGAAGGATTGAAGACAACCAACTTAAAATTTTTAACTCATGAAATCTAATCTATTATTTATTCTAGCTCATCATTTAGCTGAGAACACTAATGATGGGCTTGGGAACTGCCAAATTCAGGGTAACTTAAATTGTTTATTTTTCAACTGTAATATTTTGAGCCTGGATTGAGAAGAATAATCATTTAAAATATCCCCTACTTGCAGGAAAGAAAACATTTTTCTTGGAATTGTTTAGGCACTTTATTATTAACTTTCCCTAACTTAAATTCCTTCATAGGAAATCACTAAGTACTGAATATTCTTTATGTGGTTGGTATTTCTTTACTAGGAATGTTTTAGTGCTCTAAGACATTCTAGTTGAAAACTGTCTATGAGGTAAATTCTCCTATGACATTTTCCCCTTTGAAATAATGGGTATAGGAAATCTATTGACAATGTTTCTCAGTATTAAAGGTATATTGTTTTATATTATTTGCTGGATTTAACTCAGTATTCTGATGAAAAGCAAATGTTCTCCTGATGATTATCTCAAATCCCGGAAACCTCCGCTCTGATTTGAAGAGCTAGCACTTGAGTTGGACAGTCTGGTCTTTTTTATTTCTGAACCTGTTAACATTAGTGGGTTTTGCTCTGTAAGTTTCTAATGTATTTGAAGTAGGTCTTTAACTCAAGTTTGGTGAATAAATTTGAACTTTGCAGACATAGCCCTGTTCTGCCTTCTTCACTCTGGAATGAGGTGATCAAATAACTTGACTTGCATGACAACTAAGGGTCTTCTGTTTTGTCCATTTTGTAAGTATTGTGTGTGAGATGTCTTATCTGTCCTGAAGGAATTGGATGTAAAGCAAAAACATTTATTTATTTATTTTTTTAGCTGAGCCATCCTGCCACCTGTTGGCAGCTCAATGGCAACTCGGCTCGGGCTGGCCTCGAACAGCTGTTGCTCAGAGCTCAGCTCACACTCTTGAGCGAGCTCTTAACCAACTGAGCCACTCTGCCGGCCCGAAGCAAAAACATTTAAAGTACTGTACATCTTTGCAGTCTTACTGTTTTTGGATAATGGGATTCATTGGTTCCATATGCATACCACAAACTTTTTTTTTTTTTTTGAGGGCAGTGTCACTGGCCCTCATATGTGGGACCGAACTGGGGCCGCTGGCTTCCCAGGCCAGCGCTTATCTACCGCGCCACTCGGCCGGCCTACCACAAACTTTTAAAGAGGTTGACAATTTTTTCTACACCATCTTGGGGCCGTGGTGAGTTTATTATTTTAAAAACATCTTCAACTGTTTACCTTTACCTGAGAGTTCATCTCAACTCTTAGATCAGTCTCCATTGGGGTAAAACACAGTTGAGGTTTCAGTCTTAGAGGAGTGACTTGCTCAAATTTACTGCACCGTATTTCTGATTGTCATTCTCTTGCTGACTCGAAACTATGTCTTAAGCCATTTCTTGCCTGTATTTTTCCTGTGGGTTGTTTCATTGACACTAGGACATTTAGCAGATCATGCAAATTTAATGTTATTTGAAGCCTTGTTTTTATTTTTCTCCTTTTATTGTTTAGGAAGACTGTGTTGGTGAGGGAAGATGTCTGTTTAATTCATATTACTTCTCATATATTCCAAGGGCTTGTTTTGATGTTAAAACAGAGAATGTGGTACATATATGAGTTATTTTATCAGAAAAATGAAAATTTAAAACATGCCTGAGTAGGAGTGTTGCTCATTGTAATCGATTACCATGTAAAGGAGAAGGATACTTGCATGAAAAAATTAAGTGATCATTAGAAAGGAAATTTGACAAGGATGATATCTACACATCCTGATAACCTGATATATAAGATATCATAGATATCTGGTATTGTTTTCTATTTTGATAAATAGAGATTTATTTATTTTCCTTTTTTATTGGGGAATTGGGGGAGCGGAACATTGTTGGGAAATTGGGGGAGGAGAACAGCCAAGTTGTTGTCCTTCAATCTTAGTTGTGGGGGTCGCAGCTAGCTCAGCTCCAAGGCCAGTCATGCTGCTCTGTTCAAGGTACTGTGTTCAATTAGTTGCGGGCAGGCTTAGCCCACCATTGAACAGGCAACCTTGTTGTTTAGGAGCATGTGCTCTCACCAGGTGAGCCATCCTGCCACCTGTTGGCAGTTCAGCAGCAGTACAGCGTGGGTGTAGCTCACTGGCCCATGTGGGCATTGAACCAGCAACCCTGTTGCTCAGAGCTCTCACTCTTGAGCAAGCTCTTAACCAACTGAGCCACTCGGTAGGCCTGAGATAGATTTATTTATTTATTTATTTATTTATTTATTTATTTATTTATTAAATCCTTCTTCCATAATAACTTCAGACTTCATAATACTTTTTCCTTTTTTCTTTATCTGTTGAAAGACCTGTGTTCTTTGACCTGCAGAATTTTCCAGTTTGAATTTTGTTGATTGGGCACTCAGGAACAATTCAGTATTTTTTTCTCCCCTTTGTTTTTCCTGAAAACTGACAGCTAGATTCAGAAGTTTGACCAAACTAAAGTTTGATTGCTTTGGCAAAACTGTAGTTGTTGTGGTCCTATCATCAGGAGGCATATAATGTATGGTTTTTACTCTTGTTTGATGTTATTGGCCTTTGATGCTTTGGGCCTGTAGTTTATTCATTACAAGTTGTGAAATGGTACAATTCTAAATCTATCTTGTTTCTCATTTGTTATCTGAAATAATTTTATAAGGAGATCTCTTTTATGTACTTTCTGGCTACTAGTACAGTTTGGCTACTAGTACAGGAAATGTAGGATGAATTGCTTAGTTCTTTTATTTCTCCAGTTTTCAAGATAATGACCTGGGTCCCTGTTAACCTCAGAAGGTGGTGTTAGGATTTCATGGCAGTGAAAGCTTCTTCGCCTAGTTTTTGTTATGACCCTAGTTGTATTGTACATCGTCTTTGATAGCTTCCTTACTGTTGAATATGTCAGTATGCTCTAGGTTTATCTAATAGATTTCTTTTGCTAAACCAGCTAGTTCTTTAAGAAATGTTGGTTTATTTGAATGGAGTATCGCATTTCAAGATCACAGTCTGGGCTCTGGGGAGGGTCATTGCCAATCGTTCAGGCACTGTGTCTGGGCATTTTCAGTGGACAGAACTAGAATACACCTGTGACTTATATGATTCTACTGATGTTTCCATTATAGGGCCAGTGCTACAGAGTTTTTACTTAACTCTGTTACTATTTCTGTAGTTCCAGCTTTCTACACTGAGAATTCTGGCTCTCAAGGAGATGTTGGCATTAGAGTATACAATTACTCATTTATTTATCTCTGTTTATAAACATTACCTCCACGAATTTTGATTACTCAAATCATTTTTTTCTTTCATTTATGCGTTTTCCATTTCTTCCCTCATTTGTTTATAGTTGTACTGTATCTACAGTGTCAGATCTTATAGCCATTATATATTATATCTCCATTGAAAAAAACTTATTTGGAGTTTTAATTCTACAATCAGTTGTATATTTAATGCTTATCACTAGTCCTTATTTTGATATCTCTAGTTTCTTTATTGCCTAAAGTTCTTTATTAGAGCAAGGAAGGGATTCTTTTTCCTCTGTATTTAAAGTACAGTAATTTTAGTAGAAAATGCCTTGGTACATTGATCTAATTTGATTATCTCAAGTACACATGGTGCTCTTATAATATGTAGTTTCATATATATATATATATGCATGTATGTATGTATATGTGGGTGAGTCTACACATAGACATATAACTATACATATTACACATACATACACACTTTATTTTTCTGGAAAGCTTTTTTAAATTATAGTTTTTAGTATTTGTTTTGTTCTCTCATTTAGGTTTTCTTCTTTAGGGACTCCTATTTTTATCCTTATGCTGGATCTTCTTTTCCTGTCCCTGATAAGTGTCACCTTGCAAATCCCTTTTAATCTTCTTTTTAAAAAATTTCTTAAAGATTTTCATCCTTTTGCTTTCTATTTCTTTTAAGATCTTTTGTTATGTTTATTTGCTCTTATATTTCTTATAGGTTAGTCTTTATTACTGAAATGATTTTTGTTTTATTGTTCCTTGGTTTCTGTTTCCTCATTTCTCAGTTTTTCTGATTCTGATTTATGTTCCTCTTTCACATATTACATAATTTTCTGATTGCCCATAAAACATGTAAATGTCATTTTTATTGTAGTAAAACGTAGCCCTAGGGATTATTTGATGCATTTTAGACAAATAAGCAACTATAATTAATTTAGACATTGCTTTAAATCAAGGGTTCTAACCTGGAATTTTGTGAATGAACATCAGAGTTGATTTTATTGCTTCATTATATGCAAAGTAGACTATGTATGGGGGCACAGAAAGAACATCTTTACTTTCGCTAGACTTTAAGAGGGGACAGTAAATCATCCCACAAAAGTAAGGGTAAGAACCTTTGGTTTATGTAGGAAATATCCTCAAATATTTTAATGCTTGAAATTATAAGTTAAAACAGATGATATAGTAGTTTTAAGATATAGGTGGAAGCAGAGAAGTTATTACATTAATTTCATAATCTTTTTGCTTATGGTCTTTCTAATTTTATGCAGATGGAGGGAGCGAGGAACCACCGGATCGAAGACAATCAAGTGTAGACTCTCGCCAAAGTCGCTCTGGGCAAGGTAAATTTTCATTAAATCTACTATTAAATTAAAAAGAAAAGACACTAGTTATTTCTTCCTAGTACTTAATCTGAGGACTGGGGTTTTTGCTGGGTTTAGTTTAAATACTTCAGGGTTTTAAATGTTACAGCCTAAAAGTGCTATATGATAAAAGAAAATGAAAAATAGACTCATGTCATTTTTTTAAATGATATTAAGGTTTTAAGTAATTTTGGAGCATTGAGGCATATATCTGATACCACTTTTGGAGTATAACCAAAAGTAAAATTTTAACAGTAACATTTCACACTGGCTTTTTAAAATTTTGTTCAGACAATATTTGTTGTTTTAGCTCTCAGAAGAAATGGTTTTTGTTTATAATTTCTGTCTTAAATTAGAATCTTCTTACTTACTTTTCTGCCCTGTTTAAAATTTATTATCATTGGTTGTTAACTGATTTTTTTTTTTAAGTGACAACTTCCAAACTAGGTAAAACTATTCTGTATCAGTGAAATCTTCAGATAATGCTTCCCTACCTAACTTATTTAAAATGGCTTGACTAGCACCTCCACTTTCCTTTTTATTCATAGTACTTATTATCTTTGTATTTGTTTTATTTTCTCTATCCAAAACTAGCATGAATGTTCCATGACTAGAGATTTTTGTCTGATTTGTTCATTGCTGTATTTTCAGTGCCAAGAGTAAATACCGAATATACAGTAGTTGTAGAAAAAAATATTGTTGAAAAAAATATAAAGGAATGAGAATTGAGAACCCAAACTAATGAATATATTACAAAATTTCAGGCAGTTATTACTGAGTTAAATTTTTGGAGAGTCTTTATTTACAAATAAACAAAGCTTAGATTTACAAATATGCAGTGTTTTAATCCTGTAAAAGCTCCTGGTTCATTTATTCCATAAACCTGTTCCCCTTTTTCTCCAACTTTGTTCTTCCCAAGTTTTAGAGTAGTACCATTTTTATAAAATTGTTGCAGAATAAAAAGAGGAATCATTTATGCCAGTTGTTTTGGAAATCTTAACTTATACTAGTACTTAATCATTCTAGGGCATCTGACTAAAAAGAAACACACAAATGTAGTCATCAGAGATTCCTTAAATAAACAGCCAGGCTAAATCATTCCACGTATCAAAGCTCCCAGTCAGCCTTTTAGTCCTCTTAAATATGAGCAGCTAATCAAAGATTACTAGATATTTAAAGAAACCCTCTAATGTAATGCATGATAGACATTAAATTAAACAGAATAAAGCAACTTGGAGACAACAGAAGTTTTGCAGAGGAAAATAATAGAACCATTATTAACATCCTCAGGAAAATAAGAGAAAATAATACAGCCATGAAACAAAGAGATACTGTAAAATAATAATATTCTGATTTTAGAAGAGGTTTTACATTAAAATTCTGATAGAGACAAAAAGCTATGTAGAAGTATTAGAAAATTAATATTGGAGAAATCTCTGAAAAACTTGAGCAGAAAGACAAAGATTATAGAAAAAAAGTGGAGGAGTGTTAAGAAACTTACAGGACTAATCCAGGAATTTCAATATTCCAATAATAGTTGTTCCCAAAAGAAAGAACAGATAAAATGGGAAAGCAATCACCGATTAAATGGCTCAAGAGAATATTCATATAGTCATGGAGTTGCAAAGTACAGCATAGGGAATATAGTCAGTATTGTAATAACTATGTATAGTGCCAGGTGGGTACAAGACTAATTGTGGGGAATGACTTCATAAATTATGTAAATACCTACTACTTTGTATACCTGAAATTAGTATAAAATAATACTGAATGTCAACTGTAATTGAAAAATTTTTAAAAAGATAGTTTTAATTTAGAGAATTAGACACATAGAGAGATAGATGAGAGCGAGAGTTTTTTTTTTTCCTTCTGTGTTTTATTTATTAGTTATTTTATTTATTATTATTTATTGCAACACAATGCAATAGTTATACTCTTTACCCCCCAAAGTAACAACCCCCCTCCCCCAGTTCACCACCCCACTCCCCCCCATATCATACATATCTATTACAATTCCTTTGACTCCCTTCCACAGTATACTCCACATCCCATAACCATCTATATATTCAGTTACAGTTGGCATACCATATTCTACATCAGCTTCAGGTGTACAGTGCAGTGATCAAGCCTTTACTCCATCCATGAAGTGGTCTCCCTAATAATACATGTGACTATCTGACATGCCACAAAATTTTTACATTATTATATTCCCCGAACTGTGTTTATATCCCTGTGGCAATATTGTAGTTGTCTATTTATGGTGTCTAATCCCTTCCCCTTCCTCCTTATCCCCAACCCCCTCCCAACTAGCAACCCTCAGTTTTTTCTCTATATCTAAGTCTGTTTACTTTGATCGTTCATGCAGTTTTTCAGATTCCACATATAAGTGAGATCATATGGTACTTGTCTTTCTCCTACTGACTTATTTCACTTAACATAATAGTCTCTTCACAACATTATCAATTACATTCCCAGAACTGCCCCCATATCCCTGCAGCAACATTGTAGTCACCCACCTACGCTGTCCAAAATCTTCCCCCTCTCCCTCAGCCTCATTCCCTCCCAGCCAGCAACCATCAGTTTTTCCTTTATATCTGCTTGATATAACTTCAGTTTTCTTAAATTTACTGAGACTTGTTTTGTGGCCTAACGTGGTCTATCTTGGAAAATGTCCCATGTGTACTTGAGAAGAATGTATACTCTTTTTTCAGGGTGAAATGCTCCAAAGATATCTTCAAAGTCCAGCTGGTCTAAAGTGTCATTTAAGGCCCCTCTTTCTGTGTTGATTTTCTGTCTAAAGGGTCTGTCCATTGGTGACAATGGGGTGTTGAAGTCCCCTACTATGATAGTGTTACTGTTGATCTCTGTCTTTATGTCTGTTAAAATCTGTTATATGTAATTACGAGTTCCTATGTTGGGTGCATAGATGTTTATTAGGGTTATAGTGCCCTTCTTTGTCTTTTATTATAGTCATTATTTTGTCCAAAGTAAGTATTGGTACTCCAGCTTTTTTTTCCCCTCATTTCCATTTGCATGAAATATCTTATTCCATCTGTAAACAGCATATACATGTGTCCTATTCTCTTATCCATTCAGCCACTCTCTGTCTTTTTTTTTTTTTTTCTTTTCTTGAGGGCAGTGTCACTGGCCCTCATATGTGGGACCGAACCGGGGCCGCTGGCTTCCCAAGCCAGCGCTTAACCACCACCATGCCACTCGGCTCACCCCACTCTCTGTCTTTTGATTGGAGCATTTAGCCCATTCACATTTAAAATGTGATTATTGATAGGTGCAAAATTGCCATTTTGTTATTTGTATTCCTGGTCTTCCTGGGTTAGCTTGTTTATCCCTTTCTTTTGTTTAAAAAAGCCCTTTTAACATTTCTTTCAATGCTGGCTTGGTGGTAATGAATTCCTTAAGCTTATTCTTTTCTGAGAAGCTCTTTATTTCTCCTTCAATTGTAAGTGATAGCCGTGCTGGGTAGAGCAATCTTGGTTGTAGGCCTTTATTTTGTGTCACTTTGAGTATCTCCTACCACTCCCTTCTGGCCTGCAGAGTTTCTGTAGACAAGTCAGCTGTTAGTCTAACAGGAGTTCCTTTGTATGTAACCTGCTGTCTTTCTCTTGCAGCCTCTAGGATTCTGTCTCTGTCTTTAACCTTTGCCATTTTAACTATGATGTGTCTTGGTGTGGACCTGTTTGGGTTCAGCTTGTTTGGAACCCTCTGCACTTCCTGGGCATGTATGTTGATTTCCTTCACCAGGGTAGGGAAGTTTTCAGTCATTATTTTTTCAGATACATTCTCGATCCCTTGCTTCTTCTCTTCTCCTTCTGGTATTCCTGACTCGAAGGTGGTTGTGCTTCACCTTGTCCCATAGGGCTCTTAAACTATTTTCATTCTTTTTTATTCTTTGGTCTTTTTGTTGTGCCAACTGGGTGATTTCTGCTATTTTGTCTTCCAAATCGCTGATCCGCTCCTCTGCTTCATCTACTCTACTGGTGATTCCTTCAAGTGTGTTCTTCATTTCAGTTATTGTATTCTTTAGTTCTGGTTGTTTTTTATGATTTCTCTATCCTTCCTTATGTCCTCACTAAGTTTGTTAAACATTCTTATCATCAGTGTTCTGAACTCTGTCTCTGAAAGGTTGGATCCCTCTGTTTCATTTGGTTCCATTTCTAGAGGTTTCTTCTGATCTTTTACTTGTGACATGTTTCTTTGTTTCCCCATTCTGGCTGTTGCTCTGAGATTGCTTTGATGTATTAGATAGATCACCAGGTGAGCCCTGGCTGGATCACGCAGGCACACAGCTCATGGCCCAACACTCTCAGGAAATCTCCCAGTCTCAGCCTGTCCCAATCAGCCACTCGCAGATCAGGCCAGGCAGCCTGACAACCAATCACCAGCCTGGCAACTCGGCAAGCGCAGTGCGGAGAGCGGGGACCCGAGGGGGACCCGAGGCGGCTTGAGCACTCCTGCATCTCAGTGAGCAGCCTGTTGGAGATGGAGGGCATCCACCCATCGTTTCCCTGGCAACGCAGTATAAGGCGGGCGGAGGCAGAGATCCAAGGCCGCATGCACCTGCACCTCTGCGCCAATTCCACCAGACCAGTGAGGTCCCGGACCTGATCCTCCGTGGGAGGGCCCAACCCTGACAAAATGGCGCCCTCCTTACACCACTCGCGTGCAGGCTCCACACCAGGGGAACAATAGTCCAAAAACCTCCAGCCTTTGCACCAAAGGTGCTCAGTTCAGTCCGTCCCTGCAGGCTCCCGGGCCGGCTCACACAGCCACTCCCTCCACCAGGAACCAGGTAAGTGCTCACCGGCGAGCAAGCCCGGGCGCCGGCCCCACTCATTCTCTAGCTGCTCTTAGCCTCACCGAGCTGAGCAAAGAGAGTCCTCAGTAATTTACTGCCGGCTATCTTGGAACTCCTCTTCCCGGCAAAGGAACTCTGGGCTGGTGACCTTGTTTTGCGGCCGGAGGGTCTCTCCCCCAACCAGAGAAGCTTCCCATGGCTGGGGCTTTCCTCATGGGGCTCACCCTCTCTTGTCTCCGCCCATCCTACCAAACCCGACGTGGCTTCCTCTTTAAGTTCTTTGTTTAGTGATTCTGTTCATCTAGTGTTCTGGGGACCTCCAGGGTTGAATGCTGTATAATTTGTTTGTAATTTTGGTGTGATCCTGGGAGGCAGCTAGCACAGCGTCTGTCTATTCCGCCATTTTACCGGAAGTCACGAGAGAGTTTTCTTGAACTAAAAAACCTGACATTCCTGATTGTATGGCTTGCTGAGTGCTTGGCACAGTGGATGGATATAAATACAAACTAAGACACATAGTGGTGAATTTCAAATCACTGGGCTTAACTGAAGACTTTTCATGCTTCCAGAGAAGAAAAAAACTTGTCATATACAAAAGTAACAGGAATCGATTAGCTTTGGACTTCTCAGTGGTAGCATTAGAAACTGAATGGAAAATGGAGCATCACTTTTCAAAATTCTAAAGGAAAATAATTTTGATCTTAGTATTTCTTACTCATTGAAACTATTAATCAGATGTAAAATCGAGATGTTTTAAGACATGTAAGGTTTTGTAGCCTGCCTTGTACTCTTTTTCTAAGAAATCTGTTGGAGGATGTGATCCATCAAAATGAGAAAGTCAGCCAAATTCAAAGAAAGAAATTGGTTACAGGAAATAGGAAATTTAACAAAGGAGAAAGGTGAAGAAATCTTCAGGATGACAATGAAAAGACAGGGACTGCGGGCAATCAGAACAAATTGGAGTAGGTTAGAAGCCTCCCACCTCAGAAAATGACATTGATAGAAACTGGATGCATTTAATTATCTTTAGAAAAGTTTTAGACAAAAAGTTTGAGTTAGTGATAAATATATAAAATAATAAATGAAAAAAAAATCTAAACTCAAGGGAAAACAGTGTGTAGGAAAGGAGATATAGAGTACGCCCTCAGTCCTTGGGGTTCGGTGTCGGGTAGCTGATGTCCATGGCAGTCACCTCTAATAGGAAACCTTATCAGTTTACTCCAGTTTGGTGTAATATTTTCATTATTTGATTTGGACTGTTATGGTTGGGAAGCAGTCCTCTAAAGCAGGATGAGCAATTCTGGCCCATGCAGCCTGTTTTTGTACAGTTTATAGATTTGGTTTCCTAAGACAATTATTTTTGAATCTATGTTAATGTGGGATACTAACTTTTAGTTTTCTTGTCCTGTAATGTTGTCTGATTTTGGTATCAGGGTAATGCTGTCCTCATAAATTAGTTGTAAGTTCAGAAGTATTTCCTCCTCTTCAATTTTCAGGAATATTTTGTGTAGAATTGCTATTATTTTATCCTTAAATGTTTAATAGAATTTCTCAAGGAAGCCATGTGGGCCTGGAATTGTCTTTGTGGGAAAGTTTTAAAATACAGATTAGATTTCTTTAATAAATATAAGACTATTTGAATTATCTATTTCCTCTTGAGTGACCTTTGTAAATCCGTAGAATCTGTAGTGGAGTCACTTCTCATTATTGATATTGGTAATGTGCGTATTCTTTCTTGTTCTGATCACTCTAGATAGAGCTATATCAATTTTGTTGATCTCAAAGAATCAGTTTCAGTTTTCGAATGAAAATTTCAAATACAATTTTCTGTATTGCTTTCCTATTTTGTATTTTACTGATTTCTGCTTTGTCTTATTATTTCCTTTCTTCCTCCTGCTTCGAGTTTAATTTGATCTTTTTCTGGTTTCTTGATGTAGAAACTGAGGTCATTGACAATGGAACTTTCTTTTGTAATATAGCAATTTTAGTGCTATAAATTTCCCTCTATGTACTGCTTTAGCTGCATTTTACATACTTTGATGAGTAGTGTTTTCATTTAGTTCAAAATACTGTCTAATTTCCCTTTTGATTCTTCTTTAACCCATGTGTTATTCAGAAGTATGTTGATGTAGTTTCCAAGCATTTGAGAATTTTCCAAATATCTTTGTCACATTGATTTTTATTTAATTTTATTGTGGTCAAAGAGCACCCTTTCTATGAGTTGAATCACGTGTTTCATTGATGCCTGTTTTATTGCCCACCAAATGATCTATCTAAATGTTCTGTGTGTATTTTAAAAGAATGTATGTTATGCTCTTTTGGGGTGGAAGAGTCTATAAATGTCAAACTGGTCAATTCATTGATAGTGTTGAAGTCTTCTGTATCCTTGCTGATTTTCTGTCTGCTTGTTTTGTGAATTATTAGGAGAGGAATATTGAAATCTCAGATTATAAGTGTGGATTTGTCTATTTTTCCTTGCAGCTCTGTCACATTCCTCATACCACTGGTCCTCTAGTCAGAAAGGATTCCCCTTCCTCAGAAATTTAAGTATCCCTTCAGCTATAGGTGCCAGTAGTGAAATAGGCTTACCTGGAGGGGAGAGCTGGAAGAGAAAGGTAAAAAGAGAAAAAAGCCAGGAAATTTCCCCTACTCTCTCAGTCCCATATGGAATCCCTCCTCCCCCCCATTTACACTCTAACCAGAAAGAAAAGATTGTCTTGGCGCATATGTCTTCCTGTTTGTCCCTGTGTGCAGTTCCATGATTTGGATTTCCTTTGAGTTCAGACTGGGAGTTTGGGAACATAAAAAAACAACAGGAAATGTACCACTGAATTGGTTGTCCTTCAAGTTCTGGTTTCCTCCCATAATTTGTCTGCTATTTACTTTTCAGAGTTCTCAGATTGTTGCTCCATTATTCTTTCCAGGGTTTTCAGTTACATTCAGGAGTGTGCTTACTCCATCTTAACCCAGAACCAGAGCCCTTTCATTTTATTATATTTTGTATTTGCCTGTCTGGAGGGATGATATTCAAAACATTTAATAATTAGTATGCCATAAATATCAACCAACCAGAACAGACACCAGTCGGTTCAGAACCAAACACTAAATTTAAACAACTGATACGCTTATAAAGGTGCATAATACCTGATAAACTGCCCTACCTGATTGTGGACAGTTTCTATTTAATGTCTTTTCTCCAGTAATAATAGCATACATGTAAGGTAAGATGTCTGGTGAGTTGTCTAATCCTTTGAACATGAGCGCTCTCTCCTGTGTATTAACTAGCTAGATCAGCCTCTGATTCTGTCTCTCAGGTAATGGATTGTGACCCAAACATACCCACACTCACTGCTCAAGTTTAGGTGCAGAGATCTCTTTTGTCTTCTGCTTATCAAATGTAGGAGATGGGATATGGCCTGACTACTTGTACTGAATCAGTTCCCACCCCTCTCGTTTAGATTACTGCCCCTGGCACTTCCTGCTCCTAGTATCTCTGCTGAAAACAGACCTGGAAACACTCATCTTTCACAGTTATCCTCTTACACATGCTCTGGGCTATAATTTTCTCAGTCCACTTAAATCTGTTTCTGTCTGCCATGGGTTTCTTAACATGTCTCCTCCGTTATGTTTTTTTGTTTTGCTTTATAATGCTTTAAGAATTTGTTCTTTTAAAAATACATTTTCTGTTATTTCCATACCACCTATGTTGTTATTTTAGTCTGAACAACCATCATTTTTCTTTACTACTATAATAGTGTCCTGACTTATTACTGTTTTTGCCAACACATAGTCTGTTGTCCATTTGATAGCTATAGTGCTCTTATTAAAACAAATCAAATCATGTATTTCCCCAAACTTCAAAACAAATTCTCCAGTGGCTTCCTATCATATTCAGAATAAACTCCAAAGTATTTATCATTTCTTACATGATCCTGCTGGAGTTGCTTTTTTCCTAATACTCTTAACTCCACATCCTCGCAACTGCTCTGTTATTAATTCTGTTTCACCTGTGCTGGCCTTTTTGCTTAAACATATTAACAGTGTTTTTCTTTTCAAGGCCTGTACACTTGCTCTTTCTTGACGAAAGAGCTATAGATTTCTGCTTAGGTCGAAGAGGTTTTCTCTGACTATCCTACCTAAATACCCAGCCCTAACCTTCGCAGTATTTATCACTGCCTGAAATCAGTTATTTATTTCCTTGTTTATTGTTGTCTCAGCTACTAGAAAATAGGTTTCATTTGAGCAGAGATTGTGTCTTGTTCACCACTATGGCCCTAGAACACTTGTATATAAAAATTTGTCAGTTGGGCCGGCTGAGTGGCGCAGTAGTTAAGCGCTGACCTGGGAAGCCAGCAGCCCCGGTTCGGTCCCACATATGAGGGCCAGTGACACTGCCCTCAAAAAAAAAAAAAAAATTGTCAGTATTTATTGAATGGAAGAATGAGTGTATGTCATTTGTCTTAGTGTGCTTGGGAAGGTATATGGCTGTGCCCCGGCCACATATTGATCCGATATTCACTTCTATTACTTACATAATTGAAAAGGTAAAGCAGTGAGAGAAATTTCTTGAATGTAGGTAACTTGTCAGACTATCAACTATCTATTGAAGTTGTGAAATAAAGCTCTTGAAATATGACTGCAGAACTATGCCAGTTTTACCCTAGTATGGCCTTGTAAAGTTGAATGGTTATTTTCTGCTTTCCAGTATAGCATATTGTATATAATTGTATTATATTATTCGCTATATTTGATTTTATTTATTGGATTTCTATTTTTCATAGTAATGTAGGAGTTCATTAACAGTAGGCTCTTTGCATCTAGCACATTGCCAGTGTCTTGCATTTAGGCCATCAAATTGATGACAGAAGTGCATCAATTCTAAGAATTCTGGTTCTTCATTTTGGGAATCATGGGTTACTTCATCAGAATTGCTTTTTATTGTATTAGCTCCATTTTTTGCATCAAGTGATTTTTTTCATTAGAGGTCATCTATACAAAAATTGAATTTATTTGATTCTAGAGATTAAAGAAGTGCATGAGCCAATGTAATATGGTTGAAACCCAATTTTTATTTACTTTTACAAAGATCCCATCATGCAGACATTAGGCTCTGATATGCAAGGCTCTGATATTGTGTAATAATGCTCATGACTAGCTCATTCTGGAAGACTGGGAAAGTGTTTGACTTTGCATGACTCCCATTATTTATAGCCAGTTTTATTTGATTACCACATGCTGTCTACAATAGTAATGTATTAAAATGTCAAATATGCTATCTTCTGATTCTTTTTCTGTCCTCGTAAATATGTAAAATACTTAGTAGAAATGAGATGTTCATGCTCTTGAAACATACACAAATTATTCTTCAGTCTGGTAAGTTACAGAGATTTCTTTATTAAGCCAACAGTGTTTTATTATATAGAATGGTAAGGAAAATTATTTCAATATTCATTGTATAATTTCTTTATCTCAGTGTAAGAGTATATTTGGTATAGTGGCATCACTAATGTACAAAATTAGTGATGAAAACGAACATAACATTTAATAATACGTATGTGCCAGGCTCTGGGCTAAGTGCTTTCACATAATCTTCATTTATTTCTCAGAATTATACTGGAAAGTGGGTATTATTTTTAGTAGGAAAAGGTTTCAGGTTTTATACTGATCTGTGCCCAAAGTTTCATTCAAATCAGCCTTGTTAGTGACATGTATTTAGAACCTTTCCATTCTGATATTTGAAATACAAATTTGTTTTTTGGTGGTTGGATAAGACTTGGTAGAAAAGATCTGCCTTAAATGATAAATCCTTCTGAAGTATCTTTATTTCTAGTCCTGTATTTCTTCAGATATTTGACTCTTTATTGATTACTCTTTGTATAACACTCTTTTTCTATAAAATTAAACTTGAAAGTGACTCTCTAACCAACTTTTTCTCATTATCTTGGGATGCTAGGAATGTGTCACTGAACCCATCCTAGCATATGCAAGGTTATGTGTGTGTGTATTAATTTGAATATGTTTAAAAATAAAATGCAGTTTTAGTTCTGTTCTCCCCTATTTAACAGTATAGCATGGCCATCTCTCCAAAAACATAATTAAATTCTAATTTTTTTTTAAGTCTATATAATCGTCCATAGCATAAGTAACCCATTATTTACTCTACCATTTCCTCATCTGAGTGTTCATATTTTCAAAGTGATTCATAGTATTTTATTTAGTAGCATCCTATACTCTGGGAATATGCAAACCCCATGCACATTTTGTGTTAGCACATATTAAGTATCCTACAGCATTATGATAATTGGCCTAGTTAACACTGAAGCCTTGTAGAAACCACTCCTTGCTTATCCATATTTATGAAAGAAAAGCATGGCAGCTAAAAAGGTTGGAAAAGATGTGGACATCTAAAAATACTTTGATTTAAAATATTCTTACCTGAATTTTTTTGGCAAGAAGTAATTAAAACCTTTTTGAAAAACTTTATAAATTTTAATGAAGGGTCATAAACAGTTGGATAACAAAGGATGAGGAAGGAACCTGTTAGTAAAGCCTGGGGTAAAGTTATTATTGAGCAAATACATTTTTTGTTTTGTTTTAGGTGCAGGTTGAATTTAGTAACTTTTATTCCTAGTGAGAGATTGAAGAGCTGATTCCCACAAGGGGGCAGACTTAGACAACTTGAAAACCGTTACACTATGAACAATATTTATTTTAAATTCATAGTTGATTTATTAAGAAGGAAGGGTAAGTCACCAGGTGCTAGAAAAGAGTAGAGAGATAACTGGCTGACCATCCCATAGATGGTACCATATATTGGGGTTACGCATCTACCTCTTCTCCAGTACATGTAGCATGCATGGTTGTTGACAGGTTGGACACTCAGCTGTGGCTATAGTCAGATTGGCCTTGGTGAGTGGAAGTCCATATTGCCGAGCCCATATATAAATTCCATCTCTGCTCCCATGGCCTCTTTGTTAATGAGCCCATTGGGGCAAGGATAGAGGAACAGGGTAAAGAGATTGACTGAATCACCTAAACAGGTCATCTGATTTACCTGGTTACTAAGCATCTTCTCTACAGTTTGCTCTTTGGTAAGCTTTCACATAGGACATAAATTATGTCATTCTCTGTGCCCTTTCAAAGAGGTCTATCGTATACCTCATCCCTGAATTTACTTGTCATCATTTTCTAATCATTCACTTCTGAAGTCCCTGAATGTCCAGTCATACCGTTAAACACTGTCCATGAGTCAGTATAGAACAGCACCTCTGTCATCTCTCCTTCCAGGCAAAATGAACAACTTAGGTACCCTGTTTCCGGTTTCTGCCATTGGATGGGTTTCCATTCACCATTGTCCTTCATGCCTACCCCAGAGTGGGGCTGTAGTGTTGTCATCTGCGTGTTATCATATAGAGCTGTCAGTAAACAGGCCTGATTTTCCCTCTCCAGTGACACAGTCACAGAGAATTCTCCATGAACTCAAATATGCCCAGATTGAGAGAAAAGGAGCGATATAGCAGGAGCAGGAACCTTGGGCACCTGGGCCACTTGCTCATGCAGGTTGCTGGTGCCTTCAGGACCTTCTCAAGTCTGGTCTCATGGACACGTCTTCCTTTTGATGATGAAGTGCTGCAGTACACACCAACCATATTGCTTTGTTGGTTCAACAATACTTAGTTCCTGATGGGCTGCTCAGGTCCCATGGTAACATGGTGGCCCATGGTCAAGCATTCATTCTGGGCCCTGTGGTAAGCCAAATGCTGTTTTTCCAAAAAGGATGATAGTTATTTGCACATGATCGCATAGTTTTTAAATAAAATGCTAGAGTTCTACTCTGAGCTTCACCTCAAGTCCTGCAGTAAGCACCTTACAAGATCCCTGTCTGCCACAAATACTTCAAGCAACTTTGGATCTGGTGGGTTATGTAACCCAAGAGGCAAAGTGGCTTCAAAGCAGCCCATACTTGTTTCAGAATCTTCCATTGTTCTGGGCCTTCCTCAAATCCAGCAGTCTTGGTAAACGGTTCATAGTAGCATACCCATATGAGGTACGGGTTGCTTCAAACAAGGGGCGTTGTACATCTCTCTCAGTTGTAAGAGAGAGTAGGTACAACAACTCCTTCACCTTGGAAGGGCTACCTTGGATTACTCAAGACCATAGGACCACAGAAAATTCACCGATGTGGAACACCTCTGAATTTTTGTGGGATTTATTTCCCACCCTCTGCCATACATGTATTTTACCACAGTATGTAGGTCAATTGCTGCTTCCTGTTCACCATGTCTAATCAGCATGAAATATCAGTGTAGTAGACCAGCATGGAGCCTTATGGAATGCAAATGCAGCTGAAGACCTTGTGGATTAGATTATTACCTATAGCAGGAGAATTAATAGAAGATAGGACAGTGAAAATGTATAGCTGACCCTGACAACTGAATGGATACTGCTTATGATCTCATTCTCAGGGCAATAGCTGCAAACCAGGTGCCATGGATACGTTCATTTGCTTTAGCAATAAAACCACATCTAAAACAGTAGCAGTAGTGGGAGTCACACCTGAGTAAGTTACAAAAATTCACTGTCATTCTCCAGGATTTGTCTATTTTCTGTATAGACCATGTAGATTAGTTGAATGAGGAAATGGTAAGAGTCGTCACCCATGGGCCTTCCCAGTGTTTAGTGATTGGTCATGCTCTTTACCGTACGCTGTAGAAACTGAGCCCGATTCTGGACTGGGTCTGGATCTCCACTGTGCAGTGCAGTAGTCGTTGGTTACCTGCGGCTGTTGAGTACTTGAAATGTGGCTGGACAGAAGGAGATGTGTTGTATGTGTAAAATGCACACCAGATTTTGAGACTTTCTGTTATTTTCAAGAATGTTTGCCTTTACTTTTTGAAGCATTGTTGTAATAGCTGTTTTTAAGGTCTTTGTTTTTAGCACTAACATCTGTGTAGTCTCAGAAATTACATCTATTTGTTGACTTTCTCTTCTCAAATTGAGATTTTCCTGTTTCTTCTTATGCCATATAATTTTGGATAATAGCCTGGACATTTTGAATATTATGAAAAGAAAGCTTTGGTTTTATTTAAAACTTAAGGAGAATGTTGAATTGTGTATGTGTGTATGTTGGTGGCCAGTCGACCAGAAATTATGTTCAGGACACAGGTTCCTACCTGCCTTCTGGGGGCTGTGGTTTAAATCTGTCAGTTTAGTTTTCTAAGCGCTTGCAATACTATTGAGATCAGCCCCACGTATGTGACCTAGGATCCATTCTGGGGCCAGAGTGGTGGTATATCTTGCTGCTCTGTTCTCAACGCCTGTGTTATGCTGTTTAGGGTCAGAGCCATGCACGCAGAGCTCAGAGGCGAGCCCAGAAGTTCATACAAAACTTGATGGGATTGTTTTCTTTGATATCCCTCCTTGCCCCAATCTCACCAACACTTTCCAGCTCCCCAGGCCCTCCCTTCCCATACTCGGGCTAAACTGGGGCTCTAGTTTTCCTATTCAGTTCTTGCAACTGTGTCTGTATCCAGATCAAGTGATAAGAGGAGAGAGAGGAAGAAAGACAATGAGGATTTACTTCACACTGTTAGGATCACAGTTCCTGAGGCCAGAGAAAGGGATTCCTTCTCTCATAGTTTGGGTACCTGCCCAATCACCATCTCCGGGCTGCCTGTCTGGAGACTAGGATAGAGGAGAAGGGGAAAAAGAGGATTTCCCCTAGTTTCTCAGTCCAGTAAGGACCCGCTCACTTGCTCCTCACCAGAATAGATAGGATTTTCTTGGAGCTTTTTCTTACCTGATGTACACTTATGAGTTTTGGGCTGCCTTTGAGTCTAGGCTAGGCAATACTAGGGGGAAAAAACATGGTAAACTTATCACCATGTCAGTGGAACTTATATTCTGTACTTCTTTCCCAATCTGCCCGCTAGTATTTATTTTCACAGTCTTCAGATAGCTACTTTGTTTGTTTTAAAATGTTTGTGTATTTACATTAAAAAATAGATTTTATGTTTTAGGGTAGTTTTAGGTTCACAGTAAAATTGAATGGAAAATACAAAGAATCCCTATATGTTTCGTGCACCCCCACTTGCACAGCCTCCCCCACTGTTAACATCCCGCTCCAGAGTGGTACCTTTGTTAAAATCAATGAACCTACATTGACGCACGTCGTTATCACCCAAAGCCCATACTTTACATCAGGGTTCACTCTTAATGTTCTGTGGGTTTCGACAAGTGTATAATGACATGTATCTACCATTACAGTATCATGCAGAATAGTTTCATTGCCTTAAAATCCTCTATACTCGTGACTATTCATCCCTGACTCCCCCAATCCCTGGCAACCACTGATCTTTTTAGTGTTTCCATAGTTTTGCATTTTCCAGAATGTTACACGGTTGCAATTATGTAATACATACCTCTTTCTGATTGGTTTCTTTCACCTGGTGTTACATTTAAGGTTCCTCCGTGTCTTCTCATGGTGTGATAGCTCATTCTTTTTAGCACTGATAATACTTCATTGTCTGGATGCCACTCAGTTTATTTATCCATTCACCTACTGACGGACACCCTGGTTGTGTCCAAGTTTGACAGTGATGGATAAGCTGCTGTCAACATCCATGTGCAGGTTTTTGTGTGAATATAAGGTTTCAACTCAGTTGGGTAAATACCAAGGAACTCGATTGCTAGATTGTAGGGTAAGAGTGTTTAGTTTTATAAGAAACTACCAAACTATCTTCCAAAGTGAACTGACCATTTTGCATTTTCACCAGAAGTGAATGAGAGTTCCTTTTGTTCCACATCCTTGCCAGCATTTGGTGTTGTCAGTGTGGATTTTGGCCATTCTAATAGGTGTGTAACGGTATCTCGTTTTAATTTGCAATTCTTTAATGACATATAATGTTGAATATCTTTTCATGTATTTATTTGCCACCTATTTATCTTCTTCGGTGAGGTGTCTGTTCAGATCTTTTGCCTGTGCTTTACATTTTCTTGTTGAGTTTGTGTATTTTGGATAATAGTTCTTTATCAAATGTGTCTTTTGCAAATATTTTCTCCCAGTTGGAGGCTTTTCTTATATTCTTGACAGTGTCTTTCACAGAGAAGTTTTAAATTTTTTTTTTTTTTAAGATTTTTATTGGGGAATTGGGGTAGGAGAACAGTGTTAGGGAATTGGGGAAGGGGAACAGACAAGTTGCTGTCCATTTGTTCTTCAGTCTAGTTGTGGAGAATGTTGCTTCACTGGCCCTGTTGGTATTATCATTGCGCTCTTCCCGGGTGAGGCAGATCAGTCGCCTGCCTCTGGACGGCCGCTCACGGTGGCTATTGGCAGCTCACACTGTCTGCCAGCTGCTCATGCTGGCTGCCAGCCACTCACTGTAGCCTATGGCAGCCCACTGCAGCAGGGGCTGCAGCTATGCCATCCCGGGGACTCACAGCAGCCCAGCTCCAGGTGGAGCTGTTGTTCACCATCTTAGCTGTAGAGGCCAGTGTCACTGTCCCTCATATGTGGGTTCTGAACCGGGGCCCCTGGCGTCCCAAGCCAGCTCTTAACCAACGTGCCACTCGGCCAGCCCAGAAGTTTTAAATTTTAATGAAGTCTGGCTTACCATTTATTTTTTTCAGGGATCATGCCTATAGAGTTGTATCTAAAAAGTGACTGCCAGGGCCTGCCGACTGGCATGGTGGTTAAGAGCTGGCTTGGGACACCAGCGGCCCTGGTTCGGATCCCACATATGAGGGCCAGTGACACTGCCCTCAAAAAAAATAATAATAATAAAATAAAATAAATAAAAAGCGACTGCCATATCCAAGGTCATACAGATTTTCTCCTATGTTATCTTCTAGGAGTTTTATAGTTTTACATATTATATTTAGGTGTGTGATCCTTTTTGAGTTAATTGTTTTGTGAAGGGTGTAAAGTCTGTTTCTAGATTCATTTTTTTGAATGTGGATGTCCAGTTGTCCCAGCACCATTTTTTGAAAAGACTATCTTTTCTCCATTGTTTTGCCACTTCGCTCCTTTGTGAAAGAGCTGTTGACTGTGTGTCTGTTTCTGGGCTCTCTATTCTGTTCCACTGATCTGTTTGTTTATTTCTTCACAGTACCACACTGCCTTGATTACTGTCGCTTTATAGTAAGTCTTGAAGTTTAGTAGTGTCAGTCCTCCGTCTTTATTCTTCCCCTTCAAATACTGAGTTGACTATTCTAGGTCTTTTGCCTCTCCATGTAAACATTAGAATCAGTTTGTTGATACCAATAAAATAACTCCCTGGGATTTAATTGGGAATGCATTGAATCCAATAAATCAGTTGGGGAAGAACTGACATTTTGACAGTATTAATTCTTCCTATCCATAACATGGACTCTCTTTGATCTATTTAGATCTTAGATTTCTTTTCATCAGAGTTTTGTAGTTTTTCTCATATGAATCTTGTACTAGACTATACCTAAGTATTTAAATTCACAGTTTGATAATTCCAACATCCCTGCCATATCTAGGTCTGGTTCTGATGTATGTTCCATCTCTTCAAACTGTGTTTTTTGCTTTTTAGTATGTCTTGTAAGTTTCTGCTGAAAAGTGCACATGCTGAACTGGGTAAAAAGAATTGCGGTAAATAGTAGTGGAATGGTAATGCAGTAGTGGAATAGTATGCAGGAGGGAAAGCATTCTATAGTTCTATGATGAGGTCTCAGTCTTCAGGTAAGCCTGTGCTCCTGTACTGTGAACTTCGCCAGTACTTCTCAGTTGGGGTTTATTCTCACCCTTTTAGGAAACTGGAAGTGAGCTCTATGTATCCTTTCAAAGGTTTATAGTTGTATTCATTCAGTGGGCGAGGAAAGTTGGAATATGCTTATTCTGCCTCTCCTCAAATGAGAACCTAATCATGTTTTTCAAATACATACCTACTTGCTGGTATTTGTAAAACACCCATGTGATTTGTTTCTTTATATTAATTCTGCTATGTAGAACAAGGGAAAATTTGGGGCTGAAGGCTTTCCCACATTGTATATATTCATGTTCCCTCTCCAGTGTGAATTCTCATGTCTGTAAAGGGCAGAAGGGACCATTGAAGCCTTTCTCACATTCATTATACACATACGGTTTTTCTTCTCTGTGTGCGTTCACATTTTCCCATGGGACGAGTGACTTCTGAAAACGTACCCACAGTCATTGCATTCAGAGACTTTCTTCCCAGGATGTACTCATGTGTTCAGTGAGGTTAAATAAAGTTCCTTTTGAAGGTTTTCTGACTTCATTATAGTCATAGTGTTTCTCTCTTGTGCGTATTCACGTAGGCATTGTGAGCTTAATAGTTTTACCAAAGGCCTTTTGTCAGTCATTCCTTTGTAGACTTTCTCCCCAGTGTGGATGGATGGACTGGTGAGCGGTATATGAGTGATCCCATTGAAGGTTTTCTCATAAGTCTTTGTGTTCATAGAGTTTCTTCCCAGAATTTTCTGCGCACCACAAGACTAGAGATGTTTCTGAAGAACTTTCCACATTGATTACATTACTAAAGTTTGTCTTCAATGTGAGATCTCAGGTACATTTGGGGTATGACTGTAGACCAGATGCTCTTGTGCTCTAAAATTATTTGAAAAGTCTGTCTTCATTTTGAATCTCCCATGCCTCTAATGTGATAATGGTTACTGAAAGCCTCCTCACCATTCTTACATTCATGATTTGTCTCTCCTCTGATTTCTCTCCTGCAAAATAAGATCAGTGCTCCTTCTAAAGGCTTTTTCACATAGAATTTATGTCACTAACATTCCCTTCAATTTGCATCTCTTTGATGCAGACCCTAGGGAAAAGCTGAATTTTCCCTCTCTGATGTCTGCTCTCAGTACTTCTCTTCAACTGTTTCTAGAGATCCTAGCCAGTGTAGTCAAGACTTTAAGGGAAGAAGTTCTTTGCTGAGACCATTATTGAGAAGAGAACGCTGATAGGATACTCTAGGGCAGAGCATCCCAGACAGATGGAAGGGCCAGCTCTGGGCCCCCACAGAGGACCAGAGGTCTGAGTCAGCTGTGCCACCTCTGCCCACCTAGAGGCTTCCCCAGTACCCAGGTTTTTCATTCAAGCTAAGCGGCAAGAGTAGTAAACAAGCTAGAGAAAATCCCTATTGTTATGATGCTTTCATTCTAGAGGAGTGAGACAAATTTAAAAAGCAAGTACTTTCAAGTAATGATAAGTGCTATCAAGAAAATAAAATAGGATTATGCAATGGAGAAGGAGAGGTAGGGGAAAGAGTGGAGGGTAACTTTAGATCAGTCCTGGTAGGCCTTTTTGAAGAGGTGACATTTCAGCTAGGGCCTTTTAAAGACAAAGGAGAGCCAATTTTGCAAAAATCCTGGGACTGAGCATTTTAGGTAGCAGAAACGGGCAATGATCATAAATTGGGAATAAATGTAGCCAGATCAAGGAACTGAAAGGCCAGTTGTGACAGAAGCATTGTGAGTTGATGGCGGAAGCAGGACGTGATGAAGTCAGAGAAATAGGGAGATGTGATGAGGTCAGAGAATTAAGTAGGTGGAGCCAGGGCCCTGAGTGGCGCTATGGTTAAGCGCTGGCTTGGGAAGCCAGCTGCCCCAGTTCAGGTCCCACATATGAGGGCCAGTGACACTGCCCTCAAAAAAACAAAAAAGTAGGTGGGGCCAAATCGTGTAAAGCCTTATAGACAATAGTGAGGATTTTGGTTTCTAATTATCTCCTGCTTCTAATTATGTGATTCTGTATTAGTTATTAAATTTTCTCTGCCTTATTTTTTGATTAATACATTAACTTGTGAGAATGGTGCATACTCAGAGTGGGATAAATCTTACCTTGAAACATTAGAAATAATTTAGGCCAAACCCCCTTGTTTCACAAATGTATGAAAGCCCTTTGACAAATTATGCATTGTTATTATGTACAATATGTTTGACATGATTAAACTTGTTTAAGGGGCCAGTTTATCACCTATACTATTTTTTTCTCTATACTTTTATTTTTTATTTTTTATTTTTCTCTATATTTTTAAAAAGTAGACTTTCATTGAAATAAAATATGCAATCAGAAAAGTTTGCAAATCATAAATGTACATACGATCAACATATTATCACACAGTTCTTTAGGGCATTTTAAGTCAGGTTTATTGAAGTTTATATACAGTGAAATTTGCCCCTCTTAAGTAAACAGTATCACGAATTTTTACAAACATATATGGTCAGGTAATTACCACTAAAACCAAATATAGCTTATTTTCATCATAGTATAGAGTTCCATCCTGCCCTTTTGTAGTCAGTCCCTTTCCCCCCAACTCCAATCCTTGTCAACTGTTACTGTAGTGTTTTTTTAGAATATTCTATAAATGAAACCATACAGTATGTAGTCTTTTTGACTCGCTCCTTATGCTTTAATGCTCGTGAGGTTCATTCATTTTGGGGGGCGCAGAGGAGGGTGGTTTGCAAAACAGTAGTTTATTTTATTGCTAAGTAATATTCAACTGTATGTACCAAAAAATATACACATTTTAAGAAAGGAAAACTGCATTAAAATTGTAATACTCTATATATACCGATAACAAAAGATGAATACAAGTCATGTTTAACTTCTGCAATTATAAGAGGTGCTCAATGTGGTTACCATCAACTTCCAGACACTTCTGATTACAGCAATCTACTGCTTGAGCAACATTGACCGAATTGTCTGCTTGTATCCATTTTTTGGCACGCCTGATATATCACACAATTTGTTTACCCATTCACCAGTTGATGGACATTTGGGTATTTTCCAGTTTGGGGAGATTATGAATAAGCCTACTATTTGAATTGGGGGAGGAGCAGGCAGTGTGTCTTCATTTCTTTTGGGTAAATGTCTAAGTATTGGATTGCTGGGTCATACGGTAAGTTTATATTTAAACTGTCAAACTGTTTCCCAAAGTTGTGCATACCATTTGGTATTCTCATCAGCAATATATAAGTGTTCTAGTTCATCCTTTCTTGCACTTGGTTTTGTTAGCTTAATTTTAGCCATTTCACTAGGTGTGTAGTGACATCTATTTAGTATTTCCCTAATGGTTAGTGATGTTGAACATCTTTTCACGTGCTTATCTGACATACATATCTCTTACTTTGTGTAGTGTCCGTTCAAATCTTTAGCCTATTTTTTTTAATTGGGGTAGTTTCTTGTTACTGAATTAAGAGAGTTCTTATATTCTAAATAGCAGTCCTTTATCATATGTATTTCACAAATATATCTCTCAGTTGGTACTGGCTTTTCATTTTTTAACAGTATCTTTTGAAGAGTAGAATTTAAAATTTTTGTGAATTCCAGCTTACCAGTTTTTTTTATGTGGGTCATCTTTTTTAGGTCCATTGTAAAAAAATCTTTGCCTGACACAAAGTCACACAGATTTTTCTCCTATGTTTTCTTCTAGAAGTTTTGTGATTTTAGGCTTTACATTAAGGTCTAGGATCCATTTCAGTTTGATCGTCATAGGTGGTGAAAGTATAGGTTGTTGTTTTTGCATGTGGATATATAATTGTTCCAAATCTGCTTGTCGTAAAGATTGTCCTTTCAATATTGAATTGTCCTTGCACCTTTGTCAAAAATTAGTTAACTATATTTATGCAGGTCTTTCACTGTTCCATTGATTGGGTGTCCATTTTTCTGTCATTACCATATATACTCTCTGGATTACTGTCATTTACATTTAGTTTTGAAATTAAGTACTGTGAGACTCCAAACTTTTTCTTTGTTCAAAATTGTTTTGTCTATCCTAAGTTCCTTTGTCTTTACATATAAATTTAAAATCGGTCTGTTGATTTTTACCCAGAAAACTGCCTGCTGGGTTTTTATTGCTATTGCTTCAAATCTATAGATAGAGGAGAATTAACATCATGATAGGGAATCTTCAGATCCACAAACTCAGTATATCTCTCCATGTAGGTTTTTTATCTCTTTCAACATGTTTTATAGTTTTCAGTGTACAAATATTATACCATTGTACATATTTTGTTAGATTTATTTCTAATTATTTCATGTTTTTAATGGCACTGGTTTAATAATACTGGTTTTTTACATTTTTATTTTCCAAGTGTTCATTGCTAGTATATAGAAAGATACTTGATTTTTGTATATTGACTCTAACCTTTAAGTTTGCCTAACTCACTTTTTTTTTCTAGAAGCTTGTTTTATTTTTTAATAGATTCCCTTGAATTTTCTATATAGGCAATCATGCTGTCTGACTACATACTCCTGTACTAGTTCTTGCACTTCTCTTGCCCTGTTTCCTGCCTAATGAATGGACTTGTTATGGGAATATTACCAAGTGACAGAGTGGTTGGTATAATTTAGGCAAAACCCCTTTGTTTCAGAAATATGTAAGAAGTCTTTGACTTTAGGGGCTAGTTTATCACCATGCTATGTTTTGTTTTATTTTTCTGTGTACTTTAAAAAAAAATAAACTTGTACTGAAGTATAACATGTAAACTGAAAAATTTGCAAATCAGATTATCATGCTGGTGGTTTTTGATTTATAAGTGTTATTTGTGGTTATTTATATAACTTGAAAAATTAGAAGGCAGTTCTCTAGGTATTGCCTTAGGCTGAGGAGTTTTTCTTTATTAACTTAAACTTTAGTATCTAATAATCATCTATTAAATATAAGACTAGTGATGACTGAAATTTTTATTGAATCATAACTACTCCTAACATTCCTTTTCAGTCCATATACTTGATCACCAGGTGTCCAGCATAACTGATTTTTTTTCCTGTCAAATTAGCAGTTTATTTTATTCTGCCGTATCTCCATCACATTATTTCAGTAACTTTTATTTGGTTGATTGAAGCAGGAAACGTGATAGGAAAAAGAAAGGTCGAAAATAAAGATTGAGTAATTTGGATTACCAGTAAGTATTATCTGATATGCTTGGTAAATTGGATTCCTAATTTTTCACTTCCTGTTATAAAATTATGCATTCATTCCTTTTGTTATGCAACTTTTCAGTAGTTTTCACTAAAGGGTGCCCACTGGAATGTCTTAATATGCTCCTCTGATTTGACTTGGCCTTCTGCATTCCTGTGATCTATCAGGAAAAGAGCATTCCCCGTGTATTCACAGCCTCTTTGGCGACTAGGTTCAATATCAAAGACACATCAGAATAGTTCCAAACCTGATAGCCCAACCTAGATCAGCTAACCTGTAGTCAGTCTGCAGACATCGTGAGCATAAAAGTAATGTTGTTGTGGGCTGCTGAGATTTTGAGGTTACTATTTACCCAAGAAAGATTGACTAATGTAGTCAAATTCTGTGAACGCTTACCAGCACTTAGTTGAAACATATATTTTTAGTTTTTTCTCTTAGCATCAATGAGTTCAAGCCCCATTTATGGGACAGAAAAGATGGAGGAAAATATTTTTAAGCAGAAAAGTAAACTAGGACATCCAGCCTGGACTAATTGCAGTATTATTCCTTAAGGAGTATTATTGGATTCTAAAATTATCAACTAAGTTTTAACATTGGAACGTTTCAAGTGAAAAGAGGAGCTTCACTAAACCAAATGCGTTTTTCTAGATATATTGCTTTTAAAAAATCTAATGCTGATTTTTCTCAATAAAAGGATTTGTCAGTGAATTACATTAATGACTTGCCTCTTTGTTTATAAACCTGTAAAATAATAGAATTCCATATAAATCAGTCTCAAGTTTTTTCATGAAAGCCCAAAGATTAGAAATCTATTATGAAAGAAAGAAACTTGATAAAGAGGCCTAGGATATACACTATCCACCTGATCACAGTTCTAGAGAAGAGAAAAAAGAACAGTTGGAAGAGAAGGATTTGTCAGCATGGTGAACAAAAGCATCCAGAGTCTAAGGAGAAGGAAAAAGTTAAGACATATCCTGGTAAAATTTCTAAAATCCAAGGATTAATAATAAACTAGATTTCTAACAACAGAAGTTTTGGGGAAAGATAATAGTGGCCTGGACTATGGCAGTGATAGGAGAAATTGAGAGAACGTGCAGATTTGAAATTTATTTTAGGTTGATAATCTGCAGAACTGCTTATGCATTTGTTGCAGAGGGATATGTCAGGAAGAAATTAACAAGATTGATAGGCTTCTGGTTTGAATAAATATGTGGGTAGATGGTATATATCTACATAAAAATGTTTAAAAATTCACCATTTTAAACATTTTAAAGTGTACAATTCAGTGGCATTTAGTACATTTACAATGTTGTGCAACCATCACCCCAACAGGAAACCTTTTACCTATCAAGCAGTCACTCCCCGTTCCTCCTTCCTTGTAGTTCCTGGCAACCACTAGTTTACTTTCTCTCTGGATTTGCCTGTTCTGAACATTTCCTATAAATGGAATCTTACAAGATGTGGCCTTTTGTGTCTGGCTTCTTTCACTTAGCATAATATTCTCAGGATTTATCAATATTGTAGCGTGAAGCCGACCTCCATCCTTTTTATTGCTAAATAATATTCCATTGTATAGATATACCACATTGTGTTTGTGCATTCACCAGTTAATGACATTGTTTCTAGTTTTTGGCTATTATGAATAATGCTACTATGAACATTCATGTTCATGTTTTTGCTTGAAAACCTGTTTTCATTTCTTTGGCATGTAAACATAGAAAAGGAATGGCTTATATTGTAATTCTGTGTTTCACTGTTTGAGGAACTGCCAAACTGTTTTATATAGCCTCTATACCATTCCCACCAATAGTGTATAAGGGTTCCTTTTTCTCCACATCATTGCTAACACTTGTTATTTTTTGACTTTTTGATAATAGCTGACCTAATAGCTCACACCTAGGTGTGAGGCGGTATCTCATTGTGGTTTTGATTTGCATTTCTCTGATGATTAGTGAGTGATATTGAACATCTTTTCATGTAGCTATTGACCATTTGTGTGTTGTCTTTAGAAAAATGTTTATTCAGGCACTTTGTTCATGTTTGATTATGTTATTTGTTGGGGGGGTTGTTGTATTGAGCTGATTTTCTTATATATTTGGATATTCATCCCTTGTTGGATATATGAATTGCAATAATTTTCTCCCATTCTGTAGGTTGCCTTTTCATTTCATTGATGGTTTCTTTTGCTGTGTGGAAACTTTTTAGTTTGATGTAGTCTCACTTGTTTATTTTTGCTTTTGTTACCTGTGCTTTTGATGTCAAATCCCAAAAATCATTGCCAAGACCAATTTCAAGGAGCTTTTCGCCTGTTTTCTTGTAGGAGTTTTGTGGTTTGAGATCTTATGTTTAAACCTTTAACCCATTTTCAGTTGATTTTTATGTAAGAGTACGATAAGGATCCAGTTTCATTTTTTTTACATGTGGCTATCCTGTTTTCCCAACACTAATTATTGAAGAGACTATCTTCCCATTGTGTATTCTTGGTGCCCGAGTTGAAGATTATTAGTTGACTGTGTATGCCTGGGTTTATTTCTATGCTCTCCTCTGTTCCATTGGTGTATTTGTATGCTTTGTGTATGTATGCTAGTACCAAATTGTTTCGATTACTATCGCTCTGAAATATTTAAAGCAGGAACTGTGATGCTTCCAGCTTTGTCCCTCTTGCTCAACATTCCTTGATTACTTTAGTTTTTCAGGGTCTTTTGTGGTTCCATTCAAATTTTAGGATTGTTTTTTCTATTTCTGTGAAAAATGATGTTGGAATTCTCATAGGAATTGCATTGAGTCTGTAAATCACTTTGGGTAGTATGGACATTCTAAAATATTCTTCTAATACACGCACATGTGATATCTTTCCATTTATTTGTGTCTTCTTTAGTTTCTTTCGTTAATGTCTTATAGTTTTTCGTGTACAGATCTTTTATCTCCTTGATTAAATTTATTCCTAAATATCTCAGTCTTTTGATGTTAAGCATACTACTTTAAATTCTGTGCCTCATGGTTCCATAACCTGTGGCCCCTGTGAGACTATTTCTTCTGCATGGTCTTTCTGATTTACTTTTTTCCTGTTATCTTATTTCTTTATTATTAATTAAGGGCCAGGTATTGTATATGAAAAGTTGTGGAAATAATTTGAGACCTATGGTGATGTTATTGTCCTCCTAAGATTGATGTTTATTTTTGTAGACATTTGAAGCTGAGGTTTGGTTCTATAAAGGCTAGTCGAATTTTGGTTCATATTTACTCCTAGAGTGGGGCCCTTTGGGCTTCCAAACCGAGTGCTGGAATTTCACCACATCCCATCACAGCTGGGTTCTCCCTGCATTCCTATATTGGTCCTCCCAGTTCTGTAAAATTGTCAAAAGCTTCTTTAGCCCCGAATGCCAGGTGTCAGTCTTTTCCTTGGAAGTCTTCATCATGTTATTAGCTTTCCAGTGCCTTCAGGAAGATTTTAAAATATATATAGTTCTAGTTTTTTTTTAGGGAAAAGTTGGTCTGAAGTACATATACTGCCTTTACAAGGACTAGAAGTCTACAATATGTAAGTGAAAGTAAGCAGCATATAATTTACTCTTTTTGCAATGTTAGCACAGATTCAAAGATCATCACATAATGATGTCAGTTTTACCAACTTGTATTTTCACATACTTTCTTGGAGAAGGGAGTAAGAAATAGTTATAGCGATCCTACTAGCAGTTGCATATGTTTGATTGTCAAGCAGGTGAATACCTTCTTTTCATGTTTGTCTTATCAAGGGAAAAAATTGAAGACCGTCTCTCTAATTGTAACACTTATTGCATTGTACTATAATTATTTTTTATATGACCACATCAATCATGAGACAGTGAGACCCTTGCAAAGAGGAACCCATTTTACCCATGTTCAGTTTCCTACTGCTAGACCTGGAATAAGTACCCAGTAAGTGTAGAAATGAATGTATGTGTTGAAGATACTTTATTTGGCCTTTCACAGTGAAAATCACCATCAGCATATGCTGTTCTGCATCATCCTAAAAGATAAGGAAGAATCTTTTCTCACCAGCTCTTTTGTTCCATCCTCTTCTACCAGGTGGCATCTCCACAGAAAGCGACTGTGCTTTTGAGCCCGACTACGCCGTCCCACCACTTCCAGTGAGTGAAGGTATGCAGCACATTCGGATTATGGAGGGCATGTCTCGCTCTCTTCCATCCTCCCCCTTACTCACACATCAGTCTATCAGTGTTCGGCTCCAACCTGTGAAGAAGTTAACTGGTAAGGACTTTACCTAAATTTAGTATGTTTAACAGGAAACCTAACAGTATGACACTGTAGGTCGTATCAGATATGTTTATGTGCATCTTTAGATTTTTCCTTTTTTGGCCTTCCTAATGTCACAGACTCTTGGAGCTCCTACTGATTTTAATTTAGGAAATTAGAATAGTACTCAGTTTGACAGATTGATATATTTATTTTCTAAATGATCCATCTGTTGTGGACATATTTTTCTAGGCTTTCAAGAAATTTCAAGTTCTGCCAGAATACACTGTTGTTCTGATTCCATTTATCAGCTTGTTCATGTCAGATTAACAGACGGAGGTATTATAATTTTAGGATAATAAGAGCTTCATAGTTCACAGCAAAGGTGCATCAGTCATATTTTTGTTTGAAATCCTGATTTGTATATTTCATATCTATTTTTAAAAGATGGTTTAGATATTTTCATCTCCATTGTATATTCCTCAAACTTCTTAGGATACTTACTATCATTCATAAGTTGTGGATTGCACTGACTTTCATGTGCTCTCAGAATATGTATTTCCCACTCAGATCAAGTTGTTAGGTGTGAAACTGTGTCTTTATTAAATGAACTTTTGTCCTTTTAAGCTTTTTCAAGGAAGAAATTTTAGTATGTTGAATGATACTATTGTGTGAAAATATGGGTCACTTTGTTAGATTTCTTTTAACATTATCAGTATATATCCTATGTCAGTAAGTTGACTCGTATTGATGGGTTATGAGTGCATGGAGGCAAGAAATTAAGTTATTCCCAAAGGATATATTGACCACTTCCTGTGTGTCTAGCATTGAGCTAGACAGTAGGGAAGTTTGAGTGTCATATGACAATTCTAAAGAAAATAGGAGGAGAGAGGGAAAAATGGAATTTTTAGACTCTCCCATCTTTCTTGAATGAAGCTTTTACAATGTTTATAATTTTCATTAAAATAATAGAATTTATTCTATACTTTCATAAAGCATAAGTCATGCCTCTTATATTGCTTATTGTTTTTTAGGTATCTTCAAATAACTGAGTTAAAATCTACTTTGACTCTTGGATCATTAGATAAAAATCAGTAAAATAGCTTAGTAACATTTTACTGACATACTTATTTCCTTCTAATATCTAAAAATAGAATGAATTTTATGTGGTTGAGCTTGAATAAAATTTTATTGCTTAGAATCTTCCCTTTTTCTTGCAGTTTAAGGTATTATTGATTGCTGAAAATAACACATAACCAAATCTGATAGCTATCAAATGGAGTGCTTCATTTTACCACACACTTTGGAAGAAATACCAAAAAACGTTCATTTTCCTTGTGGAAGTTAACTGGATTGCCTGAGGTTTTGGAGATACACTGTTCTATCCCATTGCTTGTCCCAGTTTGATCTTCTACTTAAATAGACAACTTTATTAAAGGATAGATATGTTTATTATCAAAGTCAATAACATGTCAGATATCACAGAGGTGGTACAGGGAACTGTAATAAGAGGTATACTTGGTTAATTACATGTATGAACTATTCCATTTTAATTTTATAGTGTTTGAAGTATATGTATCCTGTCAAATAGTTTTGTTTTATTTGTTGAAGAGACTGTCAAGGGCCTAAGAATTTAAAAATTGAGAATGCATTTTTAAATTTCTGAATGAAAGAAATCCATGTTCTGAAGGAGGATGTCATAAAAATTTTTCTGTGGCCAATTTTCTGTCAGTTGAAGTAGATGATAAGAATTTTATGGTTTTACATGGAATGAAATTACTTTGAAAGTTAAATTTAAAATCTTATTAGATTGTTCATTGGTTATCTTTCCTTTCCTAATTATATTTTGATATGAATATGTAAAAAGAAAGTTGAATGGAGAAAGATTAGCTGACAATAAGAAAATGTCTTCCAGAGAGTGGTTCTTAATAAAATGCATTAATTTCATCTGGCCATTAGTGCTATACATACTAATTTAGCTATTTCCATGCATTTAAACTTCCAAGTGCATTATATTCCTTGTATTCATATTACCAACCAAACAAGTAGAGCCAGAATAGTCATCTTAGTCTATTTTCTTTCTGGTGTTCTAATTAGTCGGTTGTCTCTGCTATAGTCAAGGTAGTTTGCTTAGTAGTTCTTCTGTGCTTTTTAATCATTCAGCAGATAATTTGTTTAGGGCCCACAATATGTCAGGCACTGCTCTAGACACATTAAAAGAGTGGTGGAAAAGACAATTAAATTAAGGCCCCTGACTTTAAGGTATTTATATTTCAGTTGGGAGAGAGACTGATAATAAATGTATAACCAATAAATAAATACAGTAATACCTTGGTTTGTGAGCATAATTCATTCCAGAAACAAATTACTCGTATTGCAGGACATCGTTCGTTTACCCAGTTAAAATGTATTAGAAATGTTTGCTCGTCTTGCGGAACACTCGCAAACCACGTTACTCGTAATCCAAGGCACTTCTGTTTTAGATAGTGACAAGTACTATGAAGGTAATAAAGTAGGAAATGGGATAGAGACTGGGGTGGAGGTAGGATTTCTTTCTATGGAATGGTCAGAGAGAGTCAGAGGAGATATTTGAACTAAAGTGTCAGTAACAAAAAGAAGCCAACCATGGGAAGCTCTGGGATCAGAGCCTTCCAGGCAGAGGGAACACCTAGTACAAAGTCCTGAAGCAGAGAGCAACATTGGCATGTTCAAGGAATTGAAAGAAAAGCAAGTGTGGCTTCAGCAGCTTAAGTCAGAGGGGAGGGTTCTAGAAAATAGTTGAAGAGGTAGGCAGAAGCCAGTTTTTAGGGTTATGGTAAGGAACCTACTCTGTAGGATTAGGCTGAAATGGGAAGTAATATGATCTGATTTATCTTTTAATCAGACCTTGTTGACAAGTGTGTAAAGAATGGAGTATGAGGGACTAGAGTATCCTGTGTTTGTTAACCTTGTACAAGTTTTCCTGATCTTTAAATAGATCTGTAACATCCAACAAGTTAAAGAGTGGTGAGAAAAACAATCTTTCGTTTGTTTGTTTTATCTTGTAAGGTATAATGAAGGAGTAACTTTTTCCCATCATTATTATGTAACCTTTGTACTCAGCATATTTATTTTAGTCCTTCACACAGGTAAATATGAAGACCCATTTGCAGAAATAGGTTCATTCCATTTCCAAATACTTCGACTTGCTTTCAGTCTTCAGGGAATGAGAATGAGGAAGGGCCTGCACAAGAATAAAGACGTAATTTGGAGTTTGAAAACTAATTGTTAAATATATATATTTTAAAATTAACATACATATATGCACATATTTAAATAAATATATATTTTAAATAAATAGTTATATACACACAATAAATATATTTTTAAAAATATATATATACACACACACACACACACACACACACATATACATACATACCTCGCTCTATTCAATACAAAAACATGTTAATACAGGGAAAGTGGTTAAGAGAGAAGAAGGCTCTGTGGTCATACAGCTGTAATCCATCTCATTGTTTAATGCTTGCTTAGAACTGCATTTGGCAAATATTAAGTGCTCAGAATGTGTTAGCTGTTATTGTTAATAAAATTTGTTTACATTTGGTGAGAATTTTTTAAAAATTATTTTTAACATCACATACCAATTTGAAACTTTAAAACTTTACATGTTTTAAAGGTCATCCTTTTTAATGAGTAATATAATAATGATTATAATTTTTATTTGAATACCTACTTGAATACACATATTGGCTCATGTGTTCTTCACATGTATCTCCATATTACCGACGAGTAAATTAAGTCTTAGGTAAAATGTCTTGCTCAAAATAATACAACTAGGAAGCTGTCAGAGTCAAGGGTAATACCCAGGCCTGTAAACTCCAAATTTGTTTCATTATACCAATGAAAAAATTGTGGTTTAGAGCAGTTAGCTAACTCACCCAAGGCCTCTGATATATCATTTACGACCTTTTTATTCCAAGTAGTAGAAGATACAGCTAAATGGTTTAAGCAATAAAGGGAAATTAGAAGTCATAGAGGTTGGGCAAACCTCAAGGTTAACTTGGCCTAGTTGGACATTGCTGTGCATTAAGGGAGATGTAGGAGAGAGTGTATAAAGACAACATACTGTTGGCCCCACTTATTTCTGGTAATGGGATTGTCACATTTCTCTAGATTCTTATTCACTGCTCTTTCCAAGGTGTTTTTGTTCATAATATCATAAAGCCCTTCAGCATACTTCTTAAAATATAGATAATTAGGAAATAATCATTCACTCAACACTTACCTGAATTTACACTGTTTGGCTATTATGTACACTGTAAGTTTAATAAAAGCTAAATTTTGAGTATTCACACTATTGGTAAGAGTGTAAATAGGTGCAATAATGCACATAAACCTTGACACAATGACTTTGTTGCTAAGAGTTTACTTTATAAATAAATTTGAACAAGTTTGAAATGTATGTGTGTGTATACAGAGGGGTGCCAAAAAAAAATTATACACATTTCGAGAAAGGAAAAAAATATTAAAATTGTAATATTCAATATACCGATAACAAAAGATAAATACAAGTCACGTTTGCCTTCTGCAATTACAAGAGGTGCTCAAAATGGTTCCCATCAGCGTCCAGACACTTCTGATTACGGCGAACTACTGCTTGAGCAACGTTGACCAAAGTGTCCATTTGTATACATGTTTCTGGCACCCCTGGAATATAGTATTGTTTGTATAGTAAAAATGAAAATCTATTTATCAGTAATAGTGTTTTAAAATGATATGCACATACAAACAAACACACATGCATACATTTGGTGTTGGCATGGAGATACAGTAACTTTAACTCAAAAATGGGAGATGGATGAGTAATTTTGTTTTTTTTTTTTGAGGGCAGTGTCACTGGCCCTCATATGTGGGATCGAACCGGGGCTGCTGGCTTCCCAGGCCAGCGCTTAACCACCATGCCATTCGGCCGGCCCCGGATGAGTAATTTTGTTGTATCCCTTTATATAATGTTTTATTTTTTTACCACATTAAAATCCAAAATCTCATGAGGCAATATAACAAAATGGACCCTGACTGCCATTTCTTTATTGTGTAAAATTGAACAAATTTGCTGTAAGTCTCTGCACTTTAGTTTCCTTGTTTCTAAAAGTAAGGATAATAATAATATATACTTCATAAGACTATTAAGAGAATTGGATGAGTTAGTACATATAAGCTCGTAAGAGTGTCTGAACTAGAGTAAGTAACCAGTAAGTGTTAGTTACAATGATTATAATTTTAGAAGGGATTTGTGACTTGTAGCTATGTCAAATATGAGTTCTGAGCCTTTGGAAGATGACTTCCAGTAATTTTTTTAACTGCCACAAGTAACTCCCTCTACTTTTCTGAGGAGTAACCTTCAAATGCTGATGTCACATGGTTTATTATCTGGTCTTTGGGAAATAAATTTTTGGCCTGATTTAAGTAGTATTTACCAATAGATTGGAATGACCGTGTATAAGCCAATTTAGATGGTAAATAAGTCACAATAACCAACTAATCTGATCATGCTGCAGCCTAATTATTTTAGATGCTAGTTATAGCCAGAATATTATTTTCATCATGGATAAAATGGAATCATTGACTTGTTTCTGAGACATTCTGGGAAAATCATTTAAAGCTTTTTTGATATTTAAAAAAGCCTATACATTATGTTAGTCTACATAGTCTGATGTATTTTAGTGTACTTATGATATATTCTTTACATAAGAATAATTATCTTGCTATTATTGGAAACACTGGAATTCATGATATACTTTAGTGAATATTTTTGGAAATATATGCATAGGGTTGTGAAGATTAAATAATTATTTTCAACATACAATCTAGCATGTAATAAACATTGAATGAATGTTACTTTTTTTTTTTTTTTAAAGATTTTATTGGGGAATTGGAAGGGAACAGCATTGGGGAACCGGGGAAGGGGAACAGACAAGTTGCTGACCTTTTGTTCTTCAGTCTAGTTGTGGAGGACATTGCTTCACTGGCCCATGTTGGTATCATCATTGCGCTCTTCTTGGGTGAAGCAGATCGGTTGCCAGCCTCTGGATGTCGCTCACAGCGGCTCTTGACAGCTCACGCTGGCTGCCGGCCACTCACTGTAGCCCATGGCAGCCCACTGCAGCAGGGGCTGCAGCCTACACTGTCACTGGGACTCGCACAGCCCAGCTCAGGTGGAGCTGTTGTTTACCATCTTAGCTGTAGAGAGCAGTGTCACTGGCCCTCATATGTGGGATCTGAACCAGGGCCGCTGGCGTCCCAAGCCAGTGCTTATTAACCAACGCGCCACTCAGCCAGCCCTCTTCATTTTTATCTTGCGTAAAATGGAAACATAGTCTTGAAAAAATTATTGAAAAGCCAATTTGAAAATATAAAGAACCTAAAGAATTTCAGTCCTCATAGTCTGATTTATTTCAGTGTGCTCATGATATTGTACATGAGTAAATATCTTGCATTTTTAGAAAAAAATATTAGAATTCAAGATGCATCATAGTGAATTTTATTAAATTAAAACATATAGTAAACATGTGTGGTAGTCTAAGCTCTGATCAGTCCTAAGTCAAATATTTCTATTTTAATTTCCATATGGAGAGAGTATCTTACCAAATATTTTTTAAGGCTAAATGAGCAAATGTGTATGAAGACTTTTAACACTTTGTAATCGGGCATAAAAAGCTATATGATGAGTTTACTCGTTTCCCGCAAAAAATGTGTTAAGCTCTTTGGAATAACAGTACTAATTAATCTAGATCTGGACCTCATTCTAGTACTGTTTCTAGTTCAGATTCTCTAGTTTTATGGGTTAAAGATTATGCTATTGTAAACTCCAAGGTTTACTCATTGGTAGGAATGTCTCCCATTGCTGGCCCTGTAGTCTTCCAAACCAAAAGTAGAAGACATTACATTATTTAATTCAGTTTAGATAATTTCAGTTATCATGAGTCAATATTGTTAAAGAAAACCAGAGCCAGGCAGTAATTAAAGTGGTAAAGAGAGAGTTTTACTCAGGAACTATTAGGGAAAAAGAGACCTCAGTATAGAACTGGGCTCAATTCTCAATATAGCAAAGACAGCTAAGGAATTATAGCCAAGGGAACAGGTGGGGAGGGCACCAGTGGATGGAAAATTACTAAGAGGAGACATCAAGGGTCTAGGGGGATTGTTGCTAAACCAATTTAACACAATTCTTGCTGAAGGAAGGCCAGGGTGATCAGATATCAAGGAGAAGACTCGCTAAACTGACGTAGCAGGAATGTTGCCACAGCTCTGCTAGGCTGCAGAGGATAAGGCCCAAGGATGAAGCATAGTGGAAAAGAGGGCTAGAGGGAGCCTGACAAAGTTTAGTCAAGGAGAGAGTCTTTGTCAATATGTATATTTTGGAGCACCTAAATGTCAACATACATTATCAAATAAAGAATGTTTTTGTGATGTTTACACACACTGGATTTATATAGTGCTATCCTGGTCAAGAGTCCATGCTTTCTAGTAGGTCAAAGAAACCATGTCAAAATTTCACACTCATCCATTTGTAAGCCATATGTTTGGACAGATTAACTCTTTTTGATCTTTTGTTCTTTATATGTAAGGAAGAATATAGTGCTGAGAGGAATATAGAAATGTTTGTAGAGAGTTTCCCTATGTGCCTAGCACTTATTGTGTCAAACATATAACTTAATAGTTAATTTCTTTTTAAATATCATTATCCTTACCACCATTAAGCTCTATATAGCATTTAATACTATACCTTGGATATAATCTCTATAGTTAAAAAAAAAACTAAAAGAAATAATACATTTACTTGTCATAAAATTACATAGGCTAGCTTATTTTGCTTTAGATGAAATTATATCACCTTACTGTGATCAACTCATTTATTTGAAACCCCAGTTAATAATTATTTCTTTGTCTAAATTAATAAGTAAGATTTTTTGATGGATAAAATCTTTCAAAATGAAAGTCTATATGGGGAAAAATAATAAAAGAAATCCTAACAGGTGAAAAAGTTAGCAATCACTTGGTTAATAATTTCTGATATCCTGTGGGGGAAGAGGAAATTTTTATCTACCCTTCTTGGTTCTTTTGGCTGGTCTAATTACATCTACATGGACAGATAAACAAGAGAAAATAACCAAATTTAATTACATACCTATATATGGGAACCTCACATACATGAGAGGTTCAGAGACAGAAAAGTAAAATGGGGTATATATGGCATCCTGAGCCTGAGGTAAGAGTTTTGGAGCTTGGGAAGGAAGGTCATTTGCAGGACCATAAGAGCAGATGTTCAGTAATTAGAAGTTTGTCCTGCCCCATAGATAGGTCATAAAAAGTTACTTCTGGTAATAACTCATTAAGGGCAAGGCCCCCAATTTAGATTCTTCTAGGTAGTTAAGGGAGGGGCGGAAGTTTCTCCTGAACCCACAGGGTCTCAGTTGCCTTCAGCTTAAAATAATCCAGCTTAAAAAAATGCCAAAGTGGCACATTTTGGGGAGGCGTGTTCTGAACCCCTTCAATCCCTTTCAGTGGTTCTAAGAGTCAGGTATCAGGGTTTTTTGTTTTGTTTTATTTGTTTTTTTATTTATTTTTATTGTGTTTTTTTTTTTTTTGAGGGCAGTGTCACTGGCCCTCATATGTAGGACCGAACCCGGGCTGCTGGCTTCCCAAGCCAGCACTTAACCACTGCCCAACTCGGCCGGCCCAAGGTATCAGTTTTAAACATGGTAAATACCATGAAGATTAGAGAGAAAAAAATCCTTCTTTGTCCTCCCTTTTTGACCTTTCCCGGAAAACTCACCATGATTTGAAGCCACAATTCCTAAGAACTTTAGTTTTGTACTTAATTGACCCTGTCTTCCTTACTTGCTTATCTCCCCACCTGCTATGGAATGCGAGCATTTCACAAAGTGTCAAATGTTGAATGCAAAGACTAGACATTGGCCATCAGAAATACTTCTCAGTCACAAAGCATCATGAAAGGCAAATAAGTAAATATCCGTGATTCAGAAGAAATCCTCTGGGCCAGCCAAGTGGTGCGGTGGTTAAGCACTGGCTTGGGGAGCTGGCGACCCTGGTTCAGGTCCCACATATGAGGGCCAGTGACACTGCCCTCAAAAAAACAGAAACAGAAGAAATCCTCTGAGTGTCTCTCTAAACAGGAAGTAAATTATAGTATGGGATTATATAAAGCTTAGCACTGAATATATATTCATGTTTTGATAATAGAACTTATTATAAGCTAAACCATATTTTTTTCCTCATTATAGAAAATTATGTGCCCAAATTAATTGATATATTCGGCCCATAAGAGTAATAAACATGTGCCATGACAGAATACTTTCTCACTGGTGAACTTTTAGACACCAGAGGGCAGTGTTCCAAAGACATTTTTATTTTAAATACATCATTTCATTGTCATTCATTCTATCATGTCATTGGCTGCATTTAAAAAAGAAAAAGAAATATGCCCATTTTAGAATCATCTAAGTGTATGAATGATCTATTTTGTTTAGACAACATAATGAATACAGTTCTGATATATATGGAATTGGTTGAATAGCCATGTTTTCCCTCCTTTTCTGAATAAAGTGTATAATTCTGGCTTCTGAAAGTGATTATTTTAAAGAGTTAAGTTATATATACATTTGTATCATTTAATGAACTTCATAAATTCAGATTTGTTTAATGATTTAAGTGAGAGAAAGGAGATTTGATAATGTATATTTTGTAGCGCGATATGCCCTTTTATGTTCAACTTAGCAATGAAGACATTCTGAAAGAGCCGCCTGCCCACAAAGTGACCTGTTTCAAATGTTGAGATTATAATTTAGAGGTGGCATCACACATTTGGGGAAATTTTATTCAGGGGCTAGGTAATAAAGTCAACATATCAAGTAAAAGCTCTTTATAATGAAAATTATCCTCAGAAATCCCTTAAATATCATTCCTTGCGTTCATTAAACAGAAATGCTGCTTCTCAGTATGTCCAACCATGCCAGTTTATGTTACTCTTTTATTGACCACCAGATGAATTCTTATTTAAGAATATATATTTTTTCTCTTTTCTATTAGTCATGACTGTTGCAAATTGAAGTTCTGATTGGGAGCAGTAACCCCACATTCCCAAGAAAGAAAAATCTGACTTTAGAAATCTGGCCAAAGCTTGAATTGACACTTTCTTACTTCTGTGAGAATAGTGATTTCATATATTCACCTCCTCCTTAGTATTACCCGACCTTTAAACACTGTAGAGTTTAGCACTGATAATTAGTCCTTAGAGAAAGCTCATAAAGTGGAAAGATTGGAAAAAGAACAAAAATGAAAAGAATATAAAACTTAAGTTTTAGAATGCTTTATCTAAATTAATCATAAGGGAGTTAAAAATTAGCCATGGGAATAGCTTAGCCCCTTAAATCTCTCTCTCCCCATATCTTGAGTTCAACCTACCTTTTCGAAAACAAAAACAAAGCAAAACCTATATACTTTGTCTTTTAAAGTACATTAGCCATGTCTCATCCCAGTCAGCTTGTACAGAGCATATGCAGCATGAAAATGTAAGCCAGTGGGAAAAGATGACTTATCCAAGTTTGTATTTTTTACAAAATTATTCTGAGTCCATCTAAGGCATGGAGCAGCTGAACTTGACTTGGGGGAGAGGTGAACTTGCCCTCTTTTTTGTAAGATATTGAGTTATTGGTATTCTAACAGTCACAACTAAATAGAATTTCCCTCAGAAATAACCACTGGAGCAGGACAATATTTGATTTAAAAAGTTTACTAGATAGAAGAGATTACACTATCAAGGAAATAGAGAACTGAGGTGTGCTGTCCATGGAATTTTCATATCTAACATAAATGCTTATTTTTAGGTTTGCCCTACAGTTTTCTGGTTAGATGAAATAAAAAGATCATTTGAAACAAATTTCACACTTTGCATGTTCTTTAGAAATTGCTTATACCTCTTTATCTCCTATTATCATTTTTAAAAGACATTTGTAAGTCATGCTGGTGCAGTAGAATTACTTTTACATGGTTATGTTAAATAATTGTTTAATACTAGTCCACAGCACCTGTTTACTATAATTCTATCATGAACTAGCTCCTTGCAACAAATATATACAATGTGATGAGTCCTAATATTCAGTCAAACATAAAAGCATCTTGAAAAAATAATTTATGCTTTTCTCCCATGTTCTGTCTGTTGATTTATATTGAAATCCATTTCCTCTTTTTACCTTTGCTATTTTGCTTAAGTAGGTATTTTTAAATAACATAGATTTTTACAATTTTAAGCCTTTACATTATTTTATTTCCACAATTGCTTTAGAAACAAGGTAGAAAATATGTTATTATCCGTAGTTTACTGATGATGAATTTGAGGGTTGGAGTTAAGTGAGTTACCCAGGGTTATCTCTAGTGAGCAAATGAGCCATTATTACAACTACAATCAAAAGACTAGTCAAGTGCATATCCTTCCTACGACATTGCAGTCCTTTTAATTCACATTTTATTGAGGTTATCATTATATATGGAGATTAATATATGATAAACCTATGACTAACAAATACATAATTACACCAGAATTACTATAGTGACAATGCTGCCCACATAAGAGAACAGTGTGATAAATTTACCTAATTGTTTTGCTTTACTTTGTATTGGAACATTTTATTAAATATATGGTGAGAGGAAAGAAACATACATTGATATAATATTGAACAGTTCCATACAGAATTGTCCTATTTTTTTATTTTTTTTTAGCTGAGCCATCCTGCCACCTGTTGGCAGTTCAACAGCAACTCAGCTCGGGCTGGCATTGAACCGCTGTTGCTCAGAGCTCAGCTCGCACTCTTGAGCGAGCTCTTAACCAACTGAACCACTCGGCTGGCCCCAAAATTGCCCTATCTAAATAGATGAATAGCACCAATGGACCATGCTTCAGAAACCTATTGAAAATTTTTTTTTGAACAAGGCAGTTCTCTACAATACCACAGAGAGAGTTCCATTACCACTGCTAAATCCATGCATTGACACTTTCCTTAGTTTCCCAGTCTCCCATGATTCTTTTTTGAAGCTATCCTGCTATCCACAGGAAGCGAAGGGACTCTTCTGGGTTCCTGGGAGGTGAGGAGAAATTATGACAATAGAAAGGTTCTCCACGCCCAGTCAGGAAAGGCCTTCAGAAGCTTGGGATGGAACCAACCCTGTCTCATCATTAACACAAGGAATGAGTGTTACTCATGAGTGAAGGCTGTGCGCTTTTCAGGGAAGTTACTGTCTCAAACCTGTCTGCACCTAGAAGGAATAAATAGCAGGTAGTATGTCTCCCTTTGACATGGATACCATTGCTACTATATTAGTCAATCGGTTGATGGTTCTGCAGTTTTGGTGTATCTGATGCTAACATCTGAATGAAAGGCATTTAATCAGGTGAATATCTCTAAATATTTAAAAGTAAGTTTTCTGCTGTCTAACATTCTAGACAGTTCCTTACTTATTGATGTCTAATTTTACCATTTAACCCAATAAATTATGAAGATAACACAAGCTCATAATAGCTTACTAAAGTATTATTAATCATTTTAATTAACATTAATGTGCAGGGATTTTGTTAGTGACTACTCAGTCACTGTATTTTGCAGTCTATGTTCATTCACACAGCTCTGACTTAGGAATTTGGAAGAGAGTAATCTGGGGAGGAATCAGTAAGAGAGAAGTTTATAGCTTTAAGGCATGAGGAGCTTACAGTTTTTAAATATAAATCGTTCCCAGAATCCATGTCACAGCTCCTTATATGGTGCTGCTTTCCCCCACCCCTCAGTTGCTATGACAACAGCAGCACTGCACCATTCATCAGCTCTGGACCTGGGCTGGATTGCCAGCCTTCCGTGTAACTCCTGAATGTTAAGAACATCCGTGAATCATTCACTATGTTAACGCTGCGCCATTAGAAACCTCAGAACCAGTTCTTCCAGCAATTTGCTCTAACAGAAGGGTAAACTAAACTGCGCCACAGAGAAAAATTGTATAAAAAGATCCCTTTTTCGGAGGGAATCATACAATCTGTATTTGCTGCAGTATTCTGAAAAGATAAGCTTATGTCAGGCAACCTAATGAAAAGAACTCGTCCATGTAATCCGACTTGAAATCATTAGCTGTTCAAAACAAGCACCACATTGCATCTCTGGATACAAAACGAAGCAGGTGATATTGTTAGGGGTTCAAAGCTCCTTTGGGAGCATCACCTGTGCTTTGGGACCATAATCAACATTTGCTGTAAGGAGTATCATATCACCTGTAACGTACAGTAAGTTGTGGGCAGTTCGAAGAAATCTCTGAAGAAGATAAAGTGTGGATCATTACTGATGTGTCAGATCTGAAACAACAGAATCGTGAATAAGAAGAAGCCTTTCAGGTTTCAGGAGAAAACACTATATAATACTGACTAATGTGGAAGAAAAACTGAAGCCTGTGAGTATGATGAGTAGAGTATTTGTATGTTACATGGATTTTTTGAGCTCTAAGGCCTACTTTGAGCTTTGTAGAAAAAGAAATGCAACCTAAGAGAATTTGACACTTAGTTTTCAGGGAAGCCATTAAAGAATGTCATTAGGCACATTTATTTAATTTTTAGTTGTGGATTCTTTTACTTTATATGTGTGTATATATGAATCTTTTAAAATAGGTTCATATTTTAAAAAATATTTCAATGTCAAGAAAGCTGTTAACTCAGTTTTTTAATGTAAATGTGAAGGTCAGATTGCTTTTTTTGTTAGACTGTGATTCCAGAGTAGATTTCTGCTTCCTACTGCAGTCTCCTTATAAGTAAAGTACATTTTTTAAAAATAAGAGTTGGAAACCTAGACTTTTGTAAGCATGCTTTTTTAATACATCACATCTTTATTTCATTAACTGGAGTGCTTACAAGTGAGTGTTCTTGCATAATTTTAATAGATTTTTTAACTTGACATTATTTGCTAGTTTTGTTGATTTATATTGTGTTTTCCCAGTTGAGAAAGATAAATTAGAAATTTTCCTTTCTTGTATTTTTAGAACATTTAGTAATTATCAATTTAAAATAAATGGAATTTATAGAAATTTCTCAAAAGACTTGTGTCCATTTTCTGCCTTTTAATTTCTCTTATTTAGTTCTGCAGTTAACCATGGTAACTTAGAAATGTACTGAAAGTAGGAACTTAGTTTTTCAAAATTAGAATATTTAGACTGATCTTCAGCCACCTCACAAAAGAAAAAGGCATTTCATCTGGGCTCATTCTCTCACTTATTTATCTTACTGAGTTGTCCTTTAATGCATTTTGTTCAGAGACGATATACTTTAGGGGCATAACTGGTTCCTTTAATTTACAAAATTGGGGTGGGGGAGATTTTGTTATTGCATTTTGATTTTTATTCCTTCTTCTATTTTTGAGATTTTTGCCTATAGATGTGTGCATATGGCTTTGCCTAATATTTAAAAAACTATTAAACAGGGAGAATTAATATATTAAAGGATAATGAAAGAACTAATCACTTATACTTACCATTATCTGCTATTAATGAAAAGATTTTACTTTTATTTGCAAGTATGTAATAGATTAAATATATTGAATATTTACATTTTAACCATTGCCATACAAGAAAATATGAATTTTAAAATTTATGTATATTTAATAACTGTACATTGTAAGTTAACACTTTTATGAGTCATCTGTCCTCACAAATATATATAGAAATGATTTTGTTTTCCATTACCTCTGAAACCATAATTCTTATTAATAGAACAAAGATAGATGCGAGCATTTTTAAATAAGGGTTATATTTTTAATAATAGATTTATTCATTTTAAAGTAATATTCCTTGGGGCACATCCTGTGATATTTTTTATTTTGGGGGCCTTGCCCAAGGAATGTATTCCTGAAAGATTGTATATAAGTATATTTGCTTGTTTGTAATTTGTCTAATTTAAAATCCACTAATGAAGATTCCCCATTTTGAAAGATTCTTCAGTAAGTTGATTTGGTGAAAGCCTTATATTTTTTTCTTTTAAAATAGCCTATATTCTATATTTTTTATCATAAAAATTTTTTCCAAAGAAAATATTTAAGTAAACCTCTTTGGGAAACTATGCCTCATTTTTCTCTTATAAATTTGCATACCCCAGTATACTACTACCTATCTGTATGAATTCCCAAGTTTAAGATCTAGTACTTAGCTCTCTTGGTCTGGATGTCATTTTTAGGAAGTAAAGATCCTGTAATAAAATAAGTATATATTTCTCTGGAGAAACAAATTGAGGATCGAGAGGCATGAATGAAAAATGAATCTAATTAAAGGTAGAAGGCTTACCCAGTTCAAAAGAATGTATAGTGGTATGGGGCTAGGTCATGCTGTAGTCGGATGAGAAAGGAATACTTTCATGTCATAAATAAAGAAGAATGATGATGGAGAAACTAATAATTTAGATTTTTTTTTTTTTAAGATTTTATTGGGGAATTGGGAGAGGGGAACAGTGTTGGGGAATTGGGGGAGGGGACCAGCCAAGTTGTTGTTCCTCGGTCTTCACTGTGGAGGGCACCAGTCGCCATCTGGCTTCCCATCAGCAGCTCATGGCCTCTTAGCTCAAGGTGCTGAGTTCAATCTTAGTTGTGGGTGGGCATAGCCACCATCCCATGCGGGAGTCGAACCAGCAGTCTTGTTGGATAGAGTAGGCAGACTTGTTGTTATACCAGCTGAGCCATCCTGCCACCTGTTGGCAGCTCAGCGACAGCTCAGTGACAGCTAAGCTACGGTGCAGCATTCACTGGCCCATGTGGGAATCAAATCGGTGGCCCTGTTGCTCAGAGCACATGCTCAAAGTCAACTCTTAATCAACTGAGCCACTCTGTCAGCCCTAATTTAGCATTTTTAAAGCTGTGAGAAGTCCTGCAATAAAGGAACCTCCTGAACTGTTTAATCTAGAACCTCTAGAACTTATTTGTCAACATACACTTTTCCTTACACAACTCCTACAAAAACATGTGCAACAAGTGTTCCAAGGAGCACACTTAGGGAAATAGTGACTAAAGGGAGTTATGTCACTTAGAAGGAAAGGAATGGTAAACTGCAGAACAAACTATGACAGCAATCATCTTGGCACTCCATACGATTATGGAAAAGTTCCATTTTGCTCAAATTCCCCAAATAAATTGTGGTTTAATATGTTAAGGAACAGTATTTTTTTTTTAATGGAAGAAAAGATTATTTTTGCCATGTGGATCAGAAAGTGAAATGATATATGAGGTGACTTGAAAACATTGAATAAAGAGGACAGGATGCATTCAAATGGTAAATACATCAGTGTGTGTGGAGCATAAAGGCTGCTGGGGAAGAGAAAAAGGGGACTGGCCTGGGAGGCCTTTGGGGTAATGGTAAACTGAGATGGCTGCAGTGGGAAAGGTACAGTAGAAAACAGATTTTGAGGAATAAGAATATTGGTGACCAACCAGTTACAGATTCCAGGAATATGGAAGATCTGTCAAAGATGATTCCATGATTTTTAGAAGGGGAATTGATGGCCTTATTAATAGGAACAGAGACTAGGACAGTTGGTTTTGAGAAAATGAGGCCCATTGAGTTCAAGATGATAGTAAGTTATGACAGTGGAATTGTGGTTTCAACATTTTAAAAAGATTTTAAAATATAAAATTGGAAGTTAGACACATACAGAGTAGTTAAATCTTTTAAGAGTAGGTAAAAACCTCTTAAGAATGAGAATAGAACAAATAAGCAGAAAAGGTGGGAAATGAAATTCGTGAGCATTTACCAGGCATTTTCACTTTAACTCATTTGATCTTTTCAGTAGCAGTTTGAATTATTATGGCCTTGGTCTTATAGATGAAGAAAACAAGACCTAATGAGGTTAATCATTAAGCAATTTTGGCATAAGAGATCAGGATTCCAACTTAGGTCTTTAACTTCAGTACCCACTCTCAGGGGACAGAAAGTAAACCTGAAGGAATTGGAAACCCATAGGAAGACAGGTGAGGTTAATAAGGATCAGCCTGAATGGTCCTGGAAGTAGCAAGGTGGACAACTATTACAGAACCTGAGGTTTGAGAGAGAGTTAAAGAATATTTAATCAAATATTCACATTGACTATTTCAAATTCACATAGACATTATGAATACAAATTCCTACAGGACCATGAATCTATTGTTCTTATGTGATCCTTTCTGCTTTTTGCTTTCCTGAACTGTAGTCCAAACTCATAGCTGCAGTGGTCCTCATTAGGCAAATTTTATTCTGTTTGTTTAAAGAGGAGAAAGTGTGTGTGGGGGGGAGGTACATAAAACAGATGGGGATGGAAGTGGGAAAAGGAAGTATCTAATGAGAAATCCACAGTCAAATACTCTTTTTAGAGTTCTAGCTGTTGTTTTTTGGGGTTTGGTTTTTGTTTTTTTTTTTTTGGTGTCTAATTTATAGTCATATATAGGACTCTTCAAGATTTTTTTTTGGGTTTTTTTTTTTTTTTTGAGGTCATTGTCACTGGCCCTCACATGTGGGACCTGAACCGGGGCTGCTGGCTTCCCAAAGATTTTTTAAGTTAAAGTAAGTTTCTCTCCATTTAACATCACCACTCCAATAAATTTCTCTCTATAATTTTAACATAGCTGGAGCTAGGCAAGATGACTATTGCAGTAACACCTATGATAATGATATATTGGGTTGTTGGAAAAGTCATGACTCATTTTTGCAATGAAAAACATAGAAAAAAGTACTTCATGACTTTTCCGACAACCCAATAGTAGTTCAGATTCCACCAGTTACTTTGTGATGTTTGATATGTTATATAACCTCTCTGTGTTTCAGTTTCCTCTTCTACAAAATAGGTATAACAACTGCCATAGGGATTAAATACGTTTTTACAGATAAAATGCTTACAACAGTCACTAGTACATAGTCAGTACTCAATATAAATTGATGATGATGATGATATCACTTATGGCAAATGAAAGACCCTATTTATCTCTTTCAGTACCCTTATTTACTTTTCCAATTTTTCCTTTGGTGAAAAGGGAAACTTTTTACCTTTACTTGTTAGGTTAAGTGTTTAACAGAGAGCAGAGGGAGTAGTTAAGGCTCTGATCAGAAGGGTTAAAGCATGCTTCGATTTAGAAAACACTTGCTGTCAACAGAAGTGGGTATGGTGTTAACTTCTCTCTGTAATGCTGATATAGTAATCATTCAAGTTCAAGAGCATTTCAGTGTGAATTTATATTCCAGTGGAAACTGGTTTCATATTCAAACTAAAACAATTGATAAATGTATAATTTTCCCTTGTTTAATTTAAAAGAACTCCCTTCTATTAAGTAATATTAAATAAGTATATTGTCATACTGTTATGATATGATGGGATGCTTAGAATTATAGTAAAGTTATACATTCAGTACACAATGGACCTTTCCATTTTAGCATTTGTTAGAAATATAAGCATTAAATTAGTTAGCAGTATAGTTTACATAAAGGCTACATAACATGTTTGTGGACTCTGAAGCCAGACTGCCTGGATTTGAATCCTGACTGATACCAGGTCTGTGTCTTTGGGCAAGTAGTTTAACCTCTGTTTTTCTCGGTTTTCTCATCTATAAAGAGGTAATAATAGTATCACTTCATAGGTTATTGTGAGGATTAAATGAGTAAAAAAACTGAACAGTTTCAGATCATTAGTGCTCAATCATTGTTAGCTTAGCAGTGTGTGGCATATTCTGTATATTACTTATCTTATGCCATTAGTGTATGCTCACAGTTAGACATACAAAACTTTCAAGGGGTCTCTATTACCAAGGGTATAAATAATTTTGAACCCTCATATAAAAAGATGTGATAGAGCTAGTAAGTCTAAAGTATACCTGTGCACAGAAACACCTGGCAACAACTAAGAGCAAGAGAGTTAGCACTGTATCAACAGGATTCTACCTGTTGTTATAGTAACAATTTCAATTGGAAAAATAAATTGTAGTCAACACCTTCTATTTCCCTTTTAGTAACCCTCTGTTACATGTCTACTCAATTATAAAACAGGAAATAAAATTGGGAAAGCTGTTTATATTTCTCCTTCAATATTTAAGTTCATTGTTTCTCTCATCTTAACTAAATTTTTTCTCATTTAGGTAGTTCAATAAAAGATTTACTATCTTTTGTTGGCTTTTTGTTAATTCTTTTCTTAAAAGGAATCAGTATTGACAATGACTTTAACTCTGTTTAATTTACTGTCTGTTTACATTTCAGGGAACATGGTCTAACCTATTGTAATTGAATCTGTACAATAATTAAAGGTTTTATTGGTATTATTACAAACAATTCTATATATCCTTTATTAAGAGGAAAACAGAAAATAGTTCTAACCAAATTTCTGTGGAATATGTTGTGTTATGCGAGTAGGAATGTAACACTGATTCTCCACCATGTTTTTTAAAGCTCATAGCAGTTTGATAAAATAAGATGTTTACAAGCAAGAGGAATGCAACTACTGCTACATCAATGTGCAAACTAAAGTAAAACTCATTATAATAGAAATCTAGACTAAAAATTTGCTATGTAGACAGTCTATGACTATATCGGTTGAGGATATATCAAATACTCTGTCTGGGAAAAGGGAAAGCTCTGGATCATTTGTTGATCACTTGTATGTTTCTTTGTTGTTGTTGTTTTCTGAACAATCCCTTCCCCACGTCATGAAAAAAGGAAGGGGAAGATTAAACATATGTCTCTTAACAAATATCATTATCACGTTTTCAAACAAAAAAAATTTTTTTGTACCAGTTGCATGGGTTTACATGTAAATGTCTTCTCATCACAAGGCTGATACAAATCTCCAGTACTAATGAATCTTCAAATCAAATGTAAATAACGTACTTTCAGGACTTTTTGTTAAATTATTTATTTCATAACTTTAAAAATTTGAAGGAACTTTGGAGATCGTCTAGATTGGTGAGTCTTAAAGTTTGGTCTGTGGACCAGCACCAACAGCATCTGCATCACTTGGAAGTTTTTGGGAAGTGCAAATGCTCGGGCCTCCGAAGGAAACTATTGTTATCAGAAACTCTGAGGGTGTGGTCCACCAATCTGTGTTTTCACCAGCCCTCTAAGTGATCCTGCTGCCTGCTGAAGTTTGCGATTCACTTATCTATAACACAGCCTGTGAGGAAGGTATTTTTCACTGTAGTGCTCCAAGTAGAATTGCACACTACTTACTTGCTTTTGAGATCAGTTGGAAAGGGAACTCTTTTTCCCAGGCAGTAGGTACTATTGTACTGTTATCTATAACTAAATGGCTATCTTACATGTGCTAGGCTGCCTGGCTGTTCTCTCTGTAGTTGAACAGACTGGATATAAAGTTTTTGGGACAGCAAACAAATTAGTCTGGCCATGGTTACACATCAAGTTGGCTATAAGATAGACTTGCAGGGAAAACTGCAGTGTTCTTCATTGCTTGAACCTGCTTTACTTTAGAATTGGTGGGGAATAGTTGGGTTGCCCAGACTTCCTACAGAAAAGAAACAGACATATCAGTATTCCCATAGGAGTAGTAAGGACTTAGATGACATTTCCACCACTATTTATTAGACTCTACTAAGCCTCTGAAAGCTGAAAGCTTGGCAGTTCTTTCTTGGTGAATTCCTCATAATGGCCTGTTTTCAGTGTAGCTGATTTTATTCTTATGTGAAATAAAGGAACAGAACTAAACATTAGAAGCTAAAAAAAAGGTTAAGACTGTGGTTAAAAGTGACATGTTTATTTTTATATCTTTTTCATTCTCTCTGTGCCCTAAATATTTTTTGTTATCCAGATTAATACAGTTTTTTTTTATTAGAAACACTCCATTTTAGTACACCTAGCAATGCAGACTGTGCTATGAAAATGTTATTATACTGTAACTTGCTATGTGATGGCTCTGCTACTTGATACATGAGAATAAAATAAAGTTGACTTTCTAGACATGTTTATTATTAACAGTCACTCTCAAACTAGGCTTACCGTTTGTGACAGAGATCAGCAGAGATTATTCCTTATACTAATATTTTTCTTGAAGGACCAGATAGTAAATAATTTAGGCTTTGCAGGTTAACAGGCAAAATCACGAGGTATTTATTTAACTTTTTAAAATGTAATTATGTAAAAATGTCAAAGTCATTCTTAGCTCATAAAGAAGACAGGCAGATGGCTAAGTTTGGCCTGCAAGCCATAGTTCACCAACCCGTGGCTTACGATATAGAGAGGTTTCTTAGATACTTACCGTTCCTACTTTGAGATGGTGTAAATCAGTGATTACAATATATATTAATTATGTATTTTCACATAATGTTGACACAATAAATTAGATCAATAAATTATTTTTCTCCAAATTATTTTAAAAATATAAACATTAGTCCCACTCAAATAAATTACCAAACATTTCTAATTATAGAGTTTAATTTCATGATATTTTACATTAATGGGAAATCAGGAAGATGGGTTCTTGGAGGCTCTTCAAAATAAACTTTTGAATACTATGAAAGCATTATAGACAGAGATATGAAAATTTACATCAATTCATGAATAAGAAATTCTTCAGAAATTTGCCAGTGAGAGAAGAGGAAATAAAAGAAAATACATGATAGGTCCGGCCGAGTGGCTCAGTTGGTTAAGGCTTGGCTTAGAGCACGTGCTCTGAGCAACAGGACTGCTGGTTCGATTCCCACATGGGCCAGTGAACGGTGCGCCCTAGCTGAGCTATCACTTGAGTTGCCAACAGGTGGCAGGATGGTTCATCTGGTATAACTACAAGATTGCCTGTTCAGTGGTGGGCTATGCCCACCCTCAACTAGAGATTGAACTTTGCACCCTGAGCTGAGCTGCTGCCCAGATGGCTCAGTGGATAGGGCGTGCGCTCTTAACAACAAGGCTGCTGGTTCAACTCCTGCACCGGATGGTGGCTTCGCCCACCTGCAGCTAAGACTGAACACAGCACCTTGAGCTTAGAGGCCACAATCTGCCGATGGGAAGCCAGGTGGCGACGGGCGCCCTCCACAACAAAGATTGAAGAACAACTTGGCTGTTCCCCTCCCTTAATTCCCCAATAAAATCTTTAAAATAAAGAAAAATACATGATAATATGAAGAGAAACTAGTTGTGTTTTATGAAAAATTCAGCAGAATTTGGAATCATGGAGTATTCAAAATTTCAAAGCCTAAGCTACAATAATTGATTGCATAGGAGAGCCATTTGGGGAACTATTCTTTATAATATTTGGGGGTAAAAGCCCAGCATGACCCATTTATTGTAGCAGAACTGGATAGGGATAAAATATGCATGGATAGGAAGCTGGGGCTAGATCTACCCCGAAGTTGTGAAAGGAAGTCTATAGTGACTTGAGAAGAATATTTGTATAGGAAGATCTCTGCTCATTCTGTCCTTTTAGTGATCTAATACAGTACCATGACTTCAAAATAACATACATCAGAACTCTCTGATGAGCTCCCAACTCTTACTAATAAATCCATCTGTCTTGTTGACAGGTCTTCATAGATCACATAAAGGAGTAGGTATTAAGGAAGAGAAAAAGCAGATTTTGGTGCCTGTCATAATGCCTTGCATGTTAAAGTTAAATACTTGTTTCAGAATTTGAAAATGGGAGAAGCAGTAGTTCCCCAAGAGTTTTATGTGTGTATGTTTGTTTTAATGAAGGGTTTTGTGTGTGTGTGTGTGTGTGTGTGTGTGTGTGTGTGTGTGAGAGAGAGAGAGAGAGAGAGAGAGAGAGAGAGAGAGAGAGAGAGAGAGAGAGAGAGACTTTTAAAAAAATTGTATATGGCTTAAAATGAAAAGTTACAATTCCCAGCCTCATCTCTTCCCATTCTTAATTCTATTTCTCTTCCCTGTGGGACAATCACTTAAACACTTTCGGCTATTTCTTCTTTTGGTTAACTCCATAGCTCTAAATTGTTATGCTTGTAAAATTTCTTGGTTTAAATATACCTAATGAAACATTAAATTTATTTGTATTACTCCCACCTTCATGACATAATTATGTCACTGTTTTTTGTTTTATTGGTTATAGCCATAAATACTATATTTTTTATTTCTGTATTTGCTCCATTAGGTACAAGACATTATTCTTCATTTCCACTTTGTAAGATACTAGCATCTCTGCCCTACTTACTTTCTAATGGGAAAAGTTAGACATCATTCAAATTGTATGTGATACATTGTTTTTCTTTGGCTACTTTCAAGATTTTCTCTTTTTCATTGATTTTTAACAGTTTCACTATGACAGGACTAATGTGGTCCTGTTTATATTTATCCTGCATAGGGTTTCTGGGCTTCTTGATTATGAAAATTTGTCTTTTACAGATTTGAGAAATCAGCCATTATTTCTTCAAATTTTTTTTTCTTCTGAGACGCTAATTGCTTATATATTAAACCTTTGAATATCATCTCACAGGTCCTGAGGTTTGTTTTTTTGTTTTTTCTTTTAATCTTTGTTCTCTGTAGTCTTCATTCATCTATTTTCAAATTCACTGACTCCTCTGTCATTTTAAACTATTTTAAATTCACTGTATATTATATATGTGTATATATGTATATGTCATTTAAGTTGTCATGTTTGTTTGTTTGTTTGTTTGTTTGTTTAGCTGAGCCATCCTGCTACCTGTTGGCAGCTCAATGGCAGCTCAGTTTGGGCTGGGTATTGAACTGCTGTCATTCAGAGCTCAGCTTGCACTCTTGAGCGAGCTCTTAACTAGCTGAGCCACTCGTTCGGCCCCTAAGTTGTCATGTTTAAACATTTAAATATACTGTTAAACGCATTTATTGACTTAATTTCAGCTATTATGTTTTTCAGTTGTTGAAATTCCATTTGTATCTTTTTTATAGTTTCTATTTCTCTGTTGAGATTTCCTCCCTTTTTTTAATTAAGAGAAAATATCCCTTTACCTCACTGAAAATGGTCATAATAACTGCTTTAAATTACTTACCTGCTAATTATAATATCTGGAGTGTTTCAGGGTTGGTCTCCATCTTTTCTCTTGATAATGGTTTACATTTTCCTGTTTCTTTGTGTATTGAGTAATTTTGTATTGTATCTTGGACATTTTATTTGGTGGATACTCTGGATTTTGTCATATTCCTTCAAAGAGTGTTAATATTTTTTTGTTAGCAGGCGATTACCTTGGTTTAACTCAGTGGAAAACTGTCTCTTAGGCATCAATCAGTTCAGTTCAGCTCAGTTGTTTTATTGTTAGTCAGTCTTCCCCATGCACAGTTCGGGAATCAGCCAGAAGTTTGAGCAGTTTTTATACTCAGAATCTGGGCTCCCTCCTGTAGTGCTCTCTCTTTTTTGGAAATCCTCTCCCCTCACTTTTCAGTGACTGTTATTGCCAGTCATTTTCTTACTTCAGACTAGAAAAACTGTAGGTTTTCTGGTATAGTTTTAACGACCCCATGGAGAGCTGACTGATCTTGCTTGTAGGCCAAAGGCCACACACAAAAAAGTGTGTTGGGGGTGGGGGGACTCATACCAATCTGGACTTTTCTTGAAATTGTCAGCTCCCCTCTGGACTCTGTCTATTGTGTTCAGTCTCCAGGGCCTTGAGGTAGTTGTTTTTTTATTCTTTCTGGAGTTTATATTGGGTTGTCGGAAAAGTTGTGACGTATTTTTTCTATGTTTTTCGGTGCAAAAATGCGTCATGACTTTTCCGACAACCAAATAGTTGATATCTGTGAGAAGGATCCATCAGGTAGAGAAGCTTACTTGGCTGCACAGAAGCAGAATCTTCCCAGTAGGATTTTGAGATTTTTTTTGTCTTTCATAAATACTGGCACTTTCTCAGAAGTTGTTTGTTTCTACCCATAGAAATATTTAGGTATTGAATAGCTTACGTTTAGCTTTAGTGCCAGCGTTTTTAGAAATTCTGATGTTAGTGTTCTTTTCCTTACCGTTGATTGTTCCATACTTTACATGTTTTTTTCTTTACCATATATCCAGTGAGGTACATTATTAAAATGACAGCAATCATAAAAAAATTTTATAAACTTTTAAATTTGAGATGTAGGTTTTTTTTACTTCCATTCCTCTTTACTGTATTATATAACACTGCTTCTACCTTCATCCTACTGCCAAGGGTTTTTTGTTTGTTTGTTTTTCAAATTTAAAGAAAGTAATATGGTGAATAAAGCAATGTGTTGTATTAGTTTAAAAACCCGGAGTGGGAGGAATCTCACGAAGACTCAAAGAAAAGCAAGACATCTGAGCTACATCAGATTCTGTATATTTATAGACCACCCTCTCACTAACATATAACAACAAGAGTCAAGCAAATAGTATTTCATACCTCTGTGTATTTAAGGACAGACAGAAATAAAATTCCTGCTTTTACCTTTAAATCAAAGCCTTACCTGATGGAACAATAGCGCTATTCCTCCAGGTAAGCCTCTTTTTTTCCCATGGTTTACTTTCCATCAGAGTAAGCAACTCATCTTTCCATATCATGTTCTTCTCAGGAGTTAATCTTCTTCTTAGCTTCTTCCCTGTTCTCTCCCAGTCAGATGATCCCAAGGTTTCAGGGAGATGAAAAGCAACTTGTCCTGTTACAAAGAATGGGAATTGCTGACAGAGAGTCTAGGGTTAGAAAAATGTTGTGATTCTTTACCCACCGTTAGTGGGTGGTGAAGTGTCCTCTGTTGTGAGTTCCTTGTTGTAAGATTAGTAGCAACTGCACATTCCAAAAGCAAGCCAGAAAGTTAATGATCCTTCACACTTAACCTCCGAAAATGTCTCAGTGGTCATTTTGTGCATAGGACAAAGACTTAATTTGTTGTTAATCTACCGTTGTAAGATTTCATTACAATCTGGCAATGTTATATTTATGCAGATTGCAGTAGTTTTCTGTCTTCCATATTGACTGCCTAGAATTCTCTTCATTTTACTTTTCTAAGTTTTGAAAAAGAAAAAAAAAGGGTTTTATTCCCTTCCCTAATTGTTAACATTTTGCTTTCTTAGTGAACCCCTAGACCTTTCAGGTCTACCTTGGAGAAATCAATTTGGAGTTGTCAGTAAATGATGGCTGACCATTATTTGCATGCTAGTATCCAAGGCTATTTCTCTCTCCATTCTTAAATATATTTAAAATTACTTTTTTCCCAAGTAATTTTATGTTATTGTAACTAGTTAGCATGTTTTCAGCCATGTGATGGCATTAAATATCATTCTCAAACACTTCTAAAATGATTATTCTATAGTTCCTGCCTTCAAAGAGTTTATAATCTGGTAGGGTTTGACCATTCAGACACAATAATAGAAGGGGGATAAAATTTATACTTTAAATTTATAACACCAGAATCCTGGATCCAATGTCATATAATCTGAGATACTTTAAAATCATAGTTTGTAAAATGTCCAAAAAGGAATGAGCTACTAGCTTTCTCTTATTATAAATACCTCTTCTCCAATGTACGGGACCTTTCACCATCACCCATACAAAAGGACCTTTACTAGTACTCTTATTATTATACATATTCTACTAAAGGTAATAACTTCATCCATTAAATAGCAGTTGTCCTTTTGGTTGTGAGGGATAAGGAGACAGAACTGAGGCAAGACGTGTGATAGATTACTCCTTGCTGTTTGTTGTCATAAATCATCCCCTGTAGATGCCAAATATTCTGATTAGCATCTTAAAATTTACTTTGTACATGTCCATGTTCCCCCATTACCTATCACACCATCGTCTAATAACAACAACATCTAGTATTGAGCACATTTTATATGCAAGGCACTATGCTAATTCCTTTACAAAGATGAATTCATTTACATCCTTATAATAACCTTGAGGGGAAAGTGGCATATCATTATTATGATTCCATAGGCCACTTAGTTTAGAGATGTACAGAGTCTGCTGTGTGCATCATGGCTGATCCGTGAATCCAAGATCCGTATTTTAGTTTCTGTTCCAGGGGTAGCTCAGTCTGTGGCCTTCAGCACCACATTATGCTTCACCTGCCTGTTTCCAAAGAATGATGAATAGTAATATCTTTTTATCTATACTTGACTCTGTAAATTTAATCCTCTTAATTCTAAGAGGGAGTTATGGCTCATGTTTTCCTCTCTTTTTTTTTAAATTTTTTTTTTAGCTGAGCCATCCTGCCGCCTGTTGGCAGCTCAACGGCAACTCAGCTCGGGCTGGCATCGAACCCCGGTTGCTCAGAGCTCAGCTCGCACTCTTGAGCGAGCTCTTAAGGAACTAAGCCACTCAGCCGGCCCCTTAGCTTGCACTCTTGAGCGATCTATTAACCAACTGAGCCACTCGGCCGGCCCTATGGCTCACATTTTACCATCTTTATTACCATTTTTTTTTTTTTCAGGGCAGTGTCACTGGCCCTCATATGTGGGACCTGAACCGGGGCCACCGGCTTCCCAAGCCAGCGCTTAACCACCGCGCCACTCGGCGGGCCCCCTATGGCTCACATTTTAAAGATATAGAATCCAAGTTTGGAAAAGTTAAATAATTTTTTGAAGACCATATAATATAGACATGTAACACAAGTCTCACTTTAAAACCCTTTCTTTTAATCACTGTTCTTTTCTTTATCCTGTTGTTTCTTTCCCCCTTCCTTTCTCATAGGCATGTGATGGGAAGATATGAGTTACAAATGGAATATTTCTGTCTTAAAAGTACTAGAGAAGATAACATTTTTTTCCCTCTAGTTTGGGAGAGATAGGGACATACTAAGTAATTTTTAGAACATTTACAAGTACATCTAACCTTGTTCCTTATAATCATACCGCATGTGTTCTCTGTATTATTTTATAAATTACATACGAGTATATAATATGTTATATAAGTTAACATACATAAAATTTGTTGGAGATATTTTATGTTTTGAGGAGGTGAGAGTCATTTAAAGCAAAAAACTGTGGTTAATATTTACGTTCATATTATTTAGGTCCATGATTTAGCTCTTCTCAGGTACCGTACTGTCCACTTCATGTAAAATGTTACAAAGTAAATTCACTTGCCACTTTTAGGTTCTATGTATTCCTTTCAAAAGCCGTATGTTAAAGAGAGAAATCATCGTTTTTAGCTGCTGTTGTTGGCATTATTATTTTATGTAAAATAATAAGAAAAACCATATGCTCTGAAACTTTAACAGAGGTAGGATTCTAATAATTTTTAATTGCATTATATTTGTTACTTGTATTTTCCAATTTTTCTGTGATGAAATATGTTTAGGGAATATTTTAAATTTAAATGTCATTATATTACGTAGCTACTTTAAAACTCAGAAGTTGGCCTGACAAATATATAGAATTGCTTATACCAATAAACCAATAATTGCACATAAGCCAACATATCCAAAATTTTGATATTTGGAACTCCTTTTTATGTTATCAAAAACCTAGTTGGCTGGCCGAGTGGCGCAATGGTTAAGTGCTGGCTTGGGAAGCCAGCGGCCCCAGTTCAGGTCCCACATATGAGGGCCAGTGACACTGCCCTAAAAAACAAAAACAAAAAAACTTAGTGCTTCTTCAGATGTATAAATGAAACCTAATGCCATTAAACTTATTGGTATTTGAGTATTGTATTAGTATATTTAAAAGGCTTTTCTGGACTCAGATTATTGATTTATATCTGCAAGGATATTAAAATAGGTGATTGAAATTTATACTGCCTTTATTTGATCTCATATGCCCCCAGTTTTGCCATTCACTGCTGTAAAGAGATGACATTTACAATGAGTTGTACACTACAATAATTTTCATTTTTCTTCTTAATAACACGTATGTGTAAACAAAGATTTAAATCTCAATTTCTCCTTGAAATGAGAATTTCTTTTATTCAAAATTCCATTTAAATCATGTGGAGTAACTGCTTCTTTGGAGCATCATGTTGCCTCCATATTTATTGCTTGTATGGTCTATCTATATATCATTGTGTCTAGTGTATCCTTTTGTGTAGTACAACATAATTGCATAAAACAGAACTTATGTGAGAGGAACACTTACTCGTGAGTTACCTTGGATATGGCTTAGAATCACCAGTTCTCTTAGGCCTTAACACTAAATGTATGAAAGACATAAACAGATGATTTGTACCTCCAAAAATATATAGATAAACACAAATAGCTAATTAATTCATTTAACAAATAATAGTACTTGCTCTGTGCCCCACACTGTTATAAGTATTCCTAAGGCTACAGCAGTACATAAGACAGGTTGTGTCTTTTGTCAGCCACGCTGTGAATAATAAACATCTGGAAAAGGCAAACTAAAACGCCATGCGATCCCCTTTCTTCCCACTATGATGGAGTAACCAGGACTGGACTTGTCTTCCCATTAGAAACAACTGGACAGTTGACAGCATGGTCACATGACCCCTGAGAGAAAGGATAGGGGAGGAGACCAGGTGACTCTATAGCCTGTGTTTCCTCTGGCACAGAAATCACAGGCACCTCATGTTGGGGACAGTGGAGGCACAAAATTTGAAGCAGTCTGTGTTGCCATGTCACTGCGTGTAGGACAGCTGTCCTGGAGAGTTTCAGCCTTCCTGGGTGAACTAGAAATAGACCTTTGTTGTGTTAAGCCACTGGGATTTTTAAGTCTGTAATGACAGCATAGTCAAGCGTATTTTGACTAATGAAATAACTACAGTGTTATTCCCTTTTGAGTTCTCTTTCAATCCTTCTGACCAGGACAAGAAGAAAAATTGCAGTGCTTATACTAGCTAATCCTCATTTTTAACAACAAAAAGGGTTTAGCTTCAGAGCCACGTGTAGGTATTTAGAATCAATGTTCTAGTCATGTGATACTGATTTTCTAATTTTACTAGTAATATAAAGTTTCTTTTAAAGTAAATTTATTTAATTAAATAAAAACAATTTAAAGAAAGTAGTAGGTAGAAAATATGGTTATATTAAGAAAGTATGGCAGAAATCATGAGGATGCTCTACTAATGACTGAAATCTGAGAAACAGTGCAACGCCCCAAACTGTGGCTCACTAGGATAACTCTAGTTTTAATTCTGTGTCCTGTCCATTCTGCGTTGAGTTGTGAGCAGAGTATTTAGGTAACTGCATTTAAATTGGTATCTTGTCTGAACTTCTCTAATTTTCTGATAGAGTTTGTAAAGGAGTGCTGTTATTCTTCTTTACGTATTTGATAGAATTCCCCAGTGATGCCACCTGGGACTGGGCTTTTCTTTATGGGAAAATGTTTAATTCCAAATTCAGTTTCTTTACATGTCCTGGGTCTATTTAGATTTTCTGTTCCTTAATGAATCAGTTTTGATCATTTGTGTCTTTCTGGGAATTTGTCCATTTTATCTAAGCTGTCTTAATTTGTTTTCAGAGTTGTTTATAACTTTCCCTTATAATGCTTTTCAGTTCTGGTGACTTGATAATGACTCCTCTTTCTTTTGTAGTTTTGGTAATTTGTGTCTTTGTTGTTTTTCTTTTCCTTGATCAGCCTAGTTTAAGATTTTTCAGTTTCGTTCATCTTTTTAAAGAAATAAATTCTGCTTTCATTGCTGTCTTCAATTTGTAAATTTAATTGATTGCATTCTGCTCTAATCTTTATTTCCTTTTTTTGCTTGATTTAATGTTTAGTTTGCTCCTTTTCAACTTTTTAAAAGCATAAGCTGAGCATATTTTTCCCTAGTAACTTTTCAGCTGTTATAACTATAAAATTCTTCACTGAAACTTTTTTTTAAAAGGTAAATTAGCAACATTAGTAATCCTCTCAAAACTAGTTTCTTAATTGTATGTTAGTTATATTTTAATAAAAATCTTTTTTAAAATTAGCTTCTTAAAATAATCTTGTAATTATGGTTTTAATAGAAAATTAACATTTATTGAATTTGTACTGAGTTGGGAGGTATTCTGAAGTACATTTTTTTCTTTTTTGAACCCTAGAGCCCCTGTTTTGTACCTTTTTCATGGCACTTAGCTTTGTCGGCCGTGTATCAGCACTGTTCAGGTTCTGTCCTATCCCCATCATTGAGTTCCTTCAGGTCAAGTACTGCCTTAAATCATGTTTGAATCTGCTGAGGCATCTAGGACTGGCTCTGCATGTGGTAGGAACACAGTAGCATTTACTGAACTGAATGGAAGGGCTCTCACACATTTTATGGAATTGGTTTACAAATGGTTATGTGCAGTTTTCCCAAGCCAGAGCTTAACTACCACGCCACTCGGCCGGCCCATATGTGCAATTTTCTAACAAAATAATTCCCACGCTTTAAAAGTATCAGTCTTTATATGTGAAAATTTCTTTCAGCAGTAAATTTATGTTTTTGAGAAAATATGAATTTTCCTATTAGTGAAGCATCCTAATACTGTCACATTATAATCCCTCACATGTATCCTGATGCCTCTGTTTTTGCTTATTCCATATTAGCATCTCTGGTGGTCGGGGAGGGCTTTGTGATGTTGTGGGTTTTTACAAGATTATTTAAATAAAGGGATACCTTAAAGATTAAAAATTAAATAGGAAGAAATTAGATTCATAATTAGAGTTTTCAGCACTTTTTGTTTATATATAAGTTTATACCTCCCAACCATAACTTCTGATGAAGAAAATACTAGCATTTAGCCCTGATATCGCAATCTCTTTATTTTGGTCAGTAGATAACTTTATGAATATATTTGTGATAACCCATTGCGTTGAAGCTGTTACTTGCAAATAAGTAGCCAGTGTGCCCTCTCAGATTCCTTTTGTTTGTTATTTCTCTGTAGCAATTTGCTGTATCCTTGTTAGTGAATAGTTAGTTGTTCCATTCTTTAATGAATTAACTTAGGAATTTAAAATTATTAATGACATTTCAATTATTTGGGTTTTGTTACCTCAGAAAATTAGTATTAAAGTCTGTAGATTGTATTTTTTTTAAAAGAACTTATTTTGATATTGAAACCGCTAAATTTTCAACAGACTGAAAGACTATTTCTCTACACTTGGGTAGCATCTGTATTCTTTGTGTATGTTCAGGTGAGCTCCTTCTTTTCATTGGCACCACAATGCCGTAAGTTGATGGTGATCAGCTACCTTTCCATTTTTCTTTTAATGGATATAATTGCTGTTAGTCTTGGAAATGGTGAAAGTACGTAATGTTGCTTTTCTGCGCAGGTAAAATGAATTCTGATTTCCTCCTTTCTAAAGCTGTTCAGTATGATCAGTGGAGATTAGGAAGGTTCCTATGAGAGCCAGTCTTGGGTAACAAGTGGCTCTAACTGCTAACACACTAACTGCTGTTTGTACTGGTATGGTAAACATAGTTGACTTGGATAGATTAGAAGGATGCTATTTTTACCAATTTCCAGATTTTAAAAGCTGTTAAAAACTTTTTAAAATACAGTTTTCTCTTTCTAGATAAATTTTCCACTGTTTCATTCTACTTTAATAATGCTATAATTCAAATCTTTTCCTCCTATGTTTACTCCTAAGATTTCTATAACTAATTCTTAACATTCACGTCTTTATCCAGTTTGAGTTGATTTTTGTATATGGTGTAAGATACTTCATTCTTTTGCATTATCTCTTCTCAATTTTTAAAAAATATTCCTAATTGGTAATATCAGTGTTCTTGCCCTCCCTCATGGTGTAGATACTGTTATTAACCCCAGATAACTGAGAAGAAGACTTAGGCAAAGAAAGGTTCTTACAGCTAGGAAAAGGTTTAAGAGATGGGATTCCGAGTTAGGCTTTCTGGTTTCAGAGCCCAGACCCTTAATTCTTAAGCTTTGTAACCCCTCACTGTTATGCTATGTTACACAGCCTCACCATATGATGTCTTTGACCACTTGCTTACTTTCTTTTACATAGGCATAACCCTCCCTGCTCCATGTCTCAATAAACTCACAGATGAGCTGTATCACTATATCCAAGCACTGTGCCAAGTACTTCACATGCTTGGAATTACAAGCCTCATAACAATCCCATGACTTAGTGAGAAAACTGAGGCTTAGTAAGGCTAAATAACTTGCTCAGTTTCTTTCTACTATTAAGTACTTTCTACTATTAACTACTAATTTTTTTTTTAAAGATTTTTATTGGGGAATTGGGGGAGGGGAACAGCATTGGGGAATCGGGGAAGGGAAACAGACAAGTTGCTGTCATATTGTTCTTCAGTCTAGTTTGGAGGACATTGCTTCACTGGCCCATGTTGGTATTATCATTGCGCTCTTCTTGGGTGAGGCAGATCGGTCGCCGGCCTCTGGACGGCCATTCACAGAGGCTCTTGGCAGCTCATACCGGCTGCCAGCTGCTTATGCTGGCTGCCAGCCACTCACTGTAGCCTATGGCAGCCCACTGCAGCAGGGGCTGCAGTTATGCCGTCCCCGGGGACTCACAGCAGCCCAGCTCCAGGTGGAGCTGTTAGCTGTAGAGAGCAGTGTCACTGGCCCTCATATGTGGGATCCGAACCAGGGATTCCATTGTCATTTCAAAGATTTAAGCTTGGCTCTTAATAGTAGTTAATGGGCCGGCCGAGTGGCCACTGGCGTCCCAAGCCATACTGTGAACTAATATGCATCCTTTCCCTCAAGCTCTGCCAGATTCCCAAACTTAAGTCTCTTACAGCATAATAACCATGTTCCTGGTCTTGGTTCAGATCACTTCTCAGAGCAGTAGTTTCCTGTTGTCTCTTACATTACAATAAAATCCCTGGTTTGCTTCTTAGAGCCTTTCTACCCATCTCATTTCAACCACTTTTTCTCTTTTTTACTCTCTGGTAAACCCTTTGACATAGAGTTCTCTTACCCATCTGAGTCATCTTATATAGCATTATTTTTTTTACAATGAAGTATATTAAAATTCTAGGCTTCCAAGCAAAATATTGTATCCCATCTACCAAGTTGACCTTTTCTGCTTTGTACCAAGCAGTATTAAGACTATTGGACAACCTGTCATGCTTATGATTGTACCTCTTGTGTTTGAGGGACTTATAGATAACACTAGTTTTCTATAACTTGGATCAGAGCCACATTCAAATCTACCTTATAAAATAATTCAAATTCATTATTAGATATGTACAGTCTCCCATGGATAAAGGACAGATGAAGGTAGAAAAAAGAATTAAATGCCCTCCAGGAGCTATAAGATAACCTCAATTGGAATTCCTTGAGAAGGGAAAAATAGAGAAGTCGACATGGCATTGAGCTTCACCCACCTCTAGGATCCTGATTTTTCCCCTTGGCTCCATCTCATAGTTCTTGTACATTCCTCAGATCTCCCTCAATTTCTCCTGCTGTCCTTCACTTTCTTCCTTACATATCTACTCTAAGTTGCTGATTTCTGTCTATTAGCCCCAAATTTCATTATGAAAATTGTTACTAAGATTTTTAGATATATAGAGTCCTTTGAGCAGGGACCCGTACTGTCTTTGTCAGAACTCAGCAAGCAAAATCATTATTCTGCTGCCGTGATAATGTAGTAATAAAATTCTAGTAAAGGACCTAAGAGCTTTCAGAATTAAATTATTATAATTTCTCTTATACAAAACAATACTGGATAAATGAATTGTTTCATTATTTTTAATTGATTGGTGAGATTATGATGAAAGAGATTCTAATATTGGCTATTAGTAGCCCACAGATATGCATATAAGTCACTTGAGATCTTGATTTGTGATAGTGATTTTAAAAAATAGGCTCTAGAATAACATTCTTAGCAGAGGTGAGAGAGAGTTCTGCTATTTCAAAGCTTATTTTTGGCCAAAACCATGGTGTTAGCACCCTTAGTTTTGTTCCCATGGAGATAGTAATGGGCTTTATTTTGGGGGTTTTCTAACATACACTTAAAACATACAAACACATCCTAGGATTTAAAGTGTGAATTAGTTGTCTGTAGTTTTTGAGTATTGGCACCTTTCAGAAGTATTTTCTGGGCCCGCCGAGTGGCTCAGTTGGTTAAGAGCTTGTTCAAGAGTGTGAGCTGAGCTCGGAGCAATGGCGGTTTGATGCCCAGCCCGAGCTGAGTTGCTGTTGAGCTGCCAACAGGTGGCAGGATGGCTCAGCTAAAAAAAACCAAAGTGTTTTCTGTATTTTTTAACACTTGGTTATTTCTGTTCTCTAAAGAAAATAGAGGACAATTCTGGAGATTATAAGGTCTAAATTTTATGTTAGTTTTTACAGGGTCTTTTAGGAATAACTTAGAATCCCTTGTGGATCAGTAATGGGTGATGATTTTAAAGAATATGTAGAAACTTTTGAAAAAAATAGTACTCAATGTCTTGGACACCTATAGTTATGACGCTAATACAGATCAATTTCAGATTTAACTGATACTGTTGATACTATGATAAACACTCACCCTATTGTAATGTAATAGAACTCAGTTTGAAAGTACCAAAGCAGTCTTCATAATTTTAACTTTTGATATCTTTAACTGGTTATTTAAATGTATATCAATAGTGTCTTAACGTTGATAAGATTTATAAGAGCTTTCAATAAGTAGAACTTGCAATTTGGGAATTATATTTCATTCCTTACAAGAATGAATTGAATCCTTGGCATGGATTTTTACTATTCCATAGACCTCATGATTATATTTATAACTAAATCACATCTGTTTAGCATCCAGCTTCAAACTGACATGGCCTAGTTAATATCTTAGTCCCCTAGCATAGTTTTGACGTCTTACCTCAATAACTGAACAGTCAGGTGACTGATTTCCTTGTTAAGCTTGGTAAATGAATCCTACTTATGGTATTTATCACAACTGAGTGTTATGGTTGTTTCTGGATAATAACAACCTTTGATTATAATTATTGTAAACAAAATCTTAAAACTTAGTCCTATACTTTACTCAGTTAATAACTGTAGTTATGGCAAAGGAAGGCAAAATAAGAAAGCTCTTTTTTTTTATAAAGAAAGAAATAGCTAAACGGTTATAGATAATTACAACTTCTGTGCATAGTTTTGAATATTAGTTTTTAGCTTTTTCAGTTTGCAGTGACTTCTTAACAAGACCCATCTCCTCTATGAAGAATGCAATTTTTTTTTTTCTGGCATAAAAAATAGGGTAACCTGATCTGAGTCTGACAGAGTGTGTCGTTCATTTAAGTGCTTCCATCTGTTGCCTGCTGTTCCCCTTACTCATGACCCCTCTATGTTTCTCTTTCCCTTCTCTTTCCCTCTGTTTCTCTTCCCTTTTTCTTCCTTCCTTCCTTCCTTTCTATCCCCCACCTCTCTTTTTTTTCCCCCTTTCCCCTTTTTCTCTGTCTCTTTTTCTGTTCTTAGCCCCTCTGAGGAAGGCAAAGTTTGTTGAGAGCCCACGAATTCCAGAATCCGAGCTTGGTTCACCAACCCTCACTTCAGCTCAGAAACTGGACGTGGATGCATACTGCCCTGGTAAGCGTGCATGCTAAGTGTCTGCATAAAGAGGGAGGTTGAGATCAGGCCCAAGCAGTATTTTGCATGTATCCTATTTATAAAAACATACCCGTTATTACCTCTTTCGCAACTGATGACATATTTTCCTTATTAGAGCATAGTTTTTACTGAACATCCTTTTTGACTATCATTATAATGAGAGTAAGTATTGAAAACAATTTCAAAGATAATTTTCAAAATAATTAAAATAATTTTGGTAGATAGTTTTCAGGTGATTTTCATGATTTGAGACACTTGAAGAAATTTTGCTTTGGCCATATGCAAACAGGAATGTTAATAAAGATATAAATAAAAATGTTCATTCACACTAGCCCTCTACTTATACCTATTTTGCCTAATCCCTGTTGGATTTCTGGACAGTTATAGAAAATAGTTGTGATGTTGGAAACATTAAACTTGAATTAGAAAACAAGCATTATAGGTTCCTGATTTGAACTCCTGGACACTCACTTTTAGAACTCTCTCTTCTCATGAATGGCCTGTAAGCACATGTGGGAGTTTGCTAAAACCCTTCTCATGTGGGAGCCAAACTGAGACAGACTCATTATCAATGCTTAGATTCTTCCCAATTTAGATGAGTTGCCTGGCAACATCCTTTACACTCACTCTACAGTGAGTCTATAGAGCTGTGTCAGAAATGTTCACAGCTCTAGCTGAGTATACAGATCACAGCTTTAGTAAAGGACATTAGAAGACTTGGTTTTAGGTCTTTTTTTTTATTCCTGCTCATTAAAATTGATCTTAAACCACAGTGAATGCAACCGCTATATAATTACAGCATTAGGGGTCAGCAGAATAAAATGATTTCTAGTTCTAGGGAAATATCAGTAGCGCTCATCTGAAATGTAGGATAGATAATATACCTCTGAACCCAGATAAGACATATTAAAAAAAAAAAAGTGAAGACATGGACCAAGTCTTATCAGAGACATTTGAGCTTATCAATCAGTTTTTAATATTAAAACACTTGAGGATTTCACATTCAGGGTGCAGAACCCTGGGCTTCATTTACTGTTTATTCAGTTTTAAGTCAGTTACAGTTATGTATTAGGAACCAGCTTTTCTTTTTCTAAAAGGAACAAAATAGCTCTTTAAATGGCACTGTAGCATGTTTGTTAGAAGAATCTTTTTCATGTTTGAAAAGGTATTATCACACTTCTTGGGTGGTGGAATATTGTGCTTTGCGTTTGTTCATGCAAATTTTAGTTTAAAAAAGTAAAATAAATAAATGCACTAATTTCCCTTTCCTGCATTGAGTTCCTTGTCAGAGGCCTTTTCTTTTCTAGATTTGCAAGTCAGAATGATTATCTGGAGACTACTCTTACGCTTCTGATTGCCCACCTGACACCCTTAATCTAATCTAGCTGTGGTTATTGTCAAGAAGCAAGGTAGCCGCTGTTTGCTGGAATGCCACTGCTGAATCACTATGAAAAATCCATGTGATTATATGCATATATTTTCCATAAGCATGGACTTTTCTTTTTCAAAACTGGAATTGAAATAAGCTAAACCTCAGTTAAGCTTTTCAGAAAGCCAAGAAGAAACTAAACATGTTGCCAAAATATTAATTGCCATACTCTGCAGGATCTCCTTTTCTTATCTGAAACAGGTTTAAAGCATAGAAACTTCTTAGTGATTGGCTTTTTTATAATAAAGTTCTTTAACTGTTTGAAAATAAGTTTCTACTAAGAGTAGTGACCCAAGAGATGAAGCTATTCTACATAGTACCAAAAATTAATAAATAAATGAATTCAGTACACGCTAAAAGAAAATAACAATCCTTTTTTTAAAAAAATTTTCTTACACAGGATACATAGTAACAGAACAATTACCATATTTCATTGTATACGTATAATAATGCATTTAAAGCTAGTATTCTGATATATTCTTGTTCACCTTTATTCATTATCACATGCAAATTTAGGAAACTAGATTATCTCACAAAGGCAACGTTATAAGCCAAAGGTTATATCAGTGGTTCTCAAATTTTAGCATGCTTCACAAATACCTGAAAGACTTGTTCAAACTCAGACTGGTAGGTCCACCCCCAGAATTTCTGATTCAGTTAGCCTGGGGTGGGCTGAGAATTTGTTTTGGTAACAGATCCCCAGGTAATGCTGAAGCTGATGGTTGAGGTCCCACACTCTGAGAACCAACTGGGTTACAGGGCTGCTGCCGGCTGCTCACAGCTTTGTCCAAAGCTTGTCCACTGAACACTGTTGAAGTCTGTAGGGTTCATTCTGCTACTGACTTCTGAGGAGTAACTGGGGATGTTGTTTCTGTATTAATCTAAACCTTTTGGTGCTTATATTTTCGGTTGGAAGAATAAAGCTTTAGTGTCTGAGAAACAGACATATACTTGTATTGGTCTTGGTTTGTCTTTCTGTACCTGATATCTGTGTACCCATGTCTTGTTTTCAGTGTTGTCCTACATGTAAAAGAAAATTGGGTTTCAAACCCGAGCAAGTCATTGATATTTGGTCTGCAGAGTCTAGGGAAAGCTACACTAGGACATAGCTATAGAGCCGTAATATTTGTCTAATAAATTGAGAGACTCGGCCTATATAGCATTAGATTCTAGAGTACCCAATTTAAGTTTTCCTTTTCCTCAAATCAGATTTGTTATATGCAGAAAATGTGACAAAAATACATGTAAGCAGTATGGTTTGGCTCTGCAACTGATACCATGGAGATGACTGATGATGTTACATAATCTAACTACCACGGTAGGGGATGTTAAGTGACTTGTGTAAAGTCACAAGCAGGTCACAAGTATGAGACGACTGTATTCTATTTTTAGGGTAACCAGCTGATATCAATGATTTCAGTAAAACAGTTCTCAGAATAAGAAAAGATTCATCCTACACTCTTAGCTTTTCTGCCTGCAGCATTACTTATTAGCTGTATGATTTTAGGCAAGTCACTTAACCTTTTTAAGCCTCAGTTTACTCATCTGTAAAAATGGGGTCATAACCTTCAATTAGATTAATACATATAAAGCACTTAGCAGAATGCTCTGCTTATAGTAAATGCTCATAAATGTTAGCGAATTTTGTTATTATTATAGTGATAATCCTGAGGTCTGGCATAAGATTTTAAAGTGTTCTCTAAAAATCAGGGGGGAAAAAAAAAGATGTCCGGATTCAGAGTCATTTTTTGTTAAATGTGCTCTTAGGGCGTTTCAATTCTGAATTTCCCTTTACTGGTCTTGTGATCTTGAACATGTCATGTAACATCTCTGTGCCTCAGTTTCCTGTCACAGCAATATTATATATAGTATGACATTATTTCTGTAATTTAACAAATTAAGCATGTATTTGTATAGATACATGAATATACATTCATAGGGAAAAATATCTAGAAGAATTCACCAAGCTAACATTGGGTACCTAAAGAGGAAGAGAGCTGGGATTGTTGGGAAGTCCGAGGAGCTAGTGGGATTGGTAAATAATGTTCAAGGTAGCAGTGGCTGGATCTGGTTGGTGGGATTACAGGTGGCTTTAATTTTCTTTCTTGGGCGGCTTATATTGGTGAATGAAAGCTCAGGTTATGGACTTAGATCTAGGTTTAATTTCTGACTCTGTCACCTACTAGCAGTGTGACTATATGTAAGTTTCACAGTTTAAATTCATTATCTGTAAAATTGTGATAAAAATGTGTACTTTTTTTTAATGATAGTTCTATTTCATAGGGTTGTTAAAAATAAATAATGTATATGCCAAATGCTTCTGTCAGGCAGAATAAACCGTAAGATATTAGTACTCTACCTGTTCATCGTTGTCATCACACTTTTCTTAGTTTTCTAAAATTTCTGCAATGAATTTGTATTGAAAATTTTCAGTAATTAGGTGCCCCTGAAAGATGGCAGTATTCTTTATATCTTAGCTTTTTGTTTTTGTTTTTATGTGGCACATTATAATAATAGTTTCGAGTGTAGAAATGAACCTTGACATAAATGGCATGCCCAGTTGACAGTTTTATAGGACTTTTGACTACACGTGCAAGGTTAAGGACTAAAGTCCAGAGGAGTGTTCTAAAAATAGACAGGCTTTTATTCACACCAAATATTTTCAGAGAAATTTGAGATTAATCTTTTTATAATAGATCTTTTAAATCTCTTTAAAAATGACACTGTCCAGCAAAGGACAGTGTTATTTAAGGTGACAAAATTAGAATGTATTTGAAATTCAAGAACAGAAGAGAGTTTTATGAGAGTTATTTGGTGCACATTCATACTTATTGTCTTTTGAATTTGTAAAGGACTTTTCATTTGAATTTCTTATCAGCATTATGTGTTCTATATACAGAACAAGTAGATTATACAAACCACTGTAGAGTAAAAAAATGTTTTATTTGGAGTAGTTCATTGAACCCTCTTTTCCTAACTCCTGTATCAACATGGTCATTCTATTTAAAAGAAAAGGATGATTTGTTTTTTCTTCCTTCTGGTTTTTTTTTTCTTTTCTGAAAACATTATCACATGTTACTTTTATCCTAAATAGTTAGGCATGCTTCTTTTGTTTGCTATGAATTTTATACTTATCAATAAAACCCTCTATATTATTTTTGATTGCTGTACCCCAAAAAAGGGCAAAAAGAAAGGTTATAAAGATAAGTTTGAAAGGAAACAAGGCTGTTAAAGGTACAACTATTAAAACAGCAACAAAAACATTAAAAGTTGCATAGTGGACAGACTCAAAAGTCTAATGAGGAAAATAATTGAACTGCAGTGTTGCCCTAATCAGGATATGAAAGTCATTATAGAAAACTGAGATCAGAAGCAGAGAAAGAAACAAATAATTTCAGTATATTTTAAATATGAGAGATACTGTATGATTATAGGTTGTGAAAATAAGTATACCGAAGAGTTAGAATATGAATAGCTTTTCTTCCGCACACTTCCCTATGCACTAATAAGTTCTTGACGTGTTAGAAAGTTATTTCAGTGGAAAGATGCTTTGTTGAATAAAACTTTTCACTTTGAACATTTTTAGTTGTTTTCCTGATTTATATTTTATCGTTGTTTAAAAGATTGACAGTCTCATCACACTAACTTTTAGCTTAACTTTTCTCAAGGTGTTTTGCATCACAAATTCTAAAGACTTAGCCTGTAAATGTGGTGCTATCCAAATGGACAGTTTTCCATTAACTCTGAAAATTATTTTAACTTTTGGTTTTTGAGGCCGAAAAGTGCACTGGTTTGGAGTAAAATACACTAGTTTAGACTACAGACCCTGGAGCCAGACTGCCTGTGTGCAAATACTAGCTCTGCCACTTAATCCTTGTGTGACCTTGGGCAAATTACTTAACCATAAGGATGGTTAATTTCCTTATCTGTAAAATGGGGATTATAATATTACCTGCACCATAGGAATGCTATAAAGATGTAATAAAATATGTAAAATAATAAAAACAATTATATGGTCCATAGTTAGTGCTATATAAATCTTAGCTATAATTATTATAGTGTTATAGAAACTTTACTGCCTTTTATCTAAGAATGTTGCTTATAAAGCTTTTTTATGAGTGCTTCACAAAGAATAAAATTACACCTATAATCTGTAGTCATTGGTCTGTTTTTACAAGCAGTCTAGTATATGTATAGATACTTAGCTGTGTGATTTTTGCCTTTTTGTTTTTTCAGTGGAGACAGTTTTTCACGGTGATGAATAGCTCAGGCCCTGGGTTCAAACAGGCTTGTGTTCAGTTCTAACTGTGCCGCTTACTAGCCATGTAACTTTTATTACTTAATCTTTTTAATCCTGGCTCCTTGTCTGTAAAATGAAGATAGGAACATTACCTACTCTGTAGGGTGTTTGTAATGTATAAATAAGATAATACACATAATTTACTTAGTACAATGCCAGGAACATCAGTTATTATGACTAATAACTTATATCTCACACTTATATGTTATTATAGATTTATTTCTGAAAATAAGTGTATTTTTGTGAGTGGTTTTTTTTCCTAAGCAATATATATGTTCCTACAGCCCCATGTTCATGTGAAAAATTACATAGGAGCAAGGGACAGAAAGGTATTCGTGACTTGTATTTTTACACTCAAACTAGAGATTTATGAATTCATTCATACCTGATGTTACTACTGTCATCCTTTAACTCTAAGTAACTTAAATCCTCCTTGTCTTTTTGTTTTTCCTTACCTAGAAGTTATTCATTTTAACATTTAAATTTATAAGACTTGTGTGTTTGATTACATTCTTTTTATTTTTATTGAGTACCCTGGGGAATAGATCCTTGTATTAGTTATCAATTACTATAAACAAATTGCCATAAGATTTAGTAGCATAAAACAATGAATGTTAATATCCCACAGTTTTTGTGAGTGAGGAACCTAGATGCGGCTTAGCTGCATTATATGGCTCAAGGTCCTTCACAGGCAGCAATCAGGAAGCCTGCCTAGGCTGCAGTCATCTGAAGGCCCAATTGTGGAAGGATCTGTTTTCAAGTTTATACGCATGGTTGTTGGAAGGATTCAGCTCCTTGTGGGGTTTTGAACTGAGGGTGTCAGTTCCTCACCGGCTTTTAGCCAGAGGCCGCCCTCAGTTCCTTGCCATGTGGATCTCTCCATGGGGCACCTTACCAAATGGAAACTTGCTTTGTGAGCACGAGCAAGCAAGAAGCAGAGAGGGTACAAGTGAGATGAAACTTCCTTTATAACATAATCTTAAAAGTGACATCCTATCACTTTTTACTGAATTCTGTTTGTTAGAAGCAATTCACTAGGTCCAGCCCACAGTCAAGCAAGTAAATTGGAATTTTGAGGAAAATTGCTTAAATGAAAGACCGAATTTTTCTTGCTTTTTCTACATATTTGATATGTGCCATTTCATGGCTTGTAAGCATGACTCCTCATCCTTCCATTCTAATAGAAAACTTCCATAGTATTCCTGGTATTCTGCCTTTTTTTATATTCAGAACTTCCCTGCTGCTCTTCTTATAACTGATTCTATGTATCCTTCCCCTTGATTTGTTTGTACAGATTATTTACAGGCTACAAATTATTAGATTAATCTGTACTGTTAAACAATTTATATTCAAACGCTATTTATATTATACCTTTAAACTTACTGTAATGGGTTTGACTTACATAGAGAAATATATTCACTGAAAATAACTACGTAATATAAAGTAGTTAATGCCATATTCATGAGCTTTGGCCTTGGAGAAACCTGTCTTATGGGACCATATTAAGGTTCTGATGCAGCAGCTAACATGTGCTGATTTATCTTCCAGGACTGATCAATGTAGAAAGGGAGAATAAAGAACAAAGGTAATTTACCACCCCTCTATACTGTACCTTTCTCTTGTACCACTATTCAAAAATTTTTTCCTAAATATAACATTATTCCCCTTACTAATGTGGCCAGTCTATCAATATATTCATGCTAAAAAAACTTAGGAGACTTCCGGTAAAATGGCACAATAGACAGACGCTGTGCTAACTGCCTCCCAGGATCACACCAAAATTACAAACAAATTATACAGCATTCAACCCTGGAGGTCCCCGGAACACTAGATGAACAGAACCACTAAACAAAGAACTTAAAGAGGAGGCCATGTTGGGTTGGGTAGGACGGGCGGAGATGAGACAGGGTGAGCCCCATGAGGGAAGCCCCAGCCGTGGGAAGCTTCTCCGGTTGGGGGAGAGACCCTCCGGCCGCACTCCAAGCTCACCAGCCCAGAGCTCCTTTGCTGGGCAGAGAAGTTCTCATACAGCCAGCAGTAAATTAGTGAGGACTCTCTTTGTTCAGCTCGGTGAGGCTAAGAGCAGCTGGAGAATCAGTGGGGCCGGCGCCCGGGCTTGCTTGCCGGTGAGCACTTACTTGGTTCCTGGTGGAGGGAGTGGCTGTGTGAGCCGGGAGCCTGCGGGGACGGACTGAATTGAGCACCTTTGGTGCAAAGGCTGGAGGTTTTTGGACTGTTGTTCCCCTGGTGTGGAGCCTGCACGCGAGTGGTATAGGGAGGGCGCCATTTTGTCAGGGTTGGGCCCTCCCACGGAGGATCAGGTCCGGGACCTCATTGATCTGGTGGAATTGGCACAGAAGTGCGTTCATGCGTGTGCGTGTGCCTGTGCCTGCAGCCTTGGGTCCCCATCCTCCGCCCGGCTTGTGCTGCGTTGCCAGGGAAACGCCTGGTGGGCGTGCTCCAGCTCCAACAGGCTGCTCACTGAGACGAGAGAGTGCGCAAGCCGCCTCGGTCCCTGCTCTCTGCACTGCGCTTTCAAAGTTGCCAGGCTGGTGATTGGTTGTCGGGCTGCTTGGCCTGATCTGTAAGCGGCTGATTGGGACAGGCTGAGACTGGGAGTTTTCCTGGGAGTGTTGGGCCGTGAGCTGTGTGCCTGCGTGATCCAGCCAGGGCTCACCTGGTGATCTATCTAATACATCAAAGCAATCCCAGAGCGACAGCCAGAATGGGGAAACAAAGAAACATGTCACAAGTAAAAGATCAGAAGACACCTCTAGAAATGGAACTAAATGAAATAGAGGGATCCAACCTTTCAGAGACAGAGTTTAGAACACTGATGATAAGAATGTTTAACAAACTTAGGACATAAGGAAGGATAGAGAAATCATAAAAAACAACCAGAACTAAAGAATACAATAACTGAAATGAAGAACACACTTGAAGGAATCACCAGTAGAGTAGATGAAGCAGAGGAGCGGATCAGCGATTTGGAAGACAAAATAGCAGAAATCACCCAGTTGGCACAACAAAAAAAAAACAAAGAATAAAAAAGAATGAAAATAGTTTAAGAGCCCTATGGGACAAGGTGAAGCACAACCATCTTCGACTTATAGGAATACCAGAAGGAGAAGAGAAGAAGCAAGGAATCGAGGATGTATTTGAAAAAATAATGACTGAAAACTTCCCTACCCTGGTGAAGGAAATCAACATACATGCCTAGGAAGTGCAGAGGGTTCCAAACAAGCTGAACCCAAACAGGTCCACACCAGGACACGTCATAGTTAAAATGGCAAAGGTTAAAGACAGAGACAGAATCCTAGAGGCTGCAAGAGAAAGACAGCAGGTTACATACAAAGGAACTCCTGTTAGACTAACAGCTGACTTGTTTACAGAAACTCTGCAGGCCAGAAGGGAGTGGTAGGAGATACTCAAAGTGACACAAAATAAAGGCCTACAACCAAGATTGCTCTACCCAGCACGGCTATCACTTACAATTGAAGGAGAAATAAAGAGCTTCTCAGAAAAGAATAAGCTTAAGGAATTCATTACCACCAAGCCAGCATTGCAAGAAATGTTAAAAGGGCTTTTTTAAACAAAAGAAAGGGTTGTAAACAAGCTAACCCAGGAAGACCAGGAATACAAGTAACAAAATGGCAATACATATGCACGTATCAATAATCATTTTAAATGTGAATGGGCTAAATGCTCCAATCAAAAGACAGAGAGTGGCTGAGTGGATAAGAAAATAGGACACATGTATATGCTGTTTACAGATGGAATAAGATATTTCATGCAAATGGAAATGAGAAAAAAAAAGCTGGAGTACCAATACTTATTTTGGACAAAATAGACTTTAAAATGACTACAATAAAAGACAAAGAAGGGCACTATAACCCTAATAAACATCTATGCACCCAACATAGGAACTCCTAATTACATGTAACAGATTTTGACAGACATAAAGACAGAGATCAACAGTAACACTATCATAGCAGGAGACTTCAACACCCCATTGTCACCAATGGACAGACCCTTTAGACAGAAAATCAACACAGAAAGAGGGGCCTTAAATGATACTTTAGACCAGCTGGACTTCGTTGGTATTTTTAGAGTATTTCAGCCTGAAAAAACAGAATATACATTCTTCTCAAGTACACATGGGACATTTTCCAAGATAGACCATGTTAGGCCACAAAAGAAGTCTCAGTAAATGTAAGAAGATTGAAGTCATATCAAGCAGATATAAAGGAAAAACTGATGGTGGCTGGCTGGGAGAGGATGGGGATGAGGGAGAGGGGGGAAGGTTTTGGACACGTAGGTGGGTGACTACAATGTTGCCGCAGGGATATGGGGGCAGTTCTGGAAATGTAATTGATAATGTTGTGAAGAGACTATTATGTTAAGTGAAATAAGTCAGTCGGAGAAAGACAAATACCATATGATCTCACTTATATGTGGAATCTGAAAAACTGAATGAACGAGCAAAGTAAACAGACTCATAGATATAGAGGAATAACTGAGGTTGCTAGTTGGGAGGGGGTGAGGATAAGGGGGAAGGGGAAGGGATTAGACAGCATAAATAGACAACTACAGTATTGTCACAGGGATATGAAACACAGTTCGGGGAATATAATAATGTTGTAAAAATTTTGGATGGAGTAGAGACTTGATCACTGCACTGTACACCTGAAGCTGATGTTGTATAATGTATGCCAACTGTAACTGAATATATAGATAGTCACGGGATGTGGATTATACTGTGGAAGGGAGTCAAAGGAATTGTAATAGATATGTATGATATAGGGGGAGGGAGTGGAGTGGCTAACTGAGGGAGGGGGATTGTCAGTTTGGGGGGAATAGAGTATAACTATTGTATTTGTGTTGTACACCTAAAACTAATAAAAAAAATTTAAAAAAACACTTATATGAACCATATACACCATAGAGAATGACTATATCCAATTACCGTCTGAGGCTATATTTGCCCATATAAGAACAGATATTCTTACTTAGAACAGGATTTCCTAAACTGTGATCCAGGGAACTGGGATGTGAGTTTATGCTAAACGGTGAGGCCTGTGTGCATGGGATTGTTCATCTTTTTCATCACTGTATGCCAGAGCGCTCAGACCAGTGTGTGCTACATAATATTCAACAAAGACAGAATGTATACCTGTTCTCAACTATGAAATAATAGCAGTTACTAAAAACAGAAACATTTTTCAAGCAAGGATAATACCAGAATAAAAGGTAGAGATAAACACTAGAGATATATATGTATAAGAGTAGATAAGGATAGAAAAATTAATCAAGGGCATATGAAACATACTTCAATTCTAGTAAGAGCTGACCCAGGAGAAGCAGTTCTAGACCATTCTACTTTCTTCCCAGACACTTTAGCTTTAAATCTCACACCATCAAACTGTACCAGTCACTCCCCTGTCTTGTTGCAGTTTGTCTCTAGACTCAGGTCATGCCATTCATTTTTTGAAGATTTTAGCTACTGGCTCACTAGAATTCCTGGTATCCCACCCTTTTGATATTCAAAACTCCTGTGCTGATTTTCATATACCTTGTCTTTCCCCTTACTCTGTGCTAACTATTACAGTGCAGTGAAATACTTCTTCTAGAATGGTCCTTTTCTCTTTAAGCCTGAGTAATACATCATGTTATTTTAGTGTGCAATTTCTAAAATAAATCCCAGATGTGAAAGCCAACAGAATAAATTTGCCATTTAGACAAACATGACTTTTGAAGATAATAGTTTTTCTATTTTGACCAGTATATAAATGCCTTGCTTTCCACATTAGAATAAATTGTGCTCTAGGTAAGGAAATCCAGGCCCATAGGGAATAATATAGATACTATTGGGTCTTCGGAAAAGATCATGACGCATTTTAGCATTGAAAAACATAGAAAAAATACGTCATGACTTGTCCGACAACCCAATATATTACAGAAGTAACACATCTTTACCATAATTTGTATCTCAAACATGTTTCTACTGCAAAGCAAACTTCAGAAACCTCTGTGTAAAACCCAGAGGAACATTCAATGAGAACCATTAGTCTTAGAGATTTTGGTGAAGAATTTAAGGTCTTTGAGCTTGCCAAATGTTGCTTTTCACTTCAGCCAAGTGCATTGATGGGCTGTGGAACTTCCTGTACATTGGGGCAGTTCCATAGGCAAGGAGACGCCAGTGTGGGTGTTGCTGAGCAATGAGTACTTTCTATCTCTGTCTCTACGGTGATCACCACTTCCAGTGGGAGAGAATCAGAGTAGTGGGATGTGGTAGTGGAAGATCTTAAGCATTTGAAAGCCTGTTCTCTTAGAGAAGTGCGCAACTAATGAGTTTTTTAAAATGCAGAGTCCCTAATCTTACAGTGTTTTCATTCCTAAATAGCAAAATGTAGAACCACCGTGTGTGTGTGTGTGTGTGTGTGTGTGTGTGTGTGTGTGTGTGTTTGGAGGATTTTCTTTGCCATTTCTTTGTGTATGTCTGAATTATTAGTAAAAATACTACAGGATTATTAAAGATTAAGTAGATAAATTTACTTATGGTTTTTTAAGGGAGCATATAGTTTTTTTCTTTGTTTTCCCCAGCTTTATTGAGATGTAATTGACACACAACATTACTTAAGTTTAAATTGTACATGATCATTTGATATATATGTACATATTGGGAAATTAATTCTGATGAAATTTGTGAACAACTTTTCCAGAAAATTGCACCTCCATACAAAAGTTTGCATGTTGTCTAGTTTTAAAACAATAAAATAAAACATTTCAGTTTGTTTTCCCTGTGTGATAGTTTCCCCATCTGAAAAATAGTCTTAACAAACCGAAATTAATGATGCAAAGACCAGAGTATTCTAATGAAGGTTGCATTATTGGTAACTCCCCTTCTATACCATAAAGTTAGGATCTATTTACCCACCTCTGCAACTGGAGATATTCCCTAAGAGTTGATTCTTTAACTTAGGGCCTAGGTGAGTTCATTTAAATAATTTAGAAGGGAAAGGAAAGGTAAATAGGAGAGATTCAAACACTTCTACTTGGCAGTTTTCCCCTCGGTTGAGGATTGATAATGATATGTGTCCTTGATAGCCTAAAATGGATCAAGTCTTCCCATCCACCTCTGGGGGCCGTTCTTCCCTCCTTTTCGGCCTTCTGGATCTCCACATTGAGAGATGGTTCTCAGAACTATGAAAACATTTCAGATGATCAATCATCTTAACCTCCAACTTATATTTGACTTTAAAGCAGTAGACAAATTTTTCTAGACAAGAAACTGTTTGGCAAGCACATTTAAAAAAATTAGAATACCTTCATGCTCGCTGTATACACTGCAGTTCAACATGCACTTTATCATTTCCTACTACTTATCCCTAGCCATGCCATATATATTAAAACTGCTTGTAATCTGAAGATGTTGGAGTTTGGAACTTCTAATATGGATTACTGAGAGTCGTTCATTTTTTTAGGAAGTAGCAAAGAAGAACCGGAGGATGGAAGAATGAAAATCTTCCTTACTCTCTCCCTATTAAAACAGAATTTCAAGGGATTCACAGACTTCCAAAGAGCATGTACCAGAGAGTCCCTGATTTAGATCCTTTATTAGCTTACATGTACTACTGTTTGGAATATCATTTGTTATTAATATTATGGTTTTGTTATACCAGGAAGAAGCATTATGTATGATTCAGTAGTTGAGCTGTGAAGTTACTTTGAAAAGAAGGGAGAATTCCTTCAACTAATAACCTCTATTGCTTTTAGGAAATATTTACTATCTCCAACACTGTGATCATCAAATGACTCTTTTTTTAAAATTGAGGTATAATTGACAAACAACATTATATTAATTTCAGATATGCAGCATAATGATTCAATATTTGTATATATTGTGAGATGATCACCATATCAAACGATTCTTATTCTTCCACTACTCTTTCCTTCCTCCATTTCTGCCACTTATCTTCCCATAGGCTCTAGCTCTTTTCCACCACATTTTTATGTTACATTAAAAATTGTCCAAAGAGGGCTGGCGAGTGGCGCGGTGGTTAAGTGCTGGCTTGGGAAGCCAGCGACCCCGGTTCGGGTCCCACATATAAGGGCCAGTAACACTGCCCTCAAAAAAAAAAAAAAAATTGTCCAAAGAGATTAACTAAAGTACTCTAACCCCATCACCTTTACTGCGATTTCTTTTGCCTATTATTTCTGCTAATTTTATCTTTTCATATCTCAAATTATTTTTGCCAGCTAGGTTTAATATTTGAAAATATTTGTAGAAATAATCTGAAGGTAGGATGACTTCTTTTTTTTTTTTTTTCCTCCAGAGAGGTTTTTCATTTGCTTCTGCCACCTGAGATCAGTTCAATCCAAGTAGGGGTTTTGAGGTTTTCCAGTCTAATGAGATGACACAAGTCAGGACTGCAAGGCCTCGTTTATTTCTGGTGTATCTTTCCTCTTAGGAAATAGCTCTTAAGGGTCTCAGCTCAAAGTGTGGGGTGTTTTAATAGAACTTTCACTCTTGGCAGCTCCTAGATTCCAACTTTTGTTCCTCTGACCTTAGAGACAGCCAAAAAAACACAGCTCATTGGCTCAATCCTTCTTTTCCTGCTAACAAATGTCCCCCATACCAAAGTGGCCCTGCACGCTGGGTGAGACCTCTCTTCTGGATTGCCATCTTCTCTCTGCTCTGGTCTTGGTGATAAATCACCACCTTGTAGGTCTTTAATGCTTTTTTTTTTTTTAGCTGAGCCATCCTGCCACCTGCTGTTGGCAGCTCAGGGGCAGCTCAGCTCGGGCGGGGCATCAGACTGCTGTTTCTCAGAGCTTTAATGCTTTTTAAAAGATTTCAAAACTATACTTTGTCCAGTTTTTATTTGTTATCATCAGCTGGAGGGTCTTCAGTTACTGAAAGGTTCCTGTCACCATTATTTCCTTTGGGGAGAAAAATTCTAGCATTTGTATTTTTAGATTGCATGCACATCCTAAAGTATATAAAAACTACATCTTTATTTCTCTGGTCTGTGTACCCATGAAGCTACATGGGAACATACTGTACACTAAAGCTATCCTAGAATGACTCCCTCTTTGGACAAATCAGCCCCCTTAAATTCTAGAAGGTATATAATAAATTGAAATGATATTATTAGCCAGTTGATGACTTGAAATATAAAGAAATTTCCTTTTCAAACAGGCTTTTAGAGTTGGCTTATGGTCCACGTCTTTGAGCAAGCTGTCTCCTGTTTGGATTTAGAAACTCAATCTCAATGAAATCAATGTTTTATATCAAAATTTTGACAAGTTTTGCCTATTATGATACTCCCATGATACTGAATTGTTGAAAAACTTGCCTTTCTGCTCCTGATCTCCATCTGGTGTTATTTGACCTGTCACAGTGAAATTGGGGAGGGAAATTAAATGTCTACTTCATTCAGCCACAAATCCCAAGTGTATTTCATAGATCATTGAGGTAGGTTCTGCATTATTATGTTTTCTGCTTTTATCTTACCTTCTACAATGGCCATAATAGTTAAATTATAACTGTGAGTAGATCAAGTTGATGTTTATGTTACTGCCAGAAAAGAAAAATTTAATAAGGGAGTAAGAGTCATCATGCAAAATGATTGGAGAATTTCTTTTAATGTTAGAAGAGGATCATGACACAAGCTTACTCCAGTCTGGCTTTTTAGTGCTTGGCTCTGTGACAAACCAATTTTAAAGGAATTCTCTTATCAGCTGGTTAATGTTTTATTAAAACATTGAGTATTAAAAGCCACATAATACATTTTTTGTATTATGCCATAAGATGCCATATATATCTCACTCTTTTAATTCATGTGAATTATCTTTGGTGTTATAGAACAGAAGGCCACCCTTAAAATATAAAGGTCTTATTTGCTTTATGTAAGTCATTTTTCTAAGTCTTAAAGTGAAAGAACACTGGTTAGAATTCATTTTTATACATGTAAAATTCCATTACCATGAGCATAAAATATGGATGAGGTTTTCTGGTATCTTACCAGAGCAAGGATTCTTATTTTCTTCGTTAAAATATGTTGTATACAATGAATTCTCCATTACAACATATGCCTTACCCAGCCCCTCACCAAGTAACATTTTTTATAATGACACAGATGATATGGTGTTTGCCCAGGAGAAAAAGAATGAATCAAACTACAGTAGTCCTTCCCATATACTACAGGATAGTTCCAAGATCTCCAGTGGATGCCTGAAACTAAAGATAGTACTGAAAGCTGTGTGTGTGTGTGTGTGTGTGTGTGTGTTTTTTCCTACACATACATACCTATGGTAAATTGTAAGACTTCTCTTTGGTGTATCCAAATTGCCAACATTACTATTCTTGCGCTTTGGATCCATTATTAAGTAAAATAACTGTTACTTGAACACATGCACTGCTATACCACAACAGTCAACCTGATAACTGAGATGTCTGCTAAGTAACAAATGGGCTATCCTATACAGCATGGATACACTGGACAAAAAGATCATGGCACAAGGTTTTCATCATACTACTCAGAGCTGCACACAATTTAAAACTTATGAATTGTCTATTTCCGGAATCTTCCATTTAATATTTTCAGACCACAGTTGACCATAGGTAACTGACACTGCGGAAAGCAAAACTGCAGATAAGGGGGAACTACTGTATAGCTGAATCACCAAAGCATTTTTCCAATGAAAAGTTTTGGGTAACAGTTATCACTCAATCATTTCTACTCAAATATCCAAATAAAAAATAAACACTAAAATTATCAAAAACACTCAATTGGACAATTTCATACATTTTTTTCTTTTATGCTTGTCACTGTATACGGGTATGACAATTAAGTTCATGAACTTGTTGCAACGATGTTCCTAACCTTTTTTTGGTATCAGAGGGATTATTCATTATGAATTTGTATCAATTGGACAAACAGTTAACCAGGTTTACTATTTGGAAATGCTGAAAAGCCTGCATGAAAAAGACAACCTGAGCTTTTCGCCAACAATTCATGGCTCTTGCATCACAACAATGCACCAGTTCACACGGCACTGTCTGTGAGGGAGTTTTTAGCCAGTAAATAAATAACTGTATTGGAACACCTTCCTACTTACTTGGTCTGGCCCCCAATGACTTCTTTCTTCACCCGAAGATAAAGGACATGTTGAAAGGAAGAAATTTTGATGACATTCAGGATATCAAGGGTTCCAAAATTGTTTTGAAGGGTGGACTAGGCGCTGGCATCAGTGCATAGCTTCCCAGGAGGAGTACTTCGAAGGTGACTGTAGTGACATTTAGTAGTGAGGTCTGCAGCACTTTTTCTAGGATGAGTTTGCAAACTCAGTTGTCTGACTGTGTACACAGAACTTAATGTAATGACTAGTACATGGTGGATGTTCATTCAATGTGTGTTGAGTGAATTGCACCCTCAAGAAGTCAAAGGAGGAGAAAATGGAAAACTTAGTGTGTTATCAATATATGTAAATGGCATAATTTTCCCTCTACTAAGAGTATCTCCTTTCACTCTCTAATTTACAAAAGGCGCTCATAAGTTTGAACAACCAGAGCTGTGATTTTGTAATCTGCATTTATAAAGTACAACAGGTCCTTGAATAACGTAGTTTCGTTCAGTGTCATTTCATTATAACATTAGTGAGTTGCCATAGGAACTTAACTATTGTTTATGTCAATCAGCCTGGGGTAAAATGGGTTTTTGTTGTACATAGTTTTGCTTAAAGTTTCAGAGCCTGCCAACAATGTTAAGTGAGGACTTACTATAACTATGGTGTCAAGAAAGGGGTGTCAAGAAAGGGGAAGGGGTATTTCTTTCAGTGGTTTTTGATTTGTTATATCTTATCTGTTTTAAACTTTCTCTTTCCATGGAAAGAAGGCTACATACAAGGCCAATGTGACTAGCCTATGGGAAGGGGCATAAAGCTTCACTGGATCAGAATTCTGCCATGGCAGTCAACTGAGCTATGAGCGAACCGTAATAAATGTAATTAGAGAACAAATCAATGAGAATAAAACAAAGAATGAGGATTTCAGGCAAATACCTGGTAGCTAAATGTGACACATTTATCCTCCAAGATTAGGAAAAAGAAAAGAAATACAGGAATAAACCTAACAGTGTCTTTTGAGAAACTGAATATACTAGTATATACAATAGCCAAAGCAGATATAAAAATAGAACCCTCAATCTGAAGCAGCCAGCCCAGGAAGCCAGCCTACTGCCTACAAGTCAGACTTGTAGGAAGTGAGACTACCATCTCTAGCAACCAGTCCAGGAAGCCAGCAATAACTCCTGTAACAACTGAAACAAAAGGACCAGGGCTTGATTACTAACTTGCACTTTCACTAATATTTATCTTCACTACCAACCAAGGACCTACCAGTTAGCCACCTTCAGCTTCTCTTTGCCAAGTGCCTCCAATCAGAGCACACCTGAAGCCTTACCTCCCCTCCTCCACATGAAGCTTTTCTATTCCTTTACCTGCTTTTGAGTCTCTGCCAGGTGCAAGTGATGGTGGCTGACTCCTTTGCTCTGTAACAAGACTCTGAATAAATAGGCTTTGCTTGCTCTTATTTGGGTGGTCTTAATTTATTTCCACACATTTTTCACATAACATACAGAATTCTAACATAGAACATATATGACTTCCATGCTTGAACATAAACAAACATGTACAAAAAGAAATGCTTTTTTTGCTAAGTCTCAGACTTATGTGTGCATAAAAAGTAAAGTGATTTTTTTACATTACACTTCATGAGAACAATAGCATAGCACCCATGGTATTAAAAATGACAAGAACAGTATTTCATCTGGAACAATATAGTTGCAAGTTATTTCTTTTCCTGGCATGGGTCGTTTACACCTTTACCTTAGCATCATCCTCTACAGCCAATTATGCTGTTCTCTCTGGCCTGCACTTTGTGACCTTCATGACAGCTGCCATGCTGTCACTCCCAATGACAAAGGCAGATCTGAACATGACTTTGGAATCTATGCATGCCTTGGTGATGTATCACTTTCCACATTAATTGATTTTGACTTAGTCATCTCTTGGCACCAAAGCTACACTGGGTGAGGTAAGGCCCTTTTCTAGTAGGCCAGTATTACAGCTCTTCTCAGACCTCTGAACAGAATTAATGTACCCTTCAGTTTTTTACAGCATCCCATTTTACAGCTCTGTTATTAGCCAGATTTTCTTACAACCTTACACTACTACCTCCACTCCCCCTACCCTTATTCCCAGATGGAAGAACTCGGAACCAGGTTCCTAGGATTGAGTTCGAAAACATTATAATGGCATCTCAGTTTCTACCCCAAATTGTTGCTCCTAGGAACATTAAAGAAAGTTTCTGTATATATTGAGGGACATGTGTGAGGCATTCAGGAGGTAGTCTTTGTCCATCTCCCTTTCCTGTTTAAGAATCCTAATGCCATACCTAATTAATTCCTGAGTGTCTCGTCCTTGTTTCTCCCAATTTTGTTGTAAAGCAAGCCCCTGATAACCAGCCTAGATATATCAGTGTTTTACAATGAATGTGGAGATTCCCTTTCCAACTCTTAACTACCTTTATATTATATAAATAGGCGTATGTATCAGCAGAGCTATACACCAAGCACATACCAATACTTGCAACATACACTTCCAGTTATATTTACATTTATATAAATGTGCTCATTTAAGTTCAAAAGAGGACTACTAGGTCGTTATATAAAAATCAGTAGTGTTTCCATATTCTAGCAAAGAACAATTGGAAAACTAAATCCTAAAACAATTTCATTTACAGTAGCATCCAAAATCATGAAATATTTAGGGATAAATTTAGCAGAACATGTACACTAAAATTGTAAATAAGACATTTCTGAGACAAATTAAAGATCCAAATGAAGAGATGTATTTATGGATTAGAGAATTCAGTATTGTTAAAATAGCAATTTTCCTCAAATTAATTCAACAGTCAGAAGAAAAACATGTAGAAATTTAAAAGATTTGCATGATACTAAATTTAGAAATTTACACAATGCTAAAATTTGTGTGAAAATGCAAATGACCTAGAACGTCCAAAGCAATTTTTCAAAAGAATAACAAAGTTAAAGGACTTACATTATTCTTCAGTAAAGGTGTGAGGAAAATTCAGTGGGAAATTGAACATTAACTCTCACCTCTTACCATGCACAGAAACTTAAAATGTGCTGCCAACCTAAGTGTCACAGCGAGGAACACATCTTAGCAACCTTGGGGTAGGCTAAGATTTCTTGGATAGGGCATGTGAAGTGTGAGCTCTAAAACAGAAAATTTAAATGTTGGACTTTATTTAAATTAAAAACTTCTGCTCTTCAAAAGACACGAAAAGGGAAAGGCAAGCTGTAGAATAAGGAGAAAATATAGCATCTATACCAGTGGTGCCAAAAAAATGTATACAAGCGGACACTTTGGTCAGTGTTGCTCAAACAGTATTTCACTGTAATCAGAAGTGTCTGGATGCTGATGGTAACCACTTTGAGCACCTCTTGTCATGGCAGAAGTCAAATGTGACTTGTATTCATCTTTTGTTATTGGTATATATGAATACTACATTTTAATAGGTTTTTCCTTTCTTAACATGTGTATACATTTTTTTGGCACCCTCTGTATGTCTGACAGACTTATGTACAAAATAAAGAACTCTTACAACTAATTAACAAGAAGAGAACCTAATTTTTTTAATGTACAAAAGATTTCAAGAGACTTTCACAAAAGAAGATACAAGAATGACCGATAAACACATGAAGAGACGCTCAATGTAATTAGTCATCAGAGAAATGCAAATTAAAACCATGAGATACTGCTGTGCCCCCATTAGTATAGCAAATTAAGTTATGGTTGTATTTGAGTCAAATTAAATATCTAAACATTAAATGCTCACAGTAATGCTGTGTAACAAACCACCCTAAAACTTACATCAACCAGAAATAAGCAAGTTTTTTTCTTACCCATGGATTTGCAATGGTTGGAATGGCTCTGTTTCAGCCTGCACATTGGCTGAGCAGCTCTAGAGTTAAGTTGGGCTCAGATCTGTGCGTGTTCATTCTGGGGCCCAGGCTGAAGGAGCATCAGGAAGAGAGAAGCTCTTTTTTTTTTTTTTTCCTGAAGGCAGTGTCACTGGCCCTCATATGTGGGACCCGAACCGGGGCTGCTGGTCAGCGCTTAACCACCGCTCCACTCAGCCGGCCCCAAGAAGCTCTTTTCTTGATGGATCACCAAAGCACAAGAACACAAGCCCAAATTTTTATTGTGTAACATTTTAAACACACCCAAAGAGCCTCCCATGTACTCATCCCCCGGTTCCAATAGTTGTTTCATCCGTTTCTTCCCCCTCTTCTTCGAGTATGCCCAAGGGAACTGAGAAGTGCGGGACTGCTTTAAAGCTGTATTAGTGGTGGCTGCTTGGTTCTTGATTGCTTTTAGGCAATGACTCTCACGTTTGGGAGCTCAGTTTGGGGAGCATGGGGAAGAGCCTCCTGGCTTCATCACTTACTGTGGCAAATTAGCCTCTGCTTTTAGCAGTCACCCACTTTTTAGTATTCATCAGAAAAAGGAAAACTTTAGGTAATCATTTAAGAACTAAGAAATGAAAATATAACCCGGTTTGCTTTGGCAATTGGGCCAAGCTAGTCATAGGTTATGTAATTCTGTTAAAGAGAAAGCATGGGTTTCTTTATTTGATTAAATGTAATACAAATATCTGAGTACAGTAATACCTTGATTTGCAAGCATAATTCATTCCAGAAAACAAACTGCTCATATTGCAAGACATTGCTCTTTTACCACGTTAAAATGTATTAGAAATGTTTGCTCATTGCGGAACACTCGCAAACCAAGTTACTTGCAAGCCAAGGTTTTACTGTAAGATGAAATAGATGAGAACAAGCAGTTTATATTTAACAGATCTCAAAGGAAAGTGTAAACAGCCCAATGTGAAAATGCTAAGAGAATGCCAAAAATTTAAGAAGGCTCTATGAAACTAGACCTAGTGTAGCCTACCATGTATAGAATACAGATTAAGGATTTGGATACATTACCTATTAGACATTCATTTCTTGGTACAGTAATTTTCATAATATAACGTTATATTAGTGTCAGGTATTCAACATAATGATTTGATATTTGTATACACTGGGAAATGATCAACAAAATAGGTTTAGTTATCGTCTGTCACCATACAAAGTTACAAATTTTTTTCTTGTGATGAGAACCTTAAGGTTTATTCTCTTAGTAACTTTCAAATAAGCAATACAAATATTATTGACTATAGTCATCATGCTGTACATGACAGCCCCATGAGTTATTTTATACCTGGAAGTTTGTACCTCTTGACCCCTTCCCCCGTTCCTCTGTCTCCCTCCCTTCTGGCAACCACCAGTCTGTTCTCTGTATTTACTGATTTTGTTTGATCATTTATTTTTGTTTTTTTAGGTTCCGCATATAAGTGAAATCAAATGGTATTTGTCGTTCTCTGTCTATTTCACTTAGCATAAAACCCTCAAGGTTCATTCATGATGTCCCAGATGACAAGAATTCATTCTCTTTATGGCTGAGTAGTATTTGTGTGTGTGTGTGTGTGTGTGTGTGTGTGTGTGTGTGTTTCTGTGTGTGTACACCACATCTTTATCCATTCATCTATCAATGGACACTTAGGTTGTTTCTATATCTTGACTATTGTAAATAATGCTGCCATTCTAATAGGTGATATCTCATTGTGGTTTTGATTTGCATTTCCCTGATGATTACTGATGTTGAGCCTCTTTTCATGTGCCTTTTGGCCATCTGTATGTCTTCTTTGGGAAAAATGTCTATTCACATCTGCCCATTTTTAATCAGATTACTTGTTTTTTATTGAGTTGTATGAGTTCTTTATATATTTTGGCTGTTAACCCCTTATCAGATACATGATTTCCAAATATCTTCCATTCAGTAGTTTGCCTTTTCATTTTGTTAATGGTTTCCTTCATTGTGCAGAAGCTTTTTAGTTTGATGTTGTCCCACTTGTTTATTTTTGCTTTTGTTACCCTTGCCTTTGGAGTCGGGTCCAAAAAATCATCATCAAGACTGATGTCAGGCAGCTTATCACCTATGGTTTCTTTTAGGACTTTTATGGTTTCAGGTCTTACATTGAAGTCTTTAATCTATTTGAGTTAATTTTTGTGCATGGTGTAAGACAGTAGTCTAATTTCATTTTTTTGCATATAGCTGTCCAGTTTTCCCAACATCGTTTATTGAAGACACTGGTCTTTTTCCATTGTAAATTCTTGCCACCTTTGTCGTAAGTTAATTGACCATATATGTGTGGGTTTATTTCTAGGCTGTCTATTCTGTCCCATTGGTCTGTGTGTCTGTTTTTATGTCTTGGCACAGTTTTAATCATTGTTTAATCCCTCGCAGTTTGGCTACTTTAAGTGAAAGGCAGTTTTTGCAAATGTTGTAAAGTATATAAACCATCTCTGAAAGGGGAATTGGAGTCATCAAGAAAAATAAAGACAGTCTTGAAACTTATATAATGTATTAAAAAAATTAAAAGACCAAAGTGTTGTGAAATAGTCAGCACTCGCTTTTTTATAACATCCTATGCCCTGCCTGCATTGTATTTCTCAGAGTTTAATTTACTATGAATTAATTAAATTACTTATTTAGTTTTCTAATTTCCCCCATGAGACTATAGTCTCCTTAAGAATAGGGATTTGCTTGTTTTTCATAAATGAATATGTAACACTTAACACAGTGCTGGACACAGGAAGTACTCAGTGAATATTTATTGAATTAATGAATGCTTTCCTATATTGTCTATCATCAAATATTTTTGCTGGGCACTGTTAAAGATAAAAATAAACAAAATAACCATGTAAACAATTTGTACTCAATAATCACATATTTCCTGGCAAAATAATGAGGTGGCTAAGAAGCGAGGCTCCGGAGCCAGACAGCCTGGACTAATATTGACTCTGCCACTCAGCTAACTCTAGAACCATGGGCAAGCAAGAGCTTAATCTTTATGTGCCTCACTTTCACTATCTGTAAGGTAAGAAATGTGAAGATTAAATGATTTAATACATGTAAAGCACTTAGAAAAGTACCACAGTAACATCTCAAGGATTAGTTGTTACTACTACCAATATTATTATTCCATAAATAAAACATTCTTTTAAAACATTAAATATATTACATTTAATCAGTGTTGATCTTAGAGTTCTGTATTTGTGTTGAAGTGATATGTCATACAGAATTTGAATATGGAAATTGTTCCCTCTGTTATTTTTCCCTAACTCTTCTGTTTTTTAAAAAAATCAAACTCCTCCAATGTAAGAATTTCGAGCATGGCCCTCTCCAAGAACCCTCTTCCCTCTTCTCCTCCCTGCACTCTTTCAAGACAAGTTTGTTTCTATCTCTGCTCTCTAGCACTTCCTTTAATTTATAAAATATTTGTTGTATGCGTTGGCTTCTCTCGATCCTTACATTGTTGCTCCATTTTAAGTTGTTAACTGAGGAGTGGTAAGTAATTTTTTATTTTAAACTAATTTTAAAATACATATAACATTATTTCTTTTTTCATAATTCTAGACTTCTTTCTTGGAGGGAAAAAACCCAGGTGTTATAAATATTGTTTCATCCTCAAACACAGTGTCATTTGTCCTTAATACATTTTCTGTAATTTTTAAAAATTAAAATATTACATAAATACAGCAAGGTACACGAATCATAATTATGCAGCTATACAATTTTGTGACGTGAATACACTAAGGTAATCAGTACCTAAATCAAGATACTGAATATTACCAGCACTCTGGAAGCTTTCCCATGCTTCCTCTGCACCATTCTCCACTCCGCACAAGCAAATCCACGATGCTGATTGCTGTTATTAATTATTCTTTTACCAGTTCTGAAACTTTATATAAAAGAAATCATGTAGTAAATACTCTTTTGAGTCTCTCTTCTTTTGTTCGATAGTATGTGAGATTCTCTTTTATTGCTGTCATTTCTAATTGTCTACTGTTGGTGGCTATTATGAACAATTCGACTGTGAATGTTTGTTACATACGTATTTTGATGTACCTATGTATACTTCTCCTTTTAGTACATACCTGGTAGTGGATATGTTGGGTCATAAGGTTTTCAGTATGTTCAGCTTAAAATTTTTTCCGAATTTGATGCTATCAATTTACATTTTACCAGCACAGTAGTATTTAAATGCTCTTTTATCCTATATTGCCAGGCCTTTGTTTGTTTTGTGCACATATGTAGAATGATATCTTGTTGTGGTTTTGATTATCATGTCCCAGTAATATTGAACAGCTTTTCATATGTTTATTGGTCATTTGGCTGTCCTCTTTAAATTTATATATATCTTTTCATCATTTTTTGAATTGGATTATTTTATTATTATAGATTTGTATGAGTACCTTATTCTATATACATGTTTTTCGTAGGTATATAAATTAAAAGTTATCTTTGCCCACTCTGTGGCTTGCCTTTTTTTACTGTATTAATGGTGTGTTTGGTAAACAGAAGTTTTTCTAATTAATAAACTTCACTTTACCAATCTTTTCTCCTGTGGTTAGTTCTTTTTTCATTTTATTTAAGAAATCGTTGCCTAGTCTTAGGTCATGGAGCTATTCTATTAGGTTCTTGCAGAAAATTTATTGTTTTACCTTTCATATTTCTATAATCCATTTTGAATTGAGGTAGAAACAGGTTTCATTTTTTATTCATATCACTGATCCATCACCAATTATTGAAAAAAGCATCCTGTTACTAAAATATCACAGTGCCACCTTTATCCTAAATAAGGTGATTCTATATGTATAGATATGTTTCTAGATTCCTTATTCAGTTTCATTTGTCTTTTTATCTATGTTTGTGTCAATCATATTCTGTCTTAATTTCTTTAGTATTATAGTTTTAATAAGCACAATGTATGGGTGCTGTGTGATTTGTTTTGTGTAATAGTCTCACAGTGATTTTTTTTTTTTTGAGGGCAGTCTCACTGGCCCCCACATGTGGGACCCGAACCGGGGCTGCGGGCTTCCCAAGCCAGCACTTAACCACCGCGCCACTCGCCGGCACGATTTTTTAACAACCTACCAGCCATCTTATTTTGTTTACCATACTCCAAATTCATGATTTTTAAAGAAGCCACCTTAGAATTCCACTTAAGGAAAGTACTGTTTTTGTTTAGGGACATACCTTAATTGGGCATGTTTGTTATGAAGATGACACCCTCTTCACATCGCCTGGATGGTCATGGATGAAACAAAAGGATAGGTAAAATGTGTGGTATGAGGATTTAAGAGGAGTTTGGAGAGTTTTGAGCTAATACCCTGGGCAGAGGAGAGGTAGGGAATGGCACCCAGCAACATGATGAGAGACTGGAATCAAGGATGACAGTGTCACTTAGGGCTTAAGAGCTTGATTTCTAGATCCAGGTTACCGAGCTCAGCCACTTAATAGCCACATGAATCTGGGTAAGTTACTCATCCCTTCTGTGCTTCGCTTTTCTTTTTTGTAAAATGGGGATGAGTGCTTACCTCACAGGGTGGTCATGATAATTACATGAATTAATATATATAAAACACTAAGAATGTACTTCACATGTAGCTAACCCACATATGTGCTAGCTGTTATTATAAGTAATAAAAGATAATCTGAAAAATCTGAGATATATTTTCAGTTTTATTTAAGTTTTGTGCCTTGATACAATCACCCATCCTTGACACACACATTGTCAAGAATGGGGGATTATATATCACCCTAAAGTCCCTGATGTCTTTTTATGATGTGATTTCTATAAGTTCTCTATTTAGAAATACATGTATCTTAATGGGAATCCAAAGAAAAACCTTATACTGACTTTGTTTAGCATCCCTCAATGAAAAGGTTTGAAAAAGAATCATTCCTATAGTTGATAACCACTGAAAAGTAGTCTAAATAAAAAGAGACCCTAAAAAGCTAATTGCATGGAAAAAATGTAGCAGTCTGGAAGCAGAGGATTAAAATGAATGCCAGAGATCAGGAATTTTAGGGGTTTAAAGTTCAGGCCAAAAATGAACCTGAGAGGGGTTTCTTTTTGGAGTGATGAAAATATTATGGAATTAGGGAGTGGTAATGCTTGCATAACCTTACAAATGTACTAAAAGCCGCTGAATTGTACACTTCAAGGGGATAGAGTTTATAGTATGTTAATTATGTATCAATTTTGAAAAACTGATTCTGACTGGGAGAAGTGGTAGCTCAGGTCTACCTGGCAAGGGGCAGGTCCCCAAACAGGATGAGTAGAGCATCCGTGTGCAGGGTGGCAGTGAGCAACAGTGAAATTTATTACTGTAAGGGGAATGGAGTAGTAAGGCCAACCAGAGCCAGATTTCTCACTGTAAGAACAGATTTACAACTTCAGAAAGGAGAAAAACTAGAATTAACCCTATGCTATTGAATTGGAATTAGAGCATCACTGTGAACTTTGGGGGTATGTGTTTGTGTATGGATTTACAAATATAAATGAATATTTGTGTGTCTGTGAATGTATGTACACACAAATATAAATGTGTGTCTGTGAATGTATGTACACATGTATGTATATATGTGTGTGAATATACTGCCTAACTCTGTCCACTGAGTAGACCTGGAGAACAATGACATCCTAATAGCAGTGAGCATACCTGATATTCTAAATACCCTTCTCCCTAAAAAGAACCAAGGCTTCTTGGAAAAAGAACTCATTCCAGGACTAGTGCAGGGAAAGTACAAGATGAGCCTGGGACATCTTGTGCCAGAAATCGAAGAAGTACTCAGAAAATGACAGGAATGTGTTGAAAGGTTATAGGAACCGAATTGAAAGGGCTTACCCTGGCCAAATCTGGGACAATTTGAGCAACAAAATAAATAATGATAATAACAGATTATATAACTCAGTGAATAAGATAGGAATTGGGCCAGCCGAGTGGCGTGTTGGTTAAGAGCTGACTTGGGACTCCAGCTCTAAGCAGCAGGGCCCCGGTTCAGATCCCACAGGTGAGGGCCAGTGACACTGCCCTCTTACAGCTAAGATGGTGAACAACAGCTCGACCTGGAGCTGGGCTGCTGTGAGTCGCCGGTGACAGTGTAGGCTGCAGCCTCTGCTGCAGTGGGCTGCCATAAGCTACATTGAGTGGCCGGCAGCCTGAGTGAGCTGCCAAGAGCCGCCATGAGTGGCCATCCAGAGGCCGGTGATCGATCTGCCTCACCCAGGAAGAGCACAATGATAATACCAACATGGGCCAGTGAAGCAACATCCTCCACAACTAGACTAAAGAAGAAAAGGACAGCAACTTGTCTGTTCCCCTTCCCCGATTCCCTAATACTGTTCCCCTTCCTCAATAAAATCTTAAAAAAAAAAAAAAAAGATAGGAATCTTTGAGTTTAGCTAGAGAGATAGATGGGTGGGTGAATGGATGGATGGAAAATGTACACTGTAGATAGATTAATGGCTTTAGGAAAATCGCTGTTTGGCAAGCATGATGTTAATTAAAAGAAACATTAATGGATACTTAAAACAGTGGGCAAAAGTTTGTTGAGAAAAGATTCAGACTGATACTTGTGCAACAATGTTCATACTATTATTATACATAATAGCTAATAGGTGGAAACAACCTACTAGATATTATGAATATCTAATGTCCAACATGAGATGAATAGGTAAATGAAATGCGGTATATACATACAATGGAATGTTATTCAGTCATAAAAAGGAGTGAACTGTAAAAAGTAAAATTCTGATACATGCTACAACATGGATGAACCTTGAAAACATGCAAAGTAAGATAAGTTAGACATAAAAAGACAAATATTGTATGGTTCCACTTACGTGAGATAGCTAGAATAGGCAAATTCACACACAGAAAGTAAAATAGCGGTTACTAGGGGCTAGTAATAGGGAAGAATGGGGAGTTATTTAATGGGTACAGAATTTCTTTGGGAGAATATTTAAAAGTTCTGCAAATAGACAGTGATGATGGTTGCACATTGTGAATGTACTTAATACCCTGAATTTTGCACTTGGAAATGGTTAAAATAGCAGATTTCGTACTGTATATTTTATAGCAAAAATATTTTTTAATTTAAAAATTTATTGAGAAATGGCATATTTACATAGTCTCAAAGTATCCTCTCACAAAATACTTACTCATTACAAAGAAAACAATGTGTAATTTTAGAATTTGGAAAAATATGGCAAACACTACCATAACCAATTGATCACAGCATTACTTTTGTTGTATTGTTGCCAAAAAGCATAACCTGAATCAAATCATGAGGTAACATTAGATAAATTCAAATTGAGGGACATTGTATAAAACAGCTGGCCTATAATCTTCAAAAGTGTCAAGGTCATGAAAGTTAAGAAAAGACTGAAAAACTATTCCAGATCAAACCAGATAAAACAGAACTTGAGAACCAAATGCACTGCATAATCCTGAATTGTTGGATCCTCTCGCTAGAAAGGACATTACTGGGACAAGTGTCAAAACTTAAATGGAGTCTGTGGATGAGATCATAATAATGTAAAACGTTAGTTTCCTGATTTCTGTACTGGTACTGTGGTTATGTAAGAGAACCTCTTTGTTTACAGGAAATACATATTATCTGGGGATGATGGGACATCATGTCAGTGCTTTCAAATGGTTAAAGGAAAAAGATGTTCTTTGTACTATCCTTGAAACTTTTTTGTACATTTGAACTGATTTCAAAATATATATATATTTACGCAAACTGTAAGAAGATAAAAGAACCTGAGTGAAGGTGGTGATTATGGCCAAGAACTAGATCCCAACACTAGGACTGTATTGGAAAGTTAACTGCCAAAGAAATGGGAAACTTTTTCTATTCAGTAAGTTACAAAAACATTCAAGCCCATTTTGAGTAAATAAATAGAGGATAATTTGAATAGACTGTACCTCAATTATGTAAACGTGGGAAAATCAGGTTTAAAAAAGGATCTTGTAATTTTGGATTTAGTATTTGAAATAACCAAACTGAATGTAAGAATAGTTGCAGAACTAGGCCATTTTATTTTGAAAAATTCATGTGTTTCTATGTCTTCCCCTTTCAGGTGATGCTGAACAGGAACTTGGTCCCCCTCCATCTGTAGATGAGGCTGCAAACACACTCATGACTCGTCTGGGTTTCCTCCTTGGAGAAAAAGTCACGGAAGTTCAGCCAGGTGACCAATATAACATGGAAATACAGGATGAAAATCAGGTAAACTGCTTGTTACCAGCTTTGAAACATGGGATGAATCAGCCTGTTGTACAAGGAAAAGAAAAATGTCAGACGTGTGTGTGTGTTTTGGAAAGAATGATCCCAATTGTCGAATGTCATTTGAAGCCTGGAGATATAACTTAATTTTCCACAAGCACTGTATTTCCTCAGTTTATGAAACATCTTTTAGTTTCATTCTTAGTTTTAAAAAGTCACTTTAAGGTTTTGATTCATTTCTTGAATGAATGAGAAAATAAATAAGTAAATAAACCAACAAACAAAATTGCCATATATATGAGCACTATACTCAGAAATTGCAGAATACACATTGTTTTCAGGCGCACGTGGATTATTTACCATATTGATGATCTGCTGAGCCATGGAGCAAGTCTGAACAAGTTCCAAAAAATTCTGATTACTGTGACCGTAGCAGAATTAATCAATTACAAAATAATTTAGAGTGCAACAGCTAAAAGTAACTTAGAAAATCCCCCAAATGTTTGGGTGTTAATATATTCTAAATAGCCTGAGTCAAAGAACAAATCACAAGAAATTAGAAAATAATTTAAAGTAAAATAATAAAAACAATATAAGAAAACATAGTATATAGTTAAAGGTGTGCTCAAAAAGGAATCTTCATTTTGAATACATATATTAGAAAAGTAGAAAATCTGAAAAAATAATGATCTAAATATTTATCTCAAAAAGTTAAAAAAGCATCAGCAATTTGGAAAAAATATTTAGTTTCTTTTTTTCTTTTGGCTATTTCCGTTCTTTTCGACCTAAATGTAGGAAAAGGAATACTAGACTGATTCTGTGTGCTCTTAATCTTTAAAATGAATATCCTAGAGTCACTCATTTTATTCAGATGACAACAAAAATTAATTTCAAATTTCATATTCCTAATAAATATTGAAGATTCTAGTCATATGTTAATTTTGTCATAAAGTAATAAAACATACAAGGATTATTTGGATATATTTATGGATCAGGTGCCCCAGGGCTCTCTCCTCACTTCTCTATTCTTACCCTCATTTCTTAGGTCATTGGTTTTGCTGGCTGCACATTTTAACGACCTGGGCAGTTGCCTGGAATTCTAGTTATATGGAGAACTCCATTCTTATTTTTATTTTATTTTATTTTTTTAGAGGGCAGAGTCACTGGCCCTCATGTGACATCCGATCCGGGGCCGCTTGTGTCCCAAGCCAGCTCTTAACCACCGCGCCACTCGGCCGGCCCATTCTTATTTTTTTAAATACTGTCTTGCTCCTGAGCTATCTCTATCCCTGCCTTTCCCTTTTACTCTAGACCTGTATATCCAGCTGCCTACACCACCTTTTCTACCTACATGTCTAAGATACATCTCAAACTTCGCATATCAAAAACTGAGCCCTTGCATTTTCCCCCATAACCTGCTCCTTCTGCAGTGCTTCCTGTCTGAGTAGGTGGTACACCTATATGCTTAGAACAAAAGCTTTGGAGCCTTTCTTGACTTTTCTGTCACACCCTATATTCATTCACTCAGCAAATCATGCAGGCTGTCTTCAAAACGTATCCTAAACCTGACCCCTTGTCACTACTGCCACTGCTACACCTAAGTCCAAGCCACTGTTATCTCTTGCCTGGGCTGCTGAGCAGCTACTAGAATATAAGGCTAGAAAGCTTGGGACTTTTGCCTGTTCTATTTACTGCTGTATCCTCTGTACCTAAAACAGTGTCAACCATTAGTAGGTGGCCAATAAATATTTACTGTATGAATAAATGGGCTCCTGGTTGGTCTCTGCCTTCACGGCTGCCCTCTGTAGTCTGTACACGATCGCCAGAGTGATCCTTGTAAAACAGGAATCTGATCCTTTCTCTTCTATGCTCTCAGTCTTCCACTGTATTCCCATCACAGTTAGAATTAGATCTGAGATATTTACCATGACCAGAAAGGCCCTGCCTGATCTGGTCCGACCCCTCGCTGACCCTCCTCCATCATTTCCTGCCCCACTCCCTTTCACCTGCAGCCCTCCAGCAACACTGGCCTCCCTGTCATTCCTTGAACACATAAAACATTCGTTTATGCTGGAATGCCCTTCCCACAGGACTCACTTCCTTACTGCAGTGCTCTGAGTTCTTTAGTCTGTTGTATCTCATAATAATGCAGTTTCATGGTGGCAGGGATTTATGATATTTCTTTTTTATCAATTGTAGCCATGTCACTATGCTATTCTCTGTGAATACAAAAAAAACAGGGATGGTATATGTTGAGGGCTTTTTAAATATTGGTATAAATAAAACATCTGTTGTACTTTTTATTTCTTGATATTCATGTCAAGTTAAAATGTGACTGTTCTAAGAATGACTAAGTAACATGACGTTACAGTCTGAGTATTTGCTGAGGACCCTGTTGTTTCTAAAGAGCTATATTTCTTCAGGTGCTAAAATTTATACTTGATTGTTTTTGAGATGCTTCATGTCTCAGTATATCACAGTGATTGCTGAATCAAGTCACAAGTCTATAGAGTGTACCTTACTTGTGCAGTTACTGAATAAAATAGTCCGAAAATAAGTAAATGAGTAGATTTAATGTGATGTAGTGTAATAGTCACTGAACCAGAAGATAAAAAACTTGTATTCTCTTCCAACCCTACCACATACTATTTAGTCAATTTGGGCATGTCACTTAATGTCTCTGAGCTTTAGGTTTTTTTATAGGTAATAATAACTGACATTTATTAAGTGCTTACTATGTACTAATCATTGTGCTAATTGCTTTATTTGCACTATTTTGTTTGAGCTTTCTTACAACCCATTGTGGAAAGGTCCATGTACATTCCAATTTTAAAATTAAAAAATGGAAACACACTGCCAAAAGTGGTTTAATAGTATTTAAATTACGCCAGTCTGCTTTTACAACCTAGATTCATAACAGCTACACCATACTACCCCAGTGTAATACGAAATCATAACACCTGACAGGATTGTTGTGAGGAGCATGTTAAATCATGAATATGAAAACACTTTTAGCTGTGAAGTGCCATATGTAGAAAAGGTATAAAATAATATGCAATATAATTAGTATATAAATATATGTGGGGACTATAAAATTTGGGAGAAATTACTTCATAACTCATACTTAGGGCAGTTTCGTTTTCACATTTCTTAAATGGGGTAATAATATTCATTATGTCTCATTCTTGGTTGATACAGGGTAAATGAAATAATACATTGAAAAATTTTTTAACTATAAAGCATTAAAAAATGTAAAGTATTAATAATGAAGCTAAATGATAGCCTTCTTGGTATATACCATGAAACTGTCTTGGAACCACAGAAGACTGGCTAAATGGATCATCAGAATTTCTAGTCTTAGGAAGATTACTAAGAACTAGGAAATCATGTTCATTTGGTGACTTTCTTCTAAGCTAAACAGCATGCTGAGATAGATTGCTTTGTTTAGGATGACCCTATAATAGTGGTGTCCTCGATGTAGCACTAATAAGGGCAGAATCTAGTATAGGCAAGTCAGCATCTATCATTTTTCTGCAAAAGACTTAAGTATTGAAAGTGATATTCAATTGTCTGCTTTATTTTCATCTCTCAGTAATTTCTGAGGAACCTAGGACGTACCTTATGAATTCTATTATTAGGTTCTTAACTTTTGTGTTTGTAGAACCTTTAAGAGATCCAGATTGGGAGTTTGGGATCCTTCTAGAGAACACTAAGGACAGTAGGGAGACCATTGAAAGGTTTTGAAAGTGGAGTAGTTTAATTATTAGATGTCCACTTTAGCCTGCAGGACGGAAAATAGGTAATGTTGTCTTGCTGTGCCTAGAAGTGATTTCTGTATCTAACTACTCTCACTAAGTAAATATAAAGCCTGCCTTTTAATTCATAAGCCATGAACAACCTTCTGCTTTCAGCTTGATCTTTAAGCTTCGCTTTTAAACTTTTTAAAGACACATTCTGTAATATATGTTTTATTTTGTGGAAAATAATGTGTAGTAAAAATACTAAAAGTCCTTTGGGCTTACCCTCCCAGTTGGCTCTCTTATGCACATAGCATGGTTTCCTTTCTCAAAGAACAGACTGTGAATCTTGTCTAAAAATGGAAATGAGGAGATAAGTTGCTAGAGACATAATAGATTCATATCAAAATGAAACGTTTACAGTGTGAGATGACCAGAGGTATAGCTAATGTAAAAGACCCTAGTATAGTTTATTTTATTACCCACATGTCTTAAACTGAGAATGGGGAGGTTAAAAATTGCCATGCCACATTCTCACTAGGGAGGATTTAATTTGGTAGGTCTGGGATGGGGCTCAGTCCATCAGTTTTGTAAGGGAGCTTGTTTGTTTTTGTCATTCTGCAGGTGATTCTACTGCATGCCCAGTTAAACATCATTGCTCTGGTAGATCAATATTATTTTATAAAAATAAAAGGAGATTACAAAGAAATTGAAACTCTTGCCTGCACCGGAGAAAAATTATATAGTAGAAGAAAAATGACATAGATTTGACAGCTTACATTCTTAAGAAAAATCAGTTCCTAATATTATTAATATTATTGAGAAGATTTAAGTGGTTGCAGATCCTGAGAATGTCACTTGTGCTTGGTTGAGCTGAATGTAGCTTTTTTATTACACAGTTGTAGCATTTAAATTAAAATCAAAACCTGGATTCAACACCGATGATTAAATACAAGGGATTGCATCTAGAAATCTTTGCGTGTAGGCAGAAAAGCTGTTACGTTTATTAAGTTTCACCTTATTTGTAGAACGCAGAATCTCTTATCCTGGAAAGCAAAAACAAGCGGAGCCTATTAGATGTAAAAGTTGTTCATGTAGATTTTCTTCTTTTTCTCATCAGAGCTTGTATTTTACCATACGATATATTTTACTTGAACAGCTGATCAGCTTATGTTATTTATTTTTCATTCCAATTTTTCAGACCTCAGCAATCACCCAGCGGATAAGTCCCTGTTCCACTCTGACTAGCAGTACTGCCTCCCCACCAGCCAGCAGCCCCTGCTCCACCCTCCCACCAGTCAGCACGAACGCAGCTGCCAAGGACTGCAGCTATGGGGCCGTCACCAGCCCAACCTCCACCCTTGAAAGCAGAGATAGTGGCATCATTGGTGAGTTGGTTTTTATACTAACCATTTTGTGTCTTTATTTTCTTTTTAAAATAATGTTACACAAGTTTAAGATTTTTTTTAAAAATCTGCTTTTGAGTTGTTGACAAGTATACATAAAATATGTTCTCTTTTTAATGATGCTGGAGAGAGAAATAAAGGTAAACAAAATGAAAACTACCCCTCCCTGCTTAACCACTCCTTTAAAGGTATTAAATTACCTGATAAAAGAAGGATAGAAAAAGTTTTTTCTGCTTCTTCCTGTAAATTCACATCTATCTACCAGCAGAAGTAGTTCAGAAAAAGTTCCTTTCTCACTGAGCTGGCGTTCACTGAGGTTCTCAGTTCTTCTTATACTTATTGCCTATTGTATACTTGTTAAAGAGAGTCAGTCAAATGGAGATGAGTGAAGTTTTGGGAAAATCTTTTTCTAATGAAAAGGAGCAAGGACTACTCTGGGCTTCATTTTTTAAAAACAAGTGAACTGTGTAATAACAGGTTTGGTTTATGCAAATAGTATAACAGTAGTGCAAAATGACATCAGCACTCTTCTCGCACTGGGAAAACTAGATGTCTTCCTTGTCTTTGCTTTTAAATATGATGACCATAAAAGCCTGCCCTTACTACAAAATTTAGCATTTGAATAATAAAATAGGGTTCATAGGCTACTAAATGATTCTGTCTTTGTGCCACAAATTAACTCAGTTTCTCAAACCTTTCCAGCACCAATCAGGAAAATTTATCATTTTTGTTGCTAGATCTTATATTTTTGAAAGAAATTTCAGTATCATTCTATTCATATTCCAATAGTTTCTCAATTTTAATTTATCAACTATGTCTCTGCCAAAGCTTCTGTTCAAAATGAATTAACTAGTGCTATCATCCTTGATATAATTCCAGCTAAGTTTACAGCAGCATGATGTTTTAACTGGTCGCCAGTAAACATAGTATTTATAAATTATTTGAAATACTAAAAATAGTAAAACCCGTTACTACCTTCTCAGACCTTTAAAGAAATAGTATTCCATTGTTGGGAGCCTAATGAATGTGCTCATAGTCTATCTGGAAAAGGGGGATAATTTCTGGGATATATACCAGGCTAAGACCACACAGATATAAGCAAATCTTAGCCGACTGATTTGAGACCTAATGGTAAAAACTTCTGCTGAAACTCAACACATGCAAAAAAAACACACACAAAAGGCAAGGGGTTAAATAACAGACATTTTACATGTAAACAAGTCCTCCAGGAAACAGGAGTTTCCATTCTCTGCTTTCAGTAGCACCTATGTGCACTCCAAGCTTCTGGCTAAGAATTACAAAGCCTGCTAAATCATCACAACTTTACACCAAATGAAATTATATTTCAGTCAGACTTTACTGAAATAAAAATGTTTGTATTTTAACATAATGAGACAATTTCCAGAAATTAGGTTATGAAGCATACATCTGTTTAAAAAGAACATACATAGACATATACACACATAATATAAATACGTATATATCACTGAACACATTTAAGTATTATAATTATAAAATATACTATGGAATTCATAAAAATCTCATTGGGGAAGGTGCAACGTTGTGTGTGGTGAAAAAAGGGTTAGAAATCATTGGGCTATTTATGACTGAACAACTGAATATATGAAATGAATTTTTAATTAAAGTGAGTTTTGACCACAAACCAAAATAATGTAACTTAATATGACTTGAACATTTGAATTAGCTCTAAGATTATCTAGTCCAGGGGTCGGCAAACTTTTGAGACAGAAGAGCCAATCCTGTCCCTCACAACAATTTAAAAATTATTCGAGAGCCATAAAACAAATGAAATCACCATTATGTGAATAATATCCTTTAAAAATTTTATAAATGAAGCTATGATAGTTTTATTTTCATTTTCAATTTTACTTCAGAGCCACATGTACGTACCCAAAGAGCCTCATGTGGCTCTCGAGCTGCAGTTTGCCGACCCCTGATCTAGTCCATGGTTCCCAGCATTTTCACCAACAGGACTACCTTAGCACAGATTCCTTAGAAAATAGATCCTGAGACGAAAGGTTATGTGCTAACACTTTATTAAGGAAGTATAAATCAGGGAAGCAAGAGTGCATGAAAGTGGGAGTGAGACAGTAAAGCGGGGAGAGCAAATACAAGGAAAGGAATTACAGAGCTCACTCACAGATGATTCCATGGTCCTGCTAAAAGTCTCCAAAGAGACCATGTGTTTCTGAACTGTGGAAGGGGAGATTAGAAGGGGGTTTTCCTACTAGTTCCTTTCATACATGGGTGTGGTAGCCCTAATAGGGCATTATTTTCCCTACTCTTCTTGCATGAATCCGGTAGCCCTACTGCATCTCATGGGCCAGTGGCAACAAGGAAGTCCAGGGACAGAGGAGAAAGGCTATATACAGCAAGGCACAAGGCACAGCTTGACTTGTACCCATGATTGACACAAAGGACCAGGAGCAGCCAGCAGAGATACTAACAACAGGGACCCAGCTTCAACCCATGAGAATGGTTCACGCCATTGCTCAGACCACTGTAGCCAGATAGCAGGTCTAGATAGATATAGATATAGATATAGATATAGATATAGATATAGATATAGATAGATATATAGATATATATAGATATATATAGATATATATAGATATAGATATAGATATATATAGATATATAGATATATAGATATATAGATATATATATATATATATGGTGGCAAATCTAGTACAGTTCAACCCTTGCACCAGATAGACCTAATCATCCTATTTGTTGGCCTCGGGTCTCAACTCGGCATGCAATGCCATGACACTCTCGATTCTTTTCTGAGAGGAAAGGTCCAAATCCAGCCCTTCAAGAAAGTGGCCAGTTGCAGTGGAGACTTAGCAAGAGTCAGTAAATGAAGATACAGTCCCTGCTGTTCCTGCTGGTCTTAGAGCCCGTAATGTATGCTTATTATCTCCTTCTTCCACCCATTTCAGAACAAAGAATATCAAACTAGAGTGCAGAACAAAGAATGATGACCTTTAAAGGAAGGTCATTTCCTAATGATAAATGGGTCATTTCATTAAGAAGAAATAATCATAAGTGTTTATGCATCTAATAACAGAGCTTCAAAATGGGAGATATCCACAAACATAGAGATTTCAGCAGTCATCTCTCAATTCATCTCTCAGCAGTCATCTCAAGCATTCCTCTGATGGAACAAGTAGGAAATCAATTAGCATATAGAAGACCTAAATTCTATTCACCAGCTTGACTTAATTGCTATTTATAGGAAAGTCCACCAAAGAAGAACAGAGAACAGATACTTTTTAGGTACACACAGAAGATTCATGAAGGTAGACCATATTCTGATCCTTAACATAAGTCTCAATAAATGTAAATGTACTCAAATCATACAAGCTGTAGTCTTTGACTACAGTATGATTAAACTAGAAACCAGTAATAGAAAAATATCAGGAAATTTCACAAATACTTGGAAATTAAACAACTTATTTCTAAACACTTGTGAAAAAAAATCACTGTGGAAATTAGAAAATATTTTTAATTCAATGATAGTGAAAACAAAACATCAGAATTTGTGGAATGCAGCTAAAAAAGTGCCTAAAGGGAAATTTATAGCATTATCTGCTTATTTTAGAAAAGAAGGAAGTTATTAAATCAGTAAACTGTATTTCCATTTAGAAAATAGAAAAAGGAAAAATTCAAACCGAAGTTAACAGAAAGTAGGAAATAGTAAAGAGCAGAAATCAATGAAATAGAAAACCATAGGGAAAAGCAATGAAACTAAAAGCTGGTTCTTTGAGAAAATCAATAACACTCATAAACCACTAGCTGTATTAATCAGGAAAAAAATGACCATACAAATTACCAATATCTGGAATGAAGGAGGTAATATCACTACATACCCCACTGACATTAAAAGGATGATAAAGAAATAACTATTATGAACAACTTCATGCCAACAAATTTAACACTTTAGATGAAATGGACAAATTCCTTGAAATGTCCCACTACAAAAGCTCCTTTGAGAAGAAAAAGATAACCTGAATAGCTTCATAGCTATTAAATATAAATTGACTTTGTTGTATAAAACTTTCCCATAAGGAAAATTCTTAGTCTAGATGCCTTGACAAGTAAATTCCATCAAACATTTAAGGAAGAAATAATACCATTTCTATACAAACCACTCTAGGAAGTTGAAGTGAATGGAAAACTGTATGAGACCAACATTACCCTGAGACCAAACCAGAAGAGGACATTATACAAAAAGTAAATTACAGACCAATGTCTGTCATGAACATAGACCTAAAAGTCCTTAACAAAATTCTCACAGATTGAATCCAGCAATATATAAAAAGAATAACTCATGACTAAGTGGGGATCACTGGCATTTTGAGAAGCCCAATGGTGACTGACATCCCAGATAGAGTTGACAGGGAGATGCTGACATGAAACTGGGCTCCCTGACATCAGTGAGGATGCACTGACCAGTGGGCAACACTTCTTTCTTAGATGCAAGGAGAACATCTTATCATAAAGAGTTGCAGGTCTGGAAGGCAACCAGAGTGTCTTCTTTGTAATTAATCTTCTTCTCTTGTTACTACAAAGTCTAGAACTCTATTTAATTTTCAAAGAGAAAAACTACACTAAAGAGAATCATGGAAATTACCTCATGAACTTGGGTCTCTTCTTTCAACACTAGGAATGTTTAAAATGTCAAAAGAGAATATGAACATAAAAACTCTCCTAGATTGACATTTTATTCTTGTTTTATAATTATTGCTAAGATTTTTATGATGTAGAGCTTAATGTATTGAATCCTTCCATTTCTAGGGTTGATAAAAATTTTCCTGTTTATAATTCCCATTTATAATTAGTGGTAAGATTAGATAAAATTCTAGAAGCCCTTTCATTTTTGTTTGATTTCATTAAGGGACTTACATAGGATTAGAGCTATAGTCAGCTGTGCAAATAAGAGACCTGCGTTACTTCCTTGTTTGGACAGATCGTTCCTCCTGTATTAACTTCTACTTAGGGACTGTTTCTTTCTTCTAATTCCTTGTTACATATAAAGGACGAGGAAATAAATTTAAATGAGGGGAAATATAGGATAAAAAGAGTAAAAAGATCTTTTTGAGACCTCTGGAGCCCTCCAGCATTTCATGAAAATTATATAAACACCCTTTTAATGAAATTCTGAAACTTTTAGCATTGATAGTCCCTAGTTGTAGGTAGGTCCTTTAGCATTGATATATGAATTTGTTTTGTTCACTTAAATAAGGTTGTTAAGGTAAATATATGAGAGATATGAGAGAAAATATGTGAGAGTTATATGTTGATGTCAATTATTTAAACTTTATGGTGGAAATGAAATGGCCATAAGTAATTTTTTAAAAATAATGTTACTAATATTCTCATTTAGCCTTGAATTTGGGTAGTAGTAAATAGATTACTCTCCAGGTGTTTTTTTTTTTTTTAATTCATTTTACTCTTTTTTTTTTTTTTCAGCTACATTGACAAGCTACTCTGAAAACATGGAACGCACAAAATATGTTGGGGAAAGCAGTAAAGAATTAGGATCTGGAGGAAACCTAAAACCTTGGCTGTCTCAAAAATCTAGCATGGATTCCTGCTTGTATCGAGTAGATGAAAACATGACTGCTTCCACCTATAGTCTAAATAAGATCCCAGAGAGGAACTTGGAAACAGTTTTGTCACAATCAGTACAGTCTATTCCTCTGTATCTTATGCCACGACCAAATTCAGTAGCAGGTAAGGTTATTTTTTAATTATCATTTTACTGCTGTATATATTGAAATGAAAATAAATTCTGCTCTAACAGTATTTAAATCTTCTTCGAGCAAGCTACCTTTGCTTTTGGGTAACATACATGTGTATCTTTTTTTTTTTTTTTTTTTGAGGGCAGTGTCACTGGCCCTCATATGTGGGACCCAAACAAGCCAGCGCTTAACCACCGCACCACTCAAGCCGGCCCGTGTGTATCTTATTGACCCTGTGGGAAGGCTTGTGTTCCTCAAGTGATTGTTTAGTTCCACTCCCAAAATACATAAAACACACATAACATCAGAAACAGAATCTATAAAGTATGTTGTCGAAGTACTAAAAATCTTTTTTCTCATATCAGAAGTCTTTGAAAGGATTTCAATTTGAGGTTTTCATTTTTAAAAACTTGAGTTTAAAAAGCCAGTATTAAATTGAAGTGTATTTTAGTAGAATTTGTATTAACAGAAATCATCATCCATAGTGTGAGGGGGTGGCAGGCAGGCAAGAGTTCCAACTTCCCCATTCTAAGAGCTCAGTGTCTTCACAGTACCCTGCCTATCATGTCATAAAAGAATCACCAGGTACCTACATTGCTAAAGAAGAACTCAAACACCACTAGCAATCTCAGTAATAAAGGAATGGCACAGAAGTTTAACTGGCAGGAATATGGAGACTTTATTAGTAGCTGTTTAGCATTGATGTCAAGGGATTGTTTTTTATACAGCTAAGTTCCTATTTAATAATTCAGACCAGGAGCTTTTGCAGAATAGTTGGGCATTCTGGCATTTTCAAAGTGCGTCATCAACTGGACTTCGTCCATACTACAAAATCAAAGTTACATTTGTCTTTCTTACTTGCCTGATAAATGCCTGGATAGGCTTAGCTCACTGACACAAGATCATAAAATACTCATTGCAGTCAAGAGCTCTTATTTCCCAGATGTCATTATTTACGTTATGCAGCTGATAGTGTAATGTATCTTGCTTTTCCTATTCCCCTTTCGTACCTTTTCTAAACCATTACTCTTTTGTTCCATCCTCTGGGAGACCACCAGTGTCTGTCATAAGATGTGATTATGAGGAGAATGAATGACTCATCTGGAAGATCAGTAACTCAGTAGATTTTATTAATTTTTCAAGATATTCACTTTTACATAATGACAGAAAATGATCTCTCCTAGTTTTTTTTTTAAATATGTTGATCCATAAACATGATGTCATTAGAATTCCAAAATGGTATAACTTATAAGAAAGTGCTAGGCAAATTCTGTCTTTCTAGAAGAGTCGTATTTAAATCCTTGCATATATAAAAATGGGCAAATATAGCCACCTACCTTAATGGTACATCCCAATTTATTTCTTAACTAAGCTGCAGTGATTTCTAAGAAAATCCTGGGTCTGTTATTTGAAAAGGTCATTGAGTACTTAGTAGGAGACAGAGGTACAAGCTTCTTTTGTGCTCTTTTTGGTTTACTGAAGACATAAAATATTTTGTCTTGCTTGAGCATAAATGTCTATAGAGATTTATTGTTTCATGCAAATTCCATTAGGGTTTACGAAGAGGTATCCAGGACTAATTAGTCAGTTATGATTCTTCCCTTGCTGTCTAAAGCTTTGTAACACTATTACTTGCCAGAAATTGGCATAAGGCAGTTGTCAGAAATATCAGTTTACCAATTATTTCTCAATTATTACAGAAAATAGAGCCCAGATTTCTATATCAGGTATTTTAATCACCAGGTAAAAATAACATTGGAAATATATATTTTTTAAAAACTTTAAAAAGCAAGCAACATTTTATCAGGTGAAGGATACATTCTTCCATTACATGGATTGTAAGATTTTAGTTTCTTGAGAATTTTATCTTGTAAGAGCTGATATTCTAGTTACTTAATAAAATATTTTAAATTGCAGTCAACTGTTAGAGAATTGGCATCTTATCAGTAAATTTTTCAGCTTCTAAACTACCTCTCATGGTGTATTTCTTTGCTCTTGCCATTTGGCAACCTCACTACTTAAAGGCATCAACATAATTGTGGCTACAGTTATACTTCTGTAAGTTTTTGCATATCTATTGGGACAATGATGAAGCAAATATTAAGAATTTTATGGAGAATTATAGGAAGGAATTCTAATGGACACCCATTGTTTTTGTAATGTACTCAGCTACAGTGTAGTAAATGCCATAATACAATAATGTATAAAGTACTATAGGAACACAGAAGAGGAAGCATCCAAGTGCAAAGGGAGAGATAGGAATAGAATACATCATAGAGAAGGATGAATATGAAATCACAAGAAGGGCTAACAGTAAAAAAGAGGAAGAAGGCACATTATTGGTATTTCTGCATGACTAGAACCTGGGGTACATGGAAGGAATGGTAGAAAATGATGTTGAAAGGTGATACCAAAGACTTTATCGACTCTGACAGTAAGTGTTGGGTTTATTTTATTGATAGTGAGAAGGATAAGAAGGAGCCATGTTATCAAGTTCACAGTTTACAACAATGACTGTATCTATAGGCATCCTTGTAGGATAGACTGGAGGAGGGAAGCCTGGAGTTAGAGAAAATAGTTAAAAGCTTCCGGTATTGTGCAAAATTACAGAGAATGAATTGCCAGTATAGTTGAGAGAGTGACTTGAGAGTTTCCTCTTTTTTACCTTAAAACATAACACGTAGAATCGGCTGAGTGGCGGGGTGGTTAAGCGCTGCCTTGGGAAGCCAGTGGCCCCAGTTCAGGTCCCACATACAAGGGCCAGTGACACTGCCCTCAAAAAAAAACAAAAAAAAAACGATAACATGTATTATTAGATTTTTGTAAAATACAGAGAGATACAAAGAATAAACTAAAACAAAAATGAGCCATAATTCCTTTGCTCAGTGGTTCCTGCTGACAAAGTCTAGAAATGAAAGATTCATATTTATTACATAACATATGAATCAAATAAAAATTGAAATTCAAACAAAAAATACAAAAGAAAAATCCACTCTCCCTTCTCCACCTAATACGTCTCTCCAAAGCTCAATATTATTTATGATTCTTCAAAATATACATACACAGTATATATCTATATATGATTATAATACATGTAAGAGACGTGAGGTGAAAAAGCCAATAGGATTTATACAAGAGCAATGAATACATATGTTCTTATAAAGATGTACACAAATGATCATAGCAGATTTATTTGTAATAGTCAAAAATTGTGAACATCCCAAATGCCCATCAATAGGTGAATAGATAAACACATTATAGTATATCCTTGCAATGGATACTACTCAGCAACAAAAAACAAATGAACTGTTGAAACTGCAACAATACTGTATGCATCTCAAAATAGTTATGCTTAGTGAAAGAAGCCAGATGAAAACAGAGTACATACTATATGATTCCCTTTATATAAAATCCCAGAAAATGCAAATGAATCTATAGACACAGAGTGCCTCTCCTATAATGTAACCATTTGCAAATGCAGGTGTCACCACTTTGTATTACCTTGTAGGAACTGGGAGCACTGGCACAAATGTTGATACTCTGGCTGCTACGATTCTCTGCGTAATAGACTGTCTTTCATCTCTGATCTAAATGTTTCATGTCTTCTTCCAGGATCCCGTTAGTTTAGAAGTAGGATAAAATATCAGATCCTTCACAGTTCCTGACATGAGATACCACTATACCCATACCCACAAAATGAAAAGGCATGGCAGTGCCAGGTGTTAGTGAGGATGTGAGACACTTGACATTGTCATACACTGCTCATGGGAGTGTATTAATAAACTGTTACTACCACTTTGTAAAGCTGCTTGGCAAGATCTGTTCAAGGTGTTTCAAGCTATGTACGCGTGTTACATAAAACCTGGCAATTTTACTCCTACGTGGAATGCTCATCAAAAATAAGTCCTTATGTTCACCAAAAGACAAATGAGAATGTTCCCATCAGTTTTATTCATAAATCATCCAAATGTCCATCAACAGGATACTGGATAAATAAATTGTACACAACATTTTGTGTACAATTTTTATTGTACACAAAATTTATTTATCCAGAAAAGAATGTACTGGTGCTGCAGACAACATTATGGAGAGTGCATACTGCATGAAGTATGTGTATTTATATGAAGTTCAGGAAAGCAGACAAAACTACGGCACTTCTGTGGTGATAGAATTGAAGTAGTGGTTACCTTTAGTGGGAATATCAAGGGAGCCTTCTGTATTTTTATCTGAATGGTGGTTGCATAGGTGTATGTAATATAAAATTTACTAAGCTATACATGTAAGATTTATATACTTGATGTATGTAAATCATACCTCAAATTAAAATATATATAAAGTATATTTAGTCTCCTGTCTTTCTAGAAGGGTTTTCCCTTTTCTTGGTTTAGAAATAGCAGTCCTAGGCACCATAACTAGATATTTGAAGAAATACCTATTTTTAGTGTTGATTAAAAATAACCTAATTGAGAGCAGAAACCTAGGATTGGTACCCAGACTGGAAATGATTCTAATGGCCGCCTCAGTTCAGTGGTGGCCTAGATAAAATCCTGAAGCAGCAGTCTCTGTGTGAACTGTTTTTTATCCCTTTTTAAAAACAAGTATATTGAGCCATATTTTACATACCATAAAATTCATCCATTTCAAGTAATTCACCCGATTCAGTAATTTTCAGTGCTTATTTATCAAGTTTTACAACCTTCACCATAAATCAGTTTTAGAACATTTTCATTATCCCAATAAGATTTTTCATGTCTACTTAATGTTAATTTCATCCCCACCCTCAACCCCAGGCAACCGCTAATCTACTTTCTATCTCTATAGATTTATCTTTTCTGGACATTTTATATACATAGAGTAATACAATATGTAGTCTCTTATGTCTGGCATAGTGTTTCAGAGATTCATCAACGTTATCAGAAATTTGTTATTTTTATTGCAAGTAGTATTCCATTGTATGGCTGTTACCACATTTTGTCTATCCATTCTCCAGGTGATGCATAGCTTTTTTCAGTTATTGACTATTGTGAAGAGTACAGCTGTGCACATTCAGGTGTAAGTCTGGGTAGGCATACATTTTTATTTCTCTTAGGTGGATACCTAGGAGTGGAATTTCTGGATCATAGAGTAAATTTATGTTTAACTTTTTAAGAAACTATCAAACGGTTTTCCAAAGTGGCTGTACCATTTTACATTTCCACCCACAATGTATGGGGATTCCTGTTTCTCCACATCTTCGCTATCATTTGTTATTGTCTTATTTCTTATTATAGTTATTCTAGTGGGTATGAAATGCCATCTTGTTCTGATTTTAATTTGCATTTTCTAATGACTAATGATGTTGAGCTTATTTTGTGTGTTTATTAGTGATTCATATATCTTCTTTGGGAAAATATCTATTCAAACCTTTTGTACAGTTTTGTGGGGTTATTTGTCTTACTGAGTTGTGTAAAATATATATTCTGGATACAAATTTTTATCAGAGCTGTGTTTGCAAAATATTTTCTCTCAGAGTCTGTTGCTTATCTTTTCATTTTCTTATTGATGTATTTTGAAGCACAAAAATTTTGATGACATCAGTATATCAAATTTTTCTCCTATGGACCACGCTTTTGGTCATTTTTTCTTTATCTTTTTAATAGAAAGTGTATTGTTTATATCAAGTATTCTAAAACAATGATTTTTCTTTGTTATTAGAACTTGTTTTATTTCAAGTATTAGAAAATATTTCCTGTACATGCTTAAATGCTTTCTCCCTCTTCTTTTCTCTCTCGTGCCCCTCCCCCATGTTAAAAAATAGAAGGGATAATATTAACCTAAATTGTTATGCGTATAGACCTTAATTACTGATCATTTTTTCACCCACCACAGTGGTCATCCCATAACATTGGCCTTTCTGGCTAACAGAGATTTTCAGATTCATAAACAGTACTTACGGTGCTTCTAAAAAGGAGAGGCAAAGGGACAGTAAATGCACCATCAGAACCCATGTCTGTCCTGGAGAACAGGATTTTACACTGTCAGAGTGGCACACTCCGACCATGTTAAACAAAATACTTCATCAGATAATTATTTCTTGTCAGTGTTGAACAAACAGACCTACTGTTGTCTACAGGGCAAGTCATAGGTCAGGTAATAGTTTGTATTGGACTGTTTTCTGTGTCTGAAAACCATGGTTTCAGTGTCCTCACAAAGAGGCAGGAAAAGGAGCTATAAACCAAATGACTCAGTTATTTTCAAAATTGAGTAGATTATAGGTTGAAAATGTTTCCTGAATGTAGAGGAATAAAATTCCTTCACAGGGAATTACTCTGCTAACTGTATAATGTGTGTAAATATTTGATAAGACCACCACCTCTGGTAGCTTAAATGATAAGATATCTAAATCATTTTTTTAAATAAATTTTCTTAACTCAAGAGAGTCCTCTCCTCTCGTTTTAGCTCTAGGTATACATACTTCCCTTTACTTTCTAGTGTGTACATACAAGTGATTTTCCCAAACTGGGGGAAGATCAAATACTCAAATCTTTTTGGTTAACAGGAATAATTGAGGATTTCAAATATGAGATGAATTGAAAATACGGAAATGAAAAGCCTTGTTCAAATACAGCTTTTAAATTCCTGTTTTTTTTAACTTTATCTCAGTATGAGTAATATAATTATTTATTTTAGAGACCAAAAATAATGATGTGAAAATACCATTTGCATCACTATTTTAAAAACCTAGGGGAGTAGTTGTTCAAATGGTCCTTGCTGTGTTACAGACTGCTCCCCACTTGAGGAAGTAAGCACCCTCTTTTGCCTGAGCTTGTTGGCATCTAAGGGCTATGTCCAGGAGGACGAGAAAATTGTCAAGGAATTATTTACCACTGCTGCTGGACTGAACTCTAAAAACTGTTTATATTCTTCCATAAGACCCTTCATTTTAAAAAGAATGAAGAGGGCCTATGGCTTTTATAACACTTTGGCTTTTATAATACTTTTACTTGGAGAGAATGGAGTCAGCGCCTCTGTAAATGTTCATGTTGATTTATTTTTTGTTTTTTTCCTGCACTTTTAACTCCCTACAAACATAGAAGAAATATATGTAATGAAAATTTGTAAACAATCATGAACTTTTTATTAACTATTAAAACAGAAGCCAGCTTATTATAAGTAAAAATATATTGGTCAGTTAGATTTAGCTGTATACTTTTAGAAACATAAAGACTCAAAACAAGTGAAGTCTTTTTAGTTAGATACACAAATTAAAGCTCCATATACCATATACGAAGAAAGTACTATTTACTGAAAACAAAAGCTTTTAACTAGAATGACAAAGTCATTGAAGGTGAGTTTTGGCAGTCTGTAGCTTTTCCTAGAGTAGCTCAGTTTTCTGAATATAAATTTACATGTTTATGCACCTTTAAATTAAAATTCTAAAATATGAAAAAATTAGAACTGTTTTATTGTTTTCAAAATGTAAATCACTGTTGCATATTTATTTTTAAGCCTGTTGGTTGGAAGTAGAGAGCTCTGGTGGACTTGCAGTTGCATGGCAGAAGTTATCAGAAATAGGTTTTCTGTGGTCTTTTTTTGATGTCTTAAAATGAGATTGGCAGTGAATTAGAGGGATGTGGGAAGCAGTCGAACGACTGCAACAGCTGTCCTCAGTGCTTTGTGTGAAAATGAGTCTATCAGGGAAACATACAAACAACAGAAGTCAGTTAAAATATAAACTCTTCCCATCTACTTGTTAATGTTTGGAACTGCACATTTCCCTGAGAAAGGATCTTAAGAATCAGGTAAATGCAAAATGGGAATCCTGGGGCATTTAAATGAATCCAGTCATTTAAACTGTAATGAGGATTTTACAAAAAATCAAAAATGGACTTTTCAGCAGTCAGAGTGTTGGCCTTATGAATCAAAGGTGTAAGGACGACCGCTCCTGCCTAGGCTGATGCAAACATAAAAGGGTCGTTCCAGGCTCCCTGCTCAGATCAGCCAGAAGGACAGTTGTGCTACTAAAATCTGTTTGCATTAGTGGCAACTGATATAAGAAGAAACAATTCAAACTGGTTTCAAACTCAATATAGAGTTGCCTCTAGAATGTTTTGTACCAAATGTTACCTGCTGTATTTTTTTCTGCCTACTTGTGTATTAAATTATTTTGAATTCAAGAAAGAGTATCAGTTAAATGTTCTGTGAGTCAGCTGTTCCAATCTGATGAAATCGCAAGAAATATATGTATACATACATATATATACGTAATGTGAATAAAATATTATTGTCATTGATCTTATCATATTACTCTAGTTTATCAGCTTAAAAAGTATCTTATAAGTACTTTCTTGTTACAAAAACAAATTTGGGACTTTTGTTTATTCTTAGCTTTTGACTAATAATTCTGAGCTCCAAGGAAGGCTTTGTGCAGATGGGACCTCCGAGGGTTCCCCTTTTTTTTTAGTTACACACCTGTGAGTCAAGAACCAGACAAAACAAACTTTGGTGAAAGCAGGAGGGACTGTAACATAAGAAAGACGTGATTCGCAGAGCTACATTAGAATACAGTGCAAATGGTGTAAGGGTCATTGTCCCCCGTGTTTTTAAATAAAAGATCAGATAGTTACCTACTCCTGATAGTTTTAATTTCAGAATGTAGACAAGATTATCTTTATTCCTCTGATACTCTCTTCCTCCTCTGGTGTGTAATGTGGCATTCGACCTTCCTTTCTTGGTTTAAGCTCCCTAGACTAGTTGTCAAAGACTTATTTCCTTGTGGAAACTGTCTATAATTTGGTACATCTTTTGTCTGAGTTTCCAGCAGACCCAGGTAACTGAGACAATTGCAGTAATTGAAGGGTGAGGGGAATATATGTCTCTTGTACTCGTTCTCTCTTACTTTTTTTTTCTTTCTCCTCTCTTCTGTTTTCTCCATCATTTCTCTTTTTCAGCTCATAGAACACTCTGACTTTCTTTGTGCCACTTATCATAATCCACCTTATGTTATTGTTGTTTGTGTTTTATCCTGATTGGGGATGTGGACAGTACTTCATTGGAGCTCAGAAGCCAAGAAAGAGTGACCTCAGTTTGCTTCCTCTCACCCATTCAAAACAGTCACCAGAGATAAACTGGCAACTAAGCCAGGGAGGGCACCAAGAACAGTGCCTGGCACATGGTAGGCTCTCAGTAAATAATTGTCATTAAATAACTGAACTAACCCCCAGCACAGTATCTTACATAGTTAGCAACAAATTGAATTAACGGTTTAATTAATAATTTATAAGCGCTAAATAACCATTTTCTGACAGAAGTTTGGGTCTTTTCTTTTTTTGTTTTTGTTTTTATGATAAGAAAAACTGTCCTGTCTTCAGCACTTCCTGATCCTTGATTTCTTCACATCTTGGTTCATTGTGAATGGACCCAATAGCTTTCAATATGTAACAGTGCCAGTACCCATTTTTCCCCCTATCTTCTGCCATTTTTCTCCTTTTTGTGACTGATTAGGGTTAAAGGATTCATAGATTCAGTGGGAGGCCATTAATACTTGATTATCTTGAGAGAGTAACAAAATGATTTTTGGAATTCATGGACAGTGGCAGTTCCCTAAATGCTATTTGCGAATTCTCTGTCCATTGTCCCAGGTGCCCACCTTTCCATTAGACAGACAGACACACACACACACACACACACACACACACACACACACACATTGTTTTCAGAATGTTTTCGTATTTTATTTTTTACCATGAAGGGAAAATGTTGAAAATAGAACTTCATGTTTTTCTTACTTCTCGATATAATTTGGAACAGGTTTCTCCACTGATGATGTTTATATCTTGTTTTACAAATGGAATTTGTGACCCAAAAGAAGCAAAAACTAATAGCCTTTGTTGTCAGGTACTAATGCTTGCCAACTTGTTGCTAGTACTCTCCATGAGCTCAGATAGTGATGAAGGAGCTGAAGACACCTCTTGACATGTTTCCCTGGCACACGTTCTAGAGTCCAGCAGACTCTTGGTAAATGTATCTGCTGGTGTAAGCTCTGATTCCAAAGTTTGGGAGATACAGACTGACTCATAGTTTTCGAAAACTTACATATTTTGACTAAACTTTTCTGTCTTGTTAGCCACAAGTTCTGCCCACTTGGAGGACCTTGCTTACCTGGATGAGCAAAGACATACACCTTTGAGAACGTCTCTTCGAATGCCAAGACAGAGCATGGGCGGTGCTCGCACACAACAGGATTTAAGAGGTTAGAACCACAGGAGGGCTTTGCCTGGGGATGCCCAGGAGAAAATGGAAATGGGCAAGAGGCCAAATGTTCCTTTGTTTCCCATTGCCATACTTGTTTAAACTTCCCTTAAGAAGTGAGCATGTAACCATAGAAAAGAAAGACAAACAGATTGCCCAATGGCATTGTAATTACCAACATTTGGAAGCGATGATTCCTTGACATTCTGAAAGAAAACAAGGGTAAAGGGCTGGTGGCCATGGGGGAGATAACCTTTTTAAGATCCTGGGTTTCAGAAGTGATTATTGAACAACTTCAGCCCTCGCCATACTGCAGGTGAACTTGGTGCTGATGATAATCACGTGTTTTGCTAGAGTTTATTTCATTTTCATTCTAGTGGGCATTTCTAGTGACATATTGTATTCTAATTTTCTTGGTCTGTCCTGGCAACATGTAAAACAACTTACCCTTTCCCACCCAAGCACCCATTTCTTTACACTCCTTGTGCATGCTACATGCTTCTACAATCGGGATCCTGACCTTTTCAAAGACATCATTTTACTATAACCATGGTCTAGTTGAGAGGCCATTATAAGTGTCTCTGCTTGTAGCTTTTGTTGCTCAAAATGAGCCAGACTATCTCTTCTTTTTTTTGTGTTTTTTTTGAGGGCAGTGTCACTAGCCCTCATATGTGGGACCCAAACCGAGGCCACTGGCTCCTCAAGCGAGCGCTTAACCATTGCGCCACTCGGCCGGCCCGAGCCGGACTATCTCTGATAGCCTTAACAGATGGTCTACCTTCTCCAATATCTAGTAATCCGTAGCTCTGCTACATAAACTATATTTTTTAATTTATCTTACAGATTATTTTCATCTTTCCTTTGTTCCCCTCATCACCTTTTGTCCTGTGCCCCATTCTAACCTGTATAGTGCCACATGCATAACTCTCACAGGAAGAGATTTATGCCTGCTGTCCGTTCTGGAACTCATTATGCTGACAGTTTCAGCATAATGACTAGGCAGTTAGGAGCATAAAATAATTGTATTGCTAAAATTACCATGCCTCCCAACAACAGTGAGTTGATGGCCTTAGTCATAGTTTTAGTTCTTGATCCTGTCCATCCTGCTTGCCATTTCTTTAGTTAGCGGCATACTAGTTGCTTAGTATATGTAATTGTGTGTTTCCAGTCCAGAAAGTGGCATTATGTCAAGTACTGCTTTAGTGCTGGTAGATTGATTATGCCCAAAGCCGGAATACATTTAGTCAAAAGACCAAATAAATTATTTGTTCCAAGACCAGATGCATAGCCATAATAAAGAAGATTGGACACAATATTGATCTATATAGACTTTCAGATTTGCTTGAAAATCTGCCACATTGGCATCACCTTACATCTCATTACTGAAAAACATACTGACATTGTTGATTTTATTTTCTGCTTTGCTAGTCAATGAATAATGGATTTTATACTACAAAGAAAACAAAACTAATTGACAGATTTCAGCTGTGTATTTTGAGAACTCTTCATGTTGGGTTTTATTGATACTTGATGGCACATGCCTGCTTCTAGTATCTGGAGATTTGGTAAGATCTTTGATAAATGCGTTCTAGTGAGCTTGATGTCTACACACAGATATCAGTTGTATCTTGAATACAACAAAAATCTTTTCCACTGCATTGAGCATCAGGTTAAACATTCAGTAAAACCAACGTACATCCAAACATTTTTTTTCAAAGTGTACCTAAGTCTTTAAGAAGCTCTCTCCCTAAATAATGCATCCCTAAGAAAACTAATTTTATATCCCTTGCAACAGTTTCTCAACTTATTGTTTATATTAATAAAGATGGAGTTTGTCCATTGATAAAAGCACTATGATAGTATCGTTTCAGTTCCTTAAAGTTGTCTTTTCTTTCTAGAGGATTTCTTTCAGTAGTCTAAATGGTTAGTACATGCCATCCAGATGAGTGCGTTAATCCATAAGAGACTGGATGTTTACTAAGCAGTATCTTGCCTTCTAAAATCAGTATACTTTTTTTTTGAGGGCAGTGTCACTGGCCCTCATATGTGGGACCAAACCGGGGCCGCTGGCTTCCCAAGCCAGCGCTTAACCACCGCGCCACTCGGCCGGCCCTAAAATCAGCGTACTTTAATTTAGAACTTTGAGGCACTGGACAATAATCTTCCCTCAAAAAGAAACATGTTATCATGATTAGTGTTTACAAGTGCACTCTATGGCTTATGATATAACTTAAAACACATTAACAAAGTAAAGCAAAATTGGACAGCCTTTACTTATGTTTCCATAGACCGGCTTGACAAGGTTTTGTAATTTGTGATCATTATATCCAAAACATTGCCCTTTATCATAGAAACAGAATCATATTGTTTTCTAGGATGATTTTTAAAAAACATGTTACATCATCCTTTTTATTTGAAGGTGCAAACAAATTGTAGTCATATTTCAGGGTTTTTTTTTGTTGTGTTTTGTTTTTTTTGAGGGCAGTGTCACTGGCCCTCATATGTGGGACCCGAACTGGGGCCGGAAGCCAGCGCTTAACCCGCGCCACTCGGCCGGCCCATATATTTCAGTTTTATATCTTTTTCTTCTTCTGGTTATGGTTGGAATAAAGCAACTTTACCCAAAAACAAAGTAATAAAGTAATTGAAAACAGTTTTTAGTCTAAATTAAGATATATTTTTGTGCATTAGAGGTATATCTTTCTATATTTTAAAATATTACTCAAGTCATATGAAATACTTTTTAAAATCACAATTATGGTTTTAAATGACCCTGGATCTTCAGAGAAGGTAGTTAATGGATATTTACATTCTAGTGTATCCAGTAGGTACTAAATTTACTGACTGATTCCAATTATACAGATTTTCTGAAATAATATCCCTTGAATATATGTCTGAAGACATAGCAAGCGTTTATTGGGTGCTTCACTCAGGCAGTCGTACACTATTCTGTTTAGAGCAGTGGTTCCCAAACTTTTTGGATCCAGGGCCCCTTTACACACTTAAAAAATTATTGAGGACCCTACAAAACTTGTGTTTATTTGAGTTATATCTATTGATATTTACCATATTAGAAATTAACACTGAGAAATTTTTTTAAATATTTGTCCACTTTTTAAAAACAATAGTAGACCCATTATGTATTAACGTCATGTAAGCTCTACAAAATTCCACCGTACACGAAGAGAGAATGAGAGTGGAAAAAGAAGAACCTACTAGTATTATGAAAATAGTTTTGACTTTGTGAACCCTCTGGAAGTACCTTGAGAGCCTTCAGGGGGCCCCAGATCACACTTTAAGAACCACTGATTCAGAGGATATCATTGTAATTGAAAGTAAGTTTTATGCCTTTAGGAACCATACAGTCTGTTTACAGAATGCAAAGAAAAATGTAGTTTGAGAATTGGTTAGAAGTTGTTCATGAACATGGTTTAAGAATACAAGTATAGTTCATTTAACAATTACCTTAAGAGTAACTGCATTTGTTTAATCGTAATAGTAGTCTTTGGCTTGCTGAAATAGAAGTTGTCAGGGTAACAACCGAGCTAGAATTTGGATCTTCAAGTGGGGTATTAACATTTGCTTCACTGGTAAAAGGTTTTTTTTCTTGTTTTATTTTGTTTTGACTTCTTAGGACAGCTGTTTTGAACAGCTGTTTTATCAAAATTGATGTTTCCAGAGACCCAGTCCAGCGCTGGGGGAGAAGGTCACATAAGTGCACTGGCCAGGATTCCATTGCAGCACGTTACTAGGTGCCCAGCTGTCAGTCATCAAGACCTTGAGCTTTAAGGATAAAGTAGTTCCGGAAGATTATATGCTAGTGCAGGGTGTATAGCTAGCTAACCTTCCATGAGTGCCTTTTCTAGTCCCAAAGCCTAATGTCCTTGACTGATACTAATTTGAAACCTCATTAAAATTTTTAACTCCCATTTTTAAAATTATTTTGGGGTCCATTTAAAAAAATTTAATCATCAGCATGTTAATGGGGTGTTAGGCTAGACATTGTCCACCTGAAACCTCTCAATCTTTTTGATCATCTTAATGGAATCTCTTACTCCATAGAGAAAGACAGAAACTAATTTTGCGGCCTAGGAAAAGGAAGAAAGAGATTGTTGGTTTTTATGGATAAATGTAATAAGCCTTATGATGGAGTATATAAAGGAAAGCAGGGATAGTTAAAATACACAAAGCAAATGATAATACAATAAGTATGAATAGTAGCGATTATAAATTAGCAACAAATTATTAATGATAAGACTCTGATCTGCCTAATATTAAATCATAATCAGACTGTTCTGCTTATAGAGATTACACTTTTCTAATTAAAACTTATTTCTCAAAATTTGCTGGTTTCCTTAGGACTTCTACTAAATCCCATTACATAAATGGCCATTCACAGGCATTGGGTTTAATTAATAGCTGCTTTTTTAGATTCCAGGTTGGAGGGTGTATGTGCAAATGATAGCCTGACTCATTGGTAGAATTTATTTGAAATTGACCCTGCCACAGTTAACTTGGCTTTGTCAAAGCAAAGAATCCAAATTTTAGCAAATAAAATCAGTGTTTCATACCATGTGTGAGTCCCTTACTTTCCAAAACAGTGACTCCTTTATGAAGATGACTAAGATGCATGTCATGAAGCTGATGCTCTTGCCTTAGCCCACTGAACCGTGCCCCGAGGTTGCCTCACCACCTTAGTCATGGCCGGGCTGCCTCTCACATTCACAAGGGGTATTTCCATCAGTCTTCTCTATCTCACTGTTCATGGTTATATTTTTACAAGATTAAATTCCTTTCTGTTTAGTTAAATTCAAAATCCATAGATAAGGTTGCATGCACATAGCTACCTATATATAAATATTAGATGGATAGATTGTAAACTTTACTAGTAAATGGCTGACCCCCTCACCACCAACCAACTCTTTTGCAAAGCACTCTAAAATTTGAAAATGCAGTACTCACATTGCATGTCTTTGAATGTCTGCTAGAAACTAGTTTATGTTTTTTGAGTAGCCTGGCTGTGACTTTTTTAAAGCAGATCTCACTTGTTAAAGAACCTTCAGATAAGTACACAGATCTGGTTTTTATGTAAACTCTATCTTAAATTCTGAAAACCCAAACAGTAGCTAATATACAACAAAGTTTCCCCACAAGACCCACTTTCTTTGAGAAAGAGAAGAATAGGCACTCATTGACCTCTTGCATTGAATAACACACTTGTTAAAGAAAGGCCGTGGAGTAATGTGAAAGAGATTTCTAATTATCTCATTCTGCAAGAATAAATAACTGAAAATATTTTAAATGCCTTAAGTACAATAAAGAAAAATAACTAACCATTAAACCATTTTGATGTTTTGATCTACATTAGATTTAAAGGTTCAGCTTCCCAGTTAATCTTTGTATCATTATTTTTTCCAAAAGTATCTAAATCTCATTAAAGTAGCCATAATGCCAACAAATTTACTTAGGTTACACTTTGCACAACATTTTTTTTGATTTAGTAGAATGATCTAAGCTTTCCAATCTTTTTTATTTTACTGTATAAGAGTTTTTTTGTTTGTTTGTTTGTTTTTGAGGGCAGTGTCATTGGCCCTCATATGTGGGACCCGAACCGGGGCCGCTGGCTTCCCAAGCCAGTGCTTAACCACCGCGCCACTTGGCCTGCCCCTATAAGAGATTTTTTTATGGAACTTCCCTAGATACTAATAAAATATAGAACTAGAGAATTTCATTAGTTGGACCATAGCTATTTCATCGCTAGTGTTCACTTAAAAATGTTTAATCTTAAATTTCAAGTAGTTAGCCAGTTTTGATGCACCAATTAAAGTAACTCTGTGTCTCACCTTCAAGGTCAGCAATCTAATAACACAGAATTATATTGACATAGTTATATAATTATTTTATCAAACGTTTCACATTTTGAAAGCTTTACTGTTTTTGTATTATATGTAAGGAAACCTGCAAAATGTGGCAACATTTGGGAAAGAGGTTTTCCCTACTTCTTTCACTGTTTACCAGAGATCTTTGTTCCCTCCTGAAAATTCCACTCAGCAATGACTCCAGATTTTTCTCAAAAAAAAAAATTTTCCTCTAAGACCAGTGTCAGAAAGCTGAAATTTAATATAGAAGTTATTCAAAGAGTCAAAGTATTATTTTCCAGAGTAAAGTAAGCCTTTCCCTTTTTTTAATCCCCACATTAATAGGATACGATGGACTTCTTAAAATGCTAAGACAAATGTTGAGAATGGGACACTTTAAATAGATATAAAAGTGATAACTTACATGGATTGGAGTGCTGATTCTTTATAGACATAGTTCTAAGAGCTTTAAACATGTTCTTATGTAATCCTCACAACTCTGATATAAGTAGTGGTAGTATGGAAACTTAGAGAGGTTAAATACCTTGCCTAAGTTACATGTCTAGTAATTGGCAGTGCCAGGATCCATTTCATATCTGGCCGATTCCAGAGCCTGTGCTCTTAAACACCATGCCGTACTATGTCATAGACAATAGAATATAAAAAGCAATAAGCAGTATAATAATAGCCAGACGATAGCTAATTGTAGATGCTCAGGACTCAGGGGTGTTAGAGATGGGAAGCAGAGTTGCATGTAAACACTAATTGCCAGATGGCTGTCCTTCCAGCAGGGGCTGTGATAAGAAAGGGTACCACAGTGATTCATTAGCCCCAAACAGCCTCTTTCTTATTTCTATTAATAGTACCCCAATTTTCATCTCAATGAGCCTTTAAATTCTGGAGTCAGCTTAGAATCACCATCTTCATTCTCCTGTATCCAGTCAGTTACTACACCCTGAGGATTCTACTGTCAGAATTCCTCATATTCTTCCCCTGTTCTCCATTCTCAGTACAGCTAGCTAATCAGCGCTTCTCCCTGCCCCAGTCTTTCCATATTCTAATCAAGCTAATGCCTGGCTGCCAAGTTAATCTTTCTAAAATGTAGCTCAGATAATGTCATTTTTCTGTCTTACAGCTATCATTGCTATCACCCTTGTCTAATACAGAATCTAGAAAAATAAAAACGTAGTTTTGGAGAAGATAGGTTTTGGTTTGTCATTACCTTACAATTAACTCTACTGGTACATAAAAAAGCTGAAGAACCTTTTTTAAAAAATGGACACTGCCAGATAGACCATGAAATAGAACGTGTGATGGACAGGACCTAAAGAAGCTGATATACTAAAATAATGGATGAGAAAGTGCCTAGACAGTGCTTAATGAAATTTATTAATTCGTTCAAAAACAGAGACTAAACTCACTTCTATGCCAGTTGAGAATTAACACAATGAATTGTAAGCTCCTTTTCCATATGGAATCACTCACAACGCCTCAGTGTTTTTAGCTGTGTTAACTGAACCGTAACAGGGGAGACAAGAGTGTGAGCTGAGCTCTGAGCAACAGCTGTTCGAGGCCAGCCCGAGCTGAGTTGCCGTTGAGCTGCCAACAGGTGGCAGGATGGCTCAGCTAAAAAAAAAAAAAAAGAAAGAAAGAAAGAAGCAATAGAGAAATAAACATAAGTTAAATTACATTCAAGATAAGGGGGAAAAGTTGAATTCTAATGTGAAGGATATCTAGAACCCAAAAGTAATGGAGTTGTAATTGAAAGAAATTACTTTAACATTTGTATTTTAAAGTACTTAAAAAGAGATAGGCTAAAAGGCAGCCTATGGAAGGAGAGAAAATATTTACAAACCATATAACTGATAAGGGGTTAATATCCCCGTAAAATATGTAAGGAACTCCTAAAACTCAATAGCAAAAAAACAACCTGATTTAAAAATGGGCAAAGGACTTAAATAGACATTTCTCCAAAGAAAACATACAAATGGCCAACAGGTATATGGAAGGATGTTCAACATTACTAATCACCAGGGAAATGCAAATTAAATCAGCAAAGAATACACCTTACATCTATTAAAATGGCCATTATATAAAAAACAAAATAACACGTGTTGACGAGGACAGGAAAAATTGAAACCGATGTGAAATCAGGTTGTTAGGAGTATAAAATGGTACAGCTGTTATAGAAAACAGTATGGTGGTTCCTAAAAAAACAAAAACCTAAAAATAGAACTACCATGTGATCCAGCAATCCTCCTTCTAGGTATTTATCCAAAAGAATTGAAATCAGGATCTTGAAGAGATGTTTGCATTCCCATCCCATGTTTACTGCAGCATTATTTACAATAGCAAAGAGGTGAAAACAACCAAACCATCCATCAGTGAATGAATGGGTAATGTGGCATATACATTTAATAGAGTATTATTCAGCCATAAACAAGAAGGGAATAACAGTCAGATGCTGCAATATGGGTGAAGCTTTAGGACATTATGTAAATGAGATAAGCCAGTCACAGGACAGATACCACATGATTCTGCTTATATGTGGTATCTAAAGTAGTCACACTAATTGGCATAGAGTGGAGTGATGGTGACCAGGGCCTGCAGGAAGGGGAAAATGCAGAGTTACTATTCAGTGGGTGTCAAGTTTCATTCATACAAAGTGAAAAAGTTCCAGAGGTCTGCTGTCCAACATTATGCTTATCTTTGATCATCTCACATGCTTAACTTGCCATCAAATAAATATCTTCTCTGGTGAAGTGTCTGTGAAAATATTTTGTCCACTTTTTTATTGGGTTGTTTCTTCTCTTATTGAGTTTTGAGAATGTATTATATAGTTTGGCCGCAAGTCCTTTATCAGATGTGTGCTTTTGCAAATATTTTTTCCGAGTTTATGGCATGTCTTTTCATTCTCTTAATGATGTCTTTTGAAGAACAGAAGTTTTCAAAAGTTCAGTTTATGAATTATTGTCTCTGGAACATTCTTTTGGTGTTATAGCTAAGATTTCTTTGACTAAGCTGAGGTCACACATTTTCTCCTAAGAAGTTTTACAGTTTTAGGTTTTATATTTAGGCCCATGATTGATTTTGAGTTAATTTTTGTGTATGACATGTATCATAGCTTTTTGGTTTTGTTTTTTTGCATATAGATATCCAGTTGTTTCAACACCACTGTTGTAAAAAGCAGCCTTCCTCCACTGAATTTCTTTTGCATCTTTATCAAAAACCAGACATCCATACATAGATGGCTCTGTTTCTGGACCACTTCTGTTCATCTATTTGTCTGTCTTGAAGCTAATATCACATCTTCTTGATTACTGTAGCTTTATAATCTTGAAATTAGGTATTGTCCATTCTCCAATGTTGCTCTTTGTCACAGTTGTTTTGGCTATTCTAGGCTCTTTGTATTTCCATATGAAATTTTCAAATTTCTACCAAAAAAGCCTACTAGAATTTTGATGAGGATTACATTGGATCTGTAGATCAACTTGTGGAAAATTGATTTCTTATCAATATTGAATTTTCCAATCATGAACATAGTATATCTCCTCATTCATATAGGTGTTCCATAATTTCTCTCAGCAATGATTTGTAGTTTTCAATGTACAAATGTTGAAAATATTTTATCATATTTATCCTTTTGTATTTCATATTTCTTATGTTATTATAAATAGTATTGTTTTCATCTTAATTTCTAATTGTTGCTAGTGTACACAGGTACCATTGATTTTTGTATATTGCTCTTGTATCATGAAACCTTGCTAAACTAACATTATTTCTGGTGGCTTTTTTATAGATTCTGTGAGATTTTCTACATAGATGATCATGTTGTCTGTGAATAATGATTGTTTTACTTCTTCCTTTTTCTTTTCCTTTTCCTTTCTCTTGCCTTATTATTCTGACCAGAACTGGTACAATGTTGAATAGAAGAGAGCAAAAATTTTTGCCTTATTCCTGATATTTGGGGAAAAGCATTCAGTGTTTCACCATTAGATCTGTTAGTGATGGGTTTTCAGTAGATGCACTTTATCAGGCTGAGGAAGTTACTATTCTTAGTTTGTTGAGTTAGATTTTTTATTTTTAAATCAGGAGTTTATATTGAATTTTATCAAATGGTTTTTCTACATCTGTGGAAATAATATGGTTTCCTTTTTTACTTTGTTAATATTGTGAATTACATGGATTTTTCAAATGTTAAACCAACTTTATATTGCCAGGATAAAATCTATGTGGTTATGATATATTGCTTTTTTATATATTGGATTCAATTTGCTACAGTTTTGGGGTGGGGGCTTTTTTTGCATATATGTTCACGAGATATTGGTTTGTAGTTTTCTTGTAATGTGTTTATCTGGTTCTGATATCATGGTATTAAGAAAGTATTCTCTCCCCTTTCATTTTTTTAAAGGGTTTATGTGAAATTGGTATTATTTCTCCCTTCAAAGTTTGGTAGAATTTGCTCATGAAGCCATCAGGTTCTGGAGTTTTTTTTTTATGGGAATGTTTTAACTAACAATTCAATTAGTTTATTAGATATAAGGCTATTCGGGTTATGTGTGTGATTTTTTTTTTTTCTTAACATTTTTATTGGGGATTTGGGGGAGGGGAACAGCCAAGTTGTCCTTTTGTTCTTCAGCCTTGTTTTGGAGGACGCCACTTCACTGGCCCATGTTGGTATTATCATTGCAGTCTTCCCAGGTGAGGCAGTCACTCGCCGGCCATTGGACAGCGGCTCACAGCAGTTCTCACCGGCTGCCAGCTGCTGGCCACTCATTCTGGCTGCCGGCCACTCACGGTAGCTCACCACTGCAGGCCCACTGCAGCCTACGTTGTTGCCGGCCACTCACAGCAGACCAGCTCCAGGTCAAGCTGTTGTTCATCATCTTAGCTGTAGAGAGGGTGCAGCATCACTGGCCCATCTGGGAACAGAACCTGCAGTCCTGCAGCTCAGAGCTCACGCTCCCAAGCCATCTTTTAACCAACTGAGCCACTTGGCTGGCCCTATGTTTCTTTTTTTTAGTGAGCTTTGGTAGTTTGCATCTTTCAAGAAATTTGTTTCATCTAACCTGTCAAATTTATTGCCAAAAATTTGCTTATAATATTTCCTTATCCTTTTAATAGTCTGTAGTCATGTAACCACTCTCATCCTTGATTCTATTCTCAATGATATTTTGTCTTCATTTTTTCCTGATTAATCTTAGATTTTTATCAATTTTATTTATCTATTAAATCTTTACTTTCATTGATTTTTTTTCTTGTTGTTTTCCTGATTACTGTTTTATTTATTTCCTCTCTGATTATTATTTTCTTTCTTCTGCTTGCTTTGGGCTTTTTTCTTCATTTTCTAATTTGCTACAGTAAAAGATGAGGTCTTTGATATAAGACCTTTCTTCTTTTCTAATACAGGCATTTAATGCTATAAATTTCCCTCTAAGTACTGCCTTAGCTGCATTTCACAGATTTTGTATTTTCATTTTTTTATTCAGTTCAAAATACTAATTTGCTTTCTGCTTTCTTTTTTTTTTTAAGCTGAGCCATCCTGCCACCTGTTGGCAGCTTAGCGGCAGCTCAGCTCAGGCTGGGCATCGAACTACTGTTGCTCAGAGCTCAGCTCACACTCTTGAGCAAGCTCTTAACTAACTGAGCCCCTCAGCCGGCCTTTTTTTTTTTTTTTTTTTTTTTAAAGAAAGTTTTTTCGTGTTTTTTTTTTTTTAAGATTTTTTATTGGGGAATTGGGGATGGGAACTGCTTTGGGGAATTGGGGAAGGGGAACAGACAAGCTGTCCTTTTGTTCTTTAATCTAGTTATGGAGGACGTCACTTCACTGGCCCATGTTGGTATTATTGCTGCGCTCTTCCCTGGTAAGGCAGTCACTCACCGGCCATTGGACAGCCTCTCACGGCAGCTCATGAAAGCTCATGCCATCTGCCAGCTAGCTCCACTGCAGCCTATGCCGTCGCTGGCGACTCACGGCAGCCCAGCTCCAGGTCAAGCTGTTGTTCACCATCTTAGCTGTAGAGGGTACAGTGTCACTGGCCCTCATGTGGGATCCGAACTGGGGTCCTGCTGCTCAGAGCTGGCGCCCCAAGCCAACTCTTAACTAACACGCCACTCTGCCGGCCCTTTCCTTTCTTCTTTGACTCATGGATATTTCTGGGGAATTTCTAGATATATTTCTGCAATTAATTCCTAATTTACTTCTGTTTTGGTCCAAGAGCATACTTTGTACAGCATGAACCCTTTTAAATTTATTCAGAATTTTCTATGAGCCAAAATAGGGTCTAGATAAAAATTTCATGTGTGATTGAAAAGAATCTGCAGTTTGGGGTAGATCTATAAATGTCAAATAGGTCAAGTTGATCGTTCAACACTTCTAAATATTGCTGATTTTCTATGTACTTGTTTTCTCAGTTATTGAAAGAGGCTTATTGAAATCTGATGATAATTGTGGTTTTCTCTATATCTCCTTGTAGTTTTTGCTTCATGTATTTAAAGCTCTGTTATTAAGTGCATAAATAAATGTTTAGCATTGTTATGTCTTCTTGATTAATTGACCCATTGATCATTTTTCAATAGCTTTCTTTATCCTTCATGATTTTCTTTGCTCTGAAATCTACATTGTCTAATTTGTCTATACATTTGTGTTGACATGGTATATCTTTCTCTATACTTTTACTTTTAGCCTATTTGTGTATTTATATTTAAAGTAGGTTCCTTATAAGCAGCATATAGTTGGGTATTATTTTTTGACCCCGTCTTTTAATTGAAATATTTAGGCTATTTGCATTTATTTGATTTTTTGATTGGGTAGTTTTAAATCTTTCATTTTTATATTTGCTTTCCATTTTTCCCATCTATTTCTTATTCTTTTTTTCTCACTTTTCTCTATTTTTCTCCCATTTTTTTGGATTCAGTATTTTTATGAGTCTATATGGTGGTCTTAGTTAATTAGCTATACTCTTTGTTTTGTTTTATATGTAGTTACTTTATTATTTTTAGTATATAGGTTTAATTTATCACAGTGTAATTATGCCATTTCATGAATCGCATAAGGCCTTTATAATATTTGTGTCAGAGGTGCCTCCCAGGTTCAGTGATTCACTAGGAGGACTCACAGTTCTCTGCATATAGTCATTCTGATAGCTATGCTTTATTACAGTGAAAAGATGCAAAACAAAATCAGCACATGGAAAAGATGCATGGGGCAAAGTCCAGAGGAAACCAGACACAAGCCTACACGTATCTTCTCTCAGTGAAGTCACAGAATGCACTTAAGTCCTCCAGCAATGACTTGTAACAACACATGTGAAATGTTGTCTGCCAGGAAAGCTTATTAGAGATTCAGTGCCCAAGATTTTTTCTGTGGTCTGGTCGTATAGACTTCCTTGCCTAAAACATAGCAAAATTTCAGATTCAAAGAAGAAAAGCAGCCAGGGTTTGTTAGCATAAACCATATTGTTTGTACAAACAATTTAGGAACAGTGAGCTACTCTTATTAGTTCTGAGATTGTTGAAAATCCTCTCAAAGTACGTTCCCAGGTTTCAGGAAAGGGCCAGCCTCGCAAGCAGGCGTTCTAAGTGTAACCGTCTAAGGTGTGTTACGTTAACTCCTTTCTGCACAAAATATATATTCATTTCTGTCCTTCTAGCCTTTATGTTATTGTTGTCAGACATTTTATTTATATAAATGTTATAAACCTCTGCCATATAAAAAAGTCAGTTATCTTTTAAAGAGTTTTTAAAAATAAGGGAAAAAATCATGTATATTAATCCATGTAGTTACCATTTCTGGTGCTCTTCATTTCTTTGTGTTAATCCATATTTCTGTCTGGTGTCATTTTTCTGTCTGGTGTCATTTTTCTTCTGCCTGAAGAACTTCTTTCCACATTTCTAACATTGTGTGTCTACTGATGATAAAGACTTTTTCAGACGCATAAAAGCTGAAAAAATTAATTTGACCACTATTTTTGAAAGATATTTTCACTGGATATAGAATTCTAGGTTGACTGGTTTTCTTTTTTCTTTTTATAATTTTAAGCTGTAGGTCCATTGCCTTTTCATTTGCTTGTTTCTTAAAAGGAATCTACTGTCATTCTATCTTTGTTTGAGTGTACTTAATGTGTCTTTTTATTCTGTGGGTGCTTTTAAGATTTTCTTTTTATCGCTCATTTTGAACAATTTGATTATGATGTGCTTTGGTGTCATTTTCTTCATATTTCTTGCACTTGGGGTTCATTTGAGCTTCTTGGATCAATGAGTTTATAGTTTTCATCAAATTTGGGAATCTCATAGCCATTTTTTCTTTAAATTTTTCTGCTGTTCCCTCTCCCCCCCACCTTCAGGGACTCCAGTTATACCTATATTAGGCCAGTTGAAGTTGTCTCACAGTTCACTAATGCTCTTTTTATTTTAAAGGATTGTTTTTTTCTCTCTGTCTAATTTTGGATACTTTTTATTCCTTTATCTTCAAGGTCACTCGTCTTCTGTAATGTCAGTAGTATATACTTTTCTGATTTATCACTAATCCTATATAGTGTGGGGGGTGTTTTCCATATAGTGTGTTTTTTTGTTTCTGGTTTTGCGGTTTTTTTCTCTAGAAGTTTAATTTGGGTCTCTTTTATCTTCCATGTGCCCACTTTTGAACCTATGGAATGTATTTACAATCACTGTTTTAATACCTTTTTCTGCTAATTCTAATATCTATGTCAGTTCTGTCTGGGTTGGATTTGAGGGGGTTTTTTGTTTTAAAGATAATATTGGGGAACTGGGGGAGGGGAACAGTGTTGGGGAATTGGGGGAGGGGACCGGCCAAGTTATTGTTCTTCAATCTTCGTTGTGGAGGGCGCCAGTCGCCATCTGGCTTGCTGTCGGCAGCTCGTGGCCTCCAAGCTCAAGGTGCTGTGTTCAATCTTAGTTGCGGGTGGGCGTAGCCACCATCCCATACAGGAGTCGAACCAGCAGCCTTGTTAAGAGCACACACCCTATCCATGGGTGGCAGCTCAGCTCAAGGTGTCGAGGTCAGTCTTAGTTTTAAGTGGGCATAGCCCACCATCGAACATGTAATCTCGTTATACCAGCTGAGCCATCCTGCCAACGATTGGCAGCTCAGCCACAGCTCAGCTCGGGAGCAGTGTTCACTGGCCCATGTGGGAATTGAACCGGTGGCCCTGTTTTTCAGAGCTCATGCTCTAAACCAACTCTTAACCAACTGAGCCACTCAGCCAGCCCTGGGTCAGTTTTAATTGATTGCTTTTTCTCCTGATTATGGTTCATATTTTCCTGCTTCTTTGCATGGCTCATAATCTTTGTTTGGATGCCAGGCATGTTAAATTCTACCTCATTGGGTATTGGATATTTTCATATTCTTATAAATATTTTTCAACTTTTTTCTGAAATGTGATTAAGTTATTTTGAAACAGTATGATTAGTTTTGGGCCTTGCCATTAAGATTTGTTGAGTAGCACTAAAACAATATTTATTACAGATTTTATTATTCTATACTACTGAGACAAGACCTCTCTGAGTTTTCTACCCAATGCTCTGTACATTGTGAGGTTTTCCATCCTGGCTGGTAGGAACAGGCACTTATTCCTGGCCCTTTGTAAGCAGTGGGCACTCTTCTCTCTAACCCTTGAATCCTCTGGTATAAGTCTTCCTGATCTTGGGTAGTTTTCTCAAGTGCATGTGCCAATCAGTACTCTGCTGATTACTCAAGGGTTACTCTACACGAATCACCAGAATTATTTCTGTAGAGCTTTTTTCCTTCCCATTGCTCTATCTTTTTAACAGTTACTGCCTTGGTCTCCCTGGAGTCTTAGCTCCATCTCCTCAACTAAAGATGTCTTCCAGAATCTAACTGGGTTTTCCCTCCCTACATCATGACCTGGAAATTTTCTCAAGGCAATAAGTGGTCATACAATTTGCCTCATTTGTTTTTCATTTCTGGGGATCACTGTTTTTCATTGCTCATGTCTAGTTTCTTGAAAACCATTGTTTCATACTTGTATTTCTTGTCCAGACGTTTGTTTATTTGGGGGTTGTTTTAGGTGGGAGGGTAAATCTAGTCCTTGTTATTTCATCTTGGCCAGAAGTGGAAATTCATGTCACATTTTTTAAAAGAAAATTATAGGTGAAGTAAGTGGACCAGAACATAAATCCATCTCTCATTAGAAAATGACTGTCTGATAGTAAGAATTGGGTTCTGTATAAGCTGAAATACATATTGTACCCATAATTAAGTGTGGTCATTTTTCACGACAATAAATCTCACAAGTAGCATTAGTAAGACCTTAGTTAACCAAATGGATGTGTGTGAACCCAGCCTTCTCAGTAACTTTTCTAAAATAAAGGAGAACAGTCTTTAAAAAAATCTATCCTGTCCTCTCTGGACACTAACTCCAAGGCACATTTTCTCTTTTTCCCCAGCTTCGTGTAGGAATACAGTTCTTTGATTGTCGGCACCTTGGCCAGCATCCAGGCCTTGCCTGTAATATGCACAGAGCTTGGAAAATAACCTTTTTTCTCCTCTGTCTTGTTATTTAATGTTTATGACAGTAGCCTTTAAAACAGGAATGTATCCATAAAAGGTGGCAAACAAATGATTTATTTCCGTTTATTCTCATAGTGCAGAACAGTGATTTTCCAAAGACCTGGGTTTGCAGCCTGTAACTGTCTGCCCCTAGCCTTCCTGTTCTAAAAAAACCAAGTCAATACACATTTCCCTGCAGTTGAGAATGGAAAATCCATATTCACTGTTGTCACTCATGAGTTCACTTAGTAAATCTTTCTGAGTATACGTGCCATATGATAAGAACTGTACTAGTTAATAAGGACTTAATAGGTTGAGTGCTTGCAGTAAGATGAATTGAAGAGATATGAGGATAGAAGTATAGAGGTTGACATGATCATGCCAGGTACATATATTTGCTGGCTATTACGGAAGGGATATATGGGATGCAAGGTTATTCATTAAAAGCCTATTGAAGTACATAGCAAAAGTAAGAGAGATTGAGGACCTAAGTTATATGACTGTCTTTCATTGAAGATTAAGGTTCTGAGCTAAGAACTTAACATACATTTTCTCCTTTAACCTTATGGGGTAGAGACTTTTATTGTTCTCATTTTACATACAACAAAACTGAGTCTTAGATCCAGCAACTCCTCCAAAGTTACACCACTATTGTAAGTAGTAGTGGGATGGGAGAAGAAAAAAAGGAATTTTATCTGAAAGATATTTCTCAAGAATGATTGATAGGACCTGTGACAAATTAGATATAAAGATTAAGGAGAAAGAAATTCTGGTGAGTCCCAGGTTTCTATCTTGGATATTTCATTAACTGAGATAACATATAGAAGAGAATGAACAGGTTAAGGTGAGTGAGACAATAACTTTAGTTTTAAACATGTTAAGTTTGAGATTTATACTGGGAATCCAAATAGATAGCTGTTATAAGTTGTCCAAAATGCTGTACAGGAACTTAGGAAGGAGATCTGGAATAGAAACCATCACCACTTTGATAGTTGTGAAAGCCATTCATCTATTCCTTTGAGATTACCCAGGGAGATCATGAAGAAGAAAAAACAATAAAATATAGAACTTTATATTGGCAATATTTTAGAGGAAGAATCATTAAAAACATATCAGGAGGAGAGGACAAAAAAACAAGAACTAGAAGAAAATGTTGTCATCTTAAGCCCAAGAAGGAATGTATTTCAAAAAGTAGGGTTTAGTTAAAAGTGTTAAATACTGAGAACTGGTTAAGAGGAAGCATTTATCTGAAAATAAATCATTGGACTTAACAGTTACAAAGTCTTTAGTGACTTTCAGCAGTGAAAAATGAGAGGAGACCAGGCTAGAATGAGTGACCACTATAGAAGTGAAGATAGCAAGCATGGCTCTTTTAAAATGTTGGGTGGTGAAAGGAAGAAGGGAGATAAGTCAGAAGCCTCAAAGAGAAGAGGGCTCAGAGAGTCAGTATGTTCTCAATATCCTTTTTGTTTTATTTTAAATAAGTGTGTGTGGGAGAGAGTGATTATGGTTACACTGGATGTCTTCATAGTGTGGACATAGCGATAGCAGCTAACTCAGTTAACAACCAGACACTGTCCTAGGCACATTACATGTATTAACTTGTTCAGTCCTCGCGGAATCATTGTTTATCCCTGTTTATAAAATGAGGAAAACTGAGATGTCGAGAACATAAGTAACTATCCTGAGGTCACACGGCTAGTAAGTAACAGAGACAGAATATAAACAGACATCTGGCTCTGAGTCCCCAGTTTTACACACTTTGCTATGTTTCCCTGCTGACCCAAAAAGTGACTCTATTTAATCTTGCTTTTCTTTTTTAAAGCAGAAGTTATCTGGAATGAGCAGACTGTTATCTTTAGATTGTCCTTTAGGACCTGCTTCAAATTGCTTTACAATCTTTAAAAACTCATTTCCTGGGGTAGAAAAAATAGCTGCCTACTCTAGTTCCAGAGCACCCAGAAAAGACAACAGACCCTAAAGGGATTGGACTCTTGTAAGTGGGAGAGTGAGCCTTCTGGAAATTCAGTAGACAAATGAGCTTGTGCCTTGGTTTAAGTATTTCTTTAAAAAATAGGCATGTTTTTTTACTTACGTTTGGTGCTAATGTGATACCAGGTTTTGTCTGAAGCACATGTGTTTTTCCTTTGCTCTGTGAATAGCGCACATGGCCGCGCACCCTAAGCAGTTATCTTTTGTTCTGAGGAACAGAGGTGCTTCCAGGCTAGACCTAACCGTCATTATGGAAGAATGTGAGGAAATACAGCCCTGCTCCTGTTTTCGCCAAACCTTGGCTGTGTCACACACACCCTTTCTTCTGCCGGTCCTGTGACCCACTTCTTTTAAGATGATTCATGGTTGTTTTCCATGAGTAAATATGCTTTAGTCTAAATCTAGTTGAGCTCTTTTGCCCTGACTTCTGCTTCCCCTTTCCCCTTGCTGCAGTTGTTTACATTTGCATGTGGAAAAGCTGACCTGTTAGCCCTAATGCACTTTTGTTTTCTAAATGTTTACTGTTTACCTTAGTTCAAGGTCAATTTTCTCTATAAGCCTAGGTATATAATTATACTTATTGATGGTCTCACAGAGACTGTTTCCTAGAAAGAATTCATTTGTCTGCCGCAAGCCTAATTTGTACTGAAGAGATGCAAATTGTTAAACCCCTTTAAAAACTGTTTTCCAAAGCTTGTCTTATTTGTGTGCCCTATTGGAATGTTTTCCCTTCAACATTTTATTTGGAAAATTTTCAGATACACACACACAAAAAAAAAAAAAGGAAAAATTTTACAGTAAACACTCACATACCCACCAATTTGATTATATCATCTGCATTTTACTATCATATTTCATCATCTGTCTAGATCCATCTACCCATGTCTTTATCCACCCATCATTTTTTATGAATTTCTAAGTAAATTCCAGATATCAGTATACTTTAGTAGCGTGTTTTGAAAAGGATGGGATGGTCATCCTGCTCTGTTGCTGCCCGGGACCTGCCTGCCACCTCTTGAGTGCCCGGGCTGAGAAAGCCACATCTGTTACTGAATGGTATGGATTAGCTCGTCTTTTCCCCATCCCCCGCCCCCGCAACCCGAGCTCAGCTATCGTTGCAGTGGTAATTTTTCACAGGGTTATTTCAGTGGCTTCTGCCTTAGAAAACATCTTGAAAGTCAGCTGGTATCCCAAACAAAGAAGCACTTATTTAGGAACATGAACTCCACAGAGAATATTCATTACCTTCATGTCCCACGATACAGGCGAAAGGACCTCCTTGTTCATATGCCCAAAATTTACTGTTGGTGCATAAGAAGTATGTCTGTCTTTTATCATACTGATCTGACAAACGCCTTAGGTTCAGAGGCACAGAAATTGTTTCTAGGCTGTTCTTGGTAGCTCCACTTCTTTTACCATATGGTACTAGGCTAATTTTGTCTGTTCTTCCCTTGAGGCTTTTGTGAATTGATTACATTTTTAGAAAAATTTTAAAATAACTTTTTTAAATGTCAAAGCTTTCTCAGTAGAATAAAATATGAGAGATTGCATCAACATGAGAACAAGTTATGTTAATAGAATTTTTCTCAAAAACTTAAAACATTTAAATTGAGTCTCTACTTATTCCATTTTATAAATTGGCCTTGGTCATATTTGTGAAAGCCCCTTTTGATGCAAAATGTAATCTCAAACTTGATGAGATAAGTTAGTTTAGAAAGCAACTGAGTGTCTCTGAGTAGCTCTTCCCTCCCTGGAAAGGTCATCGCTGGCCGTGTATGCAGTTCCTAAAGGAAAGAAAGCACAGGAGAGGTGAAGGAGAAGGAAGATAGTCTAACATGTCAGCTAAGCCTGTCAATTCCAGTCATCAATGAGAGACATCAATGTCACTTCAAGATTAGAGCACTTGCAACATAATAAAATAGGGGGGAAAAAACTGTGTTTTGGAGTCAGAATGAGGTTTTGATTCTTGTTTTGAAGACGTTTCTGTGTTCCTTCCCTAAATTCTGTGTGACTTTAGGTATCTAGGCTAATTAGACTCATCTCAAGCCAGCTGATGTTCTGTTTTCTGTCTCCTCCCAGAGAGTCCTGTGCCTGTTCAGCCAGAGCTCAGCGTGTTTGTCTGAGTGTCTGCCCCCTAAGGGCACTGAGATACCCAGGAAACCCCCTGAATGGTTAGCAGCCCCCTACTGTCAAGTGACATCATGGAAAATGGTGGAGTAAGGCACTCCAAGAATCAGTCTCTCCACTGGAGCAACCGTTAAGTTGGCAGGTCTGACAGAATCAACTTTTTCAGAACTCTGGAAATGCTAAGTGAAAAAGGAGATTATGAAACAGTATCTGTAGTATGATCCCTTTTCTTATTTTTAAAACAAATTTTTTTTTTTTTTAAGAGGGCAGTGTCACTGGCCCTCATATGTGGGATCCGAACCGGGGCTGCTGGTGTCCCAAGCCAGCTCTTAACCACTGTGCCACTCGGCCGGCCCTCCCTTTTCTTATTTTTAAAATAAGTATATTGGTGTAGACAAAACTCAGAATATATGTGAATAGTGTTTCTCTCTGGCTAGTGGGAATACAATTATTATTTTATCTATTCTTAAATCTAGTGAATATTATTTCTGTAAAAAAAAATATATAGTACAACCAAAATTGAACAGATTAACTTGCTCAAAAAGTTAAACATAAATTTTCCATATGACCCAGCAATACCACTCATACACACTCACACACACACACACACCCAAGAGAATTGAAAACATGTACACAAAAACTTGGACGTGAATGTTCATAGCAGCATGAATCATAATAGCTAAAAAGTGGAAACAACTCATATGTTCTTTAGCTGATAAATGGATAAACAAAATGTGATCTCTCCATGTAATAGAATATTATTCAGCAACAAAAAGAATGAAACACTGGTAGTGCTACAACATGAATGAACCTCAAAATCATGCTTAGTGAAAGAAACCAGACACAAAAGGTCACATATTATATGACAAACATTTATCTGAAATGTCCAGAATGGACAAATCTGTAAAGAGAGAAAGTCTCTGGTTGCCAGGGGCTGGAAGGAAGGGGGCTGGGGATTGACAGCTGATGGATGAAGGGTTTTCTTCGGAGGGTAATAAAAATATTCAGGAGTTAGTGATGGCTGTGCAACTTTGTGAATGTACTAAAACCCACTGAATCATATACTTTAAACGGGAGAAATTTTATGGTATGTGAATTATAGCGCAATAAAATAATATTTAAGAAAAGTAAAATAGACTATTAGCTACAAGACACTAGAATTAAAAAGAATATCTTTTAAAAAATTAAAGTCAATAATTCAGGTTTCTGTAGTTATAGTCATGGATTTGAAAATAGTAAATTTTGGCAAAGAGATAGATGTGAATCAAGAAATTATAAGCGAGGCCGGCCGAGTGGCGCATTGGTTAAGAGCTGGCTTGGGATGACAGCGGCCCCAGTTTGGATCCCACATATGAGGGTCAGTGACACTGCCCTCTGCAGCTAAGATGGTGAACAACAGCTCCACCTGGAGCTGGGCTGCTGTGAGTCCCTGGGATGCCATAGCTGCAGCCCCTGCTGCAGTGGGCTGCCATAGGCTACAGTGAGTGGCCGACAGCCAGCGTCAGCTGCCAAGAGCCTCTGTGAGCGGCCATCCAAAGGCAAGCGACCGATCTGCCTCACCCAGGAAGAGCGCAATGATAATACCAACATGGGCCAGTGAAGCAACGTCCTCCACAACTAGACTGAAGAACGAAGAGACAGCAACTTGTCTGTTCCCCTTCCCTGGTTCCCCAATGCCGTTCCCCTCCCCCAATTCCCCAATAAAAAAAATCTTTAAAAAAAAAAGAAATTACCAGTGACTGTGTAGCTATATCTCCACAGTTCCCCCTTTTTCTAAGTGAAAATTTAGAACATTTTAAAACTGATAATAGGTAACTATTTGCTTCTATTACTAGAGCTTGGCTTTATATGTTTAATTAGTTGCACTACTTTTGGAATTGTCACCCTTTTTTTAAAGTGCTCAGTTATCATTCTAATGGCTTTGAGACCGTTGTAAATGAGAGTATGTACATGTATGCATGCTTATGTGTGTTTTGTCAAGTAAGCTGCCATTTCTAGGTGTCACTTTATGATGTATAAGTGATTTAAGTCCGTTCTAGACTAATACAAGCAGTATAAATAGATCTCATTTCCCCTTTATGATTTCCAGTCCATCTGTGCTCGTTGCCTTCCTACCCCTGGCCTTTATGCTCCAAAGTATAAAATGGGGTTAGTGAAGTACCTTATTTGTAATTGATTCTTTCAGTTCACATTTATTGAGCACCCCTACTATGTGTTAAAACACTGTGCTAAGGTTAAAGATACAGAAATGAAATATACCTGGTCCCCAGACAGATTAAATGACACATCTCAAAGCTACTCACAGAATAGTTTTAGGAAGGCATTTAGCCCAGATAAGGGAGATCAGGAAGGACTTTTTTTTTTTTTTTACCATCAATATAATTAGAAGGTTGATCTTTGAAACTAAGTCACATCTATATGCATTTTTAGAGAACTATTGAAAATAGAGCTCATACATGGCACACGCCACAACTCTGTAAGCACAGAAAAAAGTCTTGAGGAAAGCAATAAGGATTTGTCCCCAAGACAGGTGTGTATAAGCCAGAAATCTCCCCGCCCCCCCTTAATTGGTATGAATGCAATCAGTACAGGTGCAAAGACATTAGGTGAAAGTTTGGCTTCTGCTTCCTTGACTGCTTAACATGTTGAAGAACTTTTAAACCATCAGAGCTTTTAGAGGCTTTGCTTCCCTTAATATACCTATTAGACTTTTTAAAATACCATCATAAACTTATGGGAATTACTGTTTTCATTGGTACTTTCAAAGAAACAGATAACTCCTCTTTACCTTGCTTTCTACGGGACTAATAGATATTGGTGCTGCCATATTAGTTATTAAATAGTGAAATATATCCTAATGGTTGGGAAAGAGTTGATGCTGTCAGCCAACGGGGTGCCTGGTCTCTCCCCCAGGAGCTCCAGCTCTGTATCTCCCCACAATCCAACAATTAAAAGGCTACCCCCAGGCATAGGAGGAGGCCTTCAGGACCCTTTGTCTTTACTACTTTGCATCCATCCTGATGCTGGTGCCCAGGCCATCCCCATTGCTTAATAATTTTGAATATTACCCTGACTTTCTGACTGTTCATAAATCATTACTATTGGAGCAGTGTTGGTATTTTGCCAACTAGAATATCAAATGGCTCTAACTCACCTGCCATTGCTTATCTGTGTAGAACCAAAATTCAGAGTTTTATTATTTTCTAAATAAACCAGAATGCCATCATCCTGTAACTCTTAATAGTCTCATAAACCATGGTTTTTTTTCTTTATTTCTTTCCATGTTGATGGTTTGGCCTAAGTTCTGTGTTTTCTTATTGTTCCTTCTAGTTCGCTTTGCACCTTATAGGCCTCCAGATATCTCCCTGAAGCCTCTGCTATTTGAAGTGCCCAGCATCACCACAGAGTCAGTGTTTGTTGGTCGTGATTGGGTTTTCCATGAAATAGATGCTCAACTTCAAAGTGCAAATGCCAGTGTGAACCAAGGAGTAGTGATTGTGGGAAACATTGGGTTCGGCAAAACTGCCATCATCTCCAGGCTTGTGGCCCTCAGCTGCCATGGAACACGGATGAGACAGATCGCGTCAGACAGCCCACATGCCTCCCCCAAACGTACGTATTCCTTTTTAAAGAACTCCCTGCTGCATGGCTCTGAAATTTTTTTCTGACATACTTATATTGTTTCATTTCCTTTTATTTTCTGACCTGCAAAATGCAACTTAACATGTGAGGGCCATTTATTCAGAGTTGAGGGAAAGAATATAATCCTCTGTTTACATTTAACCCACATATCCAACAGTCACCTAAATGTGGCTGAAAACAACCTTTCTCTCAGAATAAATTTATGACTCTTCCCTGCTGGCTGGCTGGTTAGTCTGTCCTTTGGAAAATGACTACAGCAATTGCCTCTAAAAGCCATTTGCACCCATCACCGTCAGCTTTTACTCAGCCTGTGCCCATGTCTTCTTGTTACATACCAGCACAATCTGTTTGCGGCCTTCATCTCCTTGCTATTGATGTCAGCATTGCACTGCTTGGGCTTGAACTTCATTGTGTCCTTGAAGGGTTTCTCCTGCTTCCTTGTGAGAAGATGCTGAGATTATATCTAAACGTGTGCTGCTTTCATCCTAGGCAGGCCGAAGCTTAATGATCACCATAAGGATCTTGTTTATTTATTTTTAAAATACTCATATGGTCCTTAGTACCAGACATTCTCCAAGATCTTCACAGCTATTAATTCATCCAATCCTCTTATCAACTCAGTAGGTCGTTAATGTCTTTATTTCATAGATAAGTGATCTGAGACTCAGGAGAGGTTAAGTAAGCCTCCCAGGTTTCATAGCCAGTAAATGGTGAAACTAGAATTGGAGCCTAAGCAGCCTGGTTTCAGAGGCTGTTCTCGTACCCGTTTTGCTATGCCGCCTCTCCTTATTGGTGGAATTCAAGTAAAGGAGATAAAAAGAAATGTGTAAAGGTTCTTCCTATATACACTGTATGTATAGAGCCAGTCTACTTGGTTTCTGTTAGTTATAAGAGAACAACAAAAAAAAGAAACAATTGCTCTCCTAGTCCAACTCAGTCTACTCACCAGGATTTTCAGACAGCAACCACTAGGACTGTTTTGTTTGAGGTCATAGTCATTAGGGGACACAGTGCCAAATCTCAGCAGGAACTCGCTGAGCACCTGCCAGCCATCCTGGCTTCCTGTTGAAATTCATTAGCAGTGTCACGTCATTAAGAAGTCAGATTGCCTCTGGCAAATTGGTGGACATCTAACATGTGGAAGAACTACTGTCTAGAAAGAAAACTGGTTGAATCAAGAGTCCCTGACTAGGGTAGGGCAAAAATTGGTATGAAAGTTGAAATATTTTCTTAAGAGCAATGTCATGCTTCATTTCTACATGAAGCTTTTCTGAGGTGGGTTGGCATAGTGTCATGGGATTCAAGGATCCAGAGTTTGAACCCCAACACTCAAATTGACTGTACTTTGTAACCTTGAGAATTTTAATATCGTAAACCTCTGTGTTCTCATTTGTAAAATGAGGAAGTGGGACTAGGTGATCTTTAAGATTTGTTCCTGTGCTAAAATTCTGTGATTCTAAGGACATCTTCATGGTTGAAAGTGATTTTTCACACCTATTCCAATATTTTCCTTTGAGTAGTTAAGTATTACAGCAAACTGCTTCTTATCTGAATAATCCAAGAGGTTAACTATTTGAGTGTGTCAGGAAGAAAAACAGATAGCTAGCAGTCTCTCTGACTCCTCTGTCTATCGGCGTTGAAGATAACAGAACGGTAGAATCATGCATGGCAGAGGATAAATGCCAAGGGCCAGAAGAGCTGCTTTCTCAGAAAGCAAAGGTACCTGGGAGTCCCCCTCTCTAGTCTGGGAGAGCAAGAGTTAATAGAAAACAGCCCATGTGCTCCCCAAAGCAAAGGTTCTTTAAAGGTAGTTCATTAAGTTGTTATCTAACATCCGTTGCCTTTTATCTCCAGAGAAACTAAAAATATGGACACTCCCTCCTATTCATGAGATAAATGTCCACATGTTGAGACTATAGATTTGGCCTGATAGTTAACTTTCAAAACATGAAAATGTGTCAAAGGAGCTAGAATATGTGGATAATGTATTAATCAGAATTACACAGAGCCAGCCTCGAACAAGATAATTTTTGTTGTAATCTCTTGACCTCCAAGCGTCAGTCTACCTCTGCCATCTTAACCCAACCACTAGTCCTAAAGAAGGGTCAAGAATAAGGGACTGAGAAAGCCCAAGCTGTTTTCAGCGTTAGTCTATCACGGTATGAGCCGGCACTGAACTGCTGCGGGCAGTGGCAGAATAAGAATGATGTCTGTGTAGAAAGCTGGCTTAAATTTCTAGAGTTTCATTTACATTAAGCTTGGATAGGTGTGTGTGGAATCCCGCTGGCCCTCCTAACCCTCAGTCAGTGATACCAGTGAGGTCGTCATAGCAATAATAAGAACAAGTAGGAAGTTATTGGAGCCCCCAGCTTCCATCTCTGCATCATCCGTCGTTTTTCCTTCTGCCCCTGCCTCCTCCGCACTGAGCAGTGCTGCTGTAGACGTGAGCCGTTTCGCCTGCAGTCTGCACTGCCTGGCTCTGTCCTTCCCCCACAGACACTCAGCCCCCAGCCCGCCCCCTCCTTGTCATTTCCTCGGTAAGGTACAGAAAAGTTGTCAAGGCAGGCACTAGCCTGTCATCCTGCTTTCCGCCTACACCCCTTCCCAAACCTGACTCCCCCGTCAGTCTCCCCCATCACCATCATCACCCACCCCTCAACACATACACACAGAGAGCAAAAACATTTTGTGAAAACAGACCAGTTGTGTAATTCAGGCATTGTTACATTAATTGTAAATATACTCAGCACAGCAGTTAGGGCAGCTCTGTCTAATACAAGACGACAGTTTCCTATCACTAAGTCTCAGTGTGGTTATTATTTGAATTTGACATTTGCCAACAGATGCCAAGCCCCCAAACAGCTGTTCAGTAAGTAACCCCTACCCTCCCTACTCTGCTCATTTTAGAAGTCTGGTTTGCTATGCAGTCTGCCTACATATTAACTTTTATTTCTACTGTTCTCTGAATACCAAACAGAAAGGAAAGACAGTCAGACAAAAAAGAAGGCATATTTAAAGGGAATAGCTAAAAGACAGGGTATTCAGACAATAATTACCCACCAAGTCAAATACCAGATAAAGGGAAATGGGGTGAGGAGAGGGAGTGAACAAAAGCAATGATCCAGTGACAGTCACTGAACTTGACCTCAGCAGACACGTTGCAAGCTTTTTTCACTGCCATCTCCCACACCTACCCTCCTACAATTATTCAGAACTCAATTCAGTGACCCGGAAATTGACTCTGCCAGTTGGAGGGAAGACGTCTCAATTTAGTCCTACTGGCAGGGAATCAAATGAGGACTACTTTCCCCTGTTCCTCCTCCTTTTCAGTAGCTCTTGACCATCAAAATAGCATTGTCCTTATTTTTGTACCCATTTCGAAAGTATGATTTGTTTTCATAAATATATTATATAATTTCTAGTAGTAGGTGAGACATTTTCTAAACATGAATAGGATTGTTAAAAAACAGGTTTATTAAGCTATAGTTCACATACCATACAAGCCACCCATTTATATTGTTCAATTCAGTGTTTTTTAGTGTATTCACAGAGTTGTACAGCAATCACCATAATCTAATATTAGAACATTTTCATCCCTCCCGAAAGAAATCCTATGCCCCTTAGCAGACAATCTCTATTCTCCCCTTAATTCCCTACCTCCACCCCTAGGTAACCACTAATTTATTTTCTGTCTCTGTAGATTCTGTATTCTCGGCATTTCATATAAATAGACTCATACAATGTTGTGGTCTTTTCTAACTGGCTTCTTTGAGTGAGTGTCATATTTTCAAGGGTTATCCTTATTGTAGCACATATCGTTATCTCATTTGTTTTTATTGTCGAATAATAGTCCATTGTATGGATGGATATACCTACCATGTTTTAAACATTTATCAGTTGATGGACATTCAGGTTGTTTATACTTTGGGGCTGTTATGAATCTTGCCACTTTGAACATTTGTATACAAGTTTTTGTGTGAACACTTGTTTTTATTTCTCTTGGGAACATTCCTAGAAGTAGAATTGCTGGCTCATAGAACAGGTGGAATTTAACCGATCTTCCCTTAGTTCAGAGTTTTATGATTATCTGATGCAAACATCTCATCTATAATCCAGATGTGGATGCCAACAGAGAGCTGCCACTCACACAGCCAACTTCAGCCCACTCGTCCATCACCAGTGGAAGCTGTCCAGGAACTCCAGAAATGCGCAGGCGGCAGGAGGAGGCTATGCGGAGACTAGCCTCACAGGTACACAGCATTCCCAGGTTGCGGGCATTCTAGTTCCATTAGGACATCAAGGGGGCAAAGGTAGGGGACCCTTGGCAAAGTGAACCAAAGTATGTACAGCTATACGTGAGAACATGCACAAAAGTTTCTCCTTCTCTGAACCTCCTGGAAAAAGACTTTATTATTATGGAACCAGAACCTTAGAGCTGGGATTTCTGGAAAATCCTTAGAAATAATCAAACTTCTGTAATGAATAAATCAGGAAGCTGAGACTCAAGAAGTTATATGGTTTACCCAAGTTCACAGAGTAAGTCATCAGTAGTTAATCCCTGGTTCAAAACCCGTCCTGCTATTACTATACCATCCATAATATTTTTTATGTGTTTGGGTTTTAAATTTCTATTTTTATCAAAATAATGTATGTACATAGTTTAGAAAATCAAATAATGCTCAAAGACTTACAATAAAAACCTGCAGTTCCTTTCCCCCGACACACAACCCACCCTCTTCCCAAGATAGCCACTTTCACCTCTTAGGGCTGTTTCTCTGATCTTCACCTCCATATTTCTAGTTAATATTCATATACTGTCGTAACTTTTCTTAGCAATTTTACACATTATCCATTGCTAATTATTATGGATAATAAGAATTTTACCTCTTTTCTTTCCTTCCTCCTCCATCTCAGTACAGTTATACCATGATTTCGTCTGAATCCATATTAGATTTTCAGTATTAATACTCTGTAAACATGGCTCACTGTGGAACCAAGGATAACAATTTCCTTCTTGAGCAATTTTGTTTGTCCTGGGTTTATGAAATGCCTCATTTAAAATTTTGTTTGTTGGCTTCACACCTAAGGCTAAGTTACGCCATAACCCTTAATAGCCTCGTAGAATACCTCTCAACACAGTTTTCCACATCAGTTACATTTTTTACTCTGGAGACATCATCCTGAAGCCCTTCACTGAGCTTAGTCTGTACCCAAAGATGCTCTTGCAGCTTACCACCTATTATTATTTTCAAAATTCTTTTACTTCTGTGTTGGATCCCATGTCATCGTCTTTCTTGATTTTATTTCTCTTTGGGGTGGAGTACATTCTCCAGTAGCTTCCTAAAAACAAATGCATGGAAGGTTACTTTTTTTGAGATTTAATGTTTCTAAAAGCATCTTTATTCCATTGTCATACTTGGCTATTTGTTTGGCATAGTATATAATTCTAGGTTAAAAATTATTTTCCCTCAGAATTTTGAAGGCATGGCTCCGTTGTCTTGAGCATCCAGTATTGCTATTAAATAATACGGTACTATTCTTATTACTAATCCATTATATATACCTTTCCTCTTTCCTTTTTCTCTTTCTTAGCATCTTTTTTTTAACACCATTGTTCTTGGGTCTTCCCCCCCCCCCATTTGTTCTCTTGGTACCTAGTGAGACCCAGAGATACTCTTTGATTCTGGGAAATGCTTTAGTGTTATTTATTGGTAGTTTCCTCACCACCATTTCCTCTGTTCTCTCCTTCAACAATTCTTTTTAATCAAAAATTAGATTTAGAAAAACATTCTCATAACTTTTCTCTCCTATTTTCTATACTTTTGCTTTTCTGTTTTGGTTTTTGATCCACCATTAAGAGAATTCTTCAACATTACCTTCCTATCCTTTCACAAAAATAATGTTTTGGCTATCATAGTTTTAATGTCTAATAGCTCTTTCTTTTTCTCCAGTTATTCCCTTCCTTTTTATAGCACCCTATCCTTGTTTCTTGGATACAGTATCTTCTCTTATTTCTTCCTTAATAATTAGGCACTGAAAAACTGATTGGAAGCTTGTGTGTATAGAGATCATAGCTATAGAGCATTAAAATGACCCACTAACCTTTATTGGAAATACCCCAAGGTCAGTGTGCATTAGTTTTTTGTTTGTTTGTTCTTGTGCTGTCACCTTCTCTAGCAAAGAACCAATCCATTAGTCTCCTCCCTAGAGGGTATATATCCTGGTGCCAGCATTCTGGAGCTAAGCAGGGGAAGAGGGACAGAGTTTCACTCTTCATTGTGGAGACTTTTACTTCAGCCCCTTGTTTCAGTCCCACACCTGATCTCTGTAGGACTGATGTCCCTACATATAGTTGCTCTCTGATTTAGTTTCTTTAGTGGCTCAAATTTTCTTTCCTGTGGGTGCTGGGGAAGGTAGTCACCTGCTGGACAGGTTGGAGATAGATATCTGGAGACTCTAACTGCTCCTTGTAGAAACTGCAAATTTCTGTGTTTTCAACTCCCTTCCTTATGTTCACTTCCACAGTACCTGGTGCTTCTAACTCCTGTGCTTTTCTGTGGTTTCACAGATGGTTTGGCTTAACCCTGGTTATTACTCCCCCTACCTTGCTGCAGTCATTGGTTTCACCTTCTATGAACCCTCCATACACTTTCCATCTTTATATATTACAATCTGAGATTATAGATATCCTTATAGAGTTTGCATTTCTGTTTCTTATCCTCCTTATTTTTGAGGATTTTCAAGAGAAGAACAGAATGTAAAATGTCTGCAATATTTAAAGAAGTCTCTTGTCATGGTTAATTAGTAATGAGGAATAGAGAGTCATCTGCAGTATCATAAGGTTCTAATAAAATCCAGTCCAGCTCGGAGCCAGAGACAGCATGTTTCCTCCAACTGCATTTTTCATTATCACCACTTATTGGTACACATCCATTTATAAGTGGCCTTCTGAAAATCATCTCGGATTTCCCTCATATTCATTGCTAACTCAGTGCAGCTTTTAAAGACATCTCTGTTTTTTCCTAAATATTCTGTGTAAACTGGCTTAAGCCTCTTCTTTAGAACAATCAGAATAAATACCATCTTAGAAATACACAAATGCTGAAGGGTTTCTATCATCACCATTATTCATTTATTCATTTAGAATGTGTGTTTGGAACGCCTATAATACAAGATTGCAGAAGCAGTGAACAAAACAGATACAGTCCCTGCTGTTATGTAGCTCATATTGTCACGGTGGGAGAAAACCAATAAACAGACAGATATATAATATGTCAGATGGTGATGAGTGCTTAAAAGAGCTCAGAGAATTAAGTCTCCGCACGTTGTCACTCATTTGTTTCTCTCTCATCAAGAGAAAAAGGCTCAAGATGTTTATGTGCAATATTTGGAAAATGTTAAATGTTGTTAGCAGAAATTAGTGATTATATTTTCTTGAAAAGTAATCCCATTTTAAATTCCATGATTGTCTTTCTTAAGCAAAATAGAAATAAATCTTTTTTTTTTTTTACCTAGAGAATAAATTTTTAAAATTTGTATTAAACATTGTATAAGAAATGGCCCCTTAGATTTAAATTGACATTTATATTCAGTGTTTGGAAACTGTTAAGTATTATCAGTAGGAAATTAGTGATTATTTACACTTAAGAAACATATTACAAATTTCATGATTATTTCTTCCCTAAGCAAAATACATAAATACACCTGTTTGCACATAGAGATGCAATATTTTTATACTAAGCATTGCACAGGAAATGGCCCCTTAGATTAAAATTGAATATTACCCCAGTAATTGTGCCACATTGTACAATTCAGGTATACAAATTTGTGCTGTAGAAGCATAGAGCAAAAGACAACAATCTTGATTCTCATAACAAACAAGTAAGCAGAACTTCTTTTCAATAAGATTTTTCAAATCAGTTAGTAGTTTGATGAAGTAAGATAATATATGAAAATTAAAGTGTCCTTGGGGCGGCCAGTTGGCTCAGTTGGTTAGAGCGCAGTGCTCATAACACCAAGGTTGCCAGTTCAATCCCCACATGGGCCACTGAGGTGCACCCTCCACAACTAGATTGAAACAACTACTTGACTTGGAGCTGATGGGTCCTGGAAAAATACAGTATTCCCCAATTAAAAAATAAAAAATGTGTTCTTGAAAACCTCTTGATTTTATAGACAGAGTCCTTAGTATTAATTTTTGTATATCAGTTATTATCATTGGTATTTTGTAGCATTCTTGCTGCTGCTTGTGCTGGTACTTACTTAAGAACACTGACGAGTTTTTGCCCCAACCTTAGAGCAGTTTTATTTATGGAAGAAAACTTTCCACTGGAAGTAACAGATTTTGCTAGATTGACATCTCATAAATGTATTTCCAGTTAATATTACATATTTCTTCTGATGTATAATTGCTATAGAGATCTCATGTGAATTTAACTGTAGTAACTAGAGCTTTTCCAGGTTTTCAATCTGTTACTACCAAGTGGTCATACATGCAGAACTCACCAGAGAAGGAGAAGCTAGCTTCCATTTACTGAGGCCTTAATGTGTTTGGAGCTCAATACTATTTATGTTATGTTTGTTATTTCATTTCTTCGTTCCTACCTTAATCCTATGAGGTGGTCATTATCATCTCCATTTTACAGATAAGGAAACTGTGCTTCAGTAATAATTAATTTTTACAAGGTCACACTATTAGTAAATGGCAAAGCTAGGATTCAAAGCCGAAGTCCACCTCTGTAAGGTGAGTTATGTTACTCTCCCCCATTTTGCAGATAAGGAAACAGAGGCTCTGAGGTTAAATAACTTGCTGAGATAACTAGCACATGACTGAACCAAGATTTAAACGAAGGCAGGCAGGCACCAGAGACCATGCTTTTAACCACTATATTGTGCTGCCTCTCTAGTGTGAGAGCAAGGATTTTTGTTTAGTGTTTTGGAAAAATCTGTTAATAATTGAATGTGGCTTTAAAGCAAGAAAATTACAACAAAGGAGCACCTTTCAGTTGTTTTGCTGACCTAAATTCTTTAAAAAATAAAAAATAAAAATAAAAATGTTTTTCTGCAACTCATATAGTTACAAACTTTTTTCTTGTGATGAGAACTTTTAAGATCTAGTCTCTCAGCCACGTACAAATATTAATATAGTATTATTAACTGTACTCACCATGCTGTACACTATATCCTCAAAACTTTTTTATCTTTTAACTGAAAGTTTGTACCTTTTGACCACTTCGCTTACTTCCCCCATCCCCCCCACTCCCTGCCTCTGGCACTCACCAATCTGTTCTGTGTCTGTGAGTTGTTGTTTTTATTTCTTTAGTTAGTTAGTTTCCACGTATAAATGAGATCATACAGAATTTGTCTTTCTCTGACTTATTTCACTTGGTATAATGCCCTCCATTTATGTTGTCAACATATGGTGGGTTTTCTTCTTTTCGTGAGTGAATAATACTCCAGTATGTATATATACCCCATTTTCTTAATCCATTCATCCATTGGTGTTTCCATGTCTTAGCTATCATAAATCATGATACAGCAAACATGAGGATGCAGATATCTCTTCGAGATAGTGATTTCCTTTTACTCAGCATTAGAATTGCCGGATCATATGGTAGTTCTATTTTTAATTTTTGGAGGAACCTCCATCTCATAATGCTTATTAACTATTATCACTTGTTTAATTGTTTCTCTTTCCTGCTAGACTGTGAAGGGCATACAGGTGATTATATGTCTGTATATGATGAAAGTTCAATTGATATTTACTGAATGAATGTAAATGTCAATATTTTCTTTTAGGACATCTTGGGGCATTCAACTGAGTGCTTTTCATAATAATGGTTTCCAACTAACTTATTTTGTCAAATTAGAATCAGATTCATATGCACAGGGCTTCATGCACTTGGGCTATCATACTGTTACCATACCAGACCCACTTCTCTGGGAATTTCAGGTGAACTAAATAACATAGCCACTTTTCCTTAAAATTTGTATTTGGTCTTAGCCCTAACCTCCTTGGTAACCAGTGATCTATAATTGATTAGTAGTAACAATCTATGGGATACAGCTATTTAGGTCTAGAATTATAACAAAGCTAAACATTACTCAAGGCTCTGTTACAACTAAATAAATGATAGAGTTCTACCAGACATGGAAGCATACTATAAAACTTGTATAATCAAAACAGTGAACTACTGGTACATGAATAGACTAAAAGGCCAGTGGAATAAAATAGAAGTTCAGAACTAGACCCAAATACATATGGATATTTACTATATGACAAAAGCAGCATCTCAGATCACTAGGGTAAAGATGGACTTTTTAAGTAAATGGTGCTGGGACAACTAAGTAGCCATATGGATAAAATTAATCCATATCTCACACCATGAACAAGAAGAAACTCTAAATGGATTTGGTATCGAAGTGTAAAAACTGAAACCAGACAAATAATAGATGAAAACATGAGTAACTTCCTTTTTCCTTGGTGAAGAAAAAGGCTTTCTAATTAAGACCTAAGAATAGAGGAATAGAGAGGGAAAAATTGATAAATTTAGATACATTAAAAAAAAAAGGTTCCATAACAACAAAAAAGTCAAAATAAAACTTAAAAATGAGAGAAAATATTTACAACATATACCACAGATCCCTTATATTTAAAGAACTGTACAAAGAACCAATACATGATAGAAAAATGGAAAAAACACTAACAGACAATTTATAAGAAAAGAGATTAAAATGGTACTCAGACATTTGGAAACATGTTTAAATTCACTTCACTTATAATTAGAGAAATGTGAACTAAAACAACACTGAGATATCATTTTCACCTATCAGGCTGGAAAAAGCTTTATAAATATACATTCTACTGATGCAGCTATTGGAAAACAGACATCCTCATAGAGGTGGAAATGAAAGTTAGTACAATCCTTCTGGAAGGAAATTGGGCGATGCCTAACAAAACTTTACATACACTTATCTTTTGATTCAGCATCCCATTTTCAGAAGTCTACCCTGAAAATACACCTCAAATGATACAAAAATATGTACATACAAGGTTATTCATTGCAGCTTTGTTTATAATTGCAAAATATTGGAAACAATCTAAATGCTTATACATAGAGAGATACATCCACTCAGAATACTATGCAGCTATAAAAAGAAAAATAAAAGATCTTTGTGATTTTCAAGATGTACCTGAGGAGGAAAGTGCAAGGAACACCAATGGGATGCTAACTTTTATTTAACAAAGGAAGTGATATAAGAAGATGCACATGTATCTGCTTATTTGTACAAAAGAAATATAAGAAGGATAAACCACAGAAAAAGAGACTGGTTACCTAAAGCAGATAGATGATGGGAAAGGAATGGAAAGAAGTGGGTGATGGGAATGGTGTTCAGGGATGAAAAGGAAGTGACACTTCTTTGAATATATCTTTTTGTATAGCTCTGGCTCAGAAATATAGTGAACATACCCCAACAATAGTTAAAACCAACCAGTATAAGGGGAAACCCAAAATGGAATGCAGACACTCACAAATGAACCTAACTGTATTACAAATAAGTAACATAACCACACTGAAAGAGGCAGAGAAATAAAAAGCTAACTTAAGTAAGTTTGGAAAACAATATCTTTACTGAATACTATAAGGCTAAAGACAAAAAGAAATGCACATAAATGCTGTAATCTAGTTAATAAATGTGTTTTCACACGGGTGTGTGTTAACAATTCTGAAAATACTTCATGTATATACTGGAATTGAATGAATAAGTAAGTAAATTGTAAATAACAAGACCTGGTTTCTTATTGTTGGAGAAAGAAGTTACAAATAAGGAAACAGATGTCTAAAATGAGCTAGGTGTTACTGGATGGAAATCTGAGGTATCAGTATATACCCATAGTTTTAAATATATATACACCTATATCTAAAGATATAGCTATATATTGGTATAGAGAGAGAGAAATACAGAAATATAGATGGATGTTTATGTGTGAATCAGTATACATGTATATACATGCATTTCCTAGCTCTGTCCACTGAGAGGACACAAAAGCAATGACACTTTAAATAGCATTAAGCACACCTACTGCTAGGGTCTTGTTTTCTAAACACCATTCTCCATAAAGAAACCAATGCTCTGGAGAAGTAAAAATGCGAGGTCTCCGGTAGGGTAAATACAGGGTGAGCCTGGGGCATCTTGTGGTTCCAGAATGCAAGAAAGTGCTTTTAAAAAAAGATGGAAGGTGGGCCGTCTGAGTGGCACGGTGGTTAAGAGCTGGCTTGGGATGCCAGTGGCCCTGGTTCAGATCTCACATATGAGGGCCAATGACACAGCCCTCTTAAAAAAAATTTTTAATTTAATTTAAAAAAAAAGATGGAAGGCTTCTTGAAAGAACACAGATGCCAACCTGAAGGAGATCCTACTGACCAAAGTTGGAACAAATTGAACAACACAATAAATACAGTATTGGATTATAACCAGTGGAATAAAATAAATCCATATTTATTAAATCAGTCAAATACATAAATTAGGAAGAAGGGATAACTCTTTCTTCCAGTAGAATTCCAGTTAATGTAGAAGGAAAAAGGGAAGTAGAAAATCATTATTAGTCAAACACCACAGTAATAATGGTTGCAGACCAGATCCACTGATGGATACTGAAACTGGTGGGCAAATGTTTGAGGAGAAGCAGGGTATGCATTGTTTCAAAGTATCTACCCCAAGATATTTATTAACTACAAGGGAAAAGGTGATAAATTTACAGTCGAAAAACCTGGCAGAAACCTTTACCTTAACCAAGTATCACCAGTAATGACATGTCAATATCATGAACCCTATCATGTGATCCACTGAGAAGGACACGACATTGTTTTTATGGTATTCTTGCCAAAAAGTCTCAGCTGGATTATGAGGAAAACAGATAAACCCAAAATGATAGGCATTTGACAAAAGGACTGATCAGCACTCTTAGAAAGTGTCAAGGTCCTAAGAGGGAAAGACAAGAGTTTTTACAGACTGCAAGAGTCTCCAGAGAAATAGTAATGATAATTAAATGGAGCGTGGGAGTCCTGGATGGAATCCTGGAACAGAAAAAGGACACAGTGGAAAACTGACAAAATTCGAATAATGCCTTTAGTTCATAGGATTGTGCCAATGTTATGTCCCGGTTTTGATAATTATGCTGTTGGTTATATAAGATTTTAATAATAAGGGACACCTGGTGAAGGATACACGGAAACTCGGTGTACCACTTTTGCAACATTTCTATAAATCTAAAATTAGTTGAAAATAAAAAGTTAAACAAAAACCCTACTGCTAAGAAAAGGGGGGCGGGGTGGGAGGTGGAAGGGGTTGTAGAGCTCCAAGCTGGAAAACTACTGAGGCGGAAGCCAAGTCTGGGAACTGTTCTCAGCTTCCAGTCTCAGGGTAAGGATGAGAGTCAGAGCTGAGGAACAGGAGAAAAGGAAGAGAAAGTGGTTATTTATACTGAGCCTCCAGGTTCCTAGAAATACTAAAAGCCAAACAAAAGTGTTGGAAGGGATGTGCTGAGTCGGAAGCCCCATCCAGTGGTGATGAGGGAGTTTAAGGAATGTGAAAAGGAAGAGACATGGAGTATGGGATATGAGAGCAGACCGGAATGAACGAAGGGCAACTGCACCGTTAGAATTTAACTGATACAAATACCGTGTCATTATGTAAATTAAATTTTTGTGTCCAAATGAATTCCAGATATTCAAAAACTGCCTTTTTTTAAAATGTGAGATTAACTTAATCCTGTCACAGATTATTGATTTTAAACAGAAAATGGTCTTTGGAGAGTGAAGGCCAGAGACTTCTAACATGAACTTGACAGATATGCTGCCACTCAGTCATTTGATTAGGGCCTTTGAGGAGGATTGTGTTGAGTTTTATCATTGTATACAGCAATAAATCAAAAGCTTTTTTTGACCCAAAGCTAGAATGACCCCCAGTCTTTTCTTTTGTCTGTATAGCCTACAAACCTTCCCTTTTCTTTCTTCCCTCACAGAAGTAATCTAAAATTTACTCACTGTCTTCTTCAAAGAATTAATATGATTCTGGTCATATCAGATCTATTTTGGATAGAATTGTTTTAATAACTAATATAATATTGTATACCAGCTATACGTAAATATTTTTTTTTTAAGTTTCAGGTAGTAACATAAAAACTTGAGATGGAAAAAATTAATAATATAAGAAACATAGCTGAAAATAAAATTTCAACCGCCCATTGTGAGAAACAAGAATTCACTGATTTATTGAGGATTGACTAATTCTGAACCATTTCCAGGAAGCTGGAATAATAGTGACTGAGTATGAGTGGCCATGATGACTTCCCTCAAAGCTATAGGGGGTGATCTAATATCCAACACTGAACACTGGTACAATGAGAGACTGAAGAAGAAAACTACATTCTCAGACTTGTTTCCTATTTGTATACGTAGGAAAAGTTGTAGATAACATCAATAGACAATTTGCGGGAAGCACCAAACATTTTTGACAGATGGTATGTATGTATACATACTACATAACCACTTTGAAATGTCTAGTAAATAACCGATTTTGAGCCACAGTGCAAATTTCATGAAGATGTTGAATGATCTTGCAGCCTGAATTCTGCAAGGGAATCGAGACTTGATGTTTGGAATGCCAAAGAAATATTTAAAATTAAAAGGAAAGTAGCCATAGAAGGGGCAACTTTTGCAATGTTATCTAACCTTTGTAAACTAAAACCTCATTCAGCCAAGAGCACAGATGATTTTTAATAATATCAGTAAAAGAACCCTCTTCCTAAATTTCAGAATTTTTATCTTCAAACTTAATTCCATTACTTTAGGTAAACGGTAAATTACAGCTGATATGCTCAGCTGTGTTTCACTTTGAGCTGTAGAATCAATTGAGGTAAAATGTGATGAAAGTTCATATTGATTCAGAGGTTTGCTGTTTGCCTTTTATAAAGTGGAGATTTGTATCCATGTGTGTACATAACCACTGACATTCACTGTTCATTGAGAGGACAGATCAATTGCTGCCAAGTTTTCTCTTTGGGTTCCTTACATCATGCTTAAGATAGGTAATAAAACAATGACCAATCTATCTAAAGAAAAGATGTTTTTAGCACTTCTTATTTCCAATTCCATATTTTGTTCAAATATTGCTTCACTCACAAGCAATTCCTGTCCTTAGCTTTATATGTGTAGTAACATTTCCTGTACAGTTTTTTATGCTTAATGACAAGGATTTCAGGTATTTTTTTTTAAGCGACCTTACCAGAATTTGTTGAAGAGCTAGGATTACCATACATACAGATTAGGAGTCTGTTCAAAACACTTTCGTCAATGACTATTCCTTGAGAGAGAATTAAAAAACTGGAGTCCCAGTAGTTCATGAATGCTCCTAGGGAAAATTTCAGATACCTATAGGCACAAAGCCAGTAGCTGAAAAAGAGCGTCTGCTGAACCTTGATGATGACAGTGATGATGGTGGAGAGGAAGGGGCTATATGATGATGGGGCAACAGCTGACATTATGTGCACATACTGTGTGCCCAGCACTGAGCCACATTTTTCCATACTTTCAGGCTGAATCTCCCCTGCCAATTTCATGGTATCTACACAACCCCATCACTCTTGTGGGTACTCCTGAGCCGACAGAGTGGTCTAAATTAAAATCACCCTCTGCATTTGACCTTCAGGCAAAGAGTGAGCTCCCGGAAAATTCAAATAGAAAACCAGAGCTTCGAACTCCATGTTCCAGCCAGACAGCCCAGACCCTGGATGATGTTAGGACTCATATATTTTCTAAGTTCTTTGAGTTGAAGACCTGCATCTAACAAAAATCTCACTCCTTTTTTCTTCCTATAAAGCAATTTTGATTCTTTTGTCTGGAGGTGCTCAGAAAATACTTAATGATAATTCTTAAATCTGAGTTATTTTTTATAAGGCTGTTTATAATACAACTATAATTTTAAAAAGTGATGACATAACGCATATGTTTATTGAGATTAACATAGTTTTTCTCTGATTATTTTATTTCTAATGCTTTGTTACAAGATCAGACTCTTTCCTACACTGCTCCATGCTGAATAAATATTAGATTAATGTAAATATTCATTCTCAGGCTTCCTTCCCATTTCTTATAATCCAGAGGGAAATTTTTATAAATTTTAGTTGTGAATGATGATATCATGTCTACAATAGAAATATTGTATCAAATTTCTGATCTTAGATAGATCAGGCATTTTCCGAGTTAACAGCTTTTATTTTTACTCAAAAAAGTCGAGGAAGGGGAGACAGAAGACCCTGGTAGAGCATGATCATATAATAACCATGGTTGCTGTTCTTGCTGCTGGTAAACCAGTCTGCATTCTCATCTTTCTTTCGTAGGTGGTTGCCTATCACTATTGCCAAGCAGATAATGCCTACACCTGCCTGGTGCCAGAATTCGTCCATAATGTTGCTGCCCTGCTCTGTCGCTCGCCTCAGCTGGCGGCCTACCGGGAGCAGCTCCTTCGGGAGCCTCACCTGCAGAGCATGCTGAGCCTTCGGTCCTGCGTCCAAGACCCCATGGCCTCCTTCCGGAGAGGTGTCCTGGAGCCCCTGGAGAGTCTCCACAAAGGTACACATGAGGTGCAAAGAAGGTGAAAGGTAGAGACATTTGAGCCCAGGTTCACCTGAGGCATGTTAGCGAAATGGGTCTTTTTGTAATCACATTGCCCAAACTAAATGTTCTATAGCTGATGTCCTACCAGATACAGTTAACAGATAAAGGATTTTACTTGAAAAAGTAAAATTTCCTACAGGAACTGCTACTTCTCCTTTCTTTATAGAAATTCTCATTCTCATGTCCAAATATAATGCATTTTTCTTATCCCGAAGATAGGAGAGTTGCCAGTCCTTTCTATGGAGTTCAAATGAATCAGTAAAGCCACGGCTCCAACTCGGTGTTACGGAGTTTCTGTGGTTAGAAACCTCCTTTTATGTTTAATGTTTTTTTATTATTCTGCAGTTCAGGTAAAATTAAATTACATCTATAGGTGCACAACTCTGTATATATACAAAAATCACTTGTCTGCTAAAAGGTATAAAAATATTTTTTTAAGTGGGAACAAAATGAAATGGAATCCTTCTCCCTCATGCTTGTGCCTTTTTCTCCTTTTCCTCTGCAACTCTGGTGCTGCTGTGGCCTAAGTGCAGCCATCCCCCTCTTCACCTGTCTCTGCCCCATCCCCTTACCAAGGTTCTGCCAGTGCTGGCAGCCAAAGAAAAAGATTTGAGTAAGCATGAGATTCCTGAGAGATCCTGTGGATTCCTGGGAGACTTATTTACCTTCCTCAAGGGTTTCAGAGATGCTCATAAGAACAAGTGATTATATAACGTCCATTCTCTTGGCCACCACCTTCTGTTAGTTCAGCCTTCGTGCTGGTTACTCAGATATCAAAGTGTCTTTTCTCAACGCTGATGGCCTCTCTCTGTACCTCTATTAACCTATTAGCTTTATACCCTAAACTTCTGTAAATCTTGGAATTTCTCCAGAAATATGTTTAAGCACATTTTCTGTACATTGAAGTTCTCCAGCCACCAATATGAAATGAGATACAAATTTGCTATCACAACTAAAATGAAGGTAATTCGCATGTTATGTGCAGCTTTGCTGAACAAAAATGTTGTCTGATAGGAGCCTTCTTTTCACTTTGATCATTTCTGTACAATACACCAGTAATAAAACCTCATGTACTAGGATTCAGTTCTGACTTTGGCACTAGCTGCCATCTCTTCTCTTGCAGTCCCTATAATTCTTCTTCCTCTCAAGTACACAAGTAGAGTCTTAGGATGGGACTACTAAGGAAGATAGTTCAACTATTTGTTAAGTAAGTATACATGTAAGTGAGAGCAGTGGGGAAGCCCTGGTGAATATATATTTATAAGGGGTTAAAAACAAGGGTTAAAGGGTTTAGGAAACCTTTACAGGGACTTGCCAGCTAGAATAGTGGCTCCTAAGAAGCAGTCCATTTAAGGTTTCATTAGTCCATGACAAAATAAGAAAGTAGAAACAGCCCAAAATTTGTGCAGATATAAATACAGGTTCCGTTTTGCATATACATATATGTACAAGTTAGGTAGATTATGTCTCTTCTACTTTTTTAACGTTAACATTTTTTATTCTATGAAATAATGGTGGTAGTGGATAGTAGTTGTAGTTTAAATGTTCTTACATGGCAAAGCATGAAGTGGCAATCCTTTCTTGGTCCCTAATTTTTAAAAATATTTCATTAGTCTGTAAAATCTTTTCAAAGCTACTGAGTTAGAGTATGTATTTAAATAACCTACAAAAGTTGAAAAAGAACATGGAGAAGCATTCTTATATAGCGATTACATTTGAAAGGCACAGTCTAAAGAGGTCATTAACATCTAACCTCTTAAGTTGCTAATTGAGAAACTTCATTTAGCAAAGGAAAAGAAAATCTTTTAGGAATAGTTCTCATTGCAGTATTAGTACCATTTGGAAATTCTTTGCATTTATTCTTCTGAATCCTAAAAAATGTATTCTTGGATAAACATACCATCCTTATGTCTTCACAGATGAAATCTTTTTTGACACCTCATATCACCTCTATTAATAGGTGACTTCTAAGAAACTCCTTCAAAGGAAGGGAACCTCAAAAAAAAAAAAAAAATGGGGAGGGAAGCCAAGATTCAGAACAATTTAATTATCTTAAGTGAGGCACGTATTTCTTTTTTTAAAAAAAGAAATAATATATTATCTACTTTACTCATGGGATGAATAATATAATCTTCTTGGAATTTATGCAAATAAAAAATTTAATTTTATTAGCCATTGAATTATTTTGTTCACTCAAATCTCTAGATAATAATTTAGAGCATGTTCTTGACCTTTATGCTTGAGAATGTGTTTAAAATATTTTTCCCAAAGAAAATCTCAACAGGTGCGTTATCATCAGCCTTTTTCTCCACTTGAAAACCAGGACTTTCTTGTGAAGGAGCCTGGGTGAGGTTAAAGGAGGTATAATTGAAGTGGTGGAGATGGTGGCGTCGGGGTAAATTTTTAACAGCCAGCTGCAGGAGGAGGACTTACAACATTTACCAGTTTCCACTGTGTAAATAAAGATTCCCACCTTGGCTAATTTTAGGCTACCAGCTGCTTAACAACCAGTTCTCGAAAATACTGCAGTGGGCTCTCCTGAACCAGTCAGGATGGCTCCAGCACACCACTGGGTGGGGCTTGGTAACAAGGGATAGGTCTGTTGTATATGCCCAGCAGCAGAATGCAATTAGAAAATTCCTCTGTGGAAATTAATGACACAGTTCCTCTTATGGGAGCCAAGATCCTCAAAATCAAGAACATAACAGCCCCCAGTTGTGTGGGTAAATCCCAATTAGTGCCAAGCAGCTCCTCTCCCTAAATTCTTGGCACTCCCTAAAGGAATAATATGCTTTCTTAGTACCACATCATATAAAATGACATTTCATTAATAATCATTGTTCATAGTTAGAGCTGGAATCGTACTTCATTTCTCTTCCTAATAAGTCACCAGATAAAAGTAATAGTTAAAACTCTTCATAATTTGAGAACTGATTTATCGTACTTAGGATATTTATATAAAGTTTGTACTCTAGGGGGGAATATAAAGTCTTATTAATCACGCAAAAAATAAAATCTACATATTTTCAAATGTGAAACCAAAATTTGTAGAGTTTCAGTTGGTCTTGACTCTTTTAAAGGCTAAGAGAGCCAGCCTTGTACAGAAGCCCGCAGACCTTTCCTTCTGTGCCCAGCGTCCCCTTTTTCCTCCTCAAATATAACCTGTCTCCCACTTCAGGCATCCAGTGACTTCCTTCTCTTTCCCCTGCCTTCCTCCCTTCAGAACCTCGAAGGTCCTACCAACTAGAAACTTCTACTTGTTATTCACAATTCATTTGCACTAAAATGTTCATTCAGCCTGGGGTTTTTAATCTCCTTGTTCAATGTATTATAGTTAAAAATCAGTAACCATTTACTGAGAATGGAAGCCTGAACTATCACCAACCCTTCTTCTTCTACAAGCCTAGCCCTAACGATAAACTGATTTTAACAATTTAGAGTCCAGGAGGGAGCTGGACACAACGTGGCAGATATTTGTCTTTCCCACGTGACTTCTCCCCAGGGAAGATCACGCAAGGGCCTGGTCTCATTGAAGCTGCTTTAAGGATAGTCTAGGAGGCTACTATTGTAGTTTTGTAAAATATTGTGATCCAACTTGGCTAATTCAAATCTGTCTATTGGCTAGGATTCCTTTTCTCTGTTCCTCCATCCCTTCCTTCCTACTATACATTCACATGTAGCCTATATACCGCTTTGGACTTCAAATTAAACCCTTTTTTTTTTTTTTTGGAAATTCCCAAAGGAACTTGTGGTACTGTTCTCTTTAATACTATCAGATAGAAAAAAAAATTTTAAATAAACACACTCTTTTCAACTTTTTCAAGTATAAGAGAAAAATTAATTACCATGTTGTAAATTCTTATAAATGCAGTGCTCAGGCTATCTCACATCTGATAACATGGGGGAAATGATGAGGGTAATACATGCATTTCATATGATACATGTGTGACAAAGCTTTCACATGTGAAAAACAAAATGAACTCACTAAATGTCTTTATAATAAAGTACGTACCCTGAGCATTTAGTAAACAAATAAAAGGTCTTTTCTAATATTTTTTCCAAACAGATATGTAATCATAGACCCAAAAGCACTTATCCACTTGGTAATTATTAAGTAATTTGTTTCTTTCTATCTCAGAGAGAAAAATTCCAGATGAAGATTTCATCATCTTAATTGATGGATTAAATGAAGCAGAATTTCACAAACCGGATTATGGAGATACAGTTGTATCATTTCTGAGTAAAATGATTGGAAAATTTCCTTCCTGGCTCAAACTAATTGTAACAGTTAGGACCAGTTTACAGGTATGTGTTTGCTTTTGGACCATAAACTATTTCCTGTGAAGAGTGCTTACACTGAAAACGTTCTAGTCCTTATTACTTTAGTGATGAGGTTTTCTAAACCTCTGCCGGGCCCTAGAGTGCTGGCAAGAATAATTCCCAAAGAGCATATTTGGAGAGCAGGAGATATGATTTAGAGACAGCATTCTCTGTATCTGATTTTCTTAGCTAATATTCCCATTCCCATTCCTCTGGATAAGTTGTGATAGTGTCCTCCAAAGTAGCATGGAAAGAAAGTCCATTTTTCTGGACTTTGTCCTGAGGGCAGACAGCAATGCAAATAGAATCCCTAGCACTCTGATTTACTGTTGGATGGATGGATGGAGATATATATATATATATATATATGTAATTTTTTCTTTCTCATTTTAATCACTTAAGGCCATGCAAAAGTCAGTTCAATCTACAGTCTAGAGTCAGAATTTCTAGTTTCTCCCTCTGTTTCTACTTGAACAACTTTTCTGTAGCATGAAGGTGGACTGTCTTCTGAGTATGCCTTCTTCTAAGAAATATTGGCAATATTAAGGCTTTAGATTAAACTTATTACAACTAGGAGATAAGATTTTTGTTTTAATTTCCTTTCCTGCTCACTCACTGATCACTGAACATCCAGGAAGAAGGACTAGGAATGTGAAACTGAGACTATAAAGACATAAGGGCTAAGGATAAATGATTCCACCTTCCCTACCATTCCACTGTAGCTGAGTTGCTATCACCCATTCCTTACATATTCACACTTGATTTGGAACAGTTTCTCAAACGTTTTTCCCCTAACCATAGCTTGTTTTGATGAACATTAAGATCTCATGTATTATACACCCATTCCATTATAGCAGGTCCTCAAATGATAACATCATTGTTTTGTTCATCGTTGTTTCATTATAACATTAATGAGATACCATAGAAACTTAACTCTTGTTTATATCAATGAGCCTGTGGTAAAATTGGTTTCATTATACATTGTTTCGCTTAAAGTTTCAGAACTTATCAATGACATTAAGTGAGGATTTACTACTGTATTTTGATGCAGCCCCGTCATAACAATCGCTAATATTTAGGAAATAGTCTTAGCTCCCTCCTTTTTTCCTCTCCTAGACATTTAGTATCATTCCTATATATTGAGCAGTTAGCATTACTGCCATCTTTGATCAAAAGCTATACTTATAATCCTGGCCACCACCTTGCAGATGTTTGTAATTAATCTCAAAGTAATTTGAATTAAAGAATATGGATGAATCAATATTAGTGCATCTTTACAACTAAAAATTATGTAATCTATCATTATTGGCCAGTAGTTTCATTGTTAAAGATGAAGAATGAATAAAAGAAACTTCCAAGAACACAATCTTTGACTAGTTTTACTAAGTGTATGCTTAGGAGATATTATCCTCATTTATATTCTTACATGATGTCATGTGTAATCTCAAAAGACATTTTAAGTATGACGTGGCAGAGCAGATGACTTCATTTTTCATCCACACCAACGAACAGGAAAAGTACGGTATATATAATCTACAAAGTCCAAATCTCAGTGTCTTCATAAAGTAAGACCTGCAATAACTTCCCAGATACTTCATTCATTTCAACCAAGAAACTTGAAAACTGATTTTCATTCTTTTCTGACAGTGAAAGAATTTATAGGCCTTAAAAACTGAACCCTCATATTGATCAGCCATTATTTCTACAAACATTTCCTAAGTACTTTAGGTGTGTCAGGCATTTTCTAGGAGCTGAGGCGACAACAGTGAACAAGACAGACAATAATCCCTGCCGTCAAACCTTATATTCTGTTGATAAATACTATTAATAAGTAAATAAGCAATAAATAAGTAAAAAAATAAAACATACTAGTGTTAGTGCTATGAAGACAAATAAAATAGGGTAAAGGGATAAACGGGAGTGATAGTTATTTTAGGTTGGGCAGATAGGAAAGACCTCTCCAAAGAGCCTTGTAAAGTGATGAGATGTGATTTACCTGTCTAAAAGATTGCTTTGGCTGCTAGCTGTGTAGATAATGAAATGTAGGGGATCGAGAATGGAAGCAGAAGTACAGGTGAAAGGTGAATGGTGGCTTAGACCAGAATGGTGATGGTTCAGACCTGTGATGTCATGACTGGACAAAATTTTGAAGGAGAATCAAAAGGACTTGATGATGGGCTGAATGTGGGTGTGAGCAAGAGAGAAGATTCAAAAATGAATCTTGGGGTTTTGGTGAGCAACTGGGTTTGAGGAAAGGAGGAAGATCCCAGGTACCTCTTCGATAGAAATACCATCTATTGACATGGGCAGGTTTTGTGGAGGGGGAGCAAAATTCAGTAGCTCTGATTTGGTCACATTAAGGCTATCTATAAAAAATCCAAGTATAAATGTTTAATAAACAAATAAAAAAAAATGAGAGCTCAGGGGAGATGACTAAACTGGAAACATAAAGTTAGGCATCATCTACATATAGATGATATTTAGGAAAATGGGAGCAAATAAACTGTTCTAGAGAGTGAGAGTGGCTAGACAAAAGAATGGAGACCTGAGCCTGGGGTGGACTGGGAAATGAAAGAGGAGCCAGGAGGAAACCTGGGTAGGAGGAGGGCCACAAAGGAGTGGCCACCGCTCAGGAAGACAAGGGAAACATGCTATGAAACAAGCTAAAGAAAGTAACTCCAGGAGAAAGGTGTGATCACCTGTGTCATGTACTGCTGAGAGGCTGAGGAAGATGAGAACTGCAACTTGATGATTGAACTTGGCAAGGTGAAGATTATTTATTGATAACCTTGACAAGAAGCATTTCAGTGAAGTGATGGGGTTGAAGCCTGATTGCAACAAATGGAGGAGAGAATGGGAAGCGAGGAATTATTAGATATAGTACTGAGAGAAAACTTGATGTGAAGTTTTGCTAAAAATGGGAACATAGATATAGGATTGTAGCTGGAGGGAGGAATTATGGGGTCATTTGTGTGATCCAATAGAGAAGAAATTGATACAGGTGCGAGAGTGGATACTTACATGAGCAAAGTAAGAAAAGATAGAATCCATAAGAGTCACCACAAAACCCTGTCACCTTTCCCCAATATCATTCCAAGCTGATCACCAAGGTACCGAGCTTTCCACTATTAGAAGTATTCCTTTGTGCTAAGGCATCTCCAAAAGGCCTACATTAAAATGTAGTCATTTTATTAGGGTTAGAAAGCCACATTTTTATTTTTTACTGAATTGTACTTGGACAGTATGCCATAGTTTGCACTGAGAAAAATTAAAACAAAAAAGTTATATCGAACTCCATTTTCTATTTATTTTTGGAGAATTATTTAGAATATCAACCATTAAATCACCCCTAAAGTATCCTTTATGAATACCCATAAAAAATTATCTTAAGTCTCAATAGTAGGAAAAGTTGTGTTTCTCCTTTGCAACTAATTTGTTTTAACCTATGGATACTAAGACTTGGTCATGTTTCCTTTCCTCTGGCCACTCAGAAGTTCAGAATAAGTTTTCGGACCCCATAGTTTATCCTAAGAGTTAGGGGAAATTCAAGGTCTTTCTGTCTGTCTCTCTCCCCCATCTGTTTTAGGAAATTACCAAGCTGCTGCCTTTCCATAGGATTTTTTTGGATCGACTAGAAGAGAATGAAGCCATAGACCAGGACCTGCAGGCTTACATCCTGCACCGGATACACAGCAGCTCTGAGATCCAGAATAACATTTCACTTAATGGCAAAATGGACAATACTACCTTTGGCAAACTCAGTTCTCATCTCAAGACCCTGAGTCAAGGGTCCTATCTATACCTGAAACTCACATTTGACCTCATAGAGAAAGGCTATCTAGTGTTAAAGAGCTCTAGCTACAAAGTAGTTCCTGTTTCTCTCTCTGAGGTTTATTTACTCCAGTGCAATATGAAGTTCCCCACCCAGTCCTCCTTTGACCGGGTGATGCCTCTCCTGAATGTGGCAGTGGCCTCCCTCCACCCACTGACTGATGAACATATCTTCCAGGCCATCAATGCTGGCAGCATTGAAGGCACACTAGAATGGGAGGACTTTCAGCAGAGAATGGAGAACCTCTCCATGTTTCTAATCAAACGCAGAGACATGACTCGTATGTTTGTCCATCCTTCTTTTCGAGAATGGCTTATCTGGAGAGAAGAAGGAGAGAAAACCAAATTTCTCTGTGATCCCAGGTAAGCCATAGATCTATCATAAGCAATTCTGAGCCTGTGTTGTATTGATTGCATGGAGCATGGGTATCGAGAGCCTGAGAAGTGTTCTTCATTGAACGTTTCACATAAAGGAAACATCGTCTCTGTTTCTTCTCAAGACAAGGTTATAATGAGATTAACTAATTTATTCTCTCACAGTGTTATTTCCTTGAGATTCAAAAGCTGCACAGATGTTTAGAATGTTCCTATACATTCTTGTATTTTCCTAAATAATTTTCTCTGATCGCACTGGTGATTCCAGCCTATAATTAATGAGTCATTTAACAGACTTCCTCAATGTTCTTCATCAATGACGAAAGAATTGATACATTGTTCATCTCTCTGACTTAGAGCAGAATCATTTTAAAATGGTGATTGTTCTTTTTTTGTTTGTTTTTTTTGAAGGCAGTGTTATTGGCCCTCATATGTGGGACCCGAACCAGGGTCGCTGGCTGGTGATTGCTCTTTTAAAAGCCATACCATTGATCAGGTCACCAATGACTAACCCCCATTAAAGCCCGCCAGTGCTCATATTTACATTGCAAAATGGAATCTTAAACCTCAGTGCTGAAAAAGACTTGAAGAGATCAGCTGGTCTAGCCACTCTACCTTTAGATAAGGTGTCATCCCCATTTTCCTATTAAGACCTTAAGATTCTGAATCACTTGCCCAGTGTCATCAGTTAATAGGTGAGAGAAAGGAGGAGGAACTAGAATAGGGATGGTGAGTAAGCGGTACGTACTACCACTCCCCTTTTCCTGCAACCAGGGCAGACATCGCACTCTTTCCTGACTTAAGAATTTCAGCTCAACAAACCAGACTAGATGTGAAACTGTTTCCCATTCTCTTGGGTAGAACCTAGATCTCTAGCATCCTAACAGGGTGTGCTTTCTACTCCTCCACACTACCTTCGTAAAAAAATTATTCCTTTAATAAAGTTGGTGTTTTCAAAAGCAGGTATATTCCTAATTTCCTGGAAACAAAGAAGACACAAACAATATAGCTGGCAAATGCACAGCTTATTCTGGCTCAGAAGGAAGATAGGCCAAATTTGACTGCTGTCCCCCCACCCCCCACCGCCGTGACTCATCAGAGAGACTAAACCTCTCTGACTGTACTGGGGTTTTATGACTCTCCTGGCATAATCTCACCCAGCCTTGTTAGAGATAACTGTGCTTGTGGGCATTCCACTCAGCCTACTTCATGCTGATTCATTAGAAAATTAGTTCCAGATTCCGATGAAGATACCATGCCAGGCTGTAGATTTCGTGGTATTTTCCCTGAGAGGGAAACTTTTAAAGAAACAACTGGTGGAAAGAACATAAGTTTATGAGTCAGATTACCTTCGTATAAATCATACCCCTTCTAAGAACTGTGACCTTTAGAAAGTTACATATTTCTGAGATAGTTTTCTTATCTACATAAAAGAGATAGTAATTCCTAAAGTTGTTGAGAATTAAGTGAGGTCATGTAGTAAGTATAATGCCTAGAATAGTAGAAAGTACCAAGTGTTGAGGAAATATTCTTTTTCCTTCCCTCTCTTTTTTAGTAATAGGCCGTACAGGTATACCTTAACTTAATTCTATAGCTAATTGGATAGGCAGCAACACCTATGCTGTTAGCATTTGGGGGCACAAGATTAAAAAAAAAAAAAACTGAGTTTGAGTCTCTTCTATGAATTGTATGATATTCCCAAGAGGATTTTATTATAAATCCCATTAGTACTGCTACCTGTGCTTAACACATAGAGTTTGCAACCAATATTTAAGGGGAAAAAAAATCTAGAATTGCCTATAAACACTCTGAAATCAGTTTCCAGAGAAACTTTGCTAGCTGCTCTGCTCGCCCATCGCAGCGGATTAAAAGCTGAAGTCCAGGGCAGCCAGACTACCACTGAATTAAGAGCTTCCTTGCAACCGATGAATTCCTCAGGGCTCCCAAGGAGAAAATATGTTATTTATGCAGCCATATCATGGCTTCACAGGCTTACCTTCTCAACACTGTTTATTGACTAGGAGCATTTTGGCAACAGGCTTATACACCGGGACAAGAAGAGCAAACACTTTTTAACCTGAGTGCTGTGTTCAGGCATGCCTCAGAGATATTGCAGGCTGGTTTCAGACCGCCACAGGAAAGTGAGTTGTAATCTTTTTCTTGATGGAGGGTCTTACCTTCAATTTGTAGATAAAAACTCAACATCTGTGGAGCACAATAGCGCAAGGTGCAACAAAACAAGGTATGCCTGCACTGTGTTGCCTGGTGATTGAATAACACTCAGGGCTGCTGAGGGATCATCATGTATCATTTAATGACAGAGTAAAGAATTATCATAAAAGCTTCCTTACATTTCATTTCAGTTGGTATTCAGTCTTCTGCCCAGCGCTGTCTGGCACCAGCTTTGTTACTCAAGTATTGATCGCAGAGCTTGAGGCCCCCTTAGGTCAATGAGATGGAAATTCACTAAGAATTTAATGCTACTGGCAAAACCCAAGCTGTCCTTTCAGAGAAACTGGCTGTAATTGCTTTCCATTTCAGGCCAGTCTGATTAGCGGGACTCTCGAAGCAGTTTGTCTTTGTGGCCTCCAGTCTCTACTTCCGTACATTGTTTCTCCCTCTGTTCGCCGTCTCCCCAGTTTCTATCTAGAGCATCTAACGCCTCACTAGACCAGGGGAGACCCACTCGTGCATCTGAGATCCTACTGGGTAGGCCAGTGGCTGATACGCTTATCTGTGTAAGGAGATCTTTTAGAAGCAACAACGTCTCTCTCTCTCTTCTAGTCCAGTTTCCTGGACTTTCAACATTCACTTGCTCACCCTGAACTTGTTGACCTTATTAAGGAATGAGACACAGATGAGGATATTCTACTGAAGCCAAAGTAGTTGATCTTCATCAGAAATAGGACACCCAGGGAGGTACTCCTGCTAAGCCGAAAAGAGTCAGTAATCTGAGGATGGTGTTAGAAAGAGGAAGTAGCAGAGCCAGAGGTCACTGCTACAGTTGAGGTGAGTTTTCTTTATGTTAAATATCAGACTTCTTCTTGTGTCAGAATCCGTGCAGAAAATTGACATCCCTGAGAGAATGACCTAATGTTGCAGAGACATATAACTGTCACAGAAAGAGATGAGTTATAGGTGGCTTTTCTTGGCTTGGTAACAGGGTGAGGGAGAGAGAGAGAGAAAGAGAGAGCGAGAGAGAGTTAAACTAAGCAAAGTATCACCAAGAATCTTTTATCACATCAAAGATTTTGGATTTGCACTCTAGATATGCCCCTTGAAGCATTCAAACCTGAGACCTTATTCTGCTTTCTGTTCCCCGCTGTTCATCACTGTCATACTCTGAAATTAATCTGTCTTATATTTTATTCCCTTGGTCACTGAGATATCAGCTTCACTCACTAATCTAATAAATGAATCTCTGTTATTATGCTAATAAGAGAGAAGTAGAAAACCCATTTGAAGCAACTTGTGTGTTTTAAGTAAGGCCTTTGAGAGAAGTCACCAGCCTGTGTTATCCAACCTGTTAATGACTTCGACCGTTGAAATTTGAGGCTGATAGATAGTTTGGGCCTCCTGCCTGTGCTACTGTCCAATTTTTACAGCCTTGTGGTGCTGTTTAATATTTCTCCATAGCTTTAGGCTGTCCCTGAATGAATCCCCACTCTTTTTTATCTCTTTCCTTTTCTCAATACCTATTCTCATGGTTTCTAGCCTCCCCTTCCCTAACAGCTTGCAGATCAACATATATATGTACATGCAAGAATATATTGGGTTGTTAGAAAAGCCATGATGTATTTTTTTTCTGTTTTTCATTGCAAAAATGCCTCATGACTTTTCCGACAACCCAATATATGTAAGATTTTGATATAGAGATTAGAATACTCAGCTGCCTTATTTTTTTTTTAACTTTATTGGGGAACAGTGTGTTTTTCCAGGACCCATCGGCTTGTGGAGGGCACAGTTCACTGGCCCATGTGGGAATTGAACCGGCAACCTTGGTGTTATGAGCCTGCACTCTAATGAACAGAGCTAACTGGCTGCCCCCTCCCATCAGCTGCCCTATTTTTAACTGTTTGAGTAAAGCACATAAAGCTTGCTATGAACGTTATTTAATGAGTATTGAGCTGATAAAACCTGAGGTTGTGATTTGGAAGCCTAATTTGGGTTGTCCTGATTTCCTCAAACTAAGAGAAGCAAATTTCATGGTGGATGAAAAAGGTAAAAGGCTACACACATCCTACTACTTACATTTGTGAGGATAGTTGAGTGCTTATTTGATTCTTTGTGATCAGAGTTGATTTATTATAATAAATGGTCTACTGAGATTTTTGCTAATTATTTTGGCCACGTTAGTCACTGAATTACATATTGGACACCTGAGGCTCCAAAATCCATGCCACAAAGCAGAGCATCAGAGAAGAAGTGGTTTATCTAAGGAAAAAAAAAGAGGGCATTCTTCCTATAAAGGAGAAAATCTAACTGCGCTGGGAACCTGTACAGCCTGGCTTCTGTACCTGAGTCGGAAATGACCACAGAATAGTGAGCTGCAGGGTTGTGGTGATTTTGTTTGTTTGTTTGGGGTTTTTAAATTCAAACATGAGCCTCCAGGCCAGATGATGTTTAACCTTACCTTTGCTAAAGCATAAACTCAAGGTCACTGCTTCTGATGGCCCCTGCAGGCTCCCACAACAAACCCTTGAATTGGGAGGTGGGTTCTGCTTTCTAGAAGCATTAGGAAAGACTTTAACAAAGTGATGGATCCTGGGAAGGAAAAAAGGGGCCCCTGGAGCTAAAGCATCCGTCTGGAGGTTTGGAAAAGTTAAAGCAAAGAGAAGGGAGGTGTAACAAACGTCTTTTACTAGCACTTGACTATTAGTAAGTAGATGATCTTACCTGCCTGAAAAGATTAACTCTCTAATCACTGTTCTGGGTCTAGATCTGCTTCACTTCTAACCCTTTTCTACCACTCAGGGGAAATCAGCCTTCTGATGTCATGATTTAGATGTGTGATTCCCAGGGAGAGAGTTCATTAATCTGTAATATTGTGGATTTGTCTAATTTGCCAATAAGTAGTTTTTTCTTCTTATTTAAGTTTTTAATTCCCTGTTGGCATCAAGAATAAATTTTAGACTCAAATCTAAACTATTACTCTAGTGACCGTAGTCATGGTTTAATGACATAATGCAAGGGAAAAATTAAATGAAATCTAATGTATATCTTGGAATATGTCCAGTTTGCCAATGCATGAATGTCCTTAAACTTTACAAATTTGTTTTCTCTCAGCATAAATCATAGGACCCACATCTATTAGTCAAATAGGCAAACTGTTCCCATCTTTAAAACTGTCATACCTTTGAAGATGGGCAGCAGTAACTTTTTTTTTTTCTTTCCCAAGTCCAAAATTAAGTTTGAAAAAAGCTGGTAATCGGAATTCTTCTCCAACACATTTAAAACAGAAAACTACTTATTCCTACTCTCATAAAAATTCGTGTGAAGTTTGCTAAGTTAATAAATATACAGAGAAATAGTTCTGCTTATAATGATGGAGAAAGAGCATCATTTTATGACTTGGCAGGCATGAAAAGAGTCAACTAATGAGAATGCAGAAAGGACTTGCACTCTCCTATATTCTTTGATTTTGCTACGAGAAAGTAGTATTGCTTATATGTTTAAAAAATCATGTGTGTATGTGTGTATACATGTATACATACATGTATACTCATATATATGTCTTTTTTTAAGGTGAGTATGCCTGGAATAGCAAATGCTGGTTAAAACAACTTCACCTAAAAGTCTGAAGATGAGGAAAAGCAGAGCAGATGGTTGAGCAGATAGTAGCCCCCCCTTATCTGTGTGAGACAGGTTTAAGGCCCTCAGTGGATAATACTGAACCCTGTGTATGGCATGTTTTTTCTTATACATAAATACCTATGATAACATTTAACTTATAGGCACAGTAAGAGTTTAACAACAACTAATAATAAAATACAACAATTATAGCAATATTCCATAGTAAAAAATATGTGAATGTGCGCACTCAAGATCTTTCTCCCCGTCTTCCCCCTCTTCTCTTCTCCCCTCTCTCCTCTCCTCTGATGATAATCTGATAACGGAGACAGCTGCTAAGTAACTAACAAGCAGGTAGTGTACACAGCCTGGTTACTCGGACAAATGGATGATTCACATGCTGCGTGAGACAGAGGGGGATGGCATGAAATTTCATCATGCTACTCAGAACAGCATGCAATCTAAAATTTATGAATTGTTTATTTCTGGAATTTTCCATTTAATATTTTTGGAGTGGTTATCCACAGGTAATTAAAATCATTAAAAGCAAAAACCAGAGATAAGGGGGAGACTACTGTACTGAACATTGCATAGGAAATAGAGGCTAGTTTGTCCTGTTTAGTGAATCTCTGCAGCAACACTGGCTGAACTGGAAGATGGGAATCCTACAGACTTGCCTACCTTGTGAAAGCAAGCACAGCAACCAGGAACTATTGCCAGCTTAGTGGGATGTGACAGCAGGTTTTCTTTTTTGTGAGTAGAACGACTTACTCAGCTGTCTGTGGAGACTTTTAAAAGCAGATAGAGCTCCACATTTGGTAAAATTAGTACTAATAGTCTTCTATTCTCTCAATCATAAGAACCCACTGCTGTGAGACATATGTTCACTGTAGTGTATCTAGTTGGTTCTACCACCCAAATTTTACCTGTAAGTATCCAATTACTTCCATCCCTACTTACCACACCCTCGGCTCTCTCATGGACAACGTCAGCCTCCTAATTGGTCTGCCCTTTCTTCCATTCCCACCCGCAGCCAAAGTGATTTTTAAAAACACAAACCAGGCCATGGAACCTCCTGAAATCCTTCAACAGTTTCTTGTTGGAATTAGAATAAAATCAAAGCCAGATTTTTCAAAACCCTGTATTACAAAGATAGCTTCTGCCTAACTCTCTAAATTGAGCTAATTGATTCCCCCTCTTATTAACTATTTCCCGGTCATACTGGTCATCTTGCTAAGCTCCTTCCCTCTTCTAGGCCTTTGCACTTAACAATTCCCTCCATCTCAACCTCACTTTCCCTTGCTCCTCACATGGCAGAATCTCTCACTTCTCCTGCAGATGTCCGGTAACACGCCACCCCTCAGAGAGACTCCACCTGTCACCTTACCTAATAAGTAAGTTTCTCCAGGTTTTCTTTAGCAGCCTTTTTACTTTCTAACACTTACCACCACCTATTATTAATTCATTACATGTGAAGACACCTTTCGTGTTCGCTTTCCCCTGTGGAATGTGGGTGAGCTCAGTGAGGACAGGAGCATTTTCTCTCTTGCTCACATTGGTCTTTCTAATGGTTCACAGAGTGCCTGGCACACAGTAAGCACTCAGTAAATATTTTTTTAAAATAATCAATGAGTTCGTGTACAAAGGAATGATATGTGGTACTCATTTTAAGCTTGCAACTGAAAATATTTGAGAATTCTTCTCACAGTTCAATAGACAGTGTGTTTTTCACTGTGTTACCACGTGTCAGGAGTCAGTGATGATCCACATTTCAGCAAGCATTCCGTGAACATTTATTACATAACATATTCAAGGCTCTGTGTTAAGCACTGCAAGGGATACAAAAATGAGTAAGAGAGATCTGGCTACCAGGACTTACAGCTTAGTGGTTTTAACAGACACATTTATAACGAGCTATAATTCAAGGCAGAGCGCTGTGCTAGTTGTGTAAACAAAGAGCTACGGGACATGGAAAAGGAAGAGAAAAGTGATCAATCCTCCTGTGCCTGCTGCTGGTGTTTCAGACGGTGACAGCTCAATGGAGTCATAGCTCTTCTGCCTCATAAAGCCCTGCCAACTGTCTAAAGACTTCATTGTCAGAGGAGAGGTGTCCATTTTCCTAGGGCCAGTGATGCATTAACAGAACAGAAGGGCAGCAGGAAGCTGGGAGGCCAAGTGGGAGAAAGCAGCAAATCTCTCCAGAGTCTGTGTTTAAAAAGAAGTAATGCTGTTTACCCGTTTCTACAAAAGCAGAGCTTGAGCATGCTTTACTCAGAGTCTACTACAATAGCTTACTTGCATCAGGCTCTTTCATTTCCACATTGAATATGAAACGATAAGACAGGCAGACTAGAAATGTATTTTGTATTCAGGTTCCATGAGAAAACCATGAGAAGAACATGCCAAAGCAGTTACTGACTGATACGCTAAAGAGGAAGGAAAGAGATGTGTGGGTGTCATTTGCTGAGAATTGATAGCAACAAGCAGACTGTGAGGCAGCAATCACCAAAGTTTAACTGCAGGCAGGATGTTTCAGATGAGAGGTGAAAAGATGAGGATTGTCAATCTATTCTCGATATTTGAGTCATAGTCACACTCATTTCACAGCTGAGCAGTGGCAACAGAGATGCCTGCAAACTCAAGGGCAGTGAATTGGAAAATGGTCTGAAAGTCCTTGTGTTTCTCCTCCTGGAATCCATCTGCTTAGCATTTATTCATCCGTGAAACATTTATTAAACTTCCACACTACACTGAGGACTGTGCTGTACACTAGAGTGGGAACCAGGTGAATAGACAACCCCCACGGTAAAGCCATCACCCTATAGAGGGAAGTCGACACATAGCAACCAAGACTGGTGCCATCGTACAGAGCGCCATAGGCACCTCAACACAGAAAAAACACTTTGCAGAAGAGGTGACATTCAAGTTCAGCCTGAAAGAATGAGTTGGTTCTAAGAGCAGCACTGGAGAGGGAGAGTGCTGTAGGCAGGCAAAAAAAGGTAATGGCAGGAGCAAAAGAAGCATGACGATATGAAGTACCTTTGGGGAATTGTGAGAAGCTGTGATTAGAGAATAAGACACATGGTCAGAAAGAATGATAGGAAATGTCACTAGGAAAAAAGGCTTGAATGCCATGTGTAAGACTTTACAACTTGTTCTGTAGATAATAAGGAGCCTCTATAACTTTTTGAGGAGGAGGAGGAGACTGAGCAGATAACTGTGATGATGTGAAAAAATCGCTCTGGCAAGTGGTGGTGGGTGGAAGATGGATTGAAGAACAGGAGAGACTGTAGGTAGGGACAGTAGTTACAGGGTTTATAGCAGGAGTCTAGGTGAGAAATGCCAGGGCCTGTAATGTGAGAATGGAGAGAAAGGTATGTATGGGAGAGACATTGGGGAGATATTCAAGAGCACTCAGCCTTTTTTTAAATGTGAATGGTAAGGGTGAAGGGATCAGAAATTCCTTCCACACTTCTCTTGAGTGACAGAGGAGAGTGAAGCCACTGACCAACTGAGCGCACTCTGCATGGAGGAGGGGCTCAGCACACACGGCCGCAGGAGGAAGTGGAGTCCTGTTTCGGACATGTTTATAATGAATGGCCTCCGAGAGACAATAAACAAATATATTTAGACGTGTGACTTTGGAAATCTCAAGCACAAAGTTATGTATTTGGGGGTTTGCAGCAAATAGCCGACAGTAGAAGCCATGGGACTAAATAAGATCACCCCCGTTAAGAGTAGAAAGCAGGAAGTTTAGAGGCATGAAACAGACTAGTTATATTTGAATTCTAGGGGAGTATAATGAACCAAATTATAATTTACAAGGGTAATATTAGAAGGTGAAATGAAAGAAAGGTCATAGAAGTTAAAGGAGATCTTTCTGGGCCAGGTCTGAAACCATGAATGTAATTTCTGCCTGTATTCCGTTAGCCAGAACTCAGTCACATGACTCCACTTGAAGGTGAATGCAAGGTCCCTGGCAAAGCAGCCACTTCCCAACAACAGCTCTTGTCTACGGAAGGGAACACAAACCTTTTGAAGGCAGCTACCCATCTGTGCCCCATAATTCTAATCTCACTAGGTCTCCTTAAATAATTCCCCACATTTACCTCTTGTAAAATAAAGTCATTCCACAGCAGCACACATTATTTGAGCCCAAATTGTAAGATAAGATAGGCTTTAGATTGTAAGCAAGCAATTCCTTGCCAGCCAGTTGTAACCGTATCACTTTCTCACATCTAAACGCCACACACAGGAATATCAAAACACCTCAGTGTTTCTCAGAAATACTCAAGTGTCGTCTACGGAGTCTGTCTTTGTGAGAGCTAATGTACTCTGGTGACTACACATTAGTGACTGTGACTAAAACAATGAAGAAAACATCCATGCTATAAATATCTGAGTCCATTTATTAGCATGTTTCAGTGCTACAAATAGAAACTTAGACTAGCTATCTCCCTGGGATGCTAAGTGAAAATCTATTAGAAAAACAAACCTGCAGCCATTGTATGTATGTTTTGTGTAAAACAACTGTCATTCAACTTCCGAACTGTTTAATGGGCAGGGATGGGGAGGGAGGGTGATGCCTGCCTTAGAAAGCATTGTTTGTTTGTTTTTTTCTTGAAGAGACTTCATAGTTGTCAGCCCTGGAGGTGTAGGGAAACAGGGTCACCATGTGAGGGTAGCTGTCTTGTAATTCAAAGTTGTCCAATGTGAGTGCCACCTGTCTCCAGTAATCCCTAGGGAGGGGCTGCTGATGCTGGCAAATGAGGACGGGTGGAGGTAGGATCTGTTCTGGGTCCTACCCGCTCTGCCTGTTGTCAGAGCATGTATATCCAGGAGAGTACGGGGGCAAGAGTCTTCAACTCTGACCCTGAATGAGTCTCTCCTAAAATATCTAAAATCAGATATACTTGGAATAGAAGGCCTACTATCCCCCTAAAAACCTCTGTCCTACATGAGACATTTATATTCCTCCTGTCAGCTTAACTTTGACCTTATTTCTTAGGGACTGGTTAGCTCTGTCCTTATCCCCTCTTTCTACCAAGTTTCCCCACATGAACTAACAGTGAATGGCACCCATACGCAATAATTTTCCCCTGATCTTGGGTTTCCATTTTGGCTGTGAAGATAGGGGGTCAAGGCGTGGAGGGGTAAGGATTTGGGGTTAAGGATAGCATATCGCATTTCACTCTGCACACATTAAAGATTAAAGTTCTATTTGAGCACACAGTCATCTTCTAATATGTTTCCAATCACTTATGGCTAATGTTCATTCCTTCAGGATAGCACTACGCTATTTACTATGGATATAAAAGAAATATAAAGTACATTTCACTTAATTCTCACCACAGTCCTGAGAGAGAGGAATTATTATCCCTGCCTCACAGAAAGGTTACATAGATTATCCAAGGTTATGAGGCTTACAAGTGACAGAACTACGATTTGAACATAGGTCTGTTTGACTTTGCTTCCGAGATGAAGAGGCAGCACTGTGAATGCAGACGGGGAAATCTGCAGGGTAACTTTGAATCACAAAGTGATCTCATCATATAAGCTGTGTGGAAATAATCCTTCTGCCCTCATCATGCCCTCCCCGCCCCATTGGTCTTTATAATTACATATGAACCCATGTTACAGTTGATTTCGTTTACCACCATCTTTAATTATAGAGAGAAAACACATTTGTGTTCAGTCATGCCTCAAATCATGTCACACTGACTAGGGCTCTCTTTCCTAACTACTCTCTCCTAAAATGCCAATCAAAAAACGACAAAATTTACAGTTGCTCATTTTAATATGTTAAGAATGCAGAGTTTATATTACACAAATGAATATATTATTCTTCACTGGTTGACTTTTCACACCAATTGGCTCAGAATCGAAAACCAAGTTGCTGCTTTTGTCAGCACGGTCATGGAACGAGGTTTTGGAAGACCCTGGCTTCTCATTGCATCCGTTTCACAGCCTAGGCCTGTGAGCTGGGAGTCTGTCCGTAAGTCTGGTTGCGTCTCAATCTTCCACTGTATTAGGAGTAATATTTGCTCCTGTGCCTGTAGTGCGGGTGCTCGTGAGAATCTAAGCAAGTGTTAAAGCATTTTGAAAACCACAAGGTTGTGTACAAATGTAAGGTATTACTACTTATTCATTCATTCTGCAAATAAGTACTCCTAGGACCTAAGAGTACCTATGTGAAAAAAAAACATGGCTTCTACGCTCAGCACAGTCCAGTGGGAAGCCTGACGTGCACGGTGCTGCAGTAGGTGCCATAAGGGAGACGTGGACCAGGCACAACAGGGCCCTAAGGGAAAGCACCCCTGACTGTCTGGGAGGACCAGGGAAGGCCTCAGAGGAGACGGTGTGAGCTGAGACTTGAAGAATGGGAAATCATTTGCCTGATGAACTACACGGGGAAGAGAATCCCAGGCAGAGGGAAAGCATATTTGTAACTGAGATATTTTACTCTATCTGGAATTAGAAGTACAAGGTAAGGAGGTAAAGACAGACAAATGGACAAGGGTCAGATTATAGAAAGCCTTTGAATACCATGCTAAGGAGTTTAGATTATGTATAGGAAGAAATATATATATATAAAGCCACTGAGCAATTTTGAGCAGAACTGTGATCAGGTTTCTACAGTATAGATGATTGGCGTGGGCCAGGGAGCAGGCAGTGGAGAGAATAAGGCCCTTGTGATTATACAGGAGAGAAGGTGAAAAGGGGAGGGGAGAACTGCTAGGTTTTATGCCTGAGCAACTGACAATATTTTTAAAAATATAACAATCTTAAGAGGATTTTAGTTTGAAGGAAAGCTTCACTTCAGTGTCATTTGACAGGTCATGTGGTAGAGGGATCCAGCAGGCAGTTAGAGAAGCAAAGGACATCTCGGCACTCAAGATGTCGCTGTGAGAGCCATTCCCTGAAGGGAGAGCTGAAGCCAGGAGACTAGATGAGAGCTACCGAAGAGAGAAAAATAAGTGGGGGATAAAGCAAAGAAGCTACATCACTGAAGGAAACTGGAGGGAAAGTACCAGGGTGGCCTGTCAGATGTCAAGAGAAGAGGCAGTTTCAAGGTAACTAGTCAATAAGACCTAATGCTGGAGAGAAAATAAAAAGAAAGAAACAAGATCAAAGGCTAAAGGAAAACCAATGAAGTTACTGGTGACCTTAGAGAATAGTGAGACTGGGAGTCAAAAGGAGGTGAGTTCAGGAGTGAGAAAATGATAAGAAAAATAGAAATAAACATTCGGACTATAGGTTAGCCAGTAGCAACATGTTTTATCATAATGTTACAGTAAGGTACAAATGGAAATGCCAGCATATAATGTAAATTGAGTCCTGAACACCATAAGCTTTGAGTCCAATGAACTGATCAGAAATCATTCTTTTATTAATAATGTAATTTGTACCCAAAAAGAAATGAGCTACAGTTGTCACCTTCTCTTTTCCTTGGCCTGCATTGCTGGCTGTGACTCCTGAGTGTCTGATCAACAACAAAAGCAAGCACTTTTTTCTATGGCCGGCTGAAATGTATCCTAGAAAAATGCAGACCTGTTACTGGGATTTCTTAGTTATGATAGTAAAATGAAAGCACTGGGGCAAAGCCAATTCTGCGTCTCACTGAAAATTCGTTTCTTTGTCAGACATGAGTTTTTCTTCCTTAGTAGGCATGGGTTCTCACTAATGGCCTGAAGCATAGGTAGTGAATCAGAGGCCTGTATTCAGGAGTTCTAGTCACTACACACAGCCATGGATGAGTCATTTAAAGTAATAATTCTTACACCAGGGAGACCACAATAGTAACTGGATAGGATTTTGAGAACTTGAGATAGGGCACTTTGTAAATGCTGCTCATTATCTTCTAACTTACCTTTGCTCTGTTAAAATAGCCTGCCAACTAGATTGGGCTTTCAAGGGATCAATGAAAGGACAGTAGCAATTGCCAGATTTTTTGAGTGTGAAACAACCCTAGGGTCGTACCTTCAGATGATAGTGATGGCTGCATGCAGACTACACTTGTCAGAGACATTCTGTCAATTTACATAACTTCCTTTCCACTGTGGTTAATCTTATCCAATCAAATAAGGTGACATGGTATCCACTAGAATTCGGAAATTTTGTGAAGCTCAAGGTTAGACCATGGTAGAATTTCATTTTAAAGTCTTATTGGAATGAAATCTCTGTGATTTCTATAAAGATGGGAGCTCTTCCATCTCCTGTTCTCCAGGTTCCTTTTTTTTTTTTTTTAAGATTTTATTGGGGGATTGGGGAAGGGGAACAGTGTTGGGAAATTGGGGAAAGGGAGCAGCCAAGTTGTTGTCCTTCAGTCTTAGTTGTGGGGGCATGCAGCTTGCTCAGCTCCAAGTCCAGTTGCCATCTGGCCGCCCGTTGACAGCTCAGGACAGCTCAGCCCAAGGTGCTGTGTTCAATCTTAGTTGCAGATGGGCATAGCCCACCATCCCATGCAGGAGTTGAACCGGCAACCTTGTTGTTAGGAACACATGCTCTCACCAGCTGAGCCATCCTGCCACCTGTTGGAAGCTTAGCAACAGCTCAGCTCAAGCACAGCTCACTGGCCCATGTGGGAATCGAACCAGCGACACTGTTGCTCAGAGCTCACACTCTTAACCAACTGAGCCACTCGGCCAGCCCCTCCAGGTTCTTTACTGAAGCTTAAAAACAAATTTTTTATTTTCTAAAGAAAGAACGTGTTTTTCAGGCTTCGGTGTGAGGTATCTTCAAATGCTAAACCTGGCAGAGTAGCCAGTGATAAATCTGAGAGAAAATCGTCCAGTAGACATTTGGGCCTCCTTTCAGGGAATTGCCACCAACAAAATTTCACTTGCTACTTTTTCCTTCCGTTGGATTAATTTATTGGTTTGAAGCTAGGATAATGGTTTCATTTCCCTTTTTTATGACACTCTAAATGAAAGGAATAAAAGAGTTGTGTTACCAGTGGCGTAAAGAACTCTGCTGAGGGCCGGCCGAGTGGCGCGGTGGTTAAGCGCTGGCTTGGGAAGCCAGCGGCCCCGGTTCGGTCCCACATGTGAGGGCCAGTGACACTGCCCTCAAAAAAAAAAAAAAAAAAACTCTGCTGACCACTAACCTGTGGGGAGTAGAGGGACACTTCCTACAGGCTAAAGTCAATGTGCTGAGAAGGTGCATATCAAAGGCATCCTGTCTTTAGTTCCCAGTTTTCTCGTGCTTCCAAATAACTTCACTGAGAATTTTTATGTGCAATACACTGTGTTAGGCACTCTGAAGAATATAAATAACTCAGAATTTCTGTCATAAATGTAAACAGAAATACATACAACCCTAGATATACACACATCTTAAATGCACACACACATACACACACACACACACACACACACACACACACACACAGTACCCAAAAAAACATATACACATTTTAAGAAGAAAAAAATCTATTAAAATTATAATACTCAATATATACCAATAACAAAAGATGCAAAGAAGTCACATTTGACTTCTGCAATTATAAGAGGTGCTCAGAGTGGTTCCCATCAGCGTCCAGACACTTCTGATTACAGCAAACTACTGCTTGAGCAACGTTGACCAAAGTGTCCACTTGCATACATTTTTTTGCCACTGCTGGTATATATACATACATCAATCACACTTAAAGTAATCATTAGTATGCTTTGAGCTGGAAGAAACAAAATTGCAACTCACTTGGATTAAATAATAAAGAAATGTATTAGTATAACAAGAGGTCTAAAACTAGGACAGCTTCTAATGCTGCACCGCCAGGGCTCAGGCTCGGTTTTTCTGCAGTTCTCTTAGCTGCTTCGTTCTTCTGCTGGCTTTGTCTTAGGCCAGCTGCCCACGTGATTACATGAGGGCCACAGTAGTTCTGGGCATGATGAGCAGATAAGAATATGCAGAGGCAGAGGTTTTCTCTTTTATAACAGATTGGGGATCTGTTAGCAAGGAGATGGCGGGGAATGGACGCCATCAGGAAACCTACAACCTAGTAGAGGAAGAAAGCATGTGGTAGGTACCGTACTAGAGGTCCATACATCTATAGCGGTCACACCAGAGAGAAAGCGCTTCCTTTTCTCCACTGGACTGATCAGAGAAGACTTCACATGGGGAAAGAGGTTGTTAATCCAGTTTGAGACACGTTGAGTTTGAGGTATTGTGGGACCTCCAGGTGGAGAAATCCAGTAGACAGTTGGATGTCTATTGATCAAAGGCTGAGAAGTCTAACTAGAGAAAAAGACATAGGAAATAGGAGGTGGTGAAGGCTGTGAGGATGGAAGAGCTAGTCCAGGGGACAGACTAGGACCAAAAAGGAGACCCTTAGGAACACTGACATTTAAAGCGCGGGTGAAATAAGAGGAGTTGACAGGGACAGAAAATAAAAGTGAAAATCTTTTAATACCATTTGTGTGTGGGATGAGCTTAAGCCAACTGGAAATGACATTCTGTGATATTCACACTTGTGATTTGGGTGAAGGACTGGTAAAAGCTAGGAACCTTTTAATACCCATTACTTGCCCAGTGGCCACTGTCCTTCCCTAAGAAACTGGTGGAATAACTAGACCTGACCAGTGCCCTGCCCAAAGCGGAATCGGGTGTTGAAATTTCTAAAATGAGTCTCTTTTTCTTTGCAGGAGTGGTCACACATTACTTGCCTTCTGGTTTTCCCGCCAAGAGGGAAAACTAAACCGACAGCAGACTATTGAGCTGGGACATCACATCCTCAAAGCACACATCTTTAAGGTAATTAGGGAAGGTGGAGGCTTTTTTCTTTCCATCTCCAGCAGGGTTTCCTTAGCATTGTGTTTATGAAGCTACTGTTATTCCAGTGTAGTCCTTGCTTTCGGAAATTGTTTTGTTGCAAAGTTGGCCCATCTCCTAAAATGTATGGCCTGTTGCTCCGTAGGCCTTGGGAAAGAAAACCACATTTGTCATCTCCCAGTTTAGCAGATTGCTAGGCTTTCCAGGAAATGTACATGTATAATCATTTAGATGAGAAACATACATCCATACACGTGTGTATTTCATACATGACCTGTGGTTTCCTGAAGACAGTCCTATTGTGGCAGTTAGCTGCAGGTTGTCACAATGTCTAAAAACATCACTGCGAACAGTTACCCTTTCAGCTCTCATTGTTTTAGTGAAGATTTTAATATTTGTAGTGCTCTGATTTTCAGACTCTCTGGAACCAACAATAACCTTCCTGTGAGCTGCTTCCCCCATTCTCTCTTCAAATTATACTCCCAGTTTTTCTCCCAGTAGTTTCCAAATTTTTAAGACCTTTAGCATCAGCTCCCCTCTCTCAACATTCTCAAGGCTGGAATGGAGGCCCAGAGGAGGGTGCACCATCCACTGTTTGGGCACGGATGCCTGCGTTTGTTTCTTCAGCACTTGCTGAGACATTCTCCTAGGTATTATTAGGAATAAAAATACAAGCCCCTAATCTCAAGGAATGTATCGTGTTGATAGCAGTGTTGGGGAAAGCACAAAGGTCGAGGAGGAAGTATGTGCTGATTTTAACACATTGTATGCGGGCATTTGAGCGATATGACGAGTTTACTCGTTTCCCACAAACAGTGTGTTAATAGCCACAGAAGTCTGCCCCTTCCAATCACTACAGTCTTTTTTTAGACTACTTTTCCTGCCTCAGGATAGAGAAATTCAGGTCTCTTAAATGGTTCTCTGGGTTGGACTTCCTCCAGGAGATACTATTAAAGATAAAACAGTTCTCTTCAGAGAGCAAGATGCCATTAAGGGCAACTCCAAGAGCCTAGCAAATTCTTGCCAGTATATAAGCACATAGCCAGAGCTGCCTGCTCATCAGATGGACACCAGTGGGACGCGCAATGAGGTCCTTTATTTGACTTGTAGTTGTCTTATCTAACAAATCACTGTACCAAACCATGACCTTCCCGAGTGGTGTCACTCAGTGGGAGCAAAGTGGGACTAAAATAACAGGCAAGGTGTCTCATTCCAATTTCAAGTGGACCAAAAAGCATCTGCTACTTCTATAAATTCTCAGATCATTACCCTTCCGTTAGATAGGAAAGGAACTTCACTTTTGAGCATCGTCACTTTAAACACTGAAGCTTAGCATCTGCCTAGAATCAGATGCAAAGTTTATGCCTTTCTTTTCTGCACCATAAAACAAGATAAACGACACCAAGTTTTGTTTGACCCAGTGGGACTTGATTCAATACATGGAGACCTACATTTAAACCATAGACTCCTGTCATTGGCACAGTTTTATCTTGTGTTGCTACAGACAGCATGGTTGCCTGAGATAAGAGTGGCTCCCTGTGTGATTCAGAACATAACTACTCGGTGCACAGCGTATGGCGCTGACATGACTGTGCACGGAAGAATTTAGGCCTGGACTGGGGTTCCCCTGATGCTGCGTTTTCACGGCCATTGAAATGTAGAGCGCGCCCCGTTGATAGGCTTTAGCTTCGCCCAGACGGCCAGAATTCTAAGTCCCCATCAGCTGACTGTCGTGGACAGGCATGCTTCTGACAGTACCCCGTAGGGCTTCTAATCAGCAGTGACACATAGGCCCGTTTCTATTTCTTTCCAATTAATTTTAAATTTCCTTTATTTTATCTTTGTTCATGAAAAATTGCATACAGTGTCATTAATCACCTTAAAAATAGGATGTTGAGGGGCCAGCCGAGCGGCGCGGTGATTAAGCATTGGCTTGGGAAGCCAGCAGCCCCCGTTCAGGTCCCACATATGAGGGCCAGTGACACTGCCCTCAAAAAAAAAAAATAGGATGTTGAGGGTCTGTAATACTGGGTATCAGGTTGGCTACAGAGCTAATTTCATTCTGTTTTTAACAGCTTTATTGAAATACAACTTGTGTATCGTAAAATTTCACCCATTTTAAGTGTACAACTCAATGACTTTTAGTATCTTTACAGAGGTGTGTAACTGTCACCACTCTGAGTACATTTCCATCACCCTAAAACCTTGTGCCTTGCTTCCCCCAGCTCCTGGCAACCACTAATCTACTTTCTGTCTCTGTAGATTTGATTTTTCATATAAATGGAATCATACAATATATGGTCTTCTTTGTCTGGCTTCTTTCACTTAACATCATGTATTCAGGGCTCATCCATGTTGTCGCACGTATGCTTTGATCCTTATTGCCAAATAATATTCCATTTTGTAAATATGAGGTCTGACAGTTTTAAGTTTGTGAACTTTTTGCAATGCTGTTGCTAACTTTTTGATATCAGAGGGATTATTTATTATGAATTTGTATCAACTGGACAAACAGTTAACCAGGTTTACTATTTGGAAGTGCCGAAAGGCTGCATAACAAAGTTAGATGACCTGAACTTTTCACCAACAATCCATGGCTCTTGCATCACACCAACGCACCAGCTCACACCACACTGTCTGTGAGGGAGTTTTTAGCCAGTAAACAAATAACTACATTGGTACACCCTCCCTACTCACCTGATCTGGCCTCCAATGACTTTTTTCTTTACCCGAAGATAAAGGAAATATTGAAAGGAAGACATTTTGATGACATTCAGGACATCAAGGGTAATACAATGAGAACTCTAAATGCCATTCCAGAAAAAGAGTTCCAAGATTGCTTTGAAGGGTAGACTAGTCACTAGTATTGGTGCATAGCTTCCCAAGGGGAGTACTTTGAAGGTGATCATAGTGATATTCAGCAATGAGGTATGTTGCACTTTTGCTAGGATGAGTTCGCGAATTTGTCAGACCTCATATACCACATTATGTTTATCCATTCATTATTTGGACATTTGGGTTGTTTTCACTTTTTGGCTGTTGTGAATAATGCTGCTATGAGTGTTAACATAAAGATTTATCCATTTTAAATTTTTAAAAACTTAGCCATTTTAAGTGAACAACTCAGTGGTATTTAGTACATTTATAGCATTAATGTTCAGGTTTTTGTGTGGACATGTCTCAGTTCTCTTGGATATATAGGTAGAAATGGAATTGCTAGACATATAGTAACTATGTTTAACATTTTGAGGAACTGCCAATCTGTTTTCTAAGGTGGCTTTACCATTTCACAATTTCACCAGCAACGTATGAAGATTCCAATTTTTTCAAACCCTTGCCAATACTCGTCAGACATTGTGTGTCTTCTTTTAGCCATTTTAGTGGGTATGAACTTTCTCATTGTGGTTACAGTTTGTAGTTCCTTAGTGACCAACAATGTTGAGCACTTACAATTCTTTTGTAATCCTCTAATTGCCATTTAGATCTTTTCTAGTCTTATGAAAAGAAAGCAGGATGTTTGTGAATTGTGGCCAAAGAAATTTCAATCAAGTTTGTAATGCAGGGTGTTCACTGGGTTGGGTCTAGTCCCTGAAGGATTTTGGAGTGCTCTTACAATTACTCCCTAAATTCTGCCCTCTAAAATGTTCCTTTGATTGGTCAATCCTATAACATTTCTTATCAGAACCAATCTATTAGCCCAAGAGGGAAAGTGCTATAAACGGACATCTGGAGGGTAGAAGATCCTTTGACAGCAATCAAAAAGCATGGGTTTAAGTAGTCTCAGTTTTCTCATCTGTAAAATGGGAACAATATCTAACTCGCTGGATTGTTTTAAGGATCACAGATATATTATGTACATTATAAAATGCAAAATACAAGGCATATATCCAATATAGGTTTTAGGATCAAAATTATTAGTAAAAATCTTTCCTGATAATAAGACTTAATAACAAGCATAATTTTTAGATGGTAATTTCACCCTTTCACTTCAGAGGTTACTTAGTATCCATCCCTTAGAGCAGTGATCAGCAAATAGGGTTTGTAGTCCATATAGTCTCTGTCGAAACCACTTAACTCTGCCATTGTAGCTCAAAAGCAACCAGAGACAAGACAGAAATGAATGAGTGTGGTTGGATTCTCATCAGACATGCTTTATGAAAACTGGGTGGAAAGCTGGATTTGGTATTTGACCATAGTTTGCCAACCCCTTCTCTACCATGAAAGGCACCATTCCCTTGGTTTACCAGGGCCCTGTCCTTATAACCAAACACGGCCATGTGGATGGTCAGATAAGAATAATAATAATCTGTGTGAGATACTTAGTTATCTGCAAGTGGATCTCCAATGATATATTTGTCAATAATTGGCCTTAAAGAAACCCATTGAATAACCTCCAAGGTTAGTGTTTTCCGTGATCTTAAGATACCTGAGCCATAGAGCTAAGATCCCTAAGAGGAGATTGCTCTCGTTTCTTCATGCTTTCCCTTTTTTCATGAAGTATTCAAAAATACGAAGCAAATGTACAACCAGCTGGTAAACAGTGTGTTATAAATTTAGATTCCAGCAACTATTTAAGAAAGGTTCTCTATTACCATTTATCTCTGACAGAAAGAGATTCTTTCTTGCCTGAGCAATAGTTATAGATACCAAAAAGAAACTTTTTCTAGTTATTTGAACCTAAAGTTCTCTTTAAGAATCCATCAGCTTAGAATTTAATTATATGGGTTTTTTGGCTATATCGTGCCTGGTAATGAGCTCTGCCTGTCACCTTTGCAGAGGTGAATTTAACTAAACTAAAACTCTTTTGTGCCACACCCCATCCAGTAGAAGAAATCAGCAGAGCAAATCCACGGTACAAATAAAGCTAATACTCCAAATCCTAGCGTCTAGCTCTATATTTCAGACTTATTTCCCGTATATTTACTCCAGCCTCACAGGGACTCTCAGTGCTGCTTTGTGGTCCATTTACTGGACCATTTAATTGAAGTTCATTTACCAAGGTCTGTTCTTACTCAGCTCCCTTCCCCATTTCTTTTTCCTCTAGCTCTTAACCAAGTTAACTATCTCAACAAACAGCCTGACTTATGAGTCACTGAAAAAATAAAGCCATGAAGTATGACTTCCTTTAACTATTCTCTTCTTGCCAATCAGTGTATGTCATCATCAATTCTTAACTCCCTTTTTCTTGTCTCAGGCAGAAGAGATGTCCCTGTTCCTCTTTTTTTTAATGTTATTATGAAATATTTCAAATGCGTAAGAAAGCTTAGATAATTGAATAATCAAATACTGTCTACCATTTTTAACAGGAATTAAGATTTTTTCATGTCTGCTATTCAAATCTTTTTATTTTTATTTTTATGAAACAAAAATATAGCAGATGCAATAGAAGCCCCCTTTGTATCCCCCTCCTACCCCATTTTTCTCCCTACTCAGAGTTATTTCCTACCCTTAAATTAGCATGTGTTCTTCTCATCCATAATTTACACTTTTCCAATACAAGTATATATTCATAAACAATACACAAAATTATTTCATGTTTTTTAAACTTGGCATAAATAGTTTCATACTCTTTATATAATACTGTGGATAGCTGAGATTTACCTATCGACCTAGGTCAGTGGGTTTTGACTTTAACTATATAGCAGTGCCCCCTTATCCACAGGGGATACCTCCCAAGACCCCGAGGGGATGCCTAAAACCATGGGTAGTACTGAGCCCTTCAGCTCTGCCGGACATGTGGAAGCAGTCATAGCCTCTCCAGTAATTTTTATAGTTTTCAATCCAAACCTCTTCCTGAACCCGTGTAACCATCCCTTACTTGAATTAAATGGCTTGGTGTCCCTCATTTCAGGGGACCCTTTGCTGAAGGCTTCCTGCAGGCTCAGCAGGGCTTTCTGGCACAGCATGTTGCAGTCAGTTGGAACATGTTTTCTGTTCACGTCTTCCATGCACAAATTTAATGCCTTTTCCATCTTAACTAAGCAGTTACCACACACTGCAGCCATACTTTTGCAGTGAAGGTACAACAGCAAAATTGGCACGATTCCTTTTTCCTTCATAATTTCTCAGATAGAAAATTCGTCTTTACCATAGATCTTAGCACCCTCAGCGTACATTTTTTTTCCTTATTAACTCAAGAACTTTTACCTTTGCTCTTTAAAAAAGCACTTTATAGCTTCTCTTGGATGTATTTGAATTGCCAGCATCACTACTCTTGTGCTTTGTGGCCATTATTAAGTAAAATAAGGGTTACTTGAGCACAAGCACTGCAGTATCATGACAGTCAATCCGATGACCAAGGTCGCTACCAAAATGACTGACAGGCAGGTAGCGTAATATCAGTGCATACACTAGACAAGGGATAAGTCACATTCCAGAAGGATGGAGCAGGACAGTAGCAAGATTTCATCACGCTACTCAGAATGGCTTGCAATTTAAAAACATGAATTGTTTCTTTCTGCAATTTTCCATTTAATATTTTCGGACCACAGTTGATCACAAGTAACTGAAACCACAGAAAGTGAACCGTGGATAAGGGGAGACTACTGCACATTAAATTATCCTGGGGAGCTTTAAACACACGCACATATTTCTCAGCTGTACTCTCCCAGAGATCATTATTCATTGTCCTAGAGTAGAACTCAGGCTTTTTTCTTAATTAATAGATCTTATTTCTTAGAGCAATTTTACAGAAAATTGAACATAAAATACAGATCATTCTCATGTACTCACTCCCCCCACATATTCCTCCTCATAGCCTCTTGCACTGGTGTGGTGCATTTGTTGTAATTGATGAACCCGTATTAATATATTATTAACTGAAGCCCATAGTTTACATTAGGATTCACTGTTGTGTTGTACAGTTCTGTGGACTTTGCCTAACACATAATATCGTATATCTACCATTACAGTATCGTACACAATAGTTTCACTGCCCCGAAAATGCCAAAACTGTCAAAAGTACTCCTAGATAACTGAAGGATTGGCAGGCACACCCAGTGGAAAAGCAGCTCTGAACTGCTCTCCTGGGCTTCATTCTATTCTGGATCTTGGCCCAGCAATTCTTCTCCAACTTGTTAGTCCTCCCATGGTCTCAAAAGAGGATTTTTGTTTAAATTTTATCCAGCTTTTCTTAGTTGTCCTTAGCAGGAATGCGTGTCCCAATTACCTAGATCCGCCATTCCCAGAAATAGAAGTCCACCCAAGTTCCCCTGAGCAAAAATTATGACCCGGCATTCTGGGAACTTCAGCTTTTCTTTACATCTCTTAGGCCTTCTTATTTAAACTCTCTTTGGTACCCTGAATGACTGAAACTGCCCTGGGCATCACACAGAAGAAAGACAATTTACATCTAAGAAAAACTAAATCCAGACTCATAGGCCCTGAGCAGAGAAGTGAGTTCCTACATCTTTCAGAGAAGCTTAATACAACATTGCTGATTTGGACATAATGGAACACCCTTACCCTCTGCCATTTCAAGGCACAAAGCAAGCAGAGGTAGCTTAAGGTTTTTATAAAAAAATACCTCTCCAGATCCACTTATTTTTATGCCTCAGATTTCATTGTTAATATCTTCCTGCCCTTGATATTTCCTGCTTTAATTCACTTGACCCAGATATTGGCAGAATAGTAAGATGATTGCCAGAGTCTTGCCCTAACAACAGAAAATTTAGAAAAGAAATTATTTAAACTTCCTTTTGGAGAAGCCCACGTGAAAGGGCAAACATTAGTACCTGCCGTGGGACCTAGGCCAGTCACACGAGACATGGAGCTCAATGACCACATTGCAGCGATGTAGGGTGTATCAGTCAGGGCGAGCATGCTAGCTGCTGTAACAAGCCTGCAGAATCTCAATGCCTTAACAAAGGTTCATCTCTCACTCACCATCCAGTACAGCTTACTGGACAGCTTGGTCCATGTCGTGGTGAGTCTCACAGGGCCTCCGAATGCTCCATGGGAATCCTCCGCCTGCAGCCAGGAAGAACCATAGAAAGTGTGGGGAAATACACAGGAGGTTTGCGGCCCATCCTGGGCATGACATATGACTTATGCCATGTTTTTATTAGCCAGGATTCAGTCACATGGCCTACATAACTGTAAGGGAGGCTGGAAAATATAGCTTTCCCAAATGCCCGGGAGGGAAATGAGATGGAGATCAATGACCACATTGCATTATCTCTGTCTCAGTGTGCATTTTACTAACTTGAATTGAAGAGATTAATTCAAGAACGCTAATAGAAAAGGTGTGGAGAAAAAAAATACAGCCAGATACAGCAAAAAAGAGAGGTATTAAGTAGTTTGTTGCCAGAGACTGCTAAGAAAAGAAACAGCTTAGCTTGTTCCTACAGGACCAATCTTTGTCCCCATCAGTGGATTGGCTTTGTTGGGCACGGTTATTTTTAGGGCGAGACTCTACTCTCATTTGTTAGTACCCCACACCTAGAGGGCACTAACTTAATACCCATGTACTTTGTAGCTGGCTAATAATTTGTCTCTATATTTCCTTTTCAGGGTTTGAGTAAAAAAGTTGGCGTATCATCCTCCATTCTCCAAGGCCTCTGGATCTCCTATAGTACAGAAGGTCTTTCCATGGCATTGGCATCTTTGCGAAACCTCTACACTCCCAATATAAAGGTAAATGCATATAAATTACAGTTAGATTAAAACAGTAACTGAAAAAAATAAAAATAGGACATAAGTGGCTATTGAATTGATCTGTGACTTGCCTTTGACTGTCTTTTACTGATAATGTAATATACCGGGGGTGCCAAAAAAAATGTATACACATGACTTGTATTCATCTTTTGTTACCGGTATATATTGAATATTACAATTTTAATACACTTTTTTCCTTTCTTAAAATGTGTTTACATGTTTTTGGCATCCTCAGTATTTTAAATTTTATTCTGTAAGTTGAAGACCAAACCTACTGACCCTCCACCTTCTGTAAGTAGACTCTGATTTATAGGGTCAGGTCCTGCTGCCTCTAAGGAGTAAATCAGTCTTGGATAGCCTTTGTTTTGGCAGGAGCTTTTCTGACCAACTGTTCACTTAGTAGAGACTGTATTCAGCTCTGCAGTATGGGTGGCATTTGCTCTAGTTCCTGAGAGGTTTATGTAAAAGACTATTTACATCCCTTTCCAAAGGCAAGGTGTGGAAAAAGGAACAAATGATGATTATAAAACAAGGTAGTTATTAAATGCTTCTAGGCACTATTGTGAGGTCCTGGATGACTCAATAGAAAATGACGAAAAGGATGTGACTGATACTTGTCTGAATCTTATTTCTATTTATTTGCTTATTTCTAGGTCAGCAGACTGCTGATTTTGGGAGGTGCCAACATTAATTACCGGACAGAGGTTTTAAATAATGCTCCAATTCTGTGTGTCCAGTCTCACCTTGGTTACACAGAAATGGTGGCCCTGCTGTTGGAGTTTGGGGCCAACGTGGATGCCTCTTCGGAAAGCGGCCTGACACCTCTGGGCTATGCCGCGGCCGCAGGCTTCCTGAGCATCGTCGTGCTGCTGTGCAAGAAACGGGCCAAGGTAACGGCTACCCGGCTCTGCTCCTTTCCCTTCTTCCCCTTTTCTGTCTTCCCACTGTCGCCTTCCTCACCTCCCGTGTTACCTCCTGAGTCTAGGCAGCGCGCATCAGGCCCTGTTAGGGAGCAGATCACAGGGGATCCTGACTCTGCGCACATCCTGGTGTTTGCTTGCCACTTCCACACTGCATCCGGACACGGCCCTGAAATCTTTGAGAGGTACTTAGGAAACTGCATTATCAGCAGCTGCAAAAAGCATCCCTGCCTAACAACCAAGAAGTTCTGTACTGAGCTCAGAGCAAGGAAGGAGTTGAGGAGCAGGGAGACTGCAGCGGGAAGTCTGACCCGAATGGTGCCTGCAGACTCTAAGCCTTTCATAGAGAAGGCAAGTTAGCCATGGAAATAAGAACAGAAACCAGGCTCCTCCTCCTGTCCTAAGATCCCCACCGTGGAGGTGCGGGGAGAAGAGGCTCTCTCTGTTTATCCTCAGACTGACCAGGGGCACTCAGAAGTGTTCCTTTTAGTGTATTTGAAATCTCTGAAAACGTTTCTCAAAAATGTGTTTGCTTTATAGCATCCCAAGAGCCACTGATATAAAAGAACTCAATTTCAAAATATTGATGGAAAGAAAACTGCTGGTCTCAAAAATGGAGGCCTCTGGGGAAAACTGTAGCCTCTTGAAAACAAACTGAAGATTTGGGTGTTTTTGCAGTGAAATATAAGTAGTATGGATGACCTCATTCTGAGGGGTCCAGTGTCCTTCCCAGGGAAGAGAGGGGGACTCCTGAGACTGCCCTGGGACCTGGGACTCGCAGCGAAGTCCCAGAGCCTTAGGTGTTTACTGTGACACAGCAATGGTCCACCTATAATGTCCTGTTCATTGCAGTGAACACCTCTAGAAACAGAGTAACTGGGACTTACTGTTATTATTGCTGTAAATTCATGTTCTAATCCCAGCTAGGTCTTTTGTGCTGTTCTGTCATTTTATTCGTCTCTCATTTTTCCCAGAGCAGAGATATAAATCATTTGTGTTCTTCTCAAGACACTATCAAACTTCTTTTGCCCACCTACATTACCAAGATTTAATTCACCTCAGTTACCTCTATCTCAAAACACTCACCTTTACCTCTGCCTCAGAGAAGATGTGTTTACCTTTATTTCAAAAGCAGTTGCCTTCATCCATATTTTTTATCTCAGTGTGTTGCTCATTCTCACATTTTATTTCATTTTTTTTCTGAATTCACACTACCTTTTCCCTCGGTTTCTGCAAACCTATGTCTCCTCCAACACAAAAGAGAAATTTTCCTCTTCTGCTAACCAGAAGCTTCCATCCCATCTCTTCCCTTCCGTGTCCACCAAACCTGTCCTAAGAATCATCTCTACTTGCTACCTCTGCTTCCTTACTATCGCTTAACCATTTGTAGCCTGGCTTCCATGAGAGAAAGAGAAGGCAAGTCATTAAAATCAGAAACTCTGGACTCAAACACAACTTGGTAAAGCCTATATTCATACTTTCTGGGAGGACTTGGACGAGTTATTTAACCCCTCTCAATCACACTGTTTTCATCTAGAAAAATTAATGGGTCAGTTTGAGAATTAAAAATGGTAAAGCCTTGGGCTGGCCGAGTGGCACATTGATTAGGAGTTGGCTTGGGACGCCAGCTCTGAGCAGCAGGGCCCCGGTTCGGATCCCACATGGGCCAGTGACGCTGCGCCCTCTATAGCTAAGATGGTGAACAACAACTCAACCTGGAGCTGGGCTGCCATGAGTCACCTGCAACCGCATAGGCTGCAGCAGGGCTGACTGGCAGCTGGTGTGAGCTTTTGTGAGTCTCCGTGATCCTCTGTGATCCTCTGTGAGCAGCCGTCCAATTGCCAGCGAGCAACTGCCTCACCTGCAACTGCAATGATGATACCAACATGGGCCAGTGAAGCAACATCCTCCACAACTAGACTGAAGAACAAAAAAGGACAGCAAAACAATGATAAAGCCTTCCTAAGAAAAGACGAAGTCTACAATCTCATGCGGTGTCTAATAAATAATATCCTTTAAAAGAAAACACCCAACCTCCTGGCATTCAAATGAAGCTACTCTCTCAAAAGTCACTAACTATTGCCAGTCACCAAGCGAAGTAACTTTTTCTCATTTCTCGCCCCCTGAACCCCTCAAGAATACCACCGAAGGGCTGCCTTGCCCTTATTCCTGCTGCATTTCAGAGGATGTAAGAGGAAGTTCATGTCTGTCAGTCACTTGGTTAAGGTCGTGACTTCCAGTTTCTCAGATCTGAAGTTACTGTTTTTCCCTTTTAATTAAGAATTATCTTTTAGGGCCGGCTGAGTGGCGCGTTGGTTAAGCGCTGGTTTGGGACGCCAGCAGCCCCGGTTCGGGTCCCACATATGAGGGCCAATGACACTGCCCTCAAAAAATAAATAAATAAAAGCTCTTTAAAAAAAAAAATTATCTTTTAGGTTTAGTAACCATTGTTACCCCAATAAACTTTAATTTAAAAAAAAAAGAAATTATCTTTTAGGGAGATGCTTTGAAACTAGGCAATACCTTTTTTCTCATGTTTTTGTCCACTAATTTTAGGATCCATCAGTGATTCATGCTGCAGTCATTACTGCTGAGGTGTTTACCTAATGGTGATTTTCTATTTTCCTCATTCCTTCAACATTTATTAATTGGAATTCTACTAGTAAGAAAGAGCTGTTTCTTCTCCCTCATGTATTTATTTATTCAGCTATTTATTTATAGCACTATGGATTCCTGGGTATTCATTATATACTATGACCTATAACCCATTCTTCTTATATATTTTCTAGCTCCAATTACCCCAGATTTGGCCATTGGAAGCTCCTTCAAGTTGGTTTATGTGTCCTTTCCAATCCTCCCTGCCGTTATTTTATGAGCATTTCTGTACTTTCTCGCACCACAAGATGTTCCAAACTCATATTATACCTTTACTGTCCCAGCCATGGAATCAACCATTTCTCCAAGAAACCAAGGCTCCTTTTATTTGTCCCCTTAGTTCTGAGCATGAAAATTTTCAATGACTCTCCATTACCCATTGATTTAAAATTCAGACCACTTAGCCTGGCATTCAAAAATATCCATGCTCTGCTCCCAAAAGACCCTTTCAACTTTATAGTTTAAATGTCCCCTTCATGTATTCTACCCTTACAAAAACTAGAGCTAATCATTTCCGATCTCAGTGAATTGAGATGGACCTTTTTTTAGTCCATTTGGACTGCTGTAACAAAATACCATAGACTGAGTGGCTTATAAAGATTTATTTCTCACAGTGCTAGAGGCTGAATCCCAAGACTATGGCACCAGCAGATTTGGTGTCTGGTAAGAGCTCCCCCATTCACAGGTGGCACCTTCTCACTGTGTCCTCACATGGTGGAAGGGGACAAGCAAGCTCTCTGGGCCCCTATATGAGGACACTGATCCCATTCATGAGAGCTCCACCCTCATGACCTAATCACTTCCCAAAGGCTCCATCTCCTAATGCCATCACCTTGGGGGTTAGAATGCCAACGTAATATTGAGGGGACCATAGCACCTTTCCCTCTGAATTCATTCCTGATTCTGACTGGAATTCTCTGGAATTCTGTTGCACTTTTACCTTCCTTATGGCATTTATTATATATTCCTTTGTTGGATGGGCTTTTGTCATAATCATTGCATCTCCCCTACCTTGTTTGAAAGTCCCTGAGCACAGCATCTATATTTTACTATTTCAGTCACTTCTTTTTATCCTATGTGGTACCTTGCACATAGTAGGTATTCAGTATACACTTGTTAAATATGTGGCTGAGTGGACCTAAAGCTGGGGAGAATCAGATAGAGAACTTCTATTTCAAGGGCTTGAGCTACCACTGGAAGATAACCTGCTTAGGTGCCAGTAAATGCTCTTCATCTACTGAGCCTTGTGGCTTGGGGCTTTCTGGTAGATTACACGTAATCAGGCTCTTCTTTCAGCCTAAACTTGTAACCGACATTGCAGTTGTAAAAACTGCTATTGGAACGTAACCTAGCATTAAACTCCCAAGTCCTCCTAGCCATTTGGCCAGATCTTTGAGATTCCGCTCTCCTATTGGAAGGGAGGAGCAGCCTTTGCCAAAGTTTGGTGGTCAAAAGTGTGATTCATGATATGAGATACTTTGCTTCTTTGGAAGACCAAAAATATTTGAGCTTCAAAATGTTTTTCTTTCTTTTCATGATTCCAAAGACAGTTTTGTATACTAAGAGAGCTACAAGTCGTTTAAATCTTGGTCAGAAAAAAACTATGTAAGGACAAAGGAGAGGGTATCTCAGGAAAACAAAGCTGGAGCTGGAAGTTTTTTGTTTCTTTTGATGTGAAAACAAAAGCCTGACCTTATGAAATGGGTCTCTCCCCAGATGGGCATCTACCAGATTTGTAGCTCAGCAGTGGTCTAGCCTGAGGAGGAGAGTGTCTTCTAAATTTCCTCAGAGATTGGTTCAGGGACTGGGAAAGGATGAATCGTGGTGGTCCAGACATGGGCAGCGGGCTGGTGTGACTATCTTGGGAGTACAGCCACAAGTCTTGGTTCACAGATTCCTCTGTCCCCTGCTCTTAGGTGGATCACTTGGATAAAAATGGGCAGTGCGCTTTGGTCCATGCTGCACTCCGAGGTCATCTGGAGGTGGTCAAGTTTTTGATTCAGTGTGACTGGACAATGGCTGGCCAGCAGCAAGGGGTGTTTAAGAAGAGCCACGCCATCCAACAGGCCCTCATTGCTGCAGCCAGCATGGGCTACACTGAGGTAAGAAAGCAGGTGATAAGGTTTTGGGGTTTTGGGTAAGGGAGGAGGTGGCAACTCAACCATGATTTGATAAAGGGAGTAGTACCGCAGTTTACTAACTCTTTCCCCAATGATTTTATTGTCATTAAATCTGGTATGTGATCTACTGTTAAACTACTTCTTACCCTCATGCAAATTCTGTTCATTAAACCTCTTTTAGCCCTAGCAGTAAATCAAATCCTGATGTGTAATGTTTCCAGGGTGTAAATACTCCCACCATGGCTGATTTCAAGCTACCACTGTGACATCGCTGACCACGAAGTTCTGAAGAGATGCACAGTGCACACCATTATGTAATATTTCCATAGCATACAGCCACAATAAATATAGATAATCTCAAGAGCGTAGGTAATAGTAAAATGCAGTTAAATGATTAGGAAGTTAGGAGATCCTATTTTTTTAACTTTTGTTTTAAGTATCATTTATTTACTTGTTATTTAATCTTTAATAAACATCTTTGTTTAACAACTGGCTTGCAAACTTCCTGAAAATTTAACTATCAGCTTCTGTGGGCCAGTCCAAGTCAGTTCACCATTGCCTGAGTGGCTTCAGTGACACAGCTACCCTGTCGACTGAACCGATATGTCACCAAGGGAACATTAAGTAAAATTGGAATTTTTATTATCTACAGAAGGGTTTTTTGTTTTTTTTAACTCTCTCTACAAATTCCTAGAAACAGAGCTGTTACTTTTCTTTGTTGTTAATGGCCATTTTCCCTTTATTGTCCCCAAAACAGTCCTTGTACTTCTGAGGGGAAAAAGGAACATAATTGCTCTGCTCTGAAGAAACACAGGCCCTAAGTTTTCTCCATATTTATTTTCTGGTTTTTGTTTATTGATTTTTTTTTCTGTTAATTTATTGGTATTTTTATTGGAAGGATGAGGGATTGCTTCTGTAGCTTAAATCTGAGCAATATGTAATTTTTTAAATCACATGCCATATAAGTGAATTACGTTCAAGAGAAATATGTAAGCTGCACTGGAACCAATGCTCATGGCAGCTTCAGGTTTCTTTGCTAGGACAGGTAGTTCAGATTCCTTTTGTGGGCAAGAGACTTCATAGCCCTTGGATCACCCATGTATCTTCTAAATTTCACAGGCTAGTGTCAGTAGCATAGTCTTCCACCTGAGGCTTGAGCTGACACAACTTCTTGTTTCAGATTGTCTCCTACCTACTTGATCTTCCAGAAAAAGATGAAGAGGAAGTGGAGCGAGCACAGATCAACAGCTTTGACAGTCTCTGGGGAGAGACAGGTACTTGTCATGGACATCACACTCTTCTCTCATGAATGTGCTGTGTTTGTGGAGATGCCCTCTGCATCTCCCACCCTGATTTTTTCTCTGGCATACCTTAGGCATCTCTGATAGCTTTTGTATTGGAGAACCAGTTCAGCCAAAGTGAAAAGTCAAGCAATTTCCTTCTTTCAATCCTTGTTCCCTTTGGATTCTCCATATCATTAGCACCGGAGTCTTCTTTCAAACAAAACTTTCCCCTGTTCTTGTTCCTAAATATTTTGTAAAGACTGAAAGTTTCCTTACAATGCGCCAAACCAGAGCACAAAATAGTTGTGGGGTCTCGGTCTCTCTCTCTATTTCTCTCTCTCTCTATTTCTCTATTTCTCTCTCTCTCTCTCTCTCTCTCTCTCTCTCTCTCTCTCTCTCTCTGTCTGTCTGTCTGTCTGTCTGTCTGTCTCTCATGATCCCTGCAGCAGTTAGGAATAAATATTTCTCCCATCAAAATAACTCACTTCACCTATAGTTGTAAACCAGGAGGTTATCATGACAAAATGGTACCTGACACATTATGAGTAAAGCTGCTATCTGGATGCAAAATGAAGGTCCCACCCTGGGAAGCTCCACCCCATGCAATCCCTCTTGATCTAATGTTAGCATAGCAATGTCTATACTACGTGGTGCTTACTATACAAACAGAAGCCTCTTCCTTGTGACCTTTGCAGGAAATGATTGTTGTCTTTCTCCCAAGTCTAAACTGGAACATCTGGAGAAACATTAGTAAGGTTTTCTGTGTTTTTGTGAAACCAGGGCAATGAAAACTGTAGAGACACCACAGATATGTGTCATGTTTGCCAGGAGAAGTAGACCAATATTGAGGTGGCCAGTTTAGGGAGAATATTTTACCAAACAAGAAGAGTATGTGTTTTGGTTAGGGTCAGAGTGTTATTTAAAAAAACAAAAGACTTCAATTCATTTAAAATTACCTATTGCATTGTGATAGTTCCACCCATGGCAGAAATCTTATATAGATTGCATGGCTTCTTTAACATCATGTAGAATGGTCCAAAGCCCAGGAATTTGCTTCTCAAACAATCCCTCCATCTGTATGAGACAAAGAGAGCAGATGCCAGGCAGCTGCAGCTTAAGAGCCTGTGACAGATTAAAGGAAAATGTGCAGCTGAGAACAGCTGCTGTCTCTGGGACCCCACCCTGAGGGAAGCCAGAGGACAGATTGAGGGGAAGAGACCGGCCAGGACATCAGTAATCCTGGAGGATGCAACCTGTGACCCAGCGCTGCAGAAGTGACATGGTGGGTTAGTACTCCCATCAGCACGGCACTGCCATGGCTCCCAGCAGACTCCTGGCGTCAGGCCACACGCGTGTGACCACTGGGGAGGGCACAAAAAAGTAGTGGCCCAATGGCCATAATGGATGGAAATCACAAGATGAACATAGTGGTGGATAGCAAACATGTTTTAGTGCTGTACTTATGAATTCCTTAAGAATGTTCCAGAAGGGTGTGTAGTAAGTGGAAGGCTTATTTTTATTGATAGAAATTTCTCATTACAATAAAACTTTATGTATGGTCTCAGGACTTTTAATACATTTCATGCTTTAAAGCTTGCCATAAAGTTTGTTACGTTCTTTTTACATATGTATCATATCTGTGGATTATAAAAAAAAGTCAACACTTCGTGTCACTTTGCTAGTCAGTGTTGTTTAACTTTATATAAAATAATGTCAGCATTATAAACATAAAATGCTATTTAAATATGAGCTAGAATGAAATGTATTAGTAATATAATTTATTACCAATAGTTCTATAAAAAGTTATTTGACCTCAGAAAAAATTCTGGGAAATAATGTCATTGCTATGTAAAAATGTTCCAACAACTCACCACTAGTATAGAATAGCTTGTGTGTTGCTTTTCTATTGATAGTGATGGATTTACTAAGTATACATGTTCCTTTCTAACCTATAGCACATGATCATTTAAAATTTATAATGACCCACAGAATTGTGATGTTTCTTCCAGTGGGAAAATCTTATATATGTTTCCCTTATATGGGGAATGCAGCCAGCTGGTAGGAGTCTCATATCTGAAACCCTGACCTGTCGAATCTAAGACACCACTAACTACTAGAAACTATATAACCATTATATTACGTGCCACTACAAAAAAAAAATCAAAAATCTTCCCATTAAGATGACACTATTCTTTATTATAACATCGTTTGCAAGATGCATTCCAATTTTAAAGATGTTAAAATGTGAAGGAAATAAAGCACATCTTAGAATCAATGAAATATTTCTTAGCATATAGTGAAATAGTAATTGAGATGTAATTTTTACATATCGGATTTTCTAAAAGCAGATCACTAGAATATCATGGTTGCTTTTTCCCCTTTTTGCAGCCTCTTTATCCTTCCAGATAGCGGCTATCTACATCCAGCTTTCACCATCTGGCTGACCCCCTCCCACCCCACAGGGTTTTCCCAGACTTCTCGTGGAACAACACAGAAGAAAAGCAACTAAGGTGACATGATGGTTCACCACTCCCTCCTCTCTGTTGTCTGATGGTCATAGACTAGAATGACCATTAAAAGCTGGCAGCTCTGGAGGGCCCGAGCAAGCCATCCTATTGCCCAAAAGAAGCTTGAGTTCGCAAAATAAACAAGATAGCCTAAATTCATGCCTTCATCATCCCTTGCCTAGATTTTTACAATTACTTCCTCGCTGATCTTCTTGTCTCTATCCTCACCCTTTTGTGATTCATCTCCCAGACTTCAGCCAAAGTGATCTTTATGAGCCACCATCTGTTCATGTCACTTTCCTGCTTGCTCCCTCCAGTGACCACCTGTGGCATCAAGTTATTTAGCATAATGAGACCCGTGATGCTCTCTAGCCTTACCTATTGCCTGTCTTCTCCAGTAACTCCAACAACACTAAGCACGCTATTTCCCACTTCACTGCCTTTGTGCATGCTCTCTCTGTGCCTGGCATGTCTCCCCCTTGGCCCTTTCAGGCCCGTCTGTCTCCTGTTTCTCTTTCAGCAGTTAGCTCAGGTTGTCATCTCTTTCTGGAGACCCCAGACACTTCTTCCACTGTGCCATCTCCATCCAACCAGCCTCCATGGACTTATATCTGTTGTGCATATCACACTTTATAGAATGTATTTGTTTATTTGTCTGTTATCCTTACTCCTCCATGAGTTCCCTGAGAGCAGAGACAGTGTCTGACAAACAGCTCTATAAAGGTTTCATTAATGTTGTTTTGGATAGCAGGGATCAGTTTGTGTCTTTCCAGCCACCTCCCTCCCATTGGTCTTACATGACCTGTCTGCTGTGCTGTTCCAAGGTTGAAAGTAGATAAACAAAAGAACCACTTGCTTCACTGCATTCTGTTAAGTGTAAGCATCCCATCCAAATAGACTTTGGCTATTTCCCCAACTGTAAGCTGCATCCTGTCTGCCTCTTCAAACTCCTTAGATGTTTCCATTTGAAAAAAGGACCATTTATGTCATGTAATCTCATCAGATGCTGACAAGCTAGGGAACAAATTCTGTTACTGGTCTCTCAGGAAGAGATTTGGCTCCAAACTGCTGTGTTTGCTCTAAGAATTAGTTTGTTATTTTATAGAACTGGCTTTACCTTAATCTTCTTTTTTTCAAAAAGTTGTAACAGTTTTTGATAAGACTTCTATAAAACCCAGCCAAAGCAACTCCTTGCTCTTGGATTTAGAAAAGCACAGGGCCCATTTTACAGAGTTGTGTTGTTCTGAGACGAAATTGGCCAGCTGTGTTAATGACCATGTGCAGCTATCAGCCGGAGATTCTGCCAAATTACCTCATAACCTAAGCAACAGAGCAGATACAACAAAGACAAAGGCCAAATGGAACATTCCCTCTCATATAAATGTGTTTGTTATCCAGTGGGCCAGCCAGAGGAGTATAGCCCCAGGTTAGAGTAGATGGTGTAAGTTTAGCTTTCGAGATGGGTACTGGCTGTGCATTTTCTACTGTGTTCTGTTTTGTGTTCTCTCAGCATCATTGATTCTGAAATACTGTCTATATTTTCTCCAGAGAACAATGAATTCTTTTGTGTAAAAGAATGTATTCCCCACACACCTCCGCCCCCGCCTACATGCGACATTAAAAGGGAAATTTGCTGCAACCCTGTCACCTAGTAGCTACTTTAAATGGGATCAGAACATGGGAGTTAGAAATTTTCCAAATCATTTGTTTAGTGTACTAACAAGGTGATGGGATGGTTCTTTTTTTTTTTTTTTTTTTTTTAGCTGAGCCATCCTGCCACCTGTTTGTAGCTCAACGGCAACTCAGCACAGGCTGGCATCTAACCACCATTGCTCAGAGCTCAGCTCGCACTTGAGCGAGCTCTTAACCAACTGAGCCATTCGGCCGGCCCAATGGGATGGTTCTTAACAAGTGTCTAACCCAGTCAAGTTCTTATTTTCCCCCCAGCGTTACTGAGATATAATTGACGTATATGACATTGCATAAGTGTAAGGTGTACAATGGGATGATTTCCAGTCAATGTCTCAAACTACTCGTGTGTTCTGTCCCAAGAGCTAAAGTGGATTTTCTTTTCTGAACAATTAGAAAATATAAACTTAAGAAAGAGGGAAGATGACTTTAATTTAAAGAATAAAAGACAAGTGCTTGCTTTGGCAGCACATAGACTAAAATTGGAAGAGTACGGAGATCAGAACGGCCCCCGCACAAGGATGACATGCCAATTCGTGAAGCATTCCGTATTTTGTAAATTAAAAAAAAAATAAGACAAAACTTCTTTTTCAAGTAAATAATCAGACCAATCAATACCTGTACTCATCAATTCAGGGCTTGGCAACTTGGAAATGACCCTCACCCAGATAGGACCAAACCTTTTCCTTCTGTAATACCAACGTTTACAAATTGAAATAGTATCTGCACCTGTCAAATGTTACCTTTTCCTGGTTTGTCATTGGAGTAGGTGGCCATAATAAAGGAAGGACCTGCTGACTACGACATCTATTTACCAAGTCAATTTGGAACAAAGTGCTCTATCTTTCTTCAAAAGTGTAACTCCTGCCGTCTTCTAACAGTGTTTACCCTCCTTCCTACCCTCATCCATTCTTTTAAACACAAAAGCTATGTGTTTGCGATCTCCTGGTTAAATGAGACAAAAATATATTTGTTTCAATGTAAACTTAGTAGGAAGTACATCTCCAGATTCTGCTTGCTACTATTGAAATAGTACTCAGAGGATGAAGTAGGCATTCACAGAATCTCCACTGTATGAAAGACCATAAACAATGGACAATAGCATGAAAAAATGTTCAAGTGTCTTCCTGCTGTGTCCTCTAACTCACCATAGCAATTTTTTATCTGTGACTCTATTATTTTATATTCAGAAGAAAAGAGCCTTTGTCACACCTCTCATCTTTAAGAGAGTTCTGATCCTCATATAAAAATGGTTGTAGATATACTGGAAACTTCTGTCTCAACTAAAGGAGAAAAAGAATAGGAACTGACCCAAGGCCCTTACACTGCCATTTCTGACGTTGGTTCTTTAGGTTGACGGGCCCAGGAATAGAGAGGTTGACCAGAGTTGGTTCCTGGCTAATTCTAAAATAGACCTTACTCTGCAAAGGCCCTTCTCTCTCCATTCCACCCAGACATAGACCCGTAGAAGGATTGTATCTTGGAAGCAGTACCAAAAAAGAGGTCCAAAGCAGAGAAGGCAGTCGGGTAGGAAAAATGAAACCCAGTTAAGTTTGATCAAAGGTGATTTTTTTCTTCAGTAAATTTATAGGCCCATTTCAATGTAGTTTTATTAATTTTCTTTAAAAATTTTCTTCATGTCAAAAATAGCTAAAATCACTGTTCTTGGAGGTAAAGTAGCAGTTACATTAAACACATACACTGCCGTGCTTAACACAGAGCTGGAGAGAGCAAGCACCACCTGTCCTCAGTCTGTCTTCTCTGCCCTTAGCCCTGACAGCTGCAGCCGGCCGGGGCAAACTGGAGGTGTGTCGTCTGCTCTTGGAACAAGGGGCAGCCGTGGCCCAGCCCAACCGCCGAGGGGCGGTGCCCCTATTCAGCACTGTTCGCCAAGGCCACTGGCAGGTAAGCAGGGTAGCGGCTTCCAGTCCCACGTGTAAGGGTGACTTCTAAGTGAGCACGTTTAATGCAGAAAGAGAAAAAAATTACAAAGCTTGGGTTACTCAGCAGTCACTGAGTTTGAGGACTTGGGCATTTGTTATTAATATTCTAGTTAATTGAGACTATGTCAAAAATTCAAAATCATCATGATCTAGATTGTACAGATGGACTGGCTCCTTTTGGCCTCGTCATGAAGTGACGTCCCTCCAGAGAACATTCCACAGTATCCACAGGTTCTCGGGAAGGTTCACATCTAAGTGGATCCCTACTAACCACTTACTTACAGGTGTCTCCGACTTGCTAAAAGAAAATGTAGTGTATATAAATTTGAGCTGTGTTATCTTTCCAGATGTTTGGCTTCTGGATAAGTGCTAATTTGTACAGTTAGGATGGAAAAGAAAATGTATTCATAACAATTTTTTGAAGGATTTGAGTAGGAAAAAAAGGCTCTAGAAGCCAAACAGTGCTAACAACTTATTAGAGGCACTTTTTTGTATTCAGTTCAGTCATAAATATTCACTGCAGGCAGGTTTGCAACTCCTAGAGGTAGAGAAAAGGGCGCTGACATAGATGGCGGCTTGTGTTGGAACTTCAGTTATGGGGTTGTTTAGTCTACATCTTGGCCTTTGTTATCTTAAATCCTCTTTTACTCAGTGGCTGAGTTAAAAATTCAGAGTTGAATTCCTTCCATTTGGCGGTCCCTAAGAGAGTCAGAGACCAAACCACACGGTACGAGGACTGCAGGCCTAGAGGGGTTCATGCGGCGGGAAGTTACATGTAGAAGTGACCCGCCTGTACAGCCACGGGCATCCACACAGTGGCGGGAACGGTGTGCATGCGTCTGCTCAGCAGCGCTTCCTGGTTAATTGGTCCCTGTTTCTCCGCACCTGCAGATAGTTGACCTTTTACTCACCCATGGAGCTGACGTCAACATGGCAGACAAGCAGGGCCGCACTCCCCTGATGATGGCTGCCTCCGAAGGCCATCTAGGGACTGTGGACTTTCTACTTGCACAAGGTCAGTCCTGGGGTGGTCAGTGCCCGTAATAATCAAGGAACTCATAATTTCCAGTGATGGATTTCAAGAAATGTTACGAATAGATATTATTAACCCAGTTGGTTAGAAAATAAATGTCCATTTCCTCTCCTGTACACAGTGGGACCCGTCTAACTCTGACATTCTCCATTTCCTTATACTTGAAGGGTCTTTAGCATCCTAATCAAATTAACATATTGAAAACTCTTCAATTTAAATCCTTAATCTTTAAACTTTAATTTATAGTGTACACTCAATAAATGTTCATCTTCCAGGGATTGTATTTTGCCTTTAACTTTATCATTCTTCTATAAGCCCTCACAACTAATATTTTTCTTGTATCCAAAAGAGGCATATGGAGGTTAAGCTAATTGCTGGCAATGGGACCCCATTTAAGAAATCAGGATATCATTATCCTCCTGTTGTAATAAGTTCCTTTTGACATTTACAAACATTCACATATTCCTGGTGAGGGGGAACTAAGTTAAAAGACGCATACCACCATCTAAACATCCCAGGCTCCTTTTGACTGCCGTGACCTCAGTCACCTGTGCAAAACAGTGCTGAGTGATGGACCGCTCTCAGCAAAGCTCAAGTCACGGGCGACTCTACAGCACCATCTAGTGGAACTTGAGCACTTACATGATTGTGACTGCCTTAATGATGTCATTCCAGTTAGGCTTCCCTATTAGTAAACTAGGCGTAAACATCTATAATTATATCCAAGAAATTATATTCAAGAAAACCAGCCTCCTGAAGAATCATGCCCAGGTCAAAGCTACTGAGGCTAGCTGAGTTAGGAAGAAGATGAGGTTTCTTCTAAGAAGTCAAACTACAACTTAGAGACTTATTGGATCTTTAGCTGTATCTTCCCAAGACGATATGCTTCCACAACCTGACTCACAAGGCTGGGTCAGAATCAGAGAACTGCATTCCCAGTGTGCAAAGCGGTTCTTGCTTCCCCAGTGCAAGCCACCAAACAAGTCTGGTTTCATGATATCTCTCCTCATTTCTGCTGTGGGGGTTGGGAGGAAGGGGGGTGTGCCGAGATGCCCAGGATAAGATGTGGCAGGAGTAAATGTTCCAGAACAACCCGAGTCTACTGGAAGAGGCAGGACCTCTTCAGCCACTGATAACCTTTCGGTAGCTGCACAGCGTCTACCACATTCCAGAGAGTTCTCCTCCCTTACCACTGCAGACAGCCTGTCTTTGTACTGTTTCATTTTATACATTTAAATCTTGAAACTTCCACTAAATCAACAAATTCTACAAACATTATTTAGCCTACATTATTTGTAGAACACTATGCTAGGAACTGTGAGTGATTTTTTTTAAAATTAATATACTATAATCTGTGCCCTCAAAGGGTCTATAATCTGCCAAGGAAGGGATGAAACAAAGATAAATAGCTACCTTAAAAAGCAGAGGATCCCAAGTACTAAAGGTTGGAATAGAACAGACTTTAAAATTGGAATAGGAAAAATGTTCTGTATTTAGGAAAGGAAAGTAATGTAATTGAAAGATGAAGGAGGAGGGACAGTACACAACAGACATGGGGAAATATGCAAGTAAGTTGTCCAGTGAATTACATGAGGACTATTGGGAAATAAAATGAGAAACATATATGGAAAGAAATTAAAAAGGAACAGATTAAAAGAGTTTGGACTTAATTCTAAAGGCAATGGGGAGCCTTTCAAGATTTTTTAAAATGGGAATTGATGCCAGAGTTGTGCTTTAAAAAAAAAAAAATCACTTTGGCAGTAGTGTGAATAGTAGATTTCATGAAGTAATTAGAGTGAACCAGGGGATCAATTAGGAAACCATTGTAGTAGAATAGATGAGAGGCAATGAGGCCCTAATCCAGGTGCAGTAGCCGTTAGAATAGAACAGAAGGAGCAAGTGCAGAAGAATAGATTTTGGATATAAAGAATGATTGCATAAAGGAAATAAGGAGAGATGACTTGAAGATAACTGCCACGTTTTAAGATGGGTGTTTGGGAGAACTGTGATTCCATTCACTAAGGAAGATTACAAATTGAATTATGGAAGTAAATTAAATATACGGGTTTATTTCATATATATCTCCTTTTAATTTCTTAAATTCCAACTTCCTTGTAGTTGGAAAATCAGTTTATCTGTAGTATATATCCAGAACCTTCTTATTCTGCTTTTTCAACCACTGGAGGCTCTATCCAGGGAATTTATAGATGTTGTTTCTGAGAAAAGCCCCTTGGATCCAGTCCCATATTCAAAGTCATTCCATGTTAGAGTCGATGTTTTAATTGCAGTCTGTGCCATTATGAAAAGATAACCCAGTACACAAATGGTACTTTACAGCCCTTCATCCTGCTGAGGGAAGCCCCGAAGTCTGGTTATCTGATCTCTAGGGATACACAGGTGATAGGCCAGGGAGCTGCTGAGGAGGCCCGCGCTGGCTGTGGCAGGCCCTAAGCTCACGCTGGCATCTGGGTCCTGTCCTGCTGAAGAGGCAGCCTGGAAAGTGTTCTGTGTGATCTCTAATTTAGTAAGTACCACATGCCAACCGTGTAAAAAGAATTATCTTAGGTACTCTGCAAAACTAGCAAGGAAATGATAGGCTCTTTGACATCTAATAGCTTACAATCTAGGTAAGAACCAAATGTTTATTGAATTTTAGACTTAATTACAAAAGGGTGTCAACTGTGCTTCATCTTTACAGATGCAAAATAGAGATTTTGAAGGCAGGTACAAAATAGAGAAGGGGCTAAGAATGAGTTATTGAAGACCAAACTCCAAATTCCCCTTGTGACCTGGACTCAGTGTCTTCCCGTGAGTCCATTGCCCCCCACAGTCTAAGAGGAAAAGTGGTGTGGCATTGTCATCAGTGATAAACATGTACTGACTTCCAATTTTATGAGATTCTCTCAAGTGGTTTATACTATTATAAATGGAAGGCTTTTGCTGAGTTCAGAAAACATTGAGAATTTATGACATGCAAGTAGGATAGATTTAAAAAGATTAATAATAGAGGAAGGTAACTTAGCAGTTTTATTGAAAGGTAACTCACATATCAGAAACAGAAGCGGTGCTTCTGCAGAGCATGCACCTTAATTAAGTACCAGCTCTCCCCGCTCTGCTGTGCATCTTCATGGCTCCTCAGCCCTGTGTTACATTTGCTCTTGTAGGCGCCTCCATTGCTCTGATGGACAAAGAAGGATTGACAGCCCTCAGCTGGGCTTGTTTGAAGGGTCATCTCTCCGTAGTACGTTCTCTGGTGGATAATGGAGCTGCCACAGACCATGCTGACAAGAATGGCCGCACCCCGCTGGATCTGGCAGCTTTCTATGGTGATGCTGAGGTGGTGAGTGCCTTTAAACGAAAGTCTCAGGGTTGTAGGGATAGGGAAGGTTCTCCATCCATAATGTTGTCTGGGTCTGAGGGTAGAGTAACGTGTTGATGAGTCCTGATATAAAGTTCCCGGATCTGTACTTGTTAGAAAACAGGACCATTCAAAACACGATTAAAGACCCAACAATGCAGATAAGGCCTGAACACCCTGACTACTCAGCCTGGTTCGGACCAGCAGTTGCGTAAGGGCAGGCAGCAGGCAGAGCCCTCCGGAGCAGTGCTGCGCCATTGCACCTGTGTTAACTGCTCTGCTTGGTCCACGTCCTAGGTCCAGTTCCTGGTGGATCACGGCGCCATGATCGAGCATGTCGACTACAGCGGAATGCGCCCTTTGGACAGGGCAGTGGGGTGCCGGAACACTTCTGTTGTTGTCACTCTTCTGAAGAAAGGAGCCAAGATAGGTAGGAGAAAAGGAAGAAGGTGCTGGCCATCTGTGCCCAGGGGCCAGACTGGTCCAGTGGTCTGGCTGCCCTGGGTGTTTGGTGTGAGTGTATAGAGTTTCCCCTCTGCCCTGGCCCAAATATTGTCCAAGTGAGCAGGAAGGCTCTTGGCCCAGAGAAAGCCATCTGAGCCATGGTCTACACGACCCTGTATCCAAAGTCACATGGTTGTCTGCCATGCCCCCAAGTTGCCTTAGCCAGGAGGCTGTTCTGCCCTGAAGCACACCTTGGTGCTAACGCCTCTGCACCAGCCCCGCCCTCCAAGCACCCTGGATCCCTGCACGGCCATGAGCCTTCGCTTTCCCTTGCTCTGTGTGCTTCAGATTCAAGTCCCTGCTGCTGCTGCCCCATCCGCTCCCCCATTCCACAGACCTGTATAGACGAGGGTTGGCTGATATGCTGGCTTTTTTGCTGCCTGCCTCTCACTGCTGCTTTTTCCTTCTTTTTTTTTTTTTTTCACCTTCATCCATTTTTTTTTTCCTCTCCTACAACTTTTTGTTTTCTCCTTTCTTTGAAGGTTGTCAGACGTTACCGAGTCGCCCACGAGGTATATTTCACCGCTGTCAGCATCAGGCGTGGTCTGATGGCTTGGTCAGCTTTGCCTTCTCCTCTTTGATTTAGCCTGCATGAGTTCCCCACACCTCTAATCTTTTAATTTACTTCACCTTAAAAGAAGATTTTTTTTAATGACTGTTGTAGAGAATAACTTGAACTTTTGATAACTAACCCTGAAAAGCTTAGTTGGTAAATAATTCAGGCATCTGTAAACTAATCAATTTAACCTTTTCTTTCTCTTTGGGGTAAAGTAGTCCTGAGTAATGTTGGCTTATTTCACGTCTGGTTGACGTTGGGACTGTACTCCTGGTTCACAGTAAATCCCAGGGAGTCCTATTCGATACCAACAAAATCAGGGAGCCTTTAGTCTCGGATGGTTTCCCTTCTGCAAAGTACATGCCTAAATATTAACAGGTTAAACACGGGGGGCTTTGAGTCCCATATTTTAACACAAACCACCCTTTTTGAATATTTTAAGTCTTATGGTGACATTTAATGTAAGCCCTTTCCCCAGTGTCCTTATTTAACCCTCTGTTGGGCGCAGCTGATCTCACAGATTCATTGCACACAAAGATGCCTCTGAAAAAAATACGTCTTTACTAAATCACAAACATGACCGGCAATAGATTACAGTAGAGGGGGAAGATACGGAAGTGATGAGTCACAATATTTAAGTTAACTGTTAGATATTTGAAAATTTGTGTACAGTGAATCTGTGAGATCAGTTGTGCCCGACGGAGGGTTAAAATAACTCCAAACTGAGCCACTGCCTGCCCACATACTGCATGCAGGCTTTGCTGCTCTCCTGTGGTGAAAACTCAGACAGTTCTGATATTCTTATTTTAAGGTGAATACAAATCCAATGCAGCTTCTTGGCAGTGGGAGTCACTAAGATACTCCCAGGACTAAGAGATGAGGAAATTGTTGTGGAGCAAGTTGTTCTCTCAGCAGAAATTCCCCCAGGATGTTTTTTTCACCTAGCTTCCTACCACCCTTACATTGTATGAGTTTTTTACCCATCATGCATCCTGTACACTACAGGTCCAGCCACATGGGCGATGGCCACCTCCAAACCAGACATCATGATCATCCTGTTGAGCAAGCTGATGGAAGAGGGGGACATGTTTTATAAGGTGAGGGGAGGGAGGAACAGCGTTTCCTCAAAACAGCCTCTGACTGTTTCCTACATAGAGAATCTACCCAAGTCGTAACAGTTCTCATCCTTGGTTCTAGAGGCAATAGGAGAATGCCATCCCTCAGTAGCAGTTCATAAGCTGAGGATCCTGGGTTTCTGCCTTCCCGGCAAGAGAGGAACAGCCTATACATAAGCTGATCTACCTAAACACCTCCTTTTACCTGGTCACTAACAGGCAGTCACGTAGATTTCTACATGGAATCTGCTAAGTGGGACCTGAAAATTCTTGGAAAAGTAAAAGTAAAATCATGTAGAACAGGTATTTCCAGTCCGTGAAAAAGAGTCATTGATCTTAGCTTTCACTTTTAATATATCCATAGATTAAAAAGTCTATAGTAATAATAGTGGATCAGCATCTCTGAGTAAGATAAGGCAACTGAGACAAATAGCAATTATAAGATTTGCTTGAAGTCACTCGCTGAATGACAACAACAACAAAAAACAATGGAGTCTTGTAGTATATACAATTCCAGCTGAAGGCTGCATATCCTAACACACACTCTCATGGCCTAGAGAAAGTTCCTTAACAATATTCCATGTCAGAAGTACCTTGCTGTGTTAAGATTAGCTGAGTCTCCCCCTAAAGGTAAATACAAATCCAACCCAGCTTGGCAACGGACGTCACAAAGCCATCCCCAGATCCACAGATGAGGAAATGAGTGAAGCACGTTATTTCACCCCGTTGCCCTGCCGTGTAAGGAGTGTACAGCAGACTTGCATTTCTTGAGGACGCTTTTAGTGAGAGTCATGATTATCTGGGACTCTCAGACTTCTAGGAAACTCGAGCCCTGCCTGACCCAACCATGATTGCACATGACTTCAAGGAAGGTCCTCATTAGCTGTTGTACTTATGGACTTGAGAATGGCATTGCTCTCGAGAATCTAAACCCTGGATATAATACGACTTCTGATATTCTAAGACAAGGAGTCCTACTTCCTGATGAGAATGGGCAGGGCTACTACTGTTCTCACCCAGCATTCTGCCTTGGAAGACTCCAAATCTCTCGGTAATGAAAGCTGCTAAAGAGAAAATAAGAGACAGGATCCCTGGTAAAGTTGTATCTATACAGAAGGAATGAAGCAGATAAAAATCAGCTAAAGGAATGGAAGGACCTCCTGCATCATTCTGGGCTCAGCTTAGAGATTTTCAAATAGCAACTGTAAGAAATTCAAGGCCCTATGACCAGGTCCTTAAGTTGGTCATAGATACACTTCATCTTGCAAAATCTCTTTGACAGAGAAAGATAGAATCACAAATTCTAAATGTCATTTCTCTCCTACCACCCTACCGCATGCCTTTTCTAAAAACGGAAAACTGATTGATGTTATTTTATGCCATAAGAGTAGGAAACCAGCAGCTAGATTATTTTAGCTGCTACATCCTTTGTAAGGAAAAGGATGACTTCTTCTAGAGAACTGGCAAGGAAAGAGTTTTCCAGACAAGCCAAAATTAAGGAAGCAGTAATAACTTCAGCATGCTTGGGACTGAGAAATGACATGTGTGCCAGGGAGATCAGGTCAAGAAAAAGCTCCTTTGAAATGAGCAAGGTCAGACCCTTAGGAATCCAGTTGGAAAGCTGGGGTCCCAGGCCTTTGATTCACCAAGGCTTTGTTTCTTTCCCTTGTATCTGGGGTAACCCCTCCACCATGACTTTTCTGCCAGGTAAGTTTCCTAAAGGAAAGACTGAACCATTCTGATCTCACCATCAGGGCCAGACCTCCCCTACAGGCTGGAGTTTGGGAGGGCTAATCCTTAGCAATAACTGGCAAGAGAAGGAAAAGAGTGGGGCCAAACTTCCTCAGCTGATCAGCATACCAACTGTGTGTTTTGCCGTCTTGTCCTCCCATTAGAAAGGTAAAGTAAAGGAGGCTGCCCAGCGCTACCAGTATGCTCTGAAGAAATTCCCTAGAGAAGGGTTTGGTGAGGACTTGAAAACCTTCCGCGAACTGAAAGTGTCTCTTCTCCTCAACCTCTCTCGATGTCGCAGGAAAATGAACGTAAGTCCTTCTCATCCCAACGCCTTTCTGCAGTCCTGGAAGTTGACAGTCCATGTCACTCACTAGCTTTTACCAGGCCTTGAAATCCTTCTCTGCCCCATTTGGAACTTGGTTGTCCTTCACAGAGCACTGACATTTGCAATTTGAAAGAAATCAACTCTTAAGTAAAATCTGTATCTCAAACTGAAAATGTTAATGCCATAGGCACTTTCAAGCTTTCTGAATTTTCTTAATTCCCACTGAAAGTGATTGCAATACTGTCATCATCCTCCCCTACCCCCAAGTCAACTTTCTGGTCTGTGGGAAAATGTGAGAGCAGTTGTCACTAGACTTCTAGCTGTAATTAGTTATGAATTTTAGTCATTCCCTCCCATTCCAGAAGACCCCTGAGTCATTAAAGGAAGGGATGGGAAGAGGGCTCAGGACCATGGACTTCAAGGTTTAATGTTAAGGCTAATTTGGAACTTTTCATTTCTTCCCTCATCTTTTGATTCTAGCATGCCATGTCCCTTCTTTTCCAAGAGAAGATCTTAGAACTCCTCCTGGTCCTTTATTATCTCCCGGGTAGCCCTTGGTCCTTCTTCCTACCTTGTAGATACAGTCTCAGATGCCCTCGGCACCCATGATATGCAGACACTCCCAGGCCAAGAACCCTCTCTCAGATCCGGGGACTAGGTCATGTCAGGATCTCCGGCATCCACCAGCCTGAGGTCTCACAGTTTATCGCGAGATACCAATAATCCAAGCCAAACAGGAATGTCAATCGGTAAAGAGCTCAGCTGTACCAAAGTCAGATTTCAGCCTCAGTGGCAATGAATCTGCTGTCAATTCCAGAAAGATTATTTGTGTATATGATCTTCACATCATCCACTTCAAACCTGCCAATGAAAAGAGCCCTGATATAGACTTGGGTGTCTCGGAGGACACAAGTTAGGGCCTAAGAGGCAGAGGTGCTAGGGAAAGAGGTCCCTGTGGGAAGGGGGTGGGTGCTTTGGGGGAAAGCGGTGAGGTTTTTAGGTGAAACAGAAGTGTCTACACCAGGAGTCTCATTATACCAGCTGGTGAGACCGACACAAAGCTCAGGAGCTGCCGCCAGCCAGCAGGCTTCTCTGCCTAACGAACAGTACACTTCTTAAAGTACTCTCATCTTCCCAGGAATAATGGTTGTCCCAAAAGAAAAAATTAAAGGGTAAGATTGGGAAAAGAGGGATAGAAGACACCCCTTGTAGGATAGAATACTTTCTCTTGAGCTCCACATTTGTTCAGAAACAGTTAACAGTTACCTCCCATGACCACAACTGTGCTAAGCACCTGAAGTCTCTTCTTTGGAGACAATTGCCCATGAATTTTTTTTTTAATGTTTACCTATGCCCCAGGGCCTTTGTTCTGCCTGAGACCTTGTTTTCTGCATTAGGAATCACAAGTGTAACCACAGGCTACTGTGTTACACTTTGGCTTTGACTTAGGAGGAAAAAACACTTCCCTTTTTTGTAAGAGTATCTCAAAAACTACGGCTTTGTTCCTCCTGGGAGCCTCAGTGTTCAAGAGATGAGGTGATAGCACAGACCCCAGTCAGAGATTGGGGGGGGGGGGTCTTTTATTTTTATTTTTTTTATTTTAAATGTTTCTTAAGGAACCAGGAAAGAAAAGGAACAGGCCAGAGAAACCTCTGTGAAATATTTAGAAAGGAAACTACCATTTACTGAGCATCTACTATGTGCCAAGAACTGTATATGGTGCTTTCAAATGCTTTGTTGCTATTAATCCTACCTGTGGTGTAGGTATGGATGAGAAAACATACACCATGCCCTGAGAAGACCAGAGGACTGAACTCAAGGCTGACGTCCCCACTCCATGTAGTCTCTACAGTTGGTGCAGTTCTCCTTTACACAGACCCCAGCCTCTTGGATTTCACTCAGCCCTTAGAAAGCCCAGGAATAGTGGGTGCAGCAGGAAGATGGGGGTGATAATGAGTTTCCCTGGAAGGTGTAGATGTGTGTGTTTGCCTCATACACACACAGGTAACAAGAGTTCAGGTTTCCAACTTCAGGTGCTTCATTGGGTTGGCATTTGGCTTCTGGGCTAGAAAGAACTTTGTTAGAAAGGCAGAAAGAAAGCAAATTAAAAGTATGTGCATACTTATGGGCAGATAAACTCCCATGAGCCATTGCAGGGCCACACAGGGCAAAGGCAGAAGGAACTTTCAAGCTATGGGCCATGTGGCTAGAGCCATACCGGGCATGTCCATCCGTAAGTGTTCCATCCATAAGTGTCAAAAAAAAAATGTACATATGATCTGTGTTATTCCCAGGTTGTCTATTTTTCATATCTCTTCAATGACTCATTTGCACACCTATTGTAATGACAGGATTTTGGAATGGCGGAGGAATTTGCTACTAAGGCCCTGGAGCTGAAACCGAAATCTTATGAAGCTTACTATGCAAGAGCAAGGGCAAAACGCAGCAGCAGGTGAGGAGAGAGAGAGAGGGTAAAAAGCAAGAGGTCTCTTTTCTGAAAACCTGGCCAAGGCAATGTAGGCCATCCTGGGGCATATGTGCCCAAATGGGTCCATCCCTGAGGACTCTTAGGGCCAAGCTTTGGGGACGGCTCCCGCAGCACAGTACTCAGCCAAAGATTGACAAATCTTCGGGGCTATGGAAATCTAGGGCATTGTGCCTGGGGTGAAAAATGCCTTTTCGTTGGAGAATGGCACCTTCTTCTGTGGAGCCTCTGCCGTAGCTCAGTCACTTTTAACCCCAAAGTCGACAGCATGAAAAAACACTGACTTAAGAAGAGGCCACTTAGGCTAAACACCCTCCCAAACCTTTTAAAAGGAAAAGTAGGATGGGTCGCTTACATCACAGGCTCCTCTTTATTTTCCTGTAGGCATTTGGGGAATCCCTTGACTGTGTAGTCTTCCTTCTGAGGTTCTCCTCAAGTCTGGTAGCATCAGACCTCCTTCTCACCCCCACCCCCCACCACCACACCACACACACGTGGAGACAGGAGGTCCTTGCTGCCAGGATTGAGAGGGTTCAAGAGAAACTCCATTCCTCATGGCCATCTGCTGTGGTGTGGCCAGTGGGCAGGAAAGGCTCCAGAAAGACCGAGAACTTGTCATCAGTGATCTTCGGATAACTTGTCACTGTCTTTGATGCCTCCTGCCCAGCACCCCGCCCTTCTCCCAAACTGCCTGGTAAAGGACTGCTTCAGGTTCACTGCTACGGCCAGCGAGGGATATGGTCCTGGAAATCAGGCCCAGGTTAAGTCTAGTGGTGACAGTGGCAGTAACAGTAGTCTTCACTAGCTGGACTAGCAGAGTTCTTACAGACACGTGACTATCTAATTGTCTTTCCCACTGGATGATTCCCTCCCCACAAGGCCCCCTTGCTCCTTTTCTGGGCAATATTAATTGAGAGGATGGGACTATCTCTGATGGGCCATGTCCTGATTTGTAAATTAGAATCTGAGTTGCCTCGTCAGCAAGCTTAACGCCTGCCCAGCTCTGATGGAGCAGAGCGGAGGGGCAGCAGTCCTGTGGGGCCAGGGGTAGAGAGGGCAGAGGACAGGGTTCTTGCCTAGGATGGAACAGGCCTGAAATTTGGAGTCAAAATATCAAGAATGTAAAGAAAAAAATTCTGAATCAGCAAGATTTTTAAATACTGTAGTTACTGTTTTGTTCCTAAGCTAATTGACAGTGACCCTGTAAATGACAACCCCACCCAACCCTCATTCTGCCTGGTGTGCATTTGGGCACTAAGAAAATCTTCCTGAAGGGCCTGGCTGGACTGACAAAAAGGGGACATTCCTCCACTAATCCCAGAGAGGCCAGAAGGAAGATGGAGGCTGAACGGGTCAGGGAATCATTCTGGACTCTTCTAGAATGACAGCCCACCTGTTTGCTTCCTTACAATTCAAACCCCCCAACACCCCCAGATGCTACCACAGTTCTCTGAAATAGTGACCATGGTCTCAGCTCTGGGTGATTCCTGTTGATTCAGAATAACCCCAGTTCTTATGTTTACATTTTGTCAAGCAGACAGTTTGCAGCAGCCTTAGAGGACCTGAACGAGGCCATCAAGCTGTGTCCAAACAACCGTGAGATCCAGAGACTTCTGATGAGAGTGGAGGAGGAGTGTAGGCAGATGCAGCAGCAGCAGCAGCAACCCCAGCAGCAGCAGCCGTCCCAGCAGCCGTTAGCAGAAGAAACAGAACCTGAAGCACAGCATGAAGATATATACTCTGTGCAGGACATCTTCGAGGAGGAATACCTGGAACAGGATGTAGAAAATGTTTCCATTGGCCTCCAGACGGAGGCTCGGCCCAGTCAGGGTCTCCCGATCATCCAGAGCCCACCCTCCTCGCCAGCCCATCGGGACTCCGCCTACATCTCTAGCTCACCTCTTGGCTCTCATCAGGTTTTCGACTTCCGGTCCAGTAGTTCTGTAGGTTCTCCCACTAGACAGGGCTATCAGTCCACCTCTCCTGCTCTTTCTCCAACTCACCAGAACTCTCATTACAGGCCTAGTCCGCCACATACTTCCCCAGCTCATCAGGGCGGATCTTACCGCTTTAGTCCCCCTCCTGTAGGAGGGCAGGGCAAAGAATACCCAAGCCCGCCCCCTTCCCCTCTCCGTAGAGGCCCTCAGTATCGGGCCAGCCCTCCAGCTGAAAGCATGAGTGTCTATAGATCCCAGTCCGGCTCACCTGTGCGCTATCAGCAAGAAACAAATGTTAGTCAGCTTCCAGGCAGACCAAAATCTCCATTATCCAAAATGGCCCAGCGGCCCTACCAGATGCCTCAGCTTCCTGTAGCTGTTCCCCAGCAAGGGCTCAGGCTCCAGCCTGCTAAGGCCCAGATTGTGAGAAGCAACCAGCCCAGCTCCGCAGTTCATTCAAGCACTGTCATCTCCACAGGGGCCTATGGCCAAGTAGCCCATTCAATGGCTAGTAAATACCAGTCTTCACAAGGAGACATAGGAGTAAGTCAGAGCCGGTTGGTTTATCAGGGGTCAATTGGGGGGATTGTAGGGGATGGGAGGCCTGTGCAGCATGTCCAAGCCAGTCTGAGTGCGGGTGCCATCTGTCAGCATGGAGGGTTGACCAAAGAAGACCTTCCACAGCGACCGTCCTCAGCATATCGAGGTGGCATGAGATACAGCCAGACACCACAGATTGGGCGTAGCCAGTCCGCATCCTATTACCCAGTCTGTCACTCAAAACTAGATCTGGAGCGTTCCTCCAGCCAACTAGGTTCCCCCGATGTGTCCCATCTAATCAGAAGACCTATTAGTGTCAACCCTAATGACATCAAACCCCACCCGCCAACTCCCAGGCCGTTGCTGCACTCCCAAAGCGTAGGCCTTCGCTTCTCTCCATCTAGCAATAGTATCTCATCCGCCTCCAACCTAACTCCTACCTTCCGGCCATCCTCCTCGATTCAACAAATGGAGATCCCACTGAAACCGGCATATGATAGGTCATGTGACGAGCTGTCGCCAGTGTCTCCCACTCAGGGAGGTTATCCCAGTGAGCCCACCCGATCCAGGACCACACCATTCATGGGGATCATAGACAAGACAGCCCGGACTCAGCAGTACCCCCACCTTCACCAGCAGAATCGGACCTGGGCAGTGTCATCAGTGGATACCGTTCTCAGCCCCACGTCTCCAGGCAGCCTGCCTCAGCCTGAGTCCTTCAGCCCCCCATCATCCATCAGCAACATTGCCTTTTATAACAAAACCAACAATGCACAGAATGGCCATTTGCTGGAGGACGAGTATTACAGCCCCCATGGGATGCTGGCTAATGGGTCCCGCGGAGACCTCTTGGAGAGAGTCAGCCAGGCCTCCTCATACCCCGATGTGAAGGTGGCGCGGACCCTCCCCGTGGCTCAGGCATACCAGGACAACCTGTACAGGCAATTGTCCCGGGACTCTCGGCAAGGGCAGACATCCCCTATCAAACCAAAGAGACCATTTGTGGAGTCTAATGTTTAAAAGACGTTTGTTGGAGTGAGACCCCTATGTTTTCACTGCACATTTTCAGGCTTGGTTTCCACATTTGAGGTAGTTCTCTGGCTTAATTTCTCATGTAGTTTCTGTGTGGTATTCGGAGGCGGCAGCCCACATGCTGAAATCCTTTGCATGCAGCCGACTGGGAAGCTGGCCTCCGGGGAGCCAGGACTTCAGTCTCTTGTCTGTGCCCCAGCCACATGCTCTCTCCCTCTCTTCAGACGCCAACGAGGAGATTGTTGTGCCGAGTGCTTTAACCCAGGGAGATCAGACACACTGGTCAGCTTTTTCCAGGAGACAATCGCTTTCACGGATGTTCTTGTCGTGTAAATGTCTCTTGTTTTTTTACAAAAACTAAGATGTTCTTGTTCGTTTTCTTCTAGGAACTTTAGAGAGCGAGATGCCCCTTTGCCTTCGCATCCTTGTCCAGTGTTATCCAGGTAGCCCGCCCCCATGCGTTCTTGTTCCGCAGTCCCCTCCCTACTGCCAGCTCCCTGCAGTCACGAGGTCTTGAATGTCCATTTAGATTATTGCTGGTCTTCCTGTGGGGGTAAAAGGATCAAAGAGAAAGAGAGGAAATGAGGCTGTTAAATTGGAAGGGAAAAAAAAACAATATAATTCTTTGAAATGTCACTACATTGATTTTCCAAGAAGCATTTTAGAAACATTTAGAAAACAGCCCTCTAAATATTTCGCTCAGTCAAGGAAATTGGGTGGGAATTATGGATATATTTTAATTCACTGGAAAGTATTCTTTAGATTTTTTAGCCAACTATCAACCGTGAAAAACTATTGATTTTCCATGGGTGGAGAGGGAATAAATGAATACAGTAAAACCTTGGATTGCAAGTAACTTGGTTTGCGAGTGCTCCGCAAGACAAGCCAACATTTCTAATACATTTTAACTTGGTAAACGAGCGAGGTCGTGCAGTATGAGTAGTTTGTTTCCTGAATGAATTATGCTCACCAATCAAGGTATTATTGTATATAGAAAGAGAGAGAGAAAGACAGACTGTTCTGGATTCTCAGTGAAAGGCTGTAGAAAATCTTTGATTGGGGAAATCTCCTTTTTAGATCCTGATACATCACTGAGCATCATAGTCCACAAAAAGCAGACTCCCGAAGGTTGGCTGGTGCAGTAATCCTGTTAGTTGGACCTTTGCCTAGAGTCGGATTTTGGTCCACTGGCCCTCTTTTTAAACCCCAATGGTATAGTAAAGAAATCGGCTCTTTGAGAAGCAAACTGAATTCTCTTGGGACCGAAAGATTTATTCCCAGAGTTTGCACCCAGGGCCATTGCAATCCATGCCAGGTGTTGTCTAATTCCATTTCAACATCTATACTTTCATTCTTTATTTCTTTTTTTAAGTAGGAGTGCTTGGCACATGATATTTGAAAACCAGACACCACAAAGTGTCTCCTTTCAGGGTGAAGAAGGACCCCTTTCAGCCTGGGTGGGGGCACCTGAGCTAAACAGCAAGCCTGATCCAGTCACCCTCCACACATCTGTCTCTTATGGTCATTTGCTAAGTTGTGCTCTGAGTGACTGAGGCCAGCATGAAATGATGACCAGAACACTGGGACCAAAGCCTTCCTACAGGCCTGGTACTGAGTACTTATCAGCTCTTAAAGTTTCACTAACTATAAACAGTTAAAATTAAACAAAAAAGAGTTAGTTCTCTGTTATTAGGAGTCATTCTGCTCTAATTAGTAAAGGGTTACAGGAAGGGCAGTTTCCTGAATAAAAACTCAGATGTGACCAGACCTGTTTGTAACAGTGCGTGTCCTCTGAAAGCATCGCTAAGACCTGGGGAGCATGAAGCTAAGATCAGAAACATTTCTTTACTAGTTTAGGTTCTGCCGAATGAATGTACCCCTCTGCCCCCACGTGGGCCTGCAATAGGCCAGGGCTTGTCTCTGTGCTAGAAGCTAACAGCCGGGCTGGGCCAAGCCCCAGACTTGCCCCTCTCTGATGCTGACAGACTCACGCTACTCACCTAGAGCGAGGGGCATCAGTGTCTCTTCTCTCTGTCTGTCCCCTCCATCAGGAAGATGGAATGTACAGTATTCGCACAGCCTGCAGCGGGGAGCCCAGCAGCCTCTCCCTCCCTGCCTGTCCACGTCTTAATCCTGTTGGGCTTTTTGCATCTTAGAACCCCTTTTTCACCACCTCCCACTGAGGAGCTGCTGCTACATTTTGACAAATTTCTCAGTGTTTATTAGAAAAGTGCCCCTGCTTATTTGGAACACGACACATACCACCTGCACTCACCTATCCAGGTGGGTGAACAGGTTCTGTAGTTTTACAAACATCCCACGGATGCCATTTCACCCAGGGTCTCTCAGTTTTCCAGGATAAACAGAAGGTTTTAGGGTCTATGCCTTATTGGGCAAAATACCTAAAATGTCAGCAGTCAAAAGGCAATTCTGTTTTAGCCCCTAGAAGAGGGAGTGACTATCATTGCTGGGCGCCAGTTGTCTTTGACCATAAAATGCCAACTGGACCTTATTGGGTGGGGAGATATGGAGCTTCCTTGTAAGCAGACTGCCTGTGCCCCGTTTGGCTACGTCACTGCCATGGGATGCTCTTCGTACTGTATCTTAGGGATGCCCCTTCCCCAGCGGCACTTGCTGAATCAATGTCTGGCTTCAGGTGAGGGGAGATTTTTCAAATGAGACTGGCAAGTTCCTCTCACCCAATTCACATCACCCTGAAATGGAGACAGTGTGACAAGCATCAGCTTATAGGTTTCTTACCAAATTGTTATGTTCCGTTCGCCCAGAATTCTTGCACTAATGGGTTCCCATCACATCATGTCTATAAATGGGTGCACTTTACTGTTTGAATTTGTAACTCTAATACTGGATATTTAAGTGTGCGTAATGTCTTCATTAGAAAGATAGCAAAACCGCTCTTGTCTTTTAGTGTATTTTTCAAGAAAAAGGAAAAAAGAAAGAAATCAAGCAGTGGATGACAACATTTATAGCACAAGAAATAATTTGTATATAAGCATCAAAAAGATTGAGAGTTTTTAAATACAAAAAAAATGTTTGCAGTGATTTTAAAGTGCTTTTCCAGCAATGTTCTTAGGGACTCCTGAGACATGGTTATTTTATTTACTGGATCAGTAAGGCACACAATTAACAATTAAAAATTAATGTTTATTTACAAAGTAAAGGGAAAACCTGTGTAACATGAGAATTTGGCATGGACAAAATGGAGACCATTTTGTATCTGCTATTGTCCCTTTGCCCAGGTTGCAGATGTGCACTATTAAAGCCCCAAGTTAATAGAGCACAAACCCTTGTTCTTCTCCCACGTGCCCTCTTTTTAGATGTGTTTAACTTAAACTCGAAGGCTCAGGAAAATTCCACTAATTAGAATCATGTACAGTACCCCAGGTCGACGTCTAGAGATACAAGTTTGCTCATTTAGTTAAGCCTGGATTATGAAACACTTTTCCTAAATTATTGTAAACAGAACAGCTTAAAGAAAGGTATTCTCAGTCCTTATATTGTATAGTAGTTTATGAACCCCTCTCTAAATATTGGTATTTTTGTATTCCAGAGATGTACCCAAATAGAAAAAGTAATCGGTATCTAATTTAATATCCATTAAGTATTTTCCTTAGGTTTTAGTCCTAGACGGTGGGTTCTGTGGACGTCACTTTGCTTCACCAACTTGACCACTAGGTGTCACTGTGGCTCTGCACCCGGCTTGCCTGGTAGCAAAGCGTGACAGCATCTTCCCTTGAGGAGCCTCTCCCAGGGTTTAGGAAGGAGAGAACAAAGGTCTGGACAGGCCGGTTGTGGCAAGATAAGCCCTTTGAACACTACCTGCTTTGGACCTCCAGCCAGTCGGCGGCTGGGAGGAGGCTGACTGGACCGCGCTCACTCCGGTGGGTGGGAGGGCGGGGACAGAAGACCCCTGTCTTCCCCATCAGCGCCCGTCTCAGTTCCCCTTGGCCTCCAACTTCTGTAACTCCAGAGGTGTCACAGTTGGATGGTTGGATTCAAAGATAGTTATTTTTCTACTGCAGAAATGCCTTCGACAAAACCAGTTGCTCACTGAATCTTTGCCACAAAATGGAACGGGCTCCCCCGGGGGGGTGGGGGGCGGGATGCGCCCGTCGCTGTCTTGGCCTCACCCGCTCTGCCTGTCTGTCCTTGGGCTGCCCACTCCTCCAGGGGCCGCCCGCTGCCCTGCGGCGTGCGCTTTAGGAGGTGCGGCCTTCCTCCTTGCCCTCCAGGAACCCCAGACGGACCATCTACCATGACCAACAACAATGCACAAAGGGCTTAGGGGTAAGAGCTACCTACAAAGACGTGTCATGGAAACCTTCACCGTGCAATGCCTTGAACTCAGCTCTGGCTGCTCCCAAGAAGAGGTGGCTGGCTGGGGCCTGGACACAGCACAGTGGGGCTGGCGGGGCCGTGTGCAGAGCTGCTTCAATAACCACTGGGTCTTCATCAACTCCTCCTCCGACCACTCAAGGGCTGAAGTGTTGGTAACCTGTGTTTCGGTGTCCCATGCCTCACAGCAGCTGAACCACCCTGGCGTGCTTGTGGCCACATGAAGGCCAGAGCCAGAGCTTTGAAAGTCAGTACCAAATGAACGCGTAATTGGACACCAAAAATCAAGTGTTACTTTCATGTCTCCTCACCCATATCGCCTCATTTCTTCCTGCTGAGTCTGTGATCTCTCCACTAAGCTGACCTGCCAGGCGTTAGCTGGATGCATATAGATGCAGGCCAGTATTGCTTTCGTTTTTGTTTTTGTTTTTGTTTTTCAGACAGGCCTACTCTGTGGAAAGGCAGGAGCCCAGCGACTTTGTTTGTGGAGCACTTGCCGGCTGGATTTTTCTTTGGCCTAATCACTCACCAGAACATCTGGTTAGAGGGACTCAGCCCAATCCCCTCCGTCCCCAGGACCAGACAGAATTAATTCTGGGAAATTCAGTACTTGAATGTACCTGCCTTATTGTGTACCAACTTAACTGGGAAAAAAAAAGAGTAAGAAATGCTGGCTCCGGATCTCTATTTCATTCACAAGTTATTTTGAAAATCTGTAAGCTACACTTCTGTGCTGGTTTGTTTTCTGGTTTTTGTTGTCGCCGTTTTTTCTTTGGCTGATTCCTGCTGAGTGGGGCCGGTTCAGGGCAGGTGCCGTTCTCAGGCATGGCCTCCTTCCCATCTAGCCCAGCATCATCGTCTCTGTTCTGTCTCCTCCAAATCCAAGATGATTTTAATTAGTACAGACATGTACAGTCTACAATTAAAGAGTGATTTGTACTAATATGATTTTGATTCCTCCTCCTCTTTGCTGTCCTTTCAAGACACTTGCTGGAAAAAGCTTTAATGCACTTAGTTTTCCTTTAGGTTTTCTATAACTCAGATGTAAAGGACTTTCTCTGTACAGTATATTACCCAATGCATGTTTGTTCTCTCTCTGATATATTGAACATCACACAGTTGTGAACTCGTGCCGTGGGGATGTCCCACACCAAACAGAGGCATCTAGCCCCCTGTGTATAAGGGAAGATTTTCCTTTGCTGTACTTGCTTGAGCAGTTTTATTGTCTGTACATGTGAGCTGTGTGAGATAGATGTGAAAAGTTAAATGAATGCATTTTCCTGCCCATGTATACAGATCGCCATCTGTACAGTGAACTGTATGTATGAAAGCAAATGTACTTATTTATAAATGGGTAACACTTGGAAAAACATGGCGTTGTGGTGCTTTCTCCTTCCGTTACGTCTCCGGGAGCTGACCCTCAAGCTCACCCTCCCTGAGGCTCCCAGTGCCGAGGAAGCTCCCGCCAGGACGACTTGGGCACGTTAGGGTGAAGGCCAGATTCAGAGTCACCCCTTCAGCTCTCATTCACTCACTGACGGGACTGAGCGCCTCCCCGGAGATGGACACTGATAGGCACTCGAGGACTGTGGACACGGGAAGAGGCCGAGGGCCTGTCCCCAGAGGCCCGCTGCATCTTGGGAAAGGGAGGCCTTCCCTTCAGTGGCAGAGGTTTTCTCCCCCATCCAGGGGAGCCCTGAGCTCTTCTTGTTTCACCTCAGTAGCTGGGGCCGCACCCCAATCCAGCTACCTACCAAAATGGAAGGCTGAAGCGGACCGCCGGAGCTTATAGGTTTAGAGACTGCGTGTGGGCGAGCGGGTGGGGGCAACCCTGGCTGTAGCTCCCAGGGCTAATTTCATCAAGGCTGGAAACCCACTGCTTCCAGTGTTCATATTGTCTTCGGAAATCTGTCCAGAAATGCCAATCCTCGCCGTATAGAGAGACAGCTGCGCTGTCAGTGGACATTTCCTGAAACTGGCTGGAGGCTCAGACCCTGTTTTGCAAAGCCGCAGGCACTGAGCCCTGCCTTGCCACCCAGCTGCACCTCTGTCCGCATCAGGGACAAGCAAGGAAGGGGACCACTTCCTCTAGACACCAGATTGTCCTGAACAAACGTGCCTGCTGTGTAACTACAGCCATTTCCCCTGAACGACCAGAGCTGGGGAAGCAGGAAGGCCAGACATGCACTGTCGTCCCAGCCTGGACCCCGGAGTTGCCTTCAAAGAGGCAAGGAGGAGACTGGGAGGAATCGCCTGCTTGGTCTGAAAACCATTCCTGGGCGGCTCCAGCTATTCCATTAAAAATCAAAAACGGGTAAGTGGTTGGCCAAAAAAAACCCAACACCTTTTTAAGGATTCCTGGGATATTGGAAGAAAGGTGAAGGTAGTGATTCCTAAAAAGCTCATTCTTAAAAGGAATTTGTCTGAACCTGACTAAAAAAAACCACTCAGCGCAGCAGTAAACAGCTAACTCAGCAAGTTCTTCGTCGGTTCTCACAAGCCCCAAATCAGACTGTTGTCTTATTTTCATTCTCCAGCAGGTACCATTGAGCAGCTCCTTGGAGCGCCACGCACCGCTGTGCACCACCTGCATGTGGTACACCAGGCTCCCTTCCATAGTCCGGGGCGGGTGGGCAGACCGAGGAGAGGAATATGGTGTCATCCTTTCAGCTTTAAAAACGGAAGCTGGAGGGCCGGCCGAGTGGCTCAGTTGGTAAAGAGCTCCCTCAAGAGTGCGAGCTGAGCTCTGAGCAACGGCGGTTCGATGCCCAGCCCGAGCTGAGCTGCCAACAGGTGGCAGGATGGCTCAGCTAAAATAAATAAAAAAGGAAGCTCAAAGAGCTGGGAGAAACTTAGAACTGAGTCCTCCTTTCCCAGGAACAAGAATAAGATATTCATAAGGGTATTGTGTCTGGAAGGCCCTGTGCTGAAGAGGAAGGCCCCTCAGAAGAGACAGTGCTCAGAGCCTATTGTGATGGGCCTTTCTCGTGAGATGCCCATTGTGTCCTAGACATGGTGATAGGGACTTGGCATATTCCTCACATACATCTGACAGACAACATGGCTCTCTCCAAAACACAAATGAGGAGGCAGATCCTGAGAGCTTAAATTGCTCAACACAGGCAAAGGGGGGACTCGGAATCAGATCTGCCTGGGAAGTTTTCCCCCGTGGGGTTGTCTAAGAAAAAAGCAAGCACCTGAGTGACACCAGATGGAGCACAGGCAGTGGGTCCAAACGGAAGCTTGGAGAATGCTGCTTCGTGCTCCTTTGAAGAAGCAACTCTGCCGAGGTCAAGAGGAATAACTGGGACCTCTAGGTGTTCCAAACCCGGGAGGAGGAGGAGGAGCCCCCAGGAGGGAGAGACATCATCCTTGGGGATCATTCGAATGTTCTCAGACACACAGACCCTTAAGATTCAGAGGCTAGTACCAAGCCGGAAGTGGGATGGCATGTTCACAGCGTCACGATGCCTCTGCCCTCAGCCCAAGAGACTACCCTGACCTTGACTCAGATCAGCTTGAGACATGTATCGAGCTGCATGCTTTGCAAGCTTTTAAGCAAATGAAGGTCCACATAGAAGCCTTGATTCTGGAGAAAGACACCATAGATGCATAAAGCGAAGACCACTCAAGGTCTGGCTCATACATGTTAGAGACCAGGTACCATGCTCAGACATCAGGAGGAAAGGATTCATGACACCGAAGGGTAAGGTACCTTACCAGAGGATTTGCTGTACGCCCCTTTAAAGAAGGAGCCCCCTGGCGAAGCTCTGAAGATGTGTTAAGTGAGAGCTTTTCAGGAGCGCACAGTGCTTCCGGTGAAATCACACCCAACCTTAGTAAACACATCTGCAAGGCCCTAGGAATTGATCTAAAGTGGAACCTCGGCTTGTTCTGAAAGCTTTGCTCCTCTTCGTAAGAAACAAAGAGACATTTTAAAAAGAACAAAGCTAATTGACTACTGGGGAAAACTTCTTGCCCAGACCCTTATCAGGCCCTTACAGCCGCACCCTCCAGGCCACTCTGGGGCGAGAAGCGTTTCTCCAGCCATGTGGAAGGGCCTCTCCTGCTCCAGAGAAGGGACACTTACCGGCCATTTCAGGGCCTGTGCCATGATAAATATCATTAGGCACTTTACTGTCTATCCCCAGCCTGGGGCTATTCCATTTCTCTCAACCCTAGTAGAACTAACTTCACGTCCCTGACTCTGCTAAAAGCACTGGATCCTTTCATTGTCACAGTAAATCACGATAACAGGAGAGAGAGCTGCTGTAGACATTTATTAAATCATCTCTTGCACCAACACTACATTGTTCTTCACAGAAGACTGGCCACAGGCAAAGAAAAATAAACCACCAGATCAGGTTTCAGGGGGCCCGTTGGCTCCCTAGTCATCCAGCACACACTTTGGCACACAGACCACTTTATAGACTTAGGCTGCAAATCTGAGGTTCCGCTTCTCTGTGTGGTGTTCTGGCAACGGAGATACACAACTGTACTTGGGTAGTTTAAGGTGGAGTTTTTCCCACATGTAAACATTTGACTTCACCACAGTATGTGCCAGGTGATGAGATGAATTGAGGGCACCCCTGCCCCTGCTCCTGCACATTCAAAACAGGGCCAACACCCTCTCACCCAGGCTGCAGTGGGGCGCAGGCAGCCCTGCTGGGGGGAGGCGCTGGACCACAGCCACCTGCTGCTTTGCTGGAGGCAGGACCACTGCAAAAGCTGAGCATTGGAAATCTGAGCAGTAGAGGAAGACTAGCCCATTTCTCTAAGGCAGCGTTTAAGTGTGAAAAAGGCAACCATTAAAAGAACAATAGATTTGAAAGTTTTATTGATTTCCTCATTTAAGTGAACTCTGTCTCAAACTGTGTCATGCCCCTCAAAGACCAGAAAAGGAGGAAAACAAGGAGAGAGCGTTTGCTAAGTCCAAGAAGTACACCATCAATGCTCTAATCACGTTATTTCTAAACTGAAGCCAAACAGTGACTCAGCTAACAGCATAACACATGTATGGGGTTGGGGGGATTAATCTGATTATTCCAACTCAGCCCCAGCTCCCTGCAACTGATGGATCCCGTAAGCTAAGGGCGGATGAAGCCAGCCGTTTCAGGAGCAGGCAGCCCCCGACGGGGCAGAGAGCAGCAGCTTTCTGTTTGAAAAAAACAACCTTTTGTGTCTTCACCTCTGATCAGAGCAGTGCCTGGTGAGGGTGGGGATGCGGGAGCCCCAGGCTGAGCTGCAAGGTGACCCACCGCCCACAGCAGCCTGTGCAGGGGACCATCTCTCTCTTCGGCTGCCCTCATATGCCAAGGGCAGGTTCATCTGAAGTCCTGAGCTCCATCCCCTCTCCCAGCAAAGCCGTCCTGGGGCCAAAGAGTTAAAGAAAGGGAAGGCTCTGCAGCCCAGCTGGGCCACAGCCACATCTCCAGAGCTTCCCAGGGGCCAGCCCCTCCCCTCTCCTGGGGAACCTCACTCTCAACACCAACATAGTTTACACATAATATCACTTGCTCCACTGCCAAAGTCTGGGCCCATTCGGACCACGTGTTACTCAGGCTAGCGAGACTCCTGGTTTGAATTCAATTACACAAAGCAAGTCTTGGCTTCGCAGGCCTGTCGCTGAGGCCCCGGGGTTTCTCCCACTGCCTTGTGCTCTGCAGTCCCTGGACTGGGCCCAGCGTCTGCTGGCTCAAGGCGGGTAGGGGTGGGGGCTCTCCATCTCCTTTAGGGATCTGAGCTGCTGCGAGCAGGACTGACCACCCAAAAGCCTACCCAAAGCTTCTCCATTTGAGGGGATGGCCGAGACAATAGGGGCAGGGGTCTGTGCCTGAGAGGACAGTAAAGCAGCAGCAAGGAGAGGAAAGAAAACAGAGGCAGCCAAGCCCTAAGCCCCAGGAATCACTGCTCAGGGAGGCACTCTGCCCCCACGGTCCCTACCCATCCTGGGCAGCCAGGAATCCTGAAGGCAGCCTCAGTGGCTGTGGAGAAGACACCTGTCACAACCCCGGGACCTGAGGACCCCCACCAGACCCAGGCCCCTCCCCGCAGGACAAGGGCAGCCAGTCACTGAGGGCTGGGGCTGTCGCCCTCCGTCAGCGTCTTGAAGTCCATGGAGAGAGCTTGTTCCTCTGCCTGGGCGGGCCGCTTCCAGTCGGTGCGAGTCAAGATGTAGAGCAGAAGCACGCCGAAGCCGGCCAGCAGCAGGCCCAGCACGTTGGCCAGGACGCCCTCAGGCTCAAAGGCGCTGTACTTGGTCCTGCAGGGTCCAGGTAGAAGGGAGGAGCCACCCAGGGGTCACCACATGCCATGGGCACCTGGGCCGGAAAGATGCTGTGATCCAACCCCATCCCCTCCGTCCCCCTAGGTGGCTGACTCCACAGGGAGCTGCTCAGAAGGCAGAGGTCCAGGGAAGCAGGACAGGGCTGTCTGTGTGGGGACCGCAGCACAGGACACTCACCCGAGTTTAAACAGCAGCGCCTCCTTCAGGCCCAGCAGGGCTGTGCCCACAGAGAGGAGGAAGATGGTGGCACCAAAGAATATGTGCTGTGGGCGGTAGCGGCTCCGCAGAGAAAACGAAGCTCCAGGGAACAGGAAGAAACCAAAGCCCACCAGCCACTAGAAAGAAGGAAAGGCGGGCGGTGCCAGGGACTGAGCTGGCCATCGTGTGACCAACCCAGGAACGTCCAGGCAGGCTGCGAACCCTTCCACCCACCCACGGTTGCCTCCATCCAGGAACCATGGCGGGGGGTGGGGGGCACTAAGCACTATGGGAACGGCCCTGGCCTCTGCGCTCCAGGCCTGGTCCCGTCCATCATATTTGTACACGTGGAGGGCCGGGCCTGCAGCCAAACACAAAGTGCATGTCAGCTGAAGGGCGCCAGGCCCCGAGGCCCCCTCGCCTGTGAAATCCTGGCTTTGTACCCGTTTCAGAATCTGAAAGCAGCATCAGGCTGCACTAAAGCACCCCTGTCCCCTGTGGGCATGGCCTGGAGAATGGGCCCTTCTGTGGCACATCGTCGCTGTGGGGCTGGAGGGACTCACCTGCACAAAGTACAGTGCAAAGACAAGGATGCCGCACCAGCTGTGCAGGCTGTACAGGTCAGCATAGCCCTTCTTCCTGTGGTAGTCGAACACTGCCACCAGCCCTGGACCAGAGAGGAGGGGTCACGTGAGGACAGGCGGGGCGCGGTGACCCAAAGGGAACCTGGGCTCTCATCCTAGCACCCAGTGTCCCTGCCTGGAGTGCCTAGGAGGAGGAGGCGGAACGGGGACGGGGGAGAGAGGGGAAGGCTGTTCCCAGGAACTCACCCACCAGGGCGATGATGAACGCAAAGACATGCAGCAGCCCGTGAAGGACTCTGGTTGTGCGTTTGGCCTCATTCCTGAAGACGCGGTAAACCAGCAGGGCTGTGGGAACCAGAGAGGGAAAATCAGTGCCGCCCCCTGAGCGCCAGGCCTTCCTGCCACGGGCAGCAAGGAGACACACCTCGGCTGAGAGCTGATCTGAGCTAAGGGCTTGTCCGGGCTCCCCAGCCCCAGGAAGTGAAAGGGAAAACAAGGCTCCACAGGCCCAGCAGGCCCTCAGGACATGGGTGCCCTGACACTGCCCTACCCACCCCACCAGCTTCTGGTCAAGCGTCTTGTGTATTCCCGGCTGTGTTTTAGGTTCATCACTCAGTCACACTGAGGTGTCCCCAAGCTTCTGAGGTCATCTTCTAGCTATGATGGTCTTCCAATAGTCCAATATTGAAGCCTGATCAGAAATCCACTGTTTTTAGCAAGCCAGGTGAAGGCCAGCTCTGCCTTGCTCCTACCCCAGAGACACTCACTCCCTCTGCCTCCACCCCAGTTATACACTTGCCCCTGCAGAAGACGGCCTCAGCGCCCAGCCCAGCCCCTGGGCCTCCCCTCCATGAAGCACGCCCACCCTTGGGTGCTCCTTGTAGAAGCAAGAGGTAGGAGAGCCGGAAAGCAGCTGCCACCCACCAACGTCAGGGCTCCTGTTTGGACTCCCAATGTCCCCAGGCTCTAAGCTACTTCCCTCTCTGGCTCTTTTCTAGAATCTTACATTTGTCTAACAGCAAGAGAACTCAGGGGTAATGGTCCCGCAAACCACTTCTCTCAGGAGGAGCAACACGTGGGAACCCTGGGAGGTAGGAACCCTGGGAGGGACTCACCGTCTCCCTGCAGAAAGATCAGGCCTATGACCATGCAGAGGGGGTGCACGTTGAACTGCAGGGCGCTCTCCCAGGCGATGCCGCCTCGGTACAGACCGAGCCACGCGCCAGTCATGGCCACGACCGTCAGGCCCAGCAGTTGGGAGAAAGCCACGTAGTAGGGCAGCGCTCCAGGGCTGGGTGCTGTGCTGGCACGGCGCTCCATGCTGAGGTGGCAGCTGCCGGAAAAACAGCCGAGCTCAGAGGGGCAGCCCACAACCTCCAAATGATACATCCCAAGCCCCTCAAGGCCGAGCCCTGCCAGCCCCTGTCTGCCCCACCCCCCAGGCTCTGTGCTATTGCAGTGCTCACACTATGTCACTGTTCCTATTCTACAGACAGGAAAATGGCAGCTCAAGGTGGTTTGGGAAAGCCTCGCTCTGGGGCTCCGCGTGGGAGCAGGTTTCCGGGTTCCTCTGCCCAGTCCTCCCGGTGTTTTCACAGCCGCACCCAGGGTCAGATGGCCTTCAGGCCAGCTCTTCAGGTTGAATCTGTTGGTTCCCCTGACCCTGGGCCCAGCCTGACCCGCAGGCCCCGGGCGGAGATAGGCAGGCGGTGAGCAGCATGGCCTCGGTCTGCTTTGCCAAGGTGCTGGCAGAGGACAGAGCACTCGGTTCCACTCCCGCTGGCCTCTTGCCCACTGTCCTGGCCTCTCCCAGCAGCAGTGGAAACATCCTGCTTCTCCTTTATTATCAGCAGAGAAGGACAGCGGAGCAGAGACGTTTGACTAACAAATTTTTGGGTCGCCCTTCTAATTCTGAGCACAGGCTCTCTATCCTTACTGCTCAGGAACTAGTTTCCAGTTGTCCTAGCCCTGTCCCCGTGGTGACCGGGCTGTCTTTACCCCAATTCTCTCTGCCACATCTGACAACTGTTGGCAACTCCACCACTGGGGCGGGGCATAGAAATACACACTCCATGTAGTAAAATACAGACAGGCAACAACAACAAAAATTACAAGTAGTCAACATTTTGATTTTATATCCTTACACCTTTTTCTTCTAAATGTACAGATATACATACTTTTATGGAAACAGGATCATACTAATTTCTAACCTGCTGGGTTCCTTTTTAGGTTTTCGATACATTCTGTCAAATCAGAAACGCTTCTATGGCAGGTGGGAACACCTGTTTCCAGAAGCCCTGGCAGACAATGAAACCCTATGTCTGGAACTCTTGCCTCTGTCACCTCCATACCAGTGACTCCTAAATCTGTCCTCTTCCCCCAAATTCAAACCCCACTTCTCGCCGTCCACCAATATCTCTACCTGGACCTCTTCAAACGCTTCAAACTCAGCACAGCCCAAGTCACACTCCTCTCCCTACCTCCCAGGTAGCTAATGTGTCTGTCCTTCTCCTAGTCCCAGCACTGACACCTGCGCAGATGGGTCACCGAATCCCAGGGGTTCTCCCTACGGTCTCTCACCATCACTTCCCTCCTGGCCATCTTCACTGTCACCACCCAAGCCAGGGCACAGAGCTTCTGCCCCCATCTTTCTACCTCTTCAACCTGCCTGACCCTCCAGCGACAGGGACAAAGGCATGTGGGCCACACAAACACACACACACACACACACACACACACACACACACACACACACAGCCGCCCACTCCCTGCCAGTGAAAAGCCAACTCCATACCATGACCCTAACTCAGTTTCCATCCCCAGCCCCAAGTCCACCCAGGGGAGACTGTCCCTGTTCCAGAGATCTAACAACACAACCTGTCATTATTCCCACCACCTCACACTCCCCTGCACCATGCACGCTGCTCCCTGCAACAGCCACCTCCTCCACTTCCCCACCCTCCACCCTCCACCAGGACCCGAGATGAGCATTGTGTTCATCACTTTGTCCCCCTCCCTGTATCCCCAAGGCAGGCCTGGAGCTTACTTACCCTCCCGCCTCCCTGTGGCCTTCTGTGAGCCTGTGGGGCCTCTCGGCTACAGTGCCCTGTGCCCTCCCTGACGGCAGGGAGCACGGCCCACTCTCCTCCGGGGTCCCGGGGGATCTAATCCCTTGCCCTGACTCCAACAGGGAAAACGCACTGAAGACAAATGCTCTCCCCCTGGCCTTATTAGATCCTCCCCCAGAGAGCCCAGGGCGGCCACAATCTGATTAGCTCTGAATTAGGAAGAAGAGAAGGAACACGCTGCCACTGTGGAACCTGCCACAGCTTTTCTCTGCCAGCGGAGTGACGAGCAGGGACAGAAGTGGGAGCTCAGGGCGACAAAGGACGGTCGCCCCTGACCCTCGGAGTGAGCCACTCAGAGGTGAGGCAAGTCAGAGCCAGCCAATCTCCCAGTGACACAGGCAGAAATTAGCGTGAGGGTCTCTTCAAATCTGTGATAAGAAAGAAGGGGGGAGGGGCACAAAGAGGGTAAAGGAGGTCAAATACATGGTGATCTCCAGGTACACAGGGTCAGAACTGAGTTGAACTGTAGGACGCCCAGTCAGAGTCTGCTGGGGATGGGAGAAGTGCTTGGCGGTGTTGAAAAGAAAACACACATTGGAATAGTGTGATGACTGTGTGGCTGTAACGCTCTACACTGTACATTCACATCCTGGGTTCCGTGGGAAGTCAGAACCCTAATACTGTTTGCTCCCCACGATGGTGAAATGGAGATGCGTGCTTATGTTTGCTGGGAGGACAACGGACCTCACGGCTAGGGAACCCCTACTCTGTACTCAGCACTTCCCACATTCTCCCATTTAATCTTCTCAGTCACAGTTTTATAAGAGGAGTATTATCCCAATTTGACGGATGAAAACTTGGGCTCATAGAGGACGAATGACATGCCCCAAATTATTGGGTTGTCAGAAAAGTCATGATGTATTTTTTTCTGTTATTCCTTGCAAAAATGCATCACGACTTGTCAGACAACCCAATATCAGCAGCAAATAGCTGCTCGACTTGCTTCTTGAGCACTTACTGTATGCCAGACACACTGCTAGATGCTGGAACAATACATGCAGCTTAGGCATGGTCCCCGCCTTCCAGGGGCTCGCCGATAAGTTGCAGAGCAGATACAAATTTTAAAGTAAAAGGTAGTAAGAATTCAAGCCATGAGCTATATTCAGGCCTCCAAGAGCAGTTTGCACTGTGCACACCAAGGAGTTTCCCCCACTTTAATGCATGTAAGTGGCACGCCGTTCCAGATTGCCCACGGCCCAGCTGGCTGTTGGTGTTGGGACTTGACACTTTGTAACACCCGGGAACCTAGGGTAGAGCCGTCATGCTTTCCAAACATGGAAGCCAATCCAGGATCTGAATGGGTGCTTGCCGGGGAAGGAGCTATGAAGCAGGGCTCCCAGGCAGTCTCTCCTCCTCCCATGCCAGTCCTCCAATGTCCTCCTCACCCCTAGGGGAACCAGGCTCCTAAGGCAGTTTTAAACTCACATCACTGGAGCCCTGGTGTCCCCGGTGGGCTCCCCTGGGAGAAAAGGCAGCAGGGTGGGAAAAGATGATGAAGACAGAAGAAACGACAGGAGGGCAAGCCAGCTGCAAGATCTTCATGTCAGTGGCTCCAGTGGCAGCTCTCCTTATCCATACGGGCCCCAGGTAAACAGGCATCCCGGAGGAAGCCAGAGATAAAGAATGACCTTTGGAATTACAGAGGCCCAAGCTGTATCCTCCACACCCCCTTCCAATGTGAGGGTGACTCTAAATCCAAGTGTGAAGGATGACATTATAGGAAAACACACCAAGCAAGACCAGATTTACAAAAAAGACAGAGTAGTGAGTGTTTCTGTGCTGTATACACAATGAACTGAAAGATCCCTTCAGCCGTGGCATTTCCCCATTGCTTATTCAGTTCCACAACATGGACAACCAATCTTTGGGCAAGGAGAGCTGCTTCCAGTGCTGGAGGAGTCGGACAAGACACTGCAATGACAGTGAGTGGAATCTGCACTGGAAACCTCGAAATCATTTGAGATTCGCTCCCTAGTAAGTAAATGCCTTTGGGTCATGCTCCTTCATTTCTCCATCTGGACAGCGAGAACACTTGCTCGCGCTTCCTTCCTAACTGGGCTGCTACCCCCGCTCCCCCCCACCCCCACCACCAGAACCCTGGCTGCTCCTATGTTCCCAAAGCGGAAGTGTGGGCAGCAGCTTCAAGAACATGGAAGCAGCCATGCTCCACCCAAAAGGTTTCCTTTACCCAGGAGACTAGAGTCTTAGAATCAGAGGGGACGCATATGGCCCCTTTCAAGGCCAGCCACCTTCCTCTGCCAGAGCACAGGATGGGGGGCAGAGGCTGGCAGCTTCTGGAACAGTCACTCTTCCCCTCCCACACACACCTGAGTCAGACTCCACTTAATGCAATCAAGCAGGGACAGGAGCTACCCTTGGGCTCCAACGTGCGGAGTAGCACTTTCTCCCCATGCCACCGTGTTTCATCCAAAGGCCACCAGGCCTAATCTCATTACGGGGACCAGACACTGCCCATGTCCTACAGCCTGGAAGCAGGGAGCCTGGCCACTGCCTCCTTATCAACAGCAGGGTTTAAATTAAGTTAGAAAAGGTTGTGTTGGGGGCCAGGACTAGATCTTTTCTTGTCCTAGAATGTCCTAGAATATGATGAAAGAGAAGGCAAATGAGGGCTGAACTGCTAGGCAGAGCACTTTCTTACCACCCCACACCCAAGTAGCCCCCAGAAAAAAAGATCTTGAGGTCAGATACTGAGGCTGGTTTTCCATCAGGTACAGGGGCTCAGTGCCGGGGGTGCCCTTTACTTGTAGGGACCCCTCAAAAATGTTTTGAGCTCTGTTAAAATCAGGAGGAAAAAAAAAAACCTTTAGGGGCCCGCCGAGCGGTGGGGTGGTTGGGCGCTGGCTTGGGAAGCCAGCGGCCCCGGTTCAGATCCCACATATGAGGGCCAGTGACACTGCCCTCAAAAAAAAAAAAAAAAAAAAACCTTTTAGGGTTGAAGAAAATGTTTTAATTTTTAATCCAGCCTGAATTATATTTGTCTTTAGACCATCACAGTTATTAAAACAAAATTTCAATGGAAGGGGCCCACAAAGGCAAAAGTGCCTAGGGCCCATCAAAGTCACAGTGCAACCCCGGTCAGGGGGATGTGATTTCAAAGCCAGCCCCACTGTTTAAGACCGTGTGCTCCTAGGCAAGCCAAGTCCCCTCTCTGAGCCTTCTTCCTCATCCATAAGGTATGTGGATATTGAGATCCACCTTACTAGCCTAAAACAAAGATGAAGTACTGTGGGGCAGGCATGGTGCCTAGCACCGTGCCTGCCCCACAGTAGGTATTCAACCAATAGTGATAATCTAACGAAAACTAAATCTGGTCTTTTTTTTTTTTTCTTTTTTTCTTTTTTTTTCACTAAATCTGGTCTTAATAGGGCCTTAGGAAGAATCACCCAACAGAAGCTGTTGATACATGAGGTTCCGGTGCTACAGAGAGCCAGATGGCAGTGGACAGCAAGACTCCCTCTAATAAATTCACACTCCCTTCTGTCTGCCATCGACTGGGCAGAACCCCCTGGATCTGGGGTGGATTCCTCCACCAATTCCTTCTACTGCTGCAGCACCACTCATTTTAGCAGAAGCCCAAGCTCTGCCTGGGAAGGGAAAGTGGCAGAGCAGGGAAGCAGTGGGACAGGCAGGGTGGTCCCACCTCCTGGTCCAGGAGGCTCCTCCTACATGAGGGCGGGACTAGAGCAGCCCTTTCTCTCTATGGGGCTCACTTGGACGTTTACAAGTTACTTGTATTTTCTGCTTCAACCCAGTGTCACAAGAGAAATCAAAGTATCTATGATAAGGAGGGGGAAATTTTTTTATTATTATTATTATTCTCTCTGAAAAGGAAGGAACAGAATCCAGGCGTCCTAAGATGGAGCTTTATTTAATGAGTCAGAAAATTCTCCAAGATCACCACGGTAGAATGAATGAGAGCAGAGGGACAACCAGAAGGGAGAAAGACTTGGGAGGGGTGCCAGCCCCTGAAGACCTGTCAGGACGCCAGGGTCCACCTGGGTCTCTGTGGTGCCCTGGGAGAAAGGGCAGGCGGAGAGGAGGTGGCCCTGCCATCGTGCAGCTGTCAAAGGCAGCAGCAGATCCCTTTGCTGGGTTCTGCAGCCCCGGTTCATGGCCCACCAGGGCCAACCCAACAAGTCAGGGTTTTCCAAATGAGACACTCCTACTCTTACTCTCACACAAGAAGCTGAGGATGTTAGAGGGAGAGCAAGAAAGGATCTAAGAGCTGGACATGTCCACCCAAGACCCTGCTACAGGAAAAAGAGGCCACGTGGAGGGTGGCAAAGCAGTCGGCAGTCTTGGTTTCAGGTTTCAAAAGACCACTCATGGTAAACGTTGGTTGATCCATTTCTCCCTATCTTCTACCCTACGTAGACCCTGGCTGTAGAACATGGCAAAATATTAGCCGTAGTCCCATAGATAAACTTAGGATCGCCTGCCCTCTCCATTCTAAACTCAGAAGAGACTCGCCACCGAGGTAGGCCTGGGGCCCAAGGCTGACCGCTCAGGAAGAAGGACCAGCTCTTTCGCCCCGGGCCTTGCTCGGTGGCCCCCGGGCCGGGGGACGCAGGTGAGGTGGGAGTCAGGCGTGGTGGCAGGTGAAGGCCCAAGAAAGGCTAGCGCCGGCTGCCGGCTGCCGGGCCCGGCCTGTCCCGGCGCGGTCCCGCCCCAGTCGGGCCACACCTGGGTCTGCCCTTCCCTGCCCCCCAGCACGCGCACCTGGGCCCACCCGCCCTGCAGGCTGGAGCCCCCTCCCCGACCCCGCACCCGGGCTCCGCTCCCCCCACCGGCCCGGCCCGCCTACCTGGCCAGCCGCCCGGCCCCGCGCTCGTCCCCGCCGCGCCGCCCACCGGCCCCGAGCCTGTCCCCGCCGCGCCCCGGCTGCTCTGCCGGTTCTGCGAGCCGCGCCGCCTTCGGTGCCCCAGTGTCGCCATGGCGACCCGGCGGCTGCGGCGGCGGGTTGGCAGTGCGGCAGGCGACGCGGCCAGGGTCACGCGGGGTAGGGCCCGGCCCCCCCAGGGGCCCCCCAGTCTCCAGACAGGCCTCCCCCCAGATCCGGGCCCAAACGGACGCCCTCGTGGCAGGGGCTGCGGCGCAGGGCGCTTAGGGGCGAGAAGGCGGCCACCGTTATGCGGCCTTCCGGACCCGAGCTCGGGGAAATGTCCAAAGCCGGGCCTCGCGACCTGGTTTGCGGGGCCCCCACGTTCGGGGGGTGCATGGGGCCCTGCGGGCCCCGGCCTGACTCAGAGGCCGCGAGCCAAGCGGTGGAGGCTGGGCGGGGGCAGCGACGGCCCGGGCGCAGAGGGGAGGGCCTGGGGCGCCAGCCTGCTTCGGCTTCGCCTGCGCTTCCTGATTCCCGCCCTTGCTTCCCTCCCACCTCCTGACCTCCCGTCGTCCTGGGCTCAGGTGGCCACTAGGTGTCAGACACGGCCTAGGCCCACGCACACGTCCTGCAGCCCTGGCGACAGGCCCCTTCCCTCCCAACCGCGAGGGTGACGTCTCCCCTGGAAAACCTGATAACCCCCTTCCCCAGTTTCACAGCCCCCCTCAACTCTCTCTCTCTCTCTCTCTCTCTCTCTCTCTCTCTCTCGCTCTCGCTCTCTCTCTCTCTCTCGATGACCATTTGCCATTTTCCCCAAGTCAGGGGGCTTTGCCTGAGATTGACTACCCAAATCAGTCCTTACCATGGGCTCAAGAAGGCCTAGACTGCCATCAGCGGGCTCCTGCCCCAGCCTCCGAGAGAGGGGGTTGCTAAGGCCAAGGCTAGGGGCCGCAGCCGTGTCCACATCCTTGGTCCAGGAAATGCTGTGCGTAGATAACAAGCCGAGCTCAGACTTGCTACAAGCGCAGAACAAAAGATTCTTTCCTGTCGGATGCCTGGCAAAACACACCAAGGGCCTGGAGATTGGAGGGAAATGGGGTTTCCTCCCCCTGGAGTTATAAATGAGCCTCAGCAAAGGCACACCCCTCCCTCACCTGCCCTCAGCACTGTGGGCTTCCCATGGGCAGTGGCCAGAAAGCTCCTGGAGGACCCTGGCCAAAGCAGGCCTTGGGGTGCCATTCCCCCTTACAGACTCTCAAGCACATTGCAAATCACCCAAGGGTGTCCACTGCTCAATCACAGTTGGGTCTACTCCCCCAGAGTGACCAAGCTTAAACCCTCCATGAATATAAATGCTGTTGGGGTAGCTTTCCAGTTGGAGGAAGTTCATGGAGATTCTAAATTAAGGAACAACTTTTTTTTTTTTTTTTAAGATTTTATTGGGGAACTGGGGGAGGGGAACAGACAAGTTGCCGTCTTTTTGTTCTTCAGTCTAGTTGTGGAGGAAGTTGCTTCACTGCCCATGTTGGTATCATCATTGCGCTCTTCCCGGATGAGGCAGATCACTCGCCAGCCTCTGGATGGTCGCTCACTGTGGCTATTGGCAGCTCACGCTGGCTGCCAGCCACTCACTGTAGCCTATGGCAGCCCACTGCAGCAGGGGCTACAGCCTACACCATCGCTGGGGCTCGCATAGCCCAGCTCCTGGTGGAGCTGTGGAACAACTTTCTTAAGGTGCCAACAGGCAAATAGCAGGCAGCACATGCCTTGTGAGTTGACAGTGGAACGGAGCCATTTCTGGGGTAGGCAGGCTACACAGAAGAGCAGAGCCTCACTGGGACCTTGATATGAGTGCTGTCACCCCCTTCCAAAGCCAGGAGAGACTCCTGCTGAGGCAGGATGAGCCCTGGTGTCCTCTCCCCACCCCACCACCACCACCTGCCCCCCACGGCCCTGCATCCCTGGGCTGCAGGGTTCTCCCCTTAGGGATCTGCTTAAAGTGGGGAAGGGATAGGGGTGGTGCTGTGAGTGAGGTAGGGTGCCTCCATGGGGACCAGCCCACAGGGTCTTAGCTCTAAGGATTCATGGCTCCACCCTACCTTTTTAAAGAGCTGGTGATCCCAACAAATGTAGTCAAACACCAGGGCCCTGTGGCTTTGCCCCAAGTTGCCAGAATCTCTAACCCAAGATGACACTCTCCTCTCCCTCTCTGCCACTGAGACCAGAGAAGCATCCACCCTACAGCTGGGGTTCAGGGTGGGCAAGAAGAACAGCCTCAAGGCCCTTTCTTGGGGACTGAGGATGTGGCCCAGGACATTTTCCATGCATATTCCTCCCTTTGCACACACAAAACTACACTAGTCTTTATGTTTTTGAGACATACCAAGCTCACTCCCTCTTCTCCTTTGGAATACTCCCACCCCCCACATCATCATCATCACTTGGCTCATTCCATCAGATCTCAACTCTGAACATCCCCTCCTCAGAAAGGCCTCCCTGACCGTCCAGTCCAGTAGCTGGGGACGGAGGTTAAGATGTAGGGAGATACTCTGGGTTAAGTGTATAGTAACAGTTCTGGGAAACCACGCCTTGTGCTCACCCTGTTGTTTGGCCAAAAGCAAAAAAAAAGAGCAGGAAGAAACAAGCCAGACAGGGAGCAGAATGGATCACATAAATAGGACCAACCTCGGATCCCCGAGCACCTGACTGATCGTATCTGCCCTTGCTGAGTTTACCAGATTTAGAAAGAAGGAAGAAACCCCAGGAGGCCCAGTTAAATTTGAATTTAATATTTTTTAAGCATAAGTATGTCCCACACATTACATGTAATATACTAAAATATATTCATTGTTGATCTGAAATGCAAATCTAACCGGGTGTCCTGTATCTTATCTGGCAATCCTACCCTTGTTCCCCTTTGGGGCGGGCAGGAAAGGGGCCTCCTAGCCATCTGGCCCCTCCCAGCACAGTTTCCCCACCCACCCACCCCCAGCAGGCTGAAACACTGGGCACATGCGTCAGGCAGAGGCCTTAACCTCAGGCTGCGGAGAATACAGAAGGCATAGGAGTTGGGGTCCCCATAGAATTCATTCACTCTCTACAACTGTCTCATGGAGTCCCTTCCGTGTGCCAGGTCAGGTGCTGGGTGACATTTGGGACATCACAATGAACATGCCAGGCACAGCCTTGTGTTCTCAGGCCTTCTAGGGAAGGCTTCTGGGCGTGTGACATAGAATCATGGAACTACAGGATAAGCAGGGGTTAACCTGGCAAAGGGACAGCAGGGAGAGGGCAGGAGTGTTCCTGGCCAACTAAAGGAGCAAGAGCTCACTGTGCTGGAAGGCGGAAGAGGCCTAACCAACACACCCTGGGGGGTCCAGGCCACTGCCCGAGCCAACACGCCTGAACCAAGGCGTGTAGCAGCCCAGGGAGGCGGCCTTGCCTTGGGATGGCAAATAACTGAAAGATACATACCCTGACCAGTGTACAGAGGGCCTAAGGAACTTGCTCCAACTTCCTTGAAAAGAAAACTAGTCTGAATCTGAAAGTTCAAGGCTATGTGGACAAGCTTAAAATGGAACTATTCACTCAGGGAGAAAACCTATTTTCCAGCTTCAGGGGCAGTGGAGGTGGCCAGAAAAGCAGCAGCCCCAGCAGGAGCAGCAGCGATGGTGGTGGGAGAGGCAGCGAGGCAGGGGATTGGCCACAAAGCTTCCTGAGCCACCCATGAGACAGTGAGTCACCGGGGACCTCCAGAATTCAAGGGGATTGGGCCAAGGGACATGACCAGCTGTGGGTCAGTGCTGACCCTGAGACTGGTCCAGTCTGGGAAAACAAGACTTAGACAAACAGGAGTGACCTACTGCCCATGAGCCAAAATAACACTGTAGGATGGGTGGAGAAATGACGAGAATCGGGACAGCTGGCCAATTTTTACCTCTGCTGAGCACAGGATGTGGGGTGGATAAGCGGTGGTGAGGACCAGCGTGGTGCAGGAGGTAGCATGACAGCACTGGGCACCCAAGTTAGAGGCAAAGAAAGGGGTGGCCTTTCCCAACCCCCCAGGGTGTTTCTGAGCAACCCTCTGGAGAGGGAGGGGTCGGGAGAAAGTCATTTTCCCTTTTCCCTCCATCCTTTCCTTCCTCCCTCCCTTCCTTCCTTTCTTTCTTTCAACAAAGGTTTATTGGGGTACCTACTTGCGTCAGGCCCTAAAGAGACAGTAATAGAGAAGACAGACAAGGTCCCTGCTTTTGTGTAACTATGCGAAGTGGGGGAAACAGATCATTAAAAACTAAACTAACGAACAAGCAGCATATATACACACATACATAGGGGTCTGTGCACAGAAACCTAATTGCATGTAGCAAAAAAGTGTATGAAGAAAATAAAAGCAGGGGAAGGGGCTGGAGTGTCAGGGGAGGGAAGATGGTTGTTGAAGGGTGCTAGATCTTCACATGGCCGATGCACGATGCAGCCACGTGAAGACCTAGAGGAAGGTAATTCCAGCTGAGGGAGGAGAGTAGCAGGGCAAGGCCCCGAGGCAGGAGTGTGCATGGCCCTACCCTCTAACACTCCTCTTTCCCCACCACAGGAGAAATTAGCAGCCTGTGTAGATAGGAAAGCAAGAATGTAAACAGGTCATTAGAGAGGGCAGAGGTTGAAGATAACGAGGTGTGGAGCAGGCCCCCCCCCCAGTGGTTCCTGGGGCAGCTGAGGGTCCAGAGGCCCATCGTTGTAGTTGTGTCTGACCATGACCATGTCCGTCACACACTGGAGAATCTGAACATTGGGTCCTTGTCAAAAGGGCACTGCCAAGCTCCCCTCGCCCAGCCCAGAAGGTTTACCCTGTGGCTGGTGGTGCTGCCTGAGCAGGAGACATCAGTCCCAACCTCACCCTCACCTGGGCCAGCTGTCCCCTCCAAGAAGGAAACCATGAGGAGGTCTGAGTCCCAGTCGTGTCGTATTCTCCATCCCCACCTCCCTGCTTTTTTCCCTGAGTCAGTCAATCAGTCAATCAACAATCGCTGAAGGCCTGCTATGTGAGTGCTAGGAACATCTCGGAGAGCAAGAAACAGCCAAAGGAGCAAGAGTGTGGGGCCTGGGCTGAGAGGGTGACCATAACCTTCAGTGGTGTCAGCAGAGCTGCGGAGAGGAAGGGCAGAGCTGCTGACAATAAGCGCCATCTAATCACCATGACCTGCATGAACTGCACCAAAGCAGCCGTGACCTGCAGGTCTGGGACTTCTGCACTTTGTTCAAAGCCTATGACAGCTCTGAATCTTCATCTCGGGTCCTAAAGCTACTCCAACTCTGGCTCCACACCCCTTGGTTCTTGGCCAAGTCCCTTATGCCAGGAATGTGGCAAGGGTGTGGTGGCCACTCTGAGCCGAAAGTACAGGGTGACCAAGTCATGGCCCAGAGGATGCCCTGAGTGGGAGATGGACAGTGTTGCCCAGCTGTAGCTTTATGGCAGCCCTCTGCTAGAGCAGGACCTCAGCCGAGCCCAGAGGAGCAGAAAGAAAGGGGTGGTCCTTTGAGGTACCAGCTGCAATGAGTGTACTAAGCCTGGGTAGCTTCGAAGGTCACAGCAAGTCAGCAGGTCACTTGTCCTGAGTCAGAGGTTTCACTTAGCCCTGCTCTGCCCCGCCCCTACCCCATCCTTTATACCCTCTTGACTTTGGCCATCACCTGCTGCTCCATGTGTGCCTATCAGGCCAGCTCTCCCTTGTTGAGAACAGATTAGATTTGAAGGCACCTTGACCTGAGGTCAGAAACGCCCTCGTCCAAGAAGCCACACTCCTCTGATCCCTCCCAGCCAGTGGGAGGCCCTAAGAGATGGGCAGGATGCCAGGGAGAACCCCACCCTTTAGCTGGTCCTGGATTTGTGTTCATCCTTAGTCGCCTGCTTCATGACCTGCTGTAGGGCAGCCATGCCTCCTGCTCTTGCAGGGACCCAAGGAGCCAGTTCCTGGATCAGGGCTGGAGCTGGGCCCTCCTACTCCTAGAGCCACAGGTAGCTCAGGTATTCTGGGTCAGCTTGGTTCAAGGCTGCACCCAAAAATGTTCCCTGGGGTCGGCTCTTAGGTTCCAGGGCCTAAGGCTGTTGGGAGACAAGGGTACCACTTGGAGGCTTTAATAAGTCATTATCCATCCCCACACCCCCTCACCCCATTATCCATTGTGAAGTGAGTCCCCCTTCACAGTTGAGGGGCAATGTCAAGTCCAAATGGTATGATTCTGAGTGTTCTCATATATCTTGAGTTTTCTCTCCTTCCATGGGCCCCTCTTCACCTGATAAATTCAAGTACACACACACACCAGGGCTTAATTTGGCCTAGGGCTCAGTCCTGGCTTCTTCACTGTGGAGTCAGGACCCAGCTGCACCTTATTGCCTGGGCAGCTGCATACCAGCAAATGCGATGGCCCCGTGCCAGTGAGCCCAGCTCCTAAGCTCGTTAATAGCCCGGTGCTCTGTTTACTGGCCCCGTGGCACCCCCACAGTGCCCAGCACCAGCCTTGCACAGCGACCAGCACCAGGCCTCCCTTAGCTGACTGGGTCCACGGCGGAGCCCTGCCCCATCGGTTTCCCCCAGGGAAAGGTTTCTCCCAGAAGTCCCTGCGCCTTTCTCACCAGCTGACCCTCAGAGAAGGTCTGCTAAGATAGAAGAGTCTCGTCTCAGCTATTTCCTCCTCCTCAGCACGCTGTCAAATGGAGTGACAGGAAGTAGCCTTTGTCTAGCCACAGAAGTCAGCTGCCACCTTCCCCTCAACATGGGACTTTCTTCCTGACGTCTGCCTCCAAGGCCCTCTCAAGAGGTGTTTCATAAAACAAAGCAAACAACTCCAAGGTAACGAAACAACAAAATGCCCTTTCCTCCCCCAGGAACTCCCCTCTGACCCATCTTCCAGGGAGTTTGTTTATTGAAGGGCCCTGGGGAAGGAGGGGAGGCCAGGCAGAGGGTCCCTCAGGGACCCTGAGCATTCAGAGGGCTTGGCCAGAGCCCTGGACACCTAGAGGTGAGGGGTGGACCCCAGAGATGAATTTGCCTCCACACTCTGTGTCCCCTGACGGAGGCTGTGAGAAGCCAAGAGGGGTGCCTGTCCCCCAGCCCAGTGTGAGGCTTGCCAGACCCTCAGCCCCAGGATCCCACCACCACACTGACGGCCTCTGCTCCTCTGCTCTCTCTTCTCTGTGGGATCCCATGTTGCTGTCTCTGCTGCCATCGCAGGCCTTGTTTTGTTTCTCCCTGACTGTCTCTTTCTCAGCCTCTCTCTCACAGTCTGTCTCCCTTTCCTTCATCTATCTTCCTGTCTGACTGAGGTTCCCTGGGCTTCCAGAGTGTAGGTAGTTTCATTCATTTCCTGGCCTCCTTCCGAGAACGGTGAGTAAGATACACACAGCCACAGTAAAATACACACAGGTGCTGGATCATGCTGTAGGGCCAGTTAGAGCTCCTGAGCTCCAAGCTGAGCCCCAGTGGGGTTGGGGGTGGGGGTCGCTGGCACCCAGCCTGGTCCTCGGAGCAGAAAAGAGATGGTGCTGAGGCCCAGGCAAGCACACAGCCTGACAGCTGAGGCCAGCAGAGTCCTGGGCACCCCCCACGCACAGCCCCTCACCACCGCCACACTCTTACCTGCTATAAAAGAGGTTGGAATTCATTTGTTCTAGTCAGGCTCTCAGCAAACCTGCCATGCACATGGGCAACTGGGTTGCACTAGGCTCTGGAAATGTGACATGATAGTGCCCGGTTTCCACCATCCTGGTTCCGTGGGAAGGCAGTGTGCAAATGGTTGCAGTCTTACTCACTGGAAGCTGTGCTGAATGCTGAGGACTTGCTTTGGAGGAAGAAAGGTCAAGCTCTGAGAGATGATGGATGATAACCAAGCATTGGGGCTTGGAATGGGAAGGGAGACTCCAGGTAGAAGGAATGAAAGGCCAGGAAGACCCAGGGTCCCCAAGAAATCAGGGTCTGCTCGACAGGCCAGTGGGGCCAGCTACTGTAGACCACGGAACTGTCCTGAAAAATGTGGAATCTGACTAGAGTTACAAATACTGTTTGGTTTGCCAAGTAAGGACATTAACCAAAAAAACAAAACAAAACAAAAAAACCCAAAACATTTTTTCTTACTACCATTTTATGAAAGAAGTCATATTTTAATTACAAAAGAAAAGCAAGACTATTTGGAATAGAAGGTATTGTAACCTAGAAAGGACAGCTGGCAACTTGGCTGATATATGCTGCTTGGTTTTATATACATCATTGTTCTTGTTTTCCTCCCTTTCTTGCTGACTAGTAAGCACTTTATCAGGGGCCAGACACGCCAGGGGAAAGCCTGACAGAGGGACCTGTGGAGGTAGGACAAGAACTGAGCACGTGGAGGAGGCAGGGGCCACGCCAGGGACTCTGGACTTCACTTCAGGAGTATGGATTTTGCCACTCAGGTGATAAGGAGCCCGGGAAGGGGTTTAAGCGAATGGATGCTGTGCTCAGATTCATGTGTCAGGACAAGCATCCATCCTCACAGTTACATGTCAGACTGGACTGGAGGGAGGAGAGGCCAAGGGGGAGGCCAGAGGAGGGGGCTGGTGAGAAATGATGCAAGTCTGGAGGTGGGGGAGAAGCTGGGTGCCGAAGCCAATATGAAAACGCTGGGGACGTGGCAATGAGCTGAATAGAGCCCAGCTCCCTTGGAGCTGACATTCTGCGCTTGTGGGTCTCTGGGTGGCTACAGACACAACAAATAAGTAAGGGGAGGTGATAATGTAGGAGAGTAAATGAGGCCGAGGGGGCTAGAGTGAAGGGAGGAGGACACGCAGACGCGCTGTCCTGAGGGCAGTTAGGGCAGAAGGGCCCTGGAGGCAGCCCAGGAGCAGCCTTGCGGACAGCTGGGGAGGGCCTGGCCGCAGAGACACCAGCACCTGCAGGAGCTGCTGGCGCCTTTGAGGGACAGCCAGGGGGCTGTTGAGGCGGGAGCAGAGGGAGCCAGGAACACGCTAGGCCAGGGGCCTGGACAGGTGGCCAGAATAGGGAGCTCTTATCCTGAGACGAGAACCCAGTGGAATTGTTAAGAGTATTGCAGACAGGTTTCATTTTTTAAAATGTCTTCTTCTTATGTAATATGTGTTCTATATACTATGAATATGTATTACATATGATATCTAATTATGTAAATTAACGAAGCATGATACAAGGAGCACCCATAGGCCCACTACCCAACATCACTCTTGTCGAGCTGAGTCCTGCCCTCCCCTTTCCCAGCTCCTGACATGCACCCCGGCAACGTTTCATTCTCTTCTCTTTTCAAGAATAGTTTAGCCTTATTCAAAGTCAAAGTAGCTGAAAGGTGGAAACAACCCAAATGTCCATCGATGGGTGAGTGAGTAAACAAATTGTGGTTTATCCACACAACGGAATATTGTTTAGCAATAAAAAGGAATGAAACCCTGATACGTGCACCATGGATGAATAGCAAAAACATGATGCCCAGTGAAAGAATCCAGAGACGAAAGATTACATATTGTGTGATTCCATTGATAGGAAATGTCCAGAAAAGTCAAATCTACAGAGACAGCGCCGAATCCTAACCACTAGACCACCAGGGAACCTAAATCTATAGAGACAGAATATAGATCCGAGGCTGCCCGCGGCTGGTGAGGGAGGGACTGCAAGTGGCCATGAGGGTGTTTAGGGGGTGATGGAAATGTACTGAAAATAGATAGTGCGATAGTTGCACAATTCTCTAAATAATCTAATAATCATTAAATCATATATTTATATAAGGGATGAATTATGCTACAACATGGAAATGTAAATTACACTTCGATAAAGCTTTTTTAAAAAAAGACATCATAGTAGGCTTCTGAGGCTTGTTTTTTCTCTCACAATTATGTTCCTGAGACTGTATTGATGCTGTTGCATGGAACTGTCATTCATTTATTTTCACAACTCTACAACAGTCCATAATCCATCGTGTGATTACATCATGATTTATTCCTCCAGTCTCCAATCCTGTCACAGGACATGAGTTACTTTCTGTGTTTCTCTATTACAGAACAATTTGCCAGGAGCATTCTTGTACACGTCTCCTTTGTATGTACATAAGTAACTTTATGTCTGTTGAATCTCATAAGGAAATATCAGGGCTTGTATGGTGTATGTCTTTTTTTATTTTTCAGTTCATATTTTAGGAATTCATTTTTATTGTATTTTACAGAAGTATTATTCTCCCAACAGATTGAAAATTAAAACAAAAATAAAACTGGTCCTCATCCCAGTTTGAGATATATTGCTCTAAGGAATATATACTGAGAATAAAATTGCTGGGTCAAGGGTACTCAAAAGTTTAAGGGTGTCCAAATGTCAAACTGCTTCCTAAAAGGGTTGTACTGATTTGCATTCCCACCAGCAGGGGAGGAGCGTTCCCAAGTTGTTCCACATCCTCACCAACACTTACTATCATTCAGTTTTTAAATTTGTGCCAGTTTTGTGAGTATGACACACGAATTTCATTCCTTTGTTGCTAGATGAGGTTGAACATATTCACATATGTTTATGAGGCATTGGTGCTTCCTCTTCTGTGTTATTTCTGTTTGTTTCCTTTGCCTGTTTTTTTTCTTTTTCTTATTGATTCACACAGTTCTTTATGTATTGGGTTGTCGGAAAAGTCATGACGTATTTTTTTCTATGTTTTTCGTTGCAAAAATGCATCATGATTTTTCCGACAACCTAATATTCTATATATTATTAGTCCTTTGTCACTTAAAATATGTTCCAGATACTATTCCTTGTTTGTGGCTTGTTTGAATTTTCTTGGGCTGTCTTTTGATAGCAGAAAGTCTTACCTTTAAAGTAGTTGGATTTTACTTATTTCTCTTTTGGACTCGCGCCTCTTCCCTCCTTGCAGATTACACCATTTTCCTGCATGGCCCCTACTGAACTAACAGGCTCTGGAGTAAGGCACGGACAGCGCTTTTGAATCTGCACCCTGCTACCGCCAGTCTCATGTCAGGCCCACTTTATACTCAGTAGTTTGCTATGGAGCTTAGGTTTTTCACCTCCAGTTTTTGCTGCTGCAAATACCTCCCTTTGTCTACTTGTAGAACCCCCAGTATTCCTCAAACCCCAGCTCCAGCACAAATTCCTTTTTCTCTTTCTTTCTTTCTTTCTTTCTTTCTTTCTTTCTTTCTTTCTTTCTTTCTCTTTCTTTCTTTCCTTCTTTCTTTTTCTTACTTTTTTCTTATAGTCCAGAGGTCTTTATTAATCCATTTATAAATGGATTATATTTATATTATAATTAATCCACTAATTAATCCATTAATTAATCCATGAATTCTGGGGGACGGGTTCCAGCAGTTCAGGTGCCTTCTGCTCTGGTCCTCACAAAGTGTGGCTCTCTGGGTGGGGCAGGCTGGCGCTTCAGTTGAACCCAGGTACCTTTCTCTTTGGCTTCCTTCTTTTTCTGTTCATTTCCCTTCACATATTTCAGGAAGCCATCTCAGCTCTTGGGGTAATTAATATGCTCAGTACGTACATTAATTCTCTTGGCAAGAATCTTGCCCTTAACTTGTTTGTTTGCAACAATGCCAACAGGGTAACACTGTAGACCCTTCCAGTTTTGCCATGGTAACATTTGTGGGCCATTCCTTTTGAACGGTGCCCATTCCCTTAATGTCTACAATACCACCTTTCTTATAGATTCACGTGTATGTGGCCAAAGGAACAACCCCATGTCTCTAAAAGGCCTAGAGGACACACAGCAATGCCTCTCCTTGTCCTCTTAGTGTTGGTCATTTTGCCGCATTACTGGAAGATGGCGGTCCTGGCCAAAAGGTACAACCTCCTCTTCTTAGAAGTAGTTCTAGACCCCCAAGACTGGTTCACTTCTTCTTCTATTCAGTAGGCCCCAAGCCTAGCTAAGCCTCAGATGATTGATAGTATACAGGTTTTTGAGTTAAAATGGGATCATTTTTACTTTGAATAAGTGAAGTTTATTAAAGAGACATGATATTTCAAAACATGGGATTTCTTAACAATGGGATGTTCAGAAGGGGGAAAAGCAGTGGGAACTGCTCTTCTCTTGCCAGCGAGGCTTACGCTATCCGTGACACCCTCCGTGTGAACACTTCCGGGGCCAGGAACCTCGGTGGACTGGACTGCTCTAGTTCCTAGAAGCTGTTTTCTTATGCTGACTCTGTCTCCTGACTCATCATTTATACTTGTCGTTCTCCACTCTGAGAGAGAGAGAGAGAGAGAGAGAGAGAGAGAGAGAGAGAGAGAGAGAAAGTCTCTCTCTGACATGACACGCTCCAACATGAGAGGTAGCACCCTGTCTGCCATGTCTCCTTTTGTCCAGGAGAAACCTGTCACCTTCATTGATTCCTGAGAAGACATGGTTTCCACATCCCTCTGCATCTGCTCATCCTCTTGTGAATGGATGGCAGATTTTCTGTATCCCTTGTAAACTGCACAAGCATGTTTGAGGAAAACCCCAGGGCTGGTCTAACCAGCACAGAGGGGGGCCCCCGTCCAGCTAATGTCAGCCTATCAAGAGCAGCCACGGAGGCTCATGACTGTCCCAGCAGCCTCATCAGCCCTGTGATTCCTACTACTAAACCTGGGAGTTGATGAAAAACCACAGGTATTTTTCATGTGAAAAATTGCCAGTTCACTTACATGCATCTAATTTCTCCCTCTAAATGCAGAGTATCTGTAGAATTCAATCTTACTGCCTTTGATTCAGCACTTCTATCTTTTGAGAAAGTTTTCTTACATTTCATGTCTCCATTTATGTCTCCCCCAGTTTCATGTCAAGCACACATTTAATAAGAAAGATACTGGGTTTTTTTTTTAATGTTGCATTCCAAGAACAATGCCTGGGGCAACGGAGCCTCCTTGGGCCCTGTTCCATTGCACTCTATCTATGGGTGTCAGGCCCCTGACTTCCGGGAAGCCGGCCCAGGGTGAGGCCTAGCCCTGTCATGGCTATGGACAGTGACAATCTATCTCTGCCTCCCAGGCCAGGAAGATCTGAGTAATCTTGGACTCCTATCTGTTTGGTCTCCTATTGCCTAATCTTGTCTGGTCTTCATTAAAAATGTCTCCCTCCTTTTCTTTCTCTCACTTGTTCCTCCACACGTTTCTCCTGAGACCATAGTGCATGTGCCAGAGATGGTGTCACCAACACAGACTCCTAGGACGTTTAAGAGCAATTCCCAATGAGGTGCCAGGCCCTGAGCCCTGGCTAGGGGTGTCACTTGGGCTGAGCCCTGAAAGGAGGGGTAAAAGTTGATCAAACCAGTATTTGGAAGTCTCACATGTCAAGCAGAGGAAATAAAGAACTGTCCACCCATCAGCACTAGGATGTGAGCTGAGGCTGCCAAAGCCAAGGTGGATGGTCAGCCTTCCTCCTAAGGAAGGTTTTAGTTGGGCTGGGCGCTGACTACATTTGTATTTCAGAGCCATCCCCAAAGATAAGTGACTAGCAAACTCAGAAGGCCCAGAGGCAGGGGCTGGAGGCTGCCCCCAGGGAGCAGGGGGAGAGGGTGAAGAAGAGGGGGAGGCGGGCCAGAGACTGAGAGACGTGCAGAGGGTATACAGAGGGATGCGGCGCCTGAGGGACCGAAAGGAGGCAGCAGCTGATTGGATGGAGGGGAAATAGGAGGGAGGAGTTGAGAAGGGTGATGAAAGGCATGTCCCCAGGAGAGGAACATTCTAGAAGCAGATTACTGTGGTGGGAGGGCAAGGAGATGAGGACTTGGTTTTGGGGAGGACTGGTCCTTTGCTGTAAGAAGGTGGGTGACCGAGGAGCCAGGTCTTCTTCTTACCCCTGCCACCACTGGTCTCAGTCCATTCCACTTCCTGCAGCCATGAGATCCTTGTTCTCTGCCTGCCACCTGCCTCGGGATGCTGCTGGACCAGGCATCTACCCCAGAGGTGTTGAGTGGCCCCCTCCCCAAGCCCAGTGTATTCACAGCTCATCAGCTTTTCCATCTCAATCAGCCTTATATGGGAGTGGCAGGTGCAAGCTGCCTGAGAAAGACCTAGGAGTTCCAAATACACACTGCCTACGACCCAGGAAGGCACACTCCGAGCCGAGGTCCTTCAGCGAAGATAGGCTTGGTATCCGCACCAATAGCACCTCCTTTCTCCACTTCACAACATTAACAGTCCCTCCTGTGCTCTGGGTGCTGTGTGGGTGCTGGGAATAGGACAAAGCCAGCATCTAATAATAGCAGACCATGCCTATTGAGCCAGGCATCTAAGTGCTTTACATAATGGAATAAATTTAAATCTCCTTGCAACTCTATGAGTTAGGTACTCTTTGATTCCCATTTCACAGGTTAGTTGCACAAATAGGTTAGTAAGTTGACTGAGGTCACACGAGAAGTGGAGCCCAAATGCCAAGTTGGACAAGTGCCCCCTCTGTGAGCCACTCCGCGGTCACTCCTCCTCCACCCTCTGGAATGCTCACTGCCTCTGTCTACTGGACATGGCAAAAGTGCTGTACTCTTGGGTCAGGATGTTCTTATTTCTAATCTCAAATCTTAAACCCACCTCTTCCGGTTTTGCCCCTAGTGAGGTCCTCTGCAGTGGACCCTTTGTGAACATGGACAGAGATGACCCTGAAAGGTGTCAGCTTTGTGGGGCTCCTCTCACCCAGCTCTGTCCTTGTCATTCCCACTTCCACACTTGGCTCCAGCTTTCTGACTGGGACGCCTAACCCTCTCTGATTCTCTGAGGCTAAACCCTGCCTTCCTCCTGGTCAAGCTGTCTTACCTGTACCCCCACCCCCTTCGCTGGCATGAGCCATCTTCCTCCTGACTCCTTAGATCTAGGATTTATACCAGCCTTAAGCACTTAGCCTCAGAGAGCTAATTTTCTCTTCATCCCAAGTTCTAAGTTAAAGGCAATAGTCTTGTATTTCTCCCTTAGCCCAGGACGTTGCATCTAGGAATGTTAACCAATGATATCGGTAATGTTAATAATATCTTGTTTTTGTGTGACAACTGACAAAGGATCTGCCTTCATTTTCCCACAACCCTTAGAGAGAGGATGGGTAGAAATGTTTGCAGCCATTTTACACGTGAGGAAACTGAGGCTCAAAGAGATTATTTTGCTCAGGTCATAAGGCTTGTAAGTGTCGCCCAGATTTTTCAGGCTCCTAATCCAGCAGTATTTCCCCTGCACCCTGCCTTTGGTGCCCATGTGAGTTAATGCTGAATAGATATAGAAAGGAGAGGTTAGCTTGGGTTGAGGAAACTAGAAGTATTCATTTTAGAGGCAGGACTTGTGCTGGTCTTCGAGAGGTGGGTAGGTTTGGCCTAAGCAAAGAGGATATTCAGTGAAAGAACCATGGCTTCTCTGAAAACCCACCAATAATCAGGAGATTCCTTGAATAATGTAGAATGATGGAAGTAAACATTTGGTAATAACAAGTAAATGTTTAGTAATAACAGCTATATTGAAATATCATTCATAGACTATAAAATTCCTCCTTTTAAAGTGTACAATTCAGTGGTTTCTAGAATTTTCACAGAGTTGTGCAGCTATCACTAATAATTTCATTAGAACATTTTCATCTTCCCATAAAGAAACTTCATGCCATTGGCAGTCACTCCCATCCCATTCGCCCCCAGTGCCTGGCACCACTAATCTACTTTCTGTCTCTAACAGATGTGCCTATTCTGGACATTTCCTATAAATGGATCTATACAATATGTGGCCTTTTGTGACAGGCTTCTTTCACTTAACGTAATGTTTTCAAGGTTCATCCATGTTGTAGCATGTAACCAACAATTCATTTCTTTTCATGGCTGAATAATATTCCATCGTATGGATATACCACATGTTGTTTATCCATTCATAAGTTGATGGACATTTGAGTTATTTCCAATTTTTGGCTATTATGAATCCTGTTTTGAACATTCGTATAAAAGTTTTTGTGTGGACATTTTCCAATTCTAGAAATGGAATTGTGGTAACTCTATGTTTAACATTTTGAGGAACTGCCAATCTGTTTTCCAAAGGGGCTGCACCATTTTACATTCCCACCAGCAATGTGTAAGGGTTCCAGTTTCTCCACATCCTTGACAACATTTTTTATTGTCTGTCTTTTTTATTTTAGGCATCTTGGTGGGTGTGAAGTAATATCTCATTGTGGTTTGGTTTGCATTTCTCTGATGACTAATGAAGTTGAACATCTTTTCATGTGCTTGTTGGTCATTTGTGTGTCTCTTTGGGGAATATCTATTTAAATCTTCTGCCCATTTTTTAATTGGGTTATTTGTCTTTTTATTGTTAAATTGTAAGAGTTCTTCATATATTCTGGACACAAGTCCCTTATCATACACATGCTTTACAAATATTTTCTCCCATTCCATGGATTGTCTTTTCATTTTCTTGATGATGTCCTTTGAAGCACAAAAGTTTTTAATGTTGATGAAGACCAATTTTTCTTGTGTAACTTGTGCTTTTTGTATCATATCTAAGAAACCATTGCCTAATCCAAGGTCACAAAGATTTGTACCTATGTTTCTTCTAAGATTTTTATGGTTTTAACTCTTACCTTAAGTCTGTGATCCATTTTGGGTTAACTTTTGTAAATAGTATAAGGTAGGGATCCAACTTCATTCTTTTGCTTGGGGAAATCCAGTTGTCCTACCACTGTTTGTTGAAAAGACTTTCTTCTCTTTCCCTCTACCCCATTTAATTGTCCTGGCACCCTTGTCCAAAATGAACTGAACATAAATGTAAGGTTTATTTCTGGACTCTCAATTCTATTCCATTGTTGGGCATATGTTCTAAGGGATGTTTTTCTCAAACTGTGGTACGTGGTGACCCGTCCTTCCCTGGAAGAGCCTTAGGAGATGGAACGAGCCCCTCAGCAACTGCATTTCCTCAGATGGTTAGACCTCCATAGCCTTTTGCATGGCCTCATCATAATTATATCCTCCTGCAGGATCCGTTGTTTTGTTGGCAGCTGGAAGGTAGCTGACCCAACAAAGACCTATCTCTCTCCTATCTCTCAAGGTTATTGTAAATATCAAATTAGATAGTTTACACACAAAAATTTAGAAAAGTCTCAAGTGCTATCCAGATGTAAGGTGTATTCTTATTATTATCCCCCTTCCACATGAATAACACCCAAAAATGAGGTTATTTTTAATTTTTACTCACTGGGATCAAGGTTGCAGTGTCTTTATTTCACAAATTCCAAATTAGTGAGGTTTGGCTCTTTGTGTTTTTCTTACAGGAGGCGGTGAGCTTGCCGCTGGGAGAGTGAGTGCGAACGTTGGTCACCCCTTCCATTCCCTCTTCCTTGAATTAGGGCCTACTTTGTGCCAGGCACTGTGCTAAGCACTGGGAAAACCAGAGAATAAGGCAGACACAACCTCCGCCCTCCTGGAACTCCCAGTTTAGCGGGAAAGCTGTACAATTCAACAAGCCATTATAGTAAATGTGGCCATGAGGGAGGTACAGGGTGACACCTCCAAGCAGCCCTAGTGTCAGTTTGCTCCATGTAAACCAGGGGGTTTAGAGTATCTTCCAACCCCAACATGCCTTTGCTTCAATGATTTTTCAGTGAGGCAATAGCTGTTCCATGCAGAACTCAGGCCCTAACCCAGATAGATGTTCTACAGCCATCGTCACAGTACCACACAGTTAGAAAACGGACTGGCCGAACAGAACGCCTGCTCTACCATCCCCCCAAACTCAGTGCTCAGGAGCTCGTCAGAGGCGAGGCCCCGGCTAAAACCTGTAGCCAGCCTGCTTTCTGCTCGGTTTCTTTCCTGATAGAGAAGCGCTCCCTGGTTACAAGCCAAGCCTCAGGCTCTTCTTCCTATCTACCCATCCTTCCTCCCCCACCCCCCAGGACCACTCCCTCCTTCAGGGCCTGACCGGATGCCACTCTCAAAATCCCCTCAAGCCTCTATCAGTGAAGAGGCTGCTGTGCTCCAGAAGACAGCAACTCACGTGCACATATAGCCCATTGCCCTCAAAGCCTGGAAAACCAAGCTGTTAGGACCACCAGAGAGCCGAGTAACTCTGAGGACGAGAGCCCAGGCCCACTGCCTCCTGCTCAGCCTGGCTCGGGCTGCTCTGACCATGGGTGTCTACTTAGCCAGCCCTGAAGTGCACTGGTGTCCCTGGGTGTGAGGGAAAGCCACAGGGCCCCAACTGTCCTCTCACCTAGTTGAGGAGAGAAAGTTGTCCTTTCTCCCCACGCCCTGCCTCCCCCACTTCCTGGGGCTGGTGCAGCTACCTTCCTCTTTTGCTGCCCACATTCCTCCCCACCTCTACCCCTGCCCTCCTCTACACACCTCTCCCTGACACCATGTCATCTGACAACTCAGCATGACCTCGGAGGTACTTAGGTCACACAGCCTCCCGCACATACTCCATGTGCTAAGTGGGACATATGAGCCTGTGTGTCCCCCAGCGCCCCAGGCTCCATACCACATGCAGATACCCAGGAGTCTACGTGGCTCCCAACAGCCCAAGCAGCTAAATGGGTTGGGGACTCCCTAGCAGCTGTCACTGACTCCTTCCCTGCTCCCTCTGACCAGCCTCCACTTTTTTCATGGCCCCCCCCCACAAACTCTTGGAGTGTCTGCTAGGGTGTAGGGTCCCCCTACCTCTGGGTACAGACAACATAGTGCTGAGGAGTTAGAGAAGGACCCTCCGCCTCTACAGCCACCTCAAAAGGTTGCCACTCTTCTCCCCTGCCTCCACTTGTCACTTAGAGGGACACGTGGACAAGACAGGGAAAGACTAGCGAGGAGTGTGGAGACCTGAGATGACTTGGAGCAACCCACTCAACCTGAGTCTTAATTTTTTCATCTGTCAAATGAAGGGGCTCTTGTCATCTGTAGGCTCATCTTTGTAGCTCTCAAAGGCGGCTGCCAGTCTATGTGGTTGCTTCTGCATGAGTGACTGACAGCTGTGTCCTCAGTGGCAGAGGGCAGGTTGCTCCTGTGCCCCTCTGCCCCCCCTCCCAGAACAGTCCCTCCATTCTTTCCCCCTTTCCTGGTAGCCCTCCACCCAGTCCCCAGGTGAGCTGGGATCTCTGGGCATCTTTGCAGCACCTCCCCCAGGTGCCTGCCAAAACCTGAACTCCCCACACACGCGCAAAGGCCACCTCCCCCGCACAGGCCTACAGAAGAAGCCAGATGGGGTGACTGATCATTAACCCTATCCCTGCTGCTCCAGCGGCGCTGCGGAGAGCTCCCCCACCTTGTCGCTCAAGAGCCCCAGAGTTCTGGGGCCGTTAGAACAGAAGATGAAGCGTCAGAGACCGCTGGGCTCCCGGGTCCCGGCGCCGAGTCTGTGTGATGGCAAGGAGAGGGCACGGTGCGCAGGCCTGGGTGTTCCAGCACACTGCTGGGTCCCTGGGCTTCATAGGTGTGTGTGCGGTGGCTGGGGATGTGTGTGTGTGTGGGGGGGTCCTCCTGGCTAACTTCCTCTACCAGAGCCTGCCCTAAGCCCCATCCGCCACCCCCAGGCTGCATCTCGCAGGGGGCCGCCTCGGCTCCTCCCCGGGCCGGCGCCCCTGCCCGGGCGGGCCCAGGAGCGTGGGTCCCCGCCCCGCTGCATCAGGCCGGCGCAGCCGGGGGGACTTTGGAGCCCAAGAGGAAGCGAGGCGGGGAGGGGAGGTGGGGGTGTGTCGGAAGGCGGTGGCGGCCGGGTTTTATAATCCGCCGGGCGGGCGCGGCGCGGGAGACGGGACAGCACCGCGTACCGCGCAATGGGGGGCGCGTCGGGCCGCCCTGATCGGGGGCCGCGGCCACGGTTGCTGTCGCCGCCGCCGCCGCTGCTGCTGCTGCTGCTGCTGCTGCTGCTGCTGCTGCCGCCGCTGTCGCCACCCAGCGCCCTGGCTCTTGACCCCACGCTGCAGCCAGAAGAGTTTTCCGCCGACGAGGCCGGGGCGCAGCTCTTCGTGAAGAGCTTCAACCCGAAAGCCGAGCAGGTGCTGTACCAGAGCACAGTCGCCAGCTGGGCGCACGACACCAACATCACCGAGGAGAACGCGCGGCGCCAGGTGGGCGCGCGGGCCTGGGGCGGGGGCGGGGCGGGGCCCAGGCGCCCAATCACAAGCCCGCGGCCGGCGCTGGGGGGCGGGGAGTCGCTGCCGGGCGCGCGCCCCCAGCCCCGGGGCCGCGGGGACCGGTGTGGCCTGCGGGCCTCCCCAGCGCACGCACTCCTCCTTCTCCCAGCCCGCCCCGTACGACAGGCAGTAACGGGCCTAGCATGGTGCTGGGCACTTGGCCCGTGCCCCAGACAGTGGTCGGACGGATGAGATCGAGTCCCCCCAGGTGGCAGTGCCCAGGGATGACTTCGGGCTGAGTCAGCGGCCGTCTTCGCTGAGGGTGCCCGCTCAGCTCGCTGAGGGTGCCCGCTCAGCTCTAGGCCCTCGTCCTCTCTGGCCTCAGCCTACCCCTCTCTCACAGTTCCTGTCACCGCTCATCACTCTATTCTCCCTGTCCTCCCCTTACCTCTCTTAGGGCCCCAATTTCTGCTCCACTGCTCCCCTGAGGCAGATTCTCCCAGTTCCTGACCCCGAGGGCCCAGAAGGAGGAAATAGTGTTGCCAGGAGCCCAAGTTCCCTTTGGTCTTCCTCCCCGCACCCCAGCATCATGGCCTCCCCCATATATATACACTCCCCTGCCTTCCTGATGCCCACAGGAGGAAGCAGCCCTGCTCAACCAGGAGTTTGCAGAGGTCTGGGGCCAGAAGGCCAAGGAGCTGTATGACCCAATCTGGCAGAACTTCACTGACCCGATACTGCGGAGGGTCCTCAGTGGGGTGCGCATTCTGGGCCCTGCCAACCTGCGTCTGGAGAAGCGGCAGCAGGTAGGCCAGGTGGACCTGAGGGGTGGAGGCAGAAGAGGCCCAGATGCCTCCAAGTGTCCAACTGTGGTGGAGGGAGGGAGCCTGGCAGCGACGGACACTGGGATCTGTAGGGGAAGCCCGGCGGAAGCATGGCATGCCTTTCTGACGCCCGATTTTATTTGAAGATGGAATGGGAAGTTACTTTATATTAAAGCAAGTATTATGGAGTGGAAAACAAAATTCAAGTAAACAGTAAAACACAAAACAGGGGTTTTCAGAATTTCTCCATAGACTGGTTTGGCTTATGGGCTTCCTTGGAAAGATTGAAACAGACTGAGAAGGCATCAAGGCCAGAGAGAGAGAGGGATTTGCCTTCACTGCAAGGTGGGGGCCAAGCTGGGACTTGAACCCCAGCCCCTAACTCTCAGGACACTTGTTTCCACCTCCATAGGCTGCCTCTGTTGGAAGGGGGATCATTGTACTAGTGACCAGAAGTGCCCCTCGTGCCACTGAGTGGCCTGTCCATGCCACACCCCTTCTCCGGGCCTCCTTTTCCTTAGCGAGAGGGTGGCTAAGGTATCCTGGGGATGTTTATCACTAACATGTTCTCAACTCCGACTCCCCAGTACAACTCTCTGCTAAGCAGCATGAACAGGATCTACTCGACCGCCAAGGTCTGCTACCCCAACAGAAATGACACCTGCTGGTCCCTGGACCCAGGTACAGCTGTCGCAACTGGGGCTTCTTAGCCCTTCCCCATCCCCCTGCACCCAGGGGGACGGCTGGCAGAGAGAGTGGGTAAACCCAATGATGTTGACCTCTAACCAGGGCTGGAGTATCAGGTGCCCCCACACCCTGACTTTTTCTGACAAAATGACTTCTGGAATCTCCAACCCCTGCCCCCATGTGTGCTTTGGCCTCTCCCATTGCCACTAGCCTTCCTCCTGGCCACATTGTTTTTTCTCCTCTCATGGGTCCTTTCAGTCTCCCCAAGAGCCTTCCACAGGCCTTAGATCCCTCCTGGCTTCCACTTCTACCCTCCTCCTCTCCCCCAGACCCCCCACCCCCACTTAATAGTGGCAGCCTTGAGGTCAGCCACTCCATCCAATGAGCCATTAAGGGTCTGGGCTTCGGCCCCTGGATGCCCTCTCTGTGTCAACCAGCTTAGATCATTTCCTGGAGATAAGGGCCCTGCCTGGGTGCTTGCTTCATATAGCTCTCAGCCCCATCCCGCCCAGCTTACAGGTTGCCTTTGGCTTTGGGGCATCATGATGTTGAGGAAGCAGGTGGCGATGGTGAGGACCAGCGTGGGAGCTCTGGTGAAGGCTGATGCTGAGTCTCACTTGTGTCTCAGAGCTCATGCATATCCTGTCTGAGTCACGAAACTACGCCCTGCTGCTGTATGCCTGGGAGGGCTGGCACAACGCCGTGGGCATTCCCCTGAAACCTCTGTATGAGGAGTTCACTGCCCTCAGCAATGAGGCCCACAAGCAGGATGGTGAGCGTGCCCCACCCCAGCCCTTGTGTGGGTATTGCCCTCCCCAGCTTGCAAAGTGCTCTTCCATACATTGCCTCCACTGTGCCCCAACCCCTGATCAGGGCAGACAGAGCAGCTGTTAGGGTGACTCCATACACTGCCCAAAGGTTGCACAGATTGTAGGTGGCAGAACCAGGTGTGAGCCCCATCTGCCTTCCGCCTGGCTGCCATCTTGCCCTCACTCTATCCTTTCTGCCCGCCCTTCCTGGCACTCCCTCCCCACCCTCTGCCCTAGCACTCACCTTTGCCTCTCATGCTCTCCAGGATCTATTTAGCTAGAGCTCAATCCCTAGTTAGAAACTTGGAGACCAGCAACCCCCAAGCAGCCATCCTTTCCATTAGCTGGCAGGTACACAGGCCCTAAGCCAGCGGAGTGGCAAAATAGCAGCTGGGAGGCGGGGGTGCCAGAGCCTCAGGCCTGAGCTGCACCCCAACGCCACCCCCTGCTAGGCTTCTCAGACACGGGAGACTACTGGCGCTCCTGGTACGAGTCGCCCACCTTCGTGGAGGACCTGGAGAAACTCTACCATCAGTTAGAGCCCCTCTACCTGAACCTCCATGCGTACGTCCGCCGCGCACTGCACCGCCGCTATGGGGACAGATACGTTAACCTCCGGGGACCCATCCCTGCTCACCTGCTGGGTAAGGACCTGGCCTTGCCTCCACAGGTCCCAGGGATGGTCCTCATCGTGTCTCACATTTCAGAGCACTGCCTGTTCACTCCCACACGTATGAACCCATGTAGCTTGCCCAATACCACCATAAAGCAGGTGGTTTTTCTCATTATCATTATCGTTCCTACTGTCCAGATGGGGACCCTGGGGCCTAGAGTGCATAAGTGACTTGGCAGAGAGCTAGGAAAAGGCAGAGCTATGAGCCACACTAAAGGCTTTGACCCCAGGTCCAGTGGAGGAAGAATAATCCTAGTGTGTGCCCCAGAAAGGCAGTCCTGGGGCCCTGCTTCAGGTTTAGAATGCAGGGACCCCAACACCATCAGAAAGGGCCCCAGCAGCCTTGTCTGGGCTCTTGCTCTGCCAGCCCCAGGGTACACGGGGCACTCGGGGCTGTGGGTGGGACTGATGTGGGGATTCCTGGCCTCAGCCAGCCGAACAGGCTGCTGCCCAGAAGTGCCCCAAGGTCCAGATGCCAGGGGCCAGGGTGCTGCTTAGTGACAGGCATTGGGAAGCAGGCACTGGCTGGGCAGGGAGCCAAGGTGTTCAGCTCTCCTCCTCCATCTAGGGGACATGTGGGCCCAAAGCTGGGACAACATCTACGACATGGTGGTGCCTTTCCCTGACAAGCCCAACCTCGATGTTACCAGTACTATGGTGCAGAAGGTAAGCTCAGGTTAGGCCGGGGTTGGGGCAACAAGGGAGAGATGTGGGGAGAGGGGTGGGAAGGGGTCACATGAAGGAGATGGGTCGGGTAGGGACCTCGGTCCCTCCCTGTCTACAGAGCAGCAGCCTGGAGTATGTGTATAAGTGGTGGTATCCTGGGTGAAGTCCAGCCCTGGCCCCCACGCCCCCACTGAGGGGCTGTGAGGACTCCACTTTGCTTCTCCACTATGGTCATTAGGGACCTCACTCTGGGAAGGGAGGCCACAGAGCAGAGATGTCCTTCATGGGCAGGGAGCTGACCTGGGTGGGGGACCCCAGACCTGCCCCAGGGCAGCTGCCGTGAGCTCCTGGCAGGCCCCCCCTGACCTGTACCCACACTTCACCACCAGGGCTGGAATGCTACACACATGTTCCGGGTGGCAGAGGAATTCTTCACGTCACTGGGGCTCTTGCCCATGCCTCCTGAGTTTTGGGCAGAATCCATGCTGGAGAAACCAAACGACGGGCGCGAGGTGGTGTGCCACGCCTCAGCCTGGGACTTCTACAACAGGAAAGACTTCAGGTCTAGACATGGGACATGGAGGTTCTGGGGCTCTGGGAACATCAGGCAGCATGGGCACAGAGAAGCCAGTTCCCAGACCCCCCTCTGCCCCAGCCCCAACAGTGGCTTAGGGGCCTCGTCTTATTCCAGGGCTGCCATTAGGCCACCTTCCCTTGGCAGGTGGTCAACCCTGTACCTTGGAATGGAGGAAAAAGGCCTGAGAGAGCAGGCCAAGTGGCGCGGTGGTTAAGCACTGGCTTGGGAAGCCAGCGGCCCCGGTTCGGTCCCACATATGAGGCCCAGTGACACTGCCCTCAAAAAAAAAAAAAGCCTGAGAGTGGGCTGGGGCAAGGCAAATGATCTATATGTTTGCACCAGCTCCTCAAGCCCCATGTCAGTGCCCTCCCCATGCTATGATCCCTGCCCTGCCTGCCCTTTACCCTCACCCTCACCCTCTCCCTGCCCCAGGATCAAGCAGTGTACACGGGTCGCTATGGACCAGCTATCCACAGTGCACCATGAGATGGGCCACGTGCAGTACTACCTGCAGTACAAAGAGCAGCCTGTCTCCCTGCGCCAAGGTGCCAACCCTGGCTTCCATGAGGCCATTGGGGATGTGCTGGCACTTTCTGTCTCCACTCCTTCACATCTGCACAAAATTGGCCTGCTGGACCATGTTGTCAATGACACAGGTATAAGAGGGTGTAGGGGACCCAGCCCAGCCCCATCCAGACCCCACTCCATCCCATAGCAGTACCCCATTTGCCCCTGTTCCCATCTGCCCCTTGTTTCTGCCTCACTGTCCCAGGCCAGGCAGGTTTGGGGATCAACCCGGAGCCTTGTAGCCCACCCTGAGTCCCAACTCAACACTGCCAAGGATCCTCTCCCAAGCAAGGCCCCATGTCTTGGAGGCTGGCCTTCCCTTCTGTGTGTCTGCCCAGTCGGCCCTCATGCTGGCTCCTCCCCAGGCCCACCCCATCCTAGCTGGACTCCCTTCTCTTCTGACCTCTTTCTTCTCATCTCATCTCCCAACAGAAAGCGACATCAATTACTTGTTAAAGATGGCACTGGAAAAAATTGCCTTCCTGCCCTTTGGCTACTTGGTGGACCAGTGGCGTTGGGGGGTCTTTAGTGGACGCACCACCCCTTCCCGCTACAACTTTGACTGGTGGTATCTTCGGTGAGTAAACAGGGATCAGGAAGGGCCTAACCTCAACGGCCCTCCCCACCCTCCTGGGCCTCCTACTTCCATCAGTCCCAGTCCCCTCCACTCCAGTGATGTCTCCATCCTTTTACCCACTGCGTTCTTCTTTTCTGCCTAAAACCCCCTCCTCCAGGAATTCTTCCCCAATTCACCAGGATGGGGAAGGGATGGCTGGGTGCAAATGCCTGCTTAGCAGCCTTTTCTGCAAAGGCTAAATCAGCCTGTATGCAACCTTTAGGTCCTAAGACATTTTGACCATCCTTTTGTAGAACCAAGTATCAGGGCATCTGTTCTCCAATTGCCCGAAATGAAACCCACTTTGATGCCGGAGCTAAGTTTCATGTCCCACATGTGACACCGTACATCAGGTACTGTTGCCCCTCCCTTCCTCTCCCAGTTCTGTCACACGTTTAGTCCTCCTCCCTCTACTCTGTGAACCTGTCCTCCATTCCCAGGGTTTGTCCCCACATTCCCTCCTGAAATTTGAGTGGGCCTCTCTCCTGAGCCAGGCTTGGTTCTCCCTTCTCCCCAGGCACGTCCTGGTCTGGCCGCTGCCCTGTGGGAGGCTGGATGGTGCCTGGGCAAGGGGTCCCCAACCTCCCCCTCTAACACCCAGCCTATGCCCGCAGGTACTTTGTGAGTTTTGTCCTGCAGTTCCAGTTCCATGAAGCCCTGTGCAACGAGTCAGGCCACCAGGGCCCACTGCACCAGTGTGACATCTACCAGTCCACCAAGGCGGGGGACATGCTCCGGTGTGTGGGAGGAAAGAGAGGGCAAGTGGGAGGGTGAGGGGAGAGGCTGGTGAGGGTAGGTCTGGAAGATAACTGGCTATTCCAGTGGGGACACCACAGGGCCAGTCTGATGAAAGCTGCCTTTCTTCCCTACCCCCTTCTTTTTCTCACCAAATATTTATTGAGTGGGCCCAGATCTGAGGCCCCAGGGGCAGGCTGGCATGGGCAAGTCAAATGTCCCCTGCCCCCTTCACTGAGATCCTAGGTTCTGGAATCTTAATGCCACTTCTTGCAGTCCAGTAGCCGGCAGAAGTAGCTGGAGGTGGGGAGGTAGGCCAGAGGCCAGTAGTGGACAGCAGCCTGAGTCCTCTGTGCTCCCGCTTTGCCTGACAGAAAGGTGCTGCAGGCAGGCTCCTCACGGCCCTGGCAGGAGGTACTCAAGGAAATGATCGGCTCAGATACCCTGGACGTTCAGCCACTGCTCAACTATTTCCAACCAGTCAGTCAGTGGCTACAGGAGCAGAACCGGCGAAACGGCGAGGTCCTGGGCTGGCCCGAATATCAGTGGCAGCCACCGATGCCTGACAATTACCCAGAGGACATTGGTAAAGCTCTGAGTGAGGGTGGGGCAGGCCCTAAGGCAAGTTCTCAATTCTGGGGTCTGGACCCAGCTTCTCCCCCCACTTTTTCCCCTCCCCGTCCCCCCTCCCCATTTGGTTCTCCATCAGCTCCTCCCAGCTGGGCTCTGGCGCCCAGCTCTGGAGGGCCAGGAAGCCCCTTAGGGTGGGGATTGACCTATCTTCCCCAGCATCCTAGAGAGGGTGTGCTCAGATCTGAGGCCCGCCCCCCTGGGCGGGCTGACCAGAGACCTTGCTCTATGAGGTCACACTACAGGCTCAGTTCTTATTGGCTGGAGGGTGGTGGCTGCAGGGCTCCGCAATCCTACTGCCATGGGCCAAGGCTGGGCTGCTCCAGGACTACCCAAACTCCTCCTCCTCCTGCTTTGCTTTGAGCATCCCCTGCTGGTCCCCAGCCAAGAGGTCACCAGCCAGGTGACAAGCAATCAGGGAACAACCAGCCAGGCAACAGCCAGAAGCCTGACAGCAATTCACAAGGCAACAACAAGCAGCCAGACAACCCAGAGCCCAAGTGGGACCAGTGGACGGATGGGGCGGGGCTGCGAGGGGGCGGGGCTGCGAGGGGCGGGGAGACGGGGCGGGGCTCCATCCAACCGCCGGAGAGGTGCAAGGGGAGGCCTGTCTGTTTCCCTCCACTCTGTCCCGTAGTTCTGGTGACTGATGAGGCTGAGGCCAGCAAGTTTGTGGAAGAATATGACCAGAAATCCCAAGTGGTGTGGAATGAATATGCTGAAGCCAACTGGAACTACAACACCAACATCACCACAGAGGCCAGCAAGATCCTGGTAGGGGCCTCCCCACGCCCACACCCCGCATGCCCACAGACGCACACTCACTCCTCCGTTCAGGAACTAACCCTCCAAAACCCAAGGCAGGGCAGGCCACCCCCTCTTTCCCTCCCCCGGGTTACCTCGCTGGGGACAGGCTGTCAGAATTTGTGAAAAACCCAAATGGAATTTCAGATTTGGGTGGACGTATACACTCAAAGCCTAAACAAGTTGTGTTTTTTTTTCTTTGTTTGTTTGTTTAAGCTGAGCCCTCCTGCCACCTGTTGGCAGCTCAGCGGTAGCTCAGCTCGGGCTGGTGATCGAACTGCTGTTGCTCAGAGCTCAGCTCGCACTCTTGAGCGAGCTCTTAACCAGCTCAGCCACTCGGCCAGCCCTAACAAGTTGTTTTTAATTAACAATCAATCTGTTGTTAGTAAAGAAATAATGTGTAAACAAGTGATTCTAAAGTCAGTTTTTTAAAGGACTGAAAGCCCCTGTCTGCCATCATAGTGAGGGCTACCCTTCCCTCCAAGCCCACTTCCCACCTGTGTGGTGAGCACAGATTATTACCAAGGTGTGCCTCAGAAAGCTAATGTTTCATGAAGACCACTGTATGCTAGCCACTGATGCTTGGCCCTTCATATCTCTTGCTTCACTCATTTCTCGACAGCCTTGCAAAAACCAATGCTCTTATTCCCACATTACAGATGGGGCCCTGAGGCTCAGACAGGCCAAGCTGCCTTCTTCCTAACAGCCTTTAAGATGCAGGGTGGGGTTCCTCTTCTCCACCCCTGCCAGGATATGTCTGTGGGTGCCAGGCATGGGCTGCGTCCCCGGGGAATTACAGACAGTTCAAGTTGAAGGGGGCCTCTCTAGGCAAAGACAACAACTTGACAAAACTGTCCTCCTCACCACCACCCCTCCCCCTTCATTCCCCTCCCCCTCCATGGCACCCCCTCCTCAGAGGCCTCACCAAAGCATCCGGGCCTCACAACATGGTTCCCCCTGTGCCTTCAGCTGCAGAAGAACATACAGATGGCAAACCACACCTTAAAGTATGGCACCCAAGCCAGGCGGTTTGATATCACCTACTTCCAGAACACCACCATGAAGCGGATGATACACAAGATTCAGGACCTAGAGCGGGCAGCACTGCCTGTGGAGGAGCTGGAGGAGGTGTGTAGCTTTGGGGGAGCAGGGAGTGGAGGATCCCAGGTCAGGACAGGTCCTACCTCCAGGGAGCAAGCCCGGCACAGGGTCCGGCCTTCATGTCTCTGCCTCTTCCTCGATTTGTCAAGCCGTGACATCTGCACGTCAACAACTCAGAAGGCAACACCTTTGGGAACACGCTCCCCACCACCGCCACCCCCGGCTCCACAGCCCCTCCCCACTGTGTTGGGGCCTATGGGGAGCAGGCAGCAAAGGGGTGCAGCTCACTGTCTCTCCGTTTCCCCCTGCAGTACAACCAGATCCTGCTGAACATGGAGACCACTTACAGCGTGGCTTCTGTGTGCCATTCCAATGGCACTTGTCTCCAGTTAGAGCCTGGTGAGTGCTGGGGGGTGGGGGGGAGAACAGGAAGGGGCTTGCGGAGGCTGGGGCTGGCACAGTGTTAGGGGTGCTCGTCCATGAAAGGGGGCTCAGGAGCTCCTAACTTGTGGGGTCCACATGCTCAGGAAACTCATCTCCCTGCTTTCCTCCAGTGGGGCTTCCCTGCAGCACTTAGAATCAGCACCCACTTCCTGTCTGCACTGATCCACTGCCCTCCCTTGGACCTGCCCACCCTGTTGCTCCAGGATCTCCCATCCTCTTTTCCTCCTTGCACTCTGACCTTTAGAGCAGTCAGGCATCTCAAATTTGTCTTTGGAGGGATACAATGGGGACAGGAACTCTAGGTACCTCCCCTCTGTGCTCATTTCTTGATCCTATCCACAGCTTCCTACCTTCCTTGGCCCCTCCGCTGTCCCCCAGAAACCTAAGCCACATCCATAGAAACCACTTCCATGGCCCATGTTGTTTCCACTTCACTCCCTCCATCACCACTTCGTGCTGGAAGGAGTGATCCTCCTCTCCCTCATCTCCTTTCTCTCGCCATACTGGCTGGTCATTCTTACCTTCTCTCCTTTACAAGAACCCATCCTGGACACTCAAATACCTGCACACAGATACACACCCTCCTGACCCACCCTTCCCGGGGTTGGGGAGCTAGAGGCATAAGCATTCTTCCTGAGGGATCTCCACCCAGAAACAGCCTCTTCCTGGCCCTCTGCCCAACTCCCACATTAGAACAATGACAAATAGACGGGGAAATGGAAAATAAACAGGAGAGAGTAACAGTTTTCCTGGGACAGGGTTTGGCTTAAGGGTTGTGTATGTGGGGATACACGCAAAGTGTTGGGGGAAGGGTGCGTGTGTGTGCGTGTGGTGTGTGTGTGTTTACGGAGAAGAGCATCAAAGGTGCACGTAGCCCTCAGCCCCCTCCCCAGACCATCAATTAGCCTCTTAATCTAGGACTGGGCCATCAGGTCACTGCCATTAGTAAAAATAAGAAACACCCACAAAAATAGAACACTCGCATCAGCAGAGGGCAGATGTGACATTTTCTCTGAACAAACTTAATTTGAATGTACTTTCTCTGTGAGAAGCAGTTATCAGGTAGCAAGTCAGATGAGGTAGGGACCGGCCCATATGCCCTCCGAAGTCATCCAGCTCAGGCCAGGCCAAAGCAGGAAGGCAAGCCACCGCTGGTCTGTGTGGGGCTTCGGAGCGGACACAGGAGCTTATGGCGCCCTCAGCCCGGCTCTGTGAGGTGGATGTCGGCCCCGTGGAATCCACACGGAGGAGGCCTCACGTGTAGTCAGCGGCTTTGACGGGACACGAACCCAGGACTGTTGGCTCCCTGGTGATGCTTGGCTCGTTCTCTGTACTTCGTCTTCACAGCTATTCTTTTATTCAATTATAGTTCGTGAAAGATATCCTAGGCCATGTTGGGACACAGAAGTGAATGAGGCATGCTCCCTGCTCAGGGGCCTCCTGTCCCCACTTCGTGGCCCTGTGAGGGCCAGCGTTATCCCCATTTTATAAATAGGGAAAGAGGGTTCCTGTGACTTGCAAGGTAATTTTGGGGTCAGTGGGGGACTAGAACAAGAACTCAGGTCTTGTGACCTCCAGGCCATTTCTCCCAGGCAGGGGGTGAGCAGGGATGAGCGGGGAGCAGCAGCTCTGGAGCCTGGGCCTTTGCATTGTGCCCCAGCTCAGCCACCTCCTAGCGGGGGACCCAGCCACGTCACCTAGCCACTCGTATGGAAACAAGCACATGAAAACCTTACAGTTGCCTGAGATAGTGTGCACGCAGTGCTGAGCCCTGGGCCTGGCACCCTGTAGGCCCCTGTAGAAAGGACACCACCCTTTCTCCCATTTCACTAGACTTGCTGTCTGCACAGTTTTCTTCCAGTTCTAAATTTCTATGACGGAGTTCACCTTAGATGGAGGTGGGAGGTGGGCCAAGGGCTAGGGGTTCAAGCCATTCGAACCGTGCCCCCACCAGATCTGACCAATCTGATGGCCACATCCCGGAAATATGAAGACCTATTATGGGCATGGAAGAGCTGGCGAGATCAGGTGGGAAGATCCATCCTTCCTTTTTTCCCAAAATATGTGGAACTCTCCAACAAGGCTGCCCGGCTTAATGGTGAGTCCCTCCTGCCAATATCACTGGCTCCCTGGTCCCAGCCCCCGTGGGGCCCTCAGAGACCCTAAGCCTGGTGAGAAGGTGGTCCCCGGAGGAGGCAGCAGGCAGAGGGCTGCTCAGGCAATGGTCAGGTATTCAGAGAGCCTGCCTGTGTCCCCTCTACAGGCTACGAAGACGCAGGGCACTCATGGAGATCTACATATGAGGTGCCAACCCTGGAACGGGACCTGGAGCAGCTCTTCCAGGAGCTGCAGCCGCTCTACCTGAACCTGCACGCCTACGTGCGCCGGGCCCTTCACCATCACTACGGGCCCCAGCACATCAATCTGGAGGGCCCCATTCCGGCTCACCTGCTGGGTGAGGACAAGCACTGGGCCTTTGGGGGAAGATGAAGACAGATGGCAGTATGAGGGAGGGCGAGGCCAGGGCTGGCCAGAGAGCAAAGGGTCGGGGGGGGGAAAGGTATGCGGGTGGCACTTCAGGTTGGAGAGTGAAAAGACTTGAGCCTGGTGTGGGTGGGGGCTGGGTGTGGGGACAAGAGCCCCTGCTTGCATTTGATGCCACTTTTGCTACAGATCCACGTGGTACACGTCACCATGGATGGGGCGGTGGGGGGAGTACTTAATCTTGCCACAAGGAGACTGCCTCACCCATCACAGCTCAAGACAGCATAATACGGAGGGTGAGGAAGGGGCTGTGAGTGGGAGCTGAGGCCTCCCAGGGGTGGCGTGTGAGCAAAGCTCTGGAAGATGAGAGGGTCTGACAAATGGGAAAAGCAGTGGCAGGGAGAAGGACAGACACACTGTGCGGTCTAACGGAGTTAGGAGAACAGAACCCTGAGAGCGTAGGTCCACTTCAACTTTTGGACCCTCTTTTCCCAGGGGTTGTAAATTCAAATGCCCTCAACACATGGAGCAGGCAGTGGACGAGACAATAAGGGGTGGTAGGGACTGGGGCTGAGCAGAGACTACCAGGTTCCTGTTCCCGTTGGACCATCGGGAACACGTTCCTGGGGGCTTTACTATATGCAGGCAGACCAGACAGGGCCACAGACCATTTACAAATCACGAGAGATCCCAGAACCTGGTCCAGCTTTGGGTCTGGTTCCCACTGAACCAAGAGGGTCTTTACAGCCCAAGAGACCAATTGTCCTTGATCCCTCTCTGGTGAAACCAAAGAACATCAGAGTGGACCTGAGCTTGATGACTGAGAAATACAGACCCTGGGAGGAGAAGCAATGTGCCCAGGTGCCTGGGGGGCTGGGGCAGCACTGGGGCTTAGAGCTCGGCCCTCAGCCCATGGGATGGGAGTGGCCAGGCCCTGGCTGGCTCCTGCTCCCTCTTATTTCCCTCTCTCTCTCACTCTCACTCTCTCATTGCTTTGTACTGTAGACTCCTCCTAAGGTCAGCTCAAGCTTAATCTCCTTGGCTATGAAAGACTTCCCATTCCAAATCTGTTTCTGGACCTTTCATCTCATTTGGAATATCTTCCTTTTCTCCAGTCCTGGAGAACTCATACCCTAAAAGTAGAGGCATCAACCACCGCTGAAGGCAGGTGGTTCTTGCCAAGTGACCGCATAAACCAACCTCACGCAATATGGAGGGGACAAGGTAGTGGCTGGTCAGGAGTGTGGCCTGACTGCCTGCCAGCCTTTAAACCCCAACTGCCCTGCTTAGGAACTGTGGGACCTGGGTGGGTTCCTTAACTCTCAGTAAGTGGTGGCCATGTGTGCATAGAGATTCCAGGGACCTGAAGCTTTTGTATTTGTACACAGCTACTCGTCACATTGGTCTTCACTGCCCAGGGACAGTGAGGGCCACCTTGACTTCTTGATGGCCAGCAAGGTCTCACCCGTGAGCCAGGAAAGCAATGACCTTGTGGGATGGATGTGCAGACTGAAGAGCAGCCTAGTACAGTGTGCAAAGAGTAGGAGCTCGAGAGATACCGTTATGATCAGCAGGACCGGGATCTGGTTACCCCTTTACCACGGTGCTGAGTCTAAGAATAACATCTAACTCTCCTCTCTCCACTGTCTCTTCCCCTGCCCGCCTCCAGGGAACATGTGGGCGCAAACCTGGTCCAATATCTATGACTTGGTGGTGCCCTTCCCTTCAGCCCCCAAGATGGATGCCACGGAGGCCATGATCAAACAGGTCCGCACCTGCCCCCTCGTCACACTCCTGCTCCTCCAGGGCAGCCCAAAGCACAGAGGTGGGGAGGCCCCTGCGGGTGGGAGAGGTCCCCCTGACCAGGAGTTACTTCCAGCTGGGCCCTCTCCCAGTCTCCTCCCCTCGCTGTGGCACACAGTCTGTCCTCATGGTCCCCAGTTTGGCAGATCTCCCTCTGCTTGCAGGGCTGGACACCCAAAAGGATGTTTGAGGAAGCGGATAATTTCTTTACCTCCCTGGGACTGCTGCCTGTGCCCCCCGAGTTCTGGAGCAAGTCAATGCTGGAGAAGCCAACCGACGGGAGGGAGGTGGTGTGCCATGCGTCTGCCTGGGACTTCTACAATGGGAAGGACTTCAGGTGTGTTCCTGCTGCAACCAGGGGACCTTATCCTGAGACCAGTGGGCAAGGGGATGAGGCAAGTAAAGGCTCCACTGCTGTCCCCTTTCAGGCAGAGTGAGCAGAAATGGATGCAGGGGGCAAAGCTTGGGATAGAGGGTCAAGAGCATGGGGCCTGGCCCCCGGGGAACCCCATCCACCAGGTGAGGGTCTGCTCCAGTGCTGACCAGCTCTGCCTGCCTGGTCAGTTGTCAGCGTCCAAGGTCCCAATCCTGGGTGTGAGCACCGTGTGAGCTGCCCAGCCTTCCCTCCCTCCGGGGTGGCCCCTGCATACACCTGGCCCTCTCTTTGGGCACCTGTGCCTTGACACAGGAGGTATGAGGACATGTGGGGCTTTGCATAGATCCGCCCTTACCACTGACAGAGGCTCAGAAGTTGTCTTCATCAGAGGATAGTGTTTCAGTTATCTACTGCTATATAACAACCCACCCCAACACTAGTGGTATAAAACAACCATTTGATCATTCTCATGATTTTATGGGTCAGGCAACACGATGGAAATGGTTTTTCCCAGCTCTACAACAATGGAGACCTCCGCTGGGCTAGCTCTGATGGCTGGAATGGCTCAGTGGGACCATCTGGAGCCTTGGTTCTGGCTAGTGATTGGGTTCCTCAGTTTTTCTTCATGTGGCATATGCTGGGGCTAGAACGTTCCAGTTGACTTCTTCACTCACATGTTGGGTTCCCTGAGCTGGGATGGCTGGGCAGCTGGGGGTTGGTGGGACATCTCTCTCTCCAGGCTAGCTTCGGCTTCCTCACAAGTATGGCAGTCAGGCAGTCGGATTTCTTCTCTGGCAGTTGGCATCCCTCAGAGTGAAAGCAGAAACAGCCAGATCTCTTAAAGGCTAAGCCCAAAACCAGCACAGAGTCCCTTCTGCCAGAGTTTATTGGCTAAAGCAAGTCACTAGGCCAACCCAGATTCAGGAGAAGGGAAAGAAGACCGCACTTCTTGGGAGAGTGGCAAGGATGATCTGTGACAGTGGACCGAGTGTCCTTTATGGGAAAAGTAGACACAGAGAACCTGGAAGAAACCAGACAGGGTTCGCTGGCTCCCCTAACCTTGGCCTTTTTCCTTCAAGGCATGGGGTCTGCAGCTAGAGAGCTGGGCATAGACAGAATAAAGGCGGGGAGTGGGGGGTGAGGTGGGAGCTTTCTGAGGGGTCCTCCCTTATATGGGAGTCATAGTAGAAGGTGGACAGACCCACAGCCTCATTGTAACTGGGATGCTGGGCAGCTCTTCCCCTCCTGACAGAATGGCAGAATAATGGGGTCAACTGAACTGAAAAGCTCTGCTTAGATTCAGGGGAGAATTTCATTGACTCACAAAAGAGAATGAGGAAAGATGGAGAGGGAGGTGGAACCTCTGGCTTGCATCGCTCTGCACATGTCATTTCAGTCCTGGCCAGAAGAAGTCACGGGGTGAATATGCTTGCTGATGTTGGGCACACGAGATGCTGAATAGCTCAGACACTGTTGTTGCCTTCAGAAAGTCTAAGTCTTGGGAGAGCCAAACATGTGCATGAGAAACCACAGGATCCACATTCTAGAAAGCCCTGCACTGATCTTAACCAAGTGTCCCAATGCCTCCAGAGCAAGTACTTTGCACAGTTAGAAAGCAACATGGCCGTGTGGGCTGGAGTTATTTAGGGAAGATGAAGGCAGAGGAATGGCCTAAATGACTATACTTTAGAGGCATCAAGCCCCCAGATTCCCTCTTTCTCTGGCTCACTCCATATCTCCTTTGGTTTTCTTTCCCATAATGCTGTGATCCCTGCTTATAGCAGTGATGGGGGGCTGCTCTGTGTATAGTAAGGAGAGCAGATCCCTTTGCCCCAGGGAGCCTCGCTGCCATCTCCCACACCCTCTCCCTGTCCCAGGATCAAGCAGTGCACCACCGTGAACATGGAGGACCTGGTGGTGGTCCACCACGAAATGGGCCACATACAGTATTTCATGCAGTACAAGGACTTGCCTGTGACCTTCCGGGAGGGTGCCAACCCTGGCTTTCACGAGGCCATTGGGGACGTGCTGGCCCTCTCAGTGTCTACCCCCAAGCACCTACACAGCATCAACCTGCTGAGTAGCAACGATGACAGCTACGGTGAGAGAGGAATGAGGGATCCTGATGGGCAGCGGGACCAGGAAGGGGCAGCAAGCTTGAGAGGTGGGGAGAGGGGACTTAATGGCACACAGGCAGAGGTTGGGACAGAGCAGTGGACCACCAGCAGGGTGAGCTGGGAGGATGGAGCCCACAGACACCCCAAAAGGCAGATCACAGGACCCAAAGAGATACAGCCCACTCCTCCCCTCTCCACCTATCATACACCCATCATGGCTGAGCTGCTTGGACATGAAAGGAGGCAGGCGTCAATCTGATAGTGGGCTCCCTTCTCTTGGCAGAGCAAGACATCAACTTTCTGATGAAGATAGCGCTTGACAAGATCGCCTTCATCCCCTTCAGCTATCTCATCGACCAGTGGCGCTGGAGGGTGTTTGACGGAAGCATCACTAAGGAGAACTACAACCAGGAGTGGTGGAGCCTCAGGTTCTAGAACATTCCTGTGCGGGTGGAGGTCCAGGCTGATCTCCATGGGTCTCTGTGTGTGTGAGTGTGCACATGGTAAATGTGTCTGTGTATACAGCATCTAAGTGTGTGTATGTGTGCGTACATGTGCACATGGGTCCTTGTGTGTGTGTGTAAGGGATGGGGTACATAGGGGGTGATTGTGCAGGGAGGCACAGCATACCAGAATCCAGAGTCCCCAGTGTAGCCCCAGGTGCAGGGACCATCCTTCAAGTTGAAAACGCCAACCCTCCCTGGTTTGAGTCTCCCCAAACCCTTCCTGTAACATATCTTCCATCTTGACAGGCTGAAGTACCAGGGCCTCTGTCCACCCGTGGCCAGGTCTCAAGGCGACTTTGATCCAGGGGCCAAGTTCCACATTCCTTCAAGTGTGCCTTATATCAGGTAAGGGAAAGGGAGAAGGCCGCTCAGTGTTCAAACTGCTGTCGCTGCTGTGTCGGGTCGGGATGACCTGGGGAGTCTCGCTGCACTGCCCACTGTGCCTGGGCCACCCACCTGCCACCGAGGCTGGCTGTTGTTTCACTCTTTTGATAAGACAAGAGCCTCTACCCTCCAGACAATTGAAAACACAAACTCTACTATAATTGACTGATGGTTATGAGACCTTGGTGCAGTAGTTAACTATGACCCATGGCTAGATCATGACTGAAGCACTCTTGTTCTGTCTTTTTCTTTTCCTAACAAGATTGTGATTCCTTTACTATATATTGAACATATTGTCTGTGATAGAATTTGGGTTGTACCTAGAAGACCTTGTATACACTAAAACTAGGATTAGAGACCCAGTGAGACTGGGAGGTTGTATCGATAGGGGCTTGGGTCAGACAGAACTGGGCTCAAGTATTGTGTCCACTTCGTTGTCTCCTTGAGCACATTCCTCAGTGTCTGTGAACACCAGTTTCTTCAGCATGTCACAGGATTGTTGCAAAAGTTAACTTCTTAGCATACTGTCTAATACAGTATGAGTTATGGGAAATCGCAGCCATAACTCACCATTACTTAATTACTCTCAGAAATGGCCTATGTAAACACACGAGTCAGGCGGCCACGGTGTGAAGGTGTCCAGTGCAGCCCTTTTCCTTGTATGTGCTACAGGCTAAGATGGGTAATTGCAGGATCTGGAGTCCTCCTGGGAGGCTGGCATCTGGGGAGGCCTACAGATGGCATTCCAGGTAGCCAAGGCCACGCATGAGGCAAGGCACAGAAAGCAGTGAGGGCTGCCCCAAGAAGGCTGTGACCCTCTCCAGCCCTTGCCTCCTGTAGTCCCTGGAAGCCCAGCGAGGGAGGGCCCACCATGCCCACCTTTTCACCCCAGCACCTGGCATGATGTCAGCACATAGTCAAAACCTAATAAATAAGTATAAGGTGAATGAATTGTGTCCCCCAGAGTCTACAAAGGGAAAGAACATCTCCTCAGATGTTTCAGAGAAGAGCAGTGGGCAAGGGGCCAAGGAGACTGAAGGGCACCCGGGAACAGGCCTGGCCTTGACAGCATGCCAGGATGGCCCATAGGGAGGGCTTCCACCCACCTTCTTGACTAGTTTTGGGCTTCCAGGCTGGCACTCACTTTCACACAGAAGTTAGGCCCACGTGATGGTTAGCTTCTGAGCTTAGCATAAATAATTTTCTAGGCAGGGATGGGCAAAGGAGACTCATTCCCAATTCTGACCAGCAGCCTTGGCAAAGCACTTTTCGGAAACACCAGGAAAGTCAGTGGCACATGGCTTGTGCCCAGCATTCAAAGTGGGGGGCCTGTGCTGCTGGTTTGGGACATTCAAATCCTCTGCAGACTTAAAGGTTGCTCCAGCCTTGCCTAGCTGATTTCTACTAGGGAATCCCTGCTGCTTTTGAATCAAGGAGATTGTTTGCGCTGGCTTTTCTAAGCCCAGGCTGCCCTGCCACATAGGTGTGACCCTTTGGGCCACACTCGGCCTCTACTTGAGTATACCCCAGGGATGGAGACCTCACTGCTCCCAAAGCAGCCTGCCAAACCTTTGAAGGGCTCTGCCCTGACCCTCGTCCCTCATGAGTGACCCCCAAAGCTCCTTGGCACAGGCGCTCCTGAGCTGTGGAGGCAGCCTCTCGGGTGGGGGGCGTGGAAGGGGGCCTTGATGACTCTGAAAGCTGGGGTGGACGCTCCCTGACACCCTGGCTGCAGTGGGAGGTGGGGGGCAGCCAGGGCTCAGTGTCACAGGCCAACCCCAGCCACACCTCCCTCCCCTCCAGGTATTTCGTCAGCTTCATCATCCAGTTCCAGTTCCACGAGGCGCTGTGTCAGGCGGCTGGCCACAAGGGCTCCCTGCACAAATGTGACATCTACAAGTCCAAGGAGGCAGGGAAGCTCCTGGCGTGAGTCCTGCTTTGCCTTCTTTTGTCTGTTGTCCACCCTCTGACCACGCAGCCTTGAGGAGTCTCATGGGGCTCTTCTGGGAACACCTGCCTTTTTGGTGCTTGGGCTAGGAACTCCCAGGTAAAGCCTGTAGTACATCTTAATGTGCCATCTCCAGGAGGGAACTCGAACCCCCTTGGCCCAGATCATTCCTCCCCGCATATACACACCCCACCCCAGACTTGTCCAGGCCCTCCCAATCCCAAAGGCACGTTGAGGCTGGGAGGCAGGCTTGGGAGGGCGGGTGTTAGGCTGTCCTTCTGACTCAGTTTCCCTTCTCCGGTGCCCCCCTAGGGACGCCATGAAGCTGGGCTTCAGTAAGCCATGGCCAGAAGCCATGAAGCTGATCACGGGCCAGCCCAACATGTCTGCCTCAGCCATGATGAAGTACTTCAAGCCGCTGCTGGACTGGCTCCTCATTGAGAACGCGCGGCATGGAGAGAAGCTGGGCTGGCCTCAGTACAACTGGACACCAGACTCCGGTATCACCCCGCCCCCCACCTCAGCCCCCGGCAGGCCCCAGAGCTCGCTCAGGAGCAGGCCCCCTCCCCCGCTCAGGCAGGTCCAGGTCTGACCTGAGAGCGAGGATAGGGAAGCCAGGCAAAACTCCCCGAGCCCTGCCCACCCTCTTGCCCACTGCCCTACCCACCACCCTGCTCTCCTTGCTTCTCATGCTCAGCTCGCTCGGAAGGCTCATTCCCGGGCAACGGCTACGTCAACTTCCTGGGCCTGAACCTGGAGGAGCAGCAGGCCCGCGTGGGCCAGTGGGTGCTGCTTTTCCTGGGCGTCGTCCTGCTGGTGGCCACCTTCGGCCTCGCCCAGCGGCTCTTCAGCATTCGCCACCGCAACCGCCACCAGCCCCACCATGGGCCCCAGTTCGGCTCCGAGGTGGAATTGAGAGACTCCTGAGATGACCAGGCCTTGCAGGCCAGCTGGGGGCCCGAGAGACCCGGATCCACCGAGAGACCCGGATGGGGACACGGGGTGGGCGGAGGACCCTGGCCCTCCACTCTTCTCACAGCTCACCCCAGCCCGCCCTCCTCTTCCGGCCTTCTCCCTTCCTCCCTCTTCACCTCCAGTCCTGTGCTAAGACTCCGTCCTCCAGACCCAGAACCACTGTGACCCCTGTCCCCCAGTCCCCGGGCACCAGGCCACCTAACAAGGAGCCCCCACCCTCAGTCTCTCTGTGAATACAATTAAAGGTCCTGCCCTCCCATCTGAGTCTGTGTCCCTCGCGGGGAAGCCAGGAACAGGGTCAGAGATGCTCTCCCGCCTCCTGGCAGTCAAGCGGGTCACTTCAATGGGTGTCTTCATCCTCCTCCAAGAAGAGCCTGGGAAAATGCCCCGGAGTTCTGGCCCTGGCACCACCCAGCGGTGCCCACGCCTGTCTTCCCTCCAGCCCAGGCAACAGGCCAGTGTCCCGCCTTGGCAGTCAGCCCCTGCCTAGCCCAGGCACCAACCCAGGAGGACTCTGGGAAGCAAGCATTCTGAGCTGCTGGCCTCACATTTCCACCAGCTTTGAGAGTCCCCCCCTGGCTGTTTCCATAAACGGCCAGGTCCCCCAGCTGGAAGGATCCCCTGAAGGAGAGTGCCTTGCATGTGTTTGGCTCATTGAGGGTACAGAACTAGCCCTGTGGTTACCTCAAGCTCCTGCCTACACAGCTCCATGTCCACTTGTGTAAGTGGACAGAGCTACCTGAGTATTGCCCATGGGGCCCAGGACCAGGTCCCTTCGACCCAGCTGGAGAGGGGCCCTAACTGCTGGAGCATGGCAGTAGCTGGCACCCATGTGGGGATTTTCCGCCAGAGGCTGCCCCTGCCTTCCCCGCAGGACATGCCCTCACCCTGAGCCTCCCCTCTGAAGGCCAATATGGGTTTGAAGGAGTATCATTTTGAGGGACATTTTTATAACTTTTGTCTACATGTTTATTGTAGAAAATTTGTAAAATGCAGAGAATTATAAAGAAAATAAAAGCCCTTTATATCAATACCAAGAGATAAGCACTGTTGACATGTTGGTGTATATTTTTCCGGCCCTTTCTTCTCAGCACCTATTTGAAATGGGATCACACTGTACTTACAGTCGTGTATCCTTTTTCCAGTAAACATGATTAGATGTATTTTTCAGACACTTAAATGCCAGACCTCGATGCTAACCAAATGGAAGTTGCTCAGTTTCCCGGGGTTAGAGGCTTCCACTGCCAGCCTGGCCCCCTCTGTCAGGACCGTCAGCCCCAGGCCTCTTCCCAGCTCTGCTGATGCCTGACTCCTAATATCTGTCCCCCAACATCCTTGTGTGTACTTTTTGCCACCCCCATCTCTAGCTGCCAAGTGTGTCTGTGTTTGTGTCTGTCTGTGTGTGTGCGTATGACTATGTGTATGGTGCACGTAAACTTGGTTGTACAGGCCTGTTCCACGAGGCAGGATGTGGAGTTGAGGTATTTGGGATATGCAAGAGGATGGAAGTTTATGATTACTTACGACAATGGAATTTATAAACATATCTTCAAAATAGTTCCAAGCCTCTCCCACAATAGACATCTTTAATGACCCTCCTCCCAGCCTGATGTTTTGAAAGCTCTTTGTCTGCCGGACAAAGGTCATTGACCCTTCACCCCCTTTCCTATCTCTCTGAACTGCAGAGGTTCAGGCGGCCTGTAGAGCTGGTGGGCCGTGCGAGGGCATCAGCATTCAACACCCAAAGGCCTGAGCTACAGAATGAGGGCAAAGAAACACAATATTGTGGTCAGCCTGACCAGCCTTATCTACTAGGCCTTTTGAAATATTAAAATTGTTTGGACTCCTGTTTCTGCCTCTATAGGAGACGGGGGGAGAGGCCCATTCTACCTGGAAGGTGGCAGAGGAAGAGGAGGTGTTGACAGCAGAAATAGGGGCCAATCCAGCATTTTTCACTGGTGGCCTAAGTCTGAGCCCTTCTCTCCGCTGTGCCTCCCAGGTATTGGCTCCTGGATGACCTGTTTTTTCTTACACGGCCCAGATATATGCGTATGGATGCTGGACAGTTTTTCTGAGCTCCCCAGCCTCTCCCAACCCCTACCCTTGATGGACGAATGGATAATTAAAGTGTGATTTTATATATATATATATATATATATATATATACACACACACACACACACACACACAGCAAACCTTGGATTGCGAGTAACTTGGTTTGCGAGTGTTCCGCAAAATGAGGAAACATGTCTAATACATTTTAACATAGTGAACGAGCGATGTCTTGCAATACAAGTAGTTTGTTTCCAGAATGAATTATGCTCGCAAACCAAGGTATTACATATATAATATATATGTGTGTGTGGAATACTATTCAGCCCTAACAAGAAGGAAATCTTGCCATTTCCAACAACATGGATGGACCTTGAGGTCATTATGGTAAGTGAAATATGTCAGACAGAGAAAGACAAATACTGTATGATTTCATTAACATGTGGAATCTAAAAAAACCCAAAAAACTTACAGGTACAGAGAACAAATTAGTAGTTGCCACAGAAGGTAAGAGGGTAGGTGACATGGGTGAAGATGGTCAGAAAGCATAAACTTCCCATTATAAATAAGTCCAGGGATATAATGTATGTCATGGTGACTATAGTTAAACAAAAATACTATTTTATCAAGCATGTCTATGATTGATACTGGGGAAGTGTCTGGGGAAGAGAAGGGACGGCTTCCCCAAGAGCTCTGTCAGCCAGTTAACCAGAAACGTCCTGATTTTTTTCTTTCCTGTGTTTTAAACACATTTTTATTTGGAGGGTTGTTTGCTGGGTTTCTCTGTGATGATGTGGGTGTGCTGAGCTGAGGAGGGTGAGTGAAGGGGACAAGATGGAGGGAGCTGGGTATGGAGGAACATGAGTTTGAGGAAGGCATTCCAAAGTGAGATGGATGGGGCTGGTCTCTCCTGACTGTATGTGTCAGGCCACTAGGGAGTCACCAAAGGCTAGCAGAGAGCTGGGGTCCTGCAACTGGTGCTCAAACCAGGCTCAGGCACTCACGGATATGCACCCTGAATGGAAGGTGCCAGCCACACCTCTCCACACCCGTCACAGCCCTCTACCTTCCTCTGTTCTTCCTACTGACTGCAAACTCATAATATCAGGTTCTCTTTGGGAAAGGTATAAGGACAAGGGGGAAGGGAGGAAGGGTCCTGCACAGCCCTGGAGATGATCACACAACCCACAAGAGAGAAAAAGGCCCAAAATGTGAACACAGGTGGTCAAATCAGAACATGGAGAGACACCTATGCTTCCAGAGTTCAGAGACTCAGACATATCACTTCCTTCCGTCTATCCATCCATCATTTGCATCATCCCACCCACCATCTCAAAGGTGATTCCAACCTGTGTGTGCGTGTGTGTGGGTGGGGTCACGTCAGTTCCTGGTCAAGGCCCAACAGTGCTTCCAATGCCAGAGAGAAGTGACCAAATAGAGTAGAACAAGCTCCAGCTTAAAAGTCCAGAGCCATGGTTCTCCTCTCTGCTCTGTCACTAACTAGCTGTGTGAACTAGGTCATATGGCTTCACCATTCTGGACCTCCATCTCCTCACCTATAAAATGGGGACAGTTGGACCAGAAGGTGGGTGGAAGCTTTCCAGTTCTGACATTCTATGGCTGACACTTTAGCCCCTGATGTCACAATATGGAGCCAGACCGTGATTGGCTTATAGCGTCACCCAGCTCTGCTGTTCTCTTGGTCATGGGCACAAGATGGACTTGCCCTGGACTTCCCCTACTTATGCTCTTCTGTTATGGGCAGCTCTTGCCGTGTCTCAGGACCGAGGGTAATGAGAGCTTAGGTGAGGCTGGGACCCAAAGGACAAGGGGACCAGACAAGGGGACCAGGCAGGGGCAGTCCACTCCCAGGACAGCATGATGCCCCCACTTCCTTCTCTGCAGACAAGCTCTACAATGAGACCATGGCAAAGATGTTCCTGCAGTTTCATGAGAATACAGCCCAGATTGTGTGGAACCAGTTCATGGAGGCCACCTGGAACTATGTCACCAACATCACCAAGAAAAATCAGGAAGAAATGGTGTGTATGGTACCACTTCCACTCCAGCCCCTCCTCCCCTTGCTCGTCTCAGGGGCGGGGGGCAGGGAATCCACACTTTCTGTCTGTCCTGAGCTAAAGGAAAAAGGGAAACCCCGAAGTACATGTCAAAGCAGGCTGCGAGCTCCGTGCCTCTTGGTGGCATTCAGCGCTCTCTGGGCAAGAATCTCTTGTTGCTTTCCCCCTTGTAAATATCACCTACTTGCTTCTAGGGTGGCTCCCTCCCTTCTCCCTCTTAGCAAATCTTCAATGGTTCTAAAGTCTTAAAGTAGGCTTTGGTAGGAGTCTGGGGTGCTGTGGCCCTGGAGTTCAGTGTGGGACCCTGACTCTCTCCCCCAACCTCCCACGACAAATATGGTGGCCCTCCTTCCAGCTGCACAAGGATGAGGAGAAGTCCAAGCACATGCTGTACTTTGGCACCCGGGCCCGCCTGTTTAAGAATGCCAGGTTCAGGGATCCGGCAGTGAAGCGCATGCTGAGTAAGCTGCAGAACATAGAGAAGGCAGCCCTGCCAGAGGACGAGCTTCGGGAGGTGATGGATGGAGCCCCCAGGTTTCCAGGCACATGCTCCCCACCCTAGGGGTGGGCAGGCCTGGTGGGGAACCGGAGTGTCTGGGGCAGGAGGAAGGTTGGTGGGGCAGGGCCAGAGCTTCCTTTGGGAAGGAGGGAAGCAGGGGCTGGTGGGAAGATGCCTCAGCCAGCCCCGCCTCTCCCAGCCGGTGGGGCTAGCACTGGGGGTGGGCCCACAGGCACGGGCCTGCCCTGGGTGACACCTGCCCTCCCCAGTACAATAAGCTTCTGGACTACATGAAGACAACGTATAACATGGGCCAGGTGTGCCTGAATGAGGGGCCCTGCATGCCCCTGGAGCCTGGTGAGTGCCCCAACCCTGCCCCCTGCCCAACTGCAGAGTCTCAAGCACCTTCCATGAGCCCCCCAACTGTGCTCCCTTGTTGGGGGCGTAGGAATCTGCCTCGGGAGGGTGAGGGCAGAGACACGCAGGAGTGGGTGTCCCACCTTGGCTCCTTTTCCGGGCGTAGACCTCAAAGATATCATGGCCACCTCCCGGGACCAGAAAGAGCTGCTGTGGGCCTGGCAGGGTTGGCGGGATGCTGTGGGTCGCCCGCTCCGTGTCGCCTTCGAGCAATATGTGGAGCTCAGCAACAAGGCTGCGAGGCTCAATGGTGAGGCCCCACCCCTGGCCAGCTTGGCCTGAGCAGACTGCACACTGCACGGGTCTCAGATCAATGCCTCGGCAGGACAGAGCAGGGTCTTCAGAGGGGAAGGCAGTAGTAGGACCTGGCGATGGGAACCCTGAGCCCTGCAGCTAGGCAGAGGAAAGGTGATTCCTTCATTGCGATGTTCCACAAACATTAATTGAGCATCTACTATGTGTGGGTGCTGGGTGCTGGGGAGGTTCGAAGATGCGTAGGTGCAAAGATAGAGAGGGTGCCCTCCCTCTGAGGGCTTACAGTCCTCTAGGAGACACACAATATTCATGCAAATTCGCACCTCTGGTTACCACTTGGATTGAATGCTGAGAAGGAAGGGGCGGCTGAGAGAGAGAATAAGGAGAGACCTGCTTCAGATAAGTGCTCAGGGAAAGCCTCTCTGACATTTATCCAAGGCCTGAAAGATGGGAATGAGTCAGGCAAGCACGAAGTGGGAGCATCACAGGCTCCACAATGGGGGAAGCTGGCCTTTGGGAGGATCTGAAAGAAGCCATTGTGGCCAGAGGACTTGGCTGGGTGGGGCTCAAGGTAGGTGGGTGAGGACCAGGCCTCATCCAAGTCCTAGGCAACCAGGCACAATGCGTGAGGAGCACAGAGTGTGTACTGTGCTATGTGCTTCTCTGCCCCGATCTCATCCAAACACAGAGCGGCCTTGGAGGTAGTTTTCCCATTTGGCAGGTGAATGCCCAAATTATCAGGGAGGTCAAGTGGCTTCCTTAGAAGGTGCCTGGGTCTCCTGCCTGCCTGCCAGACCAGGGCTAAGAGTGGTGAGCACCTCTGAGCCCCCTCCTGTCCCAGGTTACAGAGACATGGGGGCCCTGTGGCGGGCCAGATACGAATCTGAGAAGCTGGAGAAGGACCTGCAGCAGCTCTTCCAGGAGCTGCAGCCGCTCTACCTGAACCTGCACGCCTACGTGCGCCGGGCCCTGTACCGCTACTATGGACCCGAGGTCATCAATGTGAAGGGGCCCATCCCTGCCCACCTCCTGGGTAAAGCTCCAGCTGGCAGTGGGGGTAGGGCTGGCAGAGGAGGCCCCCAAACAGACCCTCAGTAAGGACAGGGATGGTCTCCTGCTCCCTCTGAGCTCCTCCATTCCCCTTCCAGGGAACATGTGGGCTCAGTCCTGGGTCAAAATCTTAGACCTGGTCCTACCCTTCCCAAAGAAGCCCCCTGAGGACATCACAAAGATCATGCAAAACCAGGTAAGTGCTTGGCCTCTGTCTTCCCTGCCGGCTCCATGCTCCGAGGCAGGGCCTCATGTACCCCTTCTTCCCCACAGCACTGGAACCCCGAGAAAATGTTCATAGAGGCTGAAAAATTCATCACTTCCCTGGGGCTGCTTCCCACCCCTCCTGATTTCTGGGAAAATTCGATGATGGAAAGGCCAACCGACGGGCGGGAAGTGGAGTGCCATGCCTCCGCCTGGGACTTCTACAACAGCAAGGCCTTCAGGTGCTCCCCCAGTGGCAGCACCACCCTCCTGTCCTTCTCTAGCTCTTCCTTTGCTCCTCCCACTCTCCACCTGTCTGCCTCTTTTAGGAGGTGTGCAAAAGGAGTGGGTGGGGTGGAGCTGGAGCAGGGGAAGGCGCATGTAAGCCAGCAACATGGGAGAGGTGGGTGTGAGAGCAAAGCTCATGGCCGCTGGTTGGATATGGGGTCTGGAGGGAGAAAGGGCAGCAACCAAGGCTCCGCTGGTCTCCAGCCCGACCAGCCCAACCTCTTAACAGAGCGTGAATGGAAAAATCTGCCCTTCTCCCAGGGCATCCCCATACTCCTTGACTCCTGCCCTTTAACCCTAGGATAAAGAAGTGCACCGAGGTGACCACAGAAGACCTGCTCTCCATCTTCCACCAGATGGGCCATATCCAGTATTTCATGCAGTATAAGAACCTCCCTGTGATCTTCCGCGCAGGCCCCAACCCAGCCTTTGAAGAGGCCGTGGGGTCAGTGATCACCCTCGCGGCCTCTTCCCACAAGCACCTGCTCAACAGAGGCCTGCTCAGCCATCGGCACCAGGACTCAGGTGATGGGGGCCAAGAGGACCATGGGAGGGAAGCCGGAGTCTGGGGCTGCAGCTATTGCTCTCAGGTCCGAAGGGAGGGAGAGCCACGAGCCGTCAACTGACTGCCTCACCTTCCCCAGAGGAGGAGGTCAATTTCCTGATGAGCATTGCCCTGGACAAAATCGCATTCATCCCCTTCGCCTATCTGATGGACCTGTATCGCTGGAAGATCTTTGATGGCACCATCCGGAAGGATGCTTACAATCTGGAGTGGTGGAACCTCAGGTGAGGAGGACAGCTGCCTTGTGCTCTCTGCCCCCTCCAGCCCTGATGTGGGCAGGGCTTTTGGGTCAGCCTCGAGGGTGCAGCCACCTTTTCTCTGAGGGCAGAGCTGGCCCTGCAGTGCTGATGACCTGGGTGCTGCTGGAAAGCCCGGGGGCAGTACTGGCTGTTTGCGATCACCAGATGAAAGCATCGCTGCTGAAGTGGATAGGACCTGTGTGGGTGGTCATGAGGCCTCCTGCTGAATCTGGCACCAGCACTGAGCAGGCCTCTGAACCTCTCCAGGGATCCTGGTGGAGGCCCCACCTGTTCCCTGGGTGGTTGTGAAGCTCACACATTGGTTGCACCTGGGCTCCTCCAAAAACAGAATACTGACCACCAGGCAGGCCTTCCTGCTCCTCCCCTCCTACTATGTTCCCACCATTGGGGCCGGTAAGGGGACTTGAGTTCTTTTCCTCTTGTGGAAAGAGTCCCCATGGAAGAGAGACAACCCTACTGCCCCCTTTTCTGCTGCCCCAACACATATGCACATCTGCCTCTGGCTTAGCATCCCTAGCATGTCCAAGGGCAGAACTAGCTGCTGAAGGAGCCACCAGCAGTCAGGCAGCATCACTCTTGAGAGAGGGGCACTGGCATGGCATCCCATCACTGACCCCTGACTGCTTGGTTGGATAATGAATGCCAGTGGCTTGGGCTACTCCATCTCCACCAGGCCTCAAGCTGACCAGCTCAAATCTGCTAGCCACAGCATGGTTTGGGGCAACCATGAAGAGCCTCCTAAGTCTACACAAGCCTTATGTTTATCTGAACCTTTATAACAACCCAGAGTCAGTCACAGAAAAAAGAATATGTGTCCAGCCCACAGTCACACAGCAGCCCAGGGGTGGCACCCCTCCCTTTGTCCTTTCACCCTCCCAACTCCACCCCAAGTTCAGGACCAGGTTTCACCAGTAGGATTGGCAGAGTCTTGACCTTGGGCCCCTCCAAGGGCACCCCCTACCAGCCATCTGAGGTTCCTGCAGGGGCCCCTTTCCTCCTTCTATGGACCATAGCCAGCACCACCTGGATGACGGAGACCAGGGACTGAGGGAGAGGGGCGGTGACTCTCTGGGCCTTGAAGTGGGAGAGGAATTCCCACTCTCTGTCAACCCCAGAGGATGACCCAGAGGTGCTGGTGAGCCAAAAATAAAGCAATGAGCCTTTTCGTAGACTTTGTCTCCTCCCAAAGATGGGTCATTTTATTCATATTTTACAGACTCCACTTTACAACAAGGCTCAGTGACAATTAGTAACTTTCCCACAGTCACACAGCTCAGAGGGGTAAACCGGACCCGAAACTGAAAGTTCTTGGGATCTGCCAGTGATTAGCTCTGTGTGCTGCCACCCGTTTCCTGCTCCCTAAGCCTTGGTTTCCTCATCTGTAGAATGGGAATAATAGCAGCACCACCCCGTAGGGATGATATTTTGTCTTCTTCTTGGCACTTCTAAATGAAATGGCCTTGTCAGTTGGTCTGAACCAGCCCCCATTATTACGATGCAAGTAGGGAACTTGCCTGGCTCGTTCCCTCCTGTGTCCCCAGAACCAGGACAGCATTGGTTCCTAGCATAGAGGAAGTGCTCAGTGTTAACTACTATTACAATTTTATCCCAATTCACAGTCTCATGTGTTTTCAAATCATTAATTGAATCAGTAAAATGCACTAGCATCCTCCACACACCAGGTCCAGTTTTGACAGCTGTGCACGTGCTTTAAAATAAAAAGGGGGCCGGCCGAGTGGCGTGGTGGTTAAGCGCTGGCTTGGGAAGCCAGCGGCCCTGGTTCGGGTCCCACATATGAGGGCCAGTGACACTGCCCTCAAAATAAAATAAAATAAAATAAAATAAAATAAAATAAAATAAAATAAAATAAAATAAAATAAAATAAAATAAAATAAAGAGGCTCTGAAAACCCAGGCAGGTGGCACTATCAAGTCCCCTTTTTCCCTGCCAGGTTGAAGTACCAGGGCCTGTGCCCCCCTATCCCTCGGACAGAAGAAGACTTTGATCCAGGTGCCAAGTTCCATATCTCTGCCAGCGTGTCCTACTTACGGTAAAGGTCTGGGCCTTGCCAGCAGGACCAGCTTGGGGAGTTAGGGGTTCGGGACATGGGAACCAAGCTGAGGACTTTCAGGAAGGCCCTAGATCCTGATGTCTCCCTGCATCCCTGCCCGCCTCTTACCATCAGGTAACAGCCTTCAGAAGGCCCTGCCCTTTGGGCTTTTGCATCAGACCCTGTGTGGAGGGCAGAGCTGATGGGATATTCTAAAGCATCTCTGTTGTCCCCAAGAGGAGAGCAGAAAAGAGAGAGGCAAGGGTTGGTGTTCAGACTGAAGAGGAGAGCCCTCGCAGTACTCTAGGGCCAGGCTGAGGTGGGACCTGGCCACAGAAACCTCTGCCTGGGCTGTGCCTGCTGACTGGGCCCTCGTGGCCACTGCATGTCAGAGCTGCCTGGCGACAAGTGACTCTGGACTTCCCAACCTTGACACCCACTCCTCAGCCCGCCCTCACGTTCCTCTACCCAGGTACTTCCTAAGCCTAGTGCTCCAGTTCCAGTTCCATGAAGCGCTGTGCAAAGCCTCAGGCCACATGGGCCCACTGCACCGGTGTGACATCTATAACTCTAAAACAGCCGGCAAGCTCCTGGAGTGAGTGCCCTCCGCCCCCATTCGTTCTCAGCTCCCCACCCCCCAGAAGTCCAGCTGGCCCCCTCTCCTCACCCAGCTACCCGAGACACCCTGAGCAAAGCTTATATACTGACGGGAAGTTCCTTGTGTCAGACTGCAGTCTCTCCTGAAGTAATAGAAGCCCATTTCCTCACGTGTAGCCCCTCTTGATCAGAGAGACTGCTTAGTCCTCCCTGCTAACACATACAAGCACACGCGCAGACACACACTCATATGTACGCTCTCATCCACTCACACACACACACTCACACTCATATATTCATTCACATTCTCTCTCTCTCTCTCTCTCTCACACACACACACACACACACACTCACACATACACACATATGCCAAAAAATCAAACTGTCCCGAATGGAAAGGCAGGGTGGGAATCTGGCCTTGTCCTCAATCTTTCATCTGAACCCCCTCATCCTTTCCTTGCAAGGCGCTCGCCTAGCCTCTCAGCAGCATTTGATGCACCTTTGGGTGCACTCTGCCTTCCCCATCTATTCTTGGAGGTGTCTGGATCCAGTTCCCAGGCTGATCCAGGTTGCTTTCACACCACCTTCCTGGCATGTTCTGATCAGCAATAGATCCATTTTCCTAATTGGTCAAGGTCATCTTGAGTTTTATTCCTGTCTCCCAGAGGATTAACAAAGCCACATCATTTAGTATCCTTTGCAAATGTAATGAGCATATTTTTGATCTCACCATGCAGTTTGTCAGTAACCACCAGGCCAGATGGAGCTGTAGGGCCGATCCTCTGGCTGTGCTCCCAGGAAGGGCTGCAACTCGCCAGCCCCATTGTCTTCCCTAGTCTATTTGTTTTTCCACCTTTTCACACTACAGTAGTTAATTCTAGTCAATTGTCCAGGTAGGAGCTTTTCTGAATGTATGGAACATAAGGGGCCTCTCTGCTCTCTGAATTCATGTCTGACAGCCCATCATTTATTCATTCAGCAAACATTTACTTGTGCACAGGCGGACCAGCCTGCCCTGCATCCAGCAGGGGGCGATAGGCCACAGGGTAAACCAGTAACTATAGTATAAGAAAGGAGCTGGTACAGTAGCAAAGGGCTTTAGTGAACATGCAGAGAAGGCAAGGAGGTCATGCTGGGGTACAACGGAGGGATCTCTGTCCCCAAATGCAAGAGTGCAAGAAATAGACACTTATTTCTATACATCAACTCACTTTTAACTCTGAGCCTTCATCCCACTTGATCGGTGGGGCATCTGACTCCATCATCCTCACCACCTCCCTCCCCCACTTCACACAAGGCTCCCAGGGTCTGACTTGGCACTAGAGCATGTAAAGGCCTTGCCACTCATTTGTGGTCACTGCTCACCAGTCCTCAGGCATCACTGCCCAGACTCCTGCTCGGAGAAGACCCTGAGTTCCGAGTGGAGGACTTTGAATACTGTTTTCTGGGTGGAGGGCAGAGGCGAGGTCTCTGAGAAAGAGGACTGTCACGAGCTTTGGGGAGGCGAGATGCTAGCAGAGTGCAGTAGTGGTTGTAGAAGGGATGGGAAGGGGAGTGCTTGCATGGGAGAAGGGTTAGGGCAAGATTCCTGGCTGCTCTTTTGCCTAATATATCTTAAAACTTGATTTTGCTACTTTGGACTCATCTTCCTGAACGTAATTGCCTTGAGCCAGCCTCTGGGCTGGGAATGGAGGGTCGAAGTGGATTTGGTCCAAGGTTCCAAAATCCCCCTGCCTCACCCAGCCAGCCATGGTGGGCTGGCCTTGTCCATGGGGCCCATTCCTGGCACCTTGGAGTTGAGAGCTCTAGCTAGCTCCCAGTTGCCACCTTTGCTGGTCTCATGTGCTGCCCACAGGGGTGGTAGGCTGGGCTTCAGTCAAACCTCTCATCCCACCCGGCCTGAAGGACTATTTCTAAATAGGCAGATTCTCAATGGTCTAAACGTTCCCCCACGAGGTTCTTCCCTTTCCCCAGGGCCCAGCATCTGATAAAATCCTCCTACCTAAAGTTTTTGTTTTTGTTTTAATCTTGGCTTTTCTCCTCCGTTTCTCTCTCGGATCTTCCCCTGTGGCTTCTGCCAAGCATCCACCGGCCTTTAGTTTTTCTACCTCATTCTTTCACAGTTGTTTATTGAGTGATGTGCATAAGTCTTTGCAAACTACAAAGCTGTCTTTCACCACCGTTATGTGACTTAATCGTCACCATAATGAAAAGGCAGGTATTGATGGGGCCCATTTTATTGATGCGGAAACTGAAGCTAAGAGAAGTTAAGTTGGTAGCCTGAGGTTATGTGGCCCATAAGTAGCACTGCTGGGCCTTGAATTTGAGTCCTGTTAGTCTAGATTCCATACTCTGACTTCTGGGCCTCTAGGCCCCATCTCTCTCCTGCTCAGATCAGGGAAACAGTTTGAAAAGGATGAACATATATGTCCACTGCTGCCTCCACAGGGGATCCTGAGATGGAAGAGCCCAGGGCCCTAGCTTCAGCACACTCTGTACCCCTACTATGAGTGTGCAGGCCAACGCTTGACCCCCTGTCACCAAGCACTGGGCTTGCCTGGATGCAGATCTGACATTTGTAAAGCACTGCGGTCAGTGCACAGAGCACATCCCACACTCATTATCTCTCTAATCCTCCCAAACACTCCCTGTGAGGCCAGAAAGAGCTGAAGGGCTGCCTCTCCCTGTTGACAGGGAGCATGGCAAACAGTATCTCAAGACTTTAAGCCTATCTGAGTCTAGGAGAATAATCATCATCACAGCAGTGGTAATAAAAATAATACTAGTAATTTTCATTCCTCTGTCCCATGTGGGCAGCTAACATTTATTGCCTTCCTACTATGCTCCCAGCATTGTGTTTATTTAATTATCCCAACAATGCCAGGAGGTAGGTACTATGATTATCTCCTATGACTATAGAAGCTGAGGCTTAGAAAGGTTGAGTTACTTGCCCAAGGTCCCACAGCTACTGAATAACAGCCCAGGATTCAAACCCTGTTTGGTCTTATTTTCAAGTTTGTGATTTTATCCACTACGTTGACTTCTGTGGGAAAAGCCTGGCTAGCAAAGCCCTAGGGCCCCTTGGTATGATGGGGTAGGCATACTGAGGGGGTGCCAGCAGCACCAGCGGATGCCTCCACCCAACCTCACAGCTATATCCACTTTCCCAGGGACGCCCTAAAGCAGGGTTCCAGCAAACCCTGGCCAGAGATCCTGCAGAATATAACTGGGAAGACCAAGATGTCTGCAAAGTCCCTTATGACCTACTTCAGGCCACTGATGAACTGGTTGGTCACCGAGAACGTGCGCCAGGGGGAGAACCTGGGCTGGCCAGACTTCGGCTGTCCCTTTGAAGGTTTGATAATCTGACCCTGGTCCCAGCTCTGATCCAGCCCCAAACCTTACCCTAGCCTGACCTGGGTTGGCCCCCACCAAGCCTTAACCCCTAGCCCATCTATGACCTGGTCTTGAACAAGCACAGCGCTTGCTGCTGTGTGAGCCTGTCGGCATCTGATGCAGCTCTGGCCAAGGCCACGTGCCCCAGCCCATGCCCCAGTTGCTTCCTTGTGCACTGTCCAGCTAGACGTCCAGGTTGACATCTGAGCACGGGGTGGGCGTCTTGCCTCCTGACCGTTGCCTGGAGCCACTGACAGGCACCATGGAGTACGTAGCCATATCTGTGCCCATCTCCTCCTCCTCTTCCTTCTACTTCTCTTTCTCACTCTCCTTCCAGGGCAATGCCCTTAACCTATGGCTTGGCAGGTAGGTGCCTGGGGCTGAGAGAAAAGGCCAGTGGGGGTCAGATCCTTTCTGACCGCCACAGGGCAACTCAGGTTCTCCTCCCCAGTTCCATCTGCTCTACAAGACTCCTGTTTTCCACAGAGAAAGAAACAAATAAGGTGAAATTCCTGAGCCTGAAGCTGGACCCTGAGCAAGCCAATCTCGGGCAGTGGGTGTTGCTGGCCCTGAATTTTGTCTTGTTCCTGGTGACCCTACTGCTGGCCTGCAGGCTATACTCCCTGGAAAAACAATTACTGGCACAGGGCACCAGGGCACAGGGCACCAGGGCACAGGACACCAGTGCGCAGGACACCAGTGTACTCAAGACCCCACCCAACAGCTACTTCCTGGGCATAGCCATGCAGCCCAACCAGGTCGCCAAAAGACAGTGGATTCTGCTGGGCTTCTGCCTCATCCTGATCCTGTGCTCCATCATCCTGAGCGTTTGGATTTTCAAACAGCACAACAGGAAGCCTCCGTGGATGAGTGATGAGTGGTGGAGCTGGGGCTAGACACCAGTGCAACTGGTGAGGCTGGGGGGCAAGCCCGAGAAAGTTGAGGGAAACTGGGGGGCAGGGGGATAGCTTGCATGCGTAATGCCCAACTGCAATTGGGCGCAGCTGTGGCAGACCTGGGTACATGGGGAGTTGTAACTGACTGCGTGTTTGTGAATTCACGTATGCAACACCATGGGCACAGGTGACTGACTCTGTGTGATTCCATGTGATTCCATATATTTCATGTATGCCCTGGGGTCTAGGCCAACCTCTTTCCCTACGGACTCAGGAACCATGTTTTTAGTGACCCAGTAGCTGTCTGTATCCCTCCAAAACAGCCTCCATTTCAGTTCGTGCCCAGAACTGATGCTTCACACAGCCTTGTTTTCTTCAGGCACCCAGCTGTGGGGCTGGACCAGGACTGCAGTACCCAAGAAATGTGTGCTCTGGTTAGAAACAGGACCCTACTTCAGTCCCCTTATAAAATGTATTCAAGTAGAACTGGACATTCCTGTACAAATCATTCGTGCCCAGTTTATGAACTCTGTAGACTGGCCGGCACATCTTCCTGCTGCTACTCCTCTGGCCTGGCCTGTGTTGGACTGCATAACCTAGCCCTCAAAAGCTACTTGTCAGCCTCCTGAGATGCAAGTGGCCTCACAAACTGCCCTACAACCTTCCCTGCCCCTGTCCAGGCCCACCCAAATGGAGACAGTGGGTAGCTGGGCACCAGTCCAGGCTTGATTAATGATTGATTTCTTGAATATTTAAACAAAGCTCATCTCCAGCCACTCCGCTCCAGAGATGGCCTTGTTCAACATACACACACCTGCTGCCTGGCCTGTTGCCCTGGGGATTGAGCACAGGGCAAACAGTACCTTTCCAGACTCAGTGGAGGAGGGGAAGATGGGAATGCTTTTGGAGGACATTTGAGAAATGAGGGACAAACCTGGGAAGAGAGAAGGAAGGCCTCTGCTCCTACCCCTTCTAGCCCTTCTTTCCAGGCTGAGCCTGCCCGCTGCTAGGGGACAAACTGAGTTTGGGACTGAGTCCCCAAGAGCTCCAGGGGAGGCTGAGAATCAGTCTGTCAGAGATTAAGGCCTTAAGGGGAAGTAGCATCACAGCTAGTAACCAGAGAGGAGACACCAGGGCTGCAGTTGAGCGTGTGGGAGGGTAGCCAAAAGATGGGACCAGTTCTCCCTAGATTAATGGTCTATGCCCAGAAATCAGGGGTTCTCAGGACAGAGACACTGGGCTGAGATCTCCATGGACCCTACCTCTGCCCAGGTTTCATGAGGTCTTCCTGAGTTTTGGCTGAGCCCATGTACTTCCTACTCAACCGCATACTCTATAGCACCCTCATTTGGTGTCTCTGTCACTATATTGCTGTGCCGTAATGTCCTTATTTGTCCCCATTACTAGCTGTCAGCTCTATAAGGGCAGGACACTCATCAGAACTGTGTCCCTGTGTAACACCTATAGCCAGTACCGACCATGGCATATAGTGGAGAGTTGGAAACTGTTTGAATGAGCGAATAAGTGAGTGAATGAGTGTCCCAATGCCCAAGTCCCACCTCAGAGCTCAGCACCTCAGCCCATGACAAACAGCCTCACCTTTTCTCCACAGCCAGCCTGCCCCCCCCCCACCACACATGTAGGGGCAGGCAACCAGGACAACTCTGCCCCCCAAGGAGGCCACATTTGCAGCTCTCTCATCCCCCAGCCACAGGGGCCAAAGAGACCCCCATCAGGCATTGTGGTTCTAACTGGCAAAGGCACACCCAGCTCAGGACTCCAACCCTCTCCAAGCCCCTGGACTCCAGCAAAAACCTCACTGAGCCTCCTTGTCCATCCTCCCTCCCTTCCCACTATTGTAAAGTTTATTTTACCAGAATATTTCCTTCATATCTACACTACTTTTAAGAAGTTGTTTGTTCATCACTTAAATTTAAATGTTCATAATGGCCTCTGAGGGTTTTTATCCATCTCCTTTTCTCCAACCTCACCGCTCCCAGCCCCCAGCTCAGCCCCTTTGCACTGATTGTACAATTGGCCTCTGCCTAATGAGGTGTATGCCCCATTTGAATGCTTACCCTTCCAGGCCTGGCTCAAAACTAGTCATTAGACCCTGTGCAAAGCTCCAAGCCCACCAAGATGTTAGTGAACAGTGGTCCCTTTCTCTCCCTCCTTTCCAAGAAGCCTTTTTCAATAAACCTCACCCGGCCCCCATCTGCTGCTGCTTGTGAATTTTCAATTAGTACTCACACACTTTTATCAGTGGTCACTTGCTAATAGGTGGTTTTATATCTGGACTCCTCTCAAAGAGAGCCTGTATGCTAAGAGCTATCAGGCTTCTAAAGAAAGCAATTATTGCATATTTCTTGTACCCTTCATGTGTACTCCTACTCCATTCTCCCAGGAACAGGTCCTGGGTGAGCTTGCCACTAGGAATTCTGCAAGGTCACTGGGGTTCAGCTGGAGGGCACTTGGCAATGGCAGGCATGAGGGCCAACCGCACTATTGCCAGGGTGAGGTCCGACAGAAAGCCTCAGAACGAAAGCTTCAGCAAAAGACCACCGGAGTTCTCTAAGGACCCCTTCTGCCCGCCCCTGCCCCTGCCTGAGAGATTCGCCCCGGCCACGTCCAGACTGCCCCTCGTTATCAGGAGAGGGTTCGAGAGGGTCTAAGGCCACTGTGTACTGGGACAAGAGCAGAACCTCAGAGAAGCCCTGAGCGATTCCCCGCGTTCCCCCTGTCTAGCTCCGTCCCGCTAGGAGTCAGGGCCCCGCCTCCGCCCCGTCGAGTCCGGGAGAAGTGCCCCCGCCCCGCGGACCCCTCCCCGCCGCCACCGAGCGACTTCTTTCAGCACCGCGGTGCGGACAGCTCCCAGGCCGGCGCCGAAGGGAGGAGGCGCGGCGAGAGGCCGGCGCGGGGAGGGCCCGGGAGGGCAGCGGACGGGATACGCAGGCGGGCGGGCGCGCGGGCGGGCGCGCGGGCGGGGCATGGGGCCCCGCGGCCCTCCCCGGGGGCGGTGCCCACCCAGAGCCGGACGCCGCGGAGCCTGAGGAAGGGCGGAGACGCTGGCAGCCGGAGCGCTGGTGGCTCCGGGCAGAGGCCGCGGCCGGAAGATGCCGGTCCGCAGGGGCCACGTCGCACCCCAAAACACTTACCTGGACACCATTATCCGCAAGTTCGAGGGCCAGAGTGAGTGTGTGCGTTGGGGTGGGGTGCGGACGATCTGGAGTCCAGGTTCTGTGGCAGAAGGAGTCGGACCCCTTTGCTAACTTCAAATGGAGCAGGGTGGGGGGTACCGAATGCTGAATGCAAAATCCTTTAATGTCCCCAACACCTTCTCAAATGCCTGCCCTCCTCTCTTCTGGAGCGCTAGTGGTAGAGCACAACCCCTCTCTCCTCCCCTGAGTTATTTTCTTGGCGCCCCAAGCCCTGACCTCCCCTTCTATCAACTGCCCTGCTTCCCCATCTAACCATCCCCCATCCCCTTACCCCCACACACTTCTCCCAGAGGTTTCCTTGACTTCTTTCTTTTCACCTCCTGACCCTGACCACTCTGGTCTTTCTAGGAGCTCTCACTGTGCCAGACCCCCATCTGGTTGCCTCCCTGCTCTCTCTTCCTGACCCCCCTTCACAGTCTCCAAGAAGCCTCAGACCTCCCTCCCACTTCACTGACCCATTACTGTCCCAGTCTTCCCACAATCCCCAGGGCTGTCTTCTCCTCCCCCACATCTCTGGTCACTGCCCTGCTCCCCCATCCCACCCCACCCCCACCTCGCTACCATCCCTTTATTACTCTCAGGAGTGCAGTGACTTTCACCTATGTCTCTGGCTTTCTTGGCCCACCCTAGACCTGACCTCCCCTGTTCCTCATTTGGTCACTGCTCTGTTCCCCATCTAGATCCCCCCCACACACACTGCTGCCAAGAGTCCCTATAATCTTTCCCTCCCTGCCACCCAATCCCGGTTGCCATGGGCTGCCCCCCCCCCATCCCAGGTCGAAAGTTCCTGATCGCCAATGCTCAGATGGAGAACTGCGCCATCATTTACTGCAACGATGGTTTCTGTGAACTCTTCGGCTACTCCCGAGTGGAGGTGATGCAGCGACCGTGCACCTGTGACTTCCTCACAGGCCCTAACACCCCACGCAGTGCCATGTCCCGCCTGGCGCAGGCCCTGCTGGGGGCCGAAGAGTGCAAGGTGGACATCCTCTACTACCGCAAGGATGGTGAGGTGCCCGCGGGTCACGGGTTGTGTAGGGCAGGCTTAGCCCCTCTCTTGTCTTGCTAGGGTGGTCATGGGGAGGGCACTGACCCTGGGACCAAGGGTCTGGGTAAATCCCATCTCCTCTGTGGGCCTCAGTTTCCTCATCGGTGTACGGAAGTTATGGGCATTGGATGTGATGCGTTCTGAGGTCCTTTTCAGAGGCCAGACACAAGGCTGAGCCACTGACTGGTCCAGGGCCTCCTACTCTGCCGTCCCTCCCCCATGTCCCCAGTCTCCTGGCTGTCCACTCTGTCACTGTCAACCCCAGCTGTCAGGCAGCTGGGATGGAAATTAACCTTTCCTCATCTCTGCTATGGGCAGTAGGGGAGTTGCCACCCTCTCAAGACCTCTCCCAGGCAAGACATTGGGGGCTGCTGAATAGGAGAGGGGTAGGCCTGGCTCACCCAGCCCTGGCTCCTTGGGGAGAGAGTCTGGAGTTTGGCCTGACCTGGAGATTCCTAGTTTGGACTGTCACTGCCAGCCCAAGTTTACCGCAAGCAGAACAAAAGTATAGAGCAGGGGCTGATGATAAAGACTTCTGCAACCCTTTGAGACCCTCCTCCCAGAACCTCTAAGTCTCCGCTGGATGAGCAGTGGGGGAAAATAGGTGGGAACCAGGATCCTGAAAGTCTCTTTGAAATTACCTGGATCAATGCCTCCCCCCCCCTCAACCTGAGTCTACATCAAAATTCCCTAGGGCAGGGCCGGCCGAGTGGCACGGTGGTTAAGCGCTGGCTTGGGAAGCCAGTGGCCCTGGTTCAGGTCCCACATATGAGGGCCTGTGGCACTGCCCTCAAAAAAAAAAAAATTCCCTAGGGCACGTTTTCCAAGCATACATTTCCTAGAGAGAAGATGACTCAGGTGTGAGAGACCCAAGCAAGTGCATTTGGAAAAAATCTCCCTGCCAAGTTTAGGAAACACAAATCCTTTCATTTCATGGATGAGGAAACTGAGGCTCAAGAAAAAGAAGGGACTTGCCCAGAGTCCTACTACGGGGGTCCACCTTGAGGCTGGAACCCATCTCTGGATTCTTCCCTAGAGAAATCTGTTCTGAGTAATCCTAAGAGGGGAGAACGGAGCCCAACTGCCTGCCTCTGTGCTCTGAGGCTGGTCTTTTGGAGAACGAAGCCCCAGCAGAGGGCTTCCCCAGAGAAGAGGGCCATTCAAGTGCAGATAGGGGGCAGGGACCTCTGACTGGGACTGAAGGTTGCTGAGAGCTTGGATGCCAGGGTCCTGGTGTGTGTGTGGAGCATTGGTGTAAGTGTGAATATGAACATGTGAGGGCATGTATGTGTGTGTGTGTGTGTGTGTGTGTGTGTACGTTTAAGGGCTTCCAGGGTGCTTCTCGGGTAGGTCCTGGCTATCTCTGTGGCTGTCTCCTGCTGCTGCCACCCAAATAAAAGCAGAGGTAGAGATTAGGGGACTAGAGTGAAGTTTGGCTTCATTAATTCACAGGGTTAATGAAGTCAGAATATTTTTAAAAGCTGTGACCTCACCATCTCATATCATTGCAGGGAGGTGACAGTCAGGGGAGTGAGAAGGGTCTAGGGGAACAAGAAGGGACAGCAGGGAATGAGGGGGAACAACCGGTTCTTTTTCCCTCTCCTTGACCCCAGAGCTATACCTGGGCTCCAGAGGGGTGAGATCTGATCCCAGACTCCTAGAGATGTCAGATCAGGGCTCCCAGGGTCTCCTCAGCACCCTACATGTGACTGGGGCAGAGGTCAAGGCCAGGCCTTGGTCCTCTGAGATCAGAACTCAGGTCTTCAGAACCCTTGTGGGGTCCTCCAGCGATCAGAAGGGACTCTAGCAACCTAGTTTTTGAGTCTGGCCCTGGATGAAAATGGAAAATTACCCACATACCTGGTGCCCCCAAATCCCAGTCTACCCCACTCCTACTCCAAGCCCTTCCTTGTTCCATAGTCTAAGACTTTGACCACGGGACCTGTCTGAAATTGGCCTGAAACCTAGAAAAGGAAGCTTTCTGGCCTGCATTACCCTAAGGGAAAGATGTGGTTCTCAGATAACTTACGTTCACCTTGTGGTCCACTCCGACCACATGACCTTTTTTATATATAGTCCTGCTGAGGGGCACCCTAGTCAATACTCTCCTCAGCCTACTCCTCCTGACTCCAGGGAGGTGGAAAAAGGTTCTGTATAGAACTCTAGCTGGTTTATTTACAATTCTCTTTTCCTCTAAAGAAATAATCCACTGACAGTTCTCCAAGTCAAAGTGGAAGGTCTGTGTCCATATATCTCCACATTGTGCAGCTGCGTACAGTTGGACCCAAAAAGACCAGGGCACTTGGCAAAAATTAGCCCATGAGACAGGCCCCAGAGACCCCTAAGAAACTGGCTCTTCCTCCATCTGCCTTTATAGGAAAAGTGAGAACCTAACAGATAAGGTGGAATGGGATGGCCACAAGAATTGAACCAATAAGAGTCTGGAGGGAGGGATGGAGAGCTCTCAGATCTCCCTCACCCCTATCCTGTCCCCTCTGGACACCTGCCTATCTTTGCCAAGTCCTCTGATGACCCGAAACCTGAGAGTCCCCTAGTCCCTAAGCCAGACTCAAGGAAGCCTGGGGCTCCTCCAGTCCTCAGCTCTGGACGAGGAGGACCAGGCAAGGGCTAAGATAAGGGGCCCCGATGTTTTCTACATACTCACTGATGAGTGCCAGAAACACCAAGCAGGGAGTTGGTATGGAACAGTCACTGTCTTAGTGGCAGCTTTTTGTAGCGCCTCCCTGAAGGCTCACCACAATCCTGGATGGGGTGTGCATAAAGAAATGGAGGCAATAGACGATGGAGACTGTGCCGAGGAGGGGGCAAGGGCCAGAGGGCAGAGGAGGGTGCAGAAATGAAGAGAAACTGAGGGAAAGCACATCCAAGAGGCAGAGAAGAGCAGAAGGGGAGTGTCAGGGTAGGGGGTGCTGATAAACCTGCTGCCCTCCATCAGAGAGGTGGGTGCCAGGAGGAGCCCCTGAAAGGGAGTATAGCTCCTCCTCCACAGACAGTGACTGTGGCTCCTCCTCCAGGGACAGGGCAAGGACCCAGGAACACCACCACTCCTGGGCACAACCTAGGGCTAACAGTCACCTACTTCCGATTACCCAGGTAGTTACTCATGAGCAAGGACAGCAGCATAGGGATAGGGGAAAGGAATTCTCTGAACTTGTTCAAATCCTCAGAGCCTCCTGTCCCACAGGCAGCAATCATGAAGGTCAGACATGGGGTGCCACACACAGCCCCCTCCAGCCCTCATGATGGGCTAGGATGAGCTGGTCTTCAGTCCATTTCCAGCCTGTTTTCCAAAGATAACTCAAAGCCTAGACCTTGGCAGCTCCCAGCAGCATAGAGAGCCTGGAGGCCCTGCCCTTCTGCCCAGCTCTGTCCTTCCTTGTCCCCTGCCAGGCCAGATCTCTGCAGTGCCAGAGAGGGTGAAGAGATAGCCTGACCTTGGGAGCAGTATCTCAGGCTGCTGTCCAAGAAGGCTTCCTTGCTAGGTCCCAGTGCCCATGCCTTGCCATGTCCTGGGCTGACAAGCATGCCAGACACTGGCAGGGGAGGCAAGCCTACAGGACTGTGAGCCCAGGAGTAAGTCACAGAGGCAGGTGGGTGGCCTCTCCTCAGTGTGGATGTCTCCCCCGAGGCCCAGCACAACAGCTGGTAGATGGCTGCCTGGTGCCTGAGAGTCTGGGAATCTGATCCAGAAGATTCCTGCTCCCAGGGAGGAACGTGGGCGGGAGGACAGGGCGGCGCAGGAGCACCCCAGTGCTGATGGCTGTGAGGAGGCACCAAGGGAAGTGAGCACTAAATGGGGAGCTGGGGAAAGAGCTATTCTGGTGAACCCCAAAGTAGCAGTACTCCTGCCAGCTGGCCTCCCACCCTCTCACACGTAGGTACACATTCTGCCATTCACTCAGTCAACAAACAACACCTGGGATAGGTGCTGGCCGCTGGCAAATGAGACAGATGCAAACCCGGCAGCTCTGTCTTCTCATTTGCATGTTTACTGGAGGCCCCTGCCCCTTAGGATCCTGCCCTTTAGACCTGACACTCACCAGTGGTTTGAATTGAAGGACATGAGACCACCATGTACCATGGAGAGGGGGCTTTTGGGGTGTCCATCCACCCATGGGGGCAGGGAAGCAAGACCCTGGAATGGAACAAAAAGAACAGTGAGGCAAATGACTGGGTCTGGGCTGCTCAAGAGGGTGCAGAGAGGGGCAGAAGAGGCCAGTTCTGCCCCCACACTGCCATCTCCCTCTCCGAACCCCAGGCCACTACCCTGCCTGCTCCCCATCCCCAGCGCCTCTGCCTTGGGGCCCTGTGCCCCTTCCAGGCCTTCACTGCAGCATCCTCATCCCAGACAAGCCCCTTCCCCTCCTAAGCTGTCGCATTTTGAGAGTTCAGTGATCTCTGCTCCATGTCCCCTCTCAGCCCCAGCAAGTCAGTTTCTCAGAACCCCAGGCACCCAGCTGCAGACCAGGAGTCTCTGCTTCCCCACAAGGACCCACCGGGCTCCACCATGTAGACTGAGACCTAATGTGCCAACTGGCTCAGTGCCCAGCACTTAGTGTGTTCTCAACGATGAGGCCCTTCTAGTGTCGGGAGCAGGGCAGCCTTGTGGGATGGGAATATGGGAGCTGAACCCAGGGCCAGCCCAGAGCTTCAGAGGGTAGAATGCTCAACCTCACCTCCCCACTTAATCCCCCCCACATCTGCTCAGCTTTAATTACATCAGAAGCAAACCTCAAGGTTAAGCCCTGAGCTGAGGGCCGAGTGTGGACTTGGACCCAATGATACATTATCTCCTAATGAGCAGCTTAGCTGCTCTCCCCACCTCTGCCCTGTGGGTTGGGCAACTTCTGGGCAGCATCACCAACTCTCTGCCCAGTAGCTCCAGTCACTGTCCAGGCCTCCTCGCCCTATGGCTGCCCTTAATTTGACTGTAACCCAGCCCTCCCCGTAGTTTCCCCTGGCCAGGCCCCTGCAGGAGAGGACTCCTTCAATGACCCCCCCCCCCCACCAATGGTGTTTACAGCCTCCAGCTTCCGCTGCCTGGTCGATGTGGTGCCCGTGAAGAACGAAGATGGGGTTGTCATCATGTTCATCCTCAACTTCGAGGATCTGGCCCAGCTCCTGGCCAAGAGCGGGAGCCGCAGCCTGTCCCAGCGCCTGCTGTCCCCAAGCTTCTTGGGATCCGGTGAGGTGGGGTACAGGTGGCAGTGGGAGGGGTGAGTGGGGGTACCAGGTAGAGCAGCTGGTCCCCGGCCCTCGCTGCTCTGACCTTAGCCCTGGTTGCAGAGGGCTCTCATGGCAGGCTGGGTGCACAGGGGCCTGGCACGGGCAGGGTCAAGTACAGGACCATCAGCCAGATTCCACAGTTCACGCTCAACTTTGTGGAGTTCAACCTGGAGAAGCACCGCTCAGGCTCCACCACGGAAATTGAGATCATCGCACCCCACAAGGTGGTAGAGCGGACCCAGAATGTCACCGAGAAGGTCACCCAGGTGCGGCCTACAGGGCAGGGCAGATGTGGCTGTGCTGAGCCTTAAGGGTCACTTCTCAGGCCCTGGGCCCAGGCTAGCAGAGGGAGCCAACTTCTCTATCTTCCTGTATCTGGTCTGAGCCCCAGGCCTCCTCTCCTGCTTGAGTCTAATTCTTTAGACCTAAAGGCCACCACCCTGATGCCCAGCTCCTGGAGCCAGGGGGCTGGGTCAACAGAGCCTGTGACTAATGCCACATCCTAGGCCTGGAGGAGCCTGGCGGAGGGCAAGGGGGACAGGGCACAGACACACAGGCTATCATGGGAGCCTGTCCAAGACTCTGGCAGTTCACAGAGGAGCAGAGAGAGGAGGTGTCAGGGCCATACTGAGAGGAGGAGAGGGAGAAGGGATGGAGGGAGGGCCGCAGCTCTGCCTCTTGCCTTTGAGGTAACAGCCAACCCCCCACAACAGAACCCTCCTACAATCCAGGCAGAGGGGAAGTAGGGCTGGCATTTTCGACTCTCTTTGAGCACTTCCTGGGGATCAAACCCTGAGTGCCCCCTTCCCCATCGGCTCCCCCTTGGCCAGCCCAAGGCAAACCTCCCTGAGTCCTCTGTTTCCACGGAACCCCACTGACCTTTCTTATAGGGCCTGGTGCCCGTGGTGCACCTGACCACTTCAGAGGGAAATGCAAAGAGCCTGCCAAAGGTTTAGGTGACCATATTCCTGCCATTAACTTGCTGTGTGACCTTGGCCAAGAAACCTTATCCCCTTCCTGGACCCCAGCGCTCTTGTCTGGAGGAGGAAGTTGGACTACATCGTCTCCAAGAACCCCTTAGACATTGAGTAGTGCCTGCCCCAGGGCGGGGTGCAGGGGGAGGCCTAGGCCAGAGCTAAGCAAGGATGTGCAGGGCGTGGAAGGAGGCCTACTCCAGCTTCCCATGGGACTTTGCCTTCACAAGGGGAATAGGGCCTAGTTCTTTTTCCTCCCTGCCTCTTTTTCACCTGCAGCAGTCTTTGCTGAAGCAGATGGGGTAGAAACTCCCTATGATCCAGCCCCTCACCGAGCACGAGAACCCTGGAGAAGAAAGGGAGCCAGGTGGCAGGGCTGGGCCCTCGTAGGTCAGGCAGGGTGGCCCAATGGCCTGACCCTGGAAATCCCACCTAGTTGCATACCTCAGGGCCCTCAAGTTGGGTGCAGGGGTGATGAGGGCTGTCAGACTGGAGAGTTGTCCATGAAGCCTGGGGCCGTGCTCCCTGCCCCCCACTCAACCTGCCTGTTCCTGTCCTGCTCCCCACCCCAGGCCCTCTTGGCTTTACTAGCCCACCCCACGTGGGCCCTAAGGTGGGGAGGTGCCTGACAGAGCTCTGGGGAGCGGGCCACCCTGGGCCCAGAGCAGGGAAGTCACACTGGCCTCAGCCAGAACTTCCAGGCCTAGAGGGCTGTGATCCCACACCTGGGTTCCTACATCCTGAGGGCAGGGCCTTGCAGCTCTGGGGAACACTAGGAAGGATTAGCTTTGCCAGGAAAGGATCCTTATGTTGGCTTCAGAGACAGTGGGAGATTATGGAGGTCTGTGTGGTGGGGGAGATGGCACCCCTGTCTGGGGGCTCTGAGGAAGTGGACACTCTGCACGCTTCGCAATTCCTGCTGCCGCCCTTCCACTCCCCATGCTTTGCTGTTTCACGTTGGCCTGGCCTTGAGCAGGCCTGAAATGCAGGGGAGTGGCTACAATGGCCTAAGCTTTCAGTGCTCATTCAGTTCCCTTTAATTGAGGCCCCATGGGGGCTAAGTGCTGGGCATATAAAATGGGTAATAACTGTGTGGTCAGGGGTGTCTACAAAGGGCAGGGAGAAAATGGATACAGAGGGTTCAGGTCTGTGCAGGGGCAGAGGAGGCAAAATAAGAGTTCAGGCCTGAAAGCTGAGCAGGAGGTCACTGCAGAGTGGGGACACATGGTCTCCCCTAGGGGCCTGGATGTCAGATTGGTGGTTCAAACCAGCCCTTTGGTGATTCTTCCTTATTGTGATCCCATCCAGTTTGTTAGATCAGAACATTACATTGCAGATTTTCTTATACCAGGACCATCTGCCAGACCCTATCCGGTGGAGGTAGTGAGGTGAATGGGACACCCCTCAAGCCCCATCCCTGTCGGGGCAGTGTCTGACAGAGGATGAGCGGGAGGAGGAATTATTGTGTAGAGCAGCACGTGCCATCCAGATGCCCCATCTCATATAATCACAACAACCTCATGGAGTTTTTTTGCACTTTGTTATCCCCTCTGCCCATGAGGAAACTGAGACCCATAGAGGCTACACACTTGCCCCAAGACAGACATGTAACGGCAGCTCTAGAATCAGCCTGGAAGGTGTGGCTTCAAAACTCATGCTCTTCCAGATGCCCCAGCTGTTTCTTGTGCTGGGCAGCTGGGCAGGATCTGAGTGTGTTGGGCTGGCCCTGCTGATCCTATGTTGGCCATAGTGTCAGAGGCAGAACAGGAGGGGGTCTCAGCTGATCATAACGATCAAAACATCCTTGTTCAAGGTTCCCTGGTTCCCAGGACCTATTAAGGCCCCAGCTTAGCTATATACCCCAAATTTGACTCTTTCCATGGAAGGCTCTGAGAGTTGGCCCCAGGGAGGGCCTTCACTGGTCCAGGCTCCAGAGGGCCTCCCCAGGACTCACCCCTCCCAGACCCGTCTTACCAGTGGTGGCCGCCCCACTGACCACCCCATGGCCCCCACCCCAGGTCCTGTCTCTGGGTGCAGACGTGCTGCCAGAGTACAAGCTGCAGGCACCGCGCATCCATCGTGGGACCCTCCTGCACTACAGCCCCTTCAAGGCCGTGTGGGACTGGCTCATCCTGCTGCTGGTCATCTACACAGCTGTCTTCACGCCCTACTCAGCCGCCTTCCTGCTCAGCGACCAGGACGAGTCTCAGCGCGGGGACTGCAGCTACACTTGCAGTCCCCTCACCATGGTGGACCTCATCGTGGACATCATGTTCGTTGTGGACATCGTCATCAACTTCCGCACCACCTACGTCAACACCAATGACGAGGTAGTCAGCCACCCCCGCCGCATTGCCGTCCATTACTTCAAGGGCTGGTTCCTCATTGACATGGTGGCTGCCATCCCCTTTGACCTGCTCATCTTCCGCACTGGCTCTGATGAGGTGAGCAAATCCCATCTGGATCAGCTCCCATCCTGCGGCTGTCCCCTGTTCCCCAGTCCTGGTGCCTTCCTGGCTTCATAGTCCTGGGTGCAGAGAGTACCTGATATTGGGCATCTTTGCCAAAGCAAGTGGAGGTGGAAAGAGGGCCTCAGATATCCGTCATCTCCCAGACCTGGAAAAGAATCAGCCAAGGCTGTGCCACAGGCCTGGGTACCCTTCCTGGGCTCCAGAAGTTGGCCCAGCCCCTCATGCTGACTTCTAAACTATACTTACCCTGGAATTATAAAGGTCTGCACTCTGCTCCCTCAATGCAGCCTGACCCCTTCTTGCTCCCCAGCCCTCCACTGTGCCCACTCCACTTTCCTTAGCTGACATGAGGGCATTTTCATGCCCTTCCTGTAGCTTCTGATCCCACTCTGTCCTTTTGCCTCACCTCTTTGGGATCAGCTTTCCACTCTAATCAGCTCTGCCTTCTGTGTTCCAGTCACCGCCCCCAATCACCCCAGCCTGTCCAGCAGGAGCTGTCCCTCATGCCTCCCTGCACATCTATCCCCAAATTTTCTTCTCCATGCCACTGCCCCTGCCTGGACCCTGTGTGGCCTTCTTCTTCACCTCTGCTTCAGCCCCACACCTGCCAGCCTCACCCCTGCACACAGAAGCCAGAGCAAGTTTCAGTTCACTTATCTGACTCTGTGACTTATCTGATCCTGTCTTCAGAACCTTCAGTGGCTCCCTAGTGGTTTGGAAAAAAAAGCCAAGTCCTTATGGACCCCGAGGCTCACAGGACCAGCCCCTGCCCACCTTGCAGGATCATTTCTCACCACTTTGCCATCTTCTTCTCTGTGCTCCAGGCTGCAGCACTATACTTGGTTTCCCATCTATGCCATTTCACCCCTCCAGGCCCACGCTGCTTTCTGCGCCTGGAATGCCCTTTCCTTCTCCCTCCTGTCTGCTTGGAGGCTGAACCTTGTCTCTCAAGGGTCAGCTTATGTGTCACCTACTCGATGAAACCTCTCTTCTGCCCCCACAGACTTGACCTCCCCTTTCTCTGTGCTCTCCCTAGATTTCTGTCCTCGTAATCACAACACTGTTTTCAGATTCAGGCGGAGAGCTTCTTAAGGTCCCTTACTGTGCCCCACTCCCAAGAGCCTGGCCAGAGGCCTCCATGAGTGTTTATTGAATGACTGTGTGGTCTATGCCTAAGTAAACAAACGTAGTCCTGAGTTCAGCCTTTCAAGGGCTGATTGCAGCCCCGTGGCTCCCACCCTGCCCCTCTAGACCACAACCCTGATCGGGCTGCTGAAGACAGCGCGGCTACTGCGGCTGGTGCGTGTGGCCCGGAAGCTGGACCGCTACTCGGAGTACGGGGCAGCCGTGCTCTTTCTGCTCATGTGCACCTTTGCGCTCATCGCACACTGGCTGGCCTGCATCTGGTATGCCATCGGCAATGTGGAGCGGCCCTACCTGAAGCCCAAGATCGGCTGGCTGGACAGCCTGGGAGCACAGCTCGGCAAGCGCTACAACGTCAGTGACCCAGCCTCAGGCCCCTCTGTGCAGGACAAGTATGTCACTGCCCTCTACTTCACCTTCAGCAGCCTCACCAGTGTGGGCTTCGGCAACGTCTCTCCCAACACCAACTCGGAGAAGGTCTTCTCCATCTGCGTCATGCTCATTGGCTGTGAGTGCTACCTCATACCCCAGGCCTTACCCATAGAATTCGATTTTTAGTTTGGTAATGAGATATAACATAGCACAGTAACAATGTGTGTGACAGGCAGGTCCTAAGCATACGGCACCATGAAATATTGCATGTGTACACCAACTATACACAGAAATTGATTCCCATGCAGCCTTTGCTATGTGCCAGGTACAAGCTACATCATTTGCAGGGCCCAGTGCAAAATGAAAATGTGGAGCCTTTTGTTTAAAAAGGATTAAGAATTTCAAGATGGTAGAAAATTAAACCTAGCACTGAGTAGGCCCATCTAAGCATAGACCCCACGCCTGTGAAGCTCGCCCTGCCAGGCACTTTTCTAGGGCTTCTCAAAGGCCCACATTTCGTTCCTCACACTATTCCCATGAGGGCCATATTATGAGCCCAGTTTACAGACCAAGAAGCCTAAGGTCCTGACTTTCCAGGGGTTACACAAAGACCCAATTCCAGCCCAGGGGGCCCCTCCGGGAGCTGTGTGTGCTCTCAGGCCCTGCACTGAGCTGCCTACTTCCCAAGACACCAAAGGCAGTGTGGAATTTTACATGTAGATTAAGTTGTCATGTTCAGAGTATTTAGAGATGTGAAAATCCAGAAAAACAAAACCAAGAAAAAAATGGGTAAGAACGAAAGACCAAGAGTTTTCCCTTTATTATATTTTTACAACTGGAAGAGAAAACAAAACTGAACTAAAAAAATTCCATTGCCCTAGTTTTTTCTTCTCAGGAGCATGGCCTCCGAGCCCAGGAAGATGCCAGGAGGCACAGGGCAGAGGGAGGAGGCAGGAAGCCCAGGGGCCTCTGTCCTGGCATTCATTGAGCTGGGCATTTCTGACTTTGCCCTGAACCTAGAGATTCCTGACAATGGGGCTTCCCGGAAGAGGGAGCCCTGGGGCAGACCCTGGGGTGGTGTGGCCTGGTGGGGAGATGGAGGAGCTCACTGTCCTCACCCCCACTCCCCAGCCCTCATGTACGCCAGCATCTTTGGCAATGTGTCCGCCATCATCCAGCGCCTGTACTCGGGCACCGCGCGCTACCACACGCAGATGCTGCGGGTCAGGGAGTTCATCCGCTTCCATCAGATCCCCAACCCACTGCGGCAGCGCCTGGAAGAGTACTTCCAGCACGCCTGGTCCTACACCAATGGCATCGACATGAATGCGGTGAGATGCCACCGCCCCGCTCGGGGTGGGGCGGGCGACCCAGCTCAAGTCCCAGCTCTGGCTAATACCCCGCGGGAGGCTAGGGCCTCAGGGCATCCCCAGAGCCTTCCCCACCCTCTCCCCAGCCCCACCCCCACAGTCCTCTCTCTCTCAGGTGCTGAAGGGCTTCCCAGAGTGCCTGCAGGCAGACATCTGCCTGCACCTGCACCGCGCCCTGCTGCAGCACTGCCCAGCCTTTCGTGGTGCCAGCAAGGGCTGCCTACGCGCGCTTGCAGTCAAGTTCAAGACGGCGCACGCGCCGCCGGGGGACACGCTGGTGCACCTCGGCGACGTGCTCTCCACGCTCTACTTCATCTCCCGCGGCTCCATCGAGATCCTACGCGACGACGTGGTCGTGGCGATCCTCGGTGCGTCGGGCAGGGCGGGTAGGGGTTGTGGGACTGGAGATGTGCTGCCTGGACCACTCCACTCCTAATGATGGTGCCATCTTTTATGACATGCATGTGCTGAGAATATGCCACAGAGAGCTTTATCCCCAGCTCACTGAATCCTTAAAACAAACCTGCCATAGGCCCATTTTCCTGATAGAGAAGCTGAGGCACAGAGAGGTCATGCTGGTAAGTGCCCAAGCAAAGGTTTCAGAGAAACGTGTCTAACTGATAAGTCCAGGCAGGCTCCTACCTTCTTCCACTCCTGGGGAGCACACTGTGACAGAGCAAGGGGGGGATTCAGTGTCTCAGCATAGTGACAGGGACAGCTGTGTTCTGGAGGGAAGGAGATGAGCTCTGGGTAGGGGACAAATATAGGGTACATGCAGCCTCTGCCACTTCCTAGTGGTGTGAGTGTGACCTTGGGCAGGTCACTTCACCTCTCTGAGCCTCGCAGGGTTCTCTCCTCACCTTCCTTGCTTTCCCCCTGACTTCAGCCCACCTCAAGTCTCTGGCGCCAGCTTTGCTCTCCCTTGGTCTCTGTGGTGGCGCTTTCCTCCCATCCCTCTTAACAGGCCCCCTCAGGCAACTCGACCCATTCCTTTCCCTCTGGCCTGCCCCTAGCTGATGTTCACCAAGTGTGGGGCCCTACTCTCTTCTCCTCACCCTATACCCCCACCTGGCCTCCTTGCTCCCAGGGTCTCAGCCTCCACCTGTACCCCAAGCACCCCCAGAACTCCGTCCCAGTCCCGATCGCTCCTTAGACCGGAATATGGCATTCCTTCCTGGGCATGGCCATCCTTATATTTCATAAGCAGACCAAACAACCTGAAATTACCTCCACCTGAAATTATGATCAACCCTCAAAAGCAGCTCCTTTGGCATCCCCGTCACTGTGAATTATCCACTGCCCCTACCCCACTATCCAGGCATCCCCAAAGCCCAATCTGTTCCCCTCTCTGCCCCACACCTGCCTCCTTGCCTGGGTGCAGCCCTTATCAGGTCCTTCCTGGGCAGGTGTCAGGAGCTCCTTTCCCGTGTCCCTGCATCTGATCTACCCACATACACCATCTTCGACCTTCTGCCATTGACCTGAAATTCACGTCTGTGCATACTCCTCTTCTGCTCAAAATCCTTCCATGGTTCCCCATGGCCTACGGGACAAATGTGAACCCCTGTGTGTGCACAGTCCTTCCCAATCTGGCCACCCTAAGTCCTGCCAGCCTCCTCCTGGTACTTTAGGCTCCAGCCATACAAACGAGTTATGGTTCTCTAAACCTGTCTGTCTCTGTCACATGTCTGTGCCTTTGTACGTGCTGCCACTCTGCCTGGCAGTCCCTGGTCATCCTTCAAGCTGAGCTTAGGCACAGGCCTCTCTATGAGACCTTCCCTTACTCCCAGCATACTTTAGTAGTGCCGTCCACATGGGAGGGATAATAATTATTATTAATAATTAAGAAGCCAGTCCAATTTAAGTTTCAGTTAGAGACATGAAATCTCATTTTGTCCTGAGTGGAAATGGACATTAGATCATAATCCTTCATCTACCGGAAAACCATCACTTTATAATGTTACCCAGATTTCAAGCTCCTGGGTTTCATATGGAACCCTGGCAAATCCCTTCCCTCTTTCGGCTTCAGTCCCCTCCTCTGTGAATGACCTTTGAGCCTCTTCTCTCGAGGTTCATGTCCTGGCTTCCATCTATCATTTGCCTGTGCAAACCATTAACGACCTTTGTTTAGTATCCCGAGACTTAGGGGACTGGACTTTCCTGCAGGGAGTGGACATCAAAGCATTCATGGTCCCTGGCACCCCAGCCCTGGGCTCTCTGCCCCCCAGCCCTGGCTGCAGCACTGACTACACACTAATTTTCCTGCCCGGATTGCCTGGGAGCTCATTCCTCCTCAATTCTCACAACCCAGCCCTAATTTCACTTCCTTTGTAAGCCTCCCTCCTCCTTACCTTCAACCACCCCTGATGGAATGTGCTCCTCCCTCTTCCATGCCCTATATAGCTCTTGGCTCTCCCCTGTTTTAAGCCTCTGGAGATCATTCTGTAAACTAGTTGCTTGCTTTTGTGCCTGTCTCACAGACATGTCAGGGGCTCCTTGTGAGTGAGAGAGCGTCGTATTCTTGTTTACACCCTGTGGGAAGCACTGTGCCTGGTACCAGGAGGGCCCAGTATTCTCGTCACATGCCCCAAGTATCAGTCCATGGCTGCCCTGTGACATCTGTTGCTACCAATGCCTTGCATCTACCTGTCTGGTGCCTGTGCTGTTCAAGGCACTTTCTCAAGCATCATGTCTGCTCCTCTGGATAATCCAGTGGGGATCTGGAGAGGGGAAGTGATATTCCCAGGCTTCCTCTTCCAGGGCTATGCTGGTTATTTTGTCCCACAATGGGCAGTGAGGACACAAAGAGACAGAATTCTCTGGCCCTGCCCTGGGCGAGCTGGGTGCTCCTAGTCCTGGGTTCCCTGCACTCTTACATCACTGTGGTGGGCTAAGGAGGAGGGAAGAGATTGAGCAGGGAGCCTTTAGTGTTCCTTACTGCCTGCTGTCCCCCAGGGTGGGCATAGGGACAGCCCCAAAGCACATGGAAATAGGAGTGGGGATTTTGATAGAGGGTGGTCCTGAGGGGCTTGGAGACAGTGGGAGGACCTATCTACTGGAATGGGGTGGGGGGCTCTGCAGAGCTTAAAGGACAAGGTAAGGGCACACTCCTTCCCCCCACATTCAACCTTGTCCCCAAAGCCTAATCCTGAGACTCAGGCCGAAGCTTGGCAGGATCGCTGAGGTGGGAGAGAGGTCATGGACAAGGGGCCCTCTGGGAGACAGCTTGGAGCCAGACCCTGGAGAGACCCCTGCTCCTCTGGCTGGCAGGAAAGAACGACATCTTTGGGGAGCCTGTTAGCCTCCATGCCCAGCCAGGCAAGTCCAGTGCAGACGTGCGGGCTCTGACTTACTGCGACCTGCACAAGATCCAGCGGGCAGACCTGCTGGAGGTGCTGGATATGTACCCCACCTTCGCAGACAGCTTCTGGAGCAATCTGGAAGTCACCTTCAACCTGCGGGACGTGAGTCTGGGCTGGCGGGCCCGGGTGGGTGGTGGCCCAGGCAGACTGCTGAGAGCTGGGGCTGCTTAGCCTGGGGGAATCGATCTGACTACCACGCTTCCTTTCAACCCCATGCTGTGTCTTTCACCATAATTTTGTTTGTGTCTGCCATGGCCAGCATAATGCTAAGTGTGATGCTAGTTACCAATTATTGAGCACCAGCTATGTGCTAAGCACTGGGCTTCTTTTACATTATCTCATTTATTGGGTTGTCGGAAAAGTCATGACGTATTTTTTCTATGTTTTCTGTTGCAAAAATGCGTCATGACTTTTCCGGCAACCCAATAGTTCTCTCCTTGTGAATGCTGTTATTATCTGCATTTCCCAGATGAGGAAACTGAGGGTCAGAGAGGATTAAATAAATTGATCAAAGCCACACAACCCCATAGTAAGCCATACAGTCAATGGCAGAGCCAAACTGTGGAGTCAAGTTTGTGCGACTCCAGAGCCCAGGCTTTTCCCACTGCATTGAACTAAGCTGAAAAGGAGGATGTCCGCCATCCAGGGGTTCACAGTGTCAGGTCCCGAGAGTGTAGACAAGTGATAGAGCTGTCTCCCCTCTTAAGCTTATCACTCAATGGAGGAGATTAAATAGCTCAAGAAAAATCAAGAGCCACACAATTAAATAACCAAGGAAGCTACATGGGTGTCTAGGGAGACCAAATTTCTGTGGAGCTCAGGGTTGCCAAGGCGTGGGATGGCCAGTGCAGACTAGAAGCCCACAGGGGCTACATGGAGGAGGAGGTCTGGAATCAGCTAGTGGAAGGAAAGGACAGGCACACCTGGCAGGACACCAGTGGCTGAGGCCCAGCTCTGAGTCCCCGCCTCCAACATACCCCCCAGCCTTAGGATGAGGGGCTCTGCTGGCCCAAGCTCTAAACCCAGGGCAAAAGGTGCAGTGCTGAGGCATGTGTTCTTACTAGGGATAGCTCTCCCTGCCCTGTGCCCTCGGCCATTCTCCCCGTCCCCTAACCTTTCCCCTTCCTATCTGATCTGTCCAGGAGACATCTTATAAGGACCCTGCCCAGGGGGGCCCAGCTATTCGGAAGCAGTAGGTGGCCTGAGTGTTCACTAGCTGGACACCAGGGCAAGAGGGATGCGGTCTCCATGGCCTGGGACATCTGCAGCCCCTGGGTGCCCCAAGTCTCATGGTACCAGGAGGTTGGGCTGCCAAGGGCGCTGCTGAAAGCATCTCCTGAATTGATTGGAGGTTCCAGACCCAGTCTCCTCAGAGGAGTCTCCCCATTGGCTCATGCTGAGGGCAGGAGCAAGGCATTCAGGAGAGGGAGGACTAGAACAGCTCCTCTGCCTTCCCCCAGCAGCCTGTCCCAAGACTCTGTGGAGGTCTGCATGTCCCCAAGCCCCTGTACATCCTCTGCACTCCTAAGCAGGAGAGAGCCTGCAGGAAGTTGCCTGGACCATTAGGGAAGAGCCGAACCACTTGTCATCACGTTCTTACCTAGTTGTCACAAGAGCTGTGGGGGTGGGGGTCGGGGGCAAGGGTGAACAAAGAGACCCTGTTCTAGCTTTGGTCCCTGTTACTTGATGCCCTTGTTCCCCACAAGGCAGATGGGGGTCTCCAGTCATCACCCCGACAGGCTGCATGCAGCCAGGACCACCAGGGCTTCATCCTCAGTGACAACCAGTCAGGTGAGCCCCTACCAGTGCCTGCCCTGCCCCAGCCCATAGCCCCTTCTCAGTCCTCTATCCTGCTTCCCTTGGAAGAGGCCTCCTCAGCCTCTGGATGAGTGGAAAAGGGCTCCCTCCCTGGGCTCGTCTAGAGGCCCTTGTTCCCTTCCTCCCCCTGTGTCAGACCCAGAGTGAGGGCTAGCCAGGTGACCGATGTGGCCACAAGGTGGAGATGCTGGCTAAGCCCCCGGGGTTCTACATCAGGCACCAGGTATCCCACTGGGCTGCAGCTCCCTGGACAGTGAGGCCAGGGCTGGACGTCCCCACCCAGCCAGCCCCCCACCAAAGCTGGGGCCCCAGTCCCCCTCCCAGGGCTTCAGCTTTCTGGGTCCTGGAAGCCAGACCTCTATGGAGGCAGGACCTCATACTCCAGGGATCCCAGGTAAGGAGATCACTTCACCCACTCTGTGTCCCAAAGCAGGAGGGGCATGGCTCAGGGCTGTGGAACCAGCTAGAACAAGCTCAGGCTTTCCTTTCCTTCTTGCAGGTGTAGCCCCTTCCCTGAGCCTCTCAGAGGCATCTGGACTCTGGCCTGAGTTGCTGCAGCAAGTGACCCCAAGACCAAGGCATAGCCCCCCAGACCCTCAGGAAGACCCAGACTGCTGGCCTCAGGAGCTGGGCTCCAGGCTAGAGCAGCTCCAGGCCCAGATGAACAGGTGCGTACCCTTCAGGACAGAGTTTGGTGGCTGCAGGGAGCAGGCTCAACGGCAGGCTAGGCACCGGTGCCCCCTCCTGGTGACTTGGGGACATCACTGGATGTCTTATGAGTTTCAGAACAGCGGACAGCATTTAATAGCAGGCCTCCCCATTCCTATGTCACTAGGCACAATTCCTTGGATGGCATCCCAGCAAACCCCAGAACATGCCAAGGAAACTTTCTTGGAGCAGGGACACAACCTCTTGCAGAAACACATTCCACGGGTCCTTAGAAAGAGGGCGTGGCCTGTGGATGGCAGGACTGTGGTGGCAGAGCGAGAGGTTACCGGCAGTAAAGTCCTGAGTTCAAATTCTGGCTCTGCAACTTACAAGCAAGAGTGTGGACAAATCACTTAACCACTCTGAGCCTCTGTTTGTCCTTTTGTGAAATGGGGATAATCAGAATACCTATGTCAAAGCTTCTTTTTTTATTTTTTTATTTTTTAGCTGAGCCACCCTGCCACCTGTTGGCAGCTCAGTGACTGCTCAGCTTGGGCCGGGAATCCAACCAGCAACCCTGTTGCTCAGAACTCGCACTCTTGAGTGAGCTCTTAACCAACTGAGCCACTCGGCCGGCCCTCAAAGCTTCTTTATAAGGAAGGACCAAATGATATGCGCATGGTGCCTGGTCACCTTTATTAACAGTCAGGGATGTGCTAAGGGGAATTTGGGGAGGGGCTTCTGGTAGACCCCAGGCTTCCATTCCATGCAGCAGGAACAGCATGTAGGCTACAAAATTGAGAGCTTGGCTTCCAGACCTAAACTGCTCTTGCCAACCCTGACCCTGACCCTGATCTGACCCAGACTGTGGGGTTCTGTTGGGTAGGCTGGAGTCCCGCATGTCCTCAGAACTCAGCCGTATCCTGCAGCTCCTTCAGCAGCCCCTGCCCCAGGGCCACACTGGCTACATTCTGGGAGCCCCTGCCTCCAATGACCTGGCATTGTTTCCTGCGGCCTCAGAAACTCAGAGTCCAGGAGCTAGGCTGCCCCAGGGTGGGCTGCCCCCTGCACAGGTGAGCAGATGAAGGGATCCCCAGGGGTTTGCCTGGAGGCAGCTGCATGCCTTTCCCCACCCCCAATTTGGTTTCAGTGTGGTGTCAGGCCCAGGGCCTTCTGGCCTGAGAGCAGCCATGGCTTCTGCTGTCCTCCTTTATGGTCCAAGTCATGACAGGGCAGCCTAGACAGTTAGTGGCACAGCCCAGATTATGACTGCGACCCCACAGCTGGGGCAATGGTAACAAGACACAGTTCCTACCAGTTCTAGCCCTGAAGTCAGGGTGGCCTGGGGTGGGGCTCCCCACACTGCATCCCTCACTCTTTCTTGCCCCTCTCAGACCGCAAGCTATGGTGACTTGGACAAACATGGGCCGAAGCGCAGGAACTCGTCCCCCAGAATATCTCACTTGGTCATGGCAACAGACAAAACTCGGACACTCTCCTCAGAACTGGAGCAGCCTGAGGGGTTCCTGTCACCCCTGGCCTCACCTCTGCATCCCCTGGAGGTACAGGGACTCATCTGTGGTCCCCGCTTTTCCTCCCTCCCTGAATACCTCGGCTCTGTCCCCAAGCAGCTGGAGTTCCAGAGACATGGCTCAGATCCTGGATTTGTGGGGAGTTAGAGCCACTGAACCCCAAGATAAAATACACCATGTGGGGATTAAAGGTGGGTGAGGTAAGAGTTACAGATTTGGGGGAGGCAGACAGCCGCCAAAATGGGCCTCTGAAAACCATTCTCCTAGAGTGGCTACAAACTTCTAACCCAGGTGACCTAAGATGGGAGGGTGAGGAAGCTCAGGATTTTCCCGGACTCCTCCAGGGCTCTGTTTAGATAGCAGGCCTGTTGGAGGGTGGGTGAGCCTCGGGCATGGAGGTAGCCTATAGGACAGAGGGTTCAGTGAGGAAAAGAGACCTTTCTGATCTCTGTGAGAGCTTTGCTCTGGGCTGGGTGCAGTCATGCCCTGGATCAGAACTACCCACTGCCTCTCAGCTCAGCACCCAAGGTTGGTCAGGCCTCCTGTTGAGAGCCTGTGATGTGGCTGGAAATGAAAGTGTCCTCTGTAGTGGACATATCAGGGCACATAGCTCCAGCCCTCAGCTGCTTTGCCCCTGACGGTTCTGTGATGACCTGTGGGACTCTAGCAGACAGTGGAGTGTATCACAGCTAATAAAGTCTGTACATTTCACGTTGGGCTGGGTGTGTAACTTACCTGAGGGTGATCATGTCCTTGACTGTGCCATGACCCCAACATTTTGTTGTCTTCTCCAAGCCCTTCCCACAGGAGCTGTGTGTTAGGGACCTGACACACAGTTAGACCCAGGAGCCCCTGGATCATGGGGCTTTTAGCCAGGCTGGAGTGAAGGGAAGCAGAGAGGTACTGGCTTGGTTGTCATTGGGAATCATAACAATAGCCAACACTTTCATAACACCCTGTGCCAGGCACTGTGCTAACTGCTCTGCAGATATTAGTTCATCTAATCCTCACAACAACACTATGGGGTCAATGTTATTCTCCCCATTATAGAGAAGTGGGAGCAGAAGCAGAGAGAGACTAAGAAATTTACACAAGCATGAAGGGGACTTCTGGGGGGATGGTACTGTTTGGTTTCCTGATCTAGATGCTGGTTACATGAGTCTGTTTCAGGTTGTGAAAATATGTACACTTCTATGTGTAACTTATACTTCAATTAAAAAAACAAAGAATTTTGTCCAACAACATATGAGGAGATGTAATTTCAACCCAAATGCTCTGGCACAAGAATACATGCAGTTAACTACTCCACTGAAATGGGCTGTTGCAAAAAGTACCCAGTCACTGGTATTGTTTTTTTTGTTCCAATACTCCCTAAAAGAATTTTGAACATGTATTTGCCCCTCACACATTTTTAAGTTGACATCTGAAGTATTTCATTAATAAGTTTAAATAGTTGTAAAGGATGTAATTTCCAGTGTGTTGTAAATATTGATATTTTATAAACTGTTTCATTTATATTGATCCATTTCGATCCAAATAGCATAGTGATTTGAGAGCCAACATCATTCATTTTAAAAACACTACAACAAACTCTTCTTTAACATCATTCCTTTTTCTCATTTCAAAATTCCATTTTATTCCTTCCAGTTTATGCTACACCTAATTTATTTTCATGCTTTAAAGTCTATTATTGATAGCCTTATCATATCTCTCTGCAACACAAATATATAAATTGAAACATATAAAATGAAAAATTTAATTTTTTGTAATCTTACAAAATAAGGGTTACACTTATTAGTACAGAGTTTTTCAAAACAACGTAAATATATCAAAGTTTTATAAAAACTAAAATTTTATTGGAAATGCATCTCTTAAAAGAAGGTATTTTCCTCTCAGTTTATGTGTGTGGATGAGTATAATTTTTTATTAGAATAAGACAAGGTTCAGCAACACTTTTGTACATACTTTTCTTTTAAAAAAACTTAAACACAGAGTAAGCTTATTCACATAAGTAGATGGGACTGTAAGGAGTTTGTTATGCATAGCAGTGTCACTCAATTCTTTGAATTCTGTCTGAGTTGTCTAACAATCACATCATTAAAAACTGTTTAATAATATCATCTAACATTAATACAATCCTTTAATTCTGTTTAAAGCAAAGAGTTGGAAGTCATTAAATTATAAAGATTCGGAATTTCCCCATTCAAACTCACAACACAGATAAATTTAGGGCTTGATTAGCATTTGCCTTGGGATCCCAAGCAGGGGAAAAGATGGAATGGGAGCCGAAAGAAAAGGAAAAATCTTAGAACCAAGCTGGTTTGGTCGCTGCCTACTGAAGACCAACACTAGAATTCCCAGCATTTCTAGAATGGACAGGAGAGCGCGGGAAGGCCTGACTGAAGCTGGCCTGGTCCTGATTCCTTGAGCGGGTTGGTATGCAAAAGGTTTGCCCTCGGCCTGCCCTTGAGCTACTAGGAGAACAACTCTCCCGGCTTAAAGAGAGCGTTGGTATGAGTGAGGAGGGAAGGTGGTTCCCGTTTGGCCGCTGGGCCAGACTGACAGGCCGAGGGGCTTAGTGCCTCGAAATGCAACAGGCCCTCGCATAAGGAAGAATTTTTATTTTTACTCGACAGTGTGTAGAAGGCGCTCGGAATAGCAGCTGCAGAGTGGAAGTCAAAGGAGGTTACACACCACGTTACACTCTGAAGAGATTTGGCCTAGAACTTGGAGGCCTACGAGTCCGTACACTCACTCGCCTCCGTGCCACCCACGCCCCCATTCACCCGCACTGCGCCGTTAACTCTTTGACTGATGTCTTTGTCAGCCAATGACCTTTGGAGCTGAGCAAGCGCCTGCCCCTTGGAATTGGGCGGTGCAAGTAATTTGAGTGACAAACGTGTACACCAATAGAGAGGAGGTTTCAAAAGCTGCAGGTACAACAGCCAATGAAGATAAGGAACCGTTCAAAAGGACGTATCAAGCAGCCAGCAGCCGGCGCCGCTGCGGGGAACGCATAACTTCCGTCCCGAGAGGGCGGGGCAACGTCTCAAACGGAAGGTGGTTCTCGTCCGAGCCCTAGCAGTTTTGAAACTGGGGGTCGGGCTGTGCCGTCGTTGTCTGTCTCCGCGGCCCCGTTTCCGGGCTAGGCTGTCCCTGCCCTCCCCCGCCCCGCCTCCCTTCGGACCCCAGGGTCCCAGGCTCGGCTCCCCGTCCGACTCACGCCCCGCCCGCGGTAACCCGCTGCCGACCCGGCCCGCAGTGCGGCCCGGCAGCCGCCACCATGTCCCTTCACGGCAAACGGAAGGAGATTTACAAGTATGAAGCGCCCTGGACTGTCTACGCCATGAACTGGAGCGTGCGGCCCGACAAGCGCTTTCGTCTGGCCCTGGGCAGCTTCGTGGAGGAGTACAACAACAAGGTGGGTCGGGCAGGGGCTCGGAGCTCAGCTGGGGGGGCGGGGGGAGGAGGCGGGGCAGAGCGGTCCTGCGGAGCCCTCGGCGGGCCGGAGCCCCGGCTTCGGGACCCTCCTGCGGACTTGCCTGTAGCGCCGTGGAGCGGTTCCTTTAAGGCTGGTCCTGAGCAGAGGGTTTCTTTCGCACTTGTATCATTTAATCCCAGCAGCATTCCTCTGTAGTCGGGAGTGTACAAAATAGGTTACTCCTTACTCCCATTTTACTGGTAAGAAAACTGAGACACAATGTTGTGACTTGCCTGAGTCATAACATCTATTTCATGGCCGGAAACAGGTCTCAAACCTGACTTGACACCCCAAAAGCTACGCCATTTATCACTTCTGTCTCCCCCTCCTCCTGCCGCATTGCTTCAGTTGGGGGGCGGAGGAGGGAAGAGGGAGTGATAACCGAAGGAAAACGCTGGCGGCTCATTTGGTCGTCATTCACTCCTGGCTACACTCGATCTCTTGGCTGTTTTTGTGCTGACCGTCCCCTCCTCCACTCCCACCCCCAGGTACTATTGTCGGGTACCCAGCCCCTCTGCCAGCATTGCCATTGCTGCCTCATCACCGTCCTCTTCAAAGCGATTTGCTTTTGAAAATCTTGACCAATGGCCTGGATCCCACCACTGAATTGAGAAGGGTGCCATAACCTTTCTTGGCTTCTTTCATGCTAATAGAGAGGTGTAATCCTAAGTAGTAAATACCTATCAATTTGAGAAGCATCCGTGGTAAGGCGAAGCTTTCAAGCTGTCAGTACAGCATAAATTCATTTTTGGAAGTTGTTAAGTCATTGGGAAGAATTTTCTGTCCTTTATCTCTTAATCTCTTCTTTATTTTGTATTAGAGTAAACGCTGTGATTGTTAGGGATTAGAGCAATTGAAAGCCTTGGCTAATGTGTGTAAAGCCAGTACCCATATGCTTCACGCTGTGAACACCATGACTTAGTAATACAACTGTGGGCAGTGACGGGACAAAAAGCTGGGCAGCTCTGACCCACAGTTTGCTGTAGGAAAGGGGTTCTTTTTCACACCCGAAGATTCTGTAAAAAAAAAAAAAATATATATATTTGAACAGAGTAACTTTGTTTACAGATCTTCAGGAGCATAGCTGTTTCTTTAGAGTTAGGCCTTTTTTGAAATCCCTTTGAGAAACTGATGGAAAGCAAAGGACTCTCACTGCTCCGACACTACACATACACAATTTACAAACAAATACCAGGGAGTGCATCCATTGAGGCCTACCTGATCTTGAAGTCTACCCTTTGCCCACAGAAAGCAGAACCCTGGCAAGACACAATTTTCTTTTCTCTGATTCCTCTTTCTTCCTTATGGCCATAGTGGACAGCAGAGCTGGGAATGGAATTCATGGTTGTGATGTGGAAATCACGTTAGTATAATTAAGAGCACTTGAACTATTGTTTAAGGATACATGTTTTAAAAAATCGAAACTAAAATATGTCTTTCAAAGGGCTTGAGTCTTTTCACACAAATAAATGTAGTTTTCCAGGGTTAATTTGGGTAAGCAGTAGTAATTACATTACTAAGAGAGTACAGCCTGACCCCACAGTTAGGCTGCTGGTGGACTTAGTTGAGTAACTAGTGTCAAATCTCAGTTGCAGAAACTTTACCCCAACGTTTGTGCTTTCATTTAGCAGGCATGCGAGAGCTCCTTTGGGCCAGGCACACAGGCAGTATGGCCTTAGTACTGTAATGCAAACTAATAATCCCAGTGGTAACAGTTGAAGCAGTTAATTCTGACTCGTGTGTTGTAGGTGATCAGTGTCTTAAAACTATTTTTGTGCCCCCACCTATCTAGCTCAGGGTTTATAACGTGTGTGCACACATGCCCTGGACACCTTTAGACATCAGAAGCTGATAGACTTTTTTTCATAATTATGTTTTCAAATGCATAAAATACATAGTATTATGAAGGAAACCAATTGTATTGAACTACAGTTATCAAAAACATTTTTTAAAAAGTGGTGATAGAATACTACGTACTTTTAAATTAATCCATTACACCATCCTTTGTAATTACTGTACTTTTGCAGTAGTGATAAAAGTAAACAGTATTTCAAGATGTTTAACAACTAATGTGATACGAAAAAAAATCAGTGATTTATATTTGTGACAGTCACAGGTATTCATGCTGCTATGAGTAGCCACCTCCATTTGTAATTGAGGGAAATGCTAAATTTCAGCTAGAGATTAGTGAAAATATGAATGTAATTTTCCAACTCAAGTTCATAGACCCCAAGTTAAGAATTCCTGCTTAAAGGATCTGTGACTAGGGACTGGTGGGCAGTAGTGATTCTCAGGCTCAATTTTGGGAAAACCTTGACATGGAGGTGCCAGATTTCATAATTTGCAAGAATTTAAAAATTATTGGTTGTTATTTTCAGACTTTTGTTTCCTGCTTCCCCCCATAGTGATTGCCAGCGGAGGACAAAATAAATGGATGTAGCAAATTAACATTGATGAAAAGCCCATAAATGGTCTTTTTTACTTTGGAGACATTGACAATAAGAAAACACTGTTATGGGCCGGCCGAGTGGCGCGGTGGTTAAGTGCTGGCTTGGGAAGCCAGCGGCCCCGGTTCGGGTCCCACTTATGAGGGCCAGTGACACTGCCCTCAAAAAAAAAAAAAAAAAGAAAACACTGTTATAATTTTTTAAATTTTGTATTAATGTGATAATGTTTTTCTATAGTAGAATTTTCTTAATTTGATAGACTTAAATCTGTTAGCATTTTGAGAACAACTTGACTTCCAGCTGTTCCAACATCTGAATACATTTGGGAATCATTGAAGAGTAAAGAACCAGATTCTATCAATGACAACTGAAATTAAAAGTCTCATTCATGGTAATTGTGTTTTATGTTCTCTTTTTGTGATTTCTGCTGGGGGATATAGCAGCAATGATGTTGGAGCAATGGTTCTCTAAGTTTTAGTGTGTGTGCACACGCTGCGCAATCCCCTGAAGGACTTGCTCATTCCTGGGCTCCACCCCTAACGGTAATAGTCGCTCAGGCTCTTTGGACACCATTGGTCCAGATGGCACTCTAGGAACATGACCTCGGAATTGCCTTGGCATCTGCTGACCAGAAGCAGGAGTCTACTCTTTTTGCATCTACAAGTGTCTAAACATTGATTCTGCCCTTTCATCCCATGAAAAAATACTCTATTACCCGATAGCCTCCTTGAGGTACCGGGTTGAGATCTCAGGCCTTCCACTTCCCAGTTTTGTGTGGCCTTGCGCAAGTTAATCTCTGTGCCTCAGTTTCCTCTTCTGTAAAACAAGGGTAATAAGATTAAATGAGCTAATTTATGTAAAGGAATTCTGCCTGGTACATAGAAAGCAATTTAGAAATATTAGCTATTATTATTTAATCATTATCATACCTGTGCTTGAAATATAATCAAGAAGAATTATATGGATGCTAGGTAATTTGACTTCATTCCTTTGCCTTTTAAAGACCCAAGGGAAAAAATTAACTTGATTTCTTTCAACCAAACCCATTTTGTGTTCTGGAAGCTTCTTGTAATCAGACTCCAAGTACTGTAATGTGCTAGTTTAAGCTCATTTTCTCTTGTTCTACCAGGCTTAGAAGCAGTAACTCTGATGTAAAAACTCAAATAGTTCTGAGTTTTTACAATATCTGTGGTAATTAGGTGACATTTCCTATTTTGTAGGGAAAGATGGGCAGCAGTTCCTGTTTCAGGGTTGGTTTTGAATAGAATTGGCAGGGTAATTGGGATTTATTTTGCCATAATGTTAACTAGCTGACCACTTGTGCTTCAATATTTAGCATCTGTTAGCATTTAACATTTTTGAGGTTGTAAAGAGAGACTATAGGCATACCTGATACTTTTTTGAAGAACACTGGAGTGAATCTAGGTAAAGACAACTTTATATTTGAAGTACACATGGGATGAATGCTTGCCTTGTCAGCCTGTTTTGATTTTGATTCCTCTGAGACTTTTTTTTACTGCAGAATTACTTTGTTTGCTGCATAATGATTTTGACTCTGGTATATAATTTTTCATATCTCAGTGTTTTTGACAGCCCTTTAGGGTTCTCATTTATTTGCTCATTTAATTCAACAATTATGCATTGAATGTGTACACATGTTTTAGGCACAGTGATGGTGGTTGGTCGCCTTCTGTAGGCTTTGTTAGCAGATGTGATGTTGGCAGCAATGAAGAGAAGGTGTTTTAATACATAAGTATTTAATACACAAGTATTTTTGATATTTACAATTTTGCACATACAGTGCTTCATCAGTCCTTGGCAAGACTGTCAGCAGGGGAATTTAAAACATAAAACTCTTCTGATTTTAACTTCCTCCTTTCTTTTTTCCAGACAGTGATAGGACTAATTCCTCCCTAGGATCAAGTGGATAAAATAGCTGCTTCTTTATTGCTTTTTGCCCTTACCTGGTTCACACAGACTTACTGGAGATTCTGTGGTTTGAAAAAGGAATGAACCTGTGTTCTCTAGGTAGTCTGGCCTGCCTGAGGCTGCGATGCCAGAGCTGATTGGTCAGCCTCTGAACCAGCAGCTGAAAGAAGAGGTGCTGTGTCAGAATTCATCTCAAGTTTGACAAGGCAGGATGTCTCTGCAGACACTGATCTGCAGTAGTCAGGAACAGGCTTGAAGGGAGGACAAATGGAAAAGACCAAGAAAAACGGATTAATTCTCTCAGAATTTTGCTTTAACTGATTTTGGTTCTAGTAACAATTGTGAGGAAATGTTCCACTGACGGGAGTGGTATATTGATTTGGATAACTTGGGGACTTTTTTAAAAATTACATATGTGCATGTATGCATTCACCTTCATGTTCTGGGACTAGCACTGTGTAATGAATGGGATACACAGTTTCCTTCCTCGGGGAGCTTATACTAACAAGATAGACATGGCATCCCCTAATTTTTTAAAAAAATATAAGGTATGGATAATGTGAACAGTAATTTATAGTGTTATTTCTAAAAGTAGTAAAAGTGGAAGTGAAGATGTCGCCATGGCTTCTAGGAGTAAATATTTTATATTACATTATCTGTTTCTTAGGAGATATCTGACATGGTAATAGCCACACCTTAAAAATTAGTACAGATGATCTTGCTTCACAGCCTTTTCTTTTTAGGCACATTTGTTTCACATGTTGGGGTAAAGTGTTGTGAAGCAATAGGTACAGAAAGGCAGTAGAGATAGGAGATAGAAGAAGTTTAGCAGGAGGACAGGGAAGACTGGGAGAAAAGGGCAGAAGGGTAACCTAAACGTTGATAGTAAGATGGTTAAAGTCAGATAATTTTTCCTTATGTTCCGACAAGGAATATGGGAAGCTGGCAGTACAGTGAAGGTCAGATGAGTACAGGAAGATGCTGAGGAAGGGTATTCATGATTGCAGTTTCAAACTCCAGAATGAGATTTTGATGGGCAAAATCAACAACGCTTTGTTTGGGACAGTGATAAGAGGATGCACAGGCTGGCAGAGGGGGTTTCTCCAGACCCCATTTGACACTTTGGACAAGAGGGGAACTAAACTGAACAAGGAGACACACAGATGTGCCATCTTCTCTAGAAGCATTAGATGAGGCAGGTTGAATAAGAGATTAAATTGTGAGTTTGGTAGCTCCATCTCTGTTGGCTGAAGAAATGTAAAGGCTTCATGTATTTCTGCTAACTTGGAACATGGCCATGACTTCTTTCCCACAAGAGCCTTCTTCACGTCATCTAGGAAAAACTTGCCTCATTCAAAAGGAACTAGCACAGTAGTAGAAAGATAGTATAAGAAAGGAGGGGGAAGAAATGGGAAACAAATAGCAGGTAAAGTACCTACACTAAGAAAATGTTTTTACCTCAGTTGAAAATTAGTGGCCATTCCTACCACCATAAAGTCAAAGAACTTAAGAAAATAAAGAACTCTAAGCAGAGATATAGGAGATCAGGTAAAATAAGGCATGGTCACAGGAGAAAATGGAACATCAGGAAATAGAGCCCAGGAAAATAGTGGAAGAGAAAACAGAAATTATCACAGTTAAAAGCCATAATGGAAAAATGAAGACCAACTGCTGAAAATACAAGGAAGGATAGGGGAGACAGATTGAGGAAATGAAATAGAAATAAATAATTAAAAAGAACATAATAGATGCAGAAAATAAAAACAATCTAACTTAGGTATAATTTATGTCCCTGTAGAAAACCAAAGAAATGAAACACAAAAACTTAAATACATAGTTAAGGAAGACTTTTATAGAAATAAAAATTTAAAGTAATGAGTTCAAACTATATCTCAAGAAAAATTGACACATAACAATTGTCATTGAAACATTTCCTAGGAAAGTTTCTACATTTCAAGGGTGAAGGAAATTTTTTGGACACCCAGGCAAAATGATGGAGCCCTCTTGAAGAGGGAAGGAGAAATTAGGCTATAGCCACATTGGATGACAGAAGGTAATGGAGCAATGTCTACAAGTCTGCAACTATTATAGATTGTACTACTACTATGAGTACCTGAGAATACACTTAAGAATATATAAGATTTATATGGGAAAAAAGAATGCATTTTTTAAAAGGTAATTCATAAAAATTGACCATGTATTAAGAAAAAATTTTTTTTTTAATTTAAGGGAAACCAACACATTAGAAAAAATACTACATATCAAAACTTATGGGTTGATGAGGAAACTAAAGCCCAGATATGCTCAGTGACTTGCCCCTAAGTGACATAGAAGGTCAAAGTAGGGCCGGAACTGGAATACTGTCTGTCTCCAGAGTTTCGAATATATACTGATGGCAAAAAAATTTATGGGAAAAAAGGAAGTGTTGAAAACCAGTGGGGAGGGGGCCGGCCGAGTGCTCAGTTGGTTAAGAGTTGGCTTAGAGAGCATGCTCTGAGCAACAGGGCCGCCGGTTCGATTCCCACATGGGCCAGTGAATGCTGCGCCCTAGCTGAGCTGCCAACAGGTGGCAGGATGACTCAGCTCATATAACAACAAGACTGCCTGTTCGATGGTGGGCTATGCCCACCCACAACTAAGACTGAACTCGGCACCTTGAGCTGAGCTGCTGCCCCGATGGCTCAGTGGATAGAGTCTACGTTCTTAACAAGGCTGCCAGGTTCGACTCCTGCATGGGATGGTGGCTACATCCACGGGCAACTAAGATTGAACACAGATTCTTGAGCTTAGAGGCCACGAGCTGCCGACAGGAAGCCAGATGGAACTGGCACCCTTCACAACAAAGATTGAAGAACAACAACTTGGCGGTCCCCTCCCCTATTTCCCCAGTAAAAATCTAAAAAAGGAAAAAAAACCAGTGGGGAACGCTTGCCCTACCAGATTAAAATCAGCATACTGGAGTTGGTATAGTTACAGCCAGAGAGGTTGGTGGAACAACATAGAATATTCCAAAGCAGATCTAAATATATATATATATATATATATATATATATATATATATATATATATGTGTGTGTGTGTGTATGTATATGCATATATATATGTATATATATATAAAAATGTAGTATATGATAAGCTAGAACCCTAATTCACTGGGGGAAAAAAATAAGTGAACTGTATGGCATAATCATCCGACAGGAAAATTTCGTCATATATGAAAATCAATTCCAGATCAAATATCTAAATGAAAAGTCCCACAAACAATAGTAGGAGAAAATTGACTAGCATATTTGTACTGGGGCAGTGGGGGTGAGCAGAAGAGAAAGCAATCTTTAAGCTTCTCATTAAATCCAGAGTGAACTAGGGAAAAGATTGACAGATTACAGTACATACAAATAAAACATTTCTATATGAAAAAGTACGCTATGAACAAAGAAAAATGATAGGCCAGGGGGCAATATTTTCAAAACGTACCAGACAGTAGGAGCTAATTTACTTACTATGATAGAAAAAATGGACTAAGTATAAATAGCTATTGATAGGAGATGAAATGCAGGTGATCAATAAACAGGAAAAGATGCTTAACTTCACAGGTAGTTAAGGGAAATGAGAATTGAACTTATGGTGTTTTTTTCTTTCAAATTTATAAAGATTAACCGCTTTAGTGTTACTTACAGTATAGGGAAATGAACACCTTTACGTATGATAGGCTGGTAGGAATGTGAGTTGCTACAACCTATTTAGAAAGTACATCAGCATCTTAAAATTTAAAATGCACATACCTTCTAATACAACAGTCCCATTCTTGGAACTTTGGCCTCCAGAAATAAAGATAGCAGGACATAAGCACATACGTCCAAGGCACAAAATATTGTACATTAATTAAAAGAATGAGTTGGAACTACATACTGACCTGAAGGATGCCCATTATTTTGTTAATTAAAAAATAATTATAGCACTGAGTATAACATCCCATTTTTCTGAAAGTTGAGAGGAAACCTTACATTTGTGTGTAAATACATTTGAGCATAGAGAAGAGTAGAAGCACACACATCATTTAATAATATGATATACTGGGGATGGAATGGAAGTTATTAACTTTCTAATATACCTATACTTTATACAATGGTCATATATTTTATAATTCTCTTACAATCTGAAAGTACATTTAAAGACTAAAACTGAATAGAAAGATCATTAAGATAGACAAAAGTTGTAAGTCTGAGCAAGAAAATGATGGAGGATATAGATTCAGGGTAAAATTTTGTGTCTAAAGGCTGCCACTCCCCCCTTTTGCCTTTGGGGCTTCTTATCAAGGAAGTTACATACAAATAAGAATAGCCAAAGGAGAAATCTAGCCGCATTCTATTAATAGCTGAACAAGTCCCTCCATGTAGTGCCACTACTCCCTGATAAACTGCTTTGGGAAAATGCAGCTTGTTTTTAAAGCCTAAATGAGACTTGCTGCTTTTCCACTTCTGATTCAAGGGTAGATCCAGCCTGACCTTCCTCACTAAACTGAAGGGGTTAGAGTAGCTGGAGTGAAAGATGACCAGACCCATTCTGAGCAGGCTGATTGGCCTCTCCCTGTAAGCAGGTGTGCAAGTGCAAGAGCGCTCTCATGCGTGCCTAGCAGACTGGTCAGGCCCACGAGTGAGACTTGCCCACGTGCCTGCCTCAGGCTTCAGCCAGTCATTTGAGCAATTGGAGCTAGTCAAGGGTGGGCATGGAAGAACAACTCCTCACCCTCAGAATTCTCCCCAAGACCAGGGACAGAAATTCTTCCTTTCTATGGGCACAGGTGCACATGGGGAGTAGGGAGAGAGGAATGAGAGTGCTAATAACAATTTTCTAACACTAAAGATAAAAAAATCCAAATGAAAGTAAAATATCTGCTTTAAGGGAAAACAAAGTACCAAATTTTTCGAAAGGAGTAGAAACCATGAAAAATTTTAAAATCATGGAAGAATTGAAAATGTAGTTAAAGATCTACTTCCAAAAAGGAATCACCCTCGCAGTTTTATGGGCTGATTTAACCATAGGAAATCTGTAACAAACACACAGTAGTCACCTGTAAGTCCTACAAATCAATAAGGAGAATATACAACTCAGTAGAAAACTGGGCAAATGTTTCAGGTTGATGTTTCCGCATAATGGTGAAGAGCTTGGGTCGTGGAATGGGACTGCTTTTTTTTTGAGGGCAGTGTCATTGGCCCTCATATGTGGGACCCGAACCGGGGCCGCTGGCTTCCCAAGCCAGTGCTTAACCACCATGCCATTTGGCTGGCCCATGGGACTGCTTATATTTAAAATGCAAAGGGCCGGCCGAGTGGCGCAGTGGTTAAGTGCTGGCTTGGGAAGCCAGAGACCCCGGTTCGGGTCCCACATATGAGGGCCAATGACACTGCCCTCAAAAATAAAAATAAAAATAAAAAAATGCAAGACACTGAACTTCTCATTTACTCAGTATCTTCTGAAAGTGGGAAGTATTGTACCTGCCTCATGGAGATGATTAAATGAGGTAGTGCATGTAAAATTAAGCATATCATGTGATTACACACTTATACTTGGCCCATCATACACATTCAGTTATGAGCAGTTATTGTTAATACAGAAATAAAAATAGTAAAGAAATATACTCAGCCTCAATAGTAAAATGAGGGTAAAATGCCATTTTCCCTCAGATTAGCAAAAATTTAAAAGATTTATTTTCAGTATTTTCAAAGGTATGGGGAAATTGGCACTCTCATGTACTATTAATGAAAGTGTACATGGAAGCAATCTCTTTGAAAGTTATTTGACAGAATCTATTAACATTTGAAATGTGTGATGCAACAATTCACTTCTAGCAATCTCTCCAATAAGAACATTTGCATGTGTGTACAAAGTATTGTTTATAATAGCAAAACATGGGAGACTTTACCATTTTAATCTGTATTGCATAAATATTCACAGAGAAGTTTCTTTCATCATTAAATTTTTTTTTTAATTATTTTTTGTTTGAGGGCGGTATCACTGGCCCTCATATGTGGGACCCAAACCGGGGCCGCTGGCCTCCCAAGCCAGTGCCCAACCACCACGCCACTCAGCCAGCCCTCATCATTAAATTTTAAAGGTCTGAGTATCTGAACAAAAATTGAGATTTGGGGGGAAATCGGATGACTTGAAAAGCAACTTTTAGAAGTAAGAGTAGCATTTTCTCTTACAGTTTAATCTCAGTGTTATCTGCATGGTTACCGAGAGAGATTTTGTCTTTTGTGCTTGCTGCTGTATCCCCAGCACTTAGAACAATGCCTGGCACCTAGTAGCCACTCAGTAAATATTTTTTGAATAAATACATGAATGTAATATCTGTCTCAGGATCTATATGAGAGGATTATTCTTTATTCTGCCCAGTGAGCCCCAAAACTTAGCCTCTCATTCCCCGGCACACCAAGGCTGATGCCAGTTTTCCCTGCTCATCTGGAATTGTCCTTCTTTACATATTACTTTCTACAACGGTCAGAATGTCAACTTTTTAATTCCCTAAGAACTGTTCATTCAGTCAGAACCCCCGTGTGGCCACTGCTGGTTATCCCTTGCCATTCTCACTGCCAGTCACCACAGGACCGTAACCTTTCCCACCAGTTTCCTGGTGGGTTTCCAGGCTGAGCCCCCTGCCTCCGGCCTCTCCCTGGTCCCAGTCAGTCCTGCCCAGCGTTGCCTGGCCTCATAGTCCTCCTGCTTCCTTCTCAGACACCTGCTCGGGGAAAGCCCACCTCCACCCTCAGCTTTCAGGCACATCTCCCCAGCCTCAGCTGCCCCCAGCGCTCACATGGCTCTTCTCAAACAGGCTTGCTTGCTGCCAGCGAGGGGGTCATTTAGTTTGCTGCTTTACTGAGTACACTTCCTTCTGTCCTGCCTGCCTGGGATTCTTAGCTTTCTTGTTTGCCTGCCTAGAACCTCTCCATACCCCTTTGAAGATTGATCCAATCCTAACTCTGCTTTTCCTCGCTTGCTCACTTTGAATTATCACTTGTTCCTCTAAACTTACCATCTGTGTGATAAATAAGCAGCTAATCATGTATTACCTTGTGACACCACTTTTGTTGCTGCCTTAAGGCAGTGTTATTGTGTTTTAGGGCAGTGGGTTTTTTCTCCTTTTATATTATCTTCCCCAGTACATTCTATGATTTGTGAAAGCCTGTAGGTGTAGTACCATAAAAATGAATATTTAGATGTAGTCTTCATATGGATTTTTTAAAGTCAGACATGGATGTGAAGATCTATAAATATACGTAGAAAAACCCTTAAGAATCCAAAAACCTACTAAAACTAATACCTAATTTAGCAAAGTTACAGTATCCAAGATTAATGTACAAAAATCAATTGTATTTTTATATAGTAGCAATAAACAATTGGAATGGAATTCAAAAAATAGTTCCATTTATAATAGCATTAAAAATACTTAGGAATGAAGTTAGTGAAAGAAACTCACGACTTGTACATTGAAAACTTCAAAACTTTGCTGAGAGAAATTAAAGCCTAAATAGTGGAGAATTGCTATGTTTAGGGGTTGAAAGACTCAATATTTTTAATACTGCAGTTTTTCCAAACTGATTTATAGATATGTCACAATTCCAATCAGAATCTCAGTAGGCTTTTTGTAGAATTTGACAAGCTGGTTCTAAAATTTACAGAGAAAATCCAAAGTATAGGATAGTAAAACCTTTTTAAAAAAGAACAGAGTTAGAGAACTCACACTATATGATTTCAGGACTTCACCACAAAGCTGCTATAATCAAGACACTGTGGTACTGGTAAATGGGTAGGCATATAGATCAATGGGACAAAATAGAGAATCCAGAAATAGATGCACAAATCCATGGTCAATTGACTTTCAGCAAAGAGATCAAGATAATTCAAAGGAAAAAGTAATCTTTTCAATAAATGATGCTGAGACAATCAGATATTCACATGAAAAAAAGTGAACCTTGATTCATACTTTTTATCATATGAAACAGTGGATCATAGACCTAAATGTAAAGCCTAAAAACTACAAAACTTCTAAAACAAAGCGAAGGAGAATTTGTGACCTGGGGTAGGGCAATGGTTTCTTAGCTAGGACACAAACAACATGACCTATAAAAGAAAAAAACAAACAAACAAACAAACAAAATGCTGTTTTGCAATGGGTTTGCCAGTAGAACACAGGTGTCATGAAAACCACTGATAAATCTAAGCCAAAATGGGAAAGGAAAAAACTCATATCAGCATCATCTTCATTGGACATGTAGATTCCAGCAACTTTACCACTACCAGTCATCTGAGTTACAAAATGCGGAGGGATTGACAAAAGAAGCATTGAAAAATTTAAGAGGGAGGCTCCTGAGATGGGAAAGGACTCCTTCAAGTATGCCTGGGTCTTAGATAAACTGAAAGCTGAATGTGAGTGTGATATCACCATCGATATCTCCCTGTGGAAATTTGAGGCCAGCAAGTATTATTGATGCCCCAGGACACAGAGATTTGATCAAAATCATGATTAGAGGCTCGTCTCAGGCTGACTGTGCTGTCCTGATTGCTGTTGCTGGTGTTGGTGAATGTGAAGCAGGTGTCTCCGGGAATGGGCAGACCGGTGAGCATGCCCTCTGGCTTACACGCTGGGTGTGAAGTAACTAATTGTTGCTGTTAACAACATGGGTTCCAGGGAGCCGCCTTACAGCCAGAAGAGAGACGAGGAAAACCTTAGGGCAGCACCTACTTTAAGAAAATTGGCTACAACCCTGTCACAGTAGCATTTGTACCAGTTACTAGTTGGAATGGTGACAACATGCTGGAGCCAAGTACTAACATGTCTTGGTTCAAGGGATGGAAAGTCACCCGTCAAGATGGCAGTGCCAGTAGAACCGTGCTGCTTGAAGCTCTGGATTATATCCTGCCACCAGCTCGTCCAACTGACAAGCCTTTGCGCCTGCACCTCCGGAATGTCTACAAAATTGGTGGTATTGGCACTGTCCCTGTGGGCCGAGTGGAGACTGCTGTTCTCAAACCCAGCATGGTGGTCACCTTGGCTCCAGTCAATGCAGCAACTGAAGTAAAGTGTGTTGAAATGCACCCTGAAGCTTTGGGGGAAGTTCTTCCTGGGACAGTGGGGGTTTTAATGACAAGAATGTGTCTGTCAAAGATGTTCATTGTGTCAGTGTAGCTGGTGACAACAAAAATGACCCTCCCATGGAAGCAGCTGGCTTCACAGCTCACATGATAATTTGAATCATTTGAGGTCACATCAGTGCCAGATATGCACCTGTGCTGGATTGTCACACAGCTCACCTTGCTTGCAGATTTGCCGAGCTGAAATTGATTGTTGTTCTTGGGAAAAGCTAGAAAACTGCCCCAGATTCTTTTTTTTTTTTTGAGGGCAGTGTCACCGGCCTTCATATGTGGGACCTGAACCAGGGCCGCTGGCTTCCCAAGCCAGCGCTTAACCACTGCACCACTTGGCCGGCCCAAACTGCCCCAAATTCTTGAAAGCTGGTGATGCTGCCATCATTGAGTGGTTCCTGGCAAGCCCATATGTTTTGAGAGCTTCTCTGACTATCGTCCTCTGGGTGTTTTGCTGTTCATGACAGGAGACTGACAGTTGGTATGGGTGTCATCAAAGCAGTGGACAAGAAGGCACCTGGAGCTGGCAAGGTCACCAAGTCTGCCCAGAAAGCTCAGAAGGCTACGTGAATGTTATCCCCAATTCTTGCCACCCCAGTCTTAATCAGTGGTGGAAGAACGGTCTCAGAATTCTGTCTCAATTGGTCATTTAAGTGTAATAGTAAAAAGACTGGTTAATGATTACAATGCATCGTAAAATCTTCAGAAAGAAAGGAGAATGTTTTGTGGACCATTTGTTTTTTTTTGTGTTGCAATTTTTAAGTTATTTGTTTTTAAAGGCAATTGTTGTTAGTGGAAACAACTTGACCAAAAATCTGTTACGGAAGTTTGAGACTCATTAAAACAAAGTTTAATGACCAAAAAAAAAGAAATGATAGCTTGACATCATCAAAATAAAATTTCTATCCTTCAAAAAACTTTGAAAGAAAATGACAGAGCAGCCATAGACTATGAGAAAATATTTGCGGGCCGGCCGAGTGGCGCAGTGGTTAAGCGCTGGCTTGGGAAACCAGCAGCCCCGGTTCAGTCCCACATATGAGGGCCAGTGACACTGTCCTCAAAAAAAAAAAAAAAAATTAAAAAGAGAAAATACTTGCAAAACATATTAACCAGGGACTTGTACCCAGAATATACAAAGAATCCTGAGAACGTCAGTAAATAAGAAAACAACCCCGTAAGAAATGAAGTAAAACTATTCTGTATGGTACTGTAATGATGAATACATGTCATTGTACAGTTGTGAAAACCTGTAGATTGTACAACACAAAGACAACTCTAAACTATGGACTTTGGGTGATGGTAGCTCAGTGTAGTTTCACCAGGTGTAACAAACATACCATTTCGGTGCAGGCATTTTGGTAATGGAGACGGCTGTGCATGTGTGGGGGCAGAAGGTATATGTACTTTCTGCCCAGTTTGTGAATCTAAAAAAGTCTCTTTAAAAAAGTGCAAAATAGGGCCGGCCGAGTGGCGCATTGGTTAAGCGCTGGTTTTGGGATGCCAGTGGCCCCGGTTCGGATCCCACATGAGGGCCAGTGACACTGCCCTCTACAGCTAACAACAGCTCCACCTGGAGCTGGGCTGTGTGAGCCCCGGTGATGGTGTGGGCTGCAGCCCCTGCTGCAGTGGGCTGCCATAGGCTACAGTGAGCGGCCCGCAGCCAGCGTGAGCGGCTGGCAGCCAAGCGTGAGCTGCCAATAGCCGCGATGAGCGACATCCAGAGGCCAGCGACCGATCTGCCTCATCCGGGAAGAGCACAATGACGATACCAACAGTGAAGCAACATCCTCCGCAACTAAACTGAAGAACAAGAAGACGGCAACTTGTCTGTTCCCCTTCCCCAATTCCCCAACGCTGTTCCCCTCCACCAATTCCCCAATAAAAATCTTTAAAAAAAAAAAAAAAGTGCAAAATAGAAGCACCGGTAAAGTGGCTCAGTTGGTTAAGAGCTCGCTCAAGAGTGTGAGCTGAACTCTGAGCAGTAGCAGTTCGATGCCCAGCCCGAGCTGAGCTACTGCTAAGCTGCCAATAGGTGGCAGGATGGCTCAGCTTAAAAAAAAAAAAAAAGTACAAAATATTTGAACAGACATCACCAGAGAATAAATACAGATGGGAAATAAGCACATGGAAAGTTGCCTAGTACCATAAGTTACTAGGGGTATGCAAATTAAAATAGTACTGCACGCCTACTAGAATGACTTAAAAAGGAAAGCTGGCAATACCAAGGGTGTGGAACCTATGGAACTCTCATATGTATTTCTAGTGGGAATGCAAAATGACAAAGTCACTTAGAAAATGGATTTAATAAAGTTAAACACACATTTACAATATGACTCAGCAGTTGCTCTCTTAGTTGTTTATCCAAGAGAAAGGAAAGCTTGTTTAAAAAAAAACTTATAAATGTTTATAGCAGCAATATTTCTAATGGCCCCAAACTAGAAGTAACCCAAAAGTTCATCAACTGGTAAATGGATAAATTGTAGTGTTTCCACATAATGCAATATTATTCAGCAATAAAAAGACACTACTGAGACAACATGGATGAATCACTAGAGCATCATGCTGAAAGTAGCCAGTCACAAAAGACTCAGTACTATATGATTCCATGTATAGTATTACAGAAAAGGCAAAACTATAGATCAGGAATTGCTTGAGGCTAAGGCCAGGGGATTGACTGCAGCGGAGCCCACGAGAACTTTTTGGGGTGATGGAAGTGTTCTATATCTTCAATATTGTGGGGGGTTACACAAATGTATACATTTGCTATTGTTTACATTCCAAATCATTGAACTGTACACTTGGAGTGAATTTTATTGTATTCAAGTGAAATAAAATTGTTTAAAAAAAAAAGACTCAAGTAGTAAAGAAATTCTGTTTTTCCACTGTATGGTTAGTGCTTATCCTCATTATGGAGTTTCACCAAAAATGTCCCATTCTATTTCCAGGTGGTGGAAGTGCATAAGCAAATGTATACTGAGTAGCATTTCCTATTGAGCCAGATTGATTTGACAGCAAAGAATGAAAGTCAGTATTGGCCCAAAATTGACTCAGAAAATGTGGCGAGGACCAAGGAATTTGCTCATCAATGGCACCCTTTTTTTTTTTTTTGCCAGTTAGAGTGGTTTGGGCTCTTGAATGCTGGGTTGACACAACTTTATATGTAAACATGTTAGTAGCCAGTGGGGAGCCGGTGTGGGTCAGTCATATGGGCCTGCTCAGGGTGTTCGGTGTTCCGGCCCCTAGGCACTAAATGCTCACAGCACTCCAAGTCAGTGCAGTAACTAAAACCGTGTTGTCAGATGCCTCGGGTGCGGGCAAAGGTGTAACCTGCTGGGCCGATAATGCAATTCTGTGGTGCTGGGTCAAGAGTGTAGGGGTTGGGATCAGAAAACCTGTATTCAGATTTTGTTTCTGCCTCTTTGTAGCTTTGTAATGTTGACTGGAACTAAACCCCTCCAAGCCTGGGTTCCTCCGCCAAGCAGCGAGGTGTTGGACTGACCGCCTTCTCTGTACTAGTTGTTGACTCTTCAGTTCAGTGCAGTACAGGGTCAGGATTCCTGTCACTGACTAAGGATCTGATGTATCTGACACTGCTACAGAAAAACAAGTGCTGATGTGGTTCGATTTTGTTGTGTTACAGGTTCAGCTTGTTGGTTTAGATGAAGAGAGTTCGGAGTTTATTTGCCGAAACACCTTTGACCACCCATACCCCACCACAAAGCTCATGTGGATCCCTGACACAAAAGGCGTCTATCCAGATCTACTGGCGACAAGTGGTGACTATCTCCGTGTGTGGAGGGTAAGCAGGTGCTCAATTAACAGCCAGACGGACAGTTTTCTCCCTGTCAGCTGTGATTAGCAGCATGGAGAACAGACCAGGGGTGGAGGCAGTGGGTTCCATTGCAGCCCGTGAGGAACAAATGGTAGCGTATCAGGAATGACTTTGTTTGGCTCAACAGATTGCTGAGTGAATCCAGCCAAGATTCCTTGAAGTCCTGCTGCTGGCTGCAGTCAGCCCTGGAAACTCGAGGCTCAGCTAACCTGAAATAACCTGTGGGGGTGGGGATACTTGAGGCTTCTTATTCAGTTAATTTTTGAGTAAATTAAACAAAATACCAGGCCACTGATGCTAGTAAAGTACGTGTGTGGATTGTGGAGCTTCGCCTCCCCTCTCAGCTAAGAGTTGAGCTTAGTGTCAGTGGCATCTCCTATAGCCTGGAGGTGTAGTCTCAGCCAGGCAGGGTACTGAGATTTCTGGTTGGGGAAAGTGAGAAGACCTCTCCTCTAGAGAAATTTGGAAAACTTAGCTGGGCCGAGGAGAAAGCTTGGAAAGAAATAGCACGCAAGGAGTTGTCCTGGGTTTTATTACTCTTTATGAAAAAAATGTTCTTCCCCCATGTCTTATATTTACTAAGGTATTGTCTAAATGGGGCTTTAAAGATTTTTTCTGAAGACTGGTTGATTTTTTTAAATTGTCCTTTTAGGTTGGTGAAACAGAGACCAGGCTGGAATGTTTGCTAAACAATAACAAGAACTCAGATTTTTGTGCTCCTCTGACCTCCTTTGACTGGAATGAAGTGGATCCTTATCTTTTGGGTAAGGGAGTGAGGGAGTGCGGATTCCAGTTTGAAGAAGCACAGATACAGTTTTCAGATATGACACTGGGCCAGATTTTAACCAGGGTCCTGAGGTGGGAAAGAGGCTAAATATGGAATGTGGGTATTAATTCCTCGTATGGAATCGAGCTTCCCATCTGTGTGTATCTTGTCTCTTCCGTCAGAGTCTAAGGCCCTAGTAAGGATTGAATGAACACTTGGCTCTCTGTGGCCCGCCTGGTCCCCTCCCTGTGCTAGGAAGTGTTTGTGACATGTAATCTGGGCTGAACGGGCAAGTAGAACAAGGAGAGAAGCTGCACAGGCACCCCACTCCTGTCCTCCGCTGACTTGCACTGGTGGTTTCCAGGTACTTCCAGCATCGATACGACCTGCACCATCTGGGGGCTGGAGACAGGGCAGGTGCTGGGTCGAGTGAACCTCGTGTCTGGCCATGTGAAGACCCAGCTGATCGCCCATGACAAAGAGGTAACGCGGCCGCCCTGCTTTCCTCCGCTGCCTTCTGTGCCATCAGTGTGGGCTCAGACTGGCCTCTTGCCGGTTCGCAAATGGTGGGCAAACCGTCATGCCGACATCGCGTCTAACATGAAAATAGTAACGCGTCAAAGCAGTGGAAAACGGCACCGTTGTAAAAGAATGCTTTGGGGCGGGGGGGCTGATACAAACAACTTATTCTACACCCTATCAGTTTTCTTTTGGTGCCAGAGATTGCAGTTTCTTAATGAACTCTCATAGACAAACTTGGACCTGATGTGATTAAAAATTAATCTTAGAGTAACACTTATCTTGAAATACATACATTTGTTTTTTGGCGGGGAGGGATGATGGGAGGGTGGAGGGAAGTTTCTTGGCAGATGAACCTTAATTCATCAGTTTTTCTCTAAACTTTTTTTATGAAATTCTAGTCTGTTCACTTAATACTTATACTTTTAAAACTATTTGGAATTGAACGTGGTTTATCTTGATGGTGATGTTTCTCCTGTGTCTATTGCAAAAGCCGCAATTGTGATTGTTTTAATCAAAGCGTTCTTCTGAGTGGTGTTGGAAAGTGGTCATAAATCTTTTCCTCCCAGAGCCTCTGCATGCTCCTGGTACTCTGATTTCCGGTGCGTACCATTTCCTTGTCTCTCCTACTTGACACTGCACAGCGAGGAGTATTAATACCTGTACAGATAAAAAGGATGCTTTGGCCTTAAGTCAGAAGCTTGAGCTTGTCCACAGAATGGGAAGTTGGTGACCAGGTTATCATTCTTGGTAAGGGGTTGTTCTTTGGCTTTCTGTGCTCCTAAGGGTAAGATCTGTTACAAGACTGCTGGACTTGGCTATGCTGAACCAGGGGGCAAAGGAAGTGTTTGTCCTGCAGAGAGGACCAGTAAGGAACTTCTGGAAATCCTCTTGGCATCAAGTGGAACAGGTTGCTACATTTTAGTTGTGTGACAATTTAGCCTGCTGTTCTCTGTCAGGTCCAGTGCAGAAAACCAGAACGACTCTAAGGGTGTAAATTATGGGGATTTAACCCAGGGGATTTCTTACATAGATGATGATGAAGCTGAGAAACCACACTGGCAGCTGTTCGGTTATCTAGAGAACGGGAACACCAGGAAGCCGTGTTACCTATTGGCCAGAAGGGTCAAGGAAGGAGGCAGGGTGACTGGAGCCCAGGGCTGAGTTTACGTGGCAAAAGTTGGAACCATGGAGGGGACACAGCCATTGACAGAGATGCTTCAGGGAGCAGAGAAAGGGAAGGAGAAATACCTTAGCTACTCCCCACCAGAGGGAAGGGCCAGGAATGGATTTTAACAACAAACGGGCCCTGGCCTTGAAGAAATGAGCCTGAGGACAGTTGCTCTGAGAGAAATAGTGATACCTCAGTCTACCTCTCTCCATCAAGGTAAAGACTTATTTGGAGGTTCTCACTGCTGCCTGGCAGGTTGATGTGGAAGAGGGTAGCATGTATCTGTGGGTTGTCACCTTCCCCTGGCTTATGATGAAATACACTGGTGGAGCCCTGATGAAGGAGCAGTCACTTAAACTAGAGCTTTACACACTCAGCTCACCACTCACGGTGCCTCCTCACTTAGTGATGCTGCTGTGCTGCCCCGGTTCCTGGGAGTTACTGACAGCTGGCCCCATGGGCTGCTCACATGGATAAACACGCCCCATCCCTCACACAGCTTGACGGTGCCGGATAGAACCTTGAGCTGCTGGGCCTCCCTTGTGGGGACCCACCCAGTTCCCTTTTGAACGATTCCTAATTCCTACCATAGAAAGAGAAGTGTAATTCCTTCATAGCCAGCCAGAGTAAAAGGAATTTATGAGGTTGACTAGAAATAGATGCTCCTTTGGCAGTGTCTCTTAGTAGGCAGAACCTGAAGAAGTTATTTAGTGAGCGATTCCACTCATGTCTCTCCAGAAGTCAGCTATTATTAATCTTGAGCCAGAAGATGGGTTTTGTTTTTCTTTCCTTGGTTTTCTTTTTCAGTTTGTGAGTGTGTGTGTGTGTGTGTGTGTGTGTGTGTGTGTGTGTCTCTCTCTCTGCTTATCTGGCTCTGGCTTTGTCTGTCTCCATCCCTTTCTTTCTCTGAAGCTCTCTGTCACTCTACATCTGTTTTCTCATAGACACTGGTGTGCATTCTGTTTGTAGCAAGTAATAAATTCAGAAAACAATGATTCAGAACTTAAATTGATTGACTTCTGAATACAGATCAACTAGGAGAAGAAACAGAGCATGTCCTAGGACAAGAGAGTGATCCTAAGCCTCTTTGTGAATATAGAAACACCTGAGCCTCCCTCGCGTGAAAACTGCTATTACCCCTTTCTTGCGAATGAGTATCAGGTCCAGATTTCATGGCAGAACCAGCTTGGCTGCTGTTAAGTGGCCACAGAAGCCTGCTTCCACCTCCTAAAACATTGATCTTGGCCTTAACATGGTCTTGCATCTGCCTCTGATGGCACACAAATGAAAGCCACCAAGGCCCAGGAAATAAATGCCTCAAACTTGTATGGTGGCAGAAAACAGCCATTGGCTCTGGCTTCCGCTGACCCTGTCCAAGCATACAGAATACTTGCTCAGAGTTACTCGTGCTCTGTTGGTCAGCAGGGTATGTGTTCTTTGTTTTATCACAGGGCTTGGAGGAAGAAGACTTGGAAAGCAGGAATGTGGGAAGAAGCCTGCCAATTTCTACAGCAGGGTGATCTTCACTCTTTGGAATGTCATTGATGTTATATCCCTCGGGTTCCTGACTCACAGACACTATTTGGCTTTATTTACCTCCTTCTGTGTCATGAGCAGGGATTTAGATGAACTAGGGATAGCAGGGTTCCCTGCTCTAGGAAAAGGTGGTAATGGATCAGAATCTGATTGAAGCATCTTGTTCACCAACAGGTCTATGACATCGCGTTTAGCCGGGCTGGGGGTGGCAGGGACATGTTTGCCTCTGTGGGTGCTGATGGCTCAGTACGGATGTTTGACCTCCGCCATCTAGAACACAGCACCATCATCTATGAGGACCCCCAGCATCACCCGCTGCTTCGCCTCTGCTGGAACAAGCAGGACCCTAACTATCTGGCCACCATGGCCATGGATGGGATGGAGGTGAGTCCCTGACCACAGGCTGCAGGCCCGCCACCCAGCTCCAGGGCTGCCCGGTGTATTGGGAACACTGCTTCTCAGCTGGGGGCACTTTCCCTCTGATGGATTTTTGGAGACAGTTTTGGTTATCCCAACTTGGGGAGGAGGCAGTGCTACTGGCATCTATGGGCTGAGGCCAGGGATGCTGTTAAACATCCTACAATGCACAGAACAGCTCCCCATGACAAAGACTTATCTGACCCAAAATGTCCATAGTGCTGAGATTGAGAAAACCAAGGACAATGTGTTAAGAACTTTTAATGCTTGTAGCGTTGAAGTCGGAGCCAAGAAAAGCAATATCTAACAAGTAAACCAGAGATCATTTGTGATCGTGTTTCCTGGCATGTGTTGTCAGTTAGGCTCAAATAAACTCTTATAAAAATTTAAAAAATAAAATAAAAAGTAAACAAAGTCATACATGCTTATGGTGCTGAGTAAAAAAACAGGCAGTTTCCCCCTTTTGTAGTTGGGACAGATTCTCCAGCTTTAGCAAACAGACATGGAAATGGCAACTCTCTGTGGCCTGGTACTTGATAAAAGCAGTAAATTGTTGGTAGACATGATGCAGGTTGAGGGAAGCCAGCACCTCGACTCCTTACATTCCCAACCCTGCTTGGAGGGCCGGAGGCACTCTCATTGTGACCCGCTGAGCTTGCACAGAATCTTAGCACATGCACCTAACAGGACTCGGTCCGATATCCAAATTCATATTACCTAGTCGTGCATCTCCCCTTCCTTATCCGTCTCAAGACCCTGTGTTGCTTGAGATGCAAACTAAACTACCTGTGTTGTCTTGGTTTTCTTTTTCTTGAATCCAGTAGCTACTTTGGGTACAGAGACTCTCTATATCTAATAGTCTTTAAATCTACAAATGAAGGAGTTAATGCTTTAAAAAAAAAAGTTTTTTCCTTGTGTAGTGTCTTTGGTTTGTTGCTCCCTGAATTTCCTGGGCCTTTTACTTGTTATTTCTGCAGGTAGTGATTCTGGATGTTCGAGTTCCCTGCACGCCTGTTGCAAGGTTAAACAACCACCGAGCATGTGTCAATGGCATTGCTTGGGCCCCACATTCATCCTGCCACATCTGTACTGCAGGTAATCATGGTGGGGCAAAGGAGCAGCATGGGGAGGGAGAGATAAGGCGATCTTCCTCGTCTCCTTAGAATTGTAATCCTTACTATTTTCCAAGGATGGTTTAAGAGATAGTTTACACAAAGTAACTCAGTTGAGAGCCTCCCCACACCTGTGAAATCGATGCAGTCCAAATTCCAGTTAATCTTATACCTTCAGTGGTATCGCAGCATCTTCTATATAGTGTTTACAGGCTTGGGTCTCCTACTGTCTCCCTGAAATCCAGGCTGACACAGAGAACTCAGATACGGAGAAGAGGGGCAATCTCTCTTGGGTCTAACAGGATTTGGGGGCTGCCAAGAAGGCATTGTCCATTGTTCATGGGGAACAGGAGTGGCCCCCCTAGCAAAAGCCCATCGTCTGCCCCTGATACTGCCTCTGCCTGGCTCGCAGCTGCCGTGGGGGTTTCTTGAGTCCTTTCAGTTAAAAGAGCTGTTGCTGAAGGGTGTGCTGGGCTGAGCATTGAGGAAAAGGAACTGAGCGTTCTAGGGTTGCTGAGTGTTTAAAACAGTTCCCCATGTCTTGACACAGATTGTCACCGGAGGGGCATCTCGCACCTTGCCCAGGTTATGTGACCTTGGCGGGAGGCTAGTGCTGGCCGCATGAGCCTGGCCAGTTAGGGTTTAATTGTTTTCGGATCCCCTGTATATCAGAGACAGGCTTTCACATCAGGATGGGAAGATTATGGGACATTGACATTATTAAAAGTCCTTGCCCTTTTTTTTCTTGTTTGTTGTTGTTTTTTTGTGTTTTTTTTTTTTTTGAGGGCAGTATCACTGGCCCTCACATGTGGGACCGAACCGGGGCCACTGGCTTTTTTTCTTTTCTTAAATTAGAAATTTATTATTTTGATTAATATGACCACATTACAAATCACTTAGGAACTAGAGAAAAGTAAACCTAACTCATAATCTTGCCGTCTTAATAGTACCACTGTTCTCATTTTAATGTATTTCCTTCTAGTCGTTTCTCATGTGCTTATATACAGAGGGTGCCCAAAAAATGTATACACATTTTAAGAAAGGAAAAAACTGTATTAAAATTGTAATACTCAATATATACCAATAACAAAAGATGAATACAAGTCATGTGTATACCTTTTTTTTTTTTAGCACCCCTTGGAATTTATTTAAGGTGGATTACCTTCTTCCTGATGTTTCCCAGGGCCCTTTTATTGGGAAAATTATCTTTAATAGCACATGTCCAATAGCACTTTATCTCATTATTTATAGAACACCTCATTTAAGTGTAATTGTCCATAAAATGGGAAAAAATTCCATTAAATTGAATCATCAGAGACGGATCTGAATCACTTAAGTACTTTAAGTGGCTGAAAATGACATGTTTGGGGATCATCTTTCTCCCATCCTGTCGTCCTTTCTTGATGCCTGCCCATCTAAAATGAGAGCTATCCATCTAAGTCTCATTCTATCCTAGCTGTGCCACAGTAAATGGAGTCCTGGAACAGTCAGAGGCCTCACTTTGAGTCCCGGCTCTGCCACTCACTGGCTGCACAGCTCTGTGGTTTGGGGCAAGTACCTTAACATTTCCGTTCCGCAGTTTCCTCATTTATCAATGGGGGCTTAAAGTAAATCTTCCTCGCTGGGGTTTTGGTGAGCCAGTGCTTTGTAAACTGTTACCATTACCACCACCACCACCAAATGCAGGGATCATTAGCCTCATTGCCTAAGTGTGACCTTGCTTGCCGGCTTTCTCGGTCCCTAGCGGATGACCATCAGGCTCTCATCTGGGACATCCAGCAAATGCCCCGGGCCATCGAGGACCCTATCCTGGCCTACACAGCGGAAGGAGAAATCAACAATGTGCAGTGGGCATCGACTCAGCCCGACTGGATTGCCATCTGCTACAACAATTGCCTGGAGATACTCAGAGTGTAACGTTGGTGGCACCATGCCCACGAGGCAGGGGCTTGTGTGTTCCCTGCCTCTGCCCCACCCCAAAGTAAGAAGAAACATGTTTCCGGTGGCCAGTATGTCTTTCATTGCTTTGCACCCACTGTTACCAGAAGCTGCTCTAGGAGTCCTGGCCAGTCACCCCATCACTCTCTCTGCCCTACTCAGGGCTATGTGGCGCCTCCTCAGCCTAGGGCTGAGTTTTAAAATTTTCTGTCCTTTCCTCTTCTCCTTTGGTTCCTCAATTAAAAATTTCTGTATATTTGTTTGTCAGCCGTTGTGTTAATGAGTATTATAGGCACTGGCTGTGTTTGTATTCATCTGCCCCAGACGTGTCTATCTGTCTGCTGCCCAAGGCAGCAACCTGTGTCCATGTCCATGTTAGCACTTAAATGGGAACAAATACCAATTTGAAATTGTCTTTCCTCTAACGTCTGTAACAACTTTCAACTTTGTATATTTTTTATCTATCAGGCTAAGTTTTTTATGAGAAGAATTTTACTCCCTGGCCTCCTCCTCTGTTTCATAGTCCTCCGCATTAGCCCCTTCTTCTCTTCCCTCGGTGCCCAGACGTGGACTGGGCCCTTGACCCCATGAGCAGTTTGCCTTGAATCCCTACCTGAGCAGAACGTACCTGACCGGGAGCTCCAGACCACCATGGTGCTCTGAAGTCGGCCAGCTCTCTACCTTTTCTCAGCCTGGCTCTTCTCAAGGGCGTTCTGGGCTCCCGAATAGACGTGTGAAGCCTTCTGTTCCTCCCTGAAGTACTTCTGTCCAATCCCACGGGCACCTACTGGGAACGTGCTAGAGCTGAGCTAGATGGGCTGATTGCGGTACCCGACTTGAGGGGAATGGTTTCAGAAAAGCTGAGCTTAAAGCATATTTCCAGTACATAGTTTCAGAATCGGTTTTTCCCTCCAAATAATAAGCCCCAGGCCATTCTCTTTCATGTCTTGAATGATGAGTAAGAATGATCTATAAGCCGAACTTCAGTGTCTCTATTTGTTAAGTTTACTGTGACTGGTGGTATATCAGCCACTCTTTGGATTGAGTGCTCTGAGGCGGGAGATTCCTTGAGAGGCCCACAACCTGTGGACCTAACCCTGAACAAGATCTCCTTTAGAGTGTGGGAGACGGTCAACAGGGAGGGACTGACTAGGCTGTGAGGACCCCCGGCCATCAAGTAAATAGATAGCTACGAAAGAATCAGAGACCCAAGGTCAGCCGGGTAAGAGCTCTATGCGTACCTGTCACCCGCCCACCTCCACCGTAAGTTCTGAGCAGTATTGGACCTGTAGGCTGCAGGTGTCTGTTTCCGTTATGTGAAGGAGTCCCATGGAGAGGGCTTGTGTGTGATTCCAGTGGTAGATGAATCCTTGGGCAGGCCGAGTTTGGGACATGCTCAGAGTCTGGGCGGGAGTTTGCCTGGGGTTTTGTACTCTGCTGAGTGCCCAAAGGGTTCTGAGACCCCCAGAGGTACGATTCTGAGAGTAGGAGAGTAGCAGACCTTAAGGCTGATGGTTTTGTCCACTTAGGCTCTCACCTGCTCTTGTGAAATGAAACAGCTTTGTTCTTCCAAGCCCTCAAACTCTCTTGGTTGACTGTTCCTTTTCAGAAGCAGATGTATTTGTATCCCCAAAGTCACAGCTCTGCTTTTACCACATGGGCTCGTCCCAAAGAAAGTGGCTCTTTATTTTAGTCAGCGTATTTCCCTTCCTACCTTTTTACTTTTTATTTCCCTTTCTACCTTTTTACTTTTTTATTCTGATTTGGGGGCTCCTTGGCTGGCCACCTGCTTGAGGTTTGCTCTTCTGCATTTACTGCCAGATGTGCACGGTATCATTTGGAGATGTAAAGTGAGCCTCATCTGCTTGTAATTGTGTTCGATGGTTCCAAGGTCCTGCTCTCAAGGGTAGCAAGTCTAAATTGATGGCTGCTTGCTTCAGGAGGCTGTCAGCTCCTTCCTGTGGAAAAGGGTCTGAAGTGAAGGTCAGCGGTGAAAGGAGCTGGTCCTGCTGGGACTGAGTTCTGAGTTAAGATTCCTTTCCTGATCTGCACTTAAACGGGGGATGAGAAGATTTGTCAACTGGAACTCGAAGACAACCATGAGAGAAAAAAATTCTTAAATGGTAATTAGAATATATTTGAGTAAAGTCACTATTTACTCTGGAAACCAGCAACTTTTGGTTGTTTTTGTTTTCCCTTGCCTTGTTATCCTCTTCAGCCGCTGCAGTGCAGTCTTCCTTCTCCACCTCCTCCTGACATACCCGCTGGGTCCAAGCGAGACTCCGTCTCCCTGAGCAAACACACACACACTCATGGTTACAAGGATGCTGGTATTTGGAAGTCCCGCTCTTACCCTCTTTATGCCACAGGCCAGATGGCCTCATGGCTGAGAAGCGGATTTCTGTAGTCTCAGTATTCAGAAAGCCTCTTAGCGAGCCATGTTCCAGGAAGCAGAGGTCTGTTGTAGTTTGAAGAGCACGTGTCTGTTTAATGTGTTTAGGTTCTCAAATTGACAGCCAGAGAGCATGGGTGGGAGGTCCTGGACCTGCCCTCCTGGATGTGAGAAGAGCAGCGGCCGGACTTTACTGGGAGGCCAGCTTGGCTGCCAGTGGCCTTTGGACTTGCTCTTGGCCCCCTGAGCTGAAGCTGCCTTTGTTTTCCTTGTCTTCTCGGAGGGGAAAGGGAAGAAGGTGCTGAATAAATTAGGCCTCAGGTTCTACATCAGAGAGCTTGAGTGTTCACATTCAGGAGATTTGGAACCCTCTTCTTCCAGAGAGGGATCAGGCTGCAAGATGAGGGTTTGAAGGGGGAAGATATTTGATAACTAGGTGAGAATTTCTTAGCAGAACCAGGATCAGCTCAGAGAACTGGTTAAGATTTGGGAAGAAACAGAAAAAAAGGTTTTGATGATTGTGAAAGAAATTTTAGAAGGAGATTTAGGATGTGGGAAAAAAATAAATGGTGTTTCTTTAGATCATAGGAGAAAATATTAGAGGTCAGTAAAGGCCTGCGGTGGGGAAGTATTCAGACTGTGCCCTTGGCCTGTGTCAGCCTTCCTGTGACACTGGGTAACTAAGGGGACAGGATGACAACTCATGGCAGAGAAGCCCCTCCCTGTAGCAGTGCAGCCATAAGTGGTGTTTGGTGGTAGAAACCTTTAGGTCTTGGGAATCCCGTGATTGTCCCAGACCGATGCTGTCCTTGGTTGTAGGTTTGTAGAGAGCAGCAGAGGTTGTAAACGGTCATGCTGACTTCATCACCCCACACACTTTTCTTTCCGTTTTCCCACTCCCTTTCCACTATACAACTTTCACCCTGCTGCGACCCGGGCCTTGAATTCCTAGGCTGTAAGAACATGTAGTTGCTGCAGGGTTTTCCAGACATGAAAAGACCAGCCCAGTGCCATCTCTCCACTTTCCCCAGTTTGAGAATATAGCAGCTCCTTCAACTGCCTGGCATAGGGTGAGGGAGACCATTGCAGTAGAAGCCTCAAAGCAGACTCCCCTTTACTCTCTGCATTCCAGGATGAGGTAAGAGGCCATTCTTGGATTTCAGTTGGGTTTTCCCTGAGAGGAAAACTGAATTGAGCAGTCACTGTGAACCCTGGGCCCGCTCTCCGATCGCCTTTTCTATACTGGCTAAGCCAGCTGCTAAGTGTCTCGTGTTGCAGAGCCCTCCCCACCTCTTCCATCTGCACCATCTTCTCCCACCGTTTTCATTGCTACTAATGGTCAAAGTCAAATGTACAGCCACATGAGATGGGCCAGGTCCTGTCAGGCTCCTTTCTGGATGTTACATTTTAATATGGAAACATGTAGGTGCCTTCCCAAAAAGGCTTGGACTGGTATATCAGATGAGAAACAAATAAGCTAATGCAAGTATGAACTCAAGAAGAAAGATGTTGGCAGTCTGTGTAACAGCTGGAAAACTTACAAGTACCCACCTTTGGGCCAGCCCAGTGAATATGAACTTGTGATATCTGCTATTTAAAAGAAACGTTCTCACCTTGGGTTGATTATGATATACAGTATGTTATGAAACTTGTTGAGCTAAAGCTTTGACTTGCTTGAGTTGAGTATGAATCATTTGCTTTTGTTCCTGTGTATTTTATGACACACACACACACACACACCCTGTCAGTGACTTTCCATCCTTCCTCCCCTAGTATGGATTTGTAGCATGATTGTACAAACCTCTATGTAGAAAATGGAGATTTCTCGTTCACTGAAACGTTAAGCTCTAGCCAATCAGTATCTGTCCCCTTTAGGCTAGTGTGTCTGAACTGACTTTATTATTATATATTTAAACTTTTTCTCTATACTATAGGTTTTGTGTCATCCCACGGTCAGGTGGCGAGGAAGCTGCCCCTTACAGAACTGTACTGTAACCATTTTTCTTTTAAAATATTATTTTCACAGGACTGATAGTACACAGGGCTTGTAATAAAATTTTAACGCTGTGTTGTGAAACCACGATGGTAAATCCCCATTGAAGGCCACTTCAAAGGCACCTGAAAGTAGAGTGTTATATCTATGACTTTATTTCTTGTTTCCTGAGTATATTAAACCTAATTTTCCACCCTTTCATTCTGTTTCAGCCTCCTGTATAAGAAGTATCGTATTTTCTGCCCATCATACTTTGTAATAAAACTTGAACATGTATAGATTGACTGAATTTCTTCTTGTGATGAATTCATTTCTTCCCATTCTGCCATTGTGGTCATGTTCCAGAGACACTGGCTGGGGGACTAGACTTCGCCCCCAGCCCATCACTATCTGACAGCCTGATGCATCATTTTTTTTTTTTTTTGAGGGCAGTGTCACTGGCCCTCATATGTGGGACCCAAACCGGGGCCGCTGGCATCCCAAACCAGCTCTTAACCACCGCACCACTTGTCCGGTTCCTGATTCATAATTTTTAACAAAACACAGAGCACCTACCCTATGCCAGGGGCCCTGACGTCAAGTTGCTGACAGTCTACCAGAAGAGACATCCACATAAATACTGGCAATGTTGTGCACTAAGAGGTGTGTTCAGGCTTACTGTTGGCCCTGAGGAGGTGGTGATCACCTGTGACTGGGTGGGAGTCAGAAACCGGGAAAACTTAACAGGACAGATGGTTGAACTGGGTTTTGAAGACTGAGTAGGAGCTCTTTGGGAATAAGGAAAGGCATTCACAATAGAGAAAAACTTTCATGAACCAGGCAAGAGAGAATATGGTCATATTCAGAGAATTACTAGTCGATGTGGGGGTTTCACGGGAAGATGGTGGGAAATGTGGCTAGGAGGTAAGCAGGAGCCAGATCAGACAGAATCTTTTGTGCTTTGCAGCAAGTTGAGACCTTACTCCTATATGAGACTTTGGAAATTTTACATAGAGGGAAGCTATGCTCAGAATTTTAGTGTAGGAAGCAGTGAAGAAAGTGCCTCTGAGTTGGGGTTGAGACTGGGAGTCAGTTCACATATAATAATCGAGGGAGGGAGGGAGGAAAGCCTGAACTAAGGAGCAGCAGGGAACGAGAACAGGGTACAACTGTAAAGAACTAAGAGACAGGATAATCAGGATTCAGTAATCTGTTGGCTGTAAAGGTTGACAAAGAAATGGTAACTCCTGGGCCTGCCAAGTGGCTCAGCTGGTTAAGAGTTGGCTTAGAGCACATGCTCTGAGCAACAGGGCCACCGGTTCAATTCCCTCATGGGCCAGTGAACACCGCATCCTAGCTCAGCTGCAGGTGGCAGGATGGCTCAGCTGGTATAACAAGATTGCCTATTCAGTGGTGGGCTATGCTCATCTGCAACTGAAGATTGAACTCGGTACCTTGAGCTTAGCTGCCATCTGGATGGCTCAGTGAATAGGGCATGCGTTCTTAACAACAAGGCTGCTGGTTTGACTCCCGCATGGGATGGTGGCCACACCCACCTGCAACTAAGATTGAACACAGCGCCTTGAGCTTGGAGGCCCTCCACAACAAAGATTGAACAACAACTTGGCTGGTCCCCTCCCCCAATTCCCCAATCAAAATCTTTAAAAAAAAAAAGAAAGAAATGATAACTCCCATATCATGTGGGTTCGGACCCCAGGCTCTGATGACTAGAATTTCCAAGTCCAAGCCAGTTTCCCAAGCCGTGGTAGGATAGAGAAGGACTTCCTATCCCCACTGCTATTCAAGTGCTGTGAGACCTGGATGAATACTCCCCTCATTTATTTTGATTGTCATTCTTTGTGTTGGGCCATTTCAAGGGAAGAGAAGTATATTGTGATTGGTTCAGTGAGCCAGGATTTAGTAAGTACCTGCCATGGTGTCAGAACACCTGGAGCTGGGAGTGGCAGCAGGGCTGTGAAGAGAAGTGTGTACTCAGGGTTTAAATTTTATATGGCAAAATGAGCTGCTGACTGTTAGAACTGTGCTATGTGGTCTGACAGCGTATATTTTAATGGCAATACATGATTCGTGCGTTTTGGTTTTTAAGGAGAAAGTTGGGAGAGTTAATACTGTATTCATCTCAATAGACTGGGCCATGCAGTAACAACTCCCCAAATCTCAGAGACTGAACACATCAAAGATTTGGATTTTTGCTTACATGAAGTCCTTTGGAGGTTGGTCAGCCCTCCTCCGTTTGTAGCTATGTCATCCAGAACAGGGGCCTGTAAGGTCACTTTGGAGGGCAGAAGATAAGTTTCTCAGGATAGGCCTGGAAGTACTTACTTCTGCCCATATCTGCCAAATTTGGTCATGTGATTCCAACCAAATTGCAAGGAAGGTCAAGAAATATAGTCTTCCCATGTGCATAGGAAGAAGAAATAAAGTAGTGAATAAATAGTAATTCTTCTGCCATACCATCAAGTTAGCAAAGTATCTGGACTAATAACCAATGTCATTGAGAGCTGTTGGTATGGACAAGACATACTCAAAACAGTGATTCCTTCAACCAGTCTTGAGCATTCAAGCTCATTGTTAATGACTTCAGTGATCCTGACAACCAGGCTTCGAAAGATTGTTCAGTTGCCTGTGAATTTATCTTGAGACGGTAAATATTTTCTCAGACTGAGAAAGTAAAAAATCTGCCCTGCCGTTCATCACATAAACAGACACAGATAAAAGCAGCTGCAAAGTTAACAGGAAACAATATTTCTCCCAAGCACACACTACAAGAAAGCATCATAATTCCCTTCTCTGAGTGACATTTTTTTTTTTTGAGGGCACTGTTCACTGGCCCTCACATGTGGGACCCGAACCGGGGCCGCCGGCCTCCCAAGCCAGCGCTTAACCACCGCGCCACTTGGCCGGCCCCTGAGTGACTTTTTTCTAATTCACTGAGAAACTTGGCTCTCTAAAACCATAGACTATCAGGGCTGGCTGAGTGGCTCAGTTGGTTAAGAGCTCGCTTGCAGGTGCGTGCTGAGCTCTAAGCAACAGCAGTTCAATGCCCAGCCCGAGCTGAGCTGCCGCTGAGCTGCCAACAGGTGGCAGGATGGCTCAGCTCAAAATAAATAAAAATCATAGGCTATCAGAAAGTTTGCTGTTTGAAATTATATCAGTAAGAATGAACCCCTACAGTCTTGCTTGGAGAATCTAAATCATTTTGATAGAGAAGTGGCCTTGATTTCCAGCTTCAGAGCAGGGGCTTCTGAAAACAAACTTCGTAGTTTCCAAGGAAACCAAACCCTGGGTCTGCTTTGCAGCTCAGAGCTGATGTTGATCCTCTCTTCATACAGTTCTGTGTTCCTTTGAGCCTATCAAACTCTTATTTCATTGAAATTTCACCCGACATCCACCCTTCCCCATTATCCTATAATAACTATCTTTTCCTTTGGTGACAGTCCACCTCCCTTTCGTGTGATCTCCCTTGTTGCAGCGAGTCAATAAGCCTTGGTTGGACTAGAGGTTTGCCCTGGTGGACTTAGGCCGATTGGGCTAAGGCAATCTCAAACTTTGTTGTGGCCTCTCCACTCATTTGTGATTATAAATTCCCTTTATTTGCTTTTTGCTACTCAGAGTGATATTTGCTACTTAAAAGTAACATACTTTTCCAGTGTTATTACAATATAATTGATATACAACATTGTATTAGTTTAAGGTGTACAATATATTTTTAAATTACAAAAGATAATGCTATATATGAAGAGTAAGTACATGAAAAGATGCGCAACGTCGTTAGTCTGTCTCCTCCTAATGCCTTCGTTTTCTCTTCTGGGAGAGCAGAAGGAAAACAGTGAGGGGAATTTGGCTCCAGAGGGCTCTTTGATCATCCTCCCTCTCCACAAATGACTTGTGTCTCATCTGAATTTTAAGCCGCCTCTTGCATTTTCGGGGCTTCACCACTATGTTGGCTGCTGCGATTTACATAAGACTTTATTACCTTAAAGCTCCAAGGGCTTATTTTGTGTTTTCAACTTTCCTGTGTTGACAACGCAACTACTCCGAGTAGCATTCTTATTTGCAGATAGCGAAGAGGAAGTTCAGAGAGTCTAAATGGGCAATCACATCTCTGCGTGGCGATTTTGTTTCTTGTAAAATGAGGGACTATTTCTCTGCCACAACAAAACATCTATCATCCTGAACCTGCTCAAAGTTGGGAAGCAATCTGGAAGCCAAATCAGTTTCATAACTCGAATGTATCTCTATGAGATCTCTGTGGGAAATAAGTCCGGTGCGCTCCGCAGGTAGCTGGGAGGGCTTGAGCACCGCCAGGTCGTCCAACCTGGGCCGCGCTTTGCGCAGAGGCAACAGAGGAGCGCGCACAGTGCAGCGGCGGAACGGATTTTGCGGGCGATGGGGAAGTGTTTTCAGAACGGACCGGGGAAAGGAAGCGTGCTACCCCATCAGGAGGACCCTCTCCCGGCTGCGGTCGGGACGGAGTGGGGTCCTTCGAGTTCGGGCTGTCCCGGCGGTCCTGATTCTTTGGGTCAGCGGTGACAGGTGGAGGTGACTGCGGGCTCGGACCCGCTTGTTTGGGCAGCGGACGGGACGGGCTGACCTTGGCCGCTGCTCTTGCTGACCTTGGCGCAGGGTCGGACCCAATGGCGGCTTTGGCCGCCGTCAGCCTGAGCAGGACCGCTGCCCCATACTCGCGAGCACTAGGCGCTGGGGCCCGGGCAGCTCTGCCTCGCTTCCCCGCAGGCTCCCAGCCTGACCCCTCGGGCTGTAACCCCGCGCGGGGCCGGACGCTGCACCTCACCACGGAAGTTCCCGCCGGGCACAACAAGTGGTCCAAAGTCCGGCACATCAAGGGTCCCAAGGATGCTGAAAGGAGTCGCATCTTTTCCAAGCTCTGTTTGAGCATCCGCCTAGCTGTTAAAGGTGAGAACCTAAGGGTCACCCACCGCCAGCCGCTGCTGCCCTCTCTGTGCCCAAGGTCTCGCATGTCTCCCGGAGCTGGGCCAAGGCCCTTTATTTTCTTAGAGACAGAGTGAATTAAAAATCTCTTGGGCAAAATACTTCTCCTCTGTATCCCATATAAACACTGGATAAAGTGTTCTAAACTAACTGAAAGCTAGGTGATGACTTGCCACTCTTTTGGGTTGGGGGCTGGCCTAGAAATAATGAAATGTCTTGGCTCATGATTTTCTACCACAGAAGGAGGCCCCAATCCTGAGCTCAACAGCAACCTGGCCAACATTTTAGAGGTGTGTCGCAGCAAGCATATGCCCAAGTCAACGATTGAGGCATCGCTGAAAATGGAGGTGTGTCCTCAATTTGACATTCTTCTTATTGATCACAGGGTCTATGTCTGGAAGGCCACCAAACACTCCTTCAATTATCAGAAGGGTAGCCATGTAGTGGACACCTTCAACCCAGACCCTCCTAGTGGCTGTCTCTCCTGGGCCATTGGTTATGGGGGCACAGTCAGGAATCGGATGGAAAGACAGTGTATATAACCGTAGGGCCTAGCACTGCTCAGCTGAGTTGTGAGGAGATGGGGTAGAAAGAAGGGGCACAGTGTGGGGAAAGCCTTGATGTTAGATTGAGGAAGGGTTTGTTTTTCTGATATTTATGCCCAAAGGAGAAAAGCCAGTGGAAAGAGAGAGGGTGTGGATAATAGTGATGGTAGGAGGGACAAAGATGTACAGCTCGGGTGAGGGGACACCTCTTCCTCTGGGACAGGTGGGAAGGATCAGAGGAAGTACTAATCATCTTAATAGCTAATAATTACTGAGTGCTTACTCCAGACCACGCAGTTTGATAAGAACTCTGTTTGCATTATCTCACTGAATCCTCAAAACATCTTTAGGTGGAAACTGAGGCACAGCAAGATTAGGCTACTTGACCAAATCACACAGAAAATGACAGACTTGAAAACAGTCAGACTCCAGAGCCTAGCTCTAACCATCACACATACTGCCTTCCTGTTGACTGTGGTGCAGATAAGGCAGTGGAGGCTTTCCCCCCACCTAGTGGGCCTTTATTTCTTTTTTGAAAGTGGAAGGGAGAAGTCATCAGCTGCGAGTTCCTGGGAAGGCATCAGGACAGGGTGCTGGGAGAGAGTGGTGAAATGGAATGCATGGGCATGAGTAGAGGCAGCATGGGAAGTCCAGAAGAAATTGGTCATTGGAGTTTTTGATTGATTGAATTTTGAGGCCATGCTATTTTCAGTGGCTCTTATGATAAGGCCCAGGTGTGTGACTTTGCATAGCCCAGGGGTAGGAGCACAGGTGAATTTCAGGCAGGATGAGTCTTGGTGGGAGTCATGGGGGCAGTGAGTGTGGAGTTTGGCTGGGGAGGAGAGGAAAGAAAGCTGGCAGATGGCTAATTGACTGTTCAGGGACCAGAGGAACAGACTCCCTTCCAAGTAAGGGGTAGTATTCCAATTACCTCAAAAGTTGGTCCCTGGGCTGGCTGAGTGGCGCGGTGGTTAAGCGCTGGCTTGGGAAGCCAGCGGCCCCGGTTCGGGTCCCACATATGAGGGCCAGTGGCACTGCCCTCCAAATAAATAAATAAATAAATAAATAAATAAAATTATATAACATTAAAAAAACAACAACATTGGTCTCATGGGCCTCCTCTCAGAGGGTGGGGACAAAAATAAAGAGTCTAGGCTCCAGCCCAGAGAGCCCGTGCCATGGAGTCAACTTTGCAGCGGTGGTGGTGCCTGTGGTTCTGGACTTGCACGCAGGAGGGAACTGGGTAACAGGAAAATGTGTTCATGTTGTTTTTGCAGAAAACCAAGGGCATTTATTTGTTGTATGAGGGTCGAGGTCCTGGTGGCTCTTCTTTGCTCATTGAGGCATTATCTAACAGTGGCTCCAAGTGCCATTCCGACATCAAACACATCCTGAACAAGAATGGGTAGGTGTGTTTCTGTGGAGAGTGGAAGGGGGTGGAACCTTGAGGTTCTAATTCTGTGTAAAGCACTGTTGTTCCTGGTAGTGGTTCAGGTTTTACATACACTCCATCCTTAGCAGAATCCAAATGGGATAATTTACTTTCCCTTAATGTGTTCTGTACTAGGCAGGATCCAAAGGACCTGTTCATCAGGTGTAGAAGAGGCACTTTGTCCCACTGTCCCATCTATAGCCTTTAAATGTCCAGGTCTTAAAATGTACCAGCAGAAATGGACTCTAAATGGCACAGGAATTGATGAGCAAAGTCTCTGCATCCTCCATATTCCAATCAGGGCATAAAATAGAGTGTGGGGATATGTTTGGATAATTCCCTTGCCCAGTGGTAGCTGTATCTTCTCCTTCAGGAAGAGAGCTGCTCCATGTCTATATGTACCCCAGAGGCTGTGTGGGAAAGAGACAGTGTTATGCAGTGCTGTGTGGAGGCCGAGTGTCTAAAGGCATTCTTTCTGGCCCGTTTACTTTCCTGTCAGGGGAATGATGGCTGAAGGAGCTCGCCATTCCTTTGACAAAAAAGGGGTGATTGTAGTTGGAGTGGAGGACAAAGAGAAGAAAGCAGTAGACCTAGAGCGTGCCCTGGAGCTGGCGATCGAAGCAGGAGCTGAGGATGTCAAAGAAACTGAAGATGAAGAGGAAAAGGACCTTTTTAAAGTGAGTGTGAAGCCTTACATTTGGTGGACTTCTCAGAGGGCCCTAACAGACAAGTTAAGACATACCTCTCTTGGTTTCTTCTTTCCTGCGCCCACAGTACAAGTGAGATAAAGAGTTCACATATTGCACAAACATTTATTAAGTGAATACTGGATAGGACTTACTCTACTGAGAACCATGAGAAAGATTCAGAACATTGAAAACTATATCTCTGGGGCCAGCCGAGTGGTGCGTTGGTTAAGAGCTGGTTTGGGACACCAGCGGCCCCGGTTCAGATCCCATATATGAGGGCCAGTGACACTGCCCTCTACAGCTAGGATGGTGAACAACAGCTCCACCTGGAGCTGGGCTGCTGTGAGTCCCTGGGAATGGCATAGCGGCAGCCCCTGCTGCAGTGGGCTGCCATAGGCTACAGTGAGTGGCCGACAGCCAGCGTGAGTGGCTGCCAGCCAGTGTGAGCTGCCAAGAGCCGCTGTGAGAGGCCGTCTAGAGGCCGCCGATCGATCTGCCTCACCCAGGAAGAGTGCAGTAATGATACCAACATGGGCCAGTGAAGCAATGTCCTCCACAACTAGACTGAAGAACAAAAAAAAAAAAAGAAAAGAAAACGATATCTCTGCCAGTGAAAAGCTGAAACCCAGCAATACATTACAGTAGTTCCATTCAGGTTTTGCAAAGTTTTGTCTGGTTTTGTCCTGCTATCTCCTGCCTCCTCATCTCCTGACTTTCCTTTGTTCCCAGTTTATTTGTGATGCTTCTTCGCTGCATCAAGTGAGGAAGAAGCTGGACTCCCTGGGCTTGTGTCCTGTGTCCTGTGCACTAGAATTCATCCCCAACACAATGGTGCAGCTGGCTGACGCTGACCTGGAGCAGGCCGCCCACCTCATCCAGGCTCTTGGCACCCACGAGGACGTGATCCAGGTTTATGACAACATTGAGTGACCGGGCTGCAGTGCCCCCGGCTCCTTCCCAGGCGATGGGCAGCTGTTCTGGAGCATTGGCTTCTGCAGCATCCTCTAAGAGGGAAGCAGGTAGGGGGCCTCGCAGGTTCAGAGGCACAAGACCTGCAGCTTTGTGGCTGGGGGAATCCCTATACTGCTCTCTGGGGCCTCTTCTCAGCTCTGCTAGTGTCTCAGAGCCCTCCTGGGTGAGTCCTCCCACTCCCTCCTGAATGCAGAGTGGGGCCAGTCAGCCAGTCAGGCTCTGATCTCAGAAAGTTGGCCTTTGTGGGGATGGTAGGTGCCCTGAGGGCCCATGTACTAGAAACTTCTCTTAAATAATAACAGTGATTGATCTGGGTTGCTGTACTGTTATCATATTGCTCTTGAGCTTTCCTGGGCCTGTGTCCAGCTGTTGGAACCCTCTTGACTTCCTTTCGAGTCTATAGGCTCAGTACCACTACTCTAATCCCAGGACTGTTGTTTATGTTTGCTAGTTGGCTACAGAAATGTAGCTCTGTCCAGGCACTGTGTGTTCTGATACTGGTCTAATGGCCTTAACCTGTCATTCATTCGTGCAACTTTTATCAAACACCTACTGTATACCAGGAACTGTACTTAAACAAGAGCACAAGGTGTTCAGTTGGTGCTCTTGTTTGATCCTACTCTAAGACATAGGATGTCAGAGAGAAGACACAGGACTGCTCTCTACTGGAGTCGTCCCAGGGCAGTGCAAGCTGCTGTGCATGCATCCTTCTTCTCTTCATGTGGTCTCTGTGCCCTTCTTCTGCCAGGGAGCTTAAGGCTCTAGCCCAATAGGAAATCAAATGCCAATGATAAGGGACTCTCAGGCCCTGCTCTACCTGGCCCCTGTGTATTCTGAGATTTGCCAGAGTGGACCTGTCAGCAGATTGGGCTACCTTCAGAAAGGCTATATATATCAAGCTTGTTTTGAAAGCTGCTTGGTCCCCAGAATGGCCAACCCTAGATCCTTGTCATCCCTGATGCCAGATGATGGGGCACTGGGAACTGGAGAGGAAACAAGACGAGGAGGAAGGATGAAGGCTGAGTCAGAAGCCTGGCCAGGTGGGAAATAAGGCCCTTGGTGCCTTTTGCTCCTAAGAGTCACTTCTGGGTTTAGAGAGACCAGGAGTGCCAACCACCTGTGCTGGAGACGGTCAAGCATGTGAAGCCTGGAGTGGTTTTTCATCTGTTAGTCACCTACTTAGGAGTTGTTTAAGCCAGTTCTGAGATCAGAGTAATTTTCCTGAAGAAGCCTCAGGTAAATGAGGATGGAAAAGAACTAAAACCAAATTAGTTATAAATGATAACTTCAGCTTCCAGGGAAAACAGACTACTGATTCCAAGGTGGCTTCAACAGCTGGACATTGAAGATTAGGGGGAGGAAAACCAATGAAATAATCCATGATCATGCCAAAGTATATGCTGTTATACCTCATGCAGATATCTGAATAGAACATCATTTAAAATAGGGCAAGTTAACGTTTAAATGCTGCTTCATAATTTATAACATACGTACTTTCATATTTTATTTTATTTGTATAGCAAACCTATAAAATAGTCAGGTCAAACATTTTATGCACAAGTGATCTTATACCAAGCAGGTGAGAACAGGTCTAATACTACATCTTGTATTGATAGACCTTGGGTTATAAAATAGCTGTTTTGTAAGTGCTGAATATAAATTAATTTGGAAGAACATGCTTGTTTCTGAACTAAGGATGCTCGCCCTGAAAGGGAACTTGCCTACTCATGTGGAAATAGTCCTCTAATCTAACAGATAGGATTTTTAATATGGATTTTTTTTTTAATTATTGGGTGACATTGGTTAATAAAATTATGTAGGTTTCAACTGTATAATTCTGTAATACATTATATATTGCATTGTGTGTTGACCACCCAAAGTCAAATCTCCCGTCACCATATATTTGACTTCCTTTACCCTCTTCTTCCTCCCCGGGCCCCCAATATGGATTCTTTTGTAACCGATTTCCTTCCATCAAGGCATACTATTTAGAAGGCTCTGCACTGACCCCTAGCGGCGCCGTACAGTCTTTCCTGCAGTTAATGTGGGTGGGAAAGGCGGAAAGGAAGCCTTCCTCGGACCTGGCCTGCCTCTAGATCTGGTAAAGAGACCCTTAGCTACATACCTTAGTTAAATAACTATTTAACTGAATAGTTAAAGAGGGTACAAGTTATTTTTCAATAGATATTATTTTTCAAATAATATTTTATATCAAATATTTACAATACAATATTAAATGGAAAACAAATACACAAAACTATATGTATTGTATGGTCCAAATTTTAAAATATATATCATACCATAAAATACACAGACACAGACATACACACATTTTGTTACAAAAGACTAGCAGGAAGGGTACCAGAATGTCAAAACTGATTATCTCTGGATGGCGATGTTATAACTGAGTTTTATTTTCCAAAGTCATGCATGACTTTCACCAGAGTAAACATTTAAAAAAAATGAAAAGTAGTCACATTATTGTCCCACTAGGGAGACAGCATGTGAGAGGGTGGGAGTCAGGTGTCCCTTAAAGTCAAAAGACTGGTCCTGGTTTGCTTTTGCCTTATCTTTGGTCATTGTCTTAGCAACACAATCATTCAGCACCTTGTAGCTGGCTTGGGCTCACTTTCAGGTGTCCTTTCAGTGGGATGGAGATATCTGTGATAGGCTTTGTCCATAGCTTTGACTCTTACAAGCAGCACTCCCGTTATGGTATGTAGCTGCTCCCCGTATGCCAGAGGCCCCCTGGCTGAATCCAGCAGGAACAGTGAAGGCTCTGCCCCCAGCCCACTATGGAGATTCAACCATGTGGTTGAGTTCCTTTCTTTTCTGTCTCTGAAACCACAAAGCAATCAATAAAGCTTCAAACTCGAAAGATACCCCAACTTCTAGACTTTTATTTGAATCCCCAGGGACTCCTCTGGAGACATTCTGAGAAGAGAAACGAGCCAGTAGGTCTGGCAAAAAAAAGTGTTACGCTATTTGGGGCCCAGGTATTCGGGTTTTTTAGGGCCTCTCAGTTACAAAATGTTTACAGGCTTTGCAGACCGGCCTGCCTGCCCCCTTAGGTGGCGGGGTGAGGAGAAAAACAACTTGTTGATATAAGTTTCAGGTCAATTACTTGTTGATTTAAGTTTCTTTACTGAGAACCATGCAACTGTTGCTTGTATGAGGGAGTAAACGTCCGCCACCCACTCCCACCCCTGCTTCCATTTTGTATCGCTTGCTGTCTCTCTGGCCCCGGCTAAGATGAACGAAGAGTTGTTGCATTTATGGCATACAGTCTGCCTCATGCTTTCTTTCAGCTGAGCATTTCACCACCCAGAGGTCCCTGATTGACACCCTCGGACCCGACATGCCAGATGCCACATTAGTTTTGACTGAAACCACTTTCTCTTTACTCTGTCCCCAGGGAATGGGATAGCAGTTTGTACTTTTTCCTCTTTATCTTTCTTTTGTCAGTGCCCAAAAGGTAACATTTATTGTTTTTTAAAAAGTAAAGCGTTACTGAAATATATAACAATAAAATTCCCATCTAATCCTGACTCCTAAACTACACTCACTATAAACAACCTACTCACTATTATTCTCATTAGAACCAATCTGCTGGGGAACAAATTCTGACTCTGCCAATTGCTAGCAACCTTGGACGAGAACTTAACCTTTTTGCACCTATCATCATCTATAAAGTGAGGGTTAAGGTACCCATTTTATAGGGCTATTTTGAGAATTAAATAAGTTAATATATGTTAAGCACTTACAACAGTGCCTGACTAAATAGTGTTCAATAAATATTGGCCTTTTTCCCACCAAGTATGAATGAGCATTTTAAAAAAAAATGATATGTGATCACCCTACATGTTTCTGCATTATAACCTGTTACACACACACACACACACACACACTTCACAATACTATATCCTGGATACCTTTTGGTATTAGTATGAAGAAGTCTGCTTCATTCTTCATAGTAGCTACATAGTACTGTATTGTATTAATGTACCATAATTTATTTAACTAGTCTATCAAGGGACATTTGGATTGTCTATCTTACAAAAGGTGTGCAATAAACATTGTTTACCTTTAGACACTTGCAAAGTATTTTTTAGGATACATTTATAGAAATGGAATTTCAAAATGAAAAGCAATTTTTCTTTGGAAGTAAATGTCAATAATATAAAACATCGTTGAAAAAATCTATAATGTGTACGTCATTCCTCAATACCGATAAACTAACTGGTTGAACTGGTAATTTGAATATATTCCAATATACCCATGAATTAAAAGAGTTTCTTCATCAAATCAGGTTTGTTGGTTTCTTTTTTTACACCGAATTCATTGAGCTATCCCCTAAGATCATTCATTCATTTGTATTTATTGTCATGTGTCCAAGTGTTCTTATGCTCTTGAAAAGAAAAAAGGAAAGTGTGTAGCTGGTGTGTGATTGGGTTGCTTATTGTGACCAGCACTTTTATTATTATTATTAAAGTTTATTGGGGTGTACAATTCTGTAATACATCATCTCTATATCACATTGTGTGTTCACCACCCAGAGTCTGTTCTCCTTCCATCACCATATATTTGATCCCTTTTACCTTCATCTACCACCTCCCTCTCCCTTACTGTCTGGTAACCACTAAACTATTGTCTGTGTCTATGAGTTTTGTGTCTTCATTTAGTTTTCTTGTTCTTTTGTTGTGGGATCAGCACTTTTTGAGGCCCTGCACACTAGGGACAGGTTGTGATTCTTGGGTCAGATATGGCTCCAGTGCTTAACCAGGGGCATCTACTCCATGTGAAACCAGAACGGATTTGAGAAGGTATGGCCCAGTTGGGAAGCTTCACAGGGGAAAATGAAAAGTGAGGAGGGAAACAGCATCGAAAAAGAATAAAACATATAGCTACAAGGGCACAGTTGTGGAAATTACATTGAATTGTTAACATCCTCATTTGAGGTTCACTTATTCATTCAACAAATATTTGTTTTTTGAATGTACCATGGAAGACTTGAATGACACAGCTTCTGTCTTTGTGCTTATTTAAAGGCAATTACAATAGAGTAGGACAGTGCTTTAATGAAGAGAGTGCTAGGTGCTGTGGTACCCAGAGTTGGGGGTATCTGTCTGGAAAGGCTTCCTGGAGGGAGAGATGTTTAGGCTTAGCTCTTCACTGAAAGAAGGGGGGTTGGGGCGAGAGTGGAGGAGAAGACTGTTCAAAACAGAAAATAGCACATTCAGAGGTGCAGAGGCGAGAGAGAGTCATATTCAAGAAACTGCCAACCAGTGGTTCCGTGTGACCAGAACAGAATTTGAATAATAGGGTTGGTAGAGGTGAGAAGTTGAAAAACTTGTGGCTAAAGAAAGAATGGCTTGGGTCCTGAACGGCCTTTTTAGCCACATTCACATATTTGACTTATCCTAAAGGCAATGGGAAACTGAAGTTTTTAAGCAGAGCATGGCAGGATCAGGTGTCCATTCTAGAAAAGATGACTCTGTGATGTGAGCACACATTGGGAGGCTATTATACTAAATAATCCAAGTAAATGATTTTAGTGGTTTGAACTAGGATGATGAAGCTGGGGATGGGAGAGAAGTGTACAGATTGAGGACACAAGTCAGAATTAGCTGTGAGGGAAAAGAGTGGAGAGGAAGAGCTCTCCAAGTTAAACAATTCAGAGGCATCCAACTTGGGGAACTGAAGATGGATAGAGGAAATACAGAGCTAGGAGGAAAACAATGAATTCAGTTTGGACCTGTAGAATTAGAGATGTCTATGGGAGACTCAATGGAGTGATGGCTCTGGAGCTCAGAAGAAAGTCCACATGGTAACTGCAACGTGGGAATGGTTGAGATGGCTGGGTAAGGGACAGCCAATGGAAAAGAAGCTCCAAAAGAAAGCAGTTGCTAGAAATATGAAAAATCAGAAGGCTCTTTTCAGCTAAAGATTTAAGTAGTTGTACTGTACTTCTCTACTATGTGTGATGCCCTATTCTAAGTGCTGGTGATAGGGCAGTGAACAGAACAAAATCCCTGATCCTACACAGCTTATGTAGTTGGAGGAAAGACCAGTATTTTATATATAATATATATATATATATATATATGATTTATTAATTTATATATATAATGTCAGGCACTATGAAGAAAAATAAGGCAAGGGCCGGCCAAGTGGCTCAGTTGGTTAAGAGCTTGCTCAAGAGTGCGAGCTGAGCTCTGAGCAACAGCTGTTCGAGGCCAGCCCGAGCTGAGTTGCCGTTGAGCTGCCAACAGGTGGCAGGATGGCTCAGCTTAAAAAAAAAAAAAGAAAAATAAGGCAAAATGTGGAGATACTGAATGATGGAGGGGAGAGAGGCTATTTTGGATGGGGTGGTTAGGAACTCTTAAGGGCTGACATTTGAGCAGACTTGAATCAAATGCAGGAATTAGCCTTGGGAACATCCTGGGGAAGAGCATTCCAGGCAAAACAAATTGCAAATACCTGAGATGAAAGGTCCTGAGCCAGTTAGGTTTAAAGTGTGCTGAGAAGGCCAATGTGGATGAAGGACAGCGATTGAAGGAGAGTGGTAGAGAGGAAGTAAGAAAGGATGGCTGGGGCAGCTCCTGTTGGGCCAGGAAGGCCATGACAGAGTTTGAATTTTATTCTAAGTGTGATAGGAAGCCATTAAAAGGTTGACAGCAGGGGAGTGACATGATCTGAATTACTTTTTTACAAAGATCACCCTGCCTGCTATGTGAAGAATCATTTGTTGGGTGACCACAGAGGAAACAGGGAGACCAGCTAGGAGGCTAGGGCAGTCATCCAACAGAGAGGGTTGGACTAGACTAGGGTGATAATAGTGAGAAGTGGTTGGGTTCAAAATACATTTTGAAACAAGAGCTGAAAAGATTTGCTGAATGATTGGCTATACGGGTCTTAGGGAAAGAGTAAAATCAAGGAAGACTATTAGGTTTATATTTTAAGAATTGGGAAAACAGGGCTGGCCGAGTGGCGCATTCATTAAGAGCTGGTTTTGGGATGCCAGCAGCCCCAGTTTGGATCCCACATATGAGGGCCAGTGACACTGCCCTCTATAGCTAACAATAGCTCCATCTGGAGCTGGGCTGTGCGAGCCCCGGTGACGGTGTAGGCTGCAGCCCCTGCTGCAGTGGGCTGCCATAGGCTACAGTGAGTGGCCGGCAGCCAGTGTGAGCTGCCAAGAGCCGCGGTAAGCGACCATCCAGAGGCCGGCAACCCATCTGCCTCATCCGGGAAGAGCGCAATGACTATACCAACATGGGCCAGTGAAGCAACGTCCTCTACAACTAGACTGAAGAACAAGAAGACAGCAACTTGTCTGTTCCCCTTCCCCAGTTCCCCAATGCTGTTCCCCTCCCCCAATTCCCCAATAAAATCTTAAAAAAAAAAAATAATTGGGAAAACAGGATCAGGGCTTTTTTTGCGGGGGAGGTGAAAAGAATAAAGAGTTCAGTGTAAAACATGTTAAATTGGAGATGTGTTTTACGTAGACATCCTAAGAGAATCTGCTGAATAGACCTTCACATATAGGCCATGAGTGAGTACTAGATTTCTACTGGTATAAATATGTCTTTTTAAAATATTTATCTCAGGTTAATAAAATTAAGGGTCAGATTTGGGCTTCAGATTGGCAGATTATGAATTCTAGCATAAACCTGTTATTCTCAACAGGGTGATATCTCCAAAGGGGTGAAGTGATTCTTAATGGGTCAAAAAACTTAGATAATATATTGGTGTGTGGCCTTCTAAGTTCAACCCCACCTGACAAAATCTTATTCCTTAGCATTTAATTTTTCTCATCAGAAAGAATTTAATTTTTTTTGTTTTTTTTGAGGGCAGTGTCACTGGCCTTCATATGTGGGACCTGAACCGGGGCCACTGGCTTCCCAAGACAATGCTTAACCACCGTGCCACTCGACCAGCCCTAAATTAATTTAAAAATTTCCCTTGGGGAGGTGATAATGAAAAAAACGATTGAGAAACCCTTCTCAGAAAAGAAATATTATTAAAGGAACTGCCATGAATTGGGTAGGGATCTAATCAAGAGGGAAAATGAGACTTAAAAGCTTGTTGAAGGAAATAAACTAACTGGACAAGGGACCTGCTAAATATTGGGGTAGGGGTGTAAATAAAGAGTGGAGTCTAAGGTAATTCTTTTTTTTTTTTTTTAAAGATTTTATTGGGGAATTGGTGGAGGGGAACAGCGTTGGAGAATCGGGGAAGGGGAACAGACAAGTTGCCGTCTTCTTGTTCTTCAGTTTAGTTGCGGAGGATGTTGCTTCACTGTTGGTATCGTCATTGTGCTCTTCCCGGATGAGGCAGATCGGTCGCTGGCCTCTGGATGTCGCTCATCGCGGCTATCGGCAGCTCACGCTTGGCTGCCAGCCGCTCACGCTGGCTGCGGGCCACTCACTGCAGCCTATGGCAGCCCACTGCAGCAGGGGCTGCAGCCCACACCATCACCGGGGCTCGCACAGCCCAGCTCCAGGTGGAGCTGTTGTTAGCTGTAGAGGGCAGTGTCACTGGCCCTCATGTGGGATCCGAACCGGGGCCGCTGGCATCCCAAAACCAGCACTTAACCAATGTGCCACTCGGCCGGCCCATCTTTTTTTTTTTTTTTAAGATTTTATTGGGGAATTGGCGGAGGGGAACAGCGTTGGGGAATCGGGGAAGGGGAACAGACAAGTTGCTGTCTTTTTGTTCTTCAGTTTAGTTGCGGAGGATGTTGCTTCACTGTTGGTATCGTCATTGCGCTCTTCCCGGATGAGGCAGATCGGTCGCTGGCCTCTGGATGTCGCTCACCGCGGCTATTGGCAGCTCACTCTTGGCTGCCAGCCGCTCACGCTGGCTGAGGGCCACTCACTGTAGCCTATGGCAGCCCACTGCAGCAGGGGCTGCAGCCCACACCATCACGGGGGCTCGCATAGCCCAGCTCCAGGTGGAGCTGTTGTTAGCTGTAGAGGGCAGTGTCACTGGCCCTCATGTGGGATCCGAACCGGGGCCGCTGGCATCCCAAAACCAGCGCTTAACCAATGCGCCACTCGGCCGGCCCTAGGGTAATTCTTAAGAGATTTGACACCCAAGGCAAAGATACCACCAAAGGTTTAGTTGACAGTTGAAAAAGGCATCTGAGGAAGATTATTCTGGGGTGTCATTTATATTACACTGAAATAAGGACCAGAGGAAGGGAGCTTTTAATTGTGGTGGCCTTTGAAGAATATGGGTGTACAAAATGTTGAACAAGTAGATAAATTATGGTCACCCTCTATTTTGAAATATGCAGCCAGTACAATTGTTTTGGCACAATGTTCAATGGCACGGGAAAACACTTCTAAAATGTAAGCACACTACAAAAAAATATGAAGCCATTTTTGTCAAACGTTGTATATCTGGGTAGGAAAGAGATAAAATTATCTCTGAGGTAGGATTTTTTCTTTTCTTTCAATTTTTTTTTTTAAATTTTATTGGGAAACTGTGTTTTTCCAGGACCCATCAGCTCCAAGTCAAGCAGTTGCCTTCAATCTAGTTGTGGAGGGCACAACTCCTTGGCCCACGTGGGAATCGAACTGGCAACCTTAGTGTTTTGAGCCTGCGCTCCAACCACCTGAGCCAACTGGCCGCCCCTCTTTCCAGGTTTAACACAAAGAACTTGTATTGCTTTTATAACTAAAAAAAAAAAAAAAAAAAAAAAAAGTTTTTTTCCTCCCCAAAAGAACCTTGCTGGCTTTGTCAAGAGGGAAAATGAGACTTAAAAGCTTGTTGAAGGAAATAAACTAACTGGACAAGGGGCCCGCTAAATATTGGGGTAGGGGTGTGAATCAAGAATGGAGTCTAAGGGCCGGCCGAGTGGCGCATTGGTTAAGCGCTGGTTTTGGGAAGCCAGCGTCCCCGGTTCGGATCCCACATGAGGGCCAGTGACACTGCCCTCTACAGCTAACAACAGCTCCACCTGGAGCTGGGCTGTGCGAGCCCCGGTGATGGTGTGGGCTGCAGCCCCTGCTGCAGTGGGCTGCCATGGGCTACAGTAAGTGGCCCGCAGCCAGCGTGAGCGGCTGGCAGCCAAGCGTGAGCTGCCAATAGCCGCGGTGAGCGACCATCCAGGGGCCAGTGACCGATCTGCCTCATCCGGGAAGAGCGCAATGACGATACCAACAGTGAAGCAACATCCTCCGTAACTAAACTGAAGAACAAGAAGACAGCAACTTGTCTGTTCCCCTTCCCCGATTCCCCAACGCTGTTCCCCTCCACCAATTCTCCAATAAAATCTTAAAAAAAAAAAAAAGAATGGAGTCTAAGGTAATTCTTAAGAGATTTGACACCCTGGTTTGGGCCCTGGCCAGTAGCGAATTCTCCGATTTCCGAGGACTCACGTTCTGGCACTGTCCCAGCCCCTCGGAGGATGGCCTGGGAGGCCTGAGACCCAGGAGGGGCGGGCAGCGGTGAGGCTCCCCCTGCCTCTAACGTCTGGACCGAAGGGCACACCAAGGGACCCGGCGGCAGAGGTGGACACACGCCGGGAAGCGCTCAGAGCCAGAACCCTCCCCGCTTATTACACACCCTGTGTGGGCACAGGATATGGCAGGACGCTGGCCTCTAGGGACCAAGGAGAGTCCGGAGGGCGGGAGGTCGTAGTGCCCAGCCAGCCTCCGTCAGTAACTGCAGCCCCCAAGTAGCCCGCGGGGAACCACGCCAGCCCGCGCACCAGCCGAGCCTTCGTTGACTGACGGGAGATGGGAGCGTAGGCGGAGCCTCACGCGCGAGCTGTGATTGGAGCAACTAACACCTCCCGGGAGAGAGGACGAGCCAGTGAGCGGTGTGCAGAGGCGGGCGCTCAGCCTCCTCTATGTGATTGGCTAGCAGCGGAGTGAACCGGGCGCTATTTCGATGATAGGCAGGCTGTCGACAGCGCTCGGCAACTGCTTTGGCTTCGCCCATTGGCATCCTGAGAGAGTAGGCGGGACTGGTTCATCGTGTGGTGCCGATGATTAGCTGGCGGCTGAGAGGGTGTTGGGAAGAGAGCGTCGGAGGGGGTGGTGACGGGGGCAGCGGCTTCCTCCTTGTTATTGGCTTGTGAAGTGAGTGGGGGGTGGGACGATGAGGCAGCACGTGCCTTGGATTGGCGAGCGCCGGGTTGAGTGACAGGCAAGGGGGCGAGCTGCGCGACCAGCGGTTTGTTTTTCGGAGCGTTCCTGAGGTGGAGAACGGTGGCCGGACGGAACGACTGCGGGTCTGAGAGACTGTGGCGGGCGGGCCGAGCGGCGCCGCCGAGGCCGGGCTGGGCCGAGCAGAGGAGCGCCGGGGATGTAGCGGGCCACCCTGCCCATGCCACAGCGCCCGGCGGCGGGCGGAGCCGGAGCCGGAGCCTGGGGAGGCGGCGGGGGCCCCGAGCGCAGCCCGCGCCCCCCGCGCGGAGCCAGGCCCGCTGCTGTCCCCGCCGCCCGGGCCCCCGGCATGCAGCCCCGGCTGCGGAGGTGACACTCGGGCCCGAGCCGCCGCCGCCGCCATCGCCACCATGGGTGAGTGTCGCCACCGCCCCGGCCTGTGCCCGCGCTGCTTCGCGTCGCCCCGCCCCGGGCCGAGGGGAGGAGGACCCTGGGCCGCCGCCTGACAGGCATGGACAGCCCGCCGGGCCGGGGGTGCGGACGGCCGGAGCCCGCCTGCCGGTGACTTCACGGCCCGGGCGGGGGTTCTGGCTCCCCCGGCCCGCCGGGGCGGTCCCGGCCAGCGGAACCCGTTCGGCAGCCTCCTTCCGGGCCGCGCCGCGCGGGTGCACCCCGAGGAAGCGGCGGCGGGATCGAGGGCCCGGCGGCGGCGGGGGAGTGCGCTCCGGCCGGAGCGAGCCGGACCGCGAGCCCGAGGGCGGGGGAGCGAGAGCGCAGTGTGGGGCCCCGGCTGGAGGCTGGTGCAGGCCCAGCTGCTGTTGTGTCTTTTCCTTGATTTGCTTTTTTTTCCTGCCTGTGTCATTTCCTTCCCTTGGCTCACACAGGCCAGCCTGTGAGTTCCCGGGGCTTGCTCTCGAGCCCTGTGAGCGTCCCAGCGCAGGGGGGAGGGCGTGCGGGGAGACAGGCTTGGGAGGCGATGAAAACGGCGATCCCTGGTAGGATCCGTGCGGTTGAGAAAAGGCGAGCTGCACGCAGATGGCTGGAGGTTAGGGATTAATTGGTCGGGGGCAGCCAGTCAGAATTCACATCCTACTTTGTGAAAAATCCGGTTGCGGTGTTTTGCACCCATTTATTTGTATCTTGCAGGATCCCTGAAATTATGTAACTTTTGAGAGAAGCGTTTGCTCCACAAAAGAAGGTCAATGAAATCATTTCCTTTTTATCGATATTTGCAATGTCGGTGGTGAAGATGTCCTCTAAAGAAAAGCTTTTAATGTCTTCCACACGTAGCCTTTGAACTGAGTTATAGTTCATGTCTTCTTGGTAACTTAGCAAATGACTGTTGGGACTACATTTAAGAAGCAAATAAAATTTTAGATGTACTTTGGCTTCTCTTGTTGGCTCAGTTATTTGTGATAATGTGGGTGTGCAATCTCACGGTTTGCAAAGTATTTGATATTTTCCTAATCAAAGGGTAAACTTCGGTGAAAGCCATTCATTGAATCTGTGAAGTATACCCCATGTGAAGAGGGACCATTATTGTTTACTTTGCCCTATAGCAAGGTCAAGTCACTTTTGTAGGAGGTTAAGTGTATGCTGTGTCACATTAGGCAGGTAACTCTTTTGTGACCTACCTTTACACTCTGGCTTTGAATGAATTGCCTGGTTCTATTCCACGCTGCCCCTCGTACAGTAAGGGATGAGTTTATTCACTTGCTGGGCTTACTGTTTGCTTCCCATTCTCTACTTCAGAAGTGCTCCCACTTCTGGGGAAAGTCTTCTGTGACAGTAAGCAGGGAAAAACCCCAATAAGGCCTGGTATTTAAATACATAATTCAACACCTTACTGAAATTTACTGTAAATGGGGCACATAATACTTCTTATCCTTCCCTAGGCTTCAAACGTTTATCACGTGTTTTAGAATTTGATGATTGAACTAAATCTTTGAATTGATTTGTGAACCTATATTTAATATTGTGTTTCTAATAATAAGTCTTTCCTTTTTGTCCTGTGGGGGCAGGCTTAAGTCCCAAAAGGGAGTGTGAAATACTTGAGGACATGCAGAGCTTCCACTCCCCGCTTTCTGGACTGCTAAACCAGTTAAGAGTGCCCAGATGTGTTGGCTACATTTCCTTGTCTAACATGAAAATAGATGTCAGCCTGTTTTCACATTTCAAGACACTTTGAAAAAGTTGATTTTAAGTGTGTGAGTCTAAGGAGGGACAATGATGGAGAGGAAGAGACCTATATAGGTTGGGTCCAGAGCCCCAAAGAAAAAAGGACCAGGATCTCAGTGTCTTCTCATTTGTCCCAGTGTCAGTTTTACTTGATGGAGGAGTTAACTTGCCTGGTGGCTGCAGTATATTGGGCAAGCTGGTTTAAGAAGCACTGCCTGGCTTTCTTCACTCCTCCCACCCCCCACCCCCCCATACTATTTTCTCTCTTTTTGGTAGATGACTTTGACATACTGAATTCTAATACTGAATTCTCCCAGAACCTGGCTTTTTAATTTGCTTTGTATAGGGCTCAGCAGGGATATATGTGTGTTTTTTTCTCTCTCTCTCTCTTAAATAATAGTTTCCATTTTGGTAATATTGGTGATGAAAATTCAAATTCCCAGGATAGTTAGTTTGTTTTAGTTGCCATAGTTCTAAATAAACTCAAGGGGTTGATAAGAGAGAAACAGACTTACTAATATTTTCATTCCACTTGTTAAACTCCAGCCCAGTGAAGAAAGGACTTAAACTAATTTGAGTCCCTGCAGGTTCTTTGGTTAACAGTCATATTTTCCTGAGCTGTTATAAGCTCCAGACTCAAGCCTATTTGACAACTTGGGTTGGTAATAAAAACATGTCAGATTTTATATTGGCCATTGGCCCCCGTAAATTTCTAGTGGAAACTACACTTATCCCTGTAAATAATAGGAAATATTCTCTTTTTTTTTTTTTTTTTTTTTGGCTTTGATACTATGTGGTTATTTTTTAAAAATGGGATTGGTCATGCTAGAATTCTCTTCTAGTTTTAGCAGTTATAGTGGCAAATACTGTTAATGCCTGAGATTAATTCACTAGTGTTTATTTGGACTTTTTATAAATGCAATATGAAACTTAGTGGGAAGTATTATTGAAAAATATATAACAACTTGGAAATGTTACAGGAAACTGTAGTAAACTGATGTAGTATTAAGGATGGTTGTGGTTCTGGTTTGATAACTTCGTTTGAAGTCAGAATCATTGTGATTTATAGACATCTTGTGTCTCTAGGGTTCCCAGGCTGTTGGGAGCACCCAGTTAGACCAGTCTCAATTCAGTTTGGCTAGAATCTGACCACCTGTGTAGTTTCTGAATAGTTAGCAACTGTTGTCATTGAAATTGGAATCACAGTATAATGAATCAGTATGGTAATGTCAGAACTAGATTTCTGATATTTTTAAAAATGACAGCTGTATTTTAAAACAATTTTAGGTATTTGTAACAAGTAAATAACTGTCTAACTGATTCTTACTTAGGAGAATACACAAAGGATGAGCAGTTTTCTTGGTTCCATGTAAGCTATTCTTTTATCCTTTGTCTGTTTATTGAGGGAGTATCTTTTATAAGTCAGATGAAGTGTTAGGTCCTGCACCTGAGTTTATCTTGTCCTTAAGAAGTTACAATTAGGAGGGCTGGCCGAGTGGCGCGGTGGTTAAGAGCTGGCTTGGGAAGCCAGCGGCCCCAGTTTGGTCCCACATGTGAAGGCCAGTGACACTGCCCTCAAAAAGAAAAAGAAAAAAAGTTACAATTAGGTAAGACAAACCAGAAGCACGTATACAAGTAAGTGCAATGAGGTGTTGTAAGTCGTACTTTGTCAAAACTGCGTAAAGGTACACAGGAGGGAAAGCTCAGCTCTGTAGTTTTAGGATTGACAATACATAATCCTAGTCTCCAGACCTTTAGGTTAATTTCATTATACATAAAATATAGTAATGATTCATTGATTCTTATGAGGAAGCAATGGCTTAATTTTATTTAAAAATTTGAAAATATGTATTTAAAAGTTTTGAACCATCAGTTAATATTGAAGGGCTGTTATATCCCAGAAAAAATAAACAGCAGAATTTGACTTTGAGATCTAGCAAAGATTTAACCATGTCTTTGAAGGAAAAAAGTTTTCTTGTGAATTGAGGATGAGGCCTTTTTACTTACACTTACTGTAAAATGGTGTTTGCCCAGGTATGTACAGGGTGGAGTTAGTGGGAGTGTGTGAAGAGTAAGATTGTAAAATCTGACTCAGGGAAAGTCTGAAGCACAGGATCTCTGTGATTAGACAATCTGGCAGAGTAGGGTAGAGTGTTGGCAAGATGAAGAAATAACATTGTTAGTTAAGTGAAAACAAAGATTTAAATATTACTTTGGATTTGTATATGTGGAAAAGAGAGAGTGTCTGGCATAGTAAACAGACATAATGTGGGACAACAATGTTTATTGAAGGACATGGTGCTTCTGGAAACTTTTCTTGGTTTTTAGCCAAGGTAATTCATAAATGGGAGTGCCTTAAGACCCTGCTTTTAGGAGAAGTAATAGTTGGGTCTGGAAGAGTGACTTCCCTGATGGAGCTCAAGAGAGAGGAGTATGTTGCCTGGCAGCTTCAAAGATACTATGGGTAGGTCAGGGTATCAAAAGAAGAAAAAGTACATACTGCTGGAGGAGAATTATGCGTAGCTGTTTGCTTATGACTGCATAAAAGCTTCCACTTTTGTTTGTTTGTTTTGTTTTTTGAGGGCAGTGTCACTGGCCCACATATGTGGAACCGAACCGGGGCCGCTGGCTTCCCAAGCCAGCACTAAACCACCGTGCCACTCGGCCGGCCCCAGCTTCCACTTTTTAAGCCTCAACTCTAATCCTTGTTTCATAAATCCCTCTTTTCTATTTTCTATAACTACTCCTCCCCTCTAGATTTTTAACCTCTTAATCTCTAGAATTAACTTCTTCCTTTGTGTGTCTTCCTGGTAGCTTTTAAGTGTGTCAGACCACCCCCATCCTCAGGAAATCTTGTCAAGGCTATAGCACACTGTTACCCCTGATTCAACTTGCTCACATATTAAACTCACAAATGAATTGTTGATTTCCACTACTTCCAATTTTCTTTTAATCTCCAGCTTCTTGATTTCCTTTAAAATTTTGTTTCTGCCTCCACCACTCTGTAGACCTGCTTGGCCTACGCCTGCCACTGCCCTTTTTGCTCTTGGTTTCTGTGGTGTCATATTTGTTTTTTCCAATCTTTAAAGAGCTCTTTGCTAGCATACCTTCTTCTTATCTTACTCAATAAGGATTACAACTCACTGAGGATCAATCCCTTTTTGCCCACTCTATCCCTCACTTGCTTTCATGTCCTTTCTCCTCCGTAGTTCATTTTTTAAGCTCTCCTGCATTGCTAGAACAGCTAGCTTTTCTGAAAGGGTCTTTATTCTGTTAATAATTATGTAAAATCATCCATACAACCTCTTGCTACTGATGCTGTAAAAAAATTTTTAAGCATGTGTTTATGCACTGTAGTTTGTGTACCATCTAATTCAGTCTCTTGTATAAGATATTTGTGTTGTTTATCTTTTTACCCCTAGAGTTTGAATACCTTGAGGTATCTTTCAAAACTAATGTATAATACATGATAGGTACTCAGTAAATGGTTATTGTTAATGATTAATAAAAATTCAGGGGCCGGCCGAGTGGCACGGTGGGTGGTTAAGAGCTGGCTTGGGACGCCAGCGGCCCCGGTTCAGATCCTACCTATGAGGGTCAGTGACACTGCCCTCTAAAGAGAAAAAAAAAATAAAAATTCAGGAATGAAATTAAGTATTAGGATAGATTAAGTGGCCTTCAGTCTTTTCCCACTGACTTTTTTCCATTGATGATCGTAATAGTAAACAGTATTTTTTATCATTACTAAGTATTAGGTACCATGAGGAATAATTAGCAAGCTTTTTTTTTTTTTTTTTTTAACTCTCACAGCAGCTCTGTGAAATGATACCTACATTTCTCTATTTTAAATTGAGGTTTAGGGAGAGTAAGTGATTTGTTCAAGGTCTCCTGAAATCCAGGTCTTTCTGACTTCAAAGTCCATTAACTGACTGCTACACTCTAAAGAAAGCTGCTATTCGTTTTCAAAAATTTTGTTTGTTTTTAGTTTTTAAGGAATCCCATATTTGAGTGCTGATAATTCAGTTAAAATCTCAATCCAGGAAGAAATACCTAAAAGAGCCACTTGATTTACTTCCTATCTTTTTCCATGTCCTCAGTTTGAAGTATCAGTTTAAAGATCTCTTTGCCTCTAGCAATGTATTTGACTTTGACACAAAATCAGATTCTATAACCCTGCTTCTCTTGTGTCAGTTGTCCTGGATTTCAAGAGATAGTGCCAAACCATTCCTCTAGTGCATTCTCAGTGCTAGAACAACCAAACAAGTTTATCCATTAAGTAATGCCAAGAATTGGTTAGCTTCCTGGAAAACAGAATTTGTTAACCTGATAAACCAGCTCTTATAATAAATAGCATCATCTTATACAGAATTAGAAATGACTTCTCTAGTCTACTTGTCATAGATTTCACTTGAAAAGTGTGTGTCTGTGTGTGTGTGGTCACAAACATCTTGGATCAATATCTGAGTTGAGCCAACAACTGAAATCCTCAATTCTAAGAGTGGTTATCTTGATATTGAAAATTCCATGCATTCTGCTGTTAGGAATATCACTGGATACTCCTCATAAAACACGTACCTAGTCATAATCTTCCTTATATTGATCCCAATTTGCTGTTATTGTTGGCTCAATAATTTTATACAAATATATTATATTTAATAATACATAAGCCAATGTAAGCATGTATATACAGAGGGTGCCAAAAAAATGTATACACATTTTAAGAAAGGAAAACTGTATTAAAATTGTAATAATATATACCAATAACAAAAGATGAATACAAGTCATGTTTGACTTCTGCAATTACAAGAGGGAGGTGCTCAAAGTGCTTACCATCAGTGTCCAGACACTTCTGATTATAGCAAACTACTGCTTGAGCAACATTGACCAAAATTGTCTGCTTGTATACATTTTTTTGGCACTCTTGGTATATGTGTATACACACACAAGTATATGAGGTATGGTCAAACAATACAGTGAGTGTTTAAATTTAAAAAAATTATTACAGTAAAAGACACATTGCCATTAATTCCCCTCAAAATACTCCTCCTTGCTTCAAACACACTTATCCCATTGTTCTTGCCACTTTCCGAAGTAGTTCCGGAAGTCCTCTTTTGTGAGTGCCTTGAGTTGCGCTGTAGTGGCTGCCTCGATGTCCTGAATCATTTTGACTTTGGGGAAGAGCCAGAAGTCTCACAGTGCCAGATCAGTGACTAAGGTGGATGAGGGGACACCATAATGTTTTTATTTGACAGAAGTTGCCATAGACCCGAAGCCGTGTGTGACATGGAACATATTCATGGTGGGGATGATTTACATCACACTTTAAAACACACCTTTCTCTCAACTATAGTTCACACCTGACTGACTGCACCAAACAAGTTGAAACTTGTCACACACCATTACTAAGGTTTGATATGCCACTTCCTACATTGAAGATCCATGCCTTTCCATTGGATGGCCATCCAACAGATTCCCTGTATTCTTTGATCACAACGAAAAGGCTCATCTGGTACAGCATAGCTTCTGGAATATGGCAGTTTTTGTCAAACAAAAACATTACGGTGCATCCTCATCCACCTTATTTACTGATCTGGGATCGTGCGACTTCTGGCTTTCCCCAAAGTCAAAATGATTCAGGACATTGAGGCAGCCACAACAGCCAACAAAGACACTCACGAAAGAGGATTTCCAGAACTGGCTCAGAAAGTGGGAAGAATGATGGGATAAGTGTGTTCAAAGCGAGGGGGAGTGTTTTGAGGGGGATTAATGGCAATGTGTCTTTTACTATAATAATTTTTTTTAAAACATTCACCACATTGTTGGATCATACCACATATGTATGCCAATTTTCCTCGTTTAGATGTTATTCTCTAGTTTTTAAACTGGTTGGGAGGTTAAAATACAAAACAAAAACATAAGCAAGTTCCCTTTCTTTAAGGGAGGCTATAGAGAAATTGTTAGAAAATGTGAAATAATTAATAGAATATATGTGTTTTAGTTCTGACAAGTGTCTTTTTATAAATATCAACTTCCTCCTCATTCATATCCCATTTACCTCATTCTTTTGATACTACAACTGTACCACTCTCCTACAAACTTTGGTATACATTTTATGTACATTTTGAAGTGGAATTAGATGGGAAACTATTCTACTTCTGTTTTTCCTGTAAGTTTTAAATCTAATTTCACTTTTCTGAGCAGGCAGAAACGGTTTCTGAACCCATTGACACGTTCTCCTTCCTTTCCTGTGCATCCTCAGAGGGCATGTAGGACACCTGAGTAGATTTTGTCTAGGAAGAGGGAAGAGGCAGATATTGCAATTTTACTTCCTAACTTCATGCTGTTCTTTAATTTCCACAGGATATTAGAATATTTCCAAGGGACAGTGATAAAGGGCAGAAGATGGGCTCTCTCATTGGGTGGAGTCTTTTGTACTTGATTCTTTTTAAGGTGTGCTCCAAGTCTCCAAGTGACTCACTTGTCACCAAAGCAAGTGTTAACAACTCATCCTTTATGTTCTTTTCCAGATCAACAGATTTATTTATTTTCAACTCCCAAATGCTATTTGATTGAACAAGGATCTCTTGAAAGATCTGGGAGAGTTTTGCAAAGCATGGAATTGGTCTGGTTCAGGTTCTGGGTTTTGGTCAGTTGTCTTCAATGCATGAGAACTCTAGTATTCTCTGAGATTTCAAGAAAAGGGGATTAAAAGTAATGCCAATAAAACAGAGACAATGCATTGCTTTGGTCAGTTTGGGAAGAAAAACAATAGCACTGCCTTTTGACTTCCCTATGGGAAGCAGAAGGCCTATAAACTTGTAAAGAGTTGGGAGGAGGGCATTCAAAGGCTAGGCTTGTAAGATAACTTCTGTTCAAAGCAGCTACCTGAGGTCCTTGTTTGGTCTTTTAAAATGTGTTCTCCTGCATATATATATGCTTTAAGAATAAGTGTGTGACTGATTTTGTCCCATAATCATCTCTCCATGAATAATTCACCTTTTCACTCAGTACCCTACTACACTGTGCTGTGTTGTTCTTCAGTTTGTTCCTACTTTTCATCTATTTTTCCTGGTTGAGTTTTTCTGGCACTGGAAGAATTGCTCTGTTTGAGCACCTCCCTTGCCCCCAGTGAATTGGCAAATATTGCTGCCAGATATCTGATTAGGGAGCTGTTAAGAATCCATTAAAATTCAAGCTCCATAGTCTGACCTCAATTATCTACTTTTCAGAGACATCAAATTCATGTAATTATAGTCTAGGGTCTGTCATTTTACCTGGGTAGGACTTCCTGAGTGTTAGTCATGTAATTTGTGAAAGTACTTTGCTGGTTTGTATTAAAGTATCTTAACCCATGTGCTCTCTTTCATTGCAGACGAACAGGAGGCATTGAACTCGATCATGAAGGATCTGGTGGCCCTCCAGATGAGCCGACGTCCCCGGGTGCCTGGATATGACACCATGAAGAACAAAGACACGGGTCACCCAAATAGGCAGGTGTGTGTGGCACTGGCAGACTTAACAAAATTTGTTGGGGAGTGGTTTTCAGATGGGAAATATTTGAGAAGCCCAGAATACTCTTAACACCTGGCTCAAATGCTCTTGGCCCTCTCTTTTCACAGTCTGTTAAGTGGTGAGTGATATATACCAACCAGATGTGGGTCATGATCTAGAGTCCCAAAGCCATGTGCATCTGGCCTGGTGCATAGTGTTTCATTTGTGGAGAATAAGAATAATTCCTTTGCTTATTATGGAGACAGTATTCATATAATTTTTCTTTTACTGTTTATTTGGCAAATATTTTATCCAGATTCATGATTCCTAACTCTGAAGGTTTTTAGCTACCTTATAGTATGTACTCAGGAAAAAATAATTAATTTTAGAATTAGGTTATGTAAAATATAATTAGAAATGGAGATTTAGTTAATAAAATGTCACATAATATATTCTAAAGGTAACAATGAATGGCTGTGTTATTATTGTTGTTTATAGTTGTTTACTCTTATTCAGATAGTTGAGAGTGTCTGTTTTATTGAGGATTGTATGCTGCTTTAGGAAAATAACTTTTATTTTTGTTAACATTTAAACTGACTTGCTGTTGAGAACCTTCTCACCTGCAATGTCCTTTACCTCCCTATTTCCTGGGTACTTTGGCCAACAGAGAAGAGTGAATGATGGGGAGCTTTCCTCCCTAGTGTGTACCTGGTGCCATATCAGATGGCTGTGTGATGAAAATTTGCCCATGACATTTCCCTTGTGGTTCTCTTTGTTATCAGCTAAGCTTCTCTCTCTTCATTTACACTGTGTCCACCAGTTCTTCAGAAGTACCTATCCATGGCTCTTAGAGAAAGCATACAGCCCTAGAATTTTTTCTGTCTGCGATCTGCTAGATGTAACCTTCGAGAGTATTTCCTGCCTTTAGGAAAACTAGGAACCCTGAGTCCTTTTGTTTCATGTTATAACAGAAGGATTAGTTTAGAAAGCTGCTTTTATTTTTTATGGTTACCTTACAGAACTGGGGGAACAACAGAATAGGGCCCATTCTTACACTATTTTCATACATTATTCTGTCTAATTGTGTGGCTTCTCCCTTGCTGTAATTCATTTCTATTCAAAGCTGCTTTTGGAAGGAGCATTTTACCAGAAGTAAGTCCCCTCCCCCAGGCTGGAGCCTAATGACCTCACTTTCCTTCCTGTCTTCCTATGTGGAGTGTGCTTGCTAACCCTGCTCCAGTCAGCTGATCTTTCTCCAAATGGGACTGTTAGCCTACATATCAGTTTGTAGGTGAAAAAGGGAAGCTTTCTTGAGCTGGGGGGCCCAAAAGGACCTAGCTGGGAGTAAGACAGATAGAGTGGTACTTGAGTGATCCTTGAAGGGGGATTACCTTTCAGAAATCTTTGTGTTTAGAGGCTAAAAGCTATTGTAAGAAAAGTCCTGATCTTTTACTGTGCCTGCTGCTGTTATTGGAGTGAAGTTAGTGGTTATAAAGGTATGAGGCTGTGAGAAGGATTGACTGTTGGTTAGTAATCTTAGCAAGAGATACTGGCTCTTTGGATCCACAATTTACTTGAATATTGTCAATTTTTTTCTGTTGCATGGAGGATACAAATTATTAACCTCAGTTTTTTTGTTTTTAAAGAAAAAACACAACAGCAGCAGCTCAGCTCTTCTGAACAGCCCCACAGTAACAAGCAGCTCATGTGCAGGGGCCAGTGAGAAAAAGAAACTTTTGGTAAGGAACCAAATTACCCGTTAAAGCTAAATTGTGCTTTTAAACGTGATACTAGTGCTAGAAGAGTGGAGTTCATCTCCCGGACAAGGATTTGTAGGGAGCACTGGTTACTCATTACCTATGTTCTGTGCTTATAGTCACCAAGTCCCACAACAGTATTACTCATAAGCAGCCTCAGTCAGTGTTGTCCAATAAATGTTCTGTGCTAGTCGAAATGCTGTATACAGAGGGTGTCAAAAAAATGTGTGCACATTTTAAGAAAGAAAAAAACTATTAAAGTTGTAAGACACTGAATGGCATTAGCATTCATTTGATTAATGCCATCTATTGGGTGAATGTCATACTACACATTGCTATGTAATTCAGCTCAACTTTGAGAAGTAAGACATAGATACCATCTCTTAAAATGTGTATACATTTTTTTTTTGGCACCTCTGGTATTTGTGCTGTCCGATATAGTAGCCATTAGCCACATGTAGCTATTGAGCAACTGAGGAACTGAATTTTAAATTTTATTTAATTTCATTTTAAATTTAAACAGCCACATGTGGCTAGTGGCTATTGTCTTGGACAACACAATTTTTGTATACTTTATAAGGGACTACTGATTTGTTGGGCAAGAAATTAAGTACATGCTTACAGATGTTTAATGATTCATTGACACATTTATTCCTTCACACAAGCCGTGAGCGCCTACACATTGTCATAAGCTTGTGAAGCTATGGAATGAGCATGGCTGTTTAGAAATTAAGGTTCAAAATTTTATGCTAATATCAGGTAAAAGGCAATGAAAATGTCAAGATAGCTTTTCCCCTTAATAAAGTCAAGATTATGGCATGATCTCTCCTGGGAAATGCAGCAGATGTTCAGCTTCCGACCAGGAGAAATATTCTTCTTGAAGACAAAAAGAGGGAGAAAGTCTCATTTCTAGGAAGGATAGGTGAGATGGGAATGGGGTTGGGGGGAACCTTTGGCGGGGAGAGGTGTTTGTAGCTTAGTGTAATGAAAAGAGACCAAGCTAAGAGTCTGGAGAGGTTAGTAATCTGTTAACATAGGACTTTACAATTTACAGAGTGAATTCACATTTATTACGATCCTTGTTTTTGTTCACTTGGGCTTGGGATGGAATGAAACGGATTTCTCCATTACCAGTTCTTCGGCCGGAAGGTCCATGCTTAGGAGAAGAGACGAATGAAAGCTCAAAACCTAATTTAAATGGCTAAGAAATGTGCAATTTTGCTAAAGATTCAAATTGCAGAGTCCTAGTTGAAAATGGTTAACCGAGTATTTTGGCCAGCAGGAAAGGTTGTTTATTCAGAGGTAGGATGGTGCTGGTAATGCTGGCTACAAGGCAGAACTGAGATTGGCACAGCTGCATGGGGCTCAAGCTTGGTACAGCAAGGAAAGCCAGAGAAGCTGTGGGGTTCATTGGCAGAATTGTTTGGAGGCTGAGGCCTGGAAGAACTGGAAGACCTAATTTCATATCTCTGCTTGGTAGGACTTCAGACATCCTCTTTCCTAAGTAAACAAGCTAGGTAACTGATTGAAAAAGAAAATGCTTTTGAGAACAACTAAGCATCTGAGCAGCTATGGAGGTATATAGACAGTGAGGTGCTCAGCTATGAACTAATTGCTAGGAGGTGGGATCTGTGTTCTCTGTATTCTCCCTCATGTGCATTAGGTCCTTGAAAGCCTACAGCCTGGTTAGAGCTGGCTGAACATTCTTAGATATATGGCACATCCTAAGTGTATCTGGGGCCTATGGCTAGTGATATGTGACATCCTTCTAACAATCATCAACTTATAGTGCTTATAACCAACAGGTGCTGTTTCTCTGTAGTGAAAAGAGCACTGGAGGAGAAGTCATTGAGTTGTTAATAATAGAGTTTACAGAGGGCTTTCTACAACAGCAGTTAGCATCAATAACAATAACAACTATAAACATGTGTATAATACTTTCGGGTATACAGAGTGCTAGTGCAAAGGTATTGAGTAGAGCCAGGAAGCAAACCCAGAACTTGCTTCTCCTGGTCACAGTAATTTGACTGTGTATAAGTCCAATAACCTTTCTAAACCTCAGTATTTCCATCTGAAACAGAGACAGTAATACCCACTGTGTTTACCTCTTCAAGCTGTTTTAAGATCATGGACAGAATGTAGAGCATTTTATACATTGTAAAACCAACAAAAATGGTAGTGATTACATTACATCTGTTATGTTCTGGCATTGTGGGTATTTATGAGCTCTAATGGACACTTCTAGCCAGAATTATGCATACTGTCATGGAATTGAAGGGTTAAGGTCCCCTACCTTTATTGGATTGTCATTACTGTCTATCTGACAGTTCTTCGCAGACTTCTGAAGCTAGCCTAATTTCTAAAAATCCCAGTGGAGGAAGAAATAGAATCCTTATTTCCACAGATCCTGTTTTCCTGAAATCATATCCAAATGGTAGGTAGAGGCTTGAACAGAGCCTAGGGTCTCGGTCCCACTCTCCAGATATTCACTAGTGGGTGCTTCAGAATGAGAAAGTTGCTTTCTCCATAGCAGGCCCAAGCAGGGCAGGACTCGTGGCAGCCAGTCCCAGAAGAGGAGAATTCTGGGAGCTGTTCCTCTAGCAGGCTCAGTGAGTTAGCAGACTGACTGTCTTTTGCTTTTACTGGCATAGACCTGGCTCTTCAGGGCTTCCTTTATCACTCAAGGGTGGTTGGTAAGATAGGCTGGCCATTTTGAAAATAAAACATAAAGCAATACACAAGCCTGGTATTCTGTTTTGTAAGAAGCTGCTTTATAATCATGTCTTCCACTGGTCTCTTAGGATTTTCCTGAGTCACACTTAGACAAATTACTTTTGTTGCCCTTTTTTTTTTCTCATTTATTTTACTACCTTCGGCAAAACAAGGACTCCACAGCCAACGGTGTGGGAACCATCAAAGGTATATAGCAAATATAGTGGGGGGAGCACTACAGAATCAGAGAGGGTATCAGGCCTGATGCCTAGCTGGGGTCTTTGCCAGATCAAATTAGTTCACAAACCTTTGTTTAGTAAATAAACACTGATTTTTTTTGGATTATTGGGAGCCCTTTTGGGTTACACGTTCGATTGTTGAGTTCAGACTTTGAGAAGGTCATTTCTGCTTAAGTTTGGTGTCATCTTTTGTTACTGTTATTGCCTCTGCTGAGTTCCCAAATCTGTAACTCACCCTGGAGGCCTGCACTATCCTTTTCTTGGGTGGCTCTCACTGTTCCTTTCACCATTTGGCTGTGGTGAGCAGGGAGACTTGAACCTGCCTAGACCTGAATTTTTGTACTGGAACATTTTCCTCAATAGCTGTGGCACCTCTCCATTCAGTTCAACATGTGCCTATAATTATGTTTCTTAGACGTACAAAATAAATATAAGTTGTATTCCGTGTACCCTAGGAAGCATGTAGTCTTACGGGAAATGAGAAATTCACACACAGAAAAGACACTTAGGTAGAATGTAACTATGCCTGAATATATGATACAGATAGTAAGTGCTATAGGAGGCCAGAAAAGTGAAAGATGAACTTGGACCGAAGGACTCATAGAGTCATTTCTGGAGGTGGTGGCACTTGAACTAGGCTGTAAAAGTTCAGTTAGGTAGAAAGGAAGAAGAGTGGCATTCCAGGTTGGGAAACTGAATGATGAGAGGCCTATGGGAAGGAATGAATATGGCATATTTCAGGAAGTAAGGTGGACATTGATCTTTCTGGAGAGAGCGTTCCTATTGAGAACAAGCAATGTGAGATGGTTAGGTAAACTGAATGAGCTTAAATTCCAGAGGGCTTTGAATGATAGCTGACAATTTGGACTTTATTCCATAAGGTCATGGGGATCACTTATTACTTTTTGAACAAGAAAGGGACATGGTGAAAGCAGAGGTTAAGATGATTGAAACTGTAGAGAAATGTAGAATGTGTTGGAAAGGGAATTGCCCAGAAATACAGAGCTGCTTTAGGAATCCAGGAGTGAGGGGAAAGGGGCTCAGCGAGAGTGCTGATGGAGAGAAGGGGCAGCAGCGTTATCCTGGAGGCCTTTGAAGGGAGAATTGGAACTTGCTATCCGGCTCTGAGGAGGGGAAAGAAAGGAAACATCAAGCGGAACTCAAAGATTGGAGCCTGTAACCAGGGGAGCAGTGGTACCAATATTAGAAATAGCAGCACTGAGGAGGGAGACTAGTTTAGGAGGGTAGTTGATGTAGATACATGTGGCTAGGTTGAGATTGAGATTAGAGTGAAAAACTCAGATTGTGTGCATGTATGTGTGTGTCCTTTTTGCAAGTCCACAGTTCCATGTCGGCAGTTCTGAAATCCCAACAGTACTACAAACTGAAAGGAATTTTTTTTTTGTAAATTTGTGGCAAACTCTGGTATGAATGGACACGGCTGCTTATAGTCTTTATTTATTCCACTTATTGTGACTACTGATACTTTTCACTACAGAAACCAACTTGTGCTGTGTTAACAGATAAACCCTAAATCTTAGTATGTCCAGTATAGAGAAGAGGAGGACTGTATCCCTCAGAGTCACGTAAGGACCCAAGTGAGGGTAGCTCCATTGACCTGGACCATGTGGCTTTCGGGGAAGAGTCTAGAAACTCTATTCTGTTCCCAACTCGTGGTCAGAACTGTCACAAAGTCCAAAACTAACCTCAAGAGAGGCTAAGTAAGCAGTGCAGCGGGGTTCATGGGACACCTGTGAGCATTTTGCCTGTGCCGTGGAAGCATTGTCTAAGACACCTCCCTGGGGGGGGCGGGCTGTCACGTAATACAAAGAACATGTACCATACCACCTCTCTTAAATCCAGAGTGCATTCTGAAACACTTTTGGCTCCAAGGATTTTGGCTAAAGGAAAATGGACTTGTATTATTTATTGAGCACTTGTGATATATCAGGTACTGTTCTCATATCTTTATCAATTATTTCATTTAATTATTTTGATAACTCCATGAGATAAGAGTCACTATTTTCACTTTACAGATGAGGAAACAGACTCGCAGAGTTAGTAACAAGTTCAAGGCCACATAGCTAAGAGGTTGTAGAACCAAGATTTGAAGCCAGACATCTTGACACTAACGCTGCATTCTTTTTATTTTTTTTTAAAGATTTTATTGGGGAACTGGGGAAGGGGAACAGACAAGTTGCTGCCCTTTTGTTCTTCAGTCTAGTTGTGGAGGACATTGCTTCACTGGCCCATGGTGGTATCATCATTGCTGTCTTCTCAGGTGGGGAAGATTGGTCACCGGCCTCTGGATGGCCGCTCACAGCGGCTCTTGGCAGCTCACGCCGGCTGCCGGCCACTCACTGTAACCTATGGCAGCCCGCTGCAGCTATGCAGTCCCTGGGGACTCACAGCAGCCCAGCTCCAGGTCGAGCTGCCGTCCACCATCTTAGCTGCAGAGGACGGTGTCACCGGCCCTCATGTGGGATCCGAACTGGGGCCCCGCTGCCGAGAGCCGGTGTCCCAAACCAGTTCCCAACCAGCGTGCCACTTGCTGGCACTAGCCCTGCATTCTTTTTTTTGTTGTTGTTGAGGGCAGTGTCACTGGCCCTCATATGTGGGACCTGAACTGGGGCCGCTGGCCTCGGAAGCCAGCGCTTAACCACCGCGCCACTCGGCCGGCCCTCCTAGCACTGCATTCTTAATGATGACATCTCTGCCTTAAATACGTGGCTGACAGATGAAGTTTGACTTGAGAGGCTGGGGCTGGACATAGAGATTTGGGAATCTTCTATTTAGAGGTTGCCTGATTTTTTATTCCTGCAGAGGAGACGATGTGCGGAGAGGGGGAGAAACCCAGAGGCCAAAAGTCTAAACCTCAAGGACAGGTCACATGTGGGGGGAGGGGAGAGAGAGGGCATGAGGAAGAGGAACCAGCAAAGAAGCAGAAGTGGCTAGAGTGATGGCAGGTTCCCTGGGCTGGGATAGAGTCACAGAGGCAGGGGAAGAGAGAAGGTCATGAAAGAAGACTTGGCCACCACTTTTAAATACCTCGGAGAGGCTAGGAGAATTGTTGACAGGAAGGAATTAAATCAAGTTATCTTTATCCTAACTTTCCTATGCATGGCTTACTTTGGTCAGCCTGACAGGGAAAACTCAGATTTAGAAATTTGGCCGGTTTGGGCACACCTTATGGTAGGTACATGGAAGCTGGTCATGGGTTGGCATCCTGCTCTGAAAGGCTGCCACCACGTCAGAGAAGGGATTTCGAGCACTGGGCATCTCCCCTCACACTGCTTACTAATCCCAGGCTGGTTAGTCTTGAGTAGGAGTGATTTATGGTTTGGGGCAAAGGTTCAATTTCCTTTCTGACTAAAGTCACTAATTTTTGACGAATAAAAGAGTGCTTAGATTATGGCCCATCATGAATAAATTTAGTTCCTTCAGTCTCACAAAGGGACTGAGGGGATTTCTTCATAGGTGCATCTAAATATAATGTCTCAGTTTAAGAATGAGAGCTATTGTTACGTGTTTTATATTTCTATAAAATAAAATAAAAATCAGTGAGGGTGGGGAACCTAAGGACATCTGAATAAACTGTGGACTTTCGTTAATACATCAGTGTTGGTTAATTAGTTATAACAAAACAAATGTACCATACTAATGTAAGATGTTAATAGGGAGAACTGTGTAGGGGGCAGGTATATAGGTACTCGCTACTCTATCTAAAAATAGAATCTGTTGATTAAAAAATAATAATGAGAGCTCCACCAAAGTATGCTGGGCTGTGAGCAGGAGGAGGTGAGAGGATGTGGTAACTAACCGGCAGGGACAGACAGAACTGCAAATTGCAGTAGGCACTTGAATTACGCCGGTGCCAGTTTGGAACTAGAGACAGTGGGAAGCTGGAGATGGCATGTCAGAGCGTGGCCATGTGTCTCAGGCACTGTGCTTTGGAGGGCTTTTGCCATGGTAGCTGTTTAGCATTTCAGGGAAGGAGAAAAAGAAAGAAAATAGTGAAAAAACTACTATCAACTCATAAAAACTTTGAATCTACATGGTAACTTCTACTGCAGCAGGCACCTCCCAGCCTTTCTGCTCCACACATACACAACCCCTCCACACACCCACACACCCTGCCCATCTCTCCACCCAATGCAGATCAGGTGGGGTGTGCTGCCTTCCTGATGTACTGCCTCCATCATAGTTTGCTGTGTGATTGGTACCAGTCTCCTGGTCTTGACTCCATTATTACCCCAGAAATGGAGAGTTTTCTGTCTCCTCTGTGAGGAGAAAAGTATTCCAAAAAGTAATATCACAAAAGATCCTTTGATAGTTTTCTTCTTTCAGTGCTCCCATTGAGGCCCTGCATCTGTATGTAAAATAAACTTCCTTTGCCTGTGTGATGCTTAACTTATAGCATAGCATGCTAGTTAAGAGCTGGGCTTCCACAGTTTGATTCCTGACTCTTTTAGAAGTATCATCACCTTGAGTGTACTTATTTAACCTCATTGTTACTCAGTTTCTTCTGTAAAATACGGGTAGTAATAGTACCTGTTGTGAGGATGAATTTAATTGATACATGTAACATGCTTAGAACAAGTCTTAGTACATGGTATATGCTAAATGTTAGCTATTGTCATACATTATTCATGGATGAAGTGGTCCATATGTTATATTAAGGGATGAGAGGTCTACATTGGCTGTATTTTGAAGAGTTGTCACATCACAGACCTGTTCTTCAGGGAAGCTTGCTCTCCACTGTTCAGTACGTGAACTTTTCAGGGACACTAAGCTCTCTGAGTGTGTTTCCTTGTCTTTAAAATAGTGGGTTAGAGGATGGTAAACTTAATTCAGTAATTCTCCAAGTGTGGCCTAGGGACTCTAGGAGGTTCCTAAGACCCTGTCAAGGGTCCATGAGGCCAAAACTAATTGCATAATAATACTAAAATGTTACTTGCCCTTTTCACCTCATTCTTAAGAACTGTACAGTAGAATTTTCCAGATGTTACATAATATGTGTTATCACAACAGATTGAAAGCAGAAGCTGATCTGAGAATCCAGCTGTCTGCTTTTAAGCCATGCATTGAAAAGATTTACATTTCCTCATTAAACTTCAAAAAGCATACTTATTTTTTTATAAAATATGTATTTACATTAATATGTAATATATTTTTATTTAAAACAGATAAAAATTTTCTCAGTTTTAATTCCTAATATGACAAATATCAGTAGCTATAATCTACATAAACAAAAGCTCTTTGTGGTCCTTAAAATTTTTTAGAGTGTAAATTAAAATTACTGGTCCATGAAGAAGACAGCAACTTGTCTGTCTGTTCCCCATCCCTGATTCCCCAATGCTGTTCCCTCCCCCAGTTCACCAATGAAATCTTTTAAAAAAAAAAAAAAAAAAAAAAATTATTGGTCCAGTTCAGTGGACTGGAAAAGAATTCCAGCCCCCTAATCTCTTGGGGAAAAGAAGTCCTTTATGTACCCATCCTGCCTTTCATACTCTCCCCCTTTTCTGTCATCTGTCTGCTCTGTGTTCCTCGTCTTTAGATACTTTGAAACCCTCTTCTTTCTTCCAAGCCACAGTCTGTTAATTTGTCTTCCTCAGTATAATTTTAATTCACTGACTATGAACTCTTTCTCCTTCATTTCTATTATTTGTTAGTTTCCTGACAGTCTTTCTTTTCTTCTATACCTGTTTTTTTCTTATGTAATATTTCTTGCTTTTTCCTGTCATATTTAGCTCCCTCAAGCTGTTTGCCCTTTACAATATCTCTTCCTCCTTGATTTGACATTCTAAAACTTCCTCTTATTTCTGCTGTTTACACTCAACTCTGTTCTCCAATTAATTAATCTACTTAACATGTATTATTAAGTACAAATATATACCATTCCCTTTGATTGTCACTGGGGGTACAGAAATAAGAGACATGATCCCTGTCTTCCCAGAGGTTATAGGCTACCCTTGATGTTCATTTAGGTTAAATCTGGGGGCAGTTATAAGGTGATTTGTCCAGGGTCCCACTTTGTCCCCACCGGGGTTAGCATTGAGAGTATAATGGAAATCAATAGCAGCAGCAGCAACCATTTATTGCATGTCTACTATGTACCAGGTATTTTATTTACATAGCAAGTCTGCAAATTAAGTATGTTTAGCCCCACTCTATGGATGGAAAAACTAGACTCGTGATAGGTAACTTGCTTATGTTATGATCATATAGCTAGGAAGTCTCATAGTAAGATTTCTTTTCTGTTCAGTTACTTCAGCCAAGATGGAAAGGTATCCTGGCCAGAAGGTTATATGGAGGGATGAGATGTCAGAGCATAGCAACTAAGCTGGGGCAGCCACCTAGGGGTCTTTTCCCAAGAGCTTTGTTGCCCCTGAAGTTAGAACTGGAAGGCTACAACTCGTTGGGAAGGAATGCCTACCGGGTAGAGAAGCTGGAACAGGAGCCGTCAGGGATATTTGTTTGATGTTGCTAACGGGCTGCCTGAGGCTTACCTGGGAGTAACATGCCAGAGAACCCACTAACCTGTCTATCATTCATTTGACAGAGTGACGTCAGAATCAAGTTTGAGCACAATGGGGAGAGGCGGTAAGTCTGCCTTCTGATCAGTGGTTATGTCCCTGGAGTGGTCCCTGTGGGGTCACTGGCTGGACAATGGGGTTGATTGGGCATAAGGGGAAAGTTTCACTCTTGGCCTGGCCTACCAATGGAATTTGTTTCTGGTCTTAGAATTGAAAGCCATTACAACTGCTGATGTTTTACTCTTCTGCTGTTATTCTGCCACTGTGAGGTTTGCCTGTTTGCTAGGGGAGGAAGTCAGGACTCCAGCCCTACTCAGAGTCATGGCTTCCAGACACACTGATACTGTGTCATCTGTGGGCATTAAAGGGAGACCAGGATTCTCCTGTGACATGCCATTCCCGTGCCCAGTAGAATGGCCCTGACTTTGTTCACATCAGGGGCTAAGTTGGTGAATTAGAAGTTTCTTTATAATGTGTCTGTCATGGGAAGCTTCACCAAGTCCTTCTGTTATGAAAGAGTTCAGATCGTTTGAGGACATAAAAAGAGGGAGTTTTTCAATCTATATTCTGTATCTTACCTTGTTAGGGAAGAGAAAGGAATGTTACAAGACCCTTATGTCTTTTTCTCCATTGTAAGTATTTAGTTTTTTTGTTTTTTTGTTTTCTTTAGGAAGACAAGGTAGACTTCCCAGTGGAGAAAAGTATGATTCTACTTAATTTCTCATTATTTAAAGAAAAATGTCTAAAAACTGTACAGAACCCTGGTCATGGGATGTTTGGGCCCCTGTGTGTGCATATATATATATGGCATGTATGTGCATATGTGTGCATCACTGTCTGTTTCCCGCCCTGCCTTTCTCTCCCACCTGTTGATACCCCCTTTTTCCCTTAGCTCTGAGCATTTGGAGAGGTGAAGAGCATACCCATGAGGATAAGGTCCTCATACTTGACAAGTCCCACCAGGACCTTTGTGCCTCCAGACATTCTTAGTGCTCACAGTTCTCTGCTGCTGGCAGCTTTCAGTCCACTTTGAAGCCAGCTCCAAGGAGATCTATGGCTGCCGCTCGCCCTTAAAAAGATACATTCACAAGCCTGCAAGGTTATCAGAAGCTGCCTGATGGAAACTTTATACAGAGTGGTCTGCAGAGTCACAGTCCTGCTGCTGCCATGTGGGTTCTAGGGCTGTTCAGGCCTGGAAGGAGGAAGGTCTTCCGAGCTTGGTCCCTAGCTACTCCTCTTGTGTCCTGCCTGTAGCAGGGAAGTTAAATTGTCACTTCATTGTTGCTGCTTTTCACACTTCTGAGCTGACTGGCTTTTGGAGGGATGGCCAAACTCCTAGCTGCACAGAGTTTTCAGAAGTAGATATGAAATCAAAAGCTCAATTGTGTTGGAGCCTAATTATGCAGTTACGCTCTCCTGAATTCCTGTTCCCAAAGTGGTATGCAGTTACAGTGAGCAGACTTACGCTGAGAAAGTGTATGTGTTTAGTTTCAGAGAAGCTGCCAGATGGAAACCACAAATATTTAAGGTGGTTAGGCAGGAATGGCCTTTTGAAGCCCCGAGCAGCAGAGCTTTGGTATCAAGGTTTTGAAAACTGCATTTTCTTTTCATGGAGCTGTTTTCAGGAGCCATGGCATTTCACTGTTTGTGTACTATGTGTGGAATTGAAGACTTTATAAAGTCAGTGCAGCAGAGAAGCCAAGTTCAAGCTGCACTGTGCCAGACAGCTCTGGTTTCATGTAGTTCATGTCTTAGGGTTTTGTAGAGAATTATTGTGAGCTTTCTTTTCTTTTTACAGGGAATATGGGCAGTATCTGTCTAAATATTGTAGGCCCTTACAGAATTAAGATTTATAGAAAAAAAAGGAAAGAAGTAGTGACTTTCCCCATTCATCTGTGCCGGGTATCTGTTTTGGTGAGCTGACTTCCTTTGCCGTGGAAGGGTGCGGCCCCGACTCCTGACCCTTCTCCCTCGTAGACCTAGGAGGGCAGAAGGGGATGACTGTAGATTAGGATCTCCTTCCCTTTGAAAACGTTTATGTCTGGACACTGGTGGGGGTAATTGTCACAGATGTTAGACCCCCTCTTTGTTATTCACCGTGATGGCAGCAGTTTAGATCTTACCAAATCTGAAGTCCTGGTTTCTGATCTTGACCAGACTTTTGGGGCGGTTTTGAATGGCTCCTTGCCAGCCCAAATGCAGGAGAATGATCTCTGAGCCTGCTCCTTTTCTAATAGTGTGATAGCAACATCTGAGTGGGTCTCCTGGTATTTTGTTCAGAAGGGCGGGCCCCTTTTGGACTGTTGCTGAGGTCCTGATGAAGGGGGTATGCTTTGTGATGAGGAATTTATGGAAAGCCATTCTTGCGAAGGCTCCAGAAAACACTCATATCTAGATAACCCGTATGTAGATAGCACCCAACAGTATCACTGCTTGGGAAGATGGTTTAAGGGAAAAAATATAAAAGAATTACAATATGGATGAATTTCCTGGTGGATACAAACTAAGATATTTAGCAATATAATTTCCAACATTAAAGAAATTATCTGGTCAGATTCCATTAAAAACCAGTGGCATAGATTCATTTCTCTTTCCTGTGGTTTATTGCTGCTTCCTCTGGTTATACCATTTGCCACTGTGGAGGCCAGGGAAAATGGGAGAGAACCACACACTACTTCCTCTCAGCATGGAGGAGGGCAGGAGCTGTAGCGCTTCCATGGCCAAGCGCGGTTCCTCCACCACATGCGAGTCAGACTTCAGCCTCTGCGCACTAAGAGCTGAGGGTGGTTTGTTTTTTGTTTTTTGTTTTTTTGGAGGGCAGTGTCACTGGCCCTCATGTGGGGGTGGTTTTAATATGCATTTACCCCACCACATCAAGCTTCTTTCTATGTTTATTAGCCATTCATAACTCTTGATTGTCTCATCATATCCTTTGCCTATTTTTCTATTGGGTTGTTTGTCTTTTTCCTAATGATTTTTGCAAGTATTTTCTCAAAGTTTGATATTTTTTAACTTTGTTGATGGTTTATTTTGTCATCAGAAGTTTAATTTTTTTCTTTTCTTTTAGTTTTAACTGGTATTTCTTTTTAGTGAAGTTGAGTATCTTTTTATGATTCAGACTAATTTTTTAAAGATTTACGTGTAGTCTACATGTAATTTATTTATTTAATTAGTTTCAGGTATACAAAGCAACATTATAAACATTTACACTCCTCACAAAGTGATAAATAACCCCCTCTGCCAACAAGCTACTGCCCTTTTGAAATTTTATATAACTGTTATAATACCATTGACTACCTTCCTTATGCCATATCTCACCTCCTGTGACTACACACATACATATATTTAATTATAGTTGACATACAGTATTATTCTACTTCAGCTTCAGGTGTATAGCATGTTGGTCATGCATCTACTCAGTCTATGAAGTGATCTTGATAAGTCCAGTGCCAGAAGTTTAAATTTTTATTTTTTAATTTATTTTTTTATTTTTTTTTATTTTTTTCAAGTGTCGGGACAGGTAGGCAAGGTATTTGGGATGGGAATTTCTTTTTTTTTTTTAGAGGGCAGTGTCACTGGCCCTCACATGTGGGATCCGAACCGGGGCCGCTGGTGTCCCAAGCCGGCTCCCAACCACCGCGCCACTCGGCCGGCCCTAAATTTTTATTTCTAATCTATTTTCTTCCTTTTTGTTTTCTGTATTTTATGTCATACTTAGGAACTCCTTGCCCACTCGAAAATTTTTTAATCCTATATTTTCTTTCTGTGTGTGTGTGTGTGTGTGTGTGTTCATATACATATATATGAGAAAGAGAGAGAGAATGTATATGAGTTTCTGATACTCGCTTCTGTTTATTTCTTTGCTTTTTTTTTGTTTAATTATTTAATTATTTGTTTTAGAGTATTATGTTGGACCCATATGCAATTGCCACTTTTATACATCAAAATTTTTGACTATCAGCAGTATCTCATAAGTCAACCTAATATATTCATCAAAACTTCCTAATGAAAATTTCAAACACACCCAAAAGCAGAGAGAATATTATGCAGAACCCCCATGGACCTGTTACCCAGTTTCAATATTATCATCATTTTGCCAATCTTGTTTCATCTTTCTCCACTTTTAAATTGTGCTGTGATATTTAATGCCATCAGTTTAAGACCTCTTTGGATAAGTTCTTACTCTGCCCTCCATTTATAGAAGTTGTTCTTTGAACCGACCTAATGAGCCTCTCTAGAAAAGCATCAATGTCAACACCACTTATATGCCCACACATGTGACTGGTCAAGAAAACTGATCAGGCATAGAACTAACTCGAGGGGAATTCCTGTGACTATGGTAGGAGTTCTCAGTTCTGAGCATAATCAGTATTGAGATTCCTGTGGCATCTCAGAAATGAACAATGGAAAGAAACCTTTCAAGTCCTGGATGAGTCGCTTAGGAGTTAACACCGTTGTTTTCAGGACTGTTGCTCCAGTCTCCAGGTTTTCTTCCTAACGGAGTATTTATAACGTAGGTTTTAAATCCAGGTGTCCTGCTATGGTGCTGAACTGGCATTGACAGGAAGATCCAAGCTGAAGGGGTAGAGCAGTGGTCGGGATTGAGCAGTTCTTGTAGGCACTATTGGCAAACCTGAGAGATGCTCAGAGGAAGAGTGAAAAGATGCAGGAGATGCAGGTAGATAAGAGAAGGAAAAAAACAGTGGAAAGGCAAACTGCATGCAAAAGAGAATCCTATGTTGAAAAGGAAGATATCATCAGAAGCCATAGCTTTCTAAATCTTCCATTCCAATATACAATTAACCTGCTTCCTCTTCCTTTTCAGAATTATAGCATTCAGCCGGCCAGTGAGATATGAAGATGTGGAGCACAAAGTGACAACAGTGTTTGGGCAGCCTCTTGATCTACATTACATGAACAATGAGGTAAGAAAGTAGATGATTGGTGTGAGGACAACAGTGGGGACAGCTGCCTACCTTTTTTCTCTCTGCTTAACTGAGGATTTCCTAGTTTGTTTCTCTAATATCATCTGCAGGTTTTCACTTTCTGGAGCCTTTTTTCTTTTCTTTCTTTTCTTTCTTTTTTTTTTTTTGAGGGTAGTGTCACTGGCCTTCATATGTGGGAGCCAAACCAGGGCTGCTGGCTTCCCAAGCCAGCGCCCAACCACCGCGCCACTCGACCGGCCCTGGAGCCTTTTTTCTTAAGTCCAATAACTGGGATTTCTGGGTTTTTTTTTTTTACTATATGGGAGATTGCATAGTTATTTCCATTTCCCCCTGCTCTTTCAGTGCCAGTAGCTCTGTTACTCCTGGGTAGAATCAGGTTCTAGAGCCAGGGCTTATATTGTCTCCTTTACATTTTGTAGGTTATCTTTCTCTTTCCAGCACAGCCTTAACAAGAAGCAGAGGGCTCAGCAGGGGCTGGAGAGGTGAGAAGGAAAACCAGTGGGTAGATCATCTATTAACAGTCATAAATGCTGGATTCTTCTCTCAGAGTTTAACTCCTGATTGTAGCTTGTTTCAGAAATTAGCACCTGCTCCAATGATTTCTTTGACTTCCTCCTGCTTCCTCCCACCCCTGCCCCAACAGTCCTTGTTTATTCATACTTTGAATATCACCCAGGAAAGAATTCTTTTGAATGTCAGTTACTTGGCTGCTTTCCCAGCTCAAAGAAAGATACTAGAGGCTGCAGTCTGCTTAGGCTGGTACTTTGCCTTAGTCTGAAAGGTAATGTGTTTGTGCCTGGTAAAGAACGTGTGTCTGGAGGGAACTGAGTTGGGGGCCAAACAGGAAAGCTGGGCAACGTGATAGCTCTTTGAGAGTCAGATCATTACTGTGTAGTTTTGTTTATTGGTTGAGGAGTTCAGAATTTCCTCTATAGTTTGGGGCTAAAATCTATAGGGGCTGAGATTTGTTGGCTAAAAACTCCCCCTGGTCCCTTCATACCAAAATGTACAACTACAGTTGGATATACTGCCAAGTAGCTAACAAAAATAAAACCATCTGATCTTTTGTTTTTTGGATAAATTTTAGAAATATAGCAAGTTGGGAAAATCAACTCTTAACTCTAACAGTTAATAAATAATACAGATGTAATACAGATATAAGTATGTTGAAGTATGTAAACTAACACATTTTAAATATAGGATAGGAGAACCCCTAAAATATAAATGTCAAATCCATTGAACTTTAAAAAATTATAGCTCAAGCTTCAGTGAGTTGCATAAGAAAGTAAGGCTAAAGTCAGCTAGCTAATCAGCACTAAAGAAGGTGTTCTTTAGTCAGTGAAGACTTTTCTGGATGACTTAGTACTTGTTTCTCTTTCTGTTACTATTTCCGTCAAGAATTCCAGATGTCCCAAAACCCATTTCAAACTCTTATGCCAACAAAGTCACTGCCCAGAATGTTGGGTATTCTTTTATTAAAATGTTTATGCAGATATTCTAAAGCCAAATATAAATGTTATTAATTATTTTAGAGCGTGCATATCTTTCCATACTTTGCTAATGTCAGTAACCAAGAGTTGACTAATTTACATTTTATTAATTTAAAACCCCTCAGTCCCCGTTTTTTTCTTTGCCCTCTAAACCCTGCCCTGTCAGGATTTGAGAACCACAAATGAAAAATCTGTTGAGGTTTTATTTTATTTATGTTTATATTTTTTGTAATAATAGTTTTATTGAGATATAATTCACCTACCATAAAATTTACCCTTTTAAACTGTAAAATTGAGTGCTTTTTAGTATATATATGCATAGAGTTGTGTAACCACCACTACTATCTAATCCCAGAACTTTCTTTAGCAGTCACTTCCCATTCCCCCCTCTCCCTAGCCCCTGGCAACTACTTACCTACTTTCTGTCTCTCTGGACTTGCCTGTTCTGAACATTCATATACTAAGTGGAATCATACAATTTATGACCTTTTGTGTTTGGCTTCTTTCACTAAGCATACTGTTTTCAAGGTTCATCCATATTGTAGCGTTATCAGAACTTCATTCCTTTTTATGGTTGAGTAATATTCCATTATATGAATGTACTACATTTTGTGTATCTGTTGATGGATACCTGAGTTGTTTTCACTTCTTGGCTATTTATAAATACTGCTGCTATAGGGCCGGCGCATTGGTTAAGCGCTGGTTTTGGGATGCCAGCGGCCCCGGTTTGGATCCCACATGAGGGCCAGTGACACTGCCCTCTACAGCTAACAACAGCTCCACCTGGAGCTGGGCTGTGCGAGCCCCGGTGATGGTGTGGGCTGCAGCCCCTGCTGCAGTGGGCTGCCATAGGCTACAGTGAGTGGGCCGCAGCCAGCGTGAGCGGCTGGCAGCCAGCGTGAGCTGCCAATAGCCGCGGTGAGCGACATCCAGAGGCCAGCGACCGATCTGCCTCATCTGGGAAGAGCGCAATGCCGATACCAACAGTGAAGCAACGTCCTCGGCAACTAAACTGAAGAACAAAAAAAAAAAAAGACGGCAACTTGTCTGTTCCCTTTCCCCGATTCCCCAACGCTGTTCCCCTCCGCCAATTCCCCAATAAAATCTTAAAAAAAAAAAAAAAATACTGCTACTATAAACATTTGTATCCAAATTTTTATATGAGTATATGTTTTCAGTTCTCTAGAGTATATACCTAGGAATAGAATTATGGGCTTTATGATAACTTTGTTTAACTTTTTGAGGAACTATCCAACATTCCCATATTGCCTGCACCATTTTACATTCCTACCAGCAATGTATAACGGTTGCAGTTTCTCCACATCGTCAACATTTGTTATTTTCTGGGTGTTTTTTTTTTTTTTTTTTTTAATTCTAGCCATCCTAGTAGGTGTGAAGTGGTATCTCATTGTGATTTTGATTTGCATTTCCCTAATGACTAATGATTGAACATCTTTTCAGCCATTTGAATGTCTTCTTTGGACAAATGTCGATTCAAATCCTTTGCCCTTTTAAAAAATTGGATTATTTGTCCTTTTATTTTTGAATTGTAAGAGGTTTTTTTATATATATTCTGGATACTAGATCCTTATCATACATTTGCAAAATTTTAGCTTTTTTTTAAAAAAAAGATTTTATTGGGGAGTTGGGGGAGGGGAACGGCATTGGGGAATTGGGGGAGGGGAACAGACAAGTTGCTGTACTTTTGTTCTTCCGTCTAGTTGTGGAGGACGTTGCTTCACTGGCCCATGTTGGTGTTATCATTGCTCTCTTCCCGGGTGAGGCAGTTGCTCGCCGGCCATTGGACGGCCACTCATGGTCACTCAAGGCAGCTCACGAAAGCGCATGCCCTTTAGCTTGTTTTTTGTAAGTTAACACCTATTCCAGTAATTTATTTACACCCTTACCCCGACACACACACACACACACACACACACACACACACACACCCCAATTCTTATTTATTCCTACTTTGAATGTTACCCAGAAAGGAATTATTATTTTTTTTTAGATTTTATTGGGGAATTGGGGAAGGGGAACAGCCAAGTTGTTGTCCTTCAGTCTTAGTTGTGGAGGGCGCAGCTAGCTCAGCTCCCAAGTCCAGTCGCCATCTGGCCACCTGTTGGCAGCTCACAGCTGCTCAGCTCAAGGTGTCATGTTCAATCTTAGTTGCAGGTGGGCATCGCCCACCATACTCTGGGAGTCAAAGCAGCAACCTTGTTGTTAGGAGCACGTGCTCTCACCAGTTGAGCCATCTTGCCACCTGTTGGCAGCTCAGCAGCAGCTCAGCTCACTGGCCCATGTGGGAATTGAACCAGTGACCCTGTTGCTCAAGAGCTCGCTCTCTTAACCAGTTGAGCCACTTGACCGGCCCCAGGAATTCTTTTATAATTTGATATGATTTGCAAAATTTTCCTCCCATTCTGTGGGTTGTCTTGAGATTTTATTTTAAATACTGTTCTTACTATTTGTTTTTTTTCTTGGCCTAGGATTTAGAGTTCTTATCTCTTTGTAGTATAAATTGGGAACTAAAGAAATTAATTGGACTTTTGCTTGATTTTGTGTTTGCCACAAATGCATAAGATCTGACATTTGCTGGGTCCTAGGCAAAGCATCTTTTTACATCTTTTAATGCTAAGTACTCATAATTTCCTCTGCTTTTAACAATGAATGACTTATCTGTACACTCAAGGACTTTCTCTTTAATATTTCAGTGGAATGAAAATGGAGAAGGTATTTTGGGGTTCTAGTCACTGATTTTTACCTTTAAACATTAAGATATTAAATCCTGCTATGTAGTCTAAGTTTGTGCTCTTATTTGAGTAACAGTTTTCATCCCCCCTCCCCCCACACACACACACCTGTGCCTTTTCTGCTTGTTCTTTAAGGTCAGCACAGGATAGAGGAGGACATGATTCTGTTGTTTAATTTGGGAATAAATATGTAGACTATAACTGGGATTTGATGCTTTGGAATAAAGGGTATTTTTAGAGAGGAAGCTCTTAGCAAATATATCGAAACAAAGTACTGATGTGTGCTTCAGCATGGATGAACTCAAAAACGTTAAGCTAAGCAAAAGAAGCCAGATGCAAAAGAATGTGTATGCATTGAATATGTATGAACACTGTATGATTCCATTTACATGAAATGTCCAGAAAAGGCAAATTCTATAAAGACAGTAGTTTAATGGTTGCCTAGGGCTAGAGGTGGGAAGGGGGGATGACTAATAAATGGGCACAAGAAGTCTTTTTTACAGTAGTAGAAATGTTTTTGTTTGTTTGTTTGTTTGTGAGGGCAGTGTCACTGGCCCTCATATGTGGGACCGAACCGGGGCCACCGGCTTCCCAAGCCAGCGCTTAACCACCGTGCCACTCGGCCGGCCCTGGAAATGTTTTGAAATTGAATTGTGGTGATGGTTGCAAAACTCTGTAAATTTGTTAAAAATTGTTGAATTTTACATGTAAAGAAAAGAAAAAAATATCTCTATGGTTTCAATTAGATCTTTTAAGACCTCATAGTCTCCAATGAGATTGTTTTCCTCCAAACTTATTTTTATTTTTTATTTTGCTTACTTTTACAAACTAAAGACCTTTTTATGATATCCTTTTTCTGTGTCACGTGTCACAGCTCTCCATCCTGCTGAAGAACCAAGATGATCTTGATAAAGCGATTGACATTTTGGATAGAAGCTCAAGCATGAAAAGCCTTAGGATATTGCTGCTGTCCCAGGACAGAAACCATGTAAGTAGCCCCCGTCATGTCCTGGCAGCATAAAACAAAGCTGCTGTCCTTCAGGAATTTGACTTGCTTCCTTGATAGAATCCTGTGTTGCTCAGCCACTGCTAATGGGAAAACCTGAGCGCAGCCCAGCCCACTGTGTCAGTGGCCAGCTAGTCTTGTGCATTTGATTTTACTGCCAAGTCAGATCATCAGTGCTAAAGGTGCAACTAAAGGTTATTTGGTTTACGGTGTGGGAGAAAGGAAAACATTTCATAATAAAAGATAAATTTCTGGGGCCGGCCGAGTGGTGCATTGGTTAAGCGCTGGTTTTGGGATGCCAGCCGCCCCGGTTCGGATCCCACATGAGGGCCAGTGACACTGCCCTCTACAGCTAACAACAGCTCCACCTGGAGCTGGGCTGTGCGAGCCCCTGTGATGGTGTGGGCTGCAGCCCCTGCTGCAGTGGGCTGCCGTAGGCTACAGTGAGTGGGCCGCAGCCAGCGTGAGCGGCTGGCAGCCAAGCGTGAGCTGCCAATAGCCGCGGTGAGCGACCATCCAGAGGCCAGCGACCGATCTGCCTCATCCGGGAAGAGTGCAATGACGATACCAACAGTGAAGCAACATCCTCCGCAACTAGACTGAAGAACAAAAAGACGGCAACTTGTCTGTTCCCCTTCCCTGATTCCCCAACGCTGTTCCCCTCTGCCAATTCCCCAATAAAATCTTTAAAAAAAAAAGATAAATTTCTGGGCTGGCCGAGTGGCGTGGTGGGTAAGCGCTGACTTGGGAAGCCAACATCCCTGGTTTGGGTCCCACATATGAGGGCCAGGGACACTGCCCTCAAAAAAAAAAAAAAAGATAAATTTCTATTTCTCTGTATTTATGTTCTCTCAATTAGATTTGGACCCCAACAAGAGAGATTTGATTAGTGTGGGGGTGCCGATAAGAAAGGCTGTCAAGGATTTGAGACTGTCATGCTTTGTAAACCCAACTCCCACAACTCCTCAGCAATGGGGACACATGGAGGAAACAAACTTTTCTTCCGTTGATTGGAAAAAAGACCATTGGGCTGCAGGGCCCCTTGTAAATTACCAGCTTCTGCCTTACCAAATGGCAGGCAGTCTTGAGGAATTCTCTTATGCAGTTTCCTCTCTTAAAGGGCCCCTGGGGGCCTGCATTCCACAAGAATGCTTGTAAACTGGGTCTGGCTTCTGATCAGGGATTCCTCTACCAGTTTTCTTCAGATACGTGTTCCTGAAAGTTTCTTGGCACTCTTTGCTTTCCTTATGCTTAAAGACAGCTAACTGTACACAGCTGACATTGCTACATGAGAGCTATGGATGCACCATACCAGGACAGAGTTTATATGGAATGGTGCTCATGCTCCATTTATTTTTAAAGAGACTCATGGGGTTGGGCTGTCCTACTGATTAGGGGAAGGCACAGGAGAATGCAGTTAGGGAGCCTTAGAATAATGCAGACATTTTCTAAAATGACAGAAGTGTCCTTGTGCATGAGGGTCGATCTTCTCTATCCCAAATGTGTCTTTTTTTTCTGGATATGTTTCAGGAAGTATTCTGAAGTAAAATGTATATTTCATAATTTAATTTCTGTTTAACTTACCTACTCCTTATTGTCCTTCCTTATTGCCTATCATATAAGATCTAAATTTAGCCTAGCATCCAGGGTTTATCACCAACTACCCTTGCTTTTAACTCTCTAGTCCCATCTTTCCACATTCTTCAGCATACTCCCCCCATTCTGCAATTCTTCCTCTTTCTCGCTACCAGACCATGGATATCACCTTTTTTTTTAAATTAGGATCTATCATGAATTATCTACTATAATTTGGTCAGTGTGTGTGTGTGTCTGTGTGTATATATATATTTAAAGATTTGTATTGGGAAATTGGGGGAGGGGAACAGACAAGTTGCTGTCCTTTTGTTCTTCAGTCTAGTTGTGGAGGATGTTGCTTCACTGGCCCATGTTGGTATTACCATTGCGCTCTTCCCTGGTGAGGCAGATTGGTCGCTGGCCTCTGGACGGCCGTTCACGGCGACTATTGGCAGCTCACTCTGGCTGCCGGCCGTTCACGCTGGCTGCCGGGCACGCACTGTAGCCTATGGCAGCCCACTGCAGCAGGGGCTGCAGCCTACACCGTTGCCGGGGCTCGCACAGCCCAGCTCCAGGTGGAGCTATTGTTTGCCATCTTAGCTGTAGAGGGCAGTGTCACTGGCCCTCATATGTAGGATCCGAACTGGGGCTGCTGGCCTCCCAAGCCAGCTCTTAACCGACGCGCCACTCGGCCGATCCTGGTCAGTATTTTTGACAGGCCATTTTGATTATTTCCTGTTCCTTTAGTCACTGGATATAATTTGCACACTAGTTTATAGGTTACTTAGTAATTGCCCTTTACTTGTTGCATATTTGTAAGTTTTACCCCAAAATATTATATAAATATTATGTAAATGTACCCCACAGGAGCAGGAGCTTTGTCTTACTGTTTTGGAATCCCCCACCCATCCTCTTAAGAAAACAGCAAATGCTTCTTGAATTGTTAGCAAGTCACACAGAGATTGTAATATTCAGCAAGCCTATTTCTTACAGAAGAAGCTGGAATTGGGGTTTGGTTTAATGATGTGATTGCTTGCCTGGGAGCTAGCTCTGCAGATTGTGATCTCTCCACTCCCCTGATGAGAAGGTATAGACAACTGGTTCTTTACGCCTGCTTTTCTGTCCATTAAGGGGTGCACAGGGCTGCAGATAACCGCTGCAACGCCCAGAGCTGTTTGAGAGATGATCACCATACACATTGATTGATTAAGACTAACAGTGATAATGATAGGGAATTTCCTCAGTTAGACTTTAAGCTTCTTAATAAACAGCTGTCATCCAAAATTGATATGTGCTCAGGAATCCCACCTCTAGAGCAGTGCTTCTCTGTCTGTGATGAAATATCAGTTTTGTTCTTCTAATTTCCAGTCATGGATCAATTCTTTTTTAAAACACAAAAACTGAAAACTATAATGAAAAAAATAAACTAGAGACATACAAAATATAAGCCCACAGTTTTTGTTGTTATATTCAATAGACATATAGTCACTCCCCCAAATTGCTGTAAAAGTTATTAAAGAGTTACTCTCCATTTTTGTAGTTATCTGGTTGAGGACTGTACACCACAGGCTGTGGCTAGCACCTGCCCACATATCCCCTTGAAGTTCACTGCTCCAGGATACATGTCACCCTGGTCTTCATCTTCTGCCAAGGACTATCAGCCACTTTTTTTCCCTACTTAGTTTCCTCCATTTTTAGCAATCTGTTGCCTCATCTACCTTTTGTTGCCACCTGTACCTTTACTTCCCTTCTTATTCCTGTTTTTAAATGTGCTGTCTCTTTCTTCTCTCTGGATTCCTTTCCTACTGATCCTTCTATGACAGCTTCTAATTTTTCCTCTGCCTTCATCTCTCATCAAGATATAGAGTCATACCCCTCCCACCTCACCTGATGAGGCCATGTCTTAGACCTCAACATTGTTCTTACCTGAGAACTTCTGAATTTGGTAATCACAGAACCTTCCCTTTGTCTGAAGAGCCTCTCTCTGTAGCCAGTGTTTCTACTGCCACTTTAAGATACTTCATTGTCTCCTTCAGTAGTTCTTGCTGCCCTAGGCCTCTCTCTGCCTTGGTCCATCAACTCTTAGCTTATTCGTATTAAAGACTTCTCTAAACATGTGTACATCTAACTCTTAATTTATCTTTCTGCTCTTGACCTTTTATAACTCCAGACCCAAGTCTTCCACTTTCACAAAATAATCTCAAACTTTACATTCGTCACTTGTATCTGCATGCTATAAAAACTAAATACCCAACCTTAAATTTAGTGTGGCATTTTGTTTTGTTACCTCAGATTCTCTCTAACAAAAATAAACTTCTAATCTTATCCAAATGTTGCCCACTTCCCAAATTTCTCATCAGTGAATTTGACAGTATCTTGTCTGCTATTTAAGTTCAAAACATCAAGGATAATCTAAAGGGTAATTCTTTTCAGACTTCCCGAAGTAATGGCACAAGTGCAAGAAGATAGAACAAAACTTAATGTATCTCATTCAATTTTTGCCACTTTGAGGGGTCCAGTATAGGCATCTGTTATCATCAGTCTTCACCTGGGGAAACTGAGACTTAGGAGTGACTTGCCTTGGGTGAGGCAGTAAATAGTGACAGAGCTGATCTAAAATCTAGATATCCTGACTTGTAGCCCAGTACCTATCAGTTACCATCTACAAAAGGGATCTTGGAATAATTGTAGTCCTGGGGAAACCTCACTCAGGCTCCTCCACAGTTCATTAGAAGCAGGACAGAAAATAAAATGCTGCCCATGAGGAAAACTTGTGAGCTGTGTCATTATATTCCCCACAGCTCAGAAGATAACTGAGCTTGGAAAGGTCCAAGAGAAGACAAAATTTCTAAGGGGTTGGGGTCATTTTTAGATGTAAATAGCCTAAAAAAGCCAGGAACTCTTTAGTCAGGAAAGAGCTTATTTAATTAAAGTCTGCAAAGCATTGAAGAATAGAAATAATAAAAACAGATTTATTCACCTCATCTAAATTTGGATGAGCTCCTTGAATATTGGTGGTAAAGAACATAACATAGAACGAAAGAAAATAAGAATTTATATAAGGGGTGTAAACACGGCATTCATTATTCAAGTTGTACAGCTTCAAAACAGATTTTTTCAAAGGTTTTTAATAAATTCATAGATGTTAAAGCTGTAAATTTATTAAACAATCTGGATGCTTCCACAACTATCATAACTATAGTAGTCTTCCATGTAAATGTCTCTTGGTGCCACCATTGAAGCAGAGGACTCCCGTCTTCTCCCGTTTTAGATTTTCCCATGACCTTAAGGAGAGCAAACACACACATACCTCCCCGCCATACATAGTTGGATCCAGTTGTTCCTTTTGTCTGATACAACCAAATCTTTTTTTTTTTTTTTTTTTTTGAGGGCAGTGTCACTGGCCCTCATATGTGGGACCCGAACCGGGGCCGCTGGCTTCCCAAGCCAGTGCTTAACCAATGTGCCACTCGGCTGGCCCACAACCAAATCTTTTAATCAAGATAATTTGTGGGCTGACCTCTTTCTGCTGATTTCCTAGCTTCCACTCACAGCAGTCTTTATGTATGTGGTTCCCTGGTAATGTTTCATGTTGTTCGTGTCAACCACACACACTGCTACCCACAGAGTCCCTTCAGTGAGGTTTCCATTGAATGTTTAAACGCCACCTTCTCTTTGCTATCTTGAGAATGTTCTTCTAGTTACACACTTCATGCCTGTTGACTCTTCCTTTCACTCTTGTTTTTCCTAGTCCCACCTTCCTCCTTCCTCTCTTTCCCACTTCTAAGCCTTGTTCAAGGTTCCCTGAATCCTTAACATCAACTTCATTTTTGTTTACCATGCCATTCTCTTTATCTCTTTAAATCAGGGTTGTCAAACTTGGCTGAATATTACAAACACTTGGGAACATTTAAAAGCATGTTCCAGAGGCCAGCTGAGTTGCTTGCTCAGTTGGTTAAGAGCTCGCTCAAGAGTGCGAGCTGAGCTGTGAGCAACAGCAGTTCGATGCCCAACCTGAGCTGAACTGCTGCTGAGCTTCCAACAGGTAGCAGGATGGCTCAGTTAGGGAAAAAAAAAAAAAAGCATGTTCCCAAGCATGACTCCCCTCCTAAGACCTTGCTGCTCAAAGCGTGGTCTGTATGCCAGCGGCAGCAGCAGCAGCTGGAAGCTTGATAGAAACGCAGGTTTTCAACCCTGTTCTAGACCTACTGTACCAGAGTCTGCTGCATTTTAACAAGGTCCCAAGTGATTTGTGTGCCTGCTTTGAAACCTTGACTGATTTCCTTTCATCTGTTTTCCAGCTTGTTGTCACAACTTCAGCCTTTTTTAAAGAACAAGAACAAACCTGTACTTGTGCTGGCTGCTTGAACTACTTTTCCTGTCTCCCCTTTTAGGTTTTAAAGTTGAGGGTTTAGAGTATATGTTCTTTGGTGCATTTCTAATTTGTGCTGCCAAGATGTATGTGTAAGGCCCTGTGTCCCTGCGTGGGTCCTCGGGGTGTCATCATGCAGCTCTTCTCTTCTGACTGCAAGGCTGTGGCCTTTGCTGGCCCTTCATTGGCCTGCTTCCCCAGTGTGTGGCTTTGACTGTTTTTTCCTCTCTGACTCTCAGCAGAGAACTATTGCACATCGGACGCTTCAGCAAGAACATTCACTTCCTCTTGGTTCTGACTTCCCGTTAGAGCAAGACAGTTGGTCAAGACAGCCCTGTATATGATAAGTCTGGCATGGGGAGACTAAAGGAGGCTGCTTGGCAGCTGAACTCCCCCCCCCCCCCCAAGCGGGAAGCCTTTTTCCTGGAGGACAGGATGTGGTGTGTTTAGGTCGGACTTTTTTTTTCTTTTTTTTTTTTTCTTCCTTATGGGAGGTAAAAGAGAAGCAAGTAGAAACTTTGACCCAAATTATTTTTTTTTAATTTATTTTTTTGAGGGCAGTGTCACTGGCCCTCATATGTGGAACCTGAACTGGGGCCGCTGGCTTCCCAAGCCAGCGCTTAACCACCATGCCACTTGGCCGTCCCTGACCCAAATTATTTATAAGTCCCAAGCTCCCGTTCCCACCATCAGTAGTGCTCTGTATATTTGTAAGCACATCCTGACATCACTTGCTCACCTCCAAGCTTCAGTTTTAAGCTTTCTCAGTGTAAGAGCCTCCTTTTATTGCTTTGTTTTCTCTCTAGGGCTCACCTGGTGGCTCACTTGGGTCAGTGCAGAAGTGGGGGTAGATGTGGTGAGGCTGCTGCCCTTGTTGTGAGGTCCTTGACCTCTGGCAGAATGGTCCTGTGAAAGCTTTTCCTAGATGAACAGTTCTGAGATGGTTCATGTATAAACACCAGTAATAAGAGGTAGCTGAGATCTTCTTACCCTCATTTTCAGGGAATGATTATGGTTGGGGAAGAAGCAGCCTATCAAGCGACTTTTAAACATACATATTTATCAACCAGAATTTTGTTGGGCAGGGAGGTTGCCATCATTCTCTATTCTGACCCCCCACTCAGCAGGTGATTTCGCTGCTGAAATAATTTCCTGCTATTCTTTCCAAGCTCTCTGGAGAATTTTATGAGAGGGTATTTACAACTCTTTACTGTTTGGCAGATTAGTAGAGGAATGCCTGTTATTCCTCCGTGCCTGAGTCATCATCGCCTATTAAATTGGGGCATTGGGTTTCAGTGCTCATATATCAGTGAAACTGTAAGACTACGTCGAGCAAACAGTGGTTTTCTAAGACAGATTGAGGAGTACGATTTGGGGAAAATCTGGGTAGCTCGTGTATTGAAAGCATGAAGGCAGAAGAGAGCATAGGGAGTCCTGGGAAAGGGTGAGGGGGCTTTTCTCAGCCTGCCTGCTTAAAGATAGCTCAGGCTTTTTCCTCTTATCTTGCAGACCAGTTCCTCTCCCCACTCCGGGGTGTCCAGGCAGGTGCGGATTAAAGCTTCCCAGTCTGTGGGAGATGTAAATACCATCTACCAGCCCTCCGAGCCCAGAAACAGGCATCTCTCTGTCAGTGAGTATAATTTTCCTCTCATCTAATTTATCTCCCCAGGTTTTTTTTTTTTTTAAGTAACTATTAATTAAAAACCAATCATCAGTCATCACTGACTGCTACTTTGTGCAGAATGATGCCCTATGCCTTTATTTGGGGAGAAGGGGTAAAGAAATGATGGAGGTGGGGGCTTGACCCTCAAGAAGCTTACACTGTAATGATGTGATGGAGGAAACTTCCCTGGAGAGGGAGGGGCTGGGAGCACAGCATCATTCATTTATGGAGCAAGCAGTGAGGACTGATGTGGGGCAGTGATTGGGCCTCTTGCTCCTAAACAAGTGTCTGTGATTTGTGTGTGGAGGCAGGAGCTCATTGCGGGGCCATTATTATAGGGAGTCATATATGGAATTCCTTCACTGAGAATGCTGAGGAATGAGATTTCTATGAAGTAGTTCCTGTTTATCTAGAGAGTGGGCAACACAGCTTCCCAGCATAGATAGATCCTGGGTTCCTTCATTCAGCAAGCATTATGTGCCAGGCATTGGGTTGGAATAATGCTGCAGTGAAGACTGTTGGAAGGCCGAGTGTGGTGTGGGAGCACGGGAGGCAGGCGATAACCAACTCTGCCCAGAACTTTGGAGAACAGCTTTCACAGAAGAGGAATCATCAGACCTGACACACGAAGAAAGACCTACTGAGCCTAAAGTTGAGACAGATATTCCAGACATAGGAAAGAACACTTGCCAGATGTGATCACAAAAGAAGGTGGCGTGGGATCCAAGAACCCATGTCGTTTGGAGTGGTGGATGTGACGAGAGAAGTGGGCAGAGCCTGGCAGAGAATATTTCCAACTGGAATAACCTAGGGAATGGGAAATTCATTCTGGGGAGGAGCTGTTTGAGCTGGAGCCTTAAAGATTAAGGAGGAATTCCATAGGCGAGGATGAGGGGAGAGGGCTTTTCAACTACTTGCCTGTAGAGATCTCACTTATCTTTCAGGTTGGCTGATGAATTTGGAGGAGAAATAGAAGAGGTGAGAAAGGATGCCTGAGCCACTTTCTGAGGAGCCTTTAGGGCACTGGGCCTTGTTTGGTAGGCAGTGGAAAGCCACGGAAAATGTTGAGGCCTTACGCCCACCTCTGTTATAGTGCTTATAACATTATTTTGTTGTCTTATCTCTCTCCCTACCAAACTGCATTTTCATTCATTCATTCATGTATCCATTCAAGGAATAATTACCAAAAGATCTAATGAGTACTAGAAACATGAGAAGCAAAAAAGACACGGCTTCTGTCCTGTGGCCCTTACAGGCCTGTGGGAAGACAGACATTTATTTGTCATGATGTGATTAATGCATAATTATAGGCTGCGAATTAAAGGCGTGTAGTGCTGTGAGCACCTATAACAGAGGGATGGGACCTGACCTGGAGGCCAGGCAAGCCTTAGGCTGTGACCTTAGGCTGTGAAAGAGAGTTATGCAGAGGAGATACAGGGAGGAGAGCTGATGGCAGGGAGAGTGTAGTGTGTTTATGAAACAGACAGAAGCCCTGAGGGCTGAAGAGCTGAGAACAAGGGGAGGGAGGACCCGCTGAAAGCTGAGACCAGGGAACAGGGCAGAGACATGTAGGAGGCAAAACTGACAGAACAGGGCATTGTGGTAGTTCCCATAGTGTGGTCTGGGGACTCCAGGTTGGTCCCTGAGGTCCTTTCAGGAGGTCTGGAAGTCAAAACTGATTTCATAATAATACTAAGATATGATCTGCCTTTTCACTCATCCTTTCAGTTTTCCATGGGGTTACAATGCCTGAGGTGATATCACTGCTCTGATGGCTAATAGAGTGTATGCCTGTGTATTACTGTGTTTTAAAATTTTCTGAGCTTTAATTTCTATTACAGTGAATATCAACTGATATAATCCACATAAATAAAAGCTCTCTAGTATCCTCAATTTTTAAAGTGTAAAAGGGTTCTAAGACCAAAAGGTTTCAGAACCACTATGGTATTGGATTGAATTTGCAGGTGTTGAGAAAGCAGGAGGTAAGTTACTGCTTTATGGGTCTGGATAAATGGTACTGCTGTTCGCCCAGACAGGAACGCTGGAAGAGAGCCTGGTTTCAGGTGCTGAGAAGGGCAGAACTGATGTTTTAGGTTGAATTGGAGGTGCCTCTGAGACAGCTAAGAGGAGATATCAAATGGTCAGTTAGATACACAGGTTTCTAGCTCATAGAGGAGAACATCAGGGGTAGGGAAAAAATTGGAAATTGTCAAGGGGAAGCCCAGGGCCCAGATGAGAGTACGTAAGCAGACTCTAGAGTGAGACGAGAAGAGAAAAGGGTCTAGGATGGAGCTTTAGGAACCCAGGCCCTCATTGGGCAATTAGAAGAGGACGACCCTGTGCAGGACACAGGAAAGGAGTGACCAGAGCAGTAGGAGAGGATGGGGAAGAGGCTTTACATGGTACCAGCCAGGTTATAGAGGATAGAGACATAAACTTGCCATTTTCATGCACAACTGCCTGAACGCTTGCTATGCTGGTATAGCGTAAGGCCTTCTGGAAGCAGAAGGAAACAAGAAGAAAGGCGTCAGGGTTAAAGCCTGAGGGAGCAGGAGAAGTCCTAGCAGTGGAAGTGAGGTCAAAGGCGCAGCTTAGCGACTCACCCCCCAGGAGGGAGGGGTGCTTCTTTTTCCTCCTTCCCCACCGACAGGAACATACCTGTGAGTTTTTAATGAGAGACTGACACAGGTCATTCAGCTCCACTGCAAAATTTTCAGTGGTGAGGAAGTGCAAGGTAGCTCAATCCAATTTTAGACAGCTCTGTTTATTCGAAGTTCTTCCTTATTTTGAATTGAAAATCTGCCTTCTCTCACTTTACCCATTGACTCTCCAGTACTGCTCTCTTGAGCAACATAGATTGAACACAGATAACATCTTTCATATGACAGTTTCTCAAATATTTGAAACCAGCTATCATGTTCACCTTGATTTTGACATCATAACATACATACATTGAATTCCAATTTTGTCAAACCATTTAGCCTATTAAACTAGTTCATACTAAAACACAAAAAGCCCCTCCACCAAAAAAAAAGACCCAAAACAAAAAGCTGCTAGGTAATGAGTTAACCCAAAAGACAGAGCCCTGTGGGGAGGTTTCCAAAGGAGGCAGATAGAGTTTCTCTCCATGAAGATGCATGCTCTTTCTCATATCTGTGCTTATGGAAATTCTACCTACCTTTGAAGCTGAGCTCAAGCACTTGTCTTCCATTATACATTGGGTGGTGCCCTTCAACTGTGTAGCTAGCCAAGCCTCAACTAGAGGATTCTGTTGAGATTCTTCTGACTGCCCATTTGGCCTAGTGTCTCAATTGCCTTGGTCTCTGTTTTTATTCCATCTTGTTCCGTATCTTGCCACTAGCCCCCACAGGGAGGCAAGCCAGATTGCAACCTCTAAGGAATGGGTAGCCATGAGTCGAGGAGTTTGTCCATGAAAGAAAAAAAAGAGGTGGGATCGTGGCTTAAGGGAATGGCAGAAGAAATAAGCTCAGGATATTTTTAGGCTAGAGATCTGAGCAGGCTTAGAAGGGAGGCATAAAGACAGCTGAAAAGATTCAAGGTGGTGAAGAGGGAACCATGGGGGAACTGACTCCTGCTGGGGAGGAACTGGGGAGGGCTTATAATGCCTTGGCAAGGAGGAGTGGTGCCCTCTTCCCTTGAGAGGAGAAGAGGGCAAATTCAGGCAGAGGAATAAAAGGAATGTTGAAAGAATGGGATGACTTAACAGTGACACCAGACAAGAACTAGTTAGAGAGCTGTGCACAGTACAAACCTCTCGTCCTGGTATAGATTTGAAGAGTGGAAACCAGGACTGCAGAGGCAGTGACCATGTACACGGAAACAAAATGGTCAGCATCCCTCACTTCCACAGTTTTTTCCTCCTCCTTGTTACAAATTCTTCTGTGATACTGTTGGGTTTGGAAAAGTCATGACGCATTTTTGCAATGAAAAACAGAAAAAAATACATCATGACTTTTGCGACAAACCAGTAGATGAGACCAGAAACTGTTTAGTGGTGGCAGCAACTTCAGAATAAAATGAGAATTTTGAAAGTTGAAGCAGATGGGATTTTCTTAGGGTCTTCTGGGATGAAAATTTTGAGAAGCTCTGTTGTGCATTGCCTGGTTCAGTGTGAGCATATTGGGAAATTATGGTTAAGATTTTCCATTGAGGAAGAAAAAATTATTTGATTCCTCCCCCATCTCATCTGCTCTCCAGGAGAGAATCGGGCTTAGAGAAAATAGTTGATGGCCAAAAAAAGCTATCTCTTTGTACTTGCAGTGACCTGCATATTAACACTGACCCACAGCCCTAGAACTCCCTGCGGAGGCAACTTCCTGACTGCAGCAGCTTCCTGCCAGGAGTATCCTATGACAAGAGCTAGAGTCTGAGAGTCGGTCTTTCAACCTTGAGTCAGAGCACAGAGCAAAAGGATCGTCCGTGTCCTAGGGTGAGAGTTTTGCTCCGACTCTGCCTCTCTGGGTTAAGGAAGCTAGCAGAGAGTAGCATGCCCTTGGATGAATGTGGACCGCTCGCAACTTTAACCCCCTGGCCTTCTCCTTATGTGTAGAATGCCTTCATGGGAAGTTGTGGGCCACTCTGAACACAGGACTACTACTCTGTTTTTTTTGCTTCAGCTGGTGCTGAGATGGGACCCCTTGGTACAAATGGCTTGATGAGACTAGAGCCAGGGAAGGGTGTCCCAGAGAACCCGTCACCCTTGCTGTACCTGCCTCCTGAGACCTAGAATGAGCTGTGTCTTGCATAGCACTGTGGTTTGTGCTGTCTGGCTCACCGCTGTCCCTGCTGGTAAATATGTGAGCATTGGTGAGTCTTAGAGTTCAGTATCCTGTCCTGTTCAGGTCCTCGTCTCACTTGTTCTCCACTGCTGCTGTGCATCTCATTGGCCCCTAATTTCTGAAATGAAGATAAAAACAAAACTGAAAATACTCTGGAGCAGTTCTGCCAACTCCTGGTTTTTCCATTCGCTTCCTCTGATAGCCATTGGTTTGGGGAGACTTCCCTTTCCTGCCCCAAGCTGTGGGCCTGTGCACAATAGCCCCTGGCCCATTGCCCATCAGATAACAAGGCTGGCTCTCTGCAGGCAGCAATGTGTATTGGAAAAAGTGAAAGTCTCTGGCTGGAAATAAAAGCTCAGAAAACCTTTGCTATTTCCCCCAGCCCCTCCTGAGTACTAGCCTCATGTGAGCTAGTCCCATCCCACCTGCAAAACCAGGGAAGAGTTCACTAGCAGCTGATGAAGGAGAGAATGGGTGGCCGGGCCATAGATATTTTATCCCAGGGAGGTCTCACCCTAGACGCTCCATGTAAGACTGAGGGCAGTCCATCTCATCTGGGATAGTTGGGACCAGTGTCTGAGATCTCACCAATAAGTAAGAGTTTTCCTTTCTCTCTAATCAGCCCCTCACGATAGACATATTTTGTTTGTTCTAGTTAAATGTGTAATATCTTTTCACTCCGGATTTTATTGGTCAAGATTCAGTTGCACAGAACAGAATCTACTCTACCTAGTTTCAGCAAGAAGAGATTTAGTGCACTGGTGGCTTATAGGATCACTGTGAGAGTGAGAAACAGACATACCACAGAGCTCCTCCCTCTTCTGTAATCAGGAAGCTGCCAGATAGAGAAGCACAGTGCCTCTCTGCTTGGGTGGGGTCCACACCATTTAACGGGGATTCCTGCACCTGTCTTGACATCAGGAAAACTGGAGACTACATGTCTTTTAATGCTGTAGCAGAAAAACCAAGGCTTCTGTGTATCATGCCCAGAAACAGCAGGAACAGCAGGAAGCATCTAAATCTTACACAAGTGCTCCTGACTGGCTGAACCTAAATGGGGTCTTAGAAGTAATAACTTTAGGTGATTAACTTCTGAAGCGCAAAAAGCATAATAATAATAGAAGGATGGAGTCTAACTCATTATTTCTGCCACAGGTATGAAGGAAAGGAATTCTACTGAGTTCCTACCATGTAGATGTGTACCTGCGCACCTTTTAACTTCCAAAAAAGGTTAGGAGGTAGGTAGTTCTCCCGATTTTTGCAAGTGAGGAAATTTAGGCAAGAGTTTATTTTAAATCATTCAACTGAGTGGCAAAGCCTGATTTGAATCCCTGTTCATCTAATTCCCAAGCTTAGGCTTTTCTCACTATACCTTGTCCACCTCTCTAGGTTGCTTCTGTCGCTGACAAATGTTACCAACATATGGATTGACGTTCCATAGAATGTGTGGGTTACAAGATGTTATCCAAAGCCAGAAGTTGGCAAGCAGGCATGAAGCTAATGTTTGTAAGCCAAATGTTAAATAGTGCTCCATGTTTTGGGAGTGTGGTAGGGCTTAAGAAAACCATCCTTTTTTCTTGGTTGTAGAATTCTGTGCTGTAGTGCCAAGGGAAATGGCCAGCTACATGGGTCTTTGACATCTGGGCCTCTGAAAAGTGGAGTAGATTTCTTATTGTTGGCCAGATGGCATGATGCATCCTTGGCCTCTCACTTCCAGTGGACATGGACAGAACAGCTCTGAATCTGAGCTGCATGAAATGTGGCACTATGTTTCTCATGTGCGGTCAAGAAATCTTCACATCAGCCTCCCCCCTGCTCTTGCAGAAAGGCTGTCACATTCCCCCATGGGTGGGGTCCCCATCCTCTGTTTGGATCGTTCACGGGAAGCGTATGGCCTGGCCAGTTCAGGGAGAAGTGTCACCTTCTGCCACTGTGTTGAACAGCATTGCCTGCCTTTTGAAAATGCATTTTGTTCTCAAAATTGCCTTGACTGAACTGTATTGGGAGTCACAAAGCCTGTTTTCTAGCTGCAGCACCACCATTAAGTCACTCTGGCTTTGGGCCTCAGTTTCCCCTTCTGCTCAGTGTGGATGGTAATGCACCTCTACTGCAGGGGTGTTGTGAGAATTAAATGAGAGGTAACTGTGTAAAAAAGAAAAGAATAATTGCTTTGGCTGATTTCGTTGCTCTGTTTCAGTTCATGGTGCAATATCCCTAAATTTACACTCAGAGCAGTGTCAGTTTCTGTTTAGAGGCTAAAGGTGTCAGTTAAGGCTTAGACAACTTAGACCAACAGATTTTTTTCCTCCATGGTCTGTTAGAGATCATTGGAAAGGCATGGCTCAGGGTACCTCTTTCTCTCAGAATTGGCAGACTCTACTCTGTGGGTATTGAGACTGGAAACCCATCAAAATTCTATGCCTGTTTTCAGAGCAGTTTTGTTTCTGGCCTCTGCTCTGGAGTCAGGTGGGAAACCGGGTTACTGAGAGCGCCAGGTTAGCCTTTCCACCCAAGACACCTAATGGTCAGTGGTCCTTACAGAGAGACTGGGTTGATGCCTCCAACAAGAGATTGGAAGTGTTCTTGGTGGTCAGTTCATTAAAATGTCCTGTACAACTGGATGAGCCGTGTATTCTGAATGACTGGCTTCATGTGGAAGAACAAGGAATCAGTTTCTTGAAGGACATTGAAAATAATAGCTTAAACTCCTTACAGACTGTCTTTCAAAGAGCAACCCTCCCATCTGTTCTTTGTCTTGTAAGTATTTTTCCTCCTTTTCAGGGGTTCTTGGATTAGAGGAAGGAGCCACCTGGCACAAGAAGTTTCTTTGAACCTCAGCACTCTCTCTTCCAGGATGTTTTAAGAGCTGCAGCCGGTGCCCTGCCAGCCTCTGCAACAGATGCTTGGTTTGAGCTGGGCTCAGGTCTGCTCCTCTCAGGCTGCATGTCCTGGGCCGTGTGGTCAAAACTCTTTGTTTCTGTGCTTTAGGCTCCCAGAATCCCGGCCGAAGCTCACCTCCTCCTGGCTATGTGCCTGAACGGCAGCAGCGCATTGCCCGGCAGGGCTCCTACACCAGCATCAACAGTGAGGGAGAGTTCATCCCAGAGACCAACGAGCAGTGCGTGAGTACGGGCCAGCAGGATGCCTTGGGGTGTGTCAGACTGAGGTTATATTGGGGGGTTCTCAGTGTTCTCAGTGTGCACGGTGCAGAGCTAAGGGATCTGAGCTCCATCCAATAGTTCTTTTGTAAGCCAGGCTTGCCCAAACATGGATTATTCCTTTCTAGGGGCCAAATAGCAATTTCTGCCAAACACAGGACCTAAACTACCTAGGCTCCTTGGTGTTGGATGCACATTTGACAATTCTTTCTCGTTTGTGGCCCCCCACTGGTCTCCCTGCAGAACACCAGTCCTGTTGGTATACTTCCTTATAACAGCCTGTCATTTCCACAGAGTTTTAACATATGACCAGTCCTAAACTGATAGATTTTGGTTTTCATTGATTGTATTTTAATTTTGCTCTTATTGGTGAAAGATTGGAAGTATACTATATCCAGATTACACTGTAGGATTAGTTACTTTGGATGAACTTTGATGATGGTTAGCAGCTGTGTTAGTTTATATTATTGTGTAACAAATTTAGCAGCTTACAACAGCATACATTTATTATTTTATCATTTCCTTGGGTCAGGAATCCAGGTGTGACTTAGCCAGGTCATACTTTCAGGGTCACACAAGGCTGCAGTCAAGTGTTGGCCAGGCTGTATATTCTTTCTAGACCTTGGGGTTCCCTTCCAAGCTCACATGGTTGTTGGCAGAACTTGGTTCCTTGTGGTTGTAGCACTGTAGTCCTTGTTTTCTTACTGGCTGTCAGCCAGGGGCCACTCTGAGCTCCTAGAAGCCACCTGCAGTTCCTTGCCACGTGGCCCTCTCAGCTCCTTCAAGGCCATCAGGAGAGTCTTGTTCCAGTCTGCAAAGATGGATGGTGTCTTAGAAAATGTAGCAGAATCGTGGGAATGAGCGTCCCATCCTCTTTTCCGTAGTCTGTTGACTAGAAGCAGGTTCCAAGTCCTACCTAGACTCAGGGAGGGGATTATTTACACAAGGCTGTGGCTCAGGGAAGGGGGATCACTTTATGGTGTGTCTACCAGGATGGCTAGCTTTTTGACTAGTGGCTCACTTGATGAAATGGCATTTTGGCTTAATGAACTCAGCAAGAGTGAGATCTCTGACCTCATTCTGAAGTCTTTCCAATGAGCTTTCTTTGATTGCGAAGAGAAAGATCCACTCTTATCAATTTTGGGGATTTGGTCTGGGAAGGGAAAATATTTTAAAGGTAAAGCATCCAACAGAAGGGCCTGTCACATTGGGGAGTTTTATAAAAAACTGCTTCTCGTAACTTTTCTTCTCATAAAACCGAGTCCTAAAACTTCTTTCCCTTCAGTAAGTAGCTAATCTCTATTCAACATTATTCAAACTGTATAGACTATGAGAAGCATTTTACATTGCACCTTTTCTATATTCCTGCCTTTTAGATAAATTCATGTTTAGAACAGTGACCTGGAGTGCTTTTAGCTGCAGGGAACGTTCCCTTCTTGGGTATTTTACTGACCATCCTTTCCTTTTTCTCTAACCAGAGCTCTTTGAACATCACCTGTACTAGGGGTGACTTGGGTATAAAATCTCAGAAATTGCAAGTTGAGCTTGATTGCCTTTGGTCTCTGTCTCTTCCCATGGTCCTCTACCCTGGTCCTTTTACTGCTTTGTTTTACCTGGCTAGCCCTGGAAGGCATGGGAGTATTATATTCCTAGTGAGGACAAACTTAGAAAGAGACCAAGGAAGGTGGCAACTGGGGAATGCTTAGGTCCTTCTCCAGTGCCCCGCCTCTTTAGCTAAAGAGAATTAATTGCTCCTGGTAACTGAGCCATTCAAGATTACAGAGACCAAAATAGCATAGTATATAGTGAAAGAATATTCAATTGAGACTTTCTTGAAAAGTGAAACTAAGATAAGTTTATTTTGTTTTTGCTTTAATCAGATTTAGGTAATTGCATCTGTTTGCTAAGTGTTAGAATGAACAAAAGCATGATTCATGTTAATTTTTTGGCTTAATTTTGCTAACAAAAATTTTGCTAGCACACGTAACTTCTTTTGCTTCTGCTTTGACTTCAGCAGTGTCATAATGAGGATCCTTTTTTACAGAAGTTTTCACTGGATTCAGTGGGTTTTCCAAAGGTCTCCCTTGAACCTTTGGGATTCTCCTTCATCACACCTGTCATATTGTTATACTTGCCCATTCTCTCTCTTCTATTAACTACTTTAACTGTGCCAAATATGTACTTGGTGAGCAATAAGGTTGGGAGCAATATTTGCCATATTGGTTTTATCCACTTTGGGAAATCCTATATCCTTTCAAGATTTGCAGTTTTACTTTGCAGTTCTACTGTTTCCCTATGCCTTATTTAACTTTGGATCTCAGATAATGAATACTTTGATGTGGACACCCCCCCATGGGCAAAATAAAGGGGAAATTAGTTGGAGATAAAGCTAATCTAAAGGCTTTTTGTTACTGCATTTGAATAAGGGCTAGAGAAAGATTTTAACTTACAGTTACCCATTGCCTCTGCATGAGAATAGGGAACTGGGAAATTTTTTTATCTGTATCAGCTGCTCACTAACTGATTTCATGACTTTAGACAATTCTCCTAATTTTTCTGGACCTGCAGTGGCTCGTCTATGAAACAAGGGCAATACTTGACTTTGTAAATTATAAATTATGGAATGCAAACAGAAGTATCTCGGTCCCACCCAAACACACTGGAAGCCTCTGCAGGGTAGTGCCATCTCTAGCGCCAGGCTCCAACAGTCATGAGTCAAGAAAATGCCAACAAGAGGAGCAGCGTCTCTGCTTTGCTTTTTGCTCTCCTGGCTGAGCTCCTTTGGAATGCCAGCCAGGCATTTTCCTCCCTCCTGGAAACTTGCCTTTCAAACTACAGGGGAGAATGGTACCTTCCTAATCATTCTTCCCACTACACGGGTAGAAAAAGGGCACTTTTATATTTTGGCAAAAGGGACCCTTTGCTGGCCTCAGCTGGGCCGGAAAGCCCTGAGTCACCTGGCTGGGTGTGGGCTGGGGCTGAGGTTATTGTGTGACTTGCCTTGCAGATGCTGGACCCCCTGAGCAGTGCTGAAAATTCCTTGTCAGGAAGCTGCCAATCCTTGGACAGGTCAGCAGACAGGTATGGGACTGTGGCTGGTTTGGGGGTTAGTGCGTAGGTGTTTTTGGAACTGTTGGGCTGAGGAAATAGAGTTAGCTAGTATGTGTTTCTCCAGTCTAGACACTGGTGTGCAGGTCCATGGTAAAAATGTCATGCTTCTGGGAAAGAAACCTCTTGCTGGAATTTTAGCTTTCGTCTTAATTTTCCAAATACCATTAGAATGTTATGTTTATATAATTAGATGAGTGTAATAGCAGCTCACATGTATTAAATGTGTACCCTGTTCCAAGTGCTTTACATGACGTTCCACATAATAAATGCTGCTATTGTGCTCTTGGCCTCATCACTGTGATGTAAACTGAGAAGCGGTGGACCTTCAATGTTTTGGGGACAAAATTGAATTATCACCTGTGGGTTTACTTTCATTTTATTTTTCCTCCAGTTGTTTCTGGTGGAATAAGAAACTGGGATATAAAAACCAATAAACAAAATATCCGTACTGCCTCACTTAACACCTGCCTGCTTGGTGTATAGTCTTGTTCTTATACTTTGGGAGGGGACAAATGCTGTCCTTTACATACCAAATGGTGCTATGGAGCTGGTTTACCCGTCAGTGGGGGTATGTTTGGAGTTGGCTTTAGCACTGATCCAGCCAGCCTCTCACCTTAACCTTGTTATGCCCAAGAGCAGGATTGGGGATTTTTTTTCCTTTGTGTAACTGATTGATTGTTCATATGGATACCGACCTTATGACCATGGCCAAATTTGTACTGTCTTTCCTAACAGATCTGAGCACTGATGAGTGGTGTCTTCCCTCTAGATATCATAGAATATAGCCGTAGTTACTGGTTGGTATCCAATTCGTAGCCTTGTTTGAGGCTTACTCTCCAACCAGGAGAGCAAGAAGGCCCAGGTAAAAGTATTAGGAATTGCTGCCACAATCTGAGGGCTCTGCTAGGATAGGGACTGACTCTGGCTTTGGACTGTCTCCTAAGCTTTGTGGCCAAGCTGGGGGCATTGGGATGAGGGATGGCAGTAGGATATAATACTACAGAAGGTCTGGGTCTACTGGTTGTCAGGGAAAGGACCATTCAGGCGGATGCTGGGAAAGAGAGCTAAATTGAATCACTTGATTCTTGGGGTTTTCCTCCGTCCCTCCCATGCCTTATTTTGTTCTCCTTGGGAGTGCAGCCTAGTGACTTGGACTTACTTCCTTGAGGCCTGGCCTAATTTGAACATAGGGTTTTTCTATCTACTTCCCTAGACAAGGGATTTTTTTTTCAAGTCTTCCCCCGGTTACTAAGGTGGAAGGAAAGAGCAAGAAGAGAAAGTGCTGAGCAGCGAGGGTGGAGTTTGGTAAGACTAGAGGGGTTCACCATTCAGGGTCCTGTCAGATTTGGGCCTGAGACTAATAAAGAGAAAGTAGGAGGCTACTTCCCACCCATGTGATGATGTGGGAGGGAGTTAGAAAAGGGAGTCTGCCTGGATATCCTGCCTCCTGCCCTGATGAGCTGCTTTGGAAGTACGCTAAAGTCTACTTTGTGATTTCGTCTTGTTTTTGTCAGCCCATCCTTCCGCAAATCGCGAATGTCCCGAGCCCAGAGCTTCCCAGACAACAGACAGGAGTTCTCGGGTGAGTTCCCCAGAGCCTGCACTCGATCTGCTTTGATAGCCGAGTTGGGAAGCCACGACTATATTTTATTAGCTCTTCGGAAAAGTCATATGACGCATGTTTGCGACAGATGGCACTAGTTCGTTTTTGGAAGTACCAGAGTCATTTGCATCTATGTTATTGCCATGTCATTTGACAGCTGTCAGTTCTAGCTTCATTCTAAAAAAAATGGAGCGATTTGGTTGAGTTTTGGAGATTTTACAACAAGTTGAAGATAGAAGAGCAAACTGCATTTTCGCCGTATTTTACTGTTTTACTTTCATAAAGAGAAGAATGCGTGTCAAGCTTGTGAAAAGTTGCATAAAGTTTACAGTGACAATGCTGTACAAGCACGTCAGTGCCAACGATAGTTCATGAAATTCTGCTCTGGTGATTTTGATCTCAACAACTCTCCTCAGTCAGGGAGGCCCACCGAGGTTGGTGACGACAAATAAAGGTATTGATTGAATCAAACCCATGTTACATGACATGAGAGATTACAGAAACATTGAACAACCATCATTCAAGCGTTCACGATCACCTGAAGAATCTGGGATACGTAAGCAAGCTTGATATTTGAGTTCCGGTTCATTTGACGGCATGTATACACATCTGCAATATGCTCATTAAACGTGAGGAAAACAGTCCTTTTTTTGAAGCGACTGATAACTGGTGATGAGAAGTGGATTGTTCACAAAATGTGGTGTGCAAACCATCTTGGTCCCAACTTGATGATTTACCTCAAACAACATCAAAAGCAGACGTTCATCAGAGGAAGGTTATGCTCCCAGTGTGGTGGGATTTTAAATGTGTCATGTTTTTTGAGCTCCTACCAAGGAACCAAACAATGAGTTCGAATGTGTATTGTTGGCAATTGGACAGTTTGAACGAATCCATCATCCAGAATGTCCAGAGCTTGTTAATTGTAAAGGAGTTGTGTTCCATTGTGACAGCGCGAGACCACACACAAGTTTGATCACCCGTCAAAAATTATTGGAGCTTCGATGGAATGTGTTGCCACACCCACCATACTCTCCTGACCTTGTGCTGTCAGACTTTCACTTGTTTCACTCTCTTCAAAACTCCTTGTGTGGTATAACGTTCAGTTCAAATGAGGCTGTAAATCAGCACCTTGTTCAGTTTTTCGCAGATAAAGACAGGTCCTTCTATGAACGAGGAATTATGAAGCTCACTGAAAGATGGCAAAAGGTTATCGAACAAAACAGGCAATATATCATTAATTGATCTTTGTTCTTTATATAAATAAATGACCTTTTAAAAACATAGACAAAATACGTCATGACTTTTCCGAAGACCCAATAGTTCTCCTCACGCCTACTGCTCAGGTCTCAGGTGACATAGGGGCTTAAATGGGTCACTCACGATGATCTACCCCAAAGCCAGTGATTCCTCTGTCTCACTCAGATCGGGAAACTCAGTTCTATGACAAGGGGGTCAAAGGTGGAACCTACCCCCGGCGCTACCACGTGTCTGTGCACCACAAGGACTACTGTGATGGTGAGTGTGCCTCTGCCTGCCCTCTGCTTGCTGCCTCAGAGAGGACAGTTAGAGCTCCGCCTTGGAAACCTCCCTGTGGGGGTGGGCCTGAGCACTCCAGACCCTGTGTTTCCTTTATTCCTGAGGAACTGTGCCCAAACTCAAAGCATTAGAGACAGGGAAAAACAAAAGAAGAAATAGGATGGTATTTGTTCTTCAGTCTAGTTGTGGAGGACTTTGCTTCACTGGCCCATGTTGCTATTGTGATCATTGCTCTCTTCCTGGCTGAGGCAGATGGGTCGCCGGCCATTGGATGGCGGCTCACAGCAGCTCACACCAGCTGCCAGCCGCTTACACTGGCTGCTGGCCACTCACGGTAGCTTACGGCAGCCCACTGTAGCCCCACTGCATCCTATGCCGTCACCGGCAACTCATAGCAGCCCAGCTGTATGTCGAGCTGTTGTTCACCATCTTAGCTATAGAGGGTGCAGCGTCACTAGCCCATGTGGGATCCAAACTGGTGTCCCTGTTGCCCAGAGCTCGCGCTCCCAAGCCAACTCTTAACCAACTTTTAAACACTCGGCCGCCCGAGAATGGTATTTGTAAACCAGGATACTGCCACTGGGAACTCTGTCCTTTGAGTGTTCAGACGCTCCAGGGCACCAGCTCTCCACCGCCCTCTTCTGCCCCATGGCAGCAAAGGGAATGGAGCTTCTGCAGAGGGTTGAAATTAGTATGCCGAGAAAAACAGAGACTTCTGCCCTGGATTGGCCTTGTGAGTGATGTGGCACCTGAGGGCCAGCCCCTGTGCCTTCCCTTTGGCCAGGGCTCCCTGAACCATCTGTGGCTGCTTCCTGATTTCTGCTTTTATCCTGATTCTCAAGGTGCTTGGGATATTAGCCATTCTGGCATCAGTCAGGTAGGAGGACAGATAGGATGGACTAGAGCTGGTATTATGACGTCGTTTGCACATTTAGCATCCAGGCCAGAGGTCTGACTTGCTCTACTCTGGCCCCTACACCCCTTTAGGCAGAAGAACATTTCCCCGAATACGGCGTCATCAAGGTAACCTGTTCACCCTGGTGCCCTCCAGCCGCTCCCTGAGCACAAATGGCGAAAACATGAGTCTGGCGGTGCAATATCTGGACCCCCGAGGGCGCCTGCGGAGTGCGGACAGCGAGAACGCCCTCTCTGTGCAGGAGAGGACTGTACCGACCAAGTGTGAGGAATGGGCCCTGGCCAGGGAGTGCTCAGATGAGCTGCCGGGTGGGAGGCCAGTGAGTCCCCTAGGGCTGTCCAGCTCAGCAGTAGGCTGCGCAGACCCATCCTCGACACTGGAAGAGGCTGTCAGTGGACAGCAGATCCCTTAGACCCTAATCCTCGCTCCACGGTTGTGTGGCAAGCCATTTCCCTTCTCTGGTCTTTAGTTTTACCATGTTTAAATTGAAGCATGGTCTCCTTAATCCCTGCCATATTATTTTGGGGCTTTGGAAGTATAGGTGTTTGATCAATGTGACAGAGCATTTATTTGACCCTAACTTGAGCCAGTCCTCTGCTTCTCGGGACTCAGGCCTTAAGGTCTGATTGACCAGGGCACTGGGCTCCAGATGTGACGGTGCCAAGTGAGGGGGCTCTCCAGCCAGAGGTCTCAGACAGGGCCTCTGGAGAATGAAGCAGAATACCCATAAATGACCCGAAAGACTAACGCTCCTTCCTTCTGTTCGCCTGTAGCTCCCAGTGCCCCCATCAACTGGCGCCGGGGGAAGCTGCTTGGCCAGGGAGCCTTTGGCAGGGTCTATCTGTGCTATGATGTGGACACAGGACGTGAACTAGCTTCCAAACAAGTCCAGTTTGACCCAGACAGTCCTGAGACAAGCAAGGTACTGCCTTCCCCATGGTCTGACTTCTACCAACCAAGTGCTTATCTCGTTGCACAGACTAATTGCTTAAGATGCTATAGGTTGCTTCCCCCATCATTCTTCCCATGCTGTCCACCCTGGCTCTGGCCATGGGGTGAAAGGACCGTGGTCCAAAGAGCACCAAGCACCCAGGAGAGCGATTGGGTATGAGAAACTGAGCTGATGCCAAAGTACCAGGCAACCCAAACTGAGGCGATGTCCAGTGCCACAAAGAGCAGCACCTGCTCCCCATCGCTAACACATACCCCTCTCAGCCCAGGAATGAGCCTATTTTTGGAGTTCAGCTTTGAATGTGGCCTACACTCTAATTTGAGTGGATAAATACAGGAGTTACTTTAACCAAGCACCCACAACTCCTTCTCCCAATCCACTGCCTGCCCTCTCATGTAGGCGTGCCACCATCCTATGGGCTGTGCAGCATTGTGGTCAAGGGCCAGACAATTGAGAGAGTCCCCCTTTTCCCCAAGGCAGATAGACCCCTCTGCAGCCACTGACTAGGGCAAGCTGAGCTGATCGCAGGCGGGCAAACCAGGGTCCTCAGAGCTGAGGTGACCACTAGGCCCCTCCCGTAGGAGGTGAGTGCTCTGGAGTGTGAGATCCAGTTGCTGAAGAACTTGCAGCACGAGCGAATTGTGCAGTACTATGGCTGTCTGCGAGACCGCGCGGAGAAGACGCTGACCATCTTCATGGAGTACATGCCAGGGGTATGTGGCCCTTGATACATTGTGAGACACACACAAGAGAGGGCCTGCTCTGGGGCTGGGCCTGCACAGGAGAGATCCCTTTGGCATGAGTCCGATCACCTGACTCCAGAGGCTCAGAGAAGGTGAGGTGATGGCAGGACTTAGCATCAGGAGGGCCCTGCCTCTGGCCTCAGTGATGGCATGGGATAAGAAATGTCCCAGGCCACCCTCACTTGAGGCTTCCAGGATGGCTGCACTGTCCAGTAAGTACTGCCTTTATCTGGAGCAGAGGGGCCTCCCTTCTAGATTTGGGTCATACATTGCTTGAGGGAAGGACTGTCTCAGACTTCTCCAAGCTGCCCAACAGCCCCTAGCAAAGCCCCCGGCCCGCTGCAAGTGGAGGTTGGATGAATCACTTCTTCGCTCAGTGCGAGGGGCTGGAAATAGCCTTGCCGCTTTCCCGCAGTGACGCCCTCTGATTTCTGTGACTGTAGGGCTCAGTGAAAGACCAGTTGAAGGCCTACGGAGCTCTGACTGAGAGTGTGACCCGAAAATATACGCGGCAGATTCTGGAGGGCGTGTCTTACCTGCACAGCAACATGATTGTTCACCGGGACATCAAGGGTGAGCAGGGCCCACTGTGGGGTCCCCAAGACCTGGTCATTTAACCATTCCAAACTTGCTGAAAAGTGGGACCCTGATTGCTTCCTTGGGAGATTGGCGTGAAGATCAGTTGAACGATTTGGGAAAGTACTGCCGTGTAAAGTGCTCTGCAGCATTGGCCATCGTGACCATTTTGTGCTAGCCTGTTTGTTTGCCCTGTGCAGCTCAGTTCTAATTCGTGGCTGTCTCGTGCTCCCCAGTAGCCTTGTGACCTGGGAGGGAGGGAGGATGGTAGAGAAAGCCCAGCAAGTCCAGGGTTTTAGCCTTTGTCCTGTCATGCCTTAGGAGCCAACATCCTCCGAGACTCTGCCGGGAATGTGAAGCTGGGGGACTTCGGGGCCAGCAAGCGCCTGCAGACCATCTGCATGTCAGGCACGGGCATGCGCTCTGTCACTGGCACGCCCTACTGGATGAGCCCTGAGGTGATCAGCGGCGAGGGCTACGGAAGGAAGGCGGATGTGTGGTGAGCACTGCGGTCGTGCTGGGACCCCACCTCCCTGTCTGGGCTGTACTGTCTCCAATTTAGAAATGAGCCTTGGGGCTCGCAGTGTGGCAGGAGGGAGTGTCCGCCTCTTGGCGAGCTAGACCAGGTTGCAGAGGTGGCAGTGTGTTTTAACTCCGAATAACAACTGTTGTTGCTGGGAAGTTAGGCTATGGAAAACATCACTGGTGTTTGCTAAATCCTGAAAGAAGTTGGATCCACCTTGAAGGCCTGAATCAGCCTCTGAATGGTAGCAGCCTCCCATTCCTAGAGCTCAGACAGCTTGCGTTTGTTCCATTTAATTTCATGTCCGTCCTCTGAAAGGGGGGGAAGGGTGAAAGCCATGAGCAGCTCTTCCCCTTGGAACGTTCTTGTGGGCTGAATGATGGTCCCTGAAGATGTCCATGTACTAATTTACCATTTGACCTACAAATGTGACCTTATATGACAGAAGGACCTTTGCAGATGTGATTAATTTAAGGATTTTGAGGTGGGGAGACTATCCTGGATTGTTAAGGTGGGCCCAGTATAATCACAAGGGTCTTTATAAAAAGGAGGTTCGAGATCAGAGTGGGTAGTAGGAGATATGATGATGGAAGCCAGAGGCTGGAGTGATGCAAGGAAGGGACCATGAGCCCAGGACTGCAGGCTGCCTCTAGAAGCTGGAAAAGGCAAGAAAACGGATTCCTTCCTCAGAGCTTCCAGAAGGAACTATCCCCACTGAGAGGTTGATTTTAGCCCAGCGAGACTGATTTTAGACTTCTGATCTCCAGAACTATAATAAATTTGTATTGTTCTTGATGCCACTAGGTTCATGGTAATTTGTTACAGCAGCAATAGGAAACTAATACAGTTATCTTGGCGCTCTTTCTGCCCATGCTAAGTGGATGTCTTCTCCAGTCAAGAAGCACTGGGTGGGTGTAAGTTGATAAAGCCCGTGTGGACCATCTGCCAGTGCTTTGCAGCCTCTTCTGGCCTTGGGGACTCTCCATAGGGTGTCAACCCTCAGCTTGGCCCAGCCTGCCTCAGTGTGTTCTGAGAAAGGCACCTCCTTTCACAACAGTGGGCAGGGTAGCTGGGAGGCTGGGGCCGGCCATGGGGTGACATGGGGTTCTCTTTCTCCAGGAGCTTAGGCTGCACTGTGGTGGAGATGCTGACAGAGAAACCACCTTGGGCCGAGTATGAAGCCATGGCTGCCATTTTCAAGATTGCCACCCAGCCCACCAATCCTCAGCTGCCGCCCCACATCTCTGAGCATGGCCGGGACTTCCTGAGGCGCATATTTGTGGAGGCCCGCCAGAGACCTTCGGCCGAGGAGCTGCTCACACACCACTTTGCACAGCTCGTGTACTGAGCTCTAAGGCCACACTGTTGCCGGCCGCCCCTCCTGCGTGGGCCAGGGGCGCTGTGGGGCTCAGCGAAGTTGCTGCTTCTCCCAGGCAAGGCTGTGGACCATGTTGCTGCAGTCCAGCCGGCGTTTGTCTGTGCCCCTTCCACCGCTGGAGCTCAGAGCCAGGGTGGGGCAGCTGCAGCCTCAAGGACTGGAAGCCCCCAGCCCGCCAGACCTGAGAGCTCCAGCCTCATAAGTTCAGCGTGTAGGGGAAGGGGCCAGAACAGTGTGCAAGGCACTGCGGGCCCCGCCCTTGGGGCTGTGTCCTGACACTGCAATCGGCACCAGAGCCCCAGGGTTTGGGGGCACAGGATGGACGCAAGGGTCCGAATAGTGTTACTTTCGTTCAGTGTGTTCTTTTGTTTCTCCTCCCCATGTCTGGAAATCACCAGGGCATCTCGGCCGGATGAGCCCACCCAAGCCTGAGGTAAAGCCCAGCATCCTGCAGCCAATGGAAGGCGGAGGCCTGGGCTGCGCTCTCCCTGGAGCTCCCAGGTCAGCTTTGCCAGTCCCTGTCCTTTACCAAAGATGAACGAAGCGAATGTTATGCTGCCTTATTCAGGGAAGGAGGAGCCCGTCCTGCCTGCCCATGTGACCCTGCCCTCCCAAGCAGGGGCCTGAGATGTGGAACTGCCCCACTGAGGGGGCAGTTTTGTCAATGCAATGTCTCTGTTTTACAAGTTGGAGTCACTCTTATGCTGTACCCAGTTTTTAAACTGGAGACTGTGCTCTCCGGGCTCTGAGTACCCCTGCTGTGGGCTCGGGCCTTGGGCTGGATTGGAAAGAGCTGAAGGTAATGGCCTGTGTGCTCTTGGCCTGGCATCCGTTCCCCCACTGCAGTGGAAGGGAAGATGGAAAGCACAGTGCGGGCCTCTGATCCAGCTGGCCGCCCTGCCCCGAGCCGGCTCTTCAGGCTGGCCAGGGGAGTCGCATTGGGCTGTCTGCTAGGTCAGAGCCGTCTCCACCTGGTAGAAGGGAGAGCCCCTTTGATGCCACCAACCGTGTCCAAAACCGCCAGCTTTGTTCCTTGGCCAGCCTTGCCCTTCCCCATGAGGTCTCAGCCTCTTTCCCTTCTTGATCCTCCCGTGGGGGACAAGTGGTAGCAGGGGTCTGGGAGCCAGTATCTCCAAGCAGCTTAGAGTTGGCCTTATTTACCTCAGCCTGGGCGCTGGTCCTTTCTTCCGGCCCCTCCCCTCCAAAATGTGCCTATTGCTAGAGCTCCTCCCTCTCAAAACCCAGTTTCCTTGGGAGTTGTCATTAAAGGAAGAAAAAAAAAAAAAAGCCAGTGCCCAGGGATGGGTGTCTCCAGGGAGCTGGGGATTAGCACCAGGCAGCTCTTTGCCAGCCACGCCCACTTCCCCACGGGCACCAGAACAAGCCAAAGCCTTCGTTGTATGTTGACGATGCACTTTTATGAATGTACAATAGTTTCTATCGCTGTTTTTAGCCTTTTCACATCATGTAATGTGAGGCCTTGTACTTGTTAATTTATATCTCAGATCATAGTTGATGGTTTTTATATATATCACTTCTAGACTGTTACAGGTGATGGACGCCTCAAGAGAGAAGAAAATGAAAGCAGCTGGTTTTGCAGGAATGTGTTGCACGGTGCCAGTGGGCCTGGGCCCCGTTTTCATCCTTTTCCCCCAGGGTCTGTCAGGCAGCCCCAGCCCAGCCCTAAGATACTGAGCTTGTGCTCCGGCCTCCACCTCAGCCCTTGTGCAGGGTGGCGACTGGCCCCTCATCTCGACCAAAGCTGCCTAGTGGCAGCTCGGCCTCTCTACGACCCCGTCCTGATGGCTCCACCACTCTTCTTGGGCCCACACCCCTGACCTGTCCCCGTTCCCTGAGAGGAAAGAGTACATGGGAGGTGACAAGATGAGATGACTCTGTCCCAGGTTCAGGCTCTCACAGAGCCCCACCCCCAGGGTCTTACCTCACAGGGAATGTTTTGAAAAACGAATTTGCAAACAAGCCAACAAACCCTGCACTCCAAAAGAAACAAGACCCTGATTTTTTTGTGCCAAAAACTGTGGACATGCTGGCTCAGCATCCTCAGGACCAAGCTGTTGCTTAATTTTAATTTATTGTTTTTTTGTTTTGTTTTTTTTAAATCAGATGAAAAGTTGTGGGCTTAGATGGCCTGTGCCCAAAGGTTCTGAAGGGCAGTCGCCTAGCAGCTCTAGGCTTGCTGTGGTAAGGGCCATATGCCATTTGCTCATTCCATGGGGTATGTCGGCCTTGGCCAACCCAACAGAGGTCAGGGCTGGGGACAGTCCACACCCCACTGCCCCTCCCGCCCACCTCAGCTTTGTGTTTGTGTCTGAATTGTGGATCGTGCAGAAGAACCTGCAGCCATACTTATTTGACTATATCTTGACCGAGGGCTTGCAGTGCAAAGCCAGGCCAATGTTGCGCATTACTTACAATAAAAGGGATCATTTATACTTAGGGTCCTGTGGCGGTGCTTTTGGTTGCAGGGGTGGAGGGAGTAGGTGCTTGCCTAGAGGGGGACGAAGCATGGTGCCTGGCAATTAAGCTTGGGTCCTTCTATAGAGAACTTGACTCCAACAGGGGTCCTGGAATGGGATGATTTGGATGGTACCACTGCTCGCTCAGGTGGCACCTCTTCTCCCAGGAGTTCCGCTGAGGGTGGTCCTGTCAGGGCTGATTCACTGAGGTGGCACTGGCAGCCCCAGGTGTCACCAGTGGCCAGGGTTCTAGCACCTGAGGCATATAGTAGTTGTCCAGTCCTGTCCAGCTCCCTTTAGTCCCATCCTTGTAGGGCAAGGATCAGTGCTTCCAGGAGCCATCTCTGGTATTTCCTCCTTGCATAGCTCTGAGCAGACCATGCTTGGCCCCACTTGAAGCCTCTGGTACAGAAGCTGGGCCTGCCCTGAGTGAGGCTGCCGCCAGCTCTCAGAGGACCGACCCACTCACTGAATATTAGTTCTGTCTACCTCAACACAGCACAGTGGCCTATCTGCCACCAGGGCTTGAAGCCTAGCTCCCTACCCTGTCCTATGGGCATGAAGTCACTTAAGAAATTAAGCAGTACGGGTCAATGGTGGCAAATCCCCCAGGAGTCTGCCCTCTTGTTCCACCAACTTACGTGTCTTGTGGGCAATTTGGTATCAGGATAGTTGGAGCAGGACAACCCAGACTTGGCTGTATTCCCCTGGGGTTGAGTCTCAGGTCCTCCAAGATTGCCTTGTTTGTTGTCCCTCACAGGAACAGACACGCTGTTTCTCCTTGGACCACCTGGGACAATGACATGGCTGCCCCACTCTCTGGAGCTTGAGAAAGGGTGAGATGACATGGGGAAAGGACAGTCTAGGAAACCTCTTAACAGCACTTGCTGGATCTGCTGATTCCTCCATTCCTTGCTGATTTCCAGGACAAAAGGGGTACAGACAAGGACCCAGCCTTGCACCCAAACAGGGAAGTGCAGTGAGGCCAGACACCATCATCCATTGAAGGCCTGACCTCCTCTTAGGCAACACAAGGCAGAGGGGCAAATGAGTTTCAGCTATAAAACCACCCTAGGTTTGATAGCATGGAGACCTGGCTAGGTAAAGGGACATCCCTTTTTCTCGGGCTGGCTGGTATTTCTGACATCCATCATCAGGCCCCCATCAAAGACCAGGAGTGCTCTGGGCTGCCTGTCCCCCGTCTTCACCTCCTCTGCATGTTGAATTGTGTTCTTCCTGCCACAAAGCGCCCCCCATCAGGCCACATAATACAAAGTCAGGATCTGATGAAACATGTTTAAAGTGGGGTTGATCACAACAGTCAGAACCAGCAGAAACAGGAAAACGGGAGCATGGCCACCGCCAGATCACCACCAGCCTCTGTGGCTCTTGCTTCTGCTGCTTGATGCTGGTGGTGTGAGATGGTCCCAAGCCCCACTGGGGCATGCCCTGCCTTGCCTTGCAGGGCTCCTCCACTTCCCCTCCCCTCCCCCACTGAGCCCTGGGGGGCATTCTGTGAGGCCCAGCAGGGAGCACTCTGGTTCTCCTTCCTCCAAAGTCTCCATGGCTCAGAAACAGACTAAGGGCAGAGGTAGATGGGGAGACACAGGGGCCACACAGGCCACGGGTGGCAGTGAGGGAGCTTAGGACCCTGAGGGGGGCATGCTGACTCCTTACTGGAGAAAAGGCACCTAGATAGGGAAGCTGGGCTTAGGGGCCTCCCGGAGGGCCTCGGGGTGAGATGGGGGGGAGGCTGAAAGAAGCAGGAAGCAGGGTGGGGAGCATCCCCTAATCCTGGTTCCCAAATCCCCACCCACTGAGGGAGAATGAAGGAATCCTGGCACAGAGCCTTGCCCTCAACCCTCTGCCTGAGCCAGATGGTCTCATACCCTCCCCCACCCCAGCCCAGGTCGGATCTCTTTCCCACCCTTCCCACTACCCGGCTCCAGGCTCTCTACAGAGGGAGTGGAGGTCGAAGAGGCCTCAGGCTGTCTTGGTGCCCGGGTCCATCTCCTTGTGGGCCCAGAGCTCCTTGTGCTGCTTCCGGCCGAAGCCCTCATCGTAGTTGCCTTTGCTCTTAAACAGCTGCTGAAAGTGGGGTTTGCAGTAAAATTCCCCGTGCAGAGCCGCGTAGCTGCCCAGGCTGCAGAAGCAGAACAAGTAGTGGTCAGGTCGGGTCAGGGCTGGAAGGCAGGGGCAGGGGCAGGGCAAGGGCGCACCTCAGCTTGGTGTGACAGTGCTTGCAGCAGAAGCATGAGTTGTGGAAAATGAGCTTGTCTGCCACCAACCGCTCCATGGGGTACACGGTCTTCTGACAAGCTGCACAGGTCTCCTTTACCTGGGCCCGAAGGCTGAAGGACTGTTGGGCAAGAGACTCAGCTAGGGGCCTGACCAGCATCCATCCCTCCCGCCCCTTCTCCCAGCTTCAGGGCCCTACCTTGGAGCGCTGAACAGTGCTGCTGCTGCCACTGCTGCCTTTGGCTTCCTGAGAGAGAGGGCCAGTCAGAGCAGGGTCAGCTGAGAGATGCCCCAGACTTTCGCTGTAATCACCAGCCCAGATCCCAGAGGTACTCAGGAGGGGCAATGCGTGGTAGGCAGACACACCCGTCCATCCTCAGGCCAGACACCTGCCCCAGGTGTCCTCCCACCCAGAGGATCACTTACATGAGAGGGGGTGGCCTGGGCGGCTCCTGCAGCCTGGAACATGGCTGGTTAGAAGTGATGGAAGCCCGGGTGGAGACGCGGCACCCGTTGGGTTCTGCAAGGGGAAGTCAGTCGGTGGGGCCCCACAAGCCCTTCCCCAGCCTGCGGGGTGCGGGTGGGCGTGTTTACAAGCAGGGGGCTGTGGGACTGTGGCCGGGACTTTCCCTAAGTCATTTCCTGTTGCTCTGGGTCTTGCTACTTCCGCCCCTCACCCACCTTCCCCTCCTCCCGCCCCCTCCATGCTGTTCCCCAAGGGGCTGGGGTCCCTGAGTGGAACCATGTGTCGGGGAAAGAACGGAGCTTGTAGGCAGGAGGAGCAGCTGGGGTGGGGACTCCGCGCAACCGTCGTAAGGCCCCGCGGGCCCAGGCCCCACCGAGGGTAAGAAAGGTGAGGGAGGTCGGGGGGGGGGGCACGGCAGGGCCGTGGCGACAGCCCGCTGCCCCGGCCCGATGCTGCCCAGTACCGGGCAGCGGTGCAGAGGCTGCAAGCACCCCATTTCGGCCCAGCCGCTGGACAGCGCTCGCGGGCCGGGCCGCCGGGCCTGCGTAGACAAGCTCCCAGACCCAGGCCGCCCGCGGGCCCCGTGTAGGGGGCCCCGGCTCCGCCCCCGCCAGGAGGCCTGCCCGGGAGGGCGGCCGCCGGCCTCCAGGCCCCGGGCGAAGGCGACAGGCGGAGGCACGCGGCGGCTCCTTACCCCCACCTCGGCGCTGGGCTGACGAGCCGTTTGCAGATCCCTCCCTACGGCCGCACGCCCGTGGGTCTCACCGGGCCCCGGCCTGGGCCGCGGGGCGGAGGGGCGGTATCCGTGGGATCCTCGGGTGCGAACAGTGCGCGGGCGCCCGCCGCCGCCGCCGCCTTATCGCGGCGCCGCCCCCGCCGGCCCCCGCCCCGCGCCCGCCCATTGGCTCCGCCGCACCCGGGGCCGCCTCCGGGGCCCCGCGCCGCCGCCGACCCTCTGCGCTTTGTCTCTCCCTCGCTCGCAGTCCCGCCTTTGTTTGGCGCCCCCCCGCTCAGACCCGGCGCCCCCCCCCCCCGCGCTCTCAGGCCTCGCGAAGTCCGCCGCCCCGTCGGCCCACTCCGACCGAAGGCGGGACCGGAGGGCCCCGGGTTTCGTGCCCCGGAGAGGGGGGCCGGGACCCATGGCGCGCCTGGCGAGGCCCCTGGCCGTAAAGGGGAGCCGGACCGCGCCTGGGTTTCTCTCTCCCGCCGTGCCTCCCGCAGGTGCGGCAGCCCCCGGCCCCACCCCGCGCTCTGTGGGCCCTGCAGCCGGAGAGACCCCCGCGGGCGCGGCCCTGCGAGCCACCGAGGGAGATGGCAGCTGCGGCCGGGCGCGCGGTCCCGCCACACCTGGCAATCAGACCCGGCCCGAGCCGCAGCGTGGGCCTTCGGGCCGCATGTTCAGTCACTGCGCCGCCAGCTCACCTCCGGGGACCGGCTTGCACGAGGGTGCTGTGGGACCACCACTTCTTAGTGCCCTCTCCTGTGACTCCAAGGCAAGGGGCCCAGGAAGCTACTGCCTTTGGTGTCACAGAGTACGCGCTGTCCTAAAGCGTGTCTGTGGCTTGATTTTATGGAATTAGTCACCCCCGGCCGTGGAGGGCACCCCCTTCAGAGAAAGGGATTTGCATCCTTCAGACAAGCATCCAAACCTCAGTTAGCACAAGAGAGGAGGCCTAAAGATTTGAGGTGACTTGTTCCAAGTAACAGCTGGCTTCACAGCAGGGCTGGGTGAGAAGCCAGGTCTTCTGACCTCCTCTCCTTACTTCCTTGCCCCTCTGGCCAAGCTGCTGCTGGCAGCAGCTCCAACCCACAGCACAACAGGCCTGAGGCACACAGGTGGCAGAGGACCATCACTCTCATGGAGGGGTAGAGCCTCAGTTATGCGGGGGACATGTGGGTGGGGGTGCCTCCTGCATGGAGCTCTGCTGGGAGGCTGGGAGCCTCCTGGGCCCCAGGGTCTGCAGGGCTCTGTCTGACATCAGGCTGGAAGCTGTTTGGTGAAGCACAGCCCTAAACATAGCTTGTTCCCACACTGTGGCAGGAATAGAACTCGTGGCTCCAGAGCCCAGCCCACACACTTGTCAGGGAGCCCGACAGCTCAGGCGCCTGCGCGCCTGGCAGGGGAGGGGACTAGGCAGCAGCCTTCCCCAGCCCCCAGCTGTTCCCTTGGCTCTCAGTGCATCCCTGCTATGCTTTGCTTTTTCTCCTCAGCTCCTGCGCCTCTCTAGCGGAAGGGTTGTGTTTGGGCTGAGCTGCATGCAGGCCTAGGGGCTCCCTGGATGGCGGGAGGTGGTGTGTGAGAAACTTCTAAAACTTCATGTGCATCTTTCCTGGCAAAGGTTCCGTACCTGTCATGATAATTCTCAAAGGGGGCTGTAGGGATGCAAGAAAGGTGAAGCCCTTGGGCACAAGGAACAAGGCCAGGCTGACCGCTGGGCACCGTCTGGCCACCCAAAGCCTGATGCCCCCTTGTGCTGCCCAGGTCAACTCTGGGCTGAACTGCAGGTAGCTTCCACAGTCAGCAGTTTGGGCGTTGAAAATGAACTGACAAGCGAGGTGAGAAAAGCTGTTTACAGGCCAAGAAAACCGGCTGATAATGGTGTTAAGAAAAGGGAACTTCAGGTTTAAAGGAAGAAAATGAGCTGGGCAGGGGGAAGGAGGAGTGTTGGAAATAAATGTGACCTGGCCTTCTCACTACGTTTCAGGTCTCCCCACGCTACCTCATGGTTGATATTATTCCTTCACCTCAACCCCTGTAACTGCCCAAAGTACAGGGTTTGGGGTTTTTTTGTTTTGTTTTGTTTTAAACTGGTGGTACAATTTCTGAGGAAAGGGAAAGTAAGAGCATTTGAGGGTTCAAAGCAACTTCAGAGAAGAGGGCAGGGCACTTCCTTTATCTGACATTTGAAATGCCTCACCCAGAGCAGGGCACCTCACCCCAGGGACTGGCAGGAGGGAAGGTGCTGAGCTGGGAAGCACCAGGGAGAAGACTAAGGTTAGAATCACCCCTGGCCCCGTCTCACTGGCTGCCAGCCAGGATGACAGGGCAGGGGACCCATCTGATTCTTATGTTACCTGCTCTTTGGGTATTAGTTCCAGTGGTAAGGAGACACCTTATGTGACAAAGCAACACAAATCATGTTACAAAACAAAACCCTCCACCTGCGTTTCTGCCAGGTGAGCGCCTTCTGCCTCACCTGGTGGCCCCTCCTTAGTGGCCCAGAAGTCGCGCTGCGGAGCCAGCCGCTGTCCTCAGCACCTAGACCTTCCCAGCCCCAAAGTGGTTTGATGGCCACAGGCTAAAATGAATAGTCTCAAAAGCTTAGATAGTTAAGAGACCAATCACATGGGTCTTAAAAGAAATTGGTGTGTTGTAAGGCTAGCAAATGAAAGAGGTCCAGGGCAGAATGACTCACATCTGAGCCTGTATGGCCAACACACAACAATGCCACTCTCCAACGGATTCTCTGAAATTTTTAATTTGTTCTGGTAAAAACTAACACGGCATAAGGATTTAAGCCCTCTGGCTAGACAAGACATTATGGCCTTTGGAGAAAGCACCAAGGCAGCTGGCCCGAGGCAGTAAGATGGACTCCGTGGGAAAGAAATGCACTACACAGATGTAACTATGGGAAGGTTTTAGGTGTCAGGGCCTATAAGGATGAACTGCCTCAGGCGTAACCTGGGCTTAAAAAGAGAAAAATGCCCTTCCCTCCAGTTATTAGGGAGAGGTCAGAGGGAAGGGAGTGAGGGTTGCTTATTGCTTGTCCCTCCATGAACCTACAGGATCTGAGAGCACAGAACGGGAATTTGGTAGGTAGAAGAGCAAGAGTGGGAAAAGGAAGTCACACAGTTTCCTGTGTCAATGGGTTAAACCCTGGGCTTGAATGTCAGCCCCCAGGGCCATCTCTTCCTGCTGAAGAGATGCCTGAGCTCCCAGGGCTGAGAATGACAGCTTTCTGGCCCCTCCTAATCCCTGGCTGTTGGGCTTCCCTGGTGTCTTGGAAGCCTTGGAGCAGTTTCTCTCCAGGAATTTTTTTCCCAGTCAGTAAGCAGGCAACTCTCCTGGCAGAAATGTCCTTTCTACCCAACCTGCACCCAGAAGGGTGGGAATGTGGTCAGCCCTCAGGAAGGGCCCCCGGAGGCTCACACGTCCCTGCTGGAAAATGTGCACCCTCTTCAGAGGCTCAGAACTCCCAGTCGTCCACCTCCAGCTCCTCCATGTTCGTTACCAGGCCAAAGATTCCACTGTGATCCTGAGACTGGCTGCCCTCAAAATTGGTGATGGGGGTGACAGGACGAAGTAACTCTGGCAAAGCCTCTGAGGTGCGTCGCTTGATCTGGGAGAGGAGAGAGAGTTGAGGGTGGACTTCGTTGCTCCAGGTACCAGGACGCCATGGGGACAAGGAACCATGTGTGTCCCAGTGACAGATGGGCCTTTGGAGTCTCTCTGAGAGGAAGGAGCAGCGCCTTTAAGGGCCTTCAGAAAATGGTCATTTCTCTCATTTGAAGAGAGAAGACCTAAAACCCCGATGCTAAAGGGACTGGGGGAGTTAAACTCACAGGCAAGAAAACCAAAATAAAACGGCACCTCGGCAAAGTGCTTGCTACTGTACCTGCTTGAAAAAGGAATGGTTCAGCAGGGTGCTGGCACTTGGTCTGCAGAGAAAGCGAGATCAGTATCACCCCTGGGCCCTAGATTTCCAAAATCCTGCTGCTTACACCGGACCCTCAAGTGCTCCTCTACTTCTTCCCTCAGCTCCCCAAGAAATAGCAGCCAAGCTTCTTAGCAAGCCCTTGTGCTGACCCCTCTTGCTGTAGGGCCTGCAGACCTCTCCGGGGAACCCAGACTTGTGCAAACCCTGCCGTCAACTCCAGAGCCCCTCTGCTCCTTCAAGAGCCCACTCTCAGCCCAGCGGAAATACCTCACATCCGGGTTGCGCTGAAGGCACTGCTCCACAAAGTGGTGGAAGTGGGGGGAAAAGGTGCGGTAATAGGGGTGGGAGGGCGAGTCGCCATTGGAGGTCCTGGACGTGCTGGTGGCCAGGCTCTCGCTCAGGCCGGAGTTGGCTGCTGAGCGCAAGCTGCTCATGGTCAGCTCCTCAGCGGGGATGGTGCTGGTGTCCAGCAGGCAGGGCACCGTGCCATTCAGTTTCTCCAGCAGCATCTGCGGAGGACAGAGCCAGGACTGGGCCGGAGGGGCCCCCGGGGAGACCTACTGCGTTGCTTCACAAATACACTTTTCCCAACATATAAATGTGATTTGGGGGGAGGAAAGAAGTAGCATAAGTAACTTTTCCAAAGGAATGCAGGCCACTGGCTCGGCAGCCACACCTGAGCGAGGCCAAACTGTAGAGGAGGAGAGGGACTATAAAACAGTGCCCCCCTTCACCATGGTGGGAAGGAAGGGGCGCACAGTCTCCTCTCCCCTTTATAAGGCATCAGATCCTCCTTTTAAGTGTAGCGCCCTCTCCCGAGGATGAAGGCAGCAGTCGGGTTACTTTCTTTGAGGCCCATTCCCAATTTGCCAAGCCCAGGTGGGACTGATGGGGTCCATTAGGCGGCACCTGTAGTGTCACTCTGGGTTGTCACTGTGGCAGGCTGCACAGAAGCAGTGTGTCCAGGGCCAGGCCGAGCTTGGGGGGCTGTTTGAAAGCCCTCAGACTCAGCACATGTAAAACTGGCGCCATCTTGGTGACCACTGTTCAAGTCCCTGGGAATTGTTCTGTCCAAGCCAGAAACCTGGAAGTCTCTCTAGAGCTTTGATACTATGGTAGCCACTAGCCACAAGTGGCTATTTATACTTGTAAATTTAGGTTTAAAACTCAGTTCTTAAGTCTCACTGGCCTCATTTTAAGTGCCCAGTAGCCACAGCTAGCTAGTGGCTGCCATACTGGAGAACGCAGATGTCAAACATTTGCATCATCTCAGAAAGTTCTATTGGTCGACACTTTCTGGATCTGTACTGCTCATTCACCTTAAACAGCCTTTTAACCCTTTCCTGAGCATCTCTCTGTCACTGTCTTATTTAGGTTTTCTAGATTCCTAACCTAGATTTCCACACCTTCCTAACCAGTCTATCAGATCTAATTTACCTGCTAGTGATCTTTCTAAAACATATATCTGATGTTATCACTCCTGTGCTTAAGAGCCCGGCAATTTCCTACCTGCTCTGGGACAGGAACCAAATGCCCTGGAGTGGCACATAAAGACCTCCATGAACTATCTGCCTTTGCTTCCTCCTCCAGCCACATCCCCAGTACCCCACCCCCATACACCTTCATTTCAGCCATTTGCCATATTGCCCAGATCCTGTTCTTCCTTGACTCTAGGTCTTTGTACATGCTGTTCCCTCTGCCTAAAAGAGTTTCCTCTAGTTCCCATTCTTCAGTTAATTCCTATCTGCCTCCTCCCAGAAGCCTCCCTGGGCCCCCAGCTCTAGTGAGTTCCACTCTGGCCATGCTCTTGCTGCCTTCCTCCCTATAGGGCAAGCAGTCTGTGGGTTCAAAGGAGAGGCTCTCTCATAGCCTGCACGCCTGCACTCCCTCCCATTTCTAGATCACGTTCCAGGTACCTGGGACCCAGGCCACCTTGCCCCAACGACTCAAGTCCACAGCTTGGACTTCATAAGGCCTGGCTAAGCCTCTTCCCTGGTTCTATCTCCCGAGAGTAGACATTGCCACAGGTTGGGTATGCCTAGGGGTGGCTAAAGGGCAGTCAGGTAACAAAAGTCTGAGAATCTAAATTAGAAATCGGCCTCCCACATATCTTTATCAAAGTAGGAGGACAGAACATATTGGGTTGTCGGAAAACTCATGTATTTTTTCTGTTTTTCTGTTGCAAAAATGCGTCATGACTTTTCCGATAAACCAATATTTTATACATTTATAAAAATATTTGAGCTTGATTTATACATTTTAAATAGACACCTGGTGTGGGAGCCTCCCTCCATTTGCACTCCTCCTCCAGGCCCTGCGATCCTTAGCGGTGGGCCTGCTCCTGGGCTCCCTTCCCGGGGCTCTGTGGGCTCCATTTCCACAGCAGTTCTCACACGGAGAAGTAAACAGTTATACAACCATCTCCCCACCGGGTGGGGCTCTTGAAGGAAAGGACTGTCTTTCATCTGAGTATCCCAGGCCAGTGTCCTGAGAGGCAGGTACTCAACAGTTAACATTTGTGGCTGGCAGGCAGGCAGGCAATCACTAGGCTGCAGGCTCACCTGGGTGGCAGGCATATCCTTAAAGGGGACATGGCCGTTGGCCAGCTCACAGGCTGCGATTCCCACACTGTAGATGTCAGATTTGGCATCATAACCTTGAAGATTCTAGGTTGGGAGAAAAAAAGCCACCGATCACTCCTTCTGTAGCCTTGGTGGTTGTTCTTAGAAAAAGATGGGGGTGGAGCAAACACTGAAGAGAGGAAAAGAATCCCTGTTCCCAAATCAGGGCCAGCTGCTGAGACTTTCCTTGCCTGCATTACCAAAGAGCAGCTGCTATTGGAGAAGGGCTGACTGTTGGGTGATGGTATGGATGCAGCAGGAAGAGGTGCGTGGCCCCATGCTCCCGCTCGGTGCAGGCGTGGTGAGAGCACCACCTCTTTCCCAAAGGCTCATTTCCCGTAAGATGGGAAGGTCTCTGAAGGGAGCCGAAGAAGGCAGGTTGGGACCCCACAAAGGGGCGACCACTTCATCTGCAAGGGTCTACCTGCCAACAGGTACCCACCCTTCTTCCACTCAGAAGCAGAGAGCACCCCATCCCAGGAAATTCCTGAAGCCTGCCTTGGCAAACCCTGAGGTGGGGGATGGGGCTCCTCGGGACCAGTACAGACCTGCTGGAGGACCTCCGGGCTGAGCCAGGGCAGAACCTTGACACTGTACTTGGGGAAATCGTGGACCACACGCTGCCGCTGCCCATGGCTGATCATGCTGAGGTTGCTGCGTAAACCAGACAGGTAGACCTTCCCATCCGCAGAGATCAGGATGTGGCTGGCTTTGACACTCCTGGGGGTGGGGGGAAGGAGGGGACAGGATGGTGTCATGGGCAGCAGGAGCCCCACACACCACAAACCTTTGGTCTTCACACACGAGATCCAGTCAGCTCTTCCCCCTGGCTGTGTGTGTGTGTTAGACATGTATACACACATATTATATACATATTTATTTTATTTTTTTTAGAGGGCAGTGTCGCCCTCATATGTGGGACCTGAACCAGGGCCGCTGGCATCCCAAGCCAGCTCTTAACCAAGGCGCCACTTGGCCTGCCCTTATTTACATATTTTTTTAAAGTTTCAAACATACACAAAAAAGAAAAAAATAGGGTGACCCTGTTTACATATCACAAGATTTTAAAACGTATTTCTATTTTGTTACAGTTCTTCTATGCTCACAGACCACTGCTTCCCCTACTACCCACTAATATTAATTTGCACATTTTGTTCTTATAAAATTTATCATTGTTTTTTATGCATATACTTTCAATTTACCTAATGCTGCTGTGTTATGCATCCCATTCTTCCTTTTACTCTCAGTGCTATGTCTTCAACATCCATTCTTGTTGCCCTCTGTATACATCCCATCTTTGCTTCTAATTGCCACCTATACTCTGGGGAGGGATCTGACATTTTTTTTTTAAGGGCAATGTCACTGGCCCTCATATGTGGGACCCGAACTGGGGTCGCTGGCTTCCCAAGCCAGCGCGTAACCACCGCGCCACTCAGCCCTGACACTTTTATTCATCCATTCTTTCAGGAAGGGACACTCACACTGCCTCCCACTATGAATATGAATGACACATATGTGTCTCCTGATGGGCCTGTGTGAGGGTTTCTTTGGAGTGTACGGCCAGTGGCAGCACTGACGGTCCCGGCTTCAAGTGACCCAAACTGGCTGCTTTGGACCACCTTCCACTATATCAGGGGTCGGCAAACTGTGGCTCGCGAGCCACATGCCGTTCTTTGGGTACGTTCCATCTCAAGTTTGCCGACCCCTGGAAAAGCCAATCCTGTCCCTCACATCAGTTTAAAAATTATTTGAGAGCCATAAATAAATTTTTTACATAATCACCATTATGTGAATAATATCCTTTAAAAATTTTATAAATGAAACTATGATAGTTTTATTTTCATTTTCAATTTTACTTTAGTGCTACATGTATGTACCCAAAGAGCTGCGTGTGGCTCGCGAGCCACAGTTTGCTGACCCCTGGCAGCTCTTCCGTCTCAAAAGTTTGCTGACCCCTGCACTATAAAGACAAGAAACCCCATTCTCTCACCGCACTGCGCCTCAGCCAGCCTCCAAATTACACCAGTGTCCAGTGTATAAGGTGACATCCTCCTGTTTTCATTTGTTTTTCTGATTACTGCTAGATTTGAGTGTTCATAAGACTGTTACTCTTTTATTAACTTCATATCCTTTGCTCATTTTTCTATTGTTTAACTCTCCTTTTCTTGTTGATTCACAAGATTTCCTTGTTACTAATCTCCCGTGTGTTTTAGACAAAAGTAACATCTTCCACACTGTCACCCATTTCTTAACTTTGTTTAAGAAGTCCTTTATTGGAGACAAATCTTTAATCTTGGTAGAATCAAATCCATCAACTTTTTGTCTTATGGTCTGTGCTGCCAATATTTAGAAGTCCTCCTAAGTTTGTAGTTTTACAGCTGACATTTAGGCGTTTAATTCATCTGAAGAGCTCCTTTGTATGTGGAGTTAGGTAGGGGTCCAATTTTATAATCTTCCCTACCGTAAGCCACTTTTCCTGACACCATCTACTAAGTAATCTGTCTCTTCCCCAGCCTCTCAGCATAAGGCCGACTCTGGGGCATACACACCAATTTGGGTGCCCCAAGGAAGGGAGGTTCATGTCAGACATTCCTCTCACACAGTGCTCAGGACCAAACTGCTCAGTAAAGAGAAAGTCTGCAGCTTTAGCTCTGACAGGCCAAGTGCTCTGTCCACCAACTCAAAGGCGAGGGCCGTCCTGAGCTTTGATTTAGACTCCAGCTTCACAAATTTCAGTCAACCTTCCACTGTTAATAAAAGGCTCACGGGCACAGACCCCAGCTCTAAGAAAAGATGAGCAGGAAAGAACGCACCTGTGTACGTGTCCCATGTGGTGGACATAGTCTAGGGCCTTGAGTACCCCCTGCAGGATGTAAGCGATGGCCAGTTCATTCATGCCATCCATGAAGTGTGTACAGATGAGATCCTTGGCAGATCCTTGAAGAAAAGAATTGTGGGGAGATAGGGAAGGCTAACAGACAAGGACAACAGTACATGAGCCAGCTGACAACAGAGTTCTTAGAACCCCTCTGCCAGGACCCTTTCCCACTCACCATATGCCATGAATGATGTGACAATCCACAGCTCGTTGTCTGCAATAAAGGTGGCTCGATATGGCAGGATGTTGGGATGGTTGAAGAGTTTAGAGACATGAAGCTCTCCCTGAAAGCAATGGTAAACTGAAGTCAGAAACAAGGAGCACTAAGGGATGATGCTCAACAGGAGGGTGGCAGCACGAATAATACAGGGACCTAGGACATTCGGGGTGCTCTTCTCAGAGTCCTGGGAGCAGCCTAAGCAGGTGCCCTCCTGCAGGAGAGAAAGCAGGCTGGGTTATCTCTGCAGAGAAGCCAGCACCGCTTTGCCAGCTTCTGCCAGCCAATCCCAGAGAGCCCCCAGGGACATGCCCCGCCAACAGGGAAACTGCTAACACCGCACAGGACCCCAGCTTGCCACCTTGGAGATGATGGAAACAAACTGTTGATTGAAGACATGATGTTCTAAGCTTAGCTTAACTTCAAGGGCCAAAGCACAGAACTACTCTTTAAGATTAAAAAAAAAAAAAAAGTTTTCCTCTCTAAAGGAAAATGTTGTAGTCAATAGAAACAAGGAAAGAAAGTATTTAAAGAACAAACGACAACTACCAAATATTAGAAGATATTTCTCCAGGTTGAGAGATCTCTTCCTTAGGAGCAGCTACAGAAAGTGTAAGACCTATAGGATTTTAAAATAAACTTGGACAGGGCCGGCCGAGTGGCGCGGTGGTTAAGAGCTGGCTTGGGACGCCAGCGGCCCTGGTTCGGATCCCACATATGAGGGCCAGTGACATTGCCTTCTAAAAAAAAAAAATAATAATAAAAATAAATAAAATAAACTTGGACAAAAGATGTGAAAAATACTACACAAAAGAATAGAAACTAGGATCCTGGCTTCTGGGACGTCAGCTAAGGCCAAACAGGCAGTACCTGCTACCTGTCTGTCCACTGCTCTACAGAAAAAAACAAAGAATCAGAAAGTCCAACATGCTCTAGAACAAAGTCAGATGTGTTCTTTCCCAAATAATTAAGTCAGGACTGACTTTCTGTCCCATCCTCAGATCCACAAAACTATTCTGAACATGTGAACTGATATTCAAGCGCTGTCAGGTAAGCATGAATTCTGAAAAACATCACAAGAAGAGGGAGGGGATGCAACTAACGGAACTGCAAATACTCTGACCCAGGCCCTAACCAGAAGGGGTTTCCAGTGCACGCCTTCATCAGCAAGGGGACTCCTGTCCCCAACCAGCGACTAGACCTGCAGTCTTCCAGTTTAACAAAAGGGCAGCTACTTGCTTCTCCAATAGAAAGGAACCTCAGGCAGATAGGATGCTAAGAGCTGGGAGAAGTCCACCCATGGGAGGGCCAGGGCTCCACATCTGGAATCAGACTGTCTGGGTTTGAATCCTGCGTCTGCCACTTCGTCCTAGTGAGTGCGACCATGGGCAAATTACTTGGCCTCTCTGAATAATAAATAAATGAGGCCCCCAGGAGTCTTTGGAGAAGAGGGGAATACGGATTGGGCTGAGTGGCATTACAGAACCCTTAGTGCAAAATGCCCAAGATTCTTCATTGAGAGCTTCCGTAACATCTTGGTATGGTCTACCTTCATTTTCAGAAGATAGATGTAAGAGATGCCTTGGAATTAATATTGGAATTACTCTGCAAGTGTCACATGTGCACTTTATTACCTGCAAGAACGTCACCATCTCACTGGAACAAGCTTCTAGGTTAATTCTTCGAACTGTAACATATTCTCCCGTTGGTTTGTACCTTGCTAGATTCACTGTCATCAGGTCCTCAAATCCTTTGCCTAAAAGATGGATGCATAAACAAGGACAATAGCTACAAAGATTTTTTTCTTCCTTAAAGAGACTTAATTTAAAAAAAAAAATTAAAATTAAAACTTTCACTACTGTTACTTTCCATGGCTGACATTTCATTTTTTATTTTTTTAAATAGAATTTTTTTTTTTTAAAGATTTTATTGGGGAATTGGGGGAGGGGACCGGTCAAGTTGTTGTTCTTCAGTCTTCATTGTGGAGGGCACCAGTTGCCATCTGGCTTCCCGTCGGCAGCTTGTGCCCTCTAAACTAAAGGTACTGTGTTCAATCTTAGTTGCGGGTGGGCGTAGCCATCATCCTATGCGGGAGTCAAACCAGCAGCCTTGTTGTTAAGAGCACACACTCTATTCTCTGAGCCATCCGGGAGGCAGCTCAGCTCAAGGTGCCGAGTTCAGTCTTAGTTGTGGGAGGGAGCAGTCCACCATCGAACAGGTAGTCTTGTTGTTAGGAGCACGTGCTGTCACCAGCTGAGCCATCCTGCCACCTTTTGGCAGCTCGGCAACAGCTCGGCTTGGGTGCAGCGTTCACTGGCCCATGTGGGAATTGAACCGGCGGCCCTGTTGCTCAGAGCTCGCACATTTAAGCCAACTCTTAATCAACTGAACCACTCGGCCAGCCCCATGGCTGACATTTCTTGATTTTTGTCCTATCGGTTCCTTCCCAGCCAACCATTCTGACTATGGCCCAGGTGTTGTGGAAAGGGCCAGAAGAGCAGCTTCCAGGCTCTTGGCCTCACATGGAAAGGTGCTGGCTTCCTTATTAGATGGCCATCAGCTGTAACCAGTTGGCCATTAGCTACTATTGTTTTCTAAATAACTGCCGCGGTTGTGTTAGCAAGTGCAGATGTTCCGGATGGTGCAGATCCTGCGGCTCCTACTTCCTGTGTCTCAGCCGGCTGTCTGTGAGACTGTGGTGCAGGAAGACCCCTTGTTGGGGTATTGAAGGATGTTTGCTTCCCGTGTCTCGACCAGCCGTCATCGAGAATATAATACAGTGGTATGAACTCCCTACCCATGGCTCCATTGTTGCTCCCTTTTGGCCTCACCGAATCCTGCGTTCATCTGCTGGGAGCTGGGCCCCGGCACAACACCAGGACACCAGAAGTGTAGACAAAAAAAAAAAAATTGCAAAATAGCTCCTTTCCTGCTAACATGATCTCTTTCCCATACTTGGAAGAAGAAAACGGGCAAAGACCCACAGAAGCTCATTCTATCACTATGATTGCTGCTAACTAGCTGACAGCCTCTGGCACACAGTCATGTGGAGAAGCCGGGAGAGCTGCAGGATTCCCCTGAAGCAGGAAATTCATAACAGCCCTGGACATTACCTATGATGGTGAGGAGCTCATAACACCCGCTCTCTGGCAGAAAGCTACTCATGATCTCCTGTTTAGAGAAGGATGCTATCGACTCTGAGCTCGCCTCATTGGTCTAAAACAAAAAAGAAAAATAGGTTAGTAAAAGAAAATGGGGGTTGGGATGGGAGTGGGGAGGCGATAATTCACACCCACGAGGAGATGGGCATCTAAACGAACAGAAATTCTGACTGGGGCAAAGAACTAGTGCCAGCATTCTTTAATGAGAAATGTAAAGGAAAACATCAGATGTTCAATGTGGTCATAACACTTATATCAGAGCAAGTAAGTGTCAGCGCTGTCTACAAACGGGGACAAAGGCCAGTTGCAGGCAACTGTTGATTTGCTTGTGTTTTCCAACAGCTGCCTCATTTGCTAAAAACTATGAAATTCTTACTTGGGGAAAGCATTTCTGGAGAAAGGCACGTTTAGAAAAGAGAGTGGGGATGGAGAGATGGAGGGTTCTTTGTCATTTCCTGCTATATTAGAACCCTGTTTTTAAGGTCCTGCCTACTAGATCCCAAAGGTCAAATGCTGAATCTTGCTATAGGGAAAATGTGGCCATAAGAAGCCCCCCCCCCCTTTAGCAAACCAAGACCCCAGACCAATCATTCCCTGACATTTCCAAGGGAAGCAAGAAAACAGCCAACACACTGTGCTGTGGGTGAGGAACAGAGCTGTCAGGTCTCCGGCACCATTCAGGCAGCAAAAGTGACCTGCTCCCTCGTTCCTGCTCATTCATGCTGCAGATAAAGCTGGATCCCGGCCACTTCAGATGTGGGCATCACGCTTCCGGCCTTTGAGGTCCTAAAGGAAAGTGCCCAGCAAAATACATGGCAGACCAACAGCTCTTCCTTCAGTTAAATAGGCTCAGTTTCCTTCTTCCAGACCTAAATTTGTTTGTATGACTTAGGGACAGTGTAGTTTTCTTTTCTGAGTATTTTTCTTTCTTTTGGATCCTCTTTCTTTGGATGTGTGTCTAACTGAAACGGAGAATCTTAGGCCAGCTCACTTTTCACGTACTGCATTCATGAACCTGACCTCTAGTTAGGAAAAGGTCTTTGTGAGCGCATGAAAGGCTCTTGGCTCAGCACTAACAAGGAGAGTGAGGTGGGAATGTTCTGACATGGTCGTACCACCTTTTTGGGAATCCCTGATGTTTCAAGCAAATCTGGTTTTAAAACAATTGATGCTGCCAATGCGGGAAGAAACCAAGTGGGGCTCTGTCTCTCATACCACTTAGTGACAATAAGACCTAGTCAAGCAAAATTGAGCTTTGTCAGCAAATCATAGTCAGCAAATCATGGAATTAATTTTTATATTTCTAAGATTTATCCGTACTATTGTATTTGGCCATGTTGTATAATATTCATTGCGACCATTTCTCTCTTTATCCATTCCAACGGTGATGGGCTTTTTGGGTTGTCTTTTAGTTCTGCTATGCTGAACTGTGCTACTAGAAACGTTTAACTCTGTCTCCTGATGCATGTATGCGAGAGTTACTCTAAGGCTTAAACCTGGGAGTGGAATTGCTAGGTCACAGTATGTGAACAATTGACTTTACGAGGTAATGCCACATTGTTTTCCAAACTGGTTATACCAATTTACACTCCCACCAGCAATATACAGGTATGTTCTCATTGATCCATCTTTTCCCCAAACTTGGTGTACTCAGACTTCATTTTGGCTAATCTCATTGTGACTTTGATTTACATCTCCCTGATGGTTAATGAAGTTGAGCATCTTTTCATGTACTTACGGGCCCTTTGGGTTTTCTCCAAGGTGAAAATGCTTCTTTTTGTCTCCTGTTCCTTTTTGTATAGAGTTGTTTTAATATAGGATTTCCCCAAACTAGGCCCCATGGAACACTGAAACTGGCAGTGAATGCATAAAAGAAGATTACACGTCTGATTAAGGTAGAAAATGCAGCATACTCTCACGGAGAGTCACAAGGTGTACTTGCATGTTAAAGGCTTTGAGAAGTTTGGTAGTAAGAGAACTTGTTCAGCTTTAACCAGCATTTACCAAAGATACGTGTCTAGAGTAACCTTGTGTGCATAACATCTGTTAAATTTCGGGAAGGCTACTTTAAGGAAAACATGGTATAACGCAAAGACCAGAGGCTTAGGGGCCCGACAGAGGTAGAGCTTGAACTCAGATCTATCACATGTTCTGTGACCCTGGGCAAGTCTCTAACCTCTTGGGATCTCCCATTATCTCATCAGTGGAATAATTCCTACTCCATAGGGACGATGTGACAATTAAATGAGATATGATATGTAAGGAGCCAGCGCTGCCTGGTATATCACAGGTATTCAATAAATGGGAATCCTCTCCTCCCTCTTTCACTGTCCACTTTTTGGTCACTCTCCTGCTCAACAAATGAGATGGAACAGAGTCCTAAGTAGAGCTTGATCAATAGTTAAGGCTGGTATGATTTTGGTTTTTACCCTTGTCTGTGTTTTCAAGTGCTCTGGAAACAAATTCTAGGATCATTTAATAGCCAAAGTAGCTTCTGGAAACTGTCTTGTCTTCAGAACAATCTTGTACTGGTTACTACATGCCTCACACAGGTGAGAGAGCTACACAACCAAGGGACCAAACGGAGTAGTGATTCAAACAAAAAGCTTAAACCAAGAGCTCTGGACTGGTGACGCCCCATTTGTTTAGCATTTACAAGCTGCATGCTAAGTTAATCTTGACGAGTCCCATCTTCTTGACCCTTATACCTGCACCCTCCTGCACATATTCTTGCTCTGCAGATCCTGTGTTCTCAAGTACCATTTAGTCCTCAATAAAGTCAGTGTCACCAGTTAATACAAACCCAGGGAGTTGCTTTCAAACCCAGCTCCCTGCTCGGGCCTGTGAGTGCCCACGTGCTTTGGCCCCTGCTTGCTTCAGTGACATCATCCCATACCACCCTCCCCTGATCCATACCCTTGAGGCTCCAGTTTTACTTGTTTGGGACACTCCTGCCCTACTTCTCCCCTGCCCCTGCCATTTTCTCATGGCTGTTTTCTCCTTATCACGGAGGCCTCAACTTAAATGTCATTTATTCACTGAAGACGCTGTCCAGCCCAAGTAACATCAGCTCCTAATCATCTTGCTTAACTTTCTTCACAGTAGATATCGGTGCAGCTCACTTATCTATGGCCTGTCTCCTCCCTTGGAATGCAAGCCCCTTGAGGGCACAGACCTTATTCTTCCTGCTCACTGATGTATTCCCCAATGCCCACACCAATCCTGGCACATGCTTAAAAAAATCACGTAAGCGAAGTTTGACCTGAGGGAATTTTCTGCCCATAACCTCATTCCTGTGGGCTGAAGGGGAAAGTAACTGGAGACAGGGTTCAACATAATGATTTACACCGGAAATGCTGGCCCTCATACAACACATCCACTAGGGGAACTTTATAGATCAGACTCTGATACTTGCATGTGAGAAAGTATAGCAGGTCCTCAAATAACATCGTTTTGTTCAACATCGTTTTGTTATCACATTGATGAGATAGATGTGGTAGGAATTACCTCGTTTATATGTAGCCTATGTTAAAGCTGGTTTGTTATGCATCATTTTGCTTAGTCACAGAACCTGTCAGCAACGTTAAATGAGAACTTCCTGTGCTGCAGTTTTTAGCAGATAACAACATGGCCCCAGTGAGAGCAAATCTGGAGCCACTTTGTATTTGAAGGTCTCCTCTCCTCTGATCTCCAGGAAAACTCCTTAATGTTTCTCTAATTTGAATATGACAGGCAGCTGGGTTCTGAGTTAGAGTATTTATTATATGCATTTTAAATCACTCCTTTTGGAAAAACTACAGATAGATACTGTTCTATTACCTATGTCCCTCTTCCTTGCTGGGAGTGCACATAAGACATACCGTCCGCCAGCCTACACACTAAAGACACTTGTTGAGCCAAGTTGGGAATGATTCATTAAACTACTGATGTGATTAGTTAATAAATTGACAATATTTCCACTATTGTGTTGACCACAGAAAACCACTCAAAGGTTTTAGAAAATGAAATGCATTAGGTAGTTAGGAATAGGAGTTCTTGGGCAATCTGAATTGCATGATATGGACTAGTGTAGTGGCTGCTGTTGCCCCGCTACCATTCTGTCCCCAACCCCCTGGAAATGGTCCTAAATTGGCAGCTTTCTACTTTGTGGATGTTTTATAGGTCTGGACTCAGAGAGAAACTGACCTTTACTGAGGAAAACAAACAAAGGCGGTATTTTGAAAGAAGAGTACTGGTCTGATATTGCCACAAGAAAGGCAGGTTAGTTCATTGTATTATTTCGGATTTAGAAAAGGTCGAAATTCAGGTGAAAGGATGAAATATTTAGTCCATTCTCTTTAAGCACAGCATGGTATAGTTTTATTAGTACAATGTAAAATATCAAATTGCTTAGAAAAAGAAACTAACTTTATGAAAGCCTTCTCTCAGTTTCCTCCACCATGAAAGCATTTTATTCATTTTTGAAGCATTTGAAAAATACAGAAGCTACTGATATCCAGAAATGACCAAAAAGGAAAACTTGTTCAAAGAGTTCAAAACAAAATACAATAAAGCACACAAAGACAACATTATGAAATGCTACCAAACAAACGCATTCAACCTCCCACAGGTTTCACACAGGATAACTTTTGGTATAACACCGAGAGCCATGAAAATATAAAAGTTATACATAACTGGCATTGTATTCTGGAAAAATACCTAACTGATATTACATGTTTTTGGTCTCCTGGCTGGAAAATATTTGGATCTGAGAAAGATGTACCCAGACTAGCAGGCTACATATAAGCACAGCCAAAGCTTTACCCTGAGAAATTCCTAGTCAACATGATCATCCTTCACTCAACCAGGGGCTGCCTGCAAAGACGCAAATGTCTGTCATCTGAAAAGAGTAGGAAGCCTATTTAGAAAAGCCTTCTTACCCTCTCTCTTTATAAGACACTGATTCACATGATCAAAAATAGCTTGGTACACTGCACTTCTGTTGTTATTTCCTTAGGTAAAATAAACGAGAAGAGTAGGAAGCGGGGCAAGAGTCTTGAGGCTTTTGCCAATTAAAAAAAAAATACATTTTCTGTTTTGAACTTTTTAACTTTGGGTTTTGTTTGTAAGGTAAGAGATGAGAGATCCTGCCTTATAATCTAGACAGAGATCTGTATCATCTCTGTGCACTGAAATCTATTATTAATAAACTAAGGATGGAGAATTTAGTATCACTAGCCACTAAAAGATAACCACATTTTAGATCGTTGAAGCTTTCTCCGTTTTTGGAGGGGGTGGTCGGTGATTGGTAGGTTAGGAAGGAGAGGAGACCTTTATCCCAAGGACACAGACAGAAAGTACCTGGGACTTTTTCAGTTTTTAAAGTACACATCAAAATCTTTCCAGGGTGAAACCTGAATCTCCACAAATAAAACAATTATACTTCACATAAAGCGCAATGACAGAGAAGCAGAAACTTAAAATGACAAGCCAAGAAAACACACAAATTTTCACGAGAAGTCATCTCCATGCAACAGCCATAGTGTTAGAGCCTAGAAGGTCACTTACTTTTCTCCGAGTGTCACCCGGAGGCTGCTCTGGAGTAGAGAAATTGATTGTTGGCATTTTGTTTTTGAGTAAAAGACACACCCACATTCAGAACAGCAATTATTGCACTTAGGGCTACATTTATTAATAGAAACCACTTAAGAGTCATCACAGTGAAAAGTGCCTGCAGTGCTACATATAAACACAGACACACACATACACACACAGAGAGAGATCCACAGTAAAAATGCGGCAGGTGGATAGGGTTTTAAACATAAATCTATGGCTCTTAGAAGCCTGGCAAGGCTACTATTCTATGGGTATTCTTTATTGAACATAACTCAACTGCTCTAATTCTGGTCATATGTTTACTTTTCATCAGCACACAGTGTTACTTTCAATAGGCTGGTTTCAGAGTCTCATAACTGTGAACAATTCATTATAAAGTTATAGTGATGGTTGGCTATTTTCCAGGGAGTGCAGAGACTAGAAAAGAGGTTTTTAAAAAATAGTCAAAAAAAGTTTTAATACAGCAACGTGTATATACTGGGACCATGACCCACTTGGTCTCCAGACACATGCTATTCTGAATGCACACAAAGCAGAAGCTTTGGGGCCCTCTGCCACTCTTTTTGTTTCTTTTCCCTCTGCCACTCTTTTTTTTTCTTTTCCCTCGGCCACTCTTTTTTTTTCTTTTCCCTCGGCCACTCTTTTTGTTTCTTTTCCCTCTGCCACTCTTTTTTTTTCCTTTCCCTCCGCCACTCTTTTTTTTCCTTTTCCCTCGGCTACTCTTGCCGAAAAGGAATGAAGCACAACTGAAACAACCTCCTGCTCTTAAATCGGACAATTTCTGTATCTGTGCTTTTGATTTTCTCCTTTCTGTAAAAATCATCAAAGTAAGATTTTTAAATGTAAAGTTCTGAGAGTATGAAATTAGAAATGAGTGCATCCAACTGCATTGCTGGAGGACACTGGCTGCAGAGTCAAGTAGCCTCAATTTATCAAAATGAGAGTTTTTTCTTTTTTTTTTGCCTTGAACATTAGTTTTCTGATACGCAAACGGCAAGAGTAGTTGTTTAATAAGACAGGCTGTCACAGCCAGGTGTATAGATGAAAGGAAATCAAACCTGATCTTACAGAGTAGAAGGCAAATTCCAAGTTGTTTAGAACTTGGAAATATACACTTCATCAAGCTGTAAACAATACACAGAACAATCTCTGTATCCTCCTCAGATCAGAGACTAGGGAATGGTCAAAAGACAGCCAGAGATCCTACACTCAAGACACTGAAACCAAAATCCATTAGTTTAATTCACATATACAGGAATATTTCTAACTAATGAATTATAAATCAACTCAATTTCCATCAATACCAATGTTTACTTTTAAACCATTGTATTCCCATTAATGATGGGAAGAAATTGAGAATAGGATCAGAATATAGTGTTTTTGTTCCATTAGCCGTTCCTTCCTTGTACAGCAAATTTTTATTCTTTATAGCTAAAAAAAAATAACAGCATTTTTCTAAACTCTCATTTGTCTAAAATATAACCCTTTGACAGAATTCACGAATAACACTACTCTAGAAGTTCGTTGAGCAGCATTAGAGAAAACAAATTAATAGGTACCACCCAGTAACTAACAAGTTTGAGTTTTCGATTACTAATGTCTAACTGGGGGTATTCTAGATCAGTCAACCAATGCATTCAATCTGATAAACTGTTTCGTTAGCTACAGATGCCAAAGAGAGTATCTTGATGTCTAGGCACAAAGAATGGGGCTCTAATACTATTATTTTTATAGAAAACAATTTTATTTACTTAAGGTTAAGATCACAGTTCCCAAAAAGGCTCAATTTGAAAACAGGTATGCCTGGGCCTAACAAACCTCAAAATTACAAACCTACTTTACTGCTAAACGCAACATTTAGTATTTTTTTTCCAATAGGAAGTTAATATTTTTGTCTGGACAAATGTTTTTCCTTAGCTCTCTTAAGTCTCATCATTTCTACCATGAAAAGGTGACTCAACTAGATTAATCAATAAAACCAGGCCTTTCATATCATTGCTACCTTTGTCCTGACTATAATTTTATTTTTAAAATCTTCAAGGCTAAAGACTTTTAAACACTTGGTGTTTTTTTGCTTTAAAAATATGTATTTCAACTGGACAAATACTTAGAATAAATACGTGTGCGTTCAAGTACATACTGGCTCTCTAACAATCCAGACAGGGCAAGGAGAACTGCCAGACTAGTCCTCAAATCTTTGGGAAACCATGGATTCAAAAAGGAGCCAAATAAATATAACAGCTGTAGTTCACACTTGCCCTTGGAATTGCTCATTTCTATAAATTGATTTAGTCAATAAGAGTAGTATGATTTATCCTGAAGTGATGGCTAAATGTCATACTGTACTTACCTCCAAATAGTTCCAAATCTCTTAAGCCCTCAACAATGAACTTTTCCGAGACCCACCGCTAAAGAGGAAAACCCCAAAGAGAATTAGTATTTCTTCCAAGCCACAAAAAATTAGCTATTAGCCATTAGACGGACAAACAAAAACACAACTACAAAAACAGAATCATGCAGTACAGTTAAGATAGTCCTACAGAAGAGTCTGGAAAAGAATCTTGGATTTAAATCAACAAAACAATAGATTAATTCTTTCTCTATTCCTCTTAGCCTAATTTGATGAATATTTCTTAAACCTAACAGATGAGAAACACACAGTACTGGTCCGAATACTGAATGAAGAATGTTTTTGTCCTTCCTATACATAAAACTACCTTTTGGTTCCATCTTACTCATTCCATGTCTGTCTATTACAGAGGCTTAGGATCATGAATGCCAATTAGAAAAATATTACTGGAATTCACAACACAGAAAACAGGGATGAAACAGTGGTTTTTCACGAGGCTCTATTAGTTTGTAAAAGGAAACTCCAAGCTGCATGTTCTTTCATCCACTAAGATTTCTAAAGAATCAGTGCTTACATTTTTTTTTTTTTTTAACTAAGTTTACAAGTACCAAACTAGCATGAACAATCTATGGTTCATGTTACTGGCCTATTTCAAACAGGTATTGGATTTCCATCAGACTGTAAGTGGTCTGGTTTCACCTGAATCAGACTAGGCTGAAATAGAAAAGAAGCTCATATTTAAAAGCAATGGAATCAAGATTGTATTTCACTTAAGGACTGGTGTTAAAGTTTGGCTCGGGGACATTCTTTCCATGGGGGGCAGAGTTCAGCCTAAGGAGAGATTCCGTTTTTCCTCTTAATTAACAGTGAAGTCTACTCTTTCCATTATAAATTGTTCTTATATATAAACATAAGAAAAAAGATTAGGTAACCTTCAGAAAAGGTTGCATAATATGGATGATGAATTGGAACTATAACATCATTCTCTGTCCTTCTCTATGTCCATTTTTTCCAAATTAAAAGAATAACACCCTAAATTAAAAATTGATATAAAAAAATCACACACTGTGCCACAAAATATTTAATATAAATTGTGCCACTGTAATATTTAAAGAAAGTGGTATGTTCATAATGTGTCATAGGAATTACACATTGTTACAAGACTTTTAACATTACTACAGTATTCAGAAAATAAGTACAGTAATACCTTGGTTTGCAAGCATGATTTGTTCTGGAAATAAACTATTCATATTGCATAAACTATTCATATTGCAAGACACAGCTCGTTTACCATGTTGAAATGTATTAGAAATGTTTGCTCATCTTGTGGAACACTTGCAAACCATGTTACTCGCAATCCAAGGTTTTACTGTACTTGATAATAAATGAAATAAGATACTTTTATGAAATCATGGAAGCTTGTAAAGAAGTCAAAGCCAGTATTTTATTTGTTCTTGAGGTAATTTTAGCTGCTGAAGTTTTCAGGTGTAATAAAAATTTTCATGGTCAAAAAGTCTTCACTTAAAAACCTATGTTTATATTTGGGAAAGTGTTCCAATGATTACAATTTGACAGATTTTTAAAACACGCAAACTTGCTGAAAATACATAGGAAAAGGGCAGGTCATTAGCAGTTACATATCTACACATTCAACTCATTTAATGTTGAATGACTGATATTCACCAAATAAGCCATCTTGTTTCTTCTCTATCAGACAAGCTGGGGGGCGTACTCTGTCTCTGCTCAGCTTCTGCCTGTGAGCTTTTCTCAGGAGTGGAGGTGGCAATGCCTGCCTCCCTTCCCACATCCCTCACTTCTGTATGATTCTAAGCATCCCATAAAAAATCACCTACAATATCTGCCAAAACACATTGCTTTTCAGAAAGTGAAAATAAGTAAAGCCAGAAGAATAGAAACACTCACCCTAATTCGCTCTGGTTTACTTACAAGAAAAGACATGAGTTCCTAATGCGTAGACCTATTTCAATTTCAAAAAGTTAAACCTAAAAGGAAAATAGAAACAGGGTGAGTTAGTCAAATCTCCTTTTTTAGAAATATCTGTTGATTAACAAAAACTTACTACAAGTCCACCATTTCAAAGCACTGTACCAAACCTAAAAAGTCCTAGATATTAAAGATTTGTTTAAAGAAACTTTCTTTAGACCTGGACGTACTTAGGCCAAGTACATTCTGAAATACTGCAATCTCTGTAGGAAAAGTTTATTATTATATGGTTTTCTTCTTTAATTTTTAAATTTCTCTTGGCCCAACCCCCCACTAGCCCCTTCCCAGAAGCAATTACATTCAATTATTTTAGCTGTTTAACCTGCTTTATCACTATTTTTAAATAATGTTTATATGGCCATGACTTATCCATTTTAGATATTTATCTACTAACTTCTACCATGGTAGATGAAGACTAAGCTCTCCTGTATCACCTGCCTGCACTCTACTTTCCTGCCTTCATTCTTCTCCATAGTACTGGCATAATTTTTAGTTAAATCAATAGTCCACATTTACATTACTTTGTGCAAATGAGGTCATAGCTGAGGCAAACAGGTGAAGATGACCATGTCTTCTTTCTTTACACCCACTTTTTCCCCTAAAGTTAATAACTGCCTCATTTTTTCACTTCCTTTGTTTGCCATGTAGCAATACCAAGTGTTGACACGGATATCAATCAACCGGAACTCGCATACATTGCTGGTGGGAATGCAAATGAGTATGGGCACTTTGTAAAATAGTTTAATTGCTTATGTTCTGCAATTGGGAAAAATTGGTTCCCAAACCAGGATGTGTTTCAAATTAATTTGTGTAGTTCTAAAAAACCTATGGAATACCTGAACTCCCACCTTCAAAAATTTTAATTCAGCAGATCTGGGAATACACAAGCAGAAATGGGCAACTCCTCCTTATGGACTTCAGCCAAGGGAAAGATTACTGGAGCAGGGGTGGACCTGGATAGTTTCATGAAGGGGTGGAGCTTGAATGTCAAATAGGACTTAAAATGGCAATTCCAAGCATGAAATGGTATTAGCCACCGATAATTAAGTGCTTACTTTGTTTTGTCCACAGATGTATCTCCATTTCGAGAATAGTGCCTACCACATAGTAGGTACACACTAATATTGAATGACTGACCAAATGGGCTGAGAAGTGTGTCAGCATTTTGCATATACTCTCTAGTTAACATGACATGGTTACAGAAGCAGGACTCCACATATATGAGAACAATGAATGGGCCTTAAATGCATGCTAGAGTATGATTTTATTCAGCAGGCAATAGAAAGCCACTGTAGGTTTTGAACAGAAAGGGGACAAACACAAAACATTGGTATAAGGTAGTGTCTCTCAAACTTTATTGTGCATGCAAATCACTTGAGGATCTTGTTAAAATGCAGATTTTGATTCAGAAGGTCTCAAGTGGGGCCTGATGCTTCTAACAAGCTATGGTAATGCTAGACTACGGTAATACTGCTGATCTGTGGACCATCATATTGACTAACGTTTCAGAAACCTTGTTCTAAGGAACATAGACGGAATATTAATCTGCAAAGGGATGGGAGAAGATGTGGAAATAACCCAGAGAATGGAATGCCAGTTGGAATACAATTATAGTGGACCATATATTTGGTGATAAGAGCCTGTGGCAGAGGGAATGTTAAAACAATAGATGGATAGGGGAGAAAAAGAAAAATTATATTTAGTTAGTAAGGACAGAGTAAATCTCTAGCCCATCCTCTACCCTTTAGAGGAATAACTTTTACAAACTCCTGGGTATAAGGTTATCTTAGTCTCTGCTTGAAAACATCCCATACCAGAGACTCACTACCTTATCCACAGGAGCCCATTCTACCTGTGGACAACTCTGATGACTTCGGGGTATGTGTGAAAAGAATACCGTGTCAATGACAAAACAGGAAAGCTCAAGAGTGAAAGTGATTTGGGTGGAAAGATGAGTCGACTTCTCAAATCATATTGCAGTTGAGAAGTTATATATTCCAAGTGGAAATATATATATATATATATATATATATATATATATATATATATATATATAGCATTCAGTTAGGAAAGTTAAGACTGATGTTCAAGAGAGAGGTTAGAGATGGCTATGTGTAGTTGGCAGGTAGCAGCTAAAGCAATAAGAGTGACAAATTCACTAAGGGAGAAAATGGTGAGAGAACATCGGAAGGCTGGGAGGTGAGCCTTGGGATAGATCCATAGCTATGGCTGAAAGGGCTCCTGGCCTGAGACAGACAACCAGGTAAGATTTGGTTTCTTCTACTCTCAGGGACAAGAAAACAGTCTCGGGTGTCTCTAGAAAGTATGACTCAGTCAATGAAGAACTGTCTTATGCCGCAAATACATACTGGAATATGATTCTACTTTAACAGATAGTATGATAATAAATGGACCAATTCGAAAGGCTTATCCTCTTTGGGGGAAGTCAAGTTAGGATATGTTTGGATCTCTGAGCAGAAGGCTAGGCAGGTAAGTTAATTCCCCATCTCCTGAAAACTTGAACCATTTTATTTAACCACTCCCCCCCCCCCCCGCGCTCACTTCCCTACCCTCAACATCCCTCCCCCCCCCCCCGCCATCTCCACCCCCAAATCTACTGTGGGCACTTAAACATTCTTGGAAAACAAGACAATTAGAAGAAACTCTTCGTTTTGTCTGATTCACGGAGTCACCTATTGTAGATGTCCTTACGGGGGCTTGACCCGCTGCCTGTCCAGCCTGGGATGAGATGGGAATGGAAAGGGGGAGGGAAGGAAGCACTGGAGGTGCGCCTCTTTGCTAGAGCAGGACAAACTGACACCTGGGCCGCAGGTACGCCACCTGGCAGCCAGGGGGGACGAAGGGGCGGGAACGCAGGAGCCTGCCTCTCCCGCCCGGCAACTCCGCTCTGGCGTCTCCCCGCCAGGCCCAAGCCTAGTCTGCTTTCCGGCTGCAGCCCCTCATTGCGGGAATCGAGGACTCGGGTGACCAGGGGGCCGTGGAGGGCGAGGGTGGGGAGAGCCGGGATGGCCGATCCGACGAAGGCCCGCCCCGAGGAGATGAAATCGGCGTCAGGGAGAGGAGGGACCGGTCCCTGGAGCGCACCAGGCGGCCCCGCCAGTCCGGTACCTGGTCCTGGAGTTAGCGAGAAGTCCCGACCCCGTCTCAGCTCCGCCTCCTTAGTTTATAACCTCGCCGCAGCCAGGCCGGTTGCTGGGGGGGGGAGGGACGCAACGTGCCATGCGCAGTTAGAGGGACCCCGGGAGAGCCGGAGGAGAGCTCCGCCCCGCCCCGGCGGGGGTGAGGAAGCCCCGCCCCGCCCCGATGAGGAAGCTCCGCCCCGGCCCTCTCGGCTGGGGAAGCTCTGCCTGATTCCGCCCGTCCCTTCAGGCAGTCAGCAGCGACAGCGCCGAGTTGCTGTTTTCCGGTCGTGAGTTCTTAATCCGCGCCTCGGGTACCAGACGGCATTCCGTCTCCCAACAGAAGGGACCCGTTTCCCCCAAGTGTGTGGAAGCCAAAGCCCTAGCTTGTCGGTGAGGGCTGCAGGGCTCTAAAAGGACTCCCCAGGGCCTCGGCTCCTGCAGCAGGAAGGAAGTAGATGATTTCAATAATGAAGAGTCAAGGTGGGGCTAAAGTGAGGCTAACCAACACTGGCTGCTGACTTGGCTACTTTTTGAGGATTTTATTTCCATTTCATGTGGTAGGGCTTAAATGGAAAGAACCTGTCGCGCTCTTTTCATTGAATACATCTCAAACGCCCCTCACTCTGGCCTCACGGGCACCAAACAGACAAGCTACTAAGGGGAAACTCACTTTTTCTCTGTGTTCGGGTTACTTCTCAGTAAAAGGAGGAAAATAGCTCAATTAATGGTAACTATCATTTTTATCTTTCTGGATCTTTTTGTTCCTGATCCCTCCTCTGCAACTCCTGTTTTGTTTGCAGAAACCTGTAGTAAGGTTTGCCTTGATGAGTAAGCTAGCCTAAGCCAAGGCAGGCAGCGCTTGAGAAATGATTGAGCAATCAAGTGATTGCAAGACTCTCTTCTGTGAGGTTGCGTTTTTTTTCAGTAACTTAACTGTGCCCATGGAGGAGGTAGTTCCAAAATTGGATATATACCATCAAACTCTTCCCAGTTCTGAACCTTGACAGATTTATACTGGTCTAACTTCCAAGGTGGAGGAGTTCAATTACATCCAAACAGGGACTGACGGAAATGTGACTTTGAGACTGAATGTGAACTTTGCCGGTAAACCAATATGCACCTCAAGGTCTCATTCAATTTTATATATATATCACTTTGGTCTTATCTAGTGCTTTAACATTCTAAAGCACTACCCTTACTATTCTCTCATTCTCCCAATAAGATGTCTCTCTCTGCAGCAAATTTGGTAAACTTGACAAAGCAAGATAGTAGCAGAAATTGAAGTAAAATTCTTGGTGGTGGTCTTTTGGAAAGACCTTCGCATGTGGTCTTCGGAATTGGAGGTACTAGAGAAGTGAGTGCCTGAAAAGATGCCAAACTTGATGCAGTCGTCACAATGAGTAATTTAAAGTCACAATGAGTAATTTAAACGTGGAGGTACTTCCCATCTGTTCTCATAGTCCAGTAGCAATGTCATTTTCTAGCTGGGTATCAGTCTACCAAGGGGGCTAAAAGATCTCACCATCTTCATGACTGCCCACAAAAGCTAGTTAGACAAGGACGGAAAAGGGGCCACAGGTTAAACCTGACAAGCTCAGGAGACGGAAAATAACCACATAAGATGGTGTGAACATAAAAAATTCTTAACTATGGGCCATGGTGGGAAGGCACATCTTTAGCCTAAAGTTTCCTTGACAAGGGTAAATCTTTACCTTAAGTGAGCCTGCTTATTGTTTTTTTTTTTTTTTTTTCATCTACAATAGGATAACGTGCCCTTGGAGTGTCAGTAATCCTTTTTCAGACGGGAGCAGGAAACTACAGAATCCCTAATTATTATTCTTGTCCTCTGATGACCATCTCTCTGTCCTATAAAAAGCGAACTATTAACTACCCTGCACCCACCTGTGTAAAAGAGGTACCTGTCTGACCAATTTACTTCGATCCAATCACAGAGATTTCTCCATTTTGCTTTCTCCCACCCTCTTAAACTATCACTAATGGATTTCACATAACCCTCCTCTGATTCTAAGTATAAAATAAGCTGCAAACTGCCCTTTTGTGGAGCATTTTCTCAATCCCTTAAGATTTTTCTTCCCAGCAATTGTCATCAGTTTGGCTCAAACAAACTCATAAGTTTTCTCCTGGGCTGGATATTTTTTCATCAACATAGAGAACCTTTTGACCCAGACTCTGTTCTGACAGTTGCAAGGAACAAATTCCCATTAGCTTTAGTTTTCCAGGGCCCACTAAGTCCAGATAACTTAGAAAACCTGTGTAATAAAAGGTCAACTTTCAGCATTTACAAAGTCAGTTTTTTCCTGTTTTGCTTTTGAATTATGAGCCCTGGGATGCACAAGCCCTCTAATGCTTTTCACTTACTTATAATAAAGGTTGGGGAGCTCCAAAGATTTCTGGAGCTTTCTGAAACTGGCTTGAAGCCTAGAGGAATGGATATGGATTGATGATCCTTTTCGTTTTTAACTCTGAGCATCTAGTTTAAAGTAAGGGCACTGCCCTCTTCAAGATACCATGTATACTGTGTGACAGGTAAAACTAATTGCCTAGACTACTCAAGTGGAATGCTTATGATACGTAGTTTAACAAGTTCAGCAGGATTAATTTGCACAGTATTTTATATGTCAAAGCACATTATATGTGTTATCTAATACACTCTGAACAGCATTTTAGAAAGGGGAGAGTAGGTAATGCTCATTTATAGATGAGGAAACAAACTTGTTAAAGCACTAGGACAGCACCCAGGTCCCTGCCAATAAATCCAGGGCTTTTTCCTGAAGTGGAAAACTGGTTTCAACTCTATTAATAGCTTTGCTACAACCTTACTAAGTGATACAGTTACATGCAAGAAAAAGATGCAGAAGAAAGCTATTTAAGTATTTAAGTTGAAAATGTGATAGGAGAGCAGTTGAGTTCTTCGTCAAGCAAAGCTGATACAATAAATAACCTAGACAGATATAATATTATCCTATTTCAATGATCCCACGAAAGTAAATAGTTAAAAAGGCATGGTGTCTTTTTTCTTTTTGAGGGCAGTGTCACTGGCCCTCATATGTGGGACCTGAACCGGGGCCGCTGGCTTCCCAAGCCAGCGCTTAACCACTGCACCACTTGGCCAGCCTCATGGTGTCTTTTAAACAAATAAAAGTTACACAATTTGGATAAAAACAAATAGATGAAATCAGAGGTCAGTTAATTTTAAAAGATTAAAATATAAAGTAATATCCATTAAAAGTAGTATAATCCTCGGTGGTTAAGCGCTGGCTTGGGAAGCCAGCGACCCCGGTTCGGTCCCACATATGAGGGCCAGTGACACTGCCCTCAAAAAAACACAAAACAAAGATCACATTTTTAGGGCCGGCCGAGTGGCTCAGTTGGTTAAGAGCTCGCTCAAGAGTGCGAGCTGAGCTCTGAGCAATGGCAGTTCGATGCCAGCCCGAGCTGAGTTGCCATTGAGCTGCCAACAGGTGGCAGGATGGCTGAGCTAAAATAAATAAATAAATAAATAAATAAATAAATAAATAAATAAAAGTAGTATAATAGTAGATACAAGGTTCTCCTTTTCAGAAAAAAAAAAAATTAGCTTTCTTCTGAAATTGGTATGACTTCTCAGTTCATAGAGCTGAGAAAATGGCATTCAACTGTGCAAAGATATAAACATTACACTTTCTTCCAAATGCAAATAAATCTTTTGCTGATCACCAACAGTTATACTATGGGGATAACTGTTTCCCACCTCTTCCATCCTTTCAAATCATTCAAAACAAGTGGAGGCAGGAACAGTAAGAAAAGAGAATCCAGGGTGATAAAGTACAGTATTTCAACCCTTCTATCAAAACAGATTCTTGTAGACAGTGCTTTAAACAATTTTCACAGTGCCAGTTCCTATTGGATGAGTGGAATGAGAAAGAAAAATCAGTGTTTCTCTTTGGTCTACGTCCCATCTAAAGAAAACAGTTTCACATCTGGTGCTTGACAGGAAAAGATTCTATTAGTAAGGAATCAGAATTGTAAACTACTACACCCCCTACCCCCCAAAAAAACCCTGTGAAATTTTGCAGATAAAGTTAAGAGAACTCTGAAAGGATCTACTTGTTTTCTATTGGGAGACAGGAAAGCAGAGTAAAGCAAAAATGCATTACTTGGAAAATAGTCCTAGATAAAAATGCTGTAATTTATAAGAGAATTTTACATATATTATCTCGTTAGGTAGGGAAAATGATGACTATGCTCACTTTGGAAAAGGAAGAGCAGAACATAAACTCAAAGAAGTTAGTTAGTGACTTGCCCAAAGGCAAAGGGTTAGTTATTGGTTTTGGTGGCACTAAAAGCCAGGCTTTATCTTCCAGTGCAGTGCTTGCTTTGGCATTGCTAAGTGACCAGGCAATGCAGACAAGATTGGAGGGCTTAGTGGTTTTCCAATGTGACGGTCAACAACATTCTCCTCTCTGTCTTCTCATTCATAGGCAAGATAATGGTGTCTTAACTCAAGAGGGGGACTTCAGGTAGGAGCCCATAATAACATAGAGGACTCTAAAACTAGAAAACATTTAAACAAAATAACTGGTAACTAAGGGATTCTTGTCAAGGCCAACTCTTTTGAAGGAAAAGCATTTCAGTGCTGACTTTTATTGACTAGAAAGAATGGCCCTAGGACTTATATTCTTGTAGGGAAACCCCAGAAAAGTAAAGGCGGCACTCTGAGTTTTTTGTCAATGAGTTTAATATATGTCCATAGGTAGTGCATATGAATGCTTAAATTACAAAATTAGCTGCCATGGTTCAAGTGTGTGGGACTTTAAGAAAGCTTTTATCAAAAGATAACTTAACCTATCAATTTTGATTTCTATGATGCACTTTAAAGGTTTGTAAAACAAGACTAATTCTAGAATTATATATAAGCATTAAATTTTGTTATTTTTATTATTATAATAATTTAATTTCATGAACTGTTAAAAAAAATATTAATTTGCATCTCCAGTTTACACATTTCTGCATTAACCTAGAGAAAAACCCATGTGAAGTTTCCATGCAGTTACAAAGGCAGCAGCACATGCTGTTTCCACAGCAACTTGTTATTGCCTCAGAACACACCTGCACATAAAAGCATCCACAAAAAAATACCCGCCCACCCCTCTCCCACCAAAAAAACCCAACCATTTCCTATCCCCACCAAAAATTACCTGGTACAAGCAGTGACTTAAAAAAATGCTTTCTTGGTAGGAAGCATTTATAAAATGCAGAGATCTGAACAAGCTAAACGCTTGTGCAGGTAGATGGGCCTCTCTCCCAAGAGTTCCTCCCTCAAGAGTCAGAAAGAACTCTCCACAGTTTAGGAAAGTTCATTTTAAAAAGGATATTTATATTCATGGCTATTTCTTTGAAAGAATATACTCAGCCTCAGCTGCGGAGGAGATAAAAACAGGAGAAGCAAAGGGACACAGTGATAACACAGAGAATAGAGCCTCTCCAGGAACATCCAACAGGTTGCAGCAACCAAGAAGGAAAACAATTGTCATTTCACATACACCACTGATTTGTTCTAGTTGAAGCAGTTAATTTTTCATGCACTTGTTACTCAAGAAAAACATACAACCACTTAAAATGCAGCATTCACAATGTCATTAGCTTATGGTATCAGGTAAAGGAGAAAGCTGTGCTCCTGTACTAACTATCCCTAAATTTCTCACATGTGTAAGCGTCCTCAAGCCTATAGACAGCCTACAATACTGTCATCAGCAGGCCCCACCTACAAAACATACACTGAACTACACTGTTCTGAGTCCCTGAAATTTCAACACCACCGATAGTGTTCTAAATTTTATTTTATTTTATTTTATTTTATTTTATTTTTTTGAGGGCAGTGTCACTGGCCCTCATATGTGGGACCCAAACAGGGGCCGCTGGCATCCCAAGCCAGCTCTTAACCACCGTGCCACTTGGCAGGCCCTAAATTTTACTTTTTTACAAGCTTAATGTAGACACAGAAGAAAACACCAAGCAATGTTTATTGTGCAATTCCAAGTTACTTGTGGAATCTTGGTTTAGAGGCATTCTTTATAGCCATTTCAACTGCCATTTTTAAACAAAAAGCAACAGTCTAATTGTGTATCTATAAATTCATGATATTTCTTCAAATATTATAGCACTAAAAGCAGTGATGATTCATGTTATAATTTTAAAAATATTTTAAAACTACAGAGTTCATATATCATTCCTTTCATAAAATAATCAAAATAATTTGATTATCTGGAAGAAAATTACTGAAACAGAGTCCTTCCAATGTATCCATAACCTCTGTAAAACTCCTAACTAAAAATAGAACAATGATGAAATAAGGATTTCTCAGTCATTGGGATTGTTTGACCTTTAAGATGAGAAATGGACTGGTATTTTTTTTATGTTTCCTGTGAGTTCAGAGCTTACAGGTGGCATCAGGACTCATCTCTGGGATGACTTTACATGGCTTTCACTTTGATTTGTTTCATTTTCATTTGCTTCTTTTCCAATTTCTTTTGCTCACGCCTCAAGGCAGCTTCCTAGAGAGAGAGAGAGAAAGAGAGAAAGAGAGAAATTCCAAACTAAGCTCTAAGCACATGTTTAACAACCAAAATTAGAATTCTGCCTATATTATTCAAAACCTAGGCTTGCACCATAAATAACATTACAGAAGATAGTTATAAAAATTGCTAATATCTATGTTGGTTAGTGAAAATTAACTTGACATGAAGCAAATTTCAAGTTAGAAACTAAATACTTCATTTAAGCAGGCTTTGTTAAAATGGTTTGATTTTTCCTATACTCAGGAAACACTAGCCCAACTTTCATCATAACAATTTTGTGTATCTGCCAAGGATTTGCACTTCAGTTCAGAAAACCCTTAAGATCTCGTTTGATCAGGTTATTTATTAAAAATCTCTTCTTATTAGCAGATGTTATATACCTGAGCACAATATTTCAATTCACAATGTTCAAGTGGGGATTTTTATCATATTTTTATTTAGGAATTAGGATGATATATAGGAGAGAAAGATGCTTCAATCACATTATTTCAGTAGCAAAAGTCTGAATGTTTATCCATCCACAGGTGTGTGCTATTGTGTAAGTAGCTTGAAGAACTGAACCATCATTAACACTGATTATATGGGAAACACAAAGGCAGGAATGAACCTACCTGCTTTGGCAGCTGCTGCCTCCTGTGAGGGCTGAGTAGCAAGTGAACAGCCACAACACAGATGTCAAAAGCTATACTCTTCTGGGACATCTATATAAAGTGGTCAAAGGACTGTCCCAAGGTCCATTTCCCACTGAGCCAACCCCTACCTCCACCATATTCATTCTGTCCTCAACACGACCCATCCTTTCCCATATTACATATTATGTGTAAAACTACCAATACACAGAATCTGGTGTAGTGGTTAAGAGAAGAAATTCACATTAACATATTTAAGAAACATATTTGTTAATGTCGATAAATATCTGAAAAATGTTCCCAAAAATGCCAAACAAGTGAGACATCATTTCTCAATTATCACAATCATACATTTAAAAAAATGGTAAGTAGTTTTCATAAAGCTGTGAGTATAGAGAAGCTCTCGTATCATATGCTAGTAAAAGTATACATTGGTACAACTTCTTATTGGCAGCCTATCTTTCTCTCTTTCTCTCCTAGGATTGTTTTCCTGAGGAAATTTTTAAAAGCACAAACATGAAAAGACATTTTCTTGAAAGACTGCTATATTTTCAACATAAAAAGTTGCAGAACACTGTTTATAAGATGAGCTACATTGGGCCGGCCAAGTGGCACGGTGGTTAGGCGCTGGCTTGGGAAGCCAGCGGCCCCGGTTTGGGTCCCACATGTGAGGGCCAGTGACACTGCCCTCAAAAAAAAAAAAAAAAAAAAAGATGAGCTACATTAAGGAACATACATACTAACATAGAGTTACTAAATAAATTATATAGTGTTAACAGTGATTACCTTTAGGAATGGGAGTTGTCTTCAGGATTGTGTTTGTGTTTTTTTAAAGATTTTTTTTGGGGGGGGGCTGGTGGGGGGGTAAAATTGGAGAAGGGGAACAGACAAGTTGTTGTCCTTCAGTCTTAGTTGTGGAGGGCACTGCTAGCTCAGCTCCAAGTCCAGTCGCCATCTGGCTGCCCATTGGCAGCTTGTGGCCGCTCAGCTCAAGATGCTGTGTTCAATCTTAGGTGCGGGTGGGTGTAACAATCATCCCATGCGGGAGTGGAACCAGCAACCTTGTTGTTAGGAGCACTTACTCTCACCAGCTGAGCCATCCTGTCACCTATTGGCAGCTCAGCTCAGGCGAAGCTCATTGGCCCATGTGGGAATCAAACCGGAGACCCTGCTTGCACAGAGCTCATGCTCTTAACCAACTGAGCCACTCGGCGGGCCCGATTGTGTTATTTTTACATGGTAGGATTAAGGTTAGTTTTAATTTCTGTGTATATGTTTCTCTATTTTTCAAATTAAATATGTAAGAAAACAAAACAAACAATGCTATACTAATAGTGACAGGAGCGTCCAGATCATTTGTATGAATGAGCCATTCAAGTCAGAAATTGACTATAATTTCTTTTTTTGGAGGGGTGGGTGGGGGTGGGGAATCCCTTTCCCATTTAATTCACTGGATATTTTTACAAGGTACCCAAGCCTAGATACTACAAAGCAGTGGTTCTTAAAAAATACATGTTTTAACCCACAAGCAGCTTACAATCTGACTTAAGTTCTGGGCCCTCTTTTTCTTAAATCTACCATAGTATCAAACCCTAGAAAGAACTGGAGAACCTCTTTTTCCCCACAGAAAAATGAAAAGCATTATCTATTAATGATTCTTTGTAGATTTATCCAGTGTACTCATGAAAAAGGCATTTATTGTATATTTATAAAGAAGACTGCATAAACACAGAGTTCTATTTTCAGGGGAAAAATACCCATCAACTAAACCAAACCAAGTCAAACAAAAAGTGATGAGAAAGGATAAGATGGCAGGAGGCCTGTGGTGTTCTAGGCACTTCACTCAACAGCATTAATCACTCCACTGGCACTGAAGCGCCACACGATGGCTCACTTTACTTGGCAGCACAGTTCTTCCACTTCTAGGAATGTTCTTGGATTCTTGAGATGATTCTCATTAAAATCCACATCTCCTAGAATTTTGTTCTCCTCTTTTTCTGACCAGCATTTACAAGGCTTAACATTTTAGAGCTGGACTATGGCATCTTATTTCACAAAAATGTATGAGCATGTTAATATTTGAAAAATGCCACAGCCTTTTTAAAAAGCTCTTGGGTTTGACATTCTTGTTATGTATAAAATACAAACAAAAAATATGAGAATTCTCTAATTCTATAATCAGATTAAACATTTTATAAAACAAGTTTATTTGGACCATAGGCCATGTGTGCTGGCTTCTATTAAAATTCCTAATTCTACCTTAGTTAAGTATTTGGCTTGAAAGATGACAGCGGGACTTTCAAAATGGGATTATGCTGAGGGAATAGGTAATTCATATCATTCTCCAGGATTGGACTCCATCTAACTTGGTTTGAACAGAAAAGATTGTTTATTCTTTATAGGGCTATTAACTAATTAAATGTCCCAAGTACTGAGAGAACGCTAAACTTTTAGCCTGTGTACATTCCTACACAGAATTACCTTAACAGCCAATACGGTACAGATAGTATCCTTATAAATCTTTAGTTTTATCCCAGTAATAAGTCTGTCTTACCTCCAGCCTGCGCTGTTTCTCAGGATCTTCCTCATTCATGATTCGCTCCTTCTCTGCTCTTTTCTTCTCCTCACGCCGAGACTGTGCAGCTTCCTGTCTTTGCACATGCGTCAGCTTCAAGAAGTTCTCTTCTACTCGAGCTCGGTTCTTATCTGCTTTTTGTTTGCCCTTTCCCCAAGAAACAAAGTGTTTCAGAAGAAATTCATTTCAGTCCAACAGAAGCAAAATCCCATTTAGTAGGCTTTCATAAAACAACTCCCATTTAGCACTCTCAAGTCAGCTAGCAAAGATACGATTACTGGAATCACTGATAGATGATCCCCCCAGAGGAAAAAAACAGTAAAAGGTGCCAACTTTATAAAAAAGGCTGCTGGTCTTACTTCTCTGTTGAGTCGGAACTTTTTGGCTTTATCAATAGAATAAATCACCATGTTCATCAGGGGTAGCAAAGCCTCCATATCCTTTGGGTAAGTGTTACCTGAGCCAGGCACTAGAAAACAAAGCCATTTGCCTGCTGAGTTAACTGGCAGCATTAATACTTCTGAGTCACCCATTTTTTTTTTTTTTTTTTTATTAATAGACTCCTTTCTTCAAGTTTCTTAGGCAGCTAAAACGCGGAAAATAGAAATTAAAATATATAAAAGGATCTCTTATTGAAGAAATCCAAAAGCAATAAGTAGGCATGGGGTTAATTTTAATCTAGTTTTTTAACAAGCGATCATTTAGGAGGAAATAATACTCTCCTTACGATCCTGTCTCAGAAAAGGAGGAACCCAGAGAGGACACAGAACACTTACCATTAAATGTAAACAGTAGGGTCCTCTTAGTGTCAGGCAGCTTTAAAGGCTGACCTTCCCTGTCATAAAAGAAAAGGCTATTTAGAAGGAACACAAGAAAGAAGCTCCCTATGTACATGAGTCACCCAGTTCACTGAGATGAACAGATAACCTGCAAATAATCACAGTACTTGGCTTGGCATCCTCAAATCAAATATAATCTCAGAGCCTGAAGGAGCTTTACAGGTCATCTGGCTGACTTGTCTATCTGATGAATGCATTCCCAAGTGATCTTGACCCTATACCTGAACACTTCCAGTGATGGACCATCCAGGCAAGATATATTCCACCTCACCTGGGGAGCCAGAAATGAGCCTATATTTAAGTACAAGGCCCATATTTTAAATAAGGTTTTTGCTTATTTTGATGGATTTTTATGTTTTATTTCCAGCTCCTTGTTACAATGAAGCATCTTATTTTTGAGTCAGGCTCACAATAAATCTAGAAATAATCTACCTTGTAGATGCTTCAACACAAAAAGCTAAAGAACATCATTTTCGATATTTTTATTTCATACGTACTCTTGCATAATTTTTGGACCAGAAAACTGGTCTGAAAAATGAACGGATTCAATCTTGTCAGCGTAGTGTGTAAGAAAGTGAACCATCTGAAATAAAGAAAATAAAATTATTTTTTCTAAAGTAGGGTTTGAAGCATTTCCCTTTTTTCTTAAAGACATTCACTTTTCAGTCATCCTTACTTTTGCACAATGTCTTTAAGGCTAAAGCTTTAAAAAATTAAATAAGGACTCTCTCTACAATGAGACTAGTACTTTAATAACACCAATTATTCAATTCCTTTTATTAAGCAGCAAAAATATATCTCAAAATAATGTTCTAAACAAGAGTGAAAGCGTGAAGATAAAACCAAAATAATTTCAGGGGGCTCTTCATAAACACATCACTTTGAACTTGCCCTCAGAATGGTCTTTGAGCTATCATATATATATATATATATATATATATATATATATATATATTTTTTGTTTTTTTTGGAGCTACCATATATATATATATATATATATATTTTTTTTAAAGATTTTATTGGGGAATTGGGGGAGGAGAACAGACAAGTTGCTGTCTTTTTGTTCTTCAGTCTAGTTGTGGAGGACGTTGCTTCACTGGCCCATATTGGTATCATCAGTGCGCTCTTCCCGGATGAGGCAGATCGGTTGCCAGCCTCTGGATGCACGGCTATTGGCAGCTCACGCTGGCTGCCAGTCGCTCATGCTGGCTGCCGGCCACTCACTGTAGCCTATGGCAGCTCACTGCAGCAGGGACTGCAGCCTACACCGTCACCGGGGCTCACACTGCCCAGCTCCAGGTGGAGCTGTTGTTAGCTGTAGAGGGCAGTGTCAGTGGCCCTCATATGTGGGATCCAAACTGGGGCCGTTGGCATCCCCAAACCAGCTCTTAACCAATGTGCCACTCGGCCGGCCCCGAGCTATCCTATATTTTTATGATTCTAATATGTGCTGTTACCATTACATAACCAATGACTCTATAAATCTCTCTTCTCTAACATTAATTGAAGCTTTAAAAAATGGACTGACATGGTGGTAAGGATTCAAGTTGTAGTTCTTTTTCAAAAAATCTGAAAGTCATTAGCAATCCTAGAACAACTTGCTCTTGATTTAGAGAGAACCTCTTAACTAATCAAACTTTCCTTTTGACAAGTTAATCTATTGCTTAAAGAAGGTATGTTAATATTTGTGTGGGAAAGGAATATGTAACCAGTGCCTTGTCATAAAATGAAGAACTTGTACAATGTGACTTTTAGGGAGAGTGCCCTGTAAATGTCAAGGTCTACAAATGTATGTCTTCTATTGCATTTACCTTTGTATCCATCATTCCCTCTGTGACTTCTCCCATCTCTGATAGGATGGCCAGGGAGTCTGGCAGTCCATACTTTGCTCCAGACTTAGGTTTGTCACTACAAAATTCACTCTAGGGGAAGAAGTAATTGAAAGTAAGACATGACATTTTATTATGCACCAAGACTTTTTGTCTCTCAAGAGAATATGTACTAACCTATTTCAAAGTGGTTAATTATCCTATGCTCTGAAGTTGAATCTCTATGTAATAAATAGGCGCGGTTTCTATGTATATTTGAATTGGAACAATTTGACATACCAGATCCTGCATCTCTTTCTGCAGTCGCACCAAGGCTTTCCGAGTGCCAACAGCAAACACATAGGTATCCATGTCTTCATCATTCATGGTTACTTTTATTTGCTTTAAAAAACAACAAAACTCACCTATTAGGCTCTGTGATAGGCAGATTTCTAAGATGGTCCCCAAGATTCCCACCCCATAGTGTATACATCCTCCCCTTGAATGTGTGAACATGATGGGCTATCACTCCCATGCCTACACTGTGTTATGTAGCAGAAGGTCCCTAATCAGTTGACTTTCAGTTAATCACAAGGGATATTATCCTAGGTGGACTGACCTAATCAAGTGAGTCCTCCAAATGAACTGAGCCCTACTTGGAGAATGAGTCAAAGGGTGAAAGGGTGTGGGGTGAACAATGTGGCAAGGACCTGAGAGTGGGCTCTAATTGCTGAGAGTGGTTCCCAGTTGACAACTAGCAAGAAAATGGGGAACTGAATTCTTCCAACAATCTGAGTAACTCTAAGAGGGCCCCAAGCTCCAGAGCCTTGAGTTGCTGAGCACACTGACTTGCTAGGCCAGTGCACCCAGAGGGTATGGAAGTTCTGTGCACCACCCTACCCCCTTACCTCGCCCCATGCCTCTCTTCCGTTTGGCTCTTTTTTTTTTTAAAGATTTTATTGGGGAATTGGGGGAGGGGAACAGTGTTGGAGAACTGGGGGAGGGGAACAGAGAAGTTATTGTTCTTCAGTATTCATTGTGGAGGGCGCCAGTCGCCATCTGGCTTCCCAGTTGGCAGCTCATGGCCTCTGAGCTAAAGGTGCTGTGTTCAATCTTAGCTGCGAGTGGGTGTAGCCACCATCCCATGCGGGAGTCGAACCAGCAGCCTTGTTGTTAAGAGCACACACTTTATTCTCTGAGCCATCCAGGGTGGCAGCTCAGCTCAAGGTGCTGAGTTCAGTCTTAATTGTGGGTGGGCATAGCCACCATCCCATGCGGGAGTCGAACTTGGCAGCTTTGTTGTTAAGAGCACATGCTCTATCCACTGAGCCATCTGGACGGCAGCTCAGCTCAAGGGGCTGAGTTCAATCTTTAGTTGTGGGTGGGCGTAGAACCACCATTGAACAGGCAATCTTGTTACACCAGCTGAGCCATTGTTGGCAGCTCAGCGACAGCTCAGCTCGGGTGCAGCGTTCACTGGCCCATGTGGGAATCGAACCGGTGGCCCTGTTTTTCAGCACACGCACTCTAAGCCAACTTTTAATCAACTGAGCCACTCGGATGGCCCTCCATTTGGCTATTTCTGAATTGTATTCTTTATAATGAACCAGTAAATGTGAGTAAAGTGTTTTCCCGAGTTCTGTGAGCCATTCTAGCAAAATGTTGCACTGGAGTGGAGGAAGGTTGTGGGGACTCTCAATTTATAGCTGGACAGTCAGAAAGAAGTATGGGCAGTCTTATGAGACTGAGACCTTTGAATTGTGCAATCTGCCATTAATTCCAGGTACATAGTGTCAGAATTGAATAGACACACACAAAAATCAAAACAAAATACTAAAAATAAAAACCAAACAAACAAACAAAAGAATGAACTGAATTGTTGGGACACCCAGCTGGTATATGGAGAATCAGAGAATTGATTGTAGGAGTTGGAAAACACCCCAGAGGCAGCCGGTAAGCAGTTTTTAATAATCTGCACTGGGCCAGAGATAAAGTTGTAAGCACAAACAGTCTGATACGGTAAAACATGGCCATATTAACTATATTTTAAAATGTTTGGGTCAAAAAAATATCAGTATGTGGAAGAAGGAAAGCGTTAATATAGGGAAATATAGGGACTGGCCGAATGGCTCAGTTGGTTTGCTCAAGAGTGCGAGCTCTGAGCAACAGCAGTTCAATGCTCGGCTCAAGCTGAGCTGCCACTGATCTGCCAACAGGTGGCAGGATGGCTCAGCTAAAAATCTATCTATCTATCTATCTATCTATCTATCTATCTATCTATCTATCTATCTCAAAGACCTGGAAAGATGGCAACCGTAATAGAAAAGATTTTCTGCTCTTCCATCAAGGGGAAATTATACAAAGCAACACCTTAAATAGAACCCAGAAAGAAATGGCTAAGAAATATAAAGAATCATGTGTTTATTGAAACTGTCTTTGCAGAGACAAAAAAAAAAAAGAAAAAAGAGAGAGATAAAAGAATGGCTGGCTGAGGAAAAGAGAAGATTAAGTCTACCTTAGGAAAGAACTAAAAATAATTGAAACAATATTCTAAAGAATAATTTTTACAAATGGATGGTTGAAGAGGCAGCAAAATTACCTCCTTTCTACCTAATAAGGTGATATTTAGTAGGAGAAAGGATGACAGAAATCTTAACTGATAAGACAACAAATTAGTGGATCAAATCATCAGTGGCCATATCAGAAAAATTAAAATAAATGGCACAGGTTTGCAAATAAAAATGAGACTTTCAAAATACTGACAATGAGTTTCAATCCAATAATTACATTTCAAAGTACCTATTATATTACTAATTTAGCACTTATTAACAAAATACTACTTTGTATTTTGACGCATACGCAGTCTGGTTCTACCAGAGTATATAAAAGAGACTGTCTTGTATGTTTTTTTCCTTGTAGCAGTGGGAGCCACCACAATTACATATTGAAAGAAGGAGAGAAGGGAGAATGTGGCATTTCTGACAAAGGACACAATTTGCACATTAACATGTTAATTTAATAAAAGGAAGAAGGTATACCAAACAACACGGTCTCCAGATGGTGATTTCAGCTCGTTCAGCTCAATATGCACTATTTGAAGCAAAAAATATTTTGAGCTTATTGCCCAAAATACAAGCATACCCAAGTAGCAGACTTAGATGTGAGGATAAACGGTCTATAAATCTTTCTCCATCATTCAGGCTGATTCAGCTGATCTATCTGGTGATGATAGAGTATTATCTCCTTACCTACAAAAAGCACAGGTACACACACACACCCCACCCCTTGTCCCCGCTGAAAGCTGCACAATGAGTGGAAGATGATCTGTCCAAATAGAAAAGGGTCCATTTTTTGGCAACGGACATAAAACTCCAAATAGAATCCAACCAAGAAATGGAATAAGCTCTAAGAAGTTAAGAATTCAATCCGTAAAACCACATGAGATATCACCACATACCTGTCAGAATGGCTACCGTCAATACATCAAACAACTGTTGGTGAGGATGTGGAGAAAAGGGAACCCTTGTGCACTGCATTGCTGGTGGAACTGCAAATTGGTGCAGCCACTATGGAAAACAGTATGGAGGTTCCTCAAAAATTAAGAAAAGAAACTACCTTATGATCCAGCAATTCTTCTGGGTATTTATCCAGAGATCCAAAACACTAGTTTGAAAGATATATGCACCCTTATGTTCACTATAGCATTATTTACAATAACCAAGATATGGAAGCAACCTAAATGCCCATCAACAGACATACAATGAAATATTACTCAGCCATAAAAAAATGAAATCTTACCAAATGTGACAGCATGGATGAACCTACAGGGTATTATGCTAAATGAAATAAGTCACAGAGACAACTATGTCACAGAAAGACAAACATTATATGATTTCACTTACATGTGGAATCTAAAGAACAAAATAAATGAACAAAGAAAACAGAAACAGGCTCCTGGATACAGAGAACAAACTGTTGCCAGATGGTAGGAGAGTTGGAGGTTGGATGAAAACAGTGAAGGGATTAAGAAATACAAACTGATAGTTACAAAATAGTCACAGGCATGTAAAGTACAGCATAGGGAATATAGTCAATAATACAGGAATAACTATGTATGGTGTCAGGTGGGTAATAGACTTATCAGGGGATCATTTCGTAAATTATATAAATGTCTAACCACTATGCTGTACACCTGCAACGAATGTAAAATAATACTGAATGTCAACTGTAATTGAAAAACAAACAAACAAAAATTCAATCTGTACAGAGAAAACCAGCAGGAAGAATACATACCACTTGATCACTCACTGGCCTCATCATCCGAGCCAGGACATTCAGCAAGTCTTGTCTCTTGAGGAACTGAAAAACAAACAAACAAAAAAACCACACCACAAAAGAACAGTTGCAATTTCTTACTATAAAGAAAATACCTTGGGGCTGGCCGAGTGGCGCGGTAGTTAAGCGCTGGCTTCAGAAGCCAGCAGCCCCGGTTCAGGTCCCACCTATGAGAGCCAGTGACACTGCCCTCAAAAAAAAAAAAAAAAAACCAAACAAACAAAAAAAGAAAATACCTTGGAGGGGGAATCAGATGCCTCATCAAATATAGTGATTTGCCAGTTAGTAGAAAGATGATTTTTATCCTTCATTTTAAGCCAAACATGGTAAGACACTGAACTTAAGAGGATTTGAATAACGTTGGAAAAAACAAAAGGTAGAAATAATACTGTACCAGAAGTCCCTTGCTTACCCTGAGCTGGATAAGCATGCCCTCACAGCACACTCGACCAGAACACCACAGATTGTAGATGTGCTCGTTTTCCTGGTTCAGCTTCCCTGTGCTTATGGCTTCTTTGTTCGTTCCATCATCCCCTAGGGTAAAACCACTTAATTTGATTCTCTGAAAAATGCTGGAGCCTAAAAGCTACACTCTCCTCCACCCATATCCCACAAAGAACACAACTTTAGGGTGGCAATACTTTGCCATCTTCTAGAACTCTCCTTTGGACACAGATTACAACAGATGGGCACCGTTCCTTTTACTTTTAAAACTCGTTATTGTTTCCATTAAAAAAATATGGACTCTAGCATTGCTTCTATGTCCTTGTTAATGACAATCAGCCTGAGCATAAATTTCTCAAGGATACAAAATGGAGCAAAATCAGTTTAAATGTGTCTGCCAAAAGTTAAAAAAACCTGGTACGCAGTTAATAAAAAATACCGTTAATACAACTAACACTCCCTCACCTTGTCTCCTGAGTTAACTTTAACCAAGTTTGCTTTTCCAACAGCAAAATGATAATAGTGCTATTAAGAGCTGTATTTCAGATCTTAAAAAAAGCTCAAATTCCAATCATTTTCTCTTTTCATTTAATTAAGTGCGCAAAAGAAATTATTGAACCTCGCAAGGTAAAGCAGACTAATACACTAAATGAAAACATTTAGTGGGGAAGTGGAAAGTGTTAAAGGCTGCTTAGTGTTTCCTAATTTCCAGGTCAAAAAGTACTCAGAAATACTGTGGTATAGCAGAGAGAGCATGAACATTGGAAGCATGTAGACAAGGTTCTAATGTGGTTGCAATTGAATAGCTTAAGTTTGAACATTTCTGGATTTCAGTTCCCTTCCTTAGGAAAACAGAAACTATATCCAATCGAAAATATTATTATAAACATTAAATAAGAAACAATGTATGCAAAGTACCTAGCACAACACTTAAACAGTTTGCTATAGAGATGAGAAGACGGATACTTGCTTGAAAAGGAAGTGTTAAATACTAAATAGAGGTGAAAGTGGGTGAGTCCACCTTAATCCGTACACTACACACGACAGTGGTTCCTGTAAGGTACTTCAATGTGTACCTCTTCAGTGGATCTGAAACTAAAGTGCCCAGAAGCTGAGGGAATTGTAAGGGATTTCTGATTTCTAAAAGATGAATTGAAAGCATTTAACGAGCTATCCAAAATTCCTTGCTTTCAGTCTTACTTTCTTCAACTTTTTGTCAATAACACTGATAATCTCATGCTAATCAGAGGCTGTTTAGCAATTGTTAATTAATGAAAGTGAGAAAATTATTTCACAAATTAAATTTATTCAGTATATAAAACCTAACAAAAATGGAATCCGTAAGAATAGAAAAGCATTCTCTTCAGCAGTCCAGTATAAGTCGTCAGAAGTTTATACTGAGGGGGACAAACAGTTCTTACCAGCTAATTTCTAGCAGGCACTTCGACTTCTGTTAGCCTAACTTACCTACTAAGGTGAAGTTGCTCTCCAAAAGCTCTCTATGAGTGTTAAACCAAGCCTGAGCAAGGCGACTGTTTTTATTCTTCCCAATGATATAATTCATGATGTAGGCCAGCAGACCAGTTACCATCAAAATTTCTAGATAGTAGCTCTCCCAGCTGTTCTGGAGGTGTGCAGGAACCTAAAGAAGAACAATTATTGTGTTTAATGTTGGCTGAGGCTGAAGGATAGATTCTAACTCATGGGACAAGGGAGAATGACAAAACCGATAAACAGAAGTTATTACTGTAATTGTCACTGAATATGGTTGTACTTTAAAATATGCCCCTTTTGGTTTTCTGGGTCAGCTTTGTAAAAGACTCTGAGGAAATGTGAGCACAATCAAATGGGATAAAAAGCTGGAAAGCCCTTGGTATTAAACCTGATTCTGAGTCCCACCCCAAAATAAATCCAATGTCTATCCTCTTCATCATTCCTTAATAAATAAAACTATGAGGGCTAGAATAAAAACATAGGGGTTACTTCTCTAGGTGCAGAGTTTTATCAGAAGAATTGATGTCAAACTCTTTCACAGCTCCCACTATTACATCAACACCAGCTCTATGTCACTAATTATATTTCTGGGATTAGTGACAGCAAGATATTTTGTTGGTTAGTTTGGAATTCAGAATCCTGTATACATACATCAACAATTGTTATTGGGTCTCTATTTTTGCTAGAAGAAGTATCTGGTTTATCTTCATAACCTTCAAATTCTTCATCATCATATGGCTCATTCTCGGTATCTCCCTCCTACAAAAGTGAGGCACAATCTGTTTTCCCCTACAAATGTCGCCAGCAATTGTATCTCAACAGTTGTAGAGGAAAACAGAACACGTAAGCAGCAAGCACAAAACACAGAGATATTACATGTTTTTAACAAATGATGACTCTCCATGCTTTTGAACCCAAAGTGCTAAATGATATAATTCCCACCCACATACAGAATCTATTCTCCACCCCTTCCCCCAGCCAGGCCTTCCACAGAGGAGAAAAATACAATTCATTCTTCGATCAAAGCAAAAGATGGGAACATAACCACAAAACATTTAGAAGAGTGCCACCTACTGAACAAAAAGATACCCGGGAGTAAAGATCTCTCTAGACCTGGTTCTTACTTGAATGTCTGGGAAAAGCGCTAGGTAAAAGTTTTTCCATCCTTCCAATTTCCCAAGAAATCAGTAAAAAAAAAAAAAAGAATCTTACCTGGGTATCTGTATCTTCAAAATCTCCTTCTTGGTTTTCATCCTGTCCTTCCAACTCTACAGTGGTCTCGTCTTCATCATCTTCAGTGGTTATCACCCGTTGAGGAGATTCAGTAACAGAATCTTCTGTGACATCCTCAAATTCAGCAAAGTCATTATCATCATACTCTACTATGTCTTCTTCATCCTCGAAGTCATCAAACTTGGCTTCAGAGATACTCCCAAACACCAAAAGGACAATACAGAAGGCTTGAAAGGCTTTCATGGCACCTTAAAAATGAGTTAAAACAAACACGCCCTAAGTAGACTGCCATTCTACACAATCAAATTTAGAAACAAAATATATCTGTGACTCTGTTTTCCTCTGATTTGATAATATTCATTTCAGAGAGCATTATAAAAAACAACAACAATGAGGTGAGAATAAAGAGGCCTGGATTCTAGTCTGGACTCTGTCACTAGTTATCTATAAAATCTTGGACAAATCATTTAATTTGTTTAGTTTGGTTTCCATTTACACTGTGTATTTGGTAAGCATTTTTTGTGTAAAGCTATAAAAAGCTTTACACAAGAATGGGAAGGGATATAATAAAATAAGAAGGAGATGAAACTGCTTATCTGTTAATGGTAACAAAAATAATACATGTATAGAAAAGCTATTCATGCTTAGATCAACTTTGTGTGTTCACCTGTGAACATCATCATGATAAAAGCAAATGTGTAAGACACAAAAGTCCTAGGCAGTGATCTAAAGGCTTTACAGAAAGCAACTAATTTAATCCTCTAACAACCCTTTGAGGAAAGTAGCATTAACATCCCCATTTCACAGATAAGGAAATGAGGCACAGAAATGGTAAGTAATACAACTACCAAGTAACACAGAGCCATGATTTGATTCGTTTTGCTTTGTTTTACCTCCAGAATCCCTGAGAACCACTTATTAGGCCACTTCGCAAATGTAAGCTGGTGGCTGTGATTTATATTACTTAAAGTAGTAAATTTTTTGCTAACGAAGTAGTTTTTTAATATACATGATGTAATGAAATACATCAGCATTTCATAGCTTTCTGTAAAGAACAGCAGGTATTCCACTATCTAAACATACATAAATCTACATATAAACAAGTTACAATAATACGTTGGTTTGCGAGCATAATTCATTCTGGAAACAAATTACTCGTTTTGCAAGACATTGCTCGTTTACCAAGTTAAAATGTATTATTAGGTTGGTGCAAAAGTCATTGCAGTTTTTGACATTACAAGTAATGGCACAAACCGCTATTACTTTTGCAAGCAACCTAATAGAAATGTTTGCTCATCTTGCGGAACACTCGCAAACCAAGTTACTTACAATCCAAGGTTTTACTGTATTTTGTACAGTAGGATTATGGGCACTTTGCCTTTATTTTTCTTTATATTTTCTAATTTTCCTATGATGTGCTTTTTAAATAAACAGTTCTTTAAAAAAGAAAATAAAAGCATGGTTCCTGCACTCAAGAGGCACTGCAAAATGATGAACAGCTAGCTATAGCATAGAGGCCTGAAGTAACATAGTTTAGGAGTTTGGTATGATGGAGCATTGGGTTTGCAGACCAAAGTGTGGGTAAAGAGGTAATGCAACTTTTAGAAAGGCCTGCAAGGCCAGATCATGATGATCCTTATTTACAGACAACATACTCTGAATAATTGGAATCAACTAAAGGATTTAAATAGGAGAGCAACATTAGATTTGCAATTTAATGGAGAGCTCCTACACAGGGTGAATTGAATAAAGGCACCTGAGGCAGGAAAAATTAGTGGTTGGAATAATTAGATAAGATATAAAACAGAATTGAACTGGCAGTGGTACTGAGAATGAACAGGAAAACAGATCTGATATTTAAGAATTATACTTGTCAGCATAAAGTGATTGAATATAGAGAATGTGGGAAAGGAAGAAGGGGTGATTCTAAGTTTTGACTTGATTAATAGCTGGACAAAGTCATCCTTGAGATAAAGAAGAATAGAGAAGAAAAACATTGGGGGAAAGGCAATAAATTAAATTTAGTACCTGTTGAAAAGTTCAGAGTCTTTTTAAGTGGTTAGATGATTAACATTTATCTCTTGATTTTCACGATATCCCTAAAAGGTATCATATTTTATGGAGGGAGAAAAGGAAGTACTTAGAAATATTAGTCTGGGGAAAAAAAAAAAAAGAAATATAAGTCTGGAGTTCAGGATACAAGTCAAAGCTGGAAATAGACATGGTGTGGGAACGGATGAGATCCCCAGGGAGTATGAAGAGTTAGGGTAAAAAAAAACAAAAAAGCACATCTAAAAGTCTTGAGACAAATCATAACAGCTAAGAGGTGGGTATAATAGGAAGAACTGGAACAGGAAACTAAGAAGGAATGGTTAGAGGAAAAAAGGGATTCTGTTCAAAAGTGTCATCATAGAAGTCAAAGGAGGAGCATATTTCTAAGAAGGAAACAGAACTCAGTTTCAATGGCTGCAGAAAGTTCAAGTAAGATATGGGTCAAAATTTTCCAAATGTTAATAAGGAAATTATTTTTGGCAACTACAGGAGAGTGGTAAGGATGGAAGCCAGAAGGCAGGGCGTTGAGAACTAATGGAGGTGAGTGATTCCTCTTTCAAGGTGCTCTGGGATAGTGAATATTCTCTCATATTTACAACACCGTAAATTCTTTTTTTTTTTTTTTTTTTTGAGGGCAGTGTCACTGGCCCTCATATGTGGGACCGAACCTGGGCTGTTGGCTTCCCAAGCCAGCGCTTAACCACCGCGCCACTCAGCCGGTACACCGTAAATTCTTAAAGGAATTGGTGCAATATCAAGGGTTATTGCCCAATACCCTGCAACCCATGGCTGCTTAAGTAGTCCTTGAACTGGACAAAGTTCATAGATTTTGAAAGGCACACATGATTTAAGAAATGCCATCAAATATAGAATAGCATATTCTTTCCAATATTTGATCTTTGAGGTTAGCACCAGGGCAAACATAGCTAGCTGCCTTCTCAACACCAACCTCAAATAGGTTTGTTATGTGTCTCCAAATATCCCTAGCCTCCCTCTATAATCTTTTATTATAGTCGAAAGTGAAAGAAATATGAAAAAGAGCAAGCATTTTGGTGGAGTTAGATTTGGTTTAAAACGTCAGCTCTACCACTTGCCAGCCATATATGATCTTGGGCTAATTACTTAAAATTCCCTGTTTTCCACTCATGAAAAAGGGATACCCATTCACTACTTGTCTTATAGGGCTGTAGTGGGTAGTTCAGGAGTTATATGCCTCGCACATAAAGGCCCTCAATAAAAATTAGTTCCCATTACTTCCTTCTCCTGTGTCTTATGAACATCCTTTAAGATTTAAAAACTTCATTTTTAGTGTGTACCTTTTCAGATCAGTTTTAAAACTTTTTCAAGTAGAAGCAAATAAAGGTTAACATTGGCACAATTTGATTACCTACCTACCAAAAGGTCTGATCATTTCAAATTGTCCACTTAAGAGTGTTCACACCATAGAAGCATTTCTAAGATAAGTCAGCACTGTAACAGGGCTCCTTCAAGGTTATTTATGTTAAAATTATCCAAGCCATTTGTGCCTTGGCCTTCCCACTCTGAAGTCTCTCTGCTGCACCTGTCAAGTCACTTCTCAAATGCACAACTCCCCGTCAGGCCACCCAGTCCTGAATGAGACTCTTGGGGCAGGAAACACGAACACTAACAAGTCTGATTTGATTATCTTCTGCCGTTTTACTTGGCAGTCTCTCCCAGACTGGATCTGGACTTCAAAATCAAAGAGGAATAAGTGGGAGAATCATTCCTTGTTGCCATTTAGTTAGTCCTTTTCTGACAATGGCCAGGTTATGAGACTTCTGGAAGTCATATAGACATTCCCATCTCCTTACACGTCGAATGAAAATACGTTTTATATAAGAAACTCCGAAAAGAAGAGCCAGTTTGTTGTTTTTGTTAAACTACCAGGGTCTAGTGCTTCACCCACCAAGGAGAATCAATTCATCGTAACATCTGTACTCCACTCTTGCTGCTGCACACTTCCTCTAACTTTGCACTTCTGGTTGGCATTTGCTCAGAGCTCTGTGGGGAAGTTCCCCCAAACCGTTAAAATCACCCCAATCCTTAAGACCAACAGGAAATGAGCATTGAAGTGGACAAAGTTTGCTTGTTTGAAGAAAGTCGGGAGAAGTGAGAGGGCGAGGGGACTGACGTAAGTCACAAAGGCCGGACTTAGGGAATCGGGTGGGAAACTAGAGCGGGCTGGGATACTCAGAATGACCACTCGGGCCTGGCCCGGCTCCCACCGACTAACACGTCATGTCCCGCTTCCTACCTGTACCGGGGGCTAGAACCCGGCCCAATGCTTCTGAGGCCGCCACCTCTACCCCGCCTGCCTCTTGGCCTGGCCGCTGCTTGCGCGGTCACCGCGATTCTAGTTCCCCGATGCCTCTAGGACACAGCTGCACCAGGTAGGTGGCTCAGTCACGTCGCGCCACTCTTCACGTCGCCTCCGCCGTCCAATCCGTGCACGGCGTGCAGCCAGTCCGCGCCTGCGCGAGGCGACGGAGCGGGGACGCAGGCTCTGGGACCGCGCGAGACCTTCTTCACCCTCGCCCCGGGCAGGCGAGGTGGGGCTGCTGGGAAAATTACATAATCCCAGCCCCTGGGCCGGAACTCCTGACGCCGATCCCAACCCTCTCCGTTAGGAGTCAGTGAAGTTGTTGTCATCGTCTTAAACGGGTGCTCCGGAAGCTAAAGGTGGCCATGCTCTATGGGACCACGTGGCCAGACGCACGAGGAGACATATTGCACAATTCCTATTTGCAAAGGACCTGAGTGTAAGGGGTCGACAATATGTGTATGTAGTTTCCACCCAAGGCGTTTTCTTGGGATTTTTGGGCGGCTCCCTGTCACTGCTACTCTTCCTTCACGCTCCTGCCCATTTCTTAGACGTGCGGTGAACACTCCTCACCCATCAGCGGTGCCCACTCGAAAACATCTTCGAGGTCTTCTGTAGCTTTAAGGCCGGGAGCACACGGCGTTTTCCGGGAACGTAACCTGAGGCTCCGCCCTTCGGCCCGCGCGCTCAGCACTGCGCATGTCACGTTCCCCTCCCCCCGCCAGCAACGGGTCTAGAGGCGGCGGCGGCAGCAGCAGCAGTAGCAGCGGAGGAGCGAGGGGCGGAGACGGAGGGGCCCGGCGGGACGCGGCCTGGACCGCACGTACTTCGGGCCGTGGGGTTCTCTCTGCGTCTGAGGTGGTAGCAACTTACGCTACAGCAGCAGGTTTGTGCGAGGTGGGTCTGGACTTGGGGCCGCTACCCCTTGGGGACACTGGAGGCGACTGCGGGGCCTAGCGAGGACCCGGCAACCGCGGCCTCGTTTAACAAAGAGTCGGAGGAGCCTCTGGGCACCGGAGGCCCAGGGCGCCGGGGCGCGGTGGGAATGCGGGGCTGAGACCTCGGGGGGGAGGGGAAGCGGGGGTCCCTCCGAGCCGGCTCGCCCTCCCATGGCTCCCGCTGCTCCCCAACTCTTACGGAGGCCCAGTTGGCTGCTTTTCCGGAGGCGGCGCCCGCCCGCTCGGCCACGGAAGGGATTTGCAAGGTGCCGGTCTCCAGGTCAGGGAGAGCCACCGGGAAGATTCTGACCCTAGTCGGCAGCGGTTGGCAGATACCAGCCTCAAAGTCGGGGGGCGGGGGGGGCCCCTGCAGACAAAAAGTTGCCAATTCGACAGTAAAAGACACAGTTGGTGATGTTTGTGCAGCCTAGAGTATAGATTAGTGATTAGCATCACCATCGCACACAAACTTTTTTGCGACCTACTTAACAGGCTATCTGATATGACTAAATAATTTATACGGAGTTGCGAGCATACGTACCAATACTATAAGGAGAAACTATAGTACTGTTCGAGAGTTTTGGGGGAATCATAGTTTCCTTAACATCTTAGTGAACCATTTCCCCCTTTGCCCCTGATTCCTTTAGGCGGTCCTTCAAGTCCCTGGTTACCCTGTATGTTATGTTTTATAATGAGGTTTATTCTCCCAGGTGTATACACCCTGGGGGCTCCTAAAAGGCAGATATTATTTCTTAATTCGCTGTAACTTTGCAGAGCCAAGCCCAGTTCTGGCAACATAGGAGGAGAACAATAAGTATTTTGTATAAAAATTAATTTTTAAACTTTTCATTGATGAAAGAAAAAGTGTGCTTTGTTTTCCTGTACCTGAAAGGGGCATTATATGGCTTAATCTGCAATTCATTCGTTCAAGGGATATTCTTATTTGATGCCTACTGTGTGCCTGCATTCCCTAGCGCTGTTTTAGGTTTCTGACCCTTGCTCTCATGAAACTTACTTTCTAGTGGAGGGAAGAGAGACAGGAAACAAATATATAAATTATACTGTATGTTAGAAGATTATTAGGGCCTTAGGAAAAAAAGAAATCTGGAAAGAGGGATGGTGAGATGTTGCATTTTGAAATAGGGTGGTGAGGGAAGTGTGCTTATAGACAGGCTAATAGACTAAAAGCAGGTTGAGGGAGTGAGCTGAGCCAGTGTGGAGAAAGGAAGGTTCTAGGCAGAGGGAACAGCAAAGGCTTGGAAGAAAACAATGCTGTCTTGTTAGAGGAACAATTGGAAGACCAAGTGCTTGGAGCACTATGAGCAAAGGGGGGAGTAGTAGGAGATAAGGTCAGGGAAGAAATGGGTGGAGGTTGGGGCGGAACACCCAAGACCTTTTAAGCTGTTGTGAGGATTTCACTTATGGTCTGCCTGAAATGGGAATGATCTGAGGATTTTGAGCAAAGGAGTGATAAGATCTAACTTACATTGTAATAAGTATAATTCATGAAGTGCAGTTGTTTATATATTTTAGTTTTTATCAAACTGATATTCATAGAATCAGTTCTTAGTTTCCTTAAGCTAACAGAGGAAAGAGATCCTCTTTAAGTATAACTAGCATTCATTTATGTATTTGGCTTTAGAAGAACGTAATGAAATTCTTGGGTTTTGTACAGATTCTCATTAAAGAACTGCCTGGTTTATGGTGTGTGAGATGTCCTCAAAACAGATTATTAGAGTGGATGCTAATTAAATGTCACTGGAACTCTGTCTCCTACTCCATAAACACAAGTGATAAACTAATGTGGTTTTATAATCAGTTGTTTTTAGTCCACTATTTTAAAAGTCATTTACATCATATTTTATTTTCTACCATTGTCCAAAACAAACTAGCCAATTTATTTTCCTTAGGTTCCACATTTCTTTTAACTTCCTAGCCATTGTTATTTCTAGCTTTCCTCCCTAGAATTTCTTCTTCCTTCACACTTCTCTGCTCATATTGCATCTTTCTGTTTCTCATCTGGATTCTAGCTCTCTTATGAAGCCTATCCCCACTTGTCAGCTCATAGTGATCTCTGACATCTTCAGTGTCATGTCACACTTATATATGGAATCCCTAAGTTGAAAGAGATCTGAGAAGTGTAACTTGATATTCTCCATTTATCAATGGAGAAATTGATTTCTGGAGAAAGAAGAATGATAAACATGACAGTTAATACATATTGCCTTCGTACGATGTGCCACGCTGTGTTGTAAGTGTATTTTTGTGCATAAACTCAATTTTTCATACCAACTGTGAAGTAGGTGATATTCTTACCTACTTACAGATGAGGATACCGAGGCCCAGAGAAGCTGAGTAACTTCCTTGAGCTTCCTTGAGATCCACATCAAGTTAGCTTCAAAGTTGGAGTTTGAACATAGTCAGCCTGGCTTCATCTTTTCGTTACTTTATTATGCTATCGTGATTTTCTACCAACTCATAGTATTTTAGTGCTAGAACCATACTAAGTATGACTTTATGCTATCTTTTATTTTCCTCCTTGGCCAAGTTGTAAATCCCCTTGGGGGATATATATTGACTAAACATGATTAGTCATTTTTAGTCTATATATTGACTAAACATGATTAATGAATATATACTGTGGAATACAAAAGAGATAAAAAATGGATAAGCCTGCTTCTTTACCCATGAAGCCTGTAACATGGAGTTGGAGAGAGAAAACAGGAACACAAATAGTTATGATTAAATGTTGGGGATTTTATGACTAGAAAGGGGGTTTGGGGAAAGATAGCGCTTCTCTGGGGGAATCATATTCATGCCATAGTTCTGGGAGTTGTTATTTATATGGCCTTCGAAGGATAGGACTTTGGTAGGTACGTATAGTGAGAGATTTGGTGGGGAGTTAGGGCGAAGAGCATTCACCAAAGTGCTTGGTTTTCTTGGGAAACTGATGCATTTGTGGCGAAACTCTGGGAGATAAGGATGGTAAAGTAGTGTCTTGCCACAAAGGAGAGTCTCATTCCAGAATGACTGAGTAACTGTGGAGTGGTATTGAATTGAAGGGAATGACAGAATCAGAAATGTGCGCTGGGAAGGTTTGGAGCCAGGATCTGGAGGAACCTAGAAGGTTTCTGCAGAGCATCTGAATGCTTTCCTCCCTTGCGTGTGACTTTCCCCACTTCCATAGTATTAACAACATATTGCTTGTAAATATTCATACTAAATCTCATCTCACTAGAATTATGTGAATTTCCCTTATCATATTCCTGAAGAAAGCAGGAGATGGTCTTAATTACGTTCATGCAAACGAGTACTTACCAACTACTTATTTTAGCCATGTGTTAACTTTTATGGAATGTCCAAAATGAGTAAAGACAGTCTATCTGAAACTAAGCGTGGCCAAAGGGTGAAGACTGACATAGCATAAAACAAATTTAATGCTAAGCAGACTGAACTAAGTGCTATAAAATAGCAGTTCAAACAAAACCTATAAGGTATATATGGGAGAAAGGCACAGAAACCAGAAAAGTAGAGCATATTGTTCTTGGGGGCAGTTTTTGGAATTCTTTTCCACTTTGGCTTCAGGGTCCATTACAAAGCATTTTAGTTTATTTTAATTAATTAATTAATTTTTAAAGATTTTATTGGGGTGTTGGGGGAGGGGAAACAGACAAGTTGCTGTCCTTTGGTTCTTCAGTCTAATTGTGGAGGACACTGCTTCACTGGCCCATGTTGGTATTATGATCATTGTGCTCTTCCCGGGTGAGGCAGTCAGTCACTGGCCCTTGGATGGCAGCTCTCCTGGCTGCTGGCCACTCATGGTAGCCCACTACAGCCTAAGCTGTTGCTGGTGACTCATGGCAGCCCAGCTCCAGGCCGAGCTGTTGTTCACCATCTTAGCTGTAGAAGGCACAGCATCACTGGCCTATGTGGGATCCGAACCAGCGGCCCTGCTGCTCAGAGCTCGCACTCCCAAGCCAACTCTTAACTAATGAGTCACTCGGCTGGCCCTAAACTTTAATTTTGAGAGAGCCTTGCAATCTCTGTTATTGCAAGCATTACATTATGTTGTAGTGTGGGTTGTTTTTGTCTTGGGGGGGGCGGTGTGTATTTTCTTGGTAGGTGGTAAACTCCTTGAGGATAAAAATGAAGAGATTAAATCTTTTCATCTTGGTATCTTCATTCACCTAACACAAGCCTAGCACATATCAGGTCTTCTAAAATATTTGTTGTCTTCTGAGTATTTTTGACAGCTTAAAAGATATTAAATCCTTTTAAAGGGGAAGATATTTAATGCTACATTCCTGTTTAGACTGAGATCCCAATAAAATTAATAATTTCTTCAGTGTTTTAGAAAATGGGACCATTTCATTAAGGTTAGCATATTGCATGTCTAAGTACAAAGTTAAATTTTTAATTGAGGGACAAAAGTTTAAAATGAAATTGTGAGTAGAGTTTGGGAGAGACATAAAAATCCATGGGCTTATTTAACTTAGTTAAATTTATATTAGTGTGCCTTGTTCCCAACAGATCAATCACAGACACCATGAACTGGAATAAAGGTGGCCCTGGCACTAAGAGGGGATTTGGCTTTGGAGGTTTTGCCATTAGTGCTGGAAAGAAGGAGGAACCCAAACTCCCACAACAGTCCCACAGTGCCTTTGGGGCAACCAGCTCATCTTCTGGATTTGGAAAGTCGGCTCCACCACAGCTCCCTTCTTTCTACAAAATTGGATCTAAACGGGCCAATTTTGATGAAGAAAATGCGTAAGTGGTGATAATTCATGGTAATTTTGCGAGGGTTGGGCTTTGAAATATTTATTCCATCAACAGAAATTGAGGCAAAGAAATCCTTTGTTTTCTGAATAATAATATGACTTCTTAAGTTGGCTATCTCACTGAATTGCATTATTACTAATAATTTAAATTGTTGAGTTTATTCATTTGTAATATAATCGTGTGCTTACTTACACCTTGTTCCAAAAATGATTTGAGGCCATTGAGACCTAAATATGGCTGAAGAATTTTAAATAATTCATGTGGTTTTTGACGGTCCTTACTGAAGTCTTTTATTGACACCATGTAAGTTGTTTTATAAACACAGGCAGTTGTCAGAACTGGTAGAGACAGTTTGCCTCAATACCCAATTCCTTAAAACTATGATAACATCTTATAGTGGTAGAAAAAACTCAGATTTTTGCCCATAGTTCTGAGGAAGCATTTTTACCAATGGTCTTTTTTAACTTCATTTATAAGGTGGTTATTATAAAAAGCTGGGGTTTAAAGTTTTGAATTCTGATTCCTGTAGATTATAATTTGTCTCTGCTGACTTTGAAGAAATCTCTTATTGCTATTAATTCCAACCTGGTTGTGACACTGCTTAAATTTTTTTTTTTTTTAAGAGGGCAGTCATTTGTGTCCCTCATATGTGGGATCCGAACCGGGGCCGCTGGCGTCCCAAGCCAGCTCTTAACCACCACGCCACTCGGACCGCCCAAGATCAGAGTTCTTTAAGTACACAGCAGCATTTTTAAAAGCTGACATGTGGGGCCGGCCAAGTCGCTCAGTGGTTAAGAGCTCACTCAAGAGTGCGAGCTCTGAGCAACAGTGTTGCCGGTTGGATTCCCGGCCCAGGCTGAGCAGCCCCACTGAGCTGCCAACAGGTGGCAGGATGGCTCAGCTAAAAAAAAATAAAATAAAAAAGATGACATGTTATGCAGGAATTCAGCACAGCAGTAGGTGTTTAAGTTTCAGTGAAGTCAAGGTTAATTCTAGGGAGCAGTTGACTAGTTCAGGGAGACTTACGTATGGTGAATGATGTTGGATCAAGCATTTATTTTCAATTCTAGAAGTTTTCTGCTGGTCCTCAGAAAATAGCCCAGAACTTCTGATGGAATTTCCTAGCCTTATGAGTATATCTCAAAAATTTTTTTAAGGATTATAAAGAATAAACTAGGATTTTAATATTTCATATGAAAGTAGCATACACTTTAATATTTGCTGTATCTGTCCCAACAGTGATATACTAAATTAGTACTGACAACGTATCCCTTTTTATAGAACTAGAAATATAATTTGAACAGACACTATTGAAATGGAGAATCTGCTGTGACTGTTTTTTGGGCAATTACAAGTTGCATATATTAAGTAATACTTAATAATTAGGCCCTTAGCCAAAGCCTGAAGATGTCTAATTTGACTTGTGTAGTTTAAATGTCTTGGTAGTAACATGTATCATAATCATTAAACATTTCTGTTATATGAAAGATTCACTGACCCTGAACTAAACATGCATCTTACTTTTCAGATATTTTGAAGATGAGGAAGAAGACTCTAGCAATGTTGACTTACCTTACATTCCTGCTGAAAACTCCCCTACCCGCCAGCAATTCCATTCCAAGCCAGCAGATTCTGATAGCGATGACGATCCCCTGGAGGCTTTCATGGCTGAAGTGGAGGCAAGTATCAACTCTGTTTTGTTAAAATTTTCAGTAATTAGAAACAGACCAGATTAACTAGTGCTTCAGCAGTCCTCGTTCAGAATTTGTGTTCTGGCCCTTTTGGGGGAGAATTTTGTTTTCATTCTCTAGTTTCTTAAATATACTTCCACATGCCCTGTAACATTTTAAGAGATGATCAGTGCCTAGAAATTTGAACTATAACCCTTGAAACACAGTAGCTCAAGATTTGTGTGTGTGTGTGTGTGTGTGTTTTGTTTTAATAATTCTTGGTATATTCTTAGATGGAATGAACTCATTCAATATATTTGTGTAAGGTAATTAAACTTAAGACACTTGCTAAAATTACAAATTCTGCATTCTATATTTTTGATGTTTAATATTTCTTATTACCATTAGCATTAACATTCATGATTTCCTTGTAGAAATTGAAACTTGTGACCACTTCTTTAAAACACTTCTCACTAGGCTTTTGTGATTTTGTGTTTTGTCTTTTTTTTTTTCCATCTCTTTGACTTGTCTATTTATTTACTTATCTACATGTTATTAAGAAAAATTTTAAACACATACAAAAGTAGAATAATAAAATGAGCCCCCGTGTGCCTTTCACCCGACTTTATCAGTTGACAGCTTTTGGCCAATCTTGTGTTATTTAACCCCTCCTGCCCCTCTTAGATTACTTTAAGGTAAATCTCAGACATACCATTTCATCTGTTAATATTTATGTATCTCTAAGATAACTCTTAAAAACATAACTTCCATATTATTGTGCCAAAAAAAATCATTACATATCCATTTCACTGTTATCTGTTACTCTTGTGATCCTCTTCCAGTTTCTCAGATATAATCCTACAGTTCTCTATATCGATTTGCTATATTCACTCTTTATACATTCCTTAGTGACCACATCCACTTCTACAACTTAACTTCCATGTTAAGTAATGTTAAGTAGTAATTCATGTCGTTGGTCTCATAGTCTCTTTGGTTTTAGCTCTGTTTTTCTAGAAGCATATTGACCATTTTTACATGGGTGTGTCCCCCTGGAACCTTAAACTTAATTCATCGTCTTTTCCTCCTCAACCAAGTCTTTGTGGTTTTTTTTTTTTTTTTTTTTTTTGGTCTTATTTCTCTTAATGGCACCAATATTCACACAATAAACTTGGCTTTCACTTGCCCCCCTTTTTTTATTTTCTTTTTAGTAGATGATCAAGCATGTTGATGACGGTCATTTAATCTTCAGAATAACAATAGGGAATAGGCAGAAAGAAAATACATAAATATAATTATTAACTAATAAGAAAACAACTCTTTAAGATAATTGCAGTCCCTTGCCCCACATCACAGTGATACTGTGTAGCAGAACTGGAACTTACTTGCTTTGTCTTGCTGATAGCCGAGCTCTTTCCAATACATCATGCTGCCCTTCCTCTCTTCATTTGCCAAGTTCTGTCAGTCTTTACAATATCTCTCGCATCTGTTCCTTCCTTTTGGTTTCCACTAAGTTCATGCTAGTTTATATCCTCATTAACTCTTTCCTGGTCTAAATTCTCTTTGCTTTAGGCTCTCTGCTCTCTCATTTATGTGGTGTATAGCGACAGAGTAATTGGACTAAAGCATGTTTCTTATTATGTTATTCGTCTTGTTCAAAACCTGTCACTTCATTGCTTATGAAATAAAGTCCTTTCAGAGTTCTTGTTCACTTGTTATCTGAAGTCTTCAGCCAGAATTCATCTCTCTAAGAAAGGAGGGAAAGAAGGAATCCAATATGGATTTGTTTTTGTTTGGCCTGGACATTGCTTTTTAAAAATGTGAGTCAACCTTCTTAAGATCAGGAGATTTTACCTAAAAGTTCAGACTCTTGAAAAATGGAAAATCTGCCATTACTCAGCCTGCATTCCTGCGTGGCAGAAACAGGTTGTTGCTGAGTAGATGGCTGCCTGCTTTAGAGAAGGCATGCTTTTTCTAGTTCACTATAGTTCCATTGATCCCTGTTGTCTTCTCGACTTTGAGGCCGCCCTTTAGAGCCCTTTATCATCACACTTACATTGTGGTTTTCTTACAGTGAAGAAATATTTTTCTGACCTTGGGCTTCTTATCAAATATTAGATAGGGCCGGCCAAGTGGCGCGGTGGTTAAGCGCTGGCTTGGGAAGCCAACGGCCCTGGTTCGGTCCCACATATGAAGGCCAGTGACACTGCCCTCAAAAAAAAAAAAAAAGAAACAAATATTAGATAGAATGGCCATGTGATAGAAGAAAAATTAGAGCATGCATCTTTAGGAGAATATTCCTACTTACTAAAGTGCAGACAAAACATGTCTGTCAAAAGAATACAACTTTTCCTATCCTGGCTCACTTATTCATTGTCAGATTGGCACGCATTAGGTATTTGAGTTTCCCACCTTTGATTTAGAACAACTCAAATTGCTTGCCAAAGAATATGCACTTAATAGGTAGCAGAGTCTGGATTCAGCTTGAAAGCTCATATTTTTTTCTGGGGTATCATTCTGTATCTGAGTTCTTGTAGCACTGTATTTCTGCCATGACACTTACCAAAAATATTGAGACTATACATGTGCTTTGCATCATGTTAGCGATTTAGTAAATATGTTAAACGATTCTCTCCAGAAATAAAGGCAGTAAATGGTTTGTCATGTTTCAGATGTCTTGTACATATCTTTTTTTCATCTTCTTGAGCTATGGATATTTCCCAAAGGGCTATATTTCTCATTATTTCTTGAGCTCTCCCTACGGATGAGTTAGAAGAAAAATCAGCTCTTTATTTTCTAGGTTTAAATTTAGATTTTAATTTTTGGTAGTGCAAGCTGCCAACAGCCCTTTTTGAGTGGGAGTATCCAAGACTGGCCCAGATTCTCTTGCTTGGCATTTCAGCTAGTTGAAGCAGTGCGAAGTTAATCTCTTTAATATGGTATCGTTCTTCTGGGGTATTTTGGGGGAATAGTATCCAAGGGGTTTGCTGATTTTTAGGACAGAGAGTGGATATTGTCTATCTTGGAGAGAGTGTGGTTGCCAAAGTGTTACGTTAATCCCTGATATCTGGTGTAAACTTTTCTAGAAAGTTTAAGCTTTTAGACTTAATATGAAGTTTTATTTTTAGCCAGTGTTTTTTTTGTTTTGTTTTGTTTTTTGAGGGCAGTGTCACTGGCCCTCGTGTGGGACCGAACCAGGGCCGCTGGCTTCCCAAGCCAGCGTTTAACCACCATGCCACTTGGCCAGCCCTAGCCAGTGTTTTTTAAAAAAAGGTTTATGTAAGCTTAACAAATATGTTCTATAAGTGTTTGCAACCCATTTCCTAATGTTCCATTGCTTACGTCATCTTTACTTTAGTTGTAGCCTTAAATATATCTTCTTTCTCAGTTCCTTGAAAAATAGATTGTGTATAATATTTCTTTTTAAAGTAATTCCTGTTTGTCAGAAACGTGATTAGATAGAACGCCTGACCATGCCAGCTTTAGTGTAGTAGCATTTTTTAAAATCAGAGAAGTGAGAAAAATTTATGTTGCTTTATAACCAGGAACAGTTGTGCAGAATGTATTTAACCTTGGTGAAAATTACTTAATTCTTCTGACCTTGATTTTCACATTTATAAAACAAAGAATTTATTTAGTGTTTATCAATTTGCTGTGTCTAACAATTACCTATAGAAAATGGAAAAACTCCATGCATTTAACTGCAGTCCCAAGGATTCTGATTTAGTAGGCTTAAAGCAGGGTTTTCAACCTCAGAACTATTGACATTTGGGGCTTGACAATTCTTTGTCGTGAAGGCTCTTCTGTGCACTGTAAGATGTTTAGCAGCATCTGCGACCTTTACGCACTAGATACAACCCCTCCTTCATCCCCCCCCCCCCCACCAAGTTGTGACAGTCAACAATGTCTCCAGACATCATCAAATGTCTGCTAGGGACAAAATCGCCCCAGATTGAGAACCACCTTTCCAGAGTCAGATCTAGAAATCAGTATTTTTCACTAACCCCATGGATAATCTGATACAAATGATCTTATGCTACACCTTGAGAAATCCTGATTTGCCTGAATTTAAGGCCCTTTTCAGCCACAATTATGTCATTAATGTTAAAAAAAAGTGACTAGTCAAACATTTTTGCCAATTTTTATATGCGTGTTATATATTGCAGATAAAAATCATACAATGCATGTGTAGCCAAGTTTTTAGAACATTTATATATTTCTCTTTGAGAAATAATCGTCAAAGTACAATTTGGATGCATCAAAATGCAATTATCAAACTGTATAGCTAAAACTATGATGGTACTTGTTCAAATCTCAAAATTCTTTATAAAGAAATTTCCTTTTCAATGTTTTTTATTCATGTGATTCCATACATACTTTCGTTTCATTAGGATCAGGCGGCTAGAGACATGAAGAGGCTTGAAGACAAGGATAAGGAAAGAAAAAACGTCAAGTAAGTTGTTTTCTTCTCCCTCACAAAGGTTCTGTGCAAATAAAGTATTCATAGCCTAATCCCCCAAAGTTTGTAGAGAAAAATTAAAGTACACAACTGTCTTGAAGTTATCCCTGTATCTTCAATAATATTTCTGTAGGTAATAGAGATGACTAAAGTCTTTGAATTTGCAGTAATTAAAATATTTTTTTTTTTTTTTTGGTAGAATAGCATTTAGTGTTCTATAGATAGTTAGAATGAGTTACAGTGGGAGTTAAGAGAACATAATTATTAAAGTTTGGGTTCATTGTTCTGAGTTTTGTCCCATAATTAATGCCAAATAGGTTAATGTCTATACAATTGATTATGAGAAATAATGTGATTATATCATTAAAAAACTATATTATTAATAAATAATTAGACCTAATTTATTTAAGGAGTGACATCATGCTTTAACCACCAGGCAGAACTTGAAATACTTTATTTTCTGGGAAAGAGTTCTCTATCCCTTGCTGAATCCACTCCTCTTAAGGCTTTGCTGCCAGGTCCAAGTAGGCCTGGTTGGATTTTTCCCTCTGCTTGGCAGTTAGTACTCCAGGTGCTCCCCAAAGTTCCTGTGCCAGGTGGAGGTTTAGCCCCTCTCTTTGGTGCTTACTGTGTTTTGCATCCTCTTTCAGTTGCTCTACACTGATGGTATAGCTTGCCTTACAAATAGGAAGTGCTGTAGATTAGGCAGAAAGTCTGATTAGAAAGAGATGGCAGTGGGAACTAAGCAACTATACTTTGTATAGCTCCTAAGAGATGCAGCAAGTGGCAGTGATCCCCTTCTGTATGTGAACTGCTTAGGAATTTTTGTCCCAAACTCACAAAGAATTGATGTAGTTTTTCTCTCTGTCCCCAAGGATTTTAGCTGAATGCACTTACTCCAGGGCTGAAACCTCTGGGGGACATTAAGAAAGTTGTAACTTTCTTTTTATTATATACCAAAAGCAGAATTTTTTTTTCAAAATATAAAATGCTTTTCACAACTTTTGTGTTTGTTGTATGGAGTTTGTAAGGCTAGGATCCTTGGGTATCTATCTTCAAAAGTTTTTACTTATACCCTTGTTAGTACTTGATGTTTCTAGGGGTACCGTATCATCCCATTCAAAAGACATGCAAACTGCAGTGTGTAGAGTGAAACTACACATATATGATGGATGGATAGTTTACAGTGTGCTTATTGCTGCTTTGTTATTATTAGTGTTGAGAGTTCCTGAGCTATGTGGAATTCAACACTAATCTGCTGTAAGTGTGGAGCTGGGTATGTGGAACATTTGCAGGGAAGTTTGTTTCTCCGCTTGTTTTTCCAGGGGTATTCGAGATGACATTGAAGAGGAAGATGACCAAGTGAGTTCCTATGCAGTATTTCTATCTTTTATTTTTACCCCACAAAGTCTATACTGGGGACAAGCAAGAGCTTGCCTTCCCTGAAATGGCCATTGCTGACATGGAGCAGGAGATGTCATTTGACTTGCTCCTTTTCTACACGTGTGACCAGTTGGTAATATAAAGATTCACATGGCTTTCCTCCATGTTGAAGATGGAACTTTTGAACAACTGTGACATCAGAAACAAATAGGAGCTTTATTCAGCTTGATTTTTTTTTAAATCCAAATGTTTATCCTGATAAATCAAGAAGTAGGGTAGTGTGGGATCTACAGATGGCCTCTAGCAATATCTAATCTCTACCTCTTTGTAGGGGTCCTGTTTGTGATTCTTATATTTCAAGATGGAACAGCAATGACTGTCCTTTAGTATTTTTTTCCCATTGTGCAGTTGTGGGATGGTGAGAAGGGAACCAGAATGAGCAGTAGCCCTTTCCAGGTTTGTGACCCTTGTAATCAGTGTCACCTTCCAAACTTGGATTGGTAACCACAGCATGTGCTCCACAGCCCTGGGCAGGGTAGGTAGACACCCCACTCCAGGAAGGCTGTGTTAAACAAGTTAAATTATTTTGTAGTACTAACTATCTCGTTTCTTCCGATTGTCCCTCTGAGTACTGCTATTGTTAAAGGAATCATTGCTAGTAAAAGTGTTGCCTTACTTGGTAGGTATTTAAACTGCAGTCATCTGATACACTGTGCACTAATTACAGGCGCAGAAACTGGTCTCGGTTGTACTTGGGGATAATTATGTTCTTGTGCTTTCCTGCAGGAAGCTTATTTTCGGTACATGGCAGAGAACCCAACTGCTGGTGTGGTTCAAGAGGAGGAGGAGGATAATTTGGAATATGATAGTGACGGAAATCCAATCGCACCTTCCAAAAAAATCATCGACCCTCTTCCTCCCATTGATCACTCAGAGGTATGGTGTTTCTTTCTGAATTTGATTCTCATTTCAAGCTGGTAAAGTTCTCTTCAGCGTTAATATTTAGGTTTTCTCAGTATCTGAGTACTCCTGCCTTATACTGCTTATGTCATGAGAGTATTTGTTCTTTGGGATCTTGTCAGCTCTGCTAAATGGTTGAGTCAGAAAGTGACCGAGTGGTTGGGGTTTTATTGCCTAAGTGTTCAAGGTACAGCTGAATCACTTGCTTACATTCGATTTTAGGTGGTGAATTTTTTTTCAAGGAATTGTGCTTGTTTTCCAGATCATCACTTACTATCTGTTTTTCAAAATGGGCCCTTAGGCCTGCATTTTTTTTTGTTTTTAAGGTGCTGTAAATCTTATTTCTCCCAGGTCTGGGGCAAATGAGAGGCTGTTTCTGTATAGGTTCCTTGAATCAGGAAAAACAAATGAGGATACCAGTATACCCACTTGAAAAAAAATCAGTTTCATCCAGGTTAAATATCAGACTATATCTTGTATACATACTCTAGTGATTCTAGATCTAAGGCAGTGGTCTACAAGGTGTGGTCCAGAGATTCCTGGAAGGATCTTTTCAGGGATACTGTGGAGTCAAAAGAATTTTCATAACAATGCTAAGATAATTTGCCTGTTGTTTTTTTTTTTTACTACGTCAGCATTTGTATCAATGGCGAAAAGCAATGGTAGATAAAATTGCTGACACCTTAACGTGTATCAAGACAGTGCTACCAACTATTCTGATAGTCATTATATTCTTCCCTGCAAGACCACCACAGTTTAAAAAACAAAAAAGCCAACTTCACCTAAGAATATCCTTGAGGAAACAGTAAAAATGATTAAATCTTGACATTTACATTACATGTCTTTTTATTTGGTGTGACAAGTAAAGCACTGAGCTATTTTAATTGAGTTGAACTAGCTGCGTTTTTCATGGAACATCATTTTCATTTGAGAAAATGACACTTTAAGGAAAATAATTAGAAGTGTTTATTGCCAAGGATAGAAATTTAACCTGTCAAACAAAAATTGAATTTGAGAAACTTAAATTCACCACAGTGAGCTTCGTAGCTTTCTGATACTTCAAGTCTGTTGTAGTGAAATTGATGGTGATAAACAACTGTGATTTTTTTTTTCTATATTACATAATGAAATTCCACTATTTGTTTGGGTTTTTTTTGTTTTTGTTTTTTTTTTGCGGGCAGTATCACTGGCCCTCATATGTGGGACCGAACCGGGGCCGCTGGCTTCCTAGGCCAGCGCTTAACCACTGCGCCACTCGGCCGGCCCGAAATTCCACTATTTGAATGATCTGAGTACTAACTCAGTGAACCAGAATTTTCAAATGGCCAGTGCTTGATGTTATAAAATCACGCATGAGTAAAGGCTCCATTCAAAGTATGTGAGACATCCGTGGGTTATAATGTAACAAAATATGAAAAGTTTATGATAAGGTTTCAGATTAGACAATGAAAATAACCTTTAAAAAATAACCACTTGTCAAGTTTTCGGTAGTAGAAGAAGAGTTAAAATCCACAAGAATCTGAAAAGGCTATTAAATAACTACTCTTCTTTTCCAACCACATATCTTTGTGAGGCCAGATTTTTTTTTTATGGGCTTCAATCAAAGCAGCATATCACAATAATTTGCATGTATCTTTTTTCTTTTTTTTTAAATTTTTTATTGGGTAACAGTGTAGCAACCATTTTCTTTTGTCAGACGTTAATTTTTTATTAAAGCATTTATGTTAAAGTAATGAGTTTATTGTTTTTTTTTAATAAATTTTATTGGAGAACAGTGTGATTTTTCATTACCCATCACCTCTAAGTAGTTGTTTCAATCTAGTTGTGGAGGGCACACCTCAGTGGCCCATGTGGGAATCAAACCAGCAACCTTGGTGTTACAAGCACTGCACCCTGTGCTTGAACCACCTGAGCCAACCGGCTGCCCCCAGTTTATTGTTATTTTTAAATGAATAAATTTTAAAATATTTTCTCTTTTAAGTTTAATAGCAAAAATATCGATAGATATAATCCAATGAAAACTCATGGTTTTGTTAAGTGTAAAGGGGTAGCTGATACTAAAAAGTTTGAGAACTATTGGTCTAGACTAGAGTTTGGGTTATATTCAATTTTTTAAATGTTTCGTTTTGCACAGATGCTACCACATAATGCCTTGGTATTTTACATGTGGTAAATGAAACTAAATATGTGAAACTGATCAAGGAGGAAGTAGCCATGATAAAGAGTGAAAATCCAATAAAAACACACAAGTACTTTGAATAGTCATCTAATACAATGTTTGAGATACTTGATAAAACACTCAAACTTCATCATCATTAAGGGGTATCCCACAGCTGTCCTAATGTAATGGGCAGTCTATCAAGAGAGGCCAGAAGTAAGGGACGGATGGATACCCTTTCTGCCTCTAAGTAGCTTTCTTCACATTATTTTTTTATATACTCAGAAATTTACATATTTGTAACTTAAACTGTGAACAAAGACAAAACTTCTTGCCCTCATGGAGCTTCCGTTCTGATAGAGTCAGAAGAGAGCTAAAGTAAGTCCTGTTATGACTTAGTGCAGCATTGTAGGGGAGCATAGCAGAGGTCCTGCTTATTAATAACGCTAACGGCAAACTTAAAACTTTCTTACTTGTTGATATTTCCATTGAAAGATAATTAATTCTGGGCCGTATCCAGAATTAAGAAATTTTTGACCACCTAGCAAAGGCTTAGTTAAATTCTCCTTAAGAAATAAGTTTATTTTAGAAATGCCATACTGTCAAAAAGAAAATCAATTTAGTCAAATTCGTATCTGGTGATTTCCTTAAATGTTTTATATTCTTAGTACAGTAAGCTATGAAAAGAGTAGCAGAAATGACTTCTTCCCTCTTTGGAATTGGAAATGCTTGGCCATTAATTTTTGAAAAGTTATGTAAACAGTTCTGTGTTTTTTAAAAAGAACAGAACTCCCTCTAAAGGCAGAGCTCTTCCCAAAGGAAATATTAGAAATGTTTTAAAATGCCTAAAGCTGGATGAACAGCTTACTCCAAAGCGTATTTAGATGTTACAGGGTGGGCTTTCATTTTTAAAATACTACTTTAAAATCTGAGGCCATTGACATTATAGAGATTCCTTAGTCTGCATCAAGGTTATCCAAGTCTGACATGTCCTTAAGAGTCTCTTTAGAAAGTAAGTTGGTTCATATTGAAAATGGGATTAGGAAAAGAGATTGGCTGTACTTTTGGGATGAGTGTCATGAATGAGTGAATTCCTTTGTTCTCTCTAGTTAATTATGACTTATGTATTTATAGAAGATTATTTTGCATTAAAATCAAACTCACAGGATTGACTCTTGAATTCTAGACTAACTTTGAATAATTGGACCTGCAGATTGACTATCCACCATTTGAAAAAAATTTTTACAATGAGCATGAAGAGATAACCAGCCTCACCCCACAGCAGCTCATAGACCTCCGGCATAAGCTCAATCTTCGGGTAAGTCAACTATTAAGCCAGATGTTCTTATATTAATGTTAATTAGTCCAAGGTTAGTAGTATTCATTACCCAAACTAAAATAACCTTGACTTTCTTGTCTGAACTGTCTTGGATAGAGTAATAATTATATCCCTTGGGCTATAATTATTTGATTATTTTAGTCTCCCAGCTATTTTAGGATAGGGTTGTTTTTTTCTTCATTGTGATACACATGAATGCCATATGTATTCAGTCAACTCTGTATGTTGTGTTGGAACAATAAGTCATTGTGATCTTAAACGAGTACAGTGTGCTGAGAACTGTGTTGGTGGGCTAGAGGCCAGAGATGAAGGATAGGAGTCCCCATCTTTAGGAAGAGGAGACAAGATTAACAGATGTGCACAATCTATGGAGTCAGAATATTTCAAAATTAAGATGCACTTCTCAAATTATATACAGCACTGTTTTAAAAAAATTAGAAGAAATTAACACCTTTAAAAAGATAATAGTTTAAACTGTCCACCAAAAAGTTTTGGGTTGCATATTGGCCACGTTGTTTAGGGTTCTGCTAGATGTTAATTAAGTGAAACAGATAATACGGAGATATCCGCGCTGGTGTGGACCATTTCTGGCCCATGCCTTACCAGTTGCTATGTGATGTTTGAATTCCTGTTTACTGAGAGAGGTAAGTGTGTGTGTATACTTGTCTGTTGTCCAAGAGTACCATTCCCCCAAATAAAACCTTTTACGTGAAATCCTGATTAGAAATATCAGCATCACTGGAGAAGCATTAAAAGGTTACTACTGTTGGAGTCACCGTGGGGTTTATAAGCCTCATTCTTCACCTGGGTACAGTTCAAAATAGTGCATGACAGTGGGTAAACCATCACTAAGTGGGGCATTAACTCTCCAAGCATGACTAAAAATGGAGATGGTGGATAATATCTTTGTGACCAGTGGGTATAGACATGTCTTACTGAGAACTCATTTGCTGCACTCTTCATTTTTTTTCAAGAGTAAATTTTATTTTTTCTGCCATCTGGTTACTAGTTATGCACAGTGGTAAAAACAAACAAAAAACAATGACTTTTTCCAGTTCGTTAAACAGTATTTTTTTTAAATTTTTTATGAGAAAATTAATTTTGATTAAAGAAATGTCTAATCATTTTAAGACAATTGTCTCTGGAATATGTATCATAGAGTTTTTTTTATATGAGGTTTTAGATTTGTTTTTTTTACCTTTTCAAACAGTGTATGCTTTTGGCTGTAGACTTATATTTTTCATGTCATTCTCAAGCTAAATGTTAGATACAGGTAAATATTAATTGAACTTCCAGTGCTGTTGATTTTGAAGTACATGTCATTCCTGGGAGTTGTTTTCATCTCTAGGTCTCTGGTGCTGCACCTCCTAGACCAGGAAGTAGTTTTGCACATTTTGGGTTTGATGAACAACTTATGCACCAGATTCGGAAATCTGAGTACACACAGCCCACTCCAATACAGTGCCAGGTAAGTACAAACATAATGAAAGAAAAATGAAGTAGAATGATATTTGATGACTATTTATTTTACAAACAAGTCAAACAGTAAAACAGTGGTTAGTGCAGAGCTGTACTGATATGGATAGAAGGTCCAAATATTCCCTCTGTGGCCTAGCCCTCAATCTTGCTTTAAATGGGGGGAAAGCGGAGGACACATTTATGAAATACAAGAATATTTTTGAAACCTTTAAAAATTAAATAACAAGGGCCGGCCTACTGGCACGGTGGTTAAGAGTTGGCTTGGGACACCAGCAGCTCCGGTTCGGATGCCACATATGAGGGCCAGTGACACTGCCCTCTAAAAAGAATAAAAATAAAAATACTAAAGAACAACAGTGAATTATTTACCACTAAAAAAGTTGCCAAAGGGGCTGGGAAGTGTTTTCTATCTGATAAATGTCTTGAAAATACAACCTGAAGAAAATAGTTTATGGGGCCTGAACTTGATTAAAAAGATTTGTGTATGGACAAATTCAGCACTATCGGTGACTAGAATTCATTTGTCCATGACCTGAAAATTCTCTTTATAACTGAAGGTAATGGCTTCTGTTTCCTATTTATATGTGGGATTTAATTCACTCCTACACAGAAAATGAGCATTTTTGTGGATGGGATAGTCTGCACCTTTTCAAGGGGACAAGATTTTTAAAATTTTAGCAAACCCACTTATAAATTGCAATGTTTTATTTCTATGTTTTAAGCAAAATGAAGTCATTCATATTTTGTGAATGGTAGCTGATCCACATGAAGAGAATGATAATATTTCGTACAAATCCAGAAGGTTATGGGAATGCCAGGTGTTCCGTTATTCCATAGCCAGTATGCACTGCCCAGGTTATTTTTGTTCCAGTAGAAATGAATGTCATTAATAGTCACTTACCTTTCCCCAGGATTTCCTTCAGAACATCTTTAAAATGGAAAGTTGAGAGTGGATATACTCTATTTTTTCTCTAGGGTGTGCCTGTGGCATTGAGTGGTAGAGACATGATTGGCATCGCCAAAACAGGCAGTGGGAAAACTGCAGCCTTTATCTGGCCCATGCTGATTCATATAATGGACCAGAGGGAACTGGAACCAGGTGATGGACCAATTGCCGTGATTGTGTGTCCTACTAGGGAGCTTTGCCAGCAGGTATGTGCTTTTGTGGAGTGACTCTTTGTATGTGAACCAGCAAGGTACTAAGCAATCAAGTGGGTAGATCTACCAGGAAAATTATTTTTTAATTGTGAAATGTACTTAAAATTTACCATTTTAACAGTTTTTAAGTATACAGTTCAGTGGCAGTAAGTACATTCACATTGTTGTGCTACCAGGAAACTTGGAAAATATTATGTCAGGTATTTTCTATAACCAAATATATACTTTTTCCTAAACTACCATTGTAAGAGGGAAAAAAAAGTATGGGAATTGTTTGATTGTATGCTCCCAGTGTTTCCCTCCGGGTTAGGGTTAATTCATTTTGCTCGGTGGAAAGGCATTGACAGGATCAGGAAGAGAAGTGAAAAAAAATGAATAACCAAGACAAAATTTTAGATAGCCTGTTGAGATATGATAATGGTACTCTTTACTTACTTTATAATGAAATTGTGATTTTTGAAATATTTTCTAGCTTTTTATTTTCTATGATATTGCATTCTGTGTGTTTTTCAGAAATCTCTTTTGGGTTGAGATAGAGGTATTTGTTAGTGTCACACTTTGTTAATATGTTATTATGTCAACAACTTTGTAGATCCATGCAGAATGTAAGCGGTTTGGGAAAGCATATAATCTACGATCAGTGGCCGTGTATGGCGGAGGGAGCATGTGGGAGCAGGCCAAGGCCCTTCAGGAAGGGGCAGAGATTGTTGTGTGTACCCCAGTAAGTATGTCTTGGGTTTAAATTTTAAATATAAATGGCTCCTCAGCCTCCCTTGGTTGGAAAAATCTGGTTAGTTATTGGAAGGAATTCCCTTTAAAATGTGATAAAGCAAGGTTGAGTGACAGTCTATGGCTTTGGTTTAATTTTGATTTGTTGACTGAAATAGCAGTCCGATAAGATTCTGACATGTGTATATTAATAGCTACAAATTCCCCTGTATTTCAAATAGTTTTTCTTACACTCTCCTAAAAAATGCATCTGTGGTCACTGAGAGCATCAAGAAAGAGTGTGGTCAGAATTGCCTAGAAGAGTGTAGTCTAAGCATTAAAACACCTCAATATATATACTCACAAAAACACCTCACAAAAATAGTTCTGGCCATTTTCCCCCAATTTAAATTACAATGTAAAGGAAGAATCTGAGATTTCAAAACTTCTCATCTTTGAAGCTCTGTAGTACATGAAGTCTGAGGCTGTCAGACCAGTGTCTGTTACAGTCTAAGACTATTAGTGCCTTTGCCAGGAGCCCAATTCTAGGAAGTTCTTGTAAATGCCTTTATACTTAACATTCATTTTCTGGATCTTGTAGGGTCGACTGATTGATCATGTGAAGAAGAAAGCTACCAATCTTCAAAGAGTCTCTTACCTTGTGTTTGATGAAGCAGATCGCATGTTTGACATGGGATTTGGTATGCTTTGAATACCAGTTTCTTCTGTCCCTGTCCTCTTGATATTAGTTTTTTCCGTGTCTGTCTAGACTTAACTTTTTTTTTCCTGCGTGAGAGAAGCTAAAAATAACTGGGTAGGGTTAGACTATAGAAATGTAGCTAAAACATTAACTATTTTTAGTGTTCTCTCAGGAAAAGTATGTTAAGTTTGATCAGGTTGAAGCTATTTCAAAGTGCCTTTGTATATAGGTGAATATTTTCTCTGTGCTTTATTTTACTTATTTATTTTTTTAGCTGAGCCATCCTGCCACCTGTTGGCAGCTCAGCGTCAGTTTAGCTTGGACCGGGAATCGAACCGGCAACCCTGTTGCTCAGAGCTCTCACTCTTGAGCGAGTTCTTAACCAACTGAGCCACTCGGCCGGCCCTTTGTGCTTGATTTTTATTCATGTGCCTTTGATTGTGAAGGTCAAAGTCTGTGTTCTTGGGTAGGTGGATGTTATATCATGCAAGGTCCTTTGCTTTCCTGCCCTTGACTTACCTGACCATGTCACAATTCTGTCTTTATTGATTGGAATGCCACTGGGCCTAGCTCAGCTGAGTGGAGGTTACCATGTTTCTGAGTTTCATACTGAATGATAGGTCTGGGAGTTTCACAATTTCCTTAATTCGTATAACCTCCCATATGAAGATTTTTTTTTTACTAAAATGATTTCTCTAGGCATTCCAAACTGTATTACAGAGTTATGATATTAATTTTACTGTTCTACTTCTTCCAGAGTACCAGGTGCGATCCATAGCCAGTCATGTCCGTCCTGACAGACAGAGTACGTATGAAGCAGTTTTATTATGTCCCAATTTGTTCTCAGAATAAACATCTGTTTATTTTTGTAAGCACTCAGTTATGGCAGCAAAAATGATCTTGTGTGTACTGGGAAGAACTGTAAAGGGTGAGATAATGATAGTTTATCTGAGCTGCACAGGACCTTTGAGGTTATCAGATAAAATTCACTCATTTTTATACATGATAAAGCCAAGACTGAGAATTAAGTGACTTTCCCCAATGTATACAATTTTATAGGTGGGTAGAGGCAATGCACAGTACAAATCTGCTGATGCGAAGTCAAGAGACTTTTTCTGAACCATGCTGACAACTCTCTTCTAACTGATAATGTATGAAAATAGAATAAGAGCAAATCTTGTTTTCTTTAGTGAATCTTTTTTTTTTTTTTAACTAAATTTAAAATTCAGGTGTATTTTGAAAAACAGTATTTTGAATGTCACTAGGAAACTTAATGGGTATTCAAAAAAACATTCTGTTTCTTTAATAGGATTTACTTTATCTTTTAGCTCTCTTGTTCAGTGCAACTTTTCGGAAAAAGATTGAAAAACTGGCCAGAGATATCCTGATTGACCCTATTCGAGTGGTGCAGGGAGATATTGGAGAGGTAACCCTGGAACCCAACATGTTATTTCTCATATTATGGAGACATGGAATTAATTTCTCACTAAAAGGAAAAAAAAAAATCTTACTACTTATTTATAGATGAGGCAACATGTGTCATATTTGCTTTAAAAAACAAGGAAGGATTGGGCCGGCCGAGTGGCACATGGTGGTTAAGTGCTGGCTTGGGAAGCCAGCGGCCCCGGTTCGGGTCCCACATATGAGGGCCAGTGACACTGCCCTTAAAAAAAACAAAAAAACAAGGGAGGATAGACAAAAAAGATTGGTGAAGTGTTGGTAATTGTTGAAGGCGGGTGATGGGTACATGGGAGTTGATAGTGTTAATTTCACTTATTTTTTTTATATTTAAAATTTTTTCATAATAAAAAATTACAAAAAAAAAACTTCATGGGAAAAATAAGCCAGCTAGAAGACTACCAGAGTGAGTTAGGATGGACTTAACATTTTAAATAATTGTGGGAGGAGGCCTGCGCAGCATGGAGTGGGGTGACTTGAAAGCGCAGTGAAAATGAGGTAAGGCTTTTTTCCTCACCTGTACATATGCCCTATGTGGAAAACTTCTCCGAATTGTGATTTGGAATTCACTTAAGGCTGCCTTGAGAATTGCTTAAGTTTCTTGCTGTGTTTATTATAGAAAGTTCTGTGCAGTTAGTGTTTTGACATTGTCCAGTTTTCATTTTGAGTGCCTTCTGTGTGCATGTATGAATTATACTAGGAACAGTAGTGGGAGGGACAGAAAAGGAGTAATTGGCATATAAAAAGTATTGCAAAGTATTGGGGCTTGCAAATTAGCTGGTATGTGTACACATCAGGGGAGGTGGGGAGAGCACAGAGATTTGAGAAAGGACATAAGTTTTGAGCTGCTCTTGACTTGCTGAAGACAGGCCCAAGGAGAAGAGGGATTCTTTTAGATTGAGGTAGAAAATGTGGTGTCTGGTCTTTGGTCATTTGCCCTGTGGCACAAGTGTCACAATCCTCTTGTTTCGTTTCTTCCTTTTCAGGCAAATGAAGATGTGACACAGATTGTGGAGATTCTCCATTCTGGGCCGAGTAAATGGAACTGGCTTACCCGTCGTCTGGTAGAGTTTACCTCTTCAGGGAGTGTCCTTCTGTTTGTTACTAAAAAAGCCAATGCAGAGGAGCTGGCCAATAACCTTAAGCAGGAGGGTCATAATCTTGGATTGCTTCATGGGGACATGGATCAGAGTGAAAGAAACAAGGTCATTTCAGACTTTAAGAAAAAGGATATCCCAGTCCTGGTGGCCACAGATGTTGCAGGTAGAGTATGAATTGCCTTAGTAACTGTGGGTGCCTAGGTTCCTATGCTGTAAGGGTGCTCTGTCTTGCTGTAAAAGACCTGTAATATCTGAATGAGCTGATGGACAGTGCTCTGCTGGCCTGGCTGGCCGTGCCCATGGAGCAGCAGTTCACAGCACAGTGATCACCACTACTTTTCTCTTAATGTTTCTTTCTGAAAAAAAGATACCCCTGCAATTGGAAGATACTTGGGAAAAAATTGTTGAGACAGTTACCTTGTAAGCTTGCCCTTCATGTATGTCTGAGTATAGTAAATATCTTACATTGATTATTTGGGTGGGCATACTTTACTGAAGATCAAAATATTTTGAAGTGTAATTTTTCGTTTTGTTCTGAGTTTTATTAGCTACCTTGAAAAATGTATTTACTTCCAGAAAGGAGTTAGTTTCTAAGCTTCAAGGCACACTTGATGCTGGTTTTAACTTCCTTATACTGGTGTAAGAAAGAAGCCATGGCAGGTTCTTCATGGCAGAGGATACATGTTCCTTAGGATAGATGGCCCAGCATTGTAGAGAAGGAACGTAAGTTTTGAGCTGCACTTGACTTGCTGTGGCATTTGTTCTAGAAGGATAACTTGTATGGCTGTATCTTCGCTCACCAACCCATGCTCTTTGCCTAGATAAGAGAAATGTCAGTGCTTTGAGGTTAAGCATTTGGGGTTACTTCTGACTCCTGATTAATTAAAGAATTTGGTGGTTTTTTATTTCAGCTCGTGGTCTGGACATTCCTTCAATTAAGACTGTCATTAACTATGATGTGGCAAGAGACATTGATACCCATACTCATAGGATTGGCCGCACAGGACGAGCGGGCGAGAAGGGTGTGGCTTATACCTTGCTGACCCCCAAGGACAGCAATTTTGCCGGTGACCTTGTCCGGAATTTGGAAGGAGCCAATCAGCATGTTTCCAAGGAACTCCTAGATTTGGCAATGCAGGTGAGGGGCTGGGCACACTTCAGATTGCTGCAAGTGGTAAAACTAAGTGAAAACATTGAACAAGCCTGGGGCAGGTAACATAGAAGCATGTCAAGAAAGGGGGTGGGGTGGAGAGGATAGTACTTATGAGGTATTGTGGGATATTCAAATTCGTTTGGTCTGTCTGCTCATTCTTTCCTTTCAGCAGCATCTATGTTGAAAAGCTATTCTTGGTGTTAGAATCTGTCCCTCAGATTTCTGCCTACTTGCCCCACAGCACACACATGAGTAAATGTAATCTCAGAGATGGCTACTATTCTCCTTATTGCCCTTCCCCCCAAGTAGCCTTCTTTTTGGTGGAGGGCTAAAAATGTGTGATGTCTTTAAAAAATGGTGTATTTCACTATTCCTCATAGACTTAGAACTTAGACCTTTGACTACACTGATTACCAATCTATAAAGGCATTTTACCAAATTAAATCTTAAGCTGTGTTAATATATGCAGTCCCAGGGGCCGGCTGAGTGGCTCAGTTGGTTAAGAGCTCACTCAAGAGTGTGAGCTGAGCTCTGAGCAACAGCAGTTCGATACCCAGCCCGAGCTGAGCTGCCGTTGAGCTGCCAACAGGTGGCAGAATGGCTCGCCTAAAACTATATATATATATTTTTTAATATATATATATACAGTCCCAAAATTACAGATGGGCTTGGGATACACGTTCTGATGGTAGTGGATACTTAGGTATTTTTCAGATTCACAGGCCAGCCCCCAGCACAGCTAACGCATAATGCAGTTGTAGGGTGGCCCTGCCCACATGCTTCAGGCCTGGGAGTAAAGGACCTGCATTGCCTGCGAGTAATGTTTCCTTCCTTTTTCTGGGTATAGAGAACCAATCCTAAACTAAAAATTTGAACACGATACATTTTGTCTTTGGCATTTCCTTCATCTCTTTTTGTACCTCAGACCTCCCGTGCTCTCAGACTGGGATCAGCTTCCCTGATGAGCACCTTTTTCAAAGCTGCACTGCCTCAGGAACTTTATTTTGATTCTAAGATGTGACTGTCAGATAAAGCTCTGGCCTCCCCCAGAGTTTGCATTCTGAAGAGAACGTGACTAAGTCTCATCAGTAGTAATCTGGCAATGATCAGGGAGAACTTTTAGGCTCTCTGGGTAAATAAAATTTGCAGTTCTGTAGCTACCAGTCCTGGATCTCTGCCCCTAGAGTTGATTCTAATAAACCTCACTTTACATAGTTCTTTTTCCCTTTTCTTTCAAACCCCCTCATAAAGCTCCGTTTTTTGTTTTTTTCGTGTCCAATGGTATATATAGATTTGAAAAATAGAAATTCATTTTCCTCGAGGAAGTTAGAAGTAGCCAGAGTGACTGATCAGTTCCCTTTCTGGAGTCCCTGGAGGAAGGAGCAGTAAAGGGAGCCTTAGATAAAGATCTAATTCTGATGACAAATGGTAGTTTAAACTGTCAAAAAAAGCAAATCTGTGGTTCCCATGAACAGTTCCTTCCTTACCATAAATACATTGGCTAAAGATAAAGCAAAAAGTTCTACCCTCCCACTTAGTTTCCTCTTTGATCTTGTCCTCTTCCTCTGGCTGCCTCTCTGACCCCCGGTTTAACTTTGAATTGTGTCCAATGCAGAATGCCTGGTTTCGGAAATCCCGCTTCAAAGGAGGGAAAGGCAAAAAGCTGAACATTGGTGGAGGAGGCCTAGGCTACAGGGAGCGGCCTGGCCTCGGCTCTGAGAACACGGTGAGTCCGTGCTGCCGTGCCTTTAGGGCTGGTTCTGAGTCCTGGGTGATGTTAGGACTGGTCTCCTCTACCTGAGAAAACCTCATTATTCAGAACCCTGTCTAGAAGGGAGCTTGTGTTTCATCTGCTGGCTTGAGGCAATATAATGTTGGTTCTTAATGTGATATTCTATTGAAGTACCACCTATGTGTACTTGATGGACTAGGTGTGCTCAGGAAATCAGTCTAGATTAGCAGTGGTTCTTGAACTGTGGTTCCTGGACTAGCAGCAAATGAAACTCGTGCCATGCCCTGACCTGGTGAATCAGAAACTCTGCAGGTGGGGCCTGGCAGCCTGTTTTTACAAGCCCTCCGATAGTGGCTGGAGCCTGCTGCTAGGAAGACATTGCCACAGGTTCCCTCTGTAAACTTCAGCTATTCCTTGTAACTAAACTCAGGAATGATTTCTGCACTCTGGGAATTGCTTCAAAGACCAATGAGAGCTAGCTTTTCTCACAAACCAGGGAACACAAGTTCCACTGACTGGCTTTCTTAACTGCCTATTTCCTGTCGCTTCTGATTCCTAAGCCAAGGAAGAAAGCTGCCAGGCTGCATTTCTGGAGCATTACAGTGAACTGGTGTCTCTGATAAATCAATAATTGTTACCCACAGTACAGTAATGGTGATGCAGTTGGCGCAGATGATAGTGAAAGGTAATACTGAGCATCCAGTATGTGCCAGGGCCAGTCCAAGCAGTCACACATGTGAATTCAATCTTCACAGCCACCCAATGAGTAAATACAGATCGCAAAACCGAGGCATCCAAGGTTACACACTTTAAGTGTTGGGATTGAGGTTCAGACTCTTTAGGGTCTAGATTCAGAGCCTGCGCAGTCACTCGTGCTGTTCTGCCTTGTGGCCTTTTCATCTTGAATATAATTTTTACATAATTACATAAACATCTTTGTGTGTATAAGCAACACCACGTAAAAATCAGTTGTGGACATAATCTAACCTCATTTCTAGTAGCTTTCTATAAATACCCATTCCCATTGCAGCTCTCACTCACATTTTCAGTATATTGAGACCCAGCCTGTGGCAGTGGTCTTTCCTACTTTTCCATCCTTATGGGTGTGTTTGTTTTTTAGGAGCGAGGAAATAACAACAATGTAATGAGCAACTATGAGGCCTACAAGCCCTCCACTGGAGCCATGGGAGATCGGCTGACAGCAATGAAAGCGGCTTTCCAGGTCTGAGATAAGATTTAGCTGAACGCTTCCAGTATTAACTCTCTTGGGCAGTGACTAGGCGGCCTAGTCTTGAGATGGGGTTTGTAGGCTCGCTGCTGGATTTAGAGCCTTCTCACAGTGTTCAGTTTTGATAAACTTGACCGTAGCTTACCTAGAGATGCAGGTATGGACCAGAGAAACCCCTCTTGCTGGTTGTCTGCTTCAGTCACATGGTTGTTCTACAGCAGGGTTGACGTTCCCTCCCTGCCCCAACAGCCTAGTGTCACCCCCCTCCAAGGCTATTACAGTCAGCATGAGAGTAATTGCTGTGTTTTAGCCAATACGAGTTTGATTCTGTCTCTTGTGAACTGTGAACCCATCTTCCTTCTATACTTACCCCTCCAGTTAGCTAACTGGCCTTAATTTACACATTTTATCCATCTCCAGATTTTCAGTTAAGTCCCAAGATTTATTCCTTTTCATTAATAGAGGAGCAGAGAAACCACAGGATTGTGGGGCCATCAGGATGCTTAAAGTCATGGTACCAAGACAGCATGGATACCATTGTGTGTGAACACACAAGTTTCTGGATACTTTATCATTGCCAAGCTTCTTGAACTTAACTGTTTTACCTATTTCTGTTGTCTCTTTTAGTCACAGTACAAGAGTCACTTTGTTGCTGCCAGCTTAACCAACCAGAAGTCCGGAAGCTCTGCTGCTGGGGCAAGTGGATGGACAAGTGCAGGGAGCTTGAATTCTGTTCCAACTAATGCAGCCCAGCAGGGCCAAAACAGTCCTGACAGCCCCATTGCCAGTGCCACCAAGGGCATCCCAGGCTTTGGCAATACTGGGAACCTCAGCAGTGCCCCAGTGACCTATCCCACTGCTGGAGCCCAGGGAGTTAACAACACAGCTTCAGGGAATAACAGCCGAGAAGGGATAGGGGGTGGCAATGGGAAAAGAGAGAGATACACTGAGACCCGGGGTGGCAGCCGTCATAGTCATGGAGAGAGTGGTAGTGGCAATCGGCATGGCGACAGCCCGCGTCATGGAGATGGTGGTCGCCATGGAGATGGGTACCGCTACCCAGAAAGCAGCGGCCGGCATGCTGACGGTCATCGTCATGGGGAGAACAGGCATGGAGGAGGTGGAGGCCGACACGGGGAGAACCGAGGTACAAATGATGGTCGGAATGGTGAAAGCAGGAAAGAAAGTTGTAACCGTGAGAGCAGAATGGACCCAAAGGTGGACCCCACCAAGATGGACAAGATGGACAGCAAGACAGATAAGACAGCTGATGGTTTTGCCGTGCCCGAGCCACCCAAACGCAAGAAAAGTCGATGGGACAGTTAGATGGTATGTGAAGTGTGAAATCGTCTTTAATTTTGAGAAAGACTTGATAACTAGGTGTCTCAGGGCTGGGTTGGGGCCCAAGGTATAAGGACCTCCTGCCCTTAGTGGATAGCTGGAGCTTGGAGACATTACCCCTTCGTCAGAATTGGGTCTTTTTTTTTTTTGGTCCTCCGAAGCAGTGAGCTGGGAAGTTTCTTTTGGCTCTGGGTGAGTTGTGAGGGTCAGGTGAGAATACCTTGGAAAAAAGGGCCTTATAGGGTACAAAACTCACTCTAGGTTTGTATTATACGGCAGTGTATATTTTTTACTAAAATGTCACCTTATAAACATCTATAAGTACAATTTTCTTTCTTAGCTATGTGGCCACATGTCCCTTTTAGGAATTGGCTTCTGCAAACCCAGTCCATTGCGTGTTAGGGATGTTTGTAGGAAAGGGAGGTCCTGATTCCAATTGGGAGGCGAAGCTCAGGTTCCCCAGCCAGGTTTTGTATCCAGCCCTGAGACCCGAAGCAGCAGCCTGCGTGACCCAGAGCCGCTACCATTGAAGGGGAAAAGATGACGCTAAAACCAGGATTGCTCCAGGTCTGAAGTGTTGCTAAATTTAAAAAACAAAAACCCAACAGCTTTTAACTGTCTTCTCCTATTTTGTTGTATTTTTTTTTTAACTTGCCACATGGTAGAAAAATCTTTTGCTGAAATGATTTTGATTTTTTTTTTCAATCTTGTTTATAAAAGAAATATACTTTGAATTTTGTGACTTTGTGAAGTTTTCTTTAAGATGTGCATTCCTTTCTGCTTGCTCTAGTAAATGTTTTACTACTGGGACCTGTGGATTGTTTGTCATTTATACTTCCCTAGTCAGTAAAATATGACTTAGAACACTGCAGCACGAGTTACCACTTAATGGGAACTAAGCTGTCAGACTTCTATCATCACGGCTTTATTCAAATAAAAGAAGATGGGGGACGACTTTGAGGCCCACAGGAATGGACTAGAAGAGTGCCACCCCAACACTGAACTTCCTGTGATTTAAAGGTATGGCTTTCCATCTAGTCCCCGCGTTCTTCATGGCAGGTTGTGAGGTCTGTTACAGCACTAACAGGAGACCTTCCTTCAGGCAGAGGCTGCCCTCAGCGCTCAGCACCACCATGAGAGTTCTAGGGACTCCATCTCACTGTCTTTTCAGATGACTGATGCAGATGAGGGGAGGGCTGGAACCAAGGAGGCCAGAGTAGCTGCACCAAATGGCTCCTCCTCGTCCATACGCTGCCTTCTCAGCGCCCCAGTGGCTCTGCTCACTTCCGCCTGGTTTTCTTCTTCTGCTCCTTCCGTTGCTGTGCCCGTTGGTCCTTCTTCATCCTTGAGTCCACCACCTTGAAATGACCTCTGACTCCAGCTGGCCGGCGCACTTTGCGGCCCACACCTTTTTTGGCTACAACGTAAGTGACTTGGCGTTTCTCCTTGCCAAGCCCAGCCTTCTTATAGAGACTGGAAATGGAAGAAACAGGTTAGAGGCTCTCTGCCACTCTCTTCTAACCCCAGTGTACCTTTGTGGGGACCTCCCCCCAATACCTTCGAAGCTGGGCCACTTTCTCTCGCTCTGAGATGTCCACTGTATTCACCACAGCTTCTGCCTTCTTCTTGGTTTGCTCCAGCTTCTTCAGCATCTGTACGAGGACCTCAGTGAGGCTGGCCCCCTCACCCCTGTCCCACCCCCATCTCAGGCAGCCCCACTGCTTACCCTCCGCTTCTTTCTGGCTTTAGCCTCAGCCACTTTCTTAATGGGCCGTGCATTGATTTCCCGCCAGCGTTTCCGGTAATGCTCCACCTCCTTCTTGTCAATAGGCAGTTGTCGTATCCGGTGCTGCTTTTCTTCCTGCACGAACCACTCTGGAAGCTCCCCCTCCTCCTCGTTAAATGTATACCTAGTGCGGGCAGAGAGGACACCAGCCCTCAGGGGCACTCCCGTCTTTCTAGAGAAGAAACCACCACTTACCCGCCCGACCCTGGGCCACTTCTCAGGATTTCCTGGCCCCCTTACCGGCTGAAAGAGTTATCTATGAGGTCTCTCTTGGCCTTTTTGGAAGAGGCAATAATAGCACCTAATGCAAGGCCTTCAGGGTCCAGTATCCGATGTTTCACTAGAGGGAAGGAGTAAGGTCCACACTCAGTGGCCACACTGATACTTCACTGTCCCCTCCCATTCCACGGGGTGCAGACCCACTCACACGGGTCCTCGATAGGCACTATTTCAAACCCGTCATCATCTGGTTTAGGCTCACGGCTTCGCTTCTTACGGTGGTGTGGTTCCCAACTGTGGAAGAGGGGAGGATCAAGCGTGAATGCCCCACCATTCCCCACACCACTCGGACCCACTCTGCCTCACTGCAACCCTAGTCCCTGACTTAAAACTGCTTGGGGAACTTCTGGGAATCCCGCCACCCAGGCTGTGCTGTAGGCCACTTCAATGGAGAACCATCAGTCAGTATTTTTCCAGCTCTTGGTCTACAGTTGAGGTTGAAAACCCCAACTTACAGAAATGGTTAAAACTGCTGCTTCCTCATCCCGTTTCCCATCAGCTGCAACCACTCACCTCTCTCTATCCTCACTGCTGCTATCACTGTCGGAGCTGTCATCTCTTTCCTGCCCCCCAGGGCCGGTGGCACCCTTTGTCCCCGATGGAGCCTCTGCCTCCTTAGGGGCCCCATCCTGGCATTGCAGAGGTTTTCTCTCAGTCTTCAAACTGGAAGGTGGTGGTGGGGATGGCTGCCGCTGCGGCTGCCCCTTCCGCCGGCTCTCGTACAACAGCTGGGCCTGACTGATCTCCAGGGCCTCGTCAGCATCGTCCTCAATCCCATGGAAGCCATCCTGGGATGGGGGAGTCGTCAGCCCTTCTCCCAGGAATGCCAATTCCCTGTCTTGGTCCCCAGCCGCCTCTTACCTTTGAGAACCACAGGTTGGCTTGTTCTTCCTGCAGGACCGCCTTTTCCTCCAATGGGACCAGCAGTGGATTCTCTTCTTCCTCCTCTTTATCATCTGCTTCTGCAAATCGTACACTAGATCCAAGCAGAGTGAGTGAAGAAGGGTCAGTGCCTCTGCTTCAGCACTCGAGCTGCAGTAGGGCATTCTGTGCTGCACACCCCAGCCCCCACCTTACCGCTTTGGGTCCTTTAGACTCCGAGGCCCTGCGACTCCTGCCAGCTCCTCTGGATCCAAGTCACTATCCAGAGATGCGTCGTCATCGTCCTCAGCATCTGATATATAGATGTCATCTCTTGGCAGGTCAGATAGAAACGTGTCTGCAGCACTCATATCCCCTTGTGTTACCTCCTCTAACAGCTGAAGTTTGACAGAAACATCAGGGGAACTTAGAGGAACATACTGCTTTTTTTCTGTGTCTGTTACCTTATTCTCAGCAACATCAGGAAATACACTGTGGCCAATACACTGTCCTTTTACCGACAGGGAAGTGATGGGGCTGTTTAAAACATCCCATTCTGGGCCGGCCGAGTGGCACGGTGGTTAAGCGCTGGCTTGGAATGCCAGCGGCCCCGGTTCGGGTCCCACATGTGAGGGCCAGTGACACTGCCCTCAAAAAAAAAACAAAAAAAAAACCATCCCATTCTCCCCTTCAGCTGTCTCATCTCCAGTGAAAGCAGAATAGGTTTATGGAAAAGTACCCTAGGGCCCATATGGCATCAAATCTTACAATGTTCTAAAACAGTGGTTTTTCTCAAGGCACCTCATCACCTTCTGAGAATGATAACAATCTACAGATCTATCTTATTTTTTTATTCCACCCCTAAACCCCAGTAGGCCGGTAGGTTCTAATCTCTTACAGATGAGGGACTGAGGCAAAGAATGGCTAAGTGGTAGTCTGCTCCAGGACCCCTGTGCTCTCGCTGCTGCTTCTATACAACAACGATGACCTGGTTTTCCATCCCACACAAAAGCTCACTTTGCTCGTGACACTGCTTTTGTTAAGGAAAAGCAGTCTCCAGCGGTAGGCAGCACCCTCCCGTGGCCAAGTCGGCCAAGGTGTGCTAACCTAGTCTCACTGAACTGGAGGATGTTGTTCCCCTCGGAACCCTCCATCACACGTGCTGCTGGTTACCCAGGTGCTCTGGCTGCATCGTCTAACTTAGCTTCTTGCAGAGATGCGCCTCGGTTCTTCTCTTCTTACATATTATATGCATACATAAATGTAATATTTTTAGGTTCTAGTTCTGTAAGAATAAATCTGTCCCTCTTTTAAATCTTCCTAGTTTTATCATGTGAAGTGTATAATGCTCCAAAAGTGTGGCCTCTGAGACACAAGGCTCTTTTTCCTTTCCCAGTCTCCCCTCACCAAGTCATATTTATGGGTGAAGACAGCAACCATGAGCCATGATCATGCACCACATAAGAAAACAGACATCCAATCCCATCCCCCTCCAAATACCCAAACAGATCTCCTGTCTCCTCACTGCGCCAGCCCCACCTCACCTGATGACCCCGGATGGTACGCAAGGAGAACATGCCCGTCTCCCCCTCATCTGCGATGGAAACCCCGGGAAGATCCATCTTCAGCTCCACACGTTCCCGCTGCTTTCTCTGCTCACGCAGCAGTTTCTTTTTCTTCCTGAGGAGTCGGTGTGAAGGAATTACACCTGCCCAGCTCTGAAGATGCCCCATCCATGCCTTCATTCTCGTCCCTCGTCTCCACACGAGCAGCTTAAGCTCCTCCCCAGCTCCCCTCACCTCTTTAATTCTGCCACCTCCTGGGCCTTCATCTCTGCCAGGGTCCTGTTCAGCTCTTCCTCCTCCTCTTCCTCCTTGGAGGGCTGCCTCACGGCCCCAGCTGTTGACTCCTCCTCACCTTCTTCCTCTTCCTCCCCTGAGCTGAGGCTGACGGAACAGTTCCAGGAGTTTGGTTATCCTCCCAGGCACTCCCCCTCACACCCAGTCAACCCCCACCCCGCGCTGGTCCCCTCCTCACCTGATGTCCAGTGCCTTCGCTTGCTCTTTCAGCTTCTTGGCCACATACCGCCGAAGCTTCGTCCTCCAGTTCAGCAGGGACCTGCCCCAGAAATACCCTTACTGACCTTACTGTCTCGCTTTATGTTCCTGCCCTTCCTGTTTTAGGCCTGTACCCCAAATTTCATGTTTGAGCCACTTAAGTCCTAGGGCTGAGGTCCCTACCCCAAACCTCTAGCCCAGCATGCAGCATCCTCTTCCCAGAGATCCAACATCATGGCCTTCAATGGCCTTTCCCTGCCTTTGGGACTCCTGCCACCTACACCTGCCCCCACCACATACCTAAGCTCCTTGCGCCCCAGCACTTTGATATCCTGACAGCACACCCGTATGTCCTCGGTGGTAGCTGGATGCCGTGCCATATCTTCATCATCTAGTGAGATCTGTTTGGGAGGAGGTAAAGGAGTCACGGGAAATTTTCAGGCCATGTTTCAGGGGCTCCCTTATACCTCTCAAGTCTGGGGACTCACTTCGCTGGCTTTGGAGAGGAAGTCAACAGGGTTGGCAGCTCGGAGGAAGTCAGTAACAGAGGTACGGTGATAGAGAGTGAGGTCACCCTCAGCATAGCCTTCGGCCTTGGGGAGGGAAATAATAAAGGTTGACCAGTCCCTTCTGGGATATCTGTAGCACCCACCAGCCCAATCTCCCCAGAGTTCTAGGACCTGAGGGTGGCCACATTCCCCAAACGCACCTTTGGTTTCTTCTTAGTCACCAGTTCAGTGACAGTCTTGGCCTGGACTTCAACCTCCTTGAAGGCAAATTTGGGATCAAAGAATTTACTGTCAACCTTGTCAGGAGCCAGGAATCCTAAGTTGATAAAATACATCAGAAAGTGTGCTTTGGCAGTAGGGAGACTGAGTCAGGAGAAAGAAGGGAGTGATGCTCACCCTGGCAGACTACAAAGATCTCTGCAGACTCATGGCGAGAGGCTTGGGGCTTGGTGGCCTGGACATGGCGGAACAGCTGCTGGAAGATCCACAATAGGGGCTGATAGTCACGGGAACGGAAAACCTTCGTGATAAAGCAGCCACCCCGGGCCAGAAAATCACAAGCCAAACGAAGAGCCATCAGAGTCAAATGGGCTGTGGGAGACAGATGGTTAGCTGAGGACCTCTGCGGCCTGAGAGGGCACGCCCACCTCCACCCTCATCTCCATGCCCCAGACTCCTGGTACCTTGTGAGTAAGCATCATGGACCCAGCTAGCCCCGACGTTGGGGGCGCCGTCATTGAGCACAACATCAACTTTCCAGGTCTTCAGCTCCTTCCTCAAGGCCTACAGAGAGGAAAATGGATTGCGGCAACAGGAACACAGGAATGGCTACAAATGGAGTCCCTGATTCAGGCATTTGTCCACCCAGTCATTTGTTGAGTGCCCACTGTGGGCCAAATGCTATGCTATGCCAAGCACAGGGGATACAACGACAAACAAAAATAACATGTCTGTCCTTCATGGAGCTTACAGTCTACTAGTAAGCCCACTGGAAAGGATTTCACTGAAATCATTGCACTTCCTCTAATTCCAAACACTTCATTCCTGACCAAATAAAAACTGAAATGGAGGGCCGGCCGAGTGGCGTGGTGGTTAAGCGCTGGCTTGGGAAGCCAGTGGCCCCGGTTCAGTCCCACATCTGAGGGTCAGTGACACTGCCCTCAAAAAAAAAAAAAAAAAAAAAAAAAAACTGAAATGGACATGAGGCATATCCTGGGCTTACAGACACTGTGCAGCCACTGCTCAAGGCATGGTAAACATGAAAAATCTTGCCTTCAAAAGATTTGGGGTGGGCAGAGGCACAGAAGGGGACATTTACATAAAGGGGCCAGGAAGAGATTCCTCTCACCTGCCTACAGCGTTCCGTTGTGATGTCCTCCTGGAGTGTCACCACATTGGGAAGAGGCTTGATTGGAACCAGGTCCACCCCTGAAAGAGATCGGGTCCAAGTATTCCAAAAGGTTGCCTCGAACAGGGCAATACCCCATACTCCCACCCCCAAAACACCTGGGATAACCACCTGTCACTCACCCACAATAAGGCTGGATACAGGCATAAACTTGGCAGCCACTTGCAACCTATAAAACAGGCCTAAAGATTACAATACCCAGGACTGTCCCTTCCTCTCCCTTGGCAATGTGATCTGTCCCCCCTCCCCCGTGTTAGGAGCCCGGCCAAGTGCAGTGACCAGAGCATGTCCTATGTACATGTTCCAAACCTCTTCTCTGCAGTGGATGTTCTGGGCAGTAGAGAAATTGAAGCTAGTATGATTGTTACTACTCCCTCCCCCAGTGCAACTTTCAGACATCCAAGGCTGGAACCTAGCAACTTGGCTGTCAGGGGTGACAGGTGACGGCTGTTACGCACCATCCCCCTGGCGCAGCACACAGGTCCAGCAAGGCTCTGGCTTTCTGCAGAAACTGAAAGCGACGATTCAGCTGAATCAGCTTAAAGGCAGAGCGGGAACGATAACCTGGCGGCGACAAAAAAATAGGTCCGCGGAGTGCTTTCCCATCCAGATCTCTGCAGCCTCAGAACCCACTATCCTTTCTGCGGAAGAGAAAATGTTCGGGAAGGGGGACGAACTCAACAAGGTCGCCCGCTCGCTAGCTCGAGGAAGGGGCGAACCCAGGCTCACCAGTCTCCTTTGCCAAATGATAGAACTTGTCCCGCCGGCTCTTCCCGACTTTTCCCTTCTTGCCCATGGTGGGACCGGGGAGTGTCACTCAACCTAGAGAGACAGCAGAAACTGGAACGTCTCTTTCCGAAGCACTAGATTCCGCTTTCCGTTCCCCACGTACCGAGGCAGTCACACTCTGAGCTTTCCCATCCACACCACTCAACACCAGCCAGCCCCGTTTTCACCGCTCTGGGAACGGCACATGGAGGCACCAAACGGGCTTCCGCTTCCGCTTGCGTCGCTTGCGTCCCCGGCTCCGAGTTTTCCGCCATTTGGGGCGTGACCACACACAAAAAATATTTGCATATTCCGTCGCCAATTCTATAAATTGGAAGGCGGGGCCAAAAAAGCAGATTATTTGGACTAAAACCGACTTTCTAGAGAGCAACACAGGAGTGCTGTGCCCTCGCCATCGCCTTCCAAAGCTCTGACCTCGCGTCCCCACCCCCACCACGGCCCCAGTTGTTTGTGAGCGTCTCTCCACACGCCCCGCCCATTGACCCGGAACTCCTCTCCGCCGCGGTCTGCGGCCTCGAAGGCCCTGCTTCTGCGCTTGCGCGCCAGGGCGGCTCGAATGCCGGCGTTCTCCGCGACAGGGGGAAGATGGCGCTTGACGGGCCGGAGCAGGTATGGTGGCGGCGGGGGCCGGGCGGGCACCGGGGCTGGATGCGGAGCAGGCGTGATCCGAAGGGGGCCGCCGGCCGCGGAGAGAGGGTCGGATGGCTCGGGGTTGGGCGGACCCACCTGGATCGGGACCGGATCTGCTGTGTCAGCGCCGCCCGGCGGGTCAGGGCTGGGCCGGGAGAGGATGACACAGTGGAAGCGGAGCGAGAGGAGCGATGGGAGCGGGAACGGGCAGCCGTCCTCCCTCCTGGCTCCGCCTGTAGGTCTGCGCAGCGCCTGGCCCGGGACAAAGCGCTGCCCTGCATATCGTCTCTTGATCGTCCTGCAAGTCTTACGAAGTAGGCGGCATTCTCATCCTGCTTTTAGCTCAGTCATGGGCAAGTGAAGGGTTCTGAAGAATCGGAGTGAGGGTTTGGAACCCAAATCTTAAAGCTCCAAGGTCTAAGCTGCAAGTGGCTTTATCCTTTGGAGGCTGTTACTTAATAATTACACTGTGTCTTCAGATGGAGCTGGAAGAGGGGAAGGCAGGAAGTGGACTCCGCCAGTATTATCTGTCCAAGATTGAAGAACTCCAGGTAAGGACCGACTCCAGAAGTCCAGAGAGAGCTGAAGGGGGAGTGAAGGATTGATGGAGATTTCTGCAAATCCATGTAATTCCACTGGGAGGCGCAGTGGAAGAAGTAATAGTTGGTCACACGCTTTCAAGAGTCAAGCAGAAAAGGTACCTTTTGGCCGTTTCTTTTGGAAGAAGCCTTACTGAGAGGGTTTCTAATAAAAGGGACGATAGGGGCTCAGGGACGATTTATCAGAGAGGGGTTGGGACAGAGTAAGAGTGTAACCGAAGGCAGAATTGAGGAGTCTGGACAATGCCGATTTCATGGGACTGAATGAAAAGGTATTGGGTGACCCACTGCTCCCTAAAGAGGGAACAAGGACCATAAAAATAAGGAAAATGATATACATTGGATGGAGGAAAGCCACAGGGAGTATTTCTGAATTCCAGGTACATGTGTAGGTATTGTATTTGGCATATTATTTTTGAAATTTGTGATTCATTTGGTCCTCACAGCAGTCCTAAAAAGAGGCAAGGTGGGTGATGCTATGCCCACTTGCAGTTTAACAGAGCTAGGCCTTTTAAATGGCTTTCCTTAGCTTTACCTCGCTGTTAATTGGCAGCAGGAGGACTAGATTTAGGCTTCTGACCCAAGGATTTTCCCACTTGACCATGTTGATATGCTGCCCTGCAAGAAATTGACTACATGAACCAGCTGTAACTTTTCTCCCATAGGGTTTGTTATTCCTGGACCAGTGTTAGAGAAGCAGCGTTGTTTGATGGTTGTCCTAGGCTCCAAAGGGGCTCTTGGAGGACAGGCCAGGGTCATTAGAATCATATTGGAGAATCTGAAACAACATGCAGGTGCCCTGTGCTCTTCCCCCACTCAGCTCATACCAGCCTCTGAAGGTCTTGGCTAAGATCTTAACCTACTGTTTTCTGCCCTTTGTTTCTTGTCCTCCACAGCTGATTGTGAATGATAAGAGCCAGAATCTCCGGAGGCTGCAGGCACAGAGGAATGAGCTTAATGCAAAAGGTGAGGGGAGCAAGGTGGGAAGGCTGCATGTGGGCAGTTGGTCTGTCTGTCTACTGTTCACATCTCCCAGAACAGAGTCTTCACATTGGTGATTTGTTTTCTGCTAGTGCAAGTTGATGCTTTGCAGTTACACAGTTCACATGCACAACTCTCTCCCGAGTCCCATTGTATTAATAACTCCTCTTGAACACATGAATTTTGACTTTCTTTTTCTGGCCTTCCCTTCAGAACTTCAAAATGGTGCTTAGTTCATGCATATTGAATTGAGTTGTTGGGGCGGGGACACCAAAGAAGCTGGGTGACCACTATGTCTGTTTCCCATCTAGTTCGTCTGCTGCGGGAGGAACTACAGCTGCTACAGGAACAGGGCTCCTATGTGGGGGAAGTGGTCCGTGCCATGGATAAGAAGAAAGTGTTAGTTAAGGTAAAGGCAACATGACCCCAGGGACCACCCACTGCATTCCCAGACCTTGTGAGGACACCGTTCTGTCATGTTATTCTAGGACTTGTGGATCTTCCTGGGTGAGGTTGGTGACTTGGTGGCTGTCAGGGAAGGGCTTGAGCACTTGTTTCTTTAGGTGCATCCTGAGGGCAAGTTTGTCGTAGACGTGGACAAGAACATTGACATCAATGATGTGAGTGCGGCAGGTGAGGTGGGACATTGGGGTCAACTGTCACCACACCATGTCCTGAAACACTGTCCCCTCGCCCAGGTGACACCCAATTGCCGGGTGGCTCTAAGAAATGACAGCTACACTCTACACAAGATCCTGCCCAACAAGGTAGACCCACTGGTGTCACTGATGATGGTGGAGAAGGTGCCAGATTCAACTTACGAGATGATTGGTGGACTGGACAAGCAGATCAAGGAGATCAAAGAAGTCATCGAGCTACCCGTTAAGCATCCTGAACTCTTTGAAGCACTGGGCATTGCGCAGCCCAAGGTGAGAAGCAGGGCTTGTGTGGGAGAGCCATGCTGTTCCTGTACACCGCACCCCTGCACACCACTGAGTGCAGGGGTCCAGGAGGTGCAAGGCAGCTGGCCCTCCCCACCTGAAGAGGGCCCGGGGCAGAGACGCTGCCAGGTACAGACGGTGTTTGGATGTAAGCTGCAGAAGGAACCTTGACATTTTCTGTATCCCTGCATATCTGGCATGGGGTCTAGCAAACCCTCAGTAAATGTTCACTGAATGAAATGTGGGCCTGGCTTTCTGCCCTGAGTCCTGCTGTTTCTCTGCAGGGAGTGCTGCTCTATGGACCCCCAGGCACTGGGAAGACACTGTTGGCCCGGGCTGTGGCTCATCATACAGACTGTACCTTTATTCGTGTCTCTGGCTCTGAATTGGTACAGAAATTCATTGGGGAAGGTAACTGGCTAGAAACGAAAACCAAGTGCAAGTGTGGGGGTGGAGGTTAGGGTAGGAAGCTCATCAGCTCCGTAACACCAGCTTGGCCTCGACACAGGGGCAAGAATGGTGAGGGAGCTGTTTGTCATGGCACGAGAACACGCTCCGTCCATCATCTTCATGGACGAAATTGACTCCATCGGCTCCTCACGGCTGGAGGGGGGTTCTGGAGGGGACAGTGAAGTGCAGCGCACAATGCTGGAGCTGCTCAACCAGCTGGATGGCTTTGAGGCCACCAAGAATATCAAGGTAAGGTGGTGTCGGCCATGGGATGAGCCAAGGGAAGGTCCTGGGTGGAGAGAGGCCTGAGGAAGGGCTTAGCTGATGTCACACCCTCTCTCTCCTCAGGTTATCATGGCTACTAATAGGATTGATATCCTAGACTCAGCTTTGCTTCGCCCAGGGCGTATCGACAGAAAAATTGAATTTCCACCCCCTAATGAGGAGGTTTGTGATGGGCAGTGCTGGGAGTGGCCCTGGCTATGGGGGTAGGTGGTGGGGCTCAGGCTTTTCCTCTCCCATCTCTAGGCTCGGCTGGACATTTTGAAGATCCATTCTCGAAAAATGAACCTGACCCGCGGGATCAACCTGAGAAAAATTGCTGAGCTCATGCCAGGAGCATCAGGGGCTGAAGTGAAGGTAACTGGAGAGCCCAGGGGAAAGGGGGCAGAGGCAGGATGCGCTGGGTTCATGGGCACAGCAACAGCCTCTGTCTCTCCTTGCTCAGGGTGTGTGCACTGAAGCCGGCATGTATGCCCTGCGGGAACGGCGAGTCCACGTCACGCAGGAGGACTTTGAGATGGCAGTAGCCAAGGTACAGGCGCCCATCTTTTTTGCCTTTGCTTAGGGTGGCTCTGGAGCAGTGGGGATAGGGCCTGTGTTCACCCGGTTTATAACTTAATCCCGTCTCTCTCCAGGTCATGCAGAAGGATAGTGAGAAAAACATGTCCATCAAGAAGCTATGGAAGTGAGGTGGATGTCCCTTCTGTGGATCCCTCAAATAAAGCTCTGCAGGACAGCCCTGTAGGACTTGAGTCTGTTAATGAGTGGCGGCACTATTCAATGACCAGGTCTGGGTACCACCAATAAACAAGGATTTATTTGGAAACTTCCAAACCTGCCAGAAGTGGCACTTGCCAAGCTCTAGACCCACCCTCCTTACCAAGCTCCAAAAGGCAAGAAGTGTTCTCCCCACCTCCCCCTGCCCTCCACCAAGCACGCACACCCGTACTTCAGGCCATGCCAGAGAACTTGAACAAGTCCTTCCTCTAGGAGGCTTTACCACCCTGGGCCCCAGAGCTGGGTGGCAGCCCTCTGGCATCCCCGGAGATGATGGCGGCCGCCAGAGCCGCTTGCATAGATTGAGGAAAGAAAATAAGGAAGGAAGCACCAAATAGGGCTCCCTGAAAAACCCCAGCTTACCCCCTGTACAAAAAAGTGGCATAGAAAAACCTGCTCCCCAAATAGTGCAAATACCCAAAGGAATGAAAAAACCCAGCAGCAAGGCTGGGCTGGTAGGAATGACAAAGAACTTTGGTTTAGAAAGGCTAGGAAGAATGTGAACTGGGCCCTCTTCCTCGCCTAGCTCCCCAGAGCCAGCTCAGACACTCGCCCCAAGGAGGAGTCTGTAAACAAGCCAAGCCAGGGGCCTTTGGTTCTGAAACGTCTGGGTTACAATGTCAAAGCATGGCTTCCAGCAGTCCTACTCGGGCCTGCCTGCAGGGGGCAGAGGAGGAACCTGCTGTGAACCCAATTAAAGCCAACGCGGAAAGTTAAGTAATAAGGCTTTGGGGACCAAGCAACAAGGAATCCTATCACTACCTTTAAGAAACTAAAGCTGGGGAGCGGAGGGTGACAGGAGACGCCCTTCACCCCATCCTTATCCTACATGGCTGCGGCCCCAGGTGGTGGTCCCTTCCAGGCTGAGGAGGGGATGGCTCCAGGGCTGGGAAGAAGGATCCCTGAGCAGTTAGGTCAGGCGAATTCCAAGCACCTGTTCCAGTTCCTGCCTTCGCTGCTGCACCTGGAGAAGGGAGAGAGTGGCAGCTCAGGCCTCTGCTGCTCACAACCACAGGAGGGCAAACGGCAGAGCCTCACCTTGGCAAAGATGTGCCGCCCCACTGCTTCCTGGGCCCAGGGCTGGTGATAGAAAGCAGCTCGTCTCTCCTCCTCAGGATTCCCAATCACATCAGTGATGATCTGCAAAGAGCCAGGAGGAAAGCCATAGCATATTTCTCACCCCTGAGCCCATATGCCCCTGGAACTGGAAGAATGGCAATGGGGGTACATGGGATCAGCCCCAGGAAAGAGGGCCACCTTGAGGTCTCGGCGCTGGGAACGGAGCCATTCCTGGATGAAGTCCTGGGGGTCAGTGCTGAAGCTGAGCATGAAATCCCTCTGAGTCTTCAGCTGGTTGATGGACTCAATGGTCTCATGGATCTGGGGAAAGGAGTGCATGTGTCAGACTGGCTCCCTCCCCTAGGAGGTCTGTTCCAGGCCTAGCCTCAAAGGACTTGGACAGAAATCCCATCCCAAGGTGCTGCATGCATGGAGATGTCTACCAGAGCCTGCCCACCCCCATCCTGGGCCCCAGGGGAGGTTGGGGAGGCAGAGGGTCCACCTTGACATCAAGAGCAGCAATCTCCTGCTGATTGGTGGTAGAGGCCAGAAAATTGCTCATCTGGGCCTTGAGTGGGTCATCCACCTCCACATCAATATCATAACAGGCTGTCTTCTTCTGGTCATTAGGGTCCACGCTACAGGCAGCACACCGGCGGGGTGGGGTGAGGGGGGTGAGCACACAGCTGTGTCCATCCCACCCACTTGGGCCAAACCTGCTGTTTCTCTTTGGTTACTCAAGCCAAAGGTAAATTGCTCTTAGAAGAGCATTCCTATCCACCTCTTCCTATTTACCTAATGACATGGTTGATGACAATGGGGTCTGGATGCTGCAGCAACCCAGCCAGCTTCATGGGAATCTCGGAGAAACGGAGTCGGCCACAACTGAAGATCTGGAGAGAGGACCAAAGATGCCTTTGAGGACACGGAAGTAGATCATCCCAGGGTGGGTGTGAGGAATGTGGCCGAGAACTAGCCCAGTGAGCTCTGGAGCAGCAGGCAAGATGGGCTGTGAGACTAAAGAGGGGATGGCGCCCGCTAACCTGGCGGAAGTAACGGTTGCAGTTGATGTACTCGCGCTCATGCCCGTCCTGCAGCTGGTTGTGTTTGATGTAAAGCCACAGGGCCTGCATGATGGCAGCCCTCGTCTGTGTGTGCACTCCCAGCAGCCTTGCCAGTCGGGGGTCCAACTTGTACTGGGGAGGCTGGAGATGGACAGAAGGGAGTCAGAGGCGGGGTTCTTGTGAAAAGTGGAAGAATAGGGCAGCAACAAGAAGGGTTTACGATAGGAACCTGCCCATCCCCCAGATGAGTCCCTGCGACCCCAGAGCACTTGTCACCTGATGATCCAGCATGAGCAGGAGGGTGCACTTGACGTTGAGGTCTCCAGGTCGTTTCACCTGGAAGCCATCTGTTTCCTGGGTGGTGGGCATCCGATGCCACTGGCAGGGAGGAGGGGAACCAAGCTCATCACCAAGGGGATGGGCATGGGCATACACATTTGGCCCCCCAAGGGGACCAAGACATTTCTCTGCCCACCCGGCATGTCAGCCTGTGCTCCCGTGCCCCAGGTCCACTCACCTCCACCAGGTGGTTGTCAGGCCCGTACAGTTCCTTGTCCAGTTCAATGACAAGGCTCTTAAAGAACGAAGAGAACTTCCTCTTCTGTTTGCTAGGCTGGGGATGGAAAAGGGCGAGAGGGGAGGGCTCCTGAGTTCTTAAACCTAAGCTACGCTATACCCCGAAAGAAGATCGTTTCAGCCCAGTTCAGGGTACTGAGGATTCTTGGGCCCTGAAGGAAAAGAGAAAAGTGAGAGAAAGGAGGCAGAGGAAGGACTCATTGTGCAGCCCCACTGTTAGCCAATAAAGGCCTTGTGAATTAGAAAAGGGTACTCCTGGCAGCCGAGTGGCTCAGTTGGTTAAGATTGAGCGAGCTCTGAGCAACAGGGACACCGGTTCGATTCCCGGCCCGAGCTGAGCTGCTGCTGAGCTGCCAACAGGTGGTAGGATGGCTCAGCTAAAAAAAAAAAAAGAGTTAGAAAAGGGTACCCCTTCCTCAAGACACTCTGCCATCTGCAGGAAAACTGTTGTAATAACCACACAAATCTCCAACCTCTTAACTGGCTTGGAGCTGTGCAGAGCATGTCCACAAGCACTGCCCTCTCCCTCAGAAGTGCCAGGACTTCCCTGGAAGTGCCAAGTGTCTGGCCCCAGTCGTAAACCCACACAAGCCACCTCCCCTCTAGACATCTCCCCCAACTCACATCATCCAGCAGTTTTCCCTCCACTCGGAGTTCCCAGGAAGCCACCTTGTCCCCTGCTGGGGTTCCTCCAGGGGTCCCTGTGGTTCCTGCACTGTCACCTTCTGCCTTGCTGGGACTGAACGTATTGGAAATATAGATCCGCAGCTTTCGTTTTTGCTACAGAGAGAAAGACAACCAGCTAGAGGTGGACCAACGTGTTGGAAAACAATTCTGCCCAACCTTCCCGCCTGAACTCATTCAGCATCGATACTGTGCAGAGACTATGAGCCAGGCATCTTGTTAGGCACCGGGAATCAGGCATAGGAAATCTCAGTCCTGTCCTTAAAGGAACTCACAAGTTTAAGGAGGGGCAGATGCACTACCAACAGTTCTAACACAGTGGGATCAGGGGTGTGACAGAAGGACATACTGGGGCTATGGGTAAATCAGAAGCCTCCGGCTCATATTTTAAATATAACTCAAATACCCATCATGGCCCCCAAATAGCCTCATCTCCTGGAAAGTCTTTACCATTCAAGGGACTGTTCTAGATTACTATTTTTAAAAAAGAAAAAAAGAAAAAGCTCCTCTAGGGATGGGGAGGGAGACAGGAACTACCCTCATCTACCCTCCAGCCTTGCCTTTCAAACTTCTGACCACAACTGACATGATTTACATTTTAAGTCATGACCCAGGATCCACACACATCTGTATGAATATCTGAAACAAAAATGTTATGTAATAATACCTTTACCATTATGCTAACTAAGTACTTTACTATGAAGAATTACTATAATTTATATTATTTTATATTTCATTAAAAACATGCTGGCCCACCACATTAAACTGAGTTCCTGCTGCATCCTGCAGTGTGAAAAATCCTGCTCTAGTCCATTGTAGACACTCGCTGGGCCCCTGGAAAACCAGGCCAGCTAGTGCCCAGGGCTGTACACACCGTCAGAGGCTTTTTGATGGCCTCCTGGATCTCCATCCGCTTGCGAGCAATGGTCTGATCCAGCTTCCGCTCGAAAGCCAAGAGATCCATGTACGCCTGAGACTCGGGGACAAGCTCCCGGATCTGGAGAAAGGGAAAAGGGGTTCATCAGCTTATTTCAGCTTCAGCTCTGGCTCCCTCCTCTCCCATAGCATGGCTGGGGGGAGGCTGAATCCACCCACAGCCAGCCAAGCCATTGGGTGGGGCTCCTACGCCCCCTCCCAACATACTCACGCGCTGAGGTAGAACCTTATCTGCCATCTTCCTCCTCTTTAACCTGGGGAGAACAGAAACCCACTTAAGAGGTCAATGGTCCACAGGGCCTCCCCCATCCATCCCTTCAGTCCCCAGGACCCACTCCCAAGAGAACCAGGAGTCTTCCTCAGTCATTGTAGCTCTCAGGACAGAAGGAAGCCTTCTGTTACGCCTAGAGCTATGCTAGGTAGGATGGGAGAAACAGGACAGTCTTACCCCCGGCGTTGGGCGGGCATCGGGGGCTGGGCCTGGGGCACAAGCAGGCGTTTTCGGAATGGGTCCATCATGGTAGGTGGCATGCCAGGTCGAAGTGGAGCAGCTGTGCCAAATGGGGAGCCTGTAGGGGGTCCCACCTGCAAGCCCGCCATGGGCATCCGGCTCCCTGGTGACATGCCAGGCCGCTGAGGGAAGTGAGCCAATGGGGGTGCATAGGTCAGTGGCAGGGCCCTTTGGGGCCCATAGCCTACTCCCTCCATCCTTCTCCTTGGCCAGGTCTGGCCCTGAGCAACACACCACAGAGGCAAGGCCGGCTGGAGTGCCAGGAACAAAGGGGAGCAGGCGCCTGAGAGCAGAGTGTAAACCACACCTGCCCCGCCCCCTTCAACTGCCCTGGCAGCCGTGCCAGCGAATGAGACCTGCAGAGCCCAGGGTGTGGGAGGAGAATCCTGTCTGCAGAGGGATGGGCCTAGGGGAGTTTTTCAGGGCCCATTGCCACCTTCCAGCCCCAGCAGGCCGTCCCCCTGCTTCTTGGGACCAGTCAGCTTTGAGGCACTCTTGAGGTCCTCAGATGGTCCCACCAAGCACTCCCATCCTTCTTCTTACCCCCACTTGAGGGAGAAGCACAGCACAGGAGGCCCAGGGGCAGTGTCAGCCAGGCAGTGGGGTATAGTGTGATATGAGCAGGCTGACCAGGCAGAGCCCCAACACCCATTCCCTGTTGCCAGCCTTGTGGTATGACTGAGGGAGAAAGGCAGTACAATGGGCTGGCAAGCCCATCAGGCAACAGCACCCCAGGTGAGCAAGCTGCAACAGGATGGCTTGGAGCATGTCCCAGTTGGTGGGAGTGGCCACAGGCAGAGTACAGAGACCATCTGGTCACCATATGGCCCCTATTCATAATCCAGAACTGGACCCTTCTCTCACCTCCCTACTGCCCAGCCCCCGACCCTAATGCTAGAAGATCCCAAAAGAGAAGCTGTGGCTTCTTGGTGGCTTGTGGGAGAGAGAGCAGCTGGCACCTGGACTCTGCCCGTGGTCCATGCACCACCTGCCTCAACTCAGCCCTGGCAATCCCAAGCTGAAGAAAGCAGATAAGGTTATCCTGGGATGCAAGGATCAGAGCCATAGGGTCAGCAGAGGAATCCGGGTGACAGAAATGGCTTCTTTAGAAGCCTGCAGAAGGATTTCCCACAGATGTCCAGTTCCCCAACATTTCTGTGGAGCCCATCTGTGAGTAACCCTCCACCCCCCTTTCCCCATGGCTGCTGTCTGCAAGGCCTGTTTGGCAGCTCTGCCTCGCACACACTGTCCCTGGCAGCTTCACAGGGCTGGCCCCAGGGCCCAGATTATGCAACCAGCACAACCAGCCAACGAAGCCAGGCTGGGTGGGGACTCGCACCAAATCAAAGGACCCCTGCCCCAGCATCGCGGAGATCAGATTCTTCTCCCACCTCTTCATCTAGAACGAAACCATGTTCTCGCCACAGAGGGTCAGATTCTTGACCAGATGCAGAGATGGAGAGAGAACCATGACCCAGGGACGTGGGAAAAGGGAAAGGCCGAGTAGGGTGGGAAGGAAGCATTTGGGAGGATGGAGAGTTAAACATGGGGGGACTCTAGGACCTCAAGAGTCCTGCCACAAGTCTCTCTTCATCAGGGAGAGATTCATCTGAGCTCTTGAAAGGCAAAAGACAGCCTGTTTCTCTGCCTTAATGAGACATGGCCAGAGATTACAGGAAAGAAAGTCAGTGTGGCCACAGCTGTAAGCCCAGCCTCCGGACATCCTAGACATGAGCTTTTCCCACCCAGCGCTTGGTCCAAAGGGGAGGAACAACTGAATCCTGTAGAGTGTGAGCTAGGGATCCGTGGTCCCCATGAGGCTACTCACTAGGGAGTTCACAAAACCACTGTACCACCACCCCTCCTAGGCAGGTGCTCCCATAACAGGAAGTCCCAGGACCAGGCAGCACAGACAGGCCTGGGACAGGCCCCTCCCAGACATCTGCTCCAGGCTTCCCAGGCGCAGAGCCCCCAGCTACCCAGGGCCCCCGGCTTCCTCCGAGAGGGGGAAAGAGCCTAGGGGAAGGCTGCTTACAGTTCATGAAGTCCCAGCTTGGCCTTGCCAAGCTCCACACCTGGGCTATGAAACACCAGTAACTCTTCCTCTTCCGAAAAACAACCCGGGGGTTAAAAAAAGAAAATAGGACTCAGCCCAGAACTCTTGCTCTGTAACTCCCCACCTGCGGCAGGGCTAGGCAGGCCTGGCTCAGAGCCCCGAACCCTAGAAGCATGCAGCGACCTCCCTCCCTTTAGCCTAGCACCAGCCCACATCCTCAGCTTTACTCTACCGCCCCCCAGGACAGCAGGGGCAGGAAGCTGGGCCTGAGGCTGCTGCCTCCTGAGAGCACACTCTGCCCTGCCTCAAAGCCTGTGGCCCTGTGCTCCTGGTGGCTGGGCCTAAGGGCCTAGAAAAAGAGAACATAACCCTCCATAAGTAGAAAATATTTTGAACTCTTTGGAGTGAACCCAGCTGAGTGAGAGAGAGAGAGAGAGAGAGAGTGTGTGTGTGTGTGTGTGTAGGGTGCTGGGTCATCACTTCTCTTTCAATGGGCTCCCCTATTTGATAAGTTGGACCCTGAAATCCTTGCTCTTCCAGCTCACTTCATGCAGGTGAGCTCCTCAGATCTCAAGTCCCTTCTCCTCAAGTCACACAACTGGACTTGGAAAGAGGCCAAACAGGATCCTCCTCAAACTCAGGCAATGAAAAGTGGGTCCTCCCTCCCTCCATGTACTTCCACTGCCTCTGCCTGAAAGAGGAGGAGGTGGAGGCCTATGAGCCGCTGGTGGGATGGGAGGCCCAGGGAAGCAGAGACTCAGTGCTTTCTTCAGTTCTTTACCCCTATTCCCACCCCCATAGCCCAGGGCTACCCAGCCAGCTTGCTCAGCCTTGCCACTGGCCCCAGGCCACTCCTTACAAGTTGTTGTGGAATCCACCCTCTCAGAGGCTTTCCCCACGGCTCACTTCCCATGGGTTGCATATTGAGGAACCTGGAGAGACTCCTTTCCATTCCTTAGATCCTTCCCAGGCCAAAAGCCCACAGGGAGGCTCCCAGGCCAGGTCTCAGCTAGCTGGCCCCAGGGCTGGAATGACTGATGCAGGCATCCCTCAAGGACACTATGAATCCCCAATGGGGAGACCAAGATGAGAAAGACAGGCTCCAGCTGGAGTCAGGACCCCAGTCTGTCTCAGTCAATATCCAGACCCTTTGTTTTGTTTTGTTTTGTTTTTAGAGGCAGGAGGGAGAATGAGTAATAAGAGGGAAAAATCACTGTCCTCAGTTAAGCATCTCTTTAGAAAGTGAGGGCCCAGGGTTCCTGGTGGGCTATGCATACCCGACTCTATGAGGATCTATTTCGGGGGCCTCTACCTGGAGACATGAGGCAAGAACATAGGAAGCCCCAGCTTCCTTCCTTCCTTCAAATTTGCTAGAAGCCAGCACCAAATGCAAGGCACATGGGTTGGGATATGGCATTGTTAGAACCTAAAGGCTAAATAAAAGTGAAGCGGGAGCAGGGAAAAGGATGGGCACAATTCCCAAGCATTATGGGACAACCAGAAACAATGGACCAGGGGACTGATGAGCCCCACCAGCAGAGTCAGGCTGAGTTCCTAACACAGGGACCAACGCTCTGCCTCCCAACGGCCTTTCAAGCTGCAACCTGAGAAGCTCTCTTCCAAGCCAAACCCCAAAGGGGTCAGGACAGAACCCTCTGAAGCAACTCTCACAGGCTCCTCAGCCCCAGAGCAGCAGTACTCAGTGGAGCCTCTCTGCTCATCCAGGCTAATCAACCCCTGGACACTGACACGAAGCAGAAAGCCAAAATGAGAATCTGCCCAGAATGGGCCAGGCTGTCTTCCCTCTGGTCTAACCCAGAGTCATCCCGTGCAAGGTCTCCTGGGCCTGACCCAGGAGTAGACTCCCCGCTGCACAGGCTGGAATCCCCTTGCCCTTTCCTAGGCCTCCCAATGCCGTGGGAAGTAGGCCCTTCTTCCTCCTCATTAGCAGCTGGGAGCCATCTCAGATACGCTAGATCTCTGCCAGTTCCCAACTCGAAAAAACAGAGCAGATTTGGAGTGGGACCAAGGCCAACGCAGGGTAACCCTGGTTTCTCAGTGAGTGCCCTTTTCCAAACTTTCTAATCACTTCCCAGGACCCCCTCCCCTAGAATCTACATTAGAGTTCTCAACCCACCGGCCCACCACTCACTAGTAGTTCCCACAACTCCTCCATCTCTCAGAATTCCTGTTCTGAGGAAGCCCCCAGACCCTTCCCACTGCTTCAAACCCTCCACCCGAGTAGCTCTCACCCTCTCCACAAGTCCTCCTCCACCACCACCTAGCTGATTCCGAGGGTCCCTGGCTTTTCCCTCTACACTGTCCCGTGTGCTCCACATGTAGAGCCCCTGTGCCCGCTGTCCAGGAGGCTGTCCCAGGACCCCCTTCGTCCCCGGCTAAGGGCGTGCGCGTGGTGCTGTCAGCCATCCGTCCTGCTCACCTGGTACGGCGCGGCTGGGCCCGCGGGGCCCATGGGGCGGAAGGCGGCGGCCCCGGGGCCCCCCACGCCTCCAGCCGGCCCCGGCCCCGGCCCCCTGAGAGCCTGTCCCGGCAGCATGCCGGGTCCCGCGGGCGGAAGCGGTCCTCCTAGAGCCGCGGCCACCGCGCCGCCGCCAGGGCTCAGCGGAGGCAGCGGGAACCCGCCCGAAACACGGCCAGACATCGCTCCGTCCCGTCCGGCAGTACAGCGATCCGGACTCCGGGCTCCGTGCCGAGTCCGCTCCGGGCTCCGGGCTCCGGGCTCCGGGACTTTCCGATCTAAATTCCGGGTTCAGGCGTTTGTTGATCCGGGTTCCGGGATTTCCTAATCCAAGTTCGCGAGTTCCTCACAGACCAGGTTTGGGGCCGGGCCGATCCTGATTCCGGTCCTGCCTGGGAAATCCTGGATCCGGGATCTGTTACAGGTCTTCCTACCGCCCCCGGCCTCCGTAGGTTTGGCCGCCGGAGTCTAGTTAACCCAGAGGCGGCAACTAGCTCCCTGCTCCGCCCAGCCCAACCCAGCTCTATCCCCGCCTCTACCCAGCAGCCCAATGCTAGGCTGCCTCCCGCCCCTCGCGAGACCCGCCCCCAACAGGCCCAGCCCCTAACTGCCAGCCCTACGGCCCCGCCCACATCCCTTGGGCCGGCCCTTCGCGGGAGGGGCGGGGGCGGAAGCTGTGCTTGGCAATGCCCCGCCAGGCCCCGGGTCAGAGGTCGAAGGGCACCTAGGGCTACAACAGTGACTAGAGTAGTACTGCCCTCCTCGCGTTGTAGCCGAGTCGCCTAGGTACCGGGCTACGCGCCTCCAAATCGTTTTGTTATGTCTCCTGTCTACATTTTCAGCATTAAAGACTCAACTTAGAGCTGCTCTCAGGAGTAGAACAACTGCCAACTTGACTTTCTTTAAAAATCCATCCTGGTGGCTTAGACCTGCCAAGGGACATGGGCTGCCCCAGAGCTGATCCAGCTGTGCTAACGGCTGACTTGGCCGAGTGCCGAGCTCTTATCGCATATTTTTAACGTGGCTGTGCCTCACTTTAAGGAAGCCTAGTACTTCACAGGAAATATTTCTAGGCGAAGGAATTTTGCGTTATGAGAAAACTCCTGCAGTTAAATAAGGTCTTTCTCCAGGATTTATAGCACCTAGTTTTCAAAAATACCTTTTCAGAAATCACTGCCCTGTATCAGAAGGTATTCAAAATAAAGGGCTTCAACTATGCCTTGGAGCCAACCCTCTTAGTGGTCTGGGGATCTTCTTCCCATACAATAGACCAGTACTTCTTAAACTTTAATGAGCAATAAGAAACATCTGGGACTCTTGTTAAAAATTTAGATTATGACTCAGTAAGCCTGGGGTCTGCAGTAGGGCTCAAGACTTGGCGTTTCTGTTACTACTAAGACAATACTTTTGAGTAGCTAAGATACATTTTCACTGTATGAATCCTCTGCTTTGTTTTCATCCTTAACCAAGTCTTGCACCAAAGTACCCCAGAACCCTTTATAGAAATTAGTTCTGCTCATCTATACTTCCTGATATCTTTCCTCTGGTGATAAATCCTGCTGCTGCTTTCCTTTTTCTTGGTCTTGTCTGAGATCCCCTCTCTTTTTTCTCCCTAAAAGTGGGCTACCTGCCAGTCTGAGAACAGGCCACTGGAATTGTTAAAGTCGTGAACCCGGGCCCCTCTCCATTGCAGTAAGGTGGGTAAAGAATTCATGATAATGCACTTAATGACCATTTCAACCCTCTCAAGATCCTAGAGCAACAGCAGTTCTAGAAGAAATATTGGGTTGTCGGAAAAGTCATGACTTATCTTTTCTATGTTTTTCGTTGCAAAATGTGTCATGACTTTTCTGACAACCCAAAAGTACAGGCAAATCCCCTGGGGAGCTATTCCAAAATATGCCAGCCAACCACACACACATACTCACACTCCAATGGTTCCTAGTGTTATATTTTAAAAATAATCTTTCCAGGTAAGTCTGAAAGCCATCTCTCCCTCCCACCCCCCAACACACACTTTGTGGAGAATCTTTATTCTAGAAAAGAGTCTAGCTAATAAGTGCATTTAAAAACAGATTAAACAGTTAAATGTAATTAACTGTTAATCCCTTGCTTAAAACCCTCCTGAGCTCCCACTGCTCTTAGATTGAATGCCACACTCCCTCCCATGACATACTATAAGGTTTTGCAGGATCTGGCTCCTGCTTACCTCTTTGGGCTCATTTTAAAACACTGCCTTTGACTCTCTAAGAGTCAGTCCAGCGGTCTCCTGGCAATTTCCCCCAAACTGCTAAGCCCCTTCTCATCTCAGAACCTCTCTTCCCCGAGCTCTTAACTTTTTTGCTCTCTTCCCTTATTACTTCCCACCAAGTGATTATTACAATATGCAATTACTTGTTTATATGTGCCCTGGTTTACTGTCTGATCTGAGTCCCTCACTAAAATATAAACTCGATGAAGGTAGGAACTATTGGGTTGTCGGGAAAGTCATAATGTATTTTTTTCTGTTTTTCATTGCAAAAATGTGTCATGACTTTTCCGACAACCCAATATTTTTATTTTATTGAGGTGAAATTTGCAATACATAAAATTAACCATTTTAAAGTAAACAATCCAATGGCATTTAAATAATACATTTACAGTGTTGTGCAATCACCACCTATATTTAGTTCTAAAATATTTTCATCACCCCTCAAGAAAATCCCATATAGCAGTTGCTTGCCATTACTCCACCCCCCTAATTCTTAGAACCCATTCTGATTATTTATTACCTGTTTTGATATTTTCATATAAATGGAATCTTATAATATGTGGCTTTCGTGTCTGATTTTTTTCACTTTGCATAATGTTTTTGAGGTTCATCCACATTGTACCATATTTCAATACTTCATTTCTTTTTATAGCTGAATAATATTCCATTATATGTATATAACACAATTAATTTATCCATTCATCCATTGATGGACATTTGGACTGTTGCCACTTTGGTTATTGTGAGTAGTACTTCTATGAACATGCATGTATATGTGTTTGTTTGAATGCCTGTTTTTAATTATTTTGTGTACATATTGTGTCTCTCTTAATCACTGTTATAACCTTCTCAAAAAATGTGTCTGAACAAGTGAATGATCTTCAAGTGCAGCAAGAAAGAATGATAAACAGATAATGTTGATGAGTTAATTGCTATGATAAAATATACTCAAGGTTTTAGGGGGAATATGGAGCTATGTAAGGCATGGTAGGGATTCAAGATGATATCCTAGACAGTAGGCAGATAATAGCTAACACTTAATAAGCATTCACTACATGTATTATTAGCTCATTTAATCCTCACAACACATATGAGGTAGGTACTACTTTTACCTCTATATTAGAAATCAATCAACATTAGAGATTCAGTTAGTTGCATGGTGAGTTACTCTTATCATGATGATGCTGGGATTCAAACATGGTTCTGATCTGGCTCTAAAATCCACAATCCAGGCACTTAACCACTATATATGACTTCTTGTTGGTATCTGTTATTTCTCTGTTATTGCCTCTGATGTGTTATTGCTTGCAAAGAAACAGTGTTCAAACTGAAAAGCAAGTGCTGTAGGGACTCAGAGAAAAGGAAGTTGGTAGGGTCTGTTTAATCAGAAAAGGTTTCCTGGAGCACTTTGGTTTGAAGGAGATAATATTGGTGGTCACCCAATAGGCAAATGGGATCTGCCTATTGTACCTCATGTTGGCACAATTCAGGGTCTTGTGAAAAGAGAGCACCGAGTTAATGCTGAAGAATTGATAGAAATGGGAGCAGAAAGGCCATGCCCACTTCTACCCTCAAAGGACCTAATGTGCAGCCAATCACAGGACTTGCGATCATGGAGGCAGCATTTCCATGCCTTTGTTCCCTCAACTTGGAATGCCTTTTCTCTTGATATTTATTCTGTTCAATGACCATTCTTCAAAATTTCATTCTGAGATGTTCTATGGTCTCAGAAGAGGGACTTTCCTACTCTGGACCCTGTTGCATCTACAGATGCTCCAAAAGGCTGAGTAGAACTAAAGTATTTTAATCTAATAAAGTACTGAATACAGAGGTAAAGGGACAATTTCCAGTGTGGGCTCTGTGGTTCCTCACCGAGCTGTTTGGTGGGCAAAATAGCCCCCAAAGAGTTCACAAGACAAAGGCCCTTGGAGCAAGCTGGTCCTTTGAGCTGACCAGCAAAGCATCACTCCTCAGTATGGATGGCTCTCAGGAGAAGTAACATGAATAGTCAGGTCATGGCAGAAACATTTGCCACAATGGCAGCACTGCTGGGGCTTTACTAGGAGCCTGTCTCTGCTGGAGCATCCATCTCCTACACAATATGGTAGTGGGGCAGGCCTGGGGCACTGCCCAACCAGAGCAGAAGGGCTGGATGGTAAAGCAGCAGATGCTGTATTCACTGTTTGAAAAGCATTTATTGAGCGTCTTCTATGTGCCTGTCCCTGACATATTCTAGTGAAGATGATAAATCCATAAATAGATCATTTCTCCATGTGACTACTGCTAAGATAAAGGTATTCACAAGGTACCAAGGAGAAACAGAGGAGGTCTTTCATGGGAGAAAGGGATTAGTGAAGATTTCTTTGAGGAGGTTATACAAAAGAGGTTATGAATGAGTTAGGCAAAGAAAACAGTAAGGCTCAAAGGCATGAAGCAGTACAGGGTAAGGAGAATCAGAATCAGTTTTGCTGGTTCCTCAAAGGTAAGACAGAAAGTTCCTCCTCTGTGGGCACACTGAGGTCACGGTTTCCAATACACATATTTTCATAGCCAACACAGTCTAGCAGGTAAAACTCCTGGAGAGTAGAGACTTCCAATAGTGGAAACAGAGACCAGGACTCAAAAAGCGGGCTTCAGGTCTATAGCCCAGGCGACATGACTGGAATCTCTGGAGCCCAGATCTGGGGCGTGAGTCTACCACTGGTTCTCTTCCCATGCAAGGTAGAGGGTTAGAGCACTTTCAGAGACGTCGGTGGCATTGTGGTCTTAGAGTCCTCTTCCTGTTCCCTTGTCAGACCCTCCCAAAGGTGACCTCCTGGCTCTTGAATTTGGACCCAGAGATACCGGTAGGAGTGAAAAACAGACCAGTAAGACAGAGGAAAGATAATGTAAGGGGGGAGGTGGGTGGTAGATGAGGGTAAAAAGATCAAATATATGGTGATGGAATGAGAACTGACTCTGGATGGTGAACACACAAGGTGATATATAGATGATGTATTCCAGAATTGTACACCTGAAATCTATGTAACTTTGCTAACAATTGTCACCCCAATAAACTTTAATTTAAATAAATAATTAATTAATCTTTAAAAGATAATGCAAGGGTCTCCACTGGGATCTCCAACTTATCCTCTATCCCCTTCTGGTCTCTATATGTGCTTGTCTTCTGGGATTCTATCTTTAGCTCCCCACAAGTACATGACCTACCCAGATATATTCATCTACTCCCATTCCTTTAATTACTGTCTATCAGCAGGGCTTGGCTAGCTCAATCGATAGCTCAATAGAGCATGAGACTTAATTACTGTCTATTTTCTGATGAGCCTAAATCTCTAACTCCAACCCCACCTCTCTCCTGAGCTTCAGATCCAAATTTCCAACTCCCTGATGGATGTTCCATCTGTCCAAAATCAATGTCTCATTGTCCTCCCTTATATCTAGCTTGGTTAGGGGCATAAAGACATGGTGAAGGGCCAACCTTGCCTTGTTGAGACATTCAAACTGGTCCCATAGGCAAAGAAGATGGAATTACCCAACCAGATCCCTCAGTCTTAGTCACCAAGTTCTGTTGGTTTTTGCCTCCTAAATCTTTCTTGAATCCATCTTACCCACTTTAAGTCAGGTTCTCCTCATCTCTTCTATAACCCACCCAACTGGTTTCTCTGCTAAGGGGCCATCCTACCTCCTCCCCCTTGCCAATTTTAGCTCAAGACAGCAAAGCTGATCATATCTCTCCATTTTCCCATATTTGTGTGCCTTCTGTTACCTTCAGCAGTGGGCTTTAAACACACTGTGGTCCTTCGGGTTTCTCAGAGCTGTTGTGGAGAGTTGAGATGAGGGCAGAGCTAGGGGTTCATCCTCTGCTTCAAGTCCCTCCACTCTCCCATCCCTGAATCATCCAAGGAGCTCCACTTTTATTGTTTTATATATTGAGTGACCTTGGAAGATTTCTTTGCAGAAAAGGTTTCACAGATCTAAAATGTTTAATAGCCAATGGCTTACAGAAGAATCTATTTCTAAACTTCTTAGCATGGCATAATTGGCTCTTTTTTCTGTCTTTCACCTGCCTCTCTAGCTTTATTTTCTACCAACATTCCATATATTCTACCATCAAGCCACACTGAACTTGCCCTACCCTGAACACCTCAAGCCTTTTCATGCTGTGGTTCTTCCACCTATGATATCACTAGAAAGTAAGCTCCTCCAAGGTTGGAGCTTTGTCTTGTTTCATACTGTGTTCCCACTACCTAGAACTATATCTGGCACCAAGTGAAATACTCAATACATATTTATTTAATGAATAAGTGCTCTTCCCCAGTCTCTGATATGCAAGAATCTGTTTATTCCTTAAGGCCAACTCAAATGCACTGCCTCTGTAGTTTTCTGTGACTTCCTATCCCCACCCTCCAGCTGCCATCATCAATTTGATTCCTGTTTTCCATAACACGTGGTCTAAATTTATGTAAGAGTACTCATCACAGGAGGTATGACAATTAAGTTTGCGAACTTGTTGCAACGATGCTGCTAACCTTTATTGATATCAGAGGGATTATTCATTATGAATTTGTACCAACTGGACAATTAACCGAGTTTACTATTTGGAAGTGCCGAAAATGCTGCTTGAAAAAGTTAAGACGAAAACGACCTGAACTTTTTGCCAACAATTCAAGGCTTTTGCATCATGACAATGCATCAGCTCATACTGCACGGTATGTGAGGGAGTTTTTAGCCAGTAAACAAATAACTGTAGTGGAACACCCTCCTGACTCACCTGATCTGGCCCTCAGTGACTTCTTTCTTTAGCTAAAGATAAAGGAAATATAAGACATTTTGATGACATTCAGGACATCAAGGGGTAATATGACGACAGCTCGGATGGCCATTCCAGAAAAAGAGTTCCCAAGTTGCTTTGAAGGGTGGACTAGGCTGCTGGCATCGATGCATACCTTCCCAAGGGGAGTACTTTGAAGGTGACTGTAATGATATTCAGCAATGAGGTCTATAGCACTTTTTCTAGAATGAGTTTGCAAACTTAATTGTCCTCATATGCTATGGCTTTGGTTTGGGGCTCTGTCTCCATGTACAGATCCCTTTATTGTGAGCTCCAGGACTGCGATAGTGCAGAAGCAATGCCTGCTCAGGAAACAACACTGATAAAAATTACCTACACTTCCCCACTCAGAACTCTTCCAAGTCAGTCATGATCAGGAGTTAATCCATCAGGGTAGAAAGTTAAAACCAGCTAAATAGTAACAGTTAACGTTGGCTTTCAAATCTTTCTTGATCTTTATGCTCTAACTCTGGTAGATTTATTGATTTGTGACCTGCCACCTGGATTCCTGGAGTTTTCTTTGTTTACTCCTTAGTTCAGATCTTATCCTCACCTTGACTGGGGGGGCAGGCACCAAGGTTGATTCACATATACTAATTTCTGATTTTAACCCTTAATCTATCTGCTCACTTAATTCTTGTTAAAACTGTACTAATCCTAACTAGCCACTTAGCCTCTATAAACAGTAAGTTACCTCTGAGTCAGGCACTGACAGCCCTGGAGTTAAAAAACAACAACAAAAAAAAAACAGGTAAGGGAGAAAGAGTCTTGAGGGATCATGAAAGCAGCAGATTTGGGGACCCCAGAAACCAAGTAAAACAGTCAAAAGAGAGATGCAGCTTCAGAAGAGAACAGCCCTCCAGCTGGTTTTGCTTTTATCAGGTTCAAACCTGTTTCTTCCATAACCCAGTCTCACAACCATGAATACCTGAGCCAAAGCAATTATCCATCTGAAGGTACAACTTCTCCACTTCTCTAGGAAAGCACTGTTCGTAAAATAGGTCAGCTGGAACAAGCCCATTTACCACAATTTAATTCACTAAGTGACCAATTTATAAAATTACCAGAACTTTTAAAAAACGATTTTTACACAATATGGCTATTTTTATTAGATGGGATTATATCAACAGCATTAAAGATGTTGAAATTTAAGATTTTAACTGAAGAAATGAAAGCTAAGGCTGATATGGCATTGAGGAATTGGAAAAAGGATGATATAAATGTAAGCATGTGACAAAATACAAAATGACATTCAAAAGTACCTAAAAAAAATCAGCAGCTGAAAAAATCATGCCCAGTATAAATGGCAGAAATTTTGGTTTCTATCAAGGAGTGATTAGGACATTGATTTGGTAGCACTTTTCAGGAATATTTAATATAAATGAGCAAAACCATTCAAAGCCATGAATAAGAAATGAGGGTGGCTTAAAGGGGTTACTATGATAGAGCCTCAGATTTGATATATGTTAACCAGGAAAATGAAATTGTAAAGGACAAAATAGTGAACATGCTAAAAATGAGGTATAGTAAGAAATTTACTAGAAAGCAACAGGAGCAACCACATCACAAATCCATCTTGCTGGAAATAACATACTAAAGTGATATGTAAATTGAGAAAGTGACAAAAAAATTCCCCCAAATGATAAAACATTCTCACATGAAACTGAAATTTTGATTACTGATACTGAACAATACTTTTACGAATAGTAAATATTTTCATAGAATTAAAAAACAACTTTATTGAAATGTGACTGACAATCAACTGTACAGATTTAAATTGCACAAGTTGATAAATTTTGACATATACTCTTATTTTCACAAGGACTTTAAATTATCCTGTGACTTCAGACAAACTTAATATTCCTTAAAATATTATCATGAACACAAAATAAAAACCTACCAATTAAAATTTCCCAGAAATCTCCAAAAGCTTTTAAAACCAGCCCATATAATAGTAATTGCTGGGAACTTTATGAAGATGTAAAAGAAATACCTTTTGGGAGAAATGATATCAGAGTCCTTCCAGTTTTCCCTTTTGAGTTGACTGGGTTTGGGATGAGTTGAGGGCATGTCTTTGACAAGCATAGTTCCTCTATTCTCTCCTATTAGAGGATGTCAGAGGTTGGGATGATAAACGAAGCTTGTTGGGTAGAAGAGGGTGGTGGTGGTGGTGTCTTCTTTGGATAGATCCAAATTCTCATTTTCATCACCACCTTTGGGGGCAAGGAGTAGAAAAGCAGAATGAAAATGGAAAACCGACACAAAGCTAACAATCTTCTGAAGGAGCTATGTGATGCTTCCCACAAAGAAAATGAAGGTTTGAAATCACTCTTTCACAGACTCTCAGTTCCTTCAATTACTCAATATTTACTGAGTATATACTATGTGCAGGCATTGTTCTAGATGCTCAGGATACAGCAATAAACAAGACAGACAAAAATCATGACACATAGTCTACAGAGAAAACAATAAACAGATAAACAAATAGATACATACAGTGGTATACTGGTAAATGTTTTAACAACGAGTTCTCAAAAAGAAAAAATAAACCCACAAAAACAAACGCTGATTTGTAAACTTTGACAATGTTAGTGATGTAAATACTTCCACCATGGTAGTTTTCAAGCTACTGACCTGACATCACTAAATGCAGAGTTGAAAAGAGACGGGTTAGCTCATATGAGCTGATCTAGGACACCACTGGATATTTAACTTAACTTGACGACAGATAGGGATACATGCTGTAAAGAAAAATAAAGTCTGACAGTTTTAGGGAGAGTAGTCAGGAAAGGCCTTTCTGACACTGTACAAGGAAGACAGATTACCATTTATTTAATACCTATTTGGTGTCAAAAACAATGGTAGACAGATACACTAAATGTCATTTCTTTTGACATATGAGGAAACTAGAAGCGCGTCATTTTCACATAGTCCCAAAGCTAGTAAGACATTGAGGAGGGATTCAGGGATTTGTCAGGCCCCAAAGTTTCTATTCCATCTGACATTCTCTCTCAGACTGTCAGGACAGGAGACCAGGCTTTGGTACAACCAGGGTAGAAGAAAGACAGCTGCCTTAGGCAGCCCAAAGGAGTTAGTTCCAGAACAAGCCACTCACTCTCCGTCTAAAGTTAAAGAAATACAGTTCTTAAGACTTACACTAGACACCAAAATTGTCAACTACATGAATGATTTCCCAGTCTGTTACCTCCATATAGAGAATAGTGAAGCATCTCCCAAGTCTATTTTCTCATCCATAAAATGGGATTAATAGTAATGCCTCCCTCGAAGATAGTTATATTAAATGACATAATGGATGCACGTTATCATTGTCCTTCTGAAGAACGGGAAAAAAAAAATCCCAAATCCTCAACTTCACGGCACCAAGAACTCAGTCCATGGCTCACCGTCAGACCAAGGATAGAGGCGGAGCCTAGAGCACACAGGATGCCCATGAGAATGGCCCACTTAGGGCGCAGGGAAAACGTTCTGAGAAATGACCCTCAGAAGATGTTTGACATGGAAGCTGCGGAAAGGGGTTTCGAGGTGGCGAGATGCAACAGAGGATTTATTTGCTCACCACATTTTTATGACTCATTAGCCCCTCCAGGGCCGGGGGTGGGGGGTGGGGGAGCAAGAAGAGCACAGGCACATTTGGTAAGAAATGAGGAAGGAAATGCTAGTTTGCTCAAGTGTGTGACTTGTGTGTGGAGCGCGGGGCACAAAAAAGGACTTTGCAGATATTGGTAGAATCCCGTCCAATCCATCTCCCAGCTCACCCAGGTAGACCTGAAAGCGGTCCCGGGTGGGATTGAGAGCCAGTGAGCAGCCGAAATCCACGGCCCCAACCCGGAAGGTAGTGGAGCACGCGGCCCACTCCGGAAAGGCTGGCGCGTTCAGGCCGCACCACGAAATGACTAAGCACAGGGGAGGACAACCCCTTGTTTTCCCTATAGAGACATGAATTTCCACAACAACCTCTTTCCTTATGTTTTTCACTTTGTTTTATTTAGTTGCGATGATCTTAAGTCAAATATGAGCTTTCTGCCATGCAGAGTCCAGGACTCCCTACCTCATCTTCACCGCGCACCCCTCTTCCCGTTGTAAAGCTTCCCACCCATCCCGCTTGTCTCAGCCAACCCTTGCTAAGCTTCTGCGTTGACGTCACGAGTTTCTGGGTAGATCAGGAAACTCCTCTGTCCAAGAGCGTCCTCGCGCGCCCCCGTTTGGCGCCAACGAACGGTCTGAGCGCGTGGCGGCGGTACCGGAGATCGCAGCAGGCGAGGCTGCTGAGCGGGCGAATAGGCTGAGTGGCTCTAGGAGTGGCGGGAGCAGCGAGGAGCGACCCTCAGTGAGGATTTAGGTTTTGTTGTGCTTGCTTAGGATCATGCCGGTGTCTCTTCATGGCTTTCCTGTCGACTCCATGGAGATCTGGCCTCATGGCTGGCATCGCCTCCTCACACGTTAGTGGGCCGCAAACCCTGAGGAGCGAGCACTCACTGAAGTACTTTTTCCATATATGTTTTAATATTTTAAATACCGTCTGCCTTTAAAAGCCTTCAGGGCCTGTTGTGCTGAGCGCGTGAGAGCCACATTGTGGACACGCTAGTGAGGAAAGTTTTTCCGAGCAAGAACTGGCCTTACACTTTGTATCCAAACGTTGGGCACAGGCCCTCTCACAAGTATTTGTATATATTTTATCTAGTTCATTCGTTCATTCATTTATTCGTTCATTGGTAGTTGTTGGAACACCTAAAACCATTCTGGGTGCTTGGGATCCATCAGTGAAAAAAACAAAGGGCCGGCTGAGTGGCGCGGTGGTTAAGCGCTGGCTTAGGAAGCCCGCGGCCCCGGTTCGGGTCCCACATACGAGGGCCAGTGACACTGCCCTCAAAAACAAACAAACAAACAAACAAACAAAAAACAAAACAAAGGCCCTGGACTTACAGGGAGGGAGGTAGACAGTCCTAAGAGGCCCAAGAAGTAAATGAGAGTGTGTTAGGAGGAGCCTGCTGTGGGAATAGAAAGCAGTGATATTGATTCAGGGAAAGCAGTGGCATTGATTCAGGGTACGCTGTGGTGCAGAGGGGCACCCAGGGCTGACAAGACGGTGGTCATGGCGGGCCTCATTGCAGATACATGGAACAGGGTGAAGGAGTGTTCGGGGAGGAGGAGGCGAATTCCAGGCTGAGCGGGGAGAGAGCACAAAAGCTGGATGTGACTCAGCTGTGTGTAAGCAAGTGCAGAAACCCTGGAATATACATGGATGGTGAGAATCCCAAACTTGGACAGAAAGGCCAGATCATGCCACACCGCCATCGCAGTGTCTGTGGCCCTGCCCTCACTGCCTGCCACTCTCCCCGCAACCCGTTAGTGGCCGGAGTACAGGCCTAGAAATTCAGACAGGGTAAAGCTGATATTTGGGATATCATCTACAGAGTAAGCAAAAGGAATTTCAGAGATGTAAATATTGTTTTCCCTTAGGGATGCTGCTGTCTTTTTTCCTGAAGAAAATGAATGTAGTCTTTACTCTTTTTTTTTTTTTTTTGAGGGCAGTGTCACTGGCCCTCACATGTGGGATCGAACCGGGGCCCGCTGGCTTCCCAAGCCAGCGCTTAACCACCATGCCACTCGGCGAGCCCCTTAAGAAAATGAATATAAAATTTCATGTTTTAGAAGTACCTGATCATAACATGCCACATGAAAACAAGGGTGAAATATTAGAGCTGTGGGAAAACGGGGTTGGGGGAACACATGAAATAACAGAACAAAGTATGCGTTGCTATATGAGTATGAAAACAAAGTGAACCCCCTTCCTCGTTTTCTTATATCTGTTTGTGGGGCATGGACATATACTAGTGGCAACCACAAGGGAAAACTAGCTAGCTTGGCTTATAGTGATCAGAGATGGGAAATCTTTTCTTAGCTAAGGCTCTAGGAGCAGAATATAATCTAGGCAATTAATTCACAGCAAGATCAGGCTTTGCAGAGAAAGATAACATCAGCAAGCTAAGGAGAGATGACTAAAATAGAAGAGAGTGCCGGCCGAGTGGCGTGGTGGTTAAGCGCTGGCTTGGGAAGCCAGCGGCCCCGGTTCAGTCCCACATACGAGGGCCAGGTGATGCTGCCCTCAAACAAACAAACAAACAAACAAAAAAACCAATCAACTTTAAAATAGAAGAGAGCTCTTGGATTAACCTCTATTCAGAATTGTTTGTGACACTGTGGCCCCATCAAAGCACACATAGTCTGGACTCATTGAATATAAAGAAGCAGTGGGGTACCAAGAGCATTGCTTGGTAGTCAAGATGCCTGGGTTTGAACTATGGCTTCATCTCTTAATTAGTTGTGTGACTTGGGGTCCATTACTTTACCTCTCTTAGCCTGCATCTCCTCATCTATAAAAGTGGGGATAATCGTTGGATTGCTGTGAGATAATTCAAGCTAAGCACTCAGTTCAGTGCCTGGAACATAGTGTATGTTTATTAAATATTAGAAATTATTAGACAAATGTGACTGACAAAGTGTCCTTGAAATGAGATATAGATCAGTAGTGAGTGCCTAGCTTGGAGTAGGTGTTATGAAAAGAGCACTTCATCTCAAGGAATTCAAAAGTTAATTGGGATTCTACAATGTATGAGTTAATGTGACTGATACTTTAAAAAATATTTTACAGCTAAATGAGTGTTATGCATGCCCTTAAAACAGTGGAAAAGCCATTTTCCTCTGCCCTTCCCATGCCACTTTCAAAATAATATTAGATATGAACAACTGATATTTTCTAAATCTTATGTAAGATGTGAAAAAATACTTCAAACACTGCTGTTTTTATTGATCTGTAACATACACTTTTCTTTTTTTTTTTTTTTGGCTGAGCCATCCTGCCACCTGTTGGCAGCTCAGCTCAGGCTGGGCATCAAACTGCTGTTGTTCAGAGCTCAGCTCGCACTCTTGAGAGAGCTCTTAACCAACTGAGCCACTCAGCTGGCCCTAACATACACTTTTAATTAAAACCAATATGTTTAACTATGCAAACACAGCTTCTAGACTCCATTTCCAACCAGACTCACACCCCCTAAACATCTTCTATATAGGAATTTAATATACGTAGCTTCAGAAATAATGCTTGGAATAAAGTGAGGTACAGACACTGTGATTAAGTGAGGGATTGTGAAGTTGAACAGGGTTAATCAAGAAACCTTTCTTAGAAGAATTAGTTTGAATGAGGTTTTGAAAGAAAAATCTTGGTATGGATTGGTGGAGAACAGAGAAGTGGACACTTTAGATTTAACTTAACCAAAGTAATAATCCAAAGGTTGCTTAATAAACATACAGGCACATCAGAAAGAAACGGATTATCTTGAAGGTTATTTCATAGAGGTCGTGAAGAGAGAGGCCTGATGAAACACTTCTCCCTTATATCAGAAGATGGGAATCTAGATCACATTATCTACATACAGGGTCACTGTCCACTGGATAAACACTGCCAAATATCATTTCTCTAAACCTCGTTTTTCATGTTTCCATGCTAACAGCCTTCTATTGACTCAAATACAGGCAAACATGTAAACAGATAAGTGCAATATAAGCTTATACAGGAATCTCAATCTAATATCCCCTGTTATTTTCCTTTGTCTTTTTGCTATACACATAAACCAAACCGAAATAAACAGAAGCAAGAAGTTATCTTAGCACTATGCACAACACTGATACTCTTGCTGCAACTTCTCCAGACTGTGAGAGGGTTCAGGAAAGGGCCTGACTTTTAACAATATCAAAGAAAGAATTTTCTATATTCTTTTTTTTTTTTAAAGATTTTTATTGGGGAATCAGGGAACAGGACAAGTTGCTGTCCCATTCTTCAGTCTAGTTGTGGAGGACGTCGCTTCACTGGCCCATGTTGGTATTATCATTGAGCTCTTCCCGGGTGCGGCAGATCAGTCGCTGGCCCTTGGACGGCCTCTCGCAGCGGCTCTTGGCAGCTCACACTGGCTGCCAGCTGCTTACGCTAGCTGCCGGCCACTCATGGTAGCTTATGGCAGCCCACTGCAGCCCCGCTGCAGCCTATGCCGTTGCCGGCGACTCAAGGCAGTCCAGCTCAGGTCGAGCTGTTGTTCACCATCTTAGCTGTAGACGGCGCCACGTCACTGGCCCTAATGTGGGATCCGAACCGAGACCCTGCTGCTCAGAACTGGCGCCCCAAGCCAGCTCTTAACCACCGTGCCACTCGGCCGGCCCTATATTCTTTTTTGGGGGGCGGCATTTTCTCCAGTACTGCTGTCTCCTTTCTTTCTCTCTAGCTTTTGGCCCATCTCATAAGGATGGAAATGCTAATGGTTGGTGTCTGGGCCCTGCTGGCTTTGATCCCTTGCCCAGGTGAGTCTATTTGGGAAAGTTTCTTTAGCCAGTATGTGCCAGGGTACAGGTGGCTGGGCAATGAAGAAGAGGATAGGAAGTCCTGAGTAGGGTGACACTTTAGTATTCACTCATCTGGACCCTTGGGAGGGTTTCCTATGTTTTGGATCACCAGGATGCAGAATCTAGATGTCTCTGGCTATATTGGGATAGCCCAAATAAGGAACAGGATAATAGACCATCAGAGAAAACTCTCCTCAAGAAATATACTTTCTCTGCTTGGCTCACTGCTACCCAGGACTGTCCTTTTGCTGCTCTTGAGAATATTTTTTTACTCATCATTTTCACCCTTTGTGTCATGAATAGGATTTTGATAGGACAGGGCCCATAGCTCAGCGGAGAGGAATGAGTTCTGTGAATGGCAAGAAAGGAACTGGCTGGAGCCTTAGTGGGTAACATTGCACAAGAGTGTGCATTCCCAGAGGGGACTGGTATTTGGGAAATGAAGTGGAGGGTGGACTTGAAGTAGCTAAAGGGGACCTATAGGGGAGCTTTCCTGAGACTGTGCCCCTTACCTATATCAGGTATCTAAAATTCACCTGAGAGAAATGTCTCTCACACTGCACCTGAGAAGATTTCCCTAACAGGCTAAACTCTGAAGCATCTAAAAGCATCTGTTGCCTTAGCACCAAAGCAAAATGGAACAGTCTCATTTTGTGAAGAGGTGAAAAGTTCCATGAGAATTGAATGACTCTGAGAGTTATCTTTAGACTAGTGGTTCTCATAATTTAGTATGCATAGTGTCACCAGGAGTGTGTATTTCTAGGGCCCACCTTCACAAGTTCTTAATCATTCAGTCTGAGGTGGAGCAGAATTTGCAGTTGTACAAGCATTCCAGGTGGTGCTAGTGAAAGTACTCCTTAGGCCGCAATTTGAGAGAAACACTGCTTTGAAGTATAAGTAACAAAGCTCTTTTTCTTAGGGGTCTACCATGAGGGCCATTAGCCAACAATCCTGGGAGCTTCAAAGATTTCTGGAAGTTTAGGAAGAGAATGGTTTCCTAGGAATAATTTTTAGCAATTCCGCAGTGATACTAATAGAGAAATCAGATCCCAAGAAAGATGATGAATGGAGGGAGTGGTGATGGACTCAGCGTTCTAATTTGTTCATTGAGGGTCTTTTTCTTGTCTAGTCCCCTGTACCTTTGCAATCGGCAGGTTTCCTAGTCTCTCACCTATAACTGGATAAGGAGGTTCTGTATTTTGTTTGGGCCTTGTGGTCCTCACCAATGTCTCTGGCATATGTGGTTGCTCATTTCAGGAGCCACAGAAGAGCTCTTTGAGGTTTCTGTTTGGCCAGATCAGGCCCTGGTAAAGTTTGGACAGTCCCTGATGGTCAACTGCAGCACTACCTGTCCAGACCCAGGACCCAGTGGAGTTGAGTCTTTGCTAAAGAAAACCCAGGTGGGCAAAGGGCCTCAGTGGAAGGAGTTTCTCCTGGAGGATGTCACAGAGAATTCCATTCTGCAGTGCTTCTTCTCTTGTGCAGGGATCCAGAAGGACACAAGCCTTAGCATCACCATGTATCGTGAGTGGGGCTGAGGGTTGGGGAGGAAGATAAGAATGGGGGAACATGACTATGTCTCATTTAGGGAAACATTAGAGATTTCTTCTTGTTTTTAGATTTTTTTTATTGGGGAATTGGAGGAGGGGAACAGCATTGGGGAATCGGGAAAGGGGAACAGACAAGTTGCTATGCTTTTGTTGTTCAAGTTGCTGCCCTTTTGTTCTTCAGCCTAGCTGTGGAGGACATCGCTTCACTGGCCCATGTTGGTATTGTGATCATTGTGCTCTTCCAGCTGAGGCAGTTGGTTGCCAGCCATTGGATGGCTGCTCACAGTGGCTCATGGCAGCTGATGCCAGCTACCGGCTGCTCACGCTGGCTGCCAGCCACTCACGGTAGTTTACGGCAGCTCACTGCAGCAGGGGCTGCAGCCTACGCCATCGCCGGTGACTCACAGCCCAGCTCCAGGCTGAGCTGTTGTTCACCATTTCTGCCGTAGAGGGCGCAGCATCACTGACCTTCATGTGGGATCCGAACCGGGGCCCTGATGCTCAGAGCTGGAGTCCCAAGCCAACTCTTACCAAACCGCCACTCTGCCAGCCCTAGAGATTTCTTTTAGGGGAGAGAATCAGGGCCCTTAATGAAGATATTATTTTCCTATCATATTGTAGGAATTCTAGAGCCAGTTATTCCTATTTACCATTGGTGTAGGCTTTTAAATTAGGAGCATACCATAGAGGGCACCCAGACATCTGTGCTTGAGAATATGTTCAAATACAGGAGGCATATGCTAATAATGCTGACTGATAATGATAAACATGTAAAGTCAGTGCTGAATTATTTGCCACAAATTCTTAGAAGAAATGGTGATTAGAGAAAGGAGGGTCTTTGTAGGCTGGGGTAGTTGAAGAGGAGGCTCTTGAGCTTCACCCCTGCAGAATGGATAGGATTTGAAGTGATAGGGATGGGTAGGGAGGGTCTTTCAGATGGGCAAATAGCATTGGCAAAGATAGGCTTTAAGAACAAGTGTGATCCCTGTCGGGGTAAGGGTGTGTTTAACTAGGGTATAGTTTTGTGTGATGCTAAAGAGCTCCTGAAAAGCTGCTCACATCTCTGGTAAGAGATAAAAGTGCTCCAGAATGGCAGCAACAATCAAAGCAAGGGATCTCCCCGCAGCAGTCACATTTTTCAGCTATGGCTTTAGCTACTTTTGATGGGCAGAGGAAGAGCCAGAAGGATAACTTGTCCCATCTAGGACAGGGGTGGCAAAGAGCTGACACTGTTGATCAGATGGTTTAAGGGTACCAGTCACCTTCTATTACAGGCTTCCTGTCCTCTACCACTGCTTTCTAGAGAGGTGAGTAGGCTTCTCTCATCAAACCCGTCTTTTTGTCTTAAAGAGCCACCAGAGCAGGTGATCCTGGAGCTGCATCCTGCATGGGTGGCCGTGGATAAAGTCTTTACAGTGAAGTGCTATGTGCCCAGTGTAGCACCCCTGGAGAACCTCACCCTTATCCTTCTCCAGGGTAACCAAGAACTACATAGAAAGAACTTTAAGAGCTTGGCTGTGGCCTCCCAAAGAGCTGAGGTCGCCATCAGTGTCAAAGCGCAAAGGGAGGACGACAGGTGCAATTTCTCTTGCCATGCAGAACTGGACTTGAGTTCACGCGGTGGCGAGCTCTTTCATGTCAGCTCAGCCATCAAGGTGCTCCGGAGCTTTGGTGAGTCAGAACTCAGGTGTGGAAGGAATCCTGAGACTCATTTTCCTCATCTTACCTTGGCCTTTAAGACTGAGGTCCTACCGGGTTTGGGATGAGAGTGTGAGGATAATTGAGCTCCACCTCTTCTTGGCTTTAAATTCACCCTGAGGGACAGAGAGCTTTTTGCCCCACTCCTTCTTACATTGTGGAGTCCTACATGACATGATTTATCATGGCTTTTGTCCTTTCTTTCCTTTTCCTCATTTCTTGGCAGAATTCTCTCAGCGCCCACAAATCTGGGTCTCTCCACTTCTGGAGGTTGGGATGGCAGAGACTGTGAGCTGTGAGGTGGCTAGGGTGTTCCCAGCCAAAGAGGTCATGTTCCACATGTTTCTGGGAGACCAGGAGCTGAGCCCCTTTCTCTCCTGGGAAGAAGACACAGCATGGGCCAATGCCACTGTTCGGGCCATGGAGACTGGGGATCAGGAGCTGTCCTGCCATGTATCCCTGGGTCCGATGGACCAGAAGACAAGAGAGCTAGTGCATGTCTATAGTAAGTTACCAGCCTCTTTCCTTCCCCATGAGGGTTCTCTGCCACTGAAAACTTGTACAGTAAAGCCTTGGTGATGTGACTGCAAATATCCCTGCTAACCTTTACTAGGTACCCTCTCTAGTGAACACTAGTCTTCATCTTTCTTTGATAAGTGCAGGCATGTTGGAGACACACATTGAGACAGTAGTTCTTTCCAGCCTTCACCCTGTCTCCCTAGGCCATCCTACTTAGATAGTGATTGTGGATCTTTGAACTTGTTTCTAGGAACAATTATTTGAACTGAGGGAAAAAAAATCTGTAAGATGAAAAGACATCTTGCTAACCTTGCTGCAGAAACAGCCAAATGTGGGCACACTGCATTTGTTGTAGGAGAAGCTCTCAAATTCCCAAACCACCTCGCTGCTGCTGCCATTCAGCACAGAGGCAGTAATGTTATCCACAGTCATCCCCCTGGTGTCTGCTCACCCAGGAGATACCAGCCTCCAAAAGTACAGGAGTGGCTGCCAGTTTGAGAAAAATGTTTGCTTCTCCTTTTCTTTTCCTTATAGGCTTCCCTCCACCAGTCCTGAAGATAGAAGAATTATACCCACTGGCAGGGACAGACATTAATGTGACCTGCGCAGGGCATGTGTTAACATCACCCAGCCCTACTCTTTGGCTTCAGGGAGCCCCAGACCTCCCTGCCCCTGGGGAGCCTGCCTGGCTTTTACTTACCACCAGGGAGGAAGATGATGGCCGAAATTTCTCCTGTGAGGCCTCTTTGGAGGTTCAGGGTCAGCGGTTCATCAAAACCACTACAATCCAGCTCCATGTCTTATGTGAGTACAGGCCTGATCTTTCCTGTCAAAACAAAGATTTATTAGTCTCCCATTTCCAGAGGTCTTGGCCAGCACCTTTATTATTAGAGTTGCCACGTTTTTCTCATTAAAATAAAGTCAAGAGAAAAAAAATAAAAGTAAAACTCTCCAAGCTTACCTTACATCCAGCAAAGTGAGTGGGGAGAAACCTGAGGGGAAGCTGAGAAAGTGGGTAAAGTGATCAGGCGGTATTAGCTGAGGGCCAATGGCTGAGAACATAGGAAGTGATCATTGAAGTTTATGCTGAGGAAAGATATTTCCACATAAAAATGTATATTTTGAAAAGTAGAAAAATTCCCCATCTCTGGGTTCACCACTACCCATGTTCTCACTCTCTGAGAAGCAAAGATGGGAACCCGGGGCCCCAGAGCTACCACTGATAGAGCAGTCTCGCTGATTTAGTCAGAATCCGTTAAAATGCCCTATGCTACATCTCAACCTCCTTGCTCCTAGGGAAGGGAAGAGAGAAGAGTGGCTCAAAGCAGGGGACTGATGATCCCCTCCTGGGAAAACTGCTGGAGGGAGGGGACACAGCATTTGGATTAGGGGAGGGAGTGGTGAATGTGACAGTGAGGAGGGGATGTTGCGCACTGAGCTCTGGTCCTTCGGAACTCTCTTCCAGATGAGCCACGGTTAGAGGAATCTGGTTGCCCTGGCAACCAGACATGGATGGAAGGGACGGAACAGGTGCTTGCCTGCATCCCAAAGGGAAACCCCACTCCATTATTGGTGTGTACCTGGAATGGAGAGATCTTCAACCTTGAAGTGCCACAGAAGGCCACCCAGAACCACACTGGAATCTACTGCTGCACAGCCACTAACCAGCTGGGCTCTGTCAGCAAAGACATTGCTCTCATTGTTCAAGGTGACTGTGACTCACCTGCTGCCAGGCCCAGGATGGAAGTCCCCCAGGGCTTTGGGATTCTTATCCAAACATGGAAAGAAGAAAGATTTCAGTGGGCTGGGGAGGGTGACACTGAGAAGTGGGCTTGGTGGGCTGGGGTGGGGTGATTCTCTTGACCTTGAACCCTCCCAATTCTCTGTCTTCTGTGCTTGGGCAGGACTGGATGAAGGAAACAGCTCCACCATCTTCATCATTTTTATTGTTGCCCTTGGAGTGGGTGTAATCGCCATAGCCCTGTATTTGAACTATCGGCCCTGCAAGATGGAGAGGAGGAAATTGCCCTATAGGCAGAAAGAGAAGTACAAAGAGGAGGAAAGCCAGTTTGCTGTTTAACAAGCAGAAAAATGTAATGCACACAATTATTAAATAGAAACAGCTATTTGGTGGAAGGTGACCTCAACTACTGGGGTTTCCTTCAGGGAGAAAAGGGGGTAGAGGGGAAAGGAAGACATTATCCTTTGCGTTGTGCAGTCCCTTAAAACAAGGGTTTCAAGCCCCCATTGTCCTTTGTATCCAATCCATCCACAAGCTGTACTCCTCTGAGTTCACTCTAGTCACTAGGAATTTCAGTCTCGGGGTTCAGCTAGAGAAGGCCTCTTTTCCTTGCTCTATGCTTAAGCAGTCCATTCTTAGATTCAAAAACGAAGACCCTGCCCTTGCCTTCTCATCCCGATTACCATTGCCCTTTGCTCCCAAACATCAGACTGAAGAGAGAAATGTCTCAGAAATGCAACTCATTTCTCATGCTTTTCTCATGACTAAGTGGGAACCAGTTTCTTAGTCCAGAGACAGGACTTTGAAGAGAGTGAGTACCAAACAAGGGAATAGGAATTGGAACCCTATTCCTGTCTACACATTTCCCTGCTCCTCTAACCTGGGGGTCTAGAATGTCGGTCCCAGACCCGAGCTTGAGGACATCATTGAGGGTCAGTGGCTGGTTAGGCTTCAACTCACTAACTGTCCATTACGTGCCTTCAAGGAGAATAAAAAGCATTAGAAATTCCACATTGGCTCAGACAGGCAGCTTACCTAGCCCAGTATTCTGCCCTTGATGTGGAAGTCAGAGTTCTTCCATGAAATTGGCCTCATAGGTTAAGGGCTCCAAACATCTCTGAATTCCTTCTCATAATCCATTATAGAGAGTAGTCATCTCTAAGTTCGCATTCGACATATTAATTGTTTTTTCACCTATATAGGGTAGAGTTCCAATGTTTATTCTCCCTGTTCATAAAGAAATATGTATTCTCATATGTCTGCAAACTATTTCCTTTGAGCTTCAGGAGGGTTTCCTCCTGTGACAATGTTCACTGTGTGATTTTATGATTTAGCTTCCCTTTCTGTTCTTTGGAAAGAGAAGACATGAGGAATCATAAAAGCAGATCTTTTCTCCCAAATCAGTCACATATGTGTTACTGAAATGGTGGATATGGTAAAAATAAAAGTGATTTTATAATTTCTCAAAGTAGTCCTCATCTTTGTCATTGTTGAAAGCTTTTATTAACCACATGGTTGCACTTTGAGTATAATTTCTAAGAAAAGAATGTCAAGTTGGTAGCATAAACCACCAGCCCAGGGCAGGTGGCACATTAGCTCAGGGTGGCAGCCTGTTTGACCTGCCCTCAAAACTACAGACTTCCAGATAGAGGGCCACAGAATTCCAGATTGTAGATACTAGTTAGAACACAACATCAGACATCCAAGGGAAAACATTCTCTCATTCTTCCCAGACCTTGCCTGAGTCGGGTTTATGGATTAGGTATAAAAATAACCCTTTGGTTAACACACACAAGGCAGTGGGGATGTAGGCAGTGGGGATGTAGTCAGTGGTGGACAAAACACTGTCCCTGCTTCCTACAAGCTTACAGTCTATGAGGGAAGCTAGAGCAAGTCAACAGGAAACTGCAATCGTGCCTTAACTCCTCTGACTGGGAAAGCATAGGTCAGTGTAAGAACACCTAACTCAGGATCAAGGAAAGCTTCCTGGAGGAGATTGGAAATAGCCTTGTTTGATTTTGCAAAATAGCATCCTTCCAAAATTACCTTTCCAAGCTCAATTTTCCCACTAAGTATACTAGCCACTGCTCTCTCATTGTATAATATAAATTACTCACTTGTTTAAATTAAGCACTTGGAGAATTAGGAAGTTTAAGAGAGAAGAGTATAGAGCAGTCTAATCCAGGAATCTCCAGCCATTTCAGTGTCAGGATCAGCAGCCGCAGGTCAGGAATTAGTCTGCAAACCCCACCTTGGGAGCCCAGTGTCCTGAGGCACAGTGAATCCTAAACTGGAGGGAGAAAGAGTGTCATTCGGACTCCCTGGTTCCACCATGAAGAGCCTGGAGGCTTAGCCTCCTGCCTTTGCTTCTCACTGCCACATGGTGTCACTGTTGACAGAGTGTCCTACACAGTCCACTAAACCTTGGGGTTGGCGGATCCAGGTTCTGGGTCCACTGCCATGGATCTTTCAGGAGCTTGATCTGCTTCCTCAGGTCTTGGTCCAGCTAGGAGTGACTTCTTTGCATGGGTTTCCAGGGTGACAGTTCTTAGAGCTCAGTACTTTAGATCAGCTGTCCAGCAAGGCTCTTCAGATTTGGGTAGGCTCCTCCTCCGGTAGATGTGAAAATTCTGTTGCCTTTCTGTCCCCAAGGATCCACAAATCAGGGGCCCAGTGGCTCCTCCTAGTCAATTCTTAAAGCACAAAGGGTTTCATTACATCGCTTTTCCAGAATAATAGAGCTGGTCTCTGCCCACTCTTCTAAGGGTAGCCATCTTGTCGCCAAGGAGTCCCACACCTGAAAAGGTTTGGATTATGCTTTTTCTGAACAATAGAGCTCACACTTAACTGCAACTACCCTGATTATCTTCAGGGGAAGAGAGCTACCTTTAATACTTCAAAAGTTTACCCTCTTAAGAAAGTCAAAGTAACTTTCTGGTGTCTTTGTTTTCAGACCTGAGGAAAAAACAGCTTAATCATTAGTGGGGCTTCTTATTGTAGGAATTATCATTGTATTTACCTAGTATAGGATTATAGTTGGAAAGACATAGTATTTGTAAAAACACTAGCTGGTGTTGTATACATGAATTTACAAGTGTTAGCTTTTATTATTACACTAATAATGCTGGTGGTAATCATACCCGTAATTCTAATAAGCTCAAAGCAACAGTCAGAAAGCCATGGCAACCATTGCGGGCCATCAAAATACATGCATACCATGGATACCTTCTTTCTCTTTTCCATTCTGCTCTCTCATCCTCCATTTCTATTCCTTTATTTTATTTTATTTTTTTCTCTTTTAGCTGAACCATCCTGCCACCTATTGGTAGCTCAGTGGCAACTCAGCTCGGGCTGGGCATCAAACTGCTGTTGCTCAGAGTTCAGCTCGCACACTTGTGGGAGCTCTTAACCAACTGAGCCACTCGGCCAGCCCTATTCCTTTCTTTCCTCTACTTTCCCCCCTTTTTTGTTCTCTGAGGTTCAGGACTGCTAGTAGGATGACCAATTGTTCCAGTTTGCATGAACCTGAGGGGTTCTGGGAACATGGGACTTCCAGCACTAAAACTTGGAAAGTCTCTTGCAAACGCATAGGAGTTGCTGACTCTAATACTGGTGTTACTTAAAGTGTTTGTCAGCGTGTGTGTGCCCGTGCATTGTGGGGTAGGAGTGGGGCGGGAGGGGAGCAGGGGGAGTCTGAATTTAAAAAGCTGCAAAGCCAAGTGTCATGTTTGCTTGACCCAGAAGCCTAGGTCTTGTCATTCTAGGGAGGACTTGTGAAGAAAAGGAAAATGTATCTAAAGGGACAAAAGTCACTATATGTGTTTCAGCAGTGCTGATGGAGGCATTTCAGAAGTGGTCATTTTAGATTAAATTTAAATGGTTACGTGGAGTCAGAAAAACATTATTCCAGGGATCTAAGATTACTCAAGCTCTGCCTATTGAATGAACCCTTTTTCATGGAAATCTCACTAATCTTACCCTCCAGATGATTTTTCATTAGAAAATATTTTGGGAAATGTTTAAGTTGTGGTAAAATAGACATAATAAAATTTACCATCTTAAATGTTTTAAGGGTATGTTTCAATAATGTCAAGTACATTCACATTGTTATGCAACCAATCTCCAGAACTCTTTTCATTTTGCAAAACTGAAACTCTGAACCCACTAAACAATTCCCCATTCCCCCTGTCCCCCGCCCCTGGTAACCACCATTCTACTTTCTGTCTCCAAATTTGACTACTCTGAGTACCTCATATGAAAGACATTACACAGTTCTTGTCTTTTTGTTACTGGCTTATTAGAAAGAAATTTAATGACTGGTTAGAAACAGGGAAAGCCACAACTGGCGCATATCTTTCATCTCCTTTTGCTCCTTTTTTTTTTTTTTTTTTTTTTACCAATACAAGAACTGTGACATGTGTATCTCATGTTTGTGGTCCCTAACTCCGTAGTTCTCAACCTAGTTTGCACTTTAGACTCACCTGGGAGGCTTTTAAAGATACTCTTGCCTGGATCCTGTCCCAGACCAATTAAGTCAGAATCGCAGGAAGCGGAGGCTACTACTGTAAGAGTTTAGAAAACATCCCAGGCGTTTCTAATTTGCAGTGGGGATTGCCATCCACTGCCTAATTGAAGGGCTGAAAGACAGAATAATTTGTCAAATCGAAAAGTTTATGGTAGGTAGTCTTTAAGGTCTTTTTAAATTCTAAAATTTTGCAAAATCAACTAGCATCCTTGGAATTCTCAGCCAGCAGGGGTTGACTTGATTCAGTGATACCCAGAAGTTGCTGAACCCATGCTCTCTGGAGTGTGGATCCTGCTGCAGTCAACTGCTGTCATGACAACCCCACTTTAGAATCCTCTTCCTAATAGCTATTAACACCTCTCTAGGCACCTCCTCCTGCCACATTCATTCAACAAATACTTCTTAAGATGGCTCACATTTCCTTTTGAAACACTTATTCCAGCCAAGAGAATTATATTTGTGCTAATTATACTTACACCAACTTCTTAAGACCATGAGATTTCCAAATAATTCTAAGGCCAAGTAAAGGATATTACAGGGGTATTGATTTCCACTTAATGTAAAAAATGCTTCTCTGAAATCAGGGCTGTTTAGTAGAGTGAGTCGAAATAATGATCCCCTTGATGCTAGTACCACACAAGTGGCTATAAGAGGTGCCAGAGAGTAAGATTCCTAAATTAGAAGAAATTAGAATGACCTATGAGGCCCCTCTAACTCCAAAACGCCATGATTTTAAAGTCAGACAATAAAAGAATGACCTAAGGCAGATGAATGGTTTCTGAGCTAAGAAATGGAGGTCGGGGGATCTGATTATTCCAACTTTCAATGACCCCCAAACACATAGGTTACTAAATGTAAAATATCTATTAATAAAATGAAGACAGGTGGGTTTTATGTCAAAGAAAATTCATTATAGCAGATAAAAATCTGAACTTTGCAGGAAGGTTAATTAGTAAGTTGGTCATCTGTATTGCAAAAGAATTACAGACTTTGTAAAATCATGTTTGGATGACAGAGTTTGAGGATCTAAGTATGGATTCACAAGTCACTTGTTACTTAGTCAAGATGCTTGGGTGCCCTTTTAAGTTCACTTGGAAATTTTTAAAAAAGGAAATATTTGAGATGCCATTAGGAAAATAGAATATATTTAATAATAAGTATTTAAACATTCCATCAGAAAACATGGAACACCCCAAAATTCAATGCAAAACAGGGGCAATTTCTTGAGTGCTGTAATGTGTCAACCATTTCAGAAAGATCATTTCATTTATTCCTTACATAAGCCTTGTAAGGCAATTTATTATTATCTCCATTTTATAGATGAGGAAACAGTCTCAGGGAGGTTAAATAATCATTTATGAGCATGAATTCTAATCCAGCTCTTTCTGATTCTTTCCCTTGTACCAAGTTGTCCTAATCCACTGCTCTTAGAACAAATTGCCCACTGACTGCTTGAAAACCAAACGTGTTTGACTTAATTTTTCCCCTTCAAATGCTTTCAATATGAATTCATTGCCATTGTTTAAAAAATAGATTTCACATTAAGGTCCCGATGTTCTACCTGTCTTGAAGAGTCAGATGGTCTGGCAGCCAGGCTCCTGCAGCCTGAAAGACAAGGCTGGGTGTGCCCCATCTTAGCAGAGGCCTGAGTTCTTTAGGTCGCTCTGGTCCCCACCCTTCAGTGTTGTATCCCTCACAAGGAGGCTGAGCATCCGTTTGGATCTATCCCTTCACAATCAGCCGTCATTACTTAAGCAATTATTTACCTGGCACCTGTCGGCACTGAATTTGCGACCCCCAATTCAGAATCTTCTCTTCGTTTCCCTTGCCTCATTTCAGATCCCAAACAGCTCTGGTCCTGTTTGTCCCAAAGCCAGTTTGCCTTCTTCCCATTTCCTAAGGGTAGTTGGGCTTAATGAACATTCACCTTAAAAATTTCTGCGCAAAAGTAACTCTATGATTTCTCTCATTGTTTTCTCACATGTTGGAGCATTTTGCCCCTGTGCTTCATAGTTATTTTGATTTCATTTCTTCCCACTCTTGGGGCCTAGGTTTGGTGTTGTGGGGCTGGAACAGGTGGCGAGAAATGCCTCCAAATACTTTATGGGGTTGGCTGACCTATGACTGCCCAGCAAGCTGGGACCTTGGAGCTAGGGAGTGCACTTGGATCGGCCAGTGGCCTCATTCCCAATAAGCCCCACAGGACCCCTGCAGGTTGTCTTCTCAACCTGTCCCTTCCTTGCCTTATACGCATCAGCCCCACCCCCTTCATAATAGAATGACACCTACTCAGACAATATGATGCAGTTTTATTTTATTAGGAAAGGATGGTGGGCACTGGAGGAGCACTTTCCAGGGTCAGGGGAGGCCCTGGGGAGGGGTAACAGAGACGGCCAGCAGCTAGAAGGCACAGCTGCTTTCCACGAAGCGGCGACACTTCATGACCCGCAGGTATGTCTCAGCTTTGTGCAGGTCCTTCTTGAAGCAGGCGAGCAGCCCGTAGTTCTTGAGCAGTGCGTCGTCATTACGCAAGTTGGTGTCAAACTTGTCGTAGGTTTGCTTGAGGATCTGCCCAGCCCGGGGGCTGCCATCTTCCAGCTCCTGCAAAAGGGAAGGAGGGACAGAGCATCAGTTCTTGTAAGCTGCTCCCTCTCTTCTCCTCCATGTCCCTCCCTCCCCTCCAGGGCTTAGAGAAAAGTGTGGAGGATTCAAAACAGGAAATGAGGAGTAAGATTTCTCCTGGGTCAAGGGTGGACTCCTACAAAGAGAGTGTCCCTCTTCTCTAACCCATGGAAGCCCCCCACCCTTCAGCTCAGCCAGCCGGACCTCCAGGGTTGGGGACCCACAATGCCATCCCCACCCGCATCAGGGCTTGGATGCCTTCCTCCAGGTCCTTCAGCTTCTCATAGACGCGGTCTGAGGTGCTGAACACCAGGCTGTTGGTGAAGACCCTGCTGAGGAACTGCACAGGCCCGAGCCATGACTGGATGAGCAGCAGCGAGAAGCGGAGCAGCTCCATGTCCTGCGGGGAGGGAGTGGGTGGTGGGTACCCAGCAGTCCTGCCCCCAGACCTTCTCCTGCCATCCCACTGCTACCCTCTGCCACCTCATGGTGAAGGCAGCACAGGGCCAGGGTGCAGGCAAGGTTGTCAGGGCTCCTGCAGACAGAAGGGGCAACCTTAGAAAGAGGGAGGCCCCTCTTTGGGCCGTGGCAGCCACTCACAGATCTTTGCTGGGCCTCATCCTTGCCGGTGGGGGCCGGGATGGTCTCCGAGAAGCAGAAGGCAGCCTGGGCGTTCTGGATCGAATATCTCTGTCCCTCTGGGATGTACGTGCGCTCCTGGAGGAGGAACCGCCCCCCAGGTCTAAGCCGGTGCACAGTTCTCATCACTGCAGTATTTGGAACCCCCATCAGTTTATGCTCACCTGACAGCATCTTCACTTGGATAAAATTACCCTGAACTTATCAGTTTTCTCCCATTATGTCCAGGGGGCAGATTTACCCCTTCCTGCCACACCCCCCCCCCACCAGCACCCATTCCTGGGGAGCTTACAAACTCTTTGTAGGTGTCAGCAGCTAGTTGGTGCAGGTGCTGGGCCCTGAGCACAGCGTTGGTGAACAGGCTGGACAAGGGCATATTGGGAAAGGCGTCAACCTCCTGAGGCCAGGGCAGGCAGAGCAGGGTGAAAGCCAGGAGCACGGAGGTCCGAGGGCCTAGAGAGAGACATGGAGGTTGAGGCAGGGGACCAGAGAGCAGAGGGCTTGGTCTCCCGCCCACCCTCTCCCTGCCCCAGGGGCCTTTCCTTTCTCCCCACTTTCTCCCAGGGACTAAGAGCATTTATACTTGGCCAGATATCTGGGCGTAGATGTCTATGCTCATATTCAGAAGTCCCAAAGCCCAGGGTTAGTGCCCCCATCCATTTGCAGAGTCCCCGTATCACCCGTCAGTCCACACCAAGCCCAAGGGGATTTTAGGGGTGCCTACCTGCAGCCATGCCAGCTGGGTGAGCTGTCCTGAGGTCCCTGAGCAGTTTGGGGAGCTGGGTCCTAGGATCCTGGAGTTGGTCTCACGCGGGCCTTTTTATACCCTGGCCCTTCTCGCTCCCCCATGCCTTACCTATGTTCTCTGTACATTTATGCATGGGCCTACTGATGGATAATTTAGAACCTCCTCCCACTCACCCTGTTCCCGCTCCTCTCCTGGGGTCATGCCCCCACATTTGTCATCTTCCCCTCTCTACAATCACTAGCCCGGTGAGGGTTGCACACAAACAGGGTTTCGGCTAGAGAGACCACTCAATCTGTGCTCTTTTTAAGAGGGGACTGGCAGAAGGGAGTAATCTGAGTCCACGCACACACTGGCAGAATATCACTGTGGGGTTGTCCACCAGGGTGAGGAGGACACAACCTGGTCCCCAAAAGGGGGGCTGTGTCTGGATGGCTGTGCCTTGAGAGCTGTGCTGACCCCTCTGCACTCTAATAACACTTTCCTCCTCCTTGCATTGCTCCTCTCCACTCACTAGAGAGAATGTGTGTTGGGAAAGGGGGCTGAGACAGCAGTAGATTCTGGGATTTCTGGGCACAGTTCAGCCCCAGATTCTACCTTCTCTATCACCATTCTCAGGCCATCTCACCACCTGGTCTGGCCTCAGGCAGCTGGATGCCATGCTAATACTGACCACTAGAGGGCCCCACACACTGCCCTCCCCTTTCCCTTAGCGTTGGGGTCCCCCAAGGGGGTGGAAAAAGGACCAAAACTTGAGGTATGGATCTGCACAGAGATGCAAACTTAGAAGCAGAAATCCCAAGAACACAGATGTTTCCTTCGGCAGCCCTGTCATCATCAGGAAATCTCAAAGTTGGAAGAGACGTTGAGAGCTTGAGTCTTGTCCCTAGTGCTGAAACTCAGGGTACCCTGAAAGATACTGTTTCCGGCCATTGTAATCTACCATTCTGTCTTCTTTGAGATAATTCTTTTTCTTTTTTTTTTTTTTTTGAGGGCAGTGTCACTGGCCCTCATATGTGGGACCCGAACTGGGGCCGCTGGCGTCCCAAGCCAGTGCTTAACCACCGAGCCACTCGGCCGGCTCCTTCTGTCTTCTTTTAATATTTGTATAGAGCTTATCAGGTTGTGAGGAGCATGCCTATGCATTCTCACGTTTGACCCTCACGACCATCTTGCAAAGGAAGTATTATTATCACCCCATTTTACAGAGGAGACCAAAGTTCAGAGAGGCTGACTTGCACGAGCTACCTTGGCCAAGACAGCAGGTCTCCAAAGTATCTTCCCATGTTGCATCATCCCAAGCCTTTCTCCAAAGCAGATGTGTTGAGAGCCCTTTAATTACTTTAACTTCATATCCCTCTGAACACAGGGATCCTACCCCCTAATCACAAGGACCCCTTTGCCTCGTTTTGTCCTACCCTAAAGGACAGATTTTTGTCCCTCATTTTCCAGGTGAGAATGGCCCAGACACAAGGGGTGCACGTCGGAGACCACACAATAGGCATGACTAGGGCCGGGAAAGCTGGGGCTGCTGTCTTCCAGCCTCCTGGTGCCCAGGGTCCTGGCTATTTCAGCATCTGGAGGTCACCAACATTGAATCGTCTCCAGGGATAAGAGCAGGAAAGAACATATTTTCTTCCATTTAAACCTCTACTGGGTAAAAGGTTTAGCACTTGACCCTGAGAGAAAACAAATGAACAAACATGCAAACCTTTCTAGAGGTGGTTGGTTACGATATTAGCAACAACATTGACAAGTCACACCTCACAGTCCACAACATGAATACTCGTGCCTTGTCAACTCCCCATTTTAGAACCAGAAAGTAGAGACTCCTTTTCTCCCATCATTCCTGAACCATTGCCCAACTGTGAAGCCTGATTCATTAACTGCTAAGGAAGTCACTGGGACCTGTAGGAGCTATTCTCCAGGCAGGACCATGGGAGGATCACAGTGGGGTGTCATCAAATATATGGGCTCTGAAGAAGGCAGAGACATTCCTTTCCTCTCATCCTTCCAGCTCCACCCAAGAGGGGGAGCCAGGAAGTGGACGAGGGTTTCTGAGCCTCACACAGCCTTCTGCCTCCCGCACTCCTCCTTCCTCCTGTGTCACCTGGGAGAGGGACACTGATGTGGAACCCCTCCTGACAGGCTTCTGGGTAATGCTGGGGGAACTTGTATGTGAACTGTAGACCATGGGAGAAAAGCCCGAGGCCTCCCCTAGGTGCGAGAGTATAGAGCCTAAGTTCGGGACTGCTTGAGAGCTTCTGAAAATGGGCACAGTGAAGTGTGGCCAAGGCTTCCCACCAGCCAGGGCAGGGAGCGTCTTCTCTCACCAAACCCACTTCCGTTGACCTCAGAACTAGGTTGACCCACGGGACCCTGGGGATATACCTTTACAAATGGTTTCCATGGAAGCAACCATTAGACCCAAAGAAGAAAGAACTGAAGGGTGTGGGGTAGACATTGGTGATCCTTTGTTCTAATCTGACCTTTTCAGGGCCTTTAGAGATGGTGATCACATTATGATTCATTGCTAATAGAAGATAACATTTTGAATTACATGGAATTTTCCCTCCCGTGCTGGGGAGTCATCCACCATTTCTTGGGGCACCACGTGGGGCCAGACCCTTACTTCTCCAGGTTCAGAGACTGCCCACCAATGGCCTCTGCATGGTGGCCAGTGAGAAGCTGCGAGTACCATCTCTGAGGTCAGCATGGAAAGGCTCGGGATGAATCCCCCGTTATCTTGGAATCCATGAATTTCAGTGTGTTGGGAAGCCCTTCATATTTCCACATTGGACCATCTCTGGGGTTCTCTGTACCTACCATGGAAGCTCACAGATAAGCTCTCGATCCGAAATGGCCTCTTTCGGGCTTCAAGAGCTCCTCTGAGGTTCAAGTCCATGGAATTTGGGTCCATCTCGTTATTTAGGGTCACACTCACCCTGATCTTAGGGACAGCCTCAGAGGGACTGGTGGCAGCTCTTTCCACTCTCCTTTGATCACTTGAGGCCCACACTTCCCACCACTCACTCTGCCCTGCTTTCCTTGAGGCCAGAGGCTGGGGTTGCCGCCAGGACACACTTTGCCTGTTCTCTGCTGCCAGCCTGGGTCTGAGCACCACTCTGATCACTCAGGGCATTGGGTCAAGGTCTTTAGAAAATATTATGTGGGGATTCCCAAGGGCTTCTCCAAGGCAGATGGGGAAGGAGATCAACCTTTCTGAGTGCCCACCATGTGCCAGGCGCTGTACTGGGAGAGAGGGGGGTGAGGCCCATTTCATAAAGGACATGTAGGCTCAAAGAGATAAAGCAATTTGCTTGGAGACTCCAGCTCCTGAGTGATGGCTGCCCAGAGCCCCGTGTTCTCATGGTGCCAGGTTCTTTAGAAGCCTCATCCAGGAAAGACAGTGGTGCCTGTGGGTGTGGACAGAACTTTCCTCAGTGCAAAGCTAGCAGGACAGCATCAAGTCCCCATTCCGGTGGTCAAAGGACATGGGGGCAATTCAGCCCCAATGAGGTCACAAGCAGCAAGAAAAGCAGCAGAAAAACAACCCGTGGTAGCCCGATTTAATGAACCAAGCCACATTATCCTTCACATTTGTATTGCACGTTTCAGTGTACATCATGTTTTCACTTCCTTTATCTCATCAGACCCTTGGGTTGGCCAGAGGGTTCAAGCATGGAGGACAGGCTTTGGAGGATGTTGTTTACGTTGGTGGAGGATCTCTCAACAATCTAGACGTGCATGGCAAGCTCCATAACTGGACCTACTAGGTAATTTCCACATTGGGGATTATTCCCCAGGGAGACAGGCCCACTGAAAAAGAAGTAATAAGAACCAAGGTGTGTCCAGCAGCTGTGGGAAGTCTGGGGTGCTTTACTGATGGGTGATCTCTGCTGGAAATAACTTCTGTCTCCCTTTACCTTATCCTATGGTTACTTGTGAACATCTTATCCCCCTGATGAGACTGTAAGCTCTTTGAGGTTGGATTCATGTCTTTCATGCATCCATTCATTCACTCATTCTCTTATGCACGCACTAACTGATTCAATAAGTAGTTGTTGCTCCTTCCACACGCCAGACATTGTATCAGGCAGTTGGGTATACATAGCTGAACAAAAGATATGATCCTTTCTCTGCTGGAGCTTACAATCTATGTGGAAGAGAGACAATAGCAAACAAATAAATACATAATGGCAAAATATATACAGACATTTCACATCATGAAAACTGCCATGAAGGAAATAGCTAAGATATAGAAGTGAGAGAATAGTCCGGGGAGTGGGGAAAACTGGCAGCTGCCATGGTCGCAGGCCCAGGAACTCAACAAGCATCTGCTGAGTGGACTGAATGGTTAGAAGGACAGTGCCAAGGAAAGAATTCAACTATCCACCCTGCCAGAAATGACAAGACAGACCACGCTGTGTCACAATGTCCTCTTCATAGTAGACTGAATTTAAAACAACAAGTACTAAAAATAATAAGTACAGGGTCCTGCAATGCACGGCAACACATACATGAAATCATTTACATAAAAAAAATAGACAAGGCAGTGTGTATATGCATATCCCAAGTACACACAAATGTTCAACGCGTACTTACAACTTGCAGAACCGTGAGCCCTAAGAAGTACCTCACCAGGTGTCCAGCCCTCCCATTCCTGCCATGTGAGAAAGTGGTGTTAGATCCCAGAGAAAGATGTCTTTTTTTTTTTAATTGCATCAGGATCCATCAAAATGTGTTTTAACAAATGACTCCGAATTCAGGATTGAATGCTTGTTCAGTTTTGTTCTCTGTGGAATCACCGAAGTTAACAAGTGAAGGCTTTTGAGTTGGAAAGGGCCTTCCGCTTGGAATGCCTCAGCTGCGGCATTCCAAGCGGAAGGTTTGTTGCTGTTATTTTTTGTTTTTTGTTCGCAACCGAGTCAACAGCAGGTCCTCAGGATGCAGCAGGGAGAGCAGAGAACAATACAGGAATTTCACCGATGTGGTCCTGAATACAGCTACTGAGGTCAACTAAAGAGAGCACAACACGCGCAGCCACAGTCCGGGACTCCCAAACCTTGTATGCCCAGATGGTCTTTGAGGCCCTACACAGAGGACCCAGCCTGGTTGGACAACCACTAAGGGATGAACGCTACCTGCCAGTGACACCCAAACAGAGGCAGCTTTTCGCATTTCGGTTTGTTTTTCTCTCATCTCCAATCTGTTGGAAAAACACCCAAACCCCAGGGTCAGAGCACCCCAGGCCTAGCAGCACCTGCAGTGAGAGGGCCGGAAGTCAAGCGAGAACAGAGGAGGAAGCAGTCTGTGCTTACACCCAGGTCCCGAGGGACCAGGCTGGATTCCCCCAGTGGGTAGTGGAGCATGTGCCTACCAAGGGGCCTCAGGGCTGCATTCTGGGGAAGGGGAGAGCCAAACAGTGGCCCAGAGCTGGCCTCGTGGAGGATGTCAGTGGCAGACATTGGGCCTGTTAGGAAGGAGTGGGGCCTTTGGGGCTTTGGGGCTTGAGAATCGTGGAAAACCTTGGCAAAGATGGTACCCCTTCTGAGTATGCTGGGGCTTGTGCAAGATCATGTAAATGAATAGAGAGATGCTCAATAAAATTCTATTGGCATTAAGAGGTACTCAATCAATAAATATTTGGGGCCCAGTAAAAGATTTTGATTTGTGCTCTGTATCTTGACTGTGATGGTGGCTATACAAAACTGTCCATGTGCTAGAATTTATTAAACTGTGCACCAAAAGAAAAAAAAGTCAATTTTACTGTATGATAATTAAAAAAAAAATAACAAAAACAGCATTTCGTTCAACTCCCTTCCCTCAGATAGGTTGTATGATTCCCATTTGGCAGATAAAGCAAATGAGACCTGAGATAGTCATCATCCCCACCAGCATCACCTAGCTTTGTTTCCACCACCTAAGTCAGTTCTGGAGCCCAGGGACCATGAGACAGACATAACAACACTCTAAAAAAGAAAAAGACCGGAGAAAGCTTCTAGATCATAACCATGAAGGCAAATGCCCTTTGTCTGGTGGCGGAGATAGGCCTTGCTGCTCAAATAGAGTCTCTGTGTTAGGGAAACTCAGTTATTCAAAGGCATTAAGTTGCCTTTCCGTAAGCCAAAGCCTCCCCCAATTCAGGGCAGCCCCAAGCAGGGGGAGACCCTGCAGAGGGGAGAAGTGAAGACTCCCCCACACACCCAGCCCTGTTGCCCAAGGTCCCTGATGGAGGTAGGAGGACAGAATTAGCGTCACTATGCAAAGCAGCAGGAGAGGAAAGGCTCCAGCTCAGTGGAGGCAGATGCCAAAACAAGCCAGTTCCCTCTGGCAACCCAGAGGCCAGGGAGGGAGAGGGCCCGGACGGGCTTGGCCCAGCCTGGTTCTGAGGGGGCGTCACTGAACAATGGAGAGATTGGCTTGAAACCCCAGGCCTGGATGACTAGCCGCCTGCCCTACCTGGAGTTCCAGGGGAAAGCTGGTAAAAACTGGTGTTGCTCTCACTGGTCTCCACAGGTTGGCTTCAGCTCTCTCCAGTTAAATTGGCAGCTCCCTGAGGGCAGAGATTTCTCCCACCTGAATCCACACAAAGAGGTGTTTGGAGGTCTCCCCAAGGTCAACAGGAAGTAGAGCACAGCCTGGCTTTGCACACGGAGGCTCACTGCGCTTGATTTCCCAGGTGTGAGCTGCTCCCAGTCACTCCAGCAGCTGGCAGGTTGGGGCCCTAATTTGTAGGGCCCTAGGGACCATTTTGTGGTGACCTTGTAATCCTGGGGGGCTTCTGATGTGATGATTGGAAAGTGAACAGGTCACCTAACTAAAGCCTCCTAAAGTTCATCACGACAAAGTCTCTCACTTTAGGAGCCTCTCACTTACATGGCTCTGGGTCAAACAACAACAACAAAAATTTCCAGGCTTGGTGGGGGCCAGGGGGTGGCAGGGGTGGTAGAGGAAGGGAAACCCCTGCCCTCAGGCAGCTTCTGGTTTAACTGGAGAACAAGGCCAGCATGGGCAGCACAAGGCTATAGCTAAGCCAGAGCTGCAGAGGCTGGGGTCCAACTAGGAACTGGGGCACATTGGGAGGGCTTGCTTCCCATATGCGGAGAACCTTGAAAGACAGTAGGATTGGGATGAATAGAGGAGGGTAAGCTCCCTCAGGGCCCAGCTAGGGTCAGAGCAGGGGAAGAAAGGAGGACATGACTACAGGTCTCAACTGGACCTTTGGAGAGAAGTAGCAAGTGAGCCCAGGAGAGGTCCATGAGCCCCATGGCAGTTTGTCCCCTCCCACACTCCACGGGCCCACAGGTGCCCAAACATTTGTGCTCAAACAGATACTCACATCCACCCCATACCCATAGATGTCACAAGCCTGGGTGTGGTTTCTCAAGATATATTGTTTATTCCATGGGAGAATGGGCTCAAGGCTAGGAGCCCCCTGGGGTGGGAGAGGGTGGGTGAGGGTGGGAGAGGGATGCTCTCGGCGGCCCATCTGGCCAAGTGGTGCTGGGCCATGGCCCTCACCAGGCTTCTCAGGAAGCCGGTCTGCTCTGAGTTCCTTTGTAGGTTCTAGGCAAGTCTCTGCCTTCCCCATCCTGAACGTGGGGTGGATCCCCACATAGCACCCCTAGAAGGCTGGGTCCAGTCTATCCCCAGAGAACTCCCTGCTCCAAATCACTGCCCTGTGGCCCTTCCACACCAGTCCCTTTGGCAAGAGCTGGGGACCAGGGCTGGAGGGGCAGGCGGATCTGGTGGGCCAGTTTTGGAGGCCAACAGGGGGTCCAGGGAAAAGAGGATGGACTGGGAGCCAGGCGGCTCAGAAGCAGTCACTGAGAGCACAGCAGGCTGTGCCCAGGGGCATGGGGGAGACTGGCCTCTCACTCCTGGCCTGGGTGCTCACCCACCGACCACTTCACCTCCCCTGTCCGCAGAGTCACTATATCCTCGTAGGTGGCCGTCTGGTCAATGTTCAGGCCCTAGAGACATGGAATGGAGCTCAGGCTTTGGCCACTGCCCGACCACACCAACAGATGATGCTGTTGACCACCCCCACTGGCCTCAGAGCTGTGGGGTCCACCTTGCTTCTTACCTCGTAGGTATGATCTTCCTCCATTCCAGCCTTACCGTCATCCTGGTAGGACAAGAGATGGAGAGCAGAGATGTTAGCTTCCCCTACCCCATCCACTGCTTGGCCAGGCCGGAGAGGGCCAGGGAAATTGGCCTGGGGTGAGGGGTGAGGAGTCAGGGCTTAGGAGATAAGGTACACTCTGTAAGAAGAGCTGAATGAATGAAGGAGCGATTGAACAGGTGAGTCAATGGACAGGCTCTGGGGCTAAAGAGGCGGGGACCCTGCTTGTGTCTGGCCTGCCCTATGGCTGCCTCCCAGCCCCCCGAGGTCACCTTGTCCAGCAGCAGGAAGATGGGCACGATGATGAAGAGGATGATGAGCAGGGTCTGGATCATGATGATGCCATCTTTCAGGGTGTTCCGCCGTTTCAACTGTGCCAAGGTGCTGAACCCTGGGAGGCGGGGGTGGCATAGGGTTGGTGAGGCTGGGCACCCCCTTTGGGCCTGCACACCTGAGGACCTTCTGCTCAGTGGCTCTCCTGGGTGGCCTAGGGCCACAGCCACCTCCACAGTGTGGCCCCCTCACTGGTGGCAGGCTGGGGTGGGGTGGGGTGGGGTGGGGATGACTCCATGAACACCCCGTGGCCCCATCCACTCCCACTCCCCTCCATGGCTGGAGGGTAGGCCCCAAACCCACCCAAGACTCGAAGTTCAGTGCCACAGCCCATCTCGATGGACCCGTCCGAGCACTTTTGCTGACAGAAGTAGATGCCATTGTCCTGAAACTGGATGTCTCGAATGGTGAGGGTGGCATTGGTGCCAATCTGGGTGTGTAGCATGCGTCTCTTTTCCAAATGCAGTGGCTTACGCTCCGTGTTATCCGGCTTCCAGAGCCAGCTCACTTTGCCTAGAACCTCCATGTGGCACCTTATTTCCACCACGGAACCCCGTTTCTTGGCCATGAAACGGGGGTGTTGCCAGATCCAGGAACAAGGGCTTCCTATGGGTACCAAGTCCAGGATCAAAATCACGCTCAGTGTCTTCTTGATGCCTATCCCGACCATGGGCCCCGTCCCTGGGTGGCATATACCCCTGGCTCAGCCCCCCGGACTGTCCTTGCTTCTCAGGGCATGGGACAATCATGAGGCAGAGGTGTGCGGGAGCTGAGCCATGTGACGCCACAGCCAAACCACCAGACCCTGCTCCTTCTTAACAGGGAAGGCCCTGGGACCTTCCCATTCCTTTCCATCCCATTATAGCAGCCTGATTCAGGCCTCACCCCGCAGGGCCTAGCTGCCCAGAGGACAACTTCCCATCTGGCCTGATGCTCCCACCTCTCCCTGCCCTGGCTGCCTTGCACCAGTCTGAAATCCTCAGGGGCTCCCCACAAATCCTTAGCCTGGCAATTGGGGCCCTCTGCATCATGCCCCTGTCCATCTTTCCTCCTTCACCCCCCTCTACCCTGCTACTGTGTGGACCTGCTCCTAAACCTTTCTCAGCTTGGCATGCTTTCCCCACCCACTTGCTCCAAGCCTCCCTCTTGCCTCACTGTTCCCAGCAAATGGCCTCCTAGTAACCCCTGAGCCTCTGCGGCCTGTCAGAGCCCCTAAGGTTACGGGTTCCTCCTGCGGCTGAGCCCACCTCACCAGCTTGACAGACTTGGCCTGAGTCTTCAGGGGGTTCTCATTGGTCCCTCCTGGGATGGACTCAGAGTTCAGCCCAGGCCCTAAATTGCTGGGCCTGGAGCACGTGTGTCTAATGAGGATCACAACTGGAGGTGGCTAGGGAATATTGGGGGGGAAGGGGTAGGGGATGGGAGTCTTGGAGCCAGGCCTTGGAGAGGGAGATCCTATGGAGGCCTAGGCATTTGAGTTCTGGATGGGGAGACCCAGGCAGACAAGGGCACAAGGACAGCAGCCATAGGGACAGTGACTGGTGGTGGACACAGGTATCATTACCCCCAGAAAGGGCAGGGGAAGTTGCTGACCTGCAGGATTCGGGTACAGCTCCTTTGTTTGGTTTTGTGGCACCATCTCACCTGCTGGTTGGGAGGAAGTGGGCGGGGCCAGGTCAGGAGCTCTCAGAAGAGCTGGCTGCCCCACCCCTGCACGCCTGCCCTCTCTCCGCATTTCCAGACCCACTTCCCCCTCCCCAACAGCAGCTTCTAGACCCCTCAGCCCTCCCAGCCCTGCTCTGGAGTGGGGTCCCCAGGAGATCTGCCTCCCAGCCCCCCTTCTGCCTTGAGCAGGCCCCTGGATGAGACAGGAGAGAAGTCACACCTGGAGGACTCTCCAGCTTTCAAAAGGGACCATTTCCAGATGGTGTATGTCCCAGGGTCTGACTGGGATCAGCCTCTCCCCTGACTCCCCATGTAGTGCCCTCAGGAGCCTGGGGGTGAACCACACTCTCTTCTCTCTTCCTCCCTGGCCTGGCTCTTCTGTGGTCAGGGCCACCAACCTCTCACCTGAGCTTGACCCCTCCAGGCAGGAAAGGAGATGGGGGCCTCAGACCCCTGAGCCCATTAGCATGGCTGATACCCACAGACCTAGGCCCCAGGGCAGTCAGAGAGAGGCCGGAGGCAGAAAGTGTGCGAGACAGGAGGAGGCTAGAGAGAGCAGGAGACAGAACCAGTGGAAACAGAGAGTGAAACCAGCAGCCTCATCAGATGGCTGTACCTGGAAGAAGCAGCAGCAACACCACCAGCCAGTTGCTGGGCACAGGGGACAACGCCAGCCTGGCCATGGTCACCGTCCGTCTCTGACTCCAAGCCCGTGATGACAATCAAGCTCTTGGGGGGAAAACGTGTAACTGTCTGGGCTTTAGCCTGTCCCCTCCCCGCCCCTTCCCCACCAGGCCCCTTCCTGCCATGCAAATCAGGGCCCAGGGGAGGCACCAGATCTCTAGGGGCCCTGGGGAAGGAAGGGCGGGCTCTTTTGTCAGCTGTGCTGCTGAGGCTCAAAAGTCACCCCAGCTTAGGCACCACAGTTCAGGTCCATGGTGAACACCCCTGGGGGGCAGGAACCTCTGAGTCCTCTCAGGGCAGCCTGGGCTCTTCTCCATGTGTCTCTACCCCACTGATGCCTGGGGCCTGCCAGCCTCCCATCTCCAAATCTAGATTTGCAGGTGCTTAGCTGAATACACATAGGCCTGTAGATGGGGGCAGCTATAGGTCCAGGCCAGGCACCCGGAGGGGCCCAGAGTACAGCCTCTTGGCTGGAGTGCAGGCAGTCATGTTAGGGGTTGATGGAGATTTGACCCTATGGAGTAAGGGAGCCACGAGGTTCTTGAGCAGGAGCAGGCCAAGTGTGGCAGCCACTTGGGAGAAGATCTGGTCCAGGCCTCTCTCCTGCACTTGGTGGGAGAGTTTGCTGGGAGCTATTGGGGGGTGGGGGTGGACTTAGGTGGAGATGGCTTACAGAAAACCCATCACTCAGCAACCAGGGTACTCCCAGGGCACTGAAATGTCCATGGCTCTAGCTGTCTTTGGGTGGGGGACAGGAGGCTAGAGTTGGGGAGCCTCCAGGTTCTGAAAGTAAAACGCTCTTTGGCTTTATCTCACCACTCAGAAGGGTGGATGGAAACATAGTGATCAGGAGCTTGTCTAAGCTCAACTTGGTGGCCCTGCTCCTGAGTCAGACACAACCTTTGCCCCTTAGTGGTTGTGGTGGGGCCCTTGTGCAGTGCACAAACTGCACAGCTGCATATGGCAGGCATGGCTACCTCAGCCCTGCACCCGAGCCCACTCCTGAGTTTTAGGTTTCCTAGCAGCCTCTTTTCTCCTCTTGTCCCCTCTCTCTCTCTATTCTCCTGACTCCCGGGAGAGGAAGAAAGATGCCGAATCTTATATGTCTTCTGCGCGCCTCACATTCTCCCTGTCACCCCCCAGTTTTCAAGCAGCTTGTGATGCTGGTGGGTCTGTTTGGGTTTAGGTGGATGTGGGCCTGCCTCCCAGGTCAGGGCTGGCAGTGAGGAAGGCGGAGGTCTGGGTGCCGCCCCCTCAGCCCAGGGCATAAGCCTCATCTGGCACAGTGGGGGCCACCCCAGCAGAGCACAGGGCAGGAACAGTGCTGCAAAGAGCGGGTGCAGGAGGGTTAGGGTTTCATCCAAGGAGCAGCTTGTTCCCGGCACTCCAGATGTTCTTGCAGTTTCCAGATGTTCCAAATGAAAAAACATTTCCCTGAAAAGGTGTCAGATGTTCAGTTCACAGAACAAACAGCCCAGGATTATAAACATTGCCTGAGGTCAGCCCCGAGTGCCAGTGGGAGTGTTTGGACATACCCCAGCAGAATGAAGGAAAAATCTAGGGGTCTCTTCCTTTAACAAAGTACCTCTTGGTGATTTAGGCCTTAGTTAGCTTTGGGGCTCATGCCGCCCCTCCCCCCCAAAGTTGGGAGAATAATTGGGGCACACGCGTATGTGTGCGTGCGTATGTCCACATGGGTGTGTTGCCAGGGGCGGGTGGCACGGGGCCTGCTCAGGTCCTGGGGTCCAGGATGACTACAGGGGCAAGAAGGCTAAGTGGGGGAGGGGGAGTTGGCATCCTCCAAACACACACCACCACACACACCCGCCCTGGGGACAGGGACACAGATGTGTCCTTTGGACTCATTCCCATTCATGCCAGGCAGGGATCCGCTTTCAGGAGGGGGTGGGGGCAGGAGGGCTCCAACGAGTGCAGGGTTATTTGTCACAGTTGGGGCCGTGCTGTTCCCTCCCTGGTGACAACAGTACCAAGCTCTGTCTGGGGTTCATGACGCCTTTTCTTTCCCGGAACATGGGGCCTCCTCAGCCCATTCCTACCTCTGCCCCTGGCTATCCTGGGCTGCACACCCCAACATCTGGCAGCCTCTACTCCACCTTTCTAGGAAGGCAGCATCAAAACAAGAGATGGGGGTGTGGGGAGAGGAGACAAGGGGCACAGGTGTTTGGCGAAGCAAGACAGCAGGGACCCCCAGCAACCCTGGAGAGGATGGGAGAGGGTAGCACCTCAGTTTGGAAACAAGGGCTTCTGCCCCAGTCCGCCCTTACTGGCTCCTCTTGGCTCCCCACCTGACCTCAGGTGATGTTTATATTCCCGGGCTATTGGTTCTGTTCCCGGGAGGAGGCCTGCTGGCTAAAAAAAGATGCAGGTTTGAATCCTGGACCTGCTGTGTATCTGCCAGAAAGTCTCTTCAAGTTACCTGGTGGTTCTCAACGAGGGGTGGTCCTGCTCCAACCGGGCAGCATTTGGAAGGGCCATTTGGAAGGTCACAAGGTCACATCAGTGCCACTGGCATTCATGGCCCAGAGGCGCTAAAGGGCCTGCCGTAGGAGGGACAGCATCTCACAATCCCTGCCTTACACACCCATTCTTAACCTCTCAGAGACCAAATTTCCTCACTTATGTAAAATAGAAATCATCATAATAATATATTCTTCATAGGACAGTTGTGAGCCTGGAAGGAAATCCTTTACCTGCAGGACTTGGTGAGGTATCTGGAAACACAGCCCACTCTCAAGAAGGCGATGAACAGCATTGATAACTGGGGAGTGGGGGGATGATTCTGAAACATTAGCTTATGTTATCTATGTTTCTTCGTATTTTGCCTTTTTTCTTCTGCGCTTCAAGGCTTAGGGGAAGATTGGGCTGGAGCACCCTGCAAGCTCCCCTGTCCTTGGGGCCAGAGAGGGTCCCGGGGTGGTTTGCAAACTTAAAGTGAGAAAAAGCCACAACCTCAAGAGGGTGGTCAGCATGCTGGTGGGGGCTGAGAGAACCCTGCAAAGGATACTAGCTGGACTCCTCCCTTCAAGGCAAGAGAACAGCAGGTGAAGAGGCCATCAGGGACATACCTAGGGCTATGGCTGAGGGATGTTAAGGCAGCCTGTGGGTGTCCCTCCCTAGCTCCCATGGGGACCATGTAACCTCAGGACACCAGATAAGGGGGTGCAGAAATCCCGAAAAGGGCTAAGTGTTTACCACTTTGGAGGAATACAGCCCTGGGCATCAGAAATCAAGTTGTAGAAAACAAAATTATATATAAAATTATATTTCACCCACTGGGATTATGGACCAAGCTTACTACATAACACTGCTTTTTGTCACAGGCTCTCTGAGGTCAAGGGTCAGAGGCAGGGTCCTGGGGGTGGGGGGACAGTATCTATGAGGAGATGGAGGGGCCACGCTGTGTGTCCCACAGAAAACTTGGGGCCTCTCAGGGGGGCAGAGAAGTGAAGGGGGCTTCCAGAGAGGATGGCCTGGGGAGGCAGGGTTCCAATACCTAATTCCTGGGCACTGCCATGGGTGGGGACAATGTGTGGTGCTGCCTATTAAGAAAGGAGGGATCAGGCTGGCCGAGTGGCACGTTGGTTATGAGGTGGCTTGGGATGCTAGCTCTGAGCAACAGGGCCCCAGTTCAGATCCCACGTGTGGGCCAGTGATGCTGCACCCTCTACAGCTAAGATGGTGAACAACAGCTCCACCTGGAGCTGGGCTGCTGTGAGTCGCCGGCGATGGTGTAGGCTGCGGTGGGGCTGGTCGGCAGCTGGCATGTGCTTTCATGAGCTGCCTTGAGCCACCGTGAGGCGCCATACAATGGCCGGCGAGCAACTGCCTCACCTGGGAAGAGCGCAATAATACCAACATGGGCCAGTGAAGTAACGTCCTCCACAACTAGACTGAAGAACAAAAGGACAGCAACTTGTCTGTTCCCCTTCCCCGATTCCCCAATGCTGTTCCCCTCCCCCAATTTCCCAATAAAAAAATCTTAAAAAAAAAAAAAAGAAAGGAGGGATGTGACTCGTCTGGCCTCTTGGACTCTAGCTAAGAGACTGGAGTCCAAATCTACTTTTGGAAGGGGGGCCAGAATGGGCCAGAGGAAGGAGTTGGGGCCCCCCCTAATCCTGCCCTCTCCAATTCCCCTCAAGAAACCCCCCAGGTCTTTTCTACTTGGTTCCAATCCCCACCAGCCCTTTTTGCTTTTTGCTACCCTCATCCCCCATTGATGTCCATACTCGGAGGCACAGAAGAAAGAAGCCCACAGGTCAGAGGCACCAGGGGGAGATTTATTATAAGAACTGTACAAAGGAACCGGTCTGCTGGCCTGGCTCGGGCCAGTTCCTACCTGCTGTGAATGGGTGTAGGTCTGCAAGTGGGGAGGGGGCACAGGCAGGGGGAAGCTTTACAAGCTAAAAACAGCCTGGTGAGGAATATCCAGTCCAATAGATGCTGATCCTCTTAGGGCAATTCCAGTCCTGGGTCCAACGAGGGCAAGGTAGTGGGCAGGATGAGGCTGCCCCCCAGTAGGATGAACCATATGAAGGAAGAGACACAACTGCTACAGGAAGAGACGGAAGGAGTGGGGCCTCCTTCCACAGAGGACACAGGCAGGAGATGGGGAGCAGGGCTGGGACAATGGTGTGATGAAAAGAACCAGTGGGTGGGTGGACAGTGGAGTCATGGGGAGGGAGAGAGAGTGACCCCCGAGCAGGGCAGTGAGGAGGCCAGACAGCAGGGCAGGCAAAAAGGAAGGCTCTGGCCTATGGGTGTGTGCACACGCAAACACACACACACATGTTATTTTGGAGGTTTCGCTGCTTCCTGAGTTTTAATCAAACTGTTCACGAGAAACAAGAAGAAAAAGAAGAGGAACTAAGGCCAACAGGGACTCAACCTTACCACATGTGTTCACACTCATACACACACACATAGCACAGGCACACTCACATGGACGGCCTACACAGAAGACACACACACCCCAGCCAGACACTACAGGGGTACACTGACACACATTTACACAGATATACCCATACACACATGATATGCAGGCATTGTGGGATATGGTGGTTCATACACTTGAACAACACACAGCTACACACACAGGCACACACACACATGAATAAATCCAGTGACCCCTGAGCAGGTCTCTCACCCCCTCTTCCAAGCTCAACCTATGTCTGTTCTCCGGGAGCCAGAGGAGGCCTGGCACTGCCGTGCCCGGACCAGCCGTGCCAGTTGGAGTGTTGCCCAGCTATCCAGGCAGCAGGAAGTTGGAAGGTTGGGCCTGAGCCAGGTGTGCCATGGATAGCTCAGTGGGGTATCTCTAACATGGGCTCAACATAACATTCTTAGGGTCACTTTGAAGAGGGGGAAAAAAGGGTGAGGAGTGAGGAAGGGAGGGAGGGAACAAGACTTTTCCTCCTGAGCGCTGGGGTCCCTGACCCCTCCCCAGGTTTGGGTGCTCAGGCCAAGAAGAGCCCCCAGTGCAGCAATACGGTGGACCCAACCTGTACCGCCCATCGGTGCTTCCTAGTAAAAGGGCCATCGTCCTTTGTGCTCTTCCCCCAGGGGCCAGCCAGGGGCACAGAGGCCTGGATAGTGGACACACCAGGAAATGGCGTAAGGGGCCACAACCCCAGCCCGATGCATCAGGGTCCAGTGGCCAGTCAGGCTTGTGGAGCCATTTCGGACCAGTGACATTTCTCTTTTCCAGGGAATTCTCTAGCTGGCAGGTGAAGCTGCATCTCAGAGTTGGGGAGGACTGACAGGCCCTGGGGTCAGGTGTCTGCTTCACCCAGGGTAAGACATCTTTGTCCAGGAGGGCCTGGGGGTGGCCTACGCCACTTCCTGGGGAGAGGCCAGCAGCCCTTAAGACTCTGGTGGCAGGAGGACAGCCAATCCCTCTATTGTGGACTGGCTCCTCCCCAAGTAGGGGTCAGAGATGCTGATTTTGAGACCTCCCTTCCCTCCTGTCTTCCCCCTCCCCCCCACCCGCCCCAGACCTAGAGGAGGGGCAGCAGAGCCCATGAGGAGGTAAGAGCAACTTGAAGGTGAAATCAGGGAGGCAAGCGCCTCAGGCCCAGCGTGGAGCCTCAGATTGCCATTCCCATTTTTCAGGGCCTGGGGAGGCAGGCGCTCCAGCCTGGGTGTCAGCCCCAGTATGGCAACATCCTGTCCTCAGCAGGGAGCTGGATCAGTTCCAGACTCAAAGCCCTGCTTCCTCACTGAAAGAGAAGTTTGGGGGGAACTTCGGGGCTCAGTCAGGCTCAACTGGCCACCTAGCTGCTGCCTGCTAGACCAGAGACTCTTTGACCCCTGGGCGTACTGTCTGCCCAGAGGTGGGTGGAGAGGGAGGGGGAGCAGCATCTGAGGGGCTGATGGGTGTGAGCCCCATCGCAGGTCCAGCGTCCTCTGTTGAGCCCCTCTCCTCACCCTTGTCCTGCACAGCACTGTCCCCGTTCTCGTGACCATACATCTTGCTCATGGTGCTGGCAATCAGCCCCTCCTTCTCGGGGGCCCCATCCCCGCTGTCGTCCTGGCTGTGGCGATACATGTAGGACGCCTGCTTCACTGAGCGCTGGAGCAGGTGCCGGCGGTAGGCCCTCTGGATCTTGATGGCACACACCTCCTCGTGCTTCCTCTTGAGTGTGGTGGTGATGGGCTCGTAGGAGACCTTGGAGGGGTTGGCAGCCATGAACTTCTCCTCCATGGTCTCCTTGAGGGCATCCATCTCCCCCGAGTCACCCAGAACCTCCTTGGTCAGGGCGAAGAGGATGTCCAGACAGTGGATTTTGTCGCCAGGCACCATGGGCAAGTCCAGTGTGATGAGCTTGATTTTGTTGGGCTTGGGGATCCTCAGCGGCACCTGCAGGGTGTCCACAAAGTCAGAGAGGCGGTCGTAGGCAATGAACTGCGTGGCGTCAGGGTCAAACTTCTCCCATGTCTCATAGAACATCTCAAAGTCGTCCTCGCCGAGGGGCTCGCTGCTCTCCTCGGTGGCCACATTGAAGTTCTCCAGGATGATGGCGATGTACATGTTGACCACAATGAGGAAGGAGACGATGATGTAGCTGCAGAAGAAGCAGATGCCAATGGAGGGGTTGCCACAGTCGCCCTTGATGCTGCTGCCTGGGTTCTCCAGGGTGGGGTCACAGTCGGGGGGCCCACTGTTGAGGATGGGGTTGAGGAGCCCGTCCCAACCAGCTGATGTGGTGATCTCAAAGAGGCAGATCATGCTGTTGCCGAAGGTCTCAAAGTTGAACATGTCATCAATACCCGACTCCTTCTTGACATAGGCGAAGTTGGACATGCCGAAGATGGAGTAGATAAACATAACCAGGAAGAGGAGGAGACCAATGTTGAAGAGGGCAGGCAGGGACATCATGAGGGCAAAGAGCAGCGTCCGGATGCCTTTGGCTCCACGGATAAGCCGCAGGACACGCCCGATCCGCGCCAGGCGGATAACACGAAACAGTGTGGGTGACACAAAGTATTTCTGGATCAGGTCGGAGAGTGCAAGGCCTGCAGGGAGGAAGTAGTGAGGATGGTTGCCCGAGGGTGGGAGGCTGAGCTAGGGAGTGGGGGGCATATGGAGCTTAAGGGGGCCCAGACTGGTATACTCTTCCCCAAGAAGGGGTAGTATGAGCTCAACCCTTGGGGCACAGCCCCAATGGCCTCACCCATTAGAGCAGGCTCTCCCAGGGGTCTCGGGACCCAGGAGCTATATCTTTGCCCCAACACAGCTGGACAGAGGTGGGATATGCCAAAGTTGAAGGGGTTAGGGTGAGGTCCATTCCTAAGGCTGTCTGTAGATGCCATAGATGAGAGAGGGAGGGAGGGAGAGAGGGAGGACAGCTCTGTGTGTGACTTTGGGCATGTTATCTAGTGTTTCCAACTCAGTTTCCTCATCTGTAAAATGGAAGTAATAACTATAGCTGCCTCATGGCATTGTTATGAACAATTAGTGAGCTAAAGCCTACCAAATGCATAGCAGTGTCAGGAAAATAATAAACGCCCAATAAATGGTTGCTACCTCCTATCAAAAGTACACACGTCTGCGCACTTCTTCAGTGTGTATGGATACTGAAACAGTCTTCTTAATGTTTTCTCCCGAGCATATGGACACCTAAGTGTGTACCTATTGGTCAGGTGAATGTTTCCGGAGGTGTATTCATGTGTGTGCAGGTGACAGGCGGCCTGCGAGCCCACCTTTCTGTGCATTTGTGCATTAAGTGTGAATGCCAGGTGCACTTGTATGTGTGTATGTGTGACTATGTGTGTGAGCATGCCAGGTGCATGAGCAGGTGTGTGTACATGGCGATGGGAGCACCTGGCCTTCCAAAATGACTCAGACTGGCCCGGCCCTGCTCACCTGCAATGGACAGGATAACAACCACAAAATCGAAGATGTTCCAGCCAACAGTGAAGTAGTAATGGCGCAGGGCAAGCATCTTGAGCAGACACTCTCCCGTGAAGATGATGATGAAAACCATGTTGATGTTGTACAGGATGTCCACCTTCAGCTGGCTCTGGTCGTCCGTCTCCACCATCATGGTGACCATGTTGAGGCAGATGAGGATCATAATCGCGATGTCGAACACTTGCTTCGTCACAAAGTCATACACCATGCCCAGGATCTTGTTCTGCGGCACGGGAGAGAGTGCAGGGATGCATGCGGGCAGGTATGGGACCCAGGACATAGGCAGGCAGGAGACACAGGATAACACAATAGGGGAGAGGAAGGGAGAGAGAGAGGTATGTAAGGGCTGTGGTGGCATTGGCCAGGAAAGGGAGGGCAGACCCATCAGACCAGACCATTCTATGGGTTCAATGGGCATCCTTCCTCATTCTGGGACCCTTCTTCCTGTCAAGGTCCCCAAACAGCCCTTTACCCTTCCTCCAAAGCCATTGCTCACTGGAGAGGGTGTCTGGCTATCCTCTTCCTCCCCCTTCTAGGGGCCCTTGCCCAGAGGCCACCAACTGAGGGGACAGGGGGACTGTACAGGACCAGGTGAGGGGTAAACCAGCACCTGGAACTTAGCAGGCAGCTGCTGCTTATGCATACAGTGCCTTTGCACAGTTACAAAGAGGCAACCCTCCAGCAAGGGGATCCAGCCTCCCTGCATGTGGACCCAGCCTCACGCCAGGGACGCAGCCTGGAGGGCAGAGTGCAGGCTACGTTTTGTCCCTGTTGGCCCCCTCAGGCAGGAGCTTCGTACAGACAGCAAGGGGCGGGGCCCAGAGAGCTGGTACCTGGGGCCGAGGAATTGGCTTCTGAGGCTTCTTGGAGCCGAGCTTCTTCATGGCATTATAGTATTTCTTCTGTTCTTCTGTCATGAAGATGTCTTTCCCTCCAAAGTATAGTGGGATGGGGCCCGTAAGGTTGGGGAGGCCCTCTTCTCTGCCTCCAAGACCTCCCTACCTCAAGCACCATCCTTAAAGCTGCCCCCACCCCCAGCAAGGGGGGCCGGGTGGAAAGGGGGAAGGGGACCACGAGGGGCCTGAGATGGGGGTTGAGGGAGGGCAGTGGAGTTGGGTGACAGAGGGAAGGGGACCAGTGCTTCCTCACAGCCTGTTTTGAGTCACTCTCCATTAGTATCTTGTTGGGTCCTCAGAATGACCAGAAAGGTAGGTAGGATCACCCTCATTTTATAGAGAAGGAAACCGAGGTTCAGGGAGGCCAAGTCACTTGTTCAAGGCTGCCCAGTGGGATCTGAACCCAGGTTTGCTGCTTCAAGCATGCCCTCGATGATAGCAAGGTCTGTGCTGAGGCAGTGTTTTTGAAATATGAAGGGATGAGTGACCCAAGGAAGGGAGGAGGGGGCCCAGCATGGGGAGACCCAGGGAAGGTGGGGTTGGATACTTATCTTCTTCTTCTGCTGGTTGAAGTTGTCAATAATGACACCAATGAAGAGGTTGAGGGTGAAGAAGGACCCGAAGATGATGAAAATGACGAAATAGAGGTACATATAGAGGTTCACCTCATATTGTGGCTGCTCCTCTTTCTGCAGGGACCACAGGACAAGATGGGGTGTGTTGTGTGGGTTTGGGGACACATGCTGGCTGCTCTGTGCTCCCCGTCCCACTGTGAACAGGAGGGGCCTGGGGTCCAGAGATGGACCTCTCCACCCCCAGGGGATCAGGGGCTCCTGAGGGGGGGCAGGAATGGGCAGAATATGCCACTATGCCTCTAGTATGAGTCCTCCTCCTTGGCTAGCTCACCAGCCACATCTCAGCAACCCTCACTCACCTCCCGGGAGTCCACGGCTGCATACATGATGTCCATCCAGCCTTTGAAGGTAGCCTGAGAGAGTGTGGTTGGGTATGAGGGGAGGAGGCTGCCCCCAGCCTCCATTATCCAGGAGTTCCTCTGCCTGCCCCAGCCTAGTGCTGTCCAGACCCCCACTGGACAGGTATCCAATAGAGACCAGAGAGGTCTAGACACTGCTTCAGAGTCCCGCAGAACTGGAAGTGGGGTGGGCAGCCCCCTAACAAGGAGTGGCAGTGGGCTCAGGTACAATGAAAGATGGGAGGCATGTCCATCCCAGGTCCTTACAGGACTAGAAGGTCACACTTACCACCTGCAGGAGGGAGAGGTAGCCTAGACCCACGTTGTCATAGTTGACCTTGACATTGACCCAGCGGACCTCGCCTGTGTACATCAGGCTCTCGCACTGTGACTTGTTGTTGACCTCAGAGATGTCAAAATTCTCCGAGGTGGTGGTGTTGATGCAGTGGTAGAACTTGCCGGCAAACAGGTTGACACCCATGATGCTGAAGATAAGCCAGAAGATGAGGCAGACAAGCAGCACGTTCATGATGGAGGGGATGGCTCCCAGGAGGGCATTCACCACCACCTGGGGGTCCAGGAAGAGGGTCACTGACAGATCTTCTCCCAAGGAGGTGGAGGAAACATGGTCTCCTTGGGAGATGGCTCCCCACTTACACTAACCAGGAGACCAGGCAGGGCTGGGCATGGCTACTCAGGGAAGGTTTCCCGGAGGAGGAGGGCCAATCTGAGCCAGGCCTGGGGAGAAGTCTGCTGAGCTGTATGGTGGGGGTTGGGGTAAGCAAAGAGTAGGGTTGGGGGCTGCCAGCCTGGTGGTTGGAGAGGGCCTGTGCTTGGCTGGAGCAATCAACTCAGAGTAGGGGCGCTGGGTTTCTCTGGAAGCAGCTTGGCCATGGGTCACCAGGCAGGAGACAAACAGTCCTTCCTCAGCCCCCATAGGAAACTCAGCCCCCGTGACCGGCCTCCAGCTCATCTGCTCACAGCATTAGAGACAGACACAGAAAAAAAGCCGCCAGGTCTGCAAAGCAGCAGGGCCCTGGAACTGGAGCCCTGTACCCCGCCAGCCCTGGCCACACAGGCCAACCTACTATTTCAGGCTGGGCTAAAGCAGAGAATTGTCCCTTCTTAAGGAGACGCTGTTTCACGACCTCCAGACAGGGTGGGTGGCACGGGCCTGGTGATGCCCAGGGGGCTCTCTTCCTGGCTGGGGCACCAACCACCTGTGTGGCTGTGGGCAGGTCATTTCTCCTCAGAGGGGAGGAGGTCCTCTACTCTGGGGGTGGGAGGGCCCAGCACTGGTTGGCTTCTTGCATGAACAGGAGGGAGCCACCTGGGCTGAGTGCACTGTTGGCCTACAACCAGCCACTGCATGGGGGTTTGTCTCTTCTGAGCGGGGTCTTTTCCCGACAGACCTCTCTTTGCTGGGGAAGTCCCATTTGTCTTGCCCAACCCCTGTGTTTACCCGTCACTTCCGCCCTCAAGGTCTTTCCAAACTTGGCATGACTAAGCTCAAGGGCCAGGAGGCTTGGGCACAGGTGCCTGCCTGGTTGCTTATATTTCAGAGCCCTGGGGTGGTGGGGGAGGGGGCGTCCCCAGCCAGAGGCTGGGAGGGCCACCCATCAGCCCACAGACCTGCTTTGCCTCCATCTGTCTCCCCTGCCGTGGTGCCCTCAAACCCTCTTGGGAGCTGCTGCAGCCTCTGCTGCCCCCTAATGGTAGAAGAGATGAGCTAAGAACAGGACTGAAGGCGGGAATGGGTACTCGGGCTAGTGAGGGAGGGTGTCTTGGGGCCCCTAAACCTGGGCTTCAGCAGGGGCGTGGGCCAAGCCCTCTGTTTCCCCTAGTGGTGGCCTGAGTACAGACATGCACTCCCCTGCACCTTGCCCTGCAGTGGCTGCTCTCCCATTCCCGGTCCTACTCAGAGCCCCCCTCAACACCCACCCTCATGCCCTCAAATCGGGACAGTGCCCTCAGGGGACGAAGGGCCCGCAGCGTCCGCAGGGATTTGATGGGTCCCAGCTCCGAGTAGCCCAGCCAGTTGGCCACCAGGCTGATGATGGAGACCTGCAAAGGAAAAGTGGGTGTGTGTGTGTCAGGGAGTGCAGGACCCCTGAACACTCAAGCCCAGGGATAGAGTCCTTGGGGACAAGTCTCCCATGGGGGCCTTCCTGGACTCAGAGCTCTAGGATGTCTTTCCCAGGCCTCTTGCCTAGTGGGTAGTCCTGTCTGGCGGGAACTGTCCCAGCACCTTTCGGAGCCTGTGCTCCATCTCAGTGATGCATCCATTAACTGGGATGACAGTAAATGGGAGGCCTGTGTGTCCCTCAGAGAGGATACAAAATCCTCCACAGATATTGGCAAGGATGGTAAGTAACTCTCCTATTTGCCCTTTTGCCCCCAAGGCTCCCCTTTCTCTTAGGAGAAGGGAGGTCCCTCCCAGCCAGTTAATCCCCTTCCCAGGCAGCTGTGTCCAAGGGACCTGGACAGTCTCTGAGGGGGCATGCCGATGGGGTCTGATGTGCTATGCGGCTCCTGCCCCTTGGGCTGGGGCTTCCTAAGGTTCTTGGCCACAAGGACAGCCTTGGGCCAGGGGCAGACTCACATCCACGATGAGGAAGTCGAGCCAGCACCAGGCATTGGTGAAGTACACCTTGAAGCCGTAGGCCACCCACTTGAGCAGCATCTCCAGGATGAAGATGTAGGTAAAGACCTTGTCAGTGTATTCCAGGATGGTGCGGATGACAGGCCGCTGCTCTATGTAGATGTCCTCGAAGGCCTGGGGACACCAGCGCAGTGGGGCGATGGCCAGGGCTCAAGATCCAGGGCAGCAGCCATGTCCCCTTCCCTGCCTGATGCTGTTGGTTCCCAGGGACTGGCACAGGGGCTGGGCCCGGGGCAGGCTGGCAGCTTCTCCCAGACTCCCCGTGCCCATCATGGGAGTGAATGAGTTTCCCAGTGGACAGAAGCCCCTCAGCTCCCCTTCCCCAGGCCTAATAATAGCAACCCTCTATCATCTGCTAGGGAATTTCACAGTGACACATCTTCAGTCCTGCTCCTCCCCCAATTCCCAGGGCCTGCCCCGCCTCCCCCCTGGTTGGCACCAGTCACCGGGGTGCACCCAGAGTCAGATCCCATATGTCACTTTAAGAAAATTGATACCTGCTATAACATATCCTGCAACCACAGGTGAATTCCTTTAGGACTCTCGGTTGGAGACTGACTAGGCTGCATCCCTCCCATGGTGTGGAAAGAAGGGAACCCCAGAGGGTCTGGCACCTGCCTCTGCCCACGCCCATCCACCAGGGGGGTGCCTACCAGCGCTCCACTGCTGAGCAGGATCATGAAAACAATGAAGGTCTCGAACCAGTTGTGCTCGACGATCTTGAAGCAAGCCCTGCGGAGGGTCCACCACTTCTTCCCACGACCCTGGGAGACGTCCACATAGAGGCAGGGGCAGCGCTGCACACAGGCTGGGGGAGCAACAGGGGCACCATGTCATGGGCCTGAGGGCTGCCTCCAGATGCATGATCAGCATATTCCTACCACTTTCCCAGGGAGCTCCCTTCAGCCCTCCATCTCTGTCCCCAACACCTGGTTCCATGTCCTCCACTGCTGGTTAGAAATGGGTGATAAGTAGGGTAGTCCAGCCCCTCTCTTCACGTGGGGGCCACAAGTCCTTCCTCCACAGCCTACTCCGCCCATGTGCCCACTGCTGCCAGGGGTGGACACATGGAGGAAAGACATGCAAGGATGTAGGCCACCAGCCCTGACACTGTCGCTATCAGCTGTCCCTATCCACCCCCACTCCATCCAGGCAATCTTCACTCTGCACAGCCCAGGCTCTTTGGGCAAAAATGTTTCTCCAGGGCTGTCTCCTGAAGGGCTGGCAAGCCTTTCTCCCTGAAGACAAAGCCAAGGAGGAGGATGAGAGTCTTAGATCAGCCATTCCTGAGCATTTGCTTCATGCCAGGCCGCATTTGGGCTCTATGGGGATTCTGCACGGCCGCCCTCAGGGTGCTGCCATCGCCCACTGCACACACTTGAGCTCAGGTCAAGGGCTTGGAGACCCCGTGGCTCTGACACCCCTCCCCAGTGCAGCAGGACAGGGTAGCATCAGGGGAAGAAGGCCCCCTGTGCTTTTAGTGCTTTTAGTGGTACACATGTCCCCCAGATATCCCGGAGGAAGCAATGGGATGCGGTCTGCTGGGCTGGGAGTGGGCGACACCTGGTGAGGTGGGGATGCACACATGGGGGCTCACCCTCGGTGAAGCACTCCTCAGGCTGCTCCCCCTCGGGGTCCTCCTGAACCTGTTCCTCTTGGTCCTCCTCGGGGGGCTTGTAGTCCACTGTGCTGCAGACGGAGGAGTTCCCATCGAGGGGCTGTGGCAGCTTCTGCAGGGGCCACAGGGTCATGTGACCCCTGGGTCCTCCCACCAGGTAGGGCAAAGGAGGTCAGGGTGGGAGACCAGAGAAAGAGGAGAAAGAGGGGGTGGAGCAGACTCATTCATTCATTCATTCATTCACTGAAACATGGAATATGGAGCCAGCACTGTGTTCCATGCAGAAGAACCATGGTGACCAAGGCAGCTGTGGTCCTGCTCTCATGACAGCTAGATTTGGAGCAGGGCCAGGCTGAGGCCTGGGGAGGGGTAGTGAGGACCTGGGGAGAGTGGGAGACAAGCGGGCTGGGGGGGGGGGTGGCTTGGCCAGCTGGGGGTTCTGGGGAGGAGTGGGGAGGCATGAGGAGGGAAGTAGAAGAACAAAGTTGCCTAGAGGTGCTTTTGAGGGGGCACAAAAGGGGGTCAGGACAGACTGGGGCTGCCACAGCCAACACATAACAATTTGCAGTGTCCCCAAGCCTGAGCCTTCCTGTCTCTAGGGGCTGTTTGGTGGAGGAGTACAGAAAGGGTGGACAATTTTCCCAGCTGAAGCTCTAGCCTGGGGCCAAGGGAACCTGATGGGAGAGGGGTAGGGTGGCAGGCTGCTCCAGCCTGGCCAGGCCTTTCTCCACCTCCTCCTGGTGCTGCCCCAGGTCAGCATCCCAGGCCCAGACTCCACTCCTCAAGGGAACCCCTTCATGGCTAGGGGTGAGGCTCCTGAAGAGGAAGATGGAGAGGGCAGCTTGAGGCCATCTGGATAAAGAATGGTGACTAGGACACCAGGGGCGTCCTTGTGCCCAGTTGACAGAAAGGGAAATCGAGGCACAGGACATTAGGTCAGCCAGGGCATCCACTGAGCCACTTGCCCCATCCGTGTGCCCCCACGCCCACAATCCCTCTTGGAGCTGTGCTTGTCCCCCTTTAAAGAGTGCCCAGAGGGGGCCGGCCAAGTGGTGTGGTGGTTAAGCACTGGCTTGGGAAGCCAGCGGCCCCGGTTCGGGTCCCACATATGAGGTCCAGTGACACTGCCCTCAAAAAAAAAAAAAAAAAAAGAGTGCCCAGAGCCTTGGCCTTGGGTGTTCTCCAGCTCCCTCCCACCCCCGGTCCTCATACCGAGGTTGGTGCCACATTTCCATGGGTATTTATAGCTTGGCAGGCACTCAGCCCCCTGGTAAGTCAGCATGCCACATATTTGGGGCGAATAAGAAGTCAAGAGCTTTCAGGGCAAAGTTCATTCAGGCTCCAGCCAGGCCCAAGGCCAATAGCGTGGAGGTGGGCAGGGGGCCCAGACTTAGCTTATGCTATTCCTTCCCCTGGAGGGTGGGCGAGGGGGCTCAGAGTCAGCTTCCCTGGGAGGCCCAAGCGAGGGCCCAGCTTTAGCCTGAGTTTCTAGGGGTGGCCGCCAGTCCCTTCCTACGCTTGCAGGGGAGGGACAGGAAGAGAAGGCAGCTCAGTCAAGCAGCAGGCCCCCTGCAAGGGTGGGTGGGTCAGGGCTGCTGCTGAGGTTGTGCCCCAGCTCTCTGTTCTCCTTATACCCAAACCCATTGGCCCCTGGCTCGTCTCCTCAGAGTCCCCAGCCTAGACCTGGTTTGGCTGGGAGATTGGGACCAGCCCCAGGAGGAATCCAAACAGAAATAGATGACAACGGGAAGAACTTGGCAGGGGCTTCAAACCAAGAGGGGGATTAAGAGAGGCCTCTTGGGTCTCAGCCCTGGAGCTGAGGTGCCACTGTTCAGAACATCCTGTCCAAGAGCGCCACCTGCTGGTAAGATGGAGCCCAGGTGGAGCTGTGGGGTAAGAGTGAAGGGAGGAGACTAGGGTATTAGGACAGGCAGGGCAGGTCATAATAATTGTGCTAATAACAGCAATAACGGTCACTATTCACTGGGAGCTCAGCGCTCATCTACTGCTCAACAAGATGCCACGAGGTAGGTACCATTACCCCCATTTTACAGATGAAGAAACTGAAGCTTGGAGACTTGTCCAAGGTCACACAAAAATGTGAAACAGTGTCTCTCTGACTCTGACCCGTCAAGCCGGGCCCTGCGATGGGCTCACCTTACTGTCCTCAGGCTCCGAGAAGGTGTCAGTCTCCTCCTCTGTCGGCATTTCCAGGTCGGACTCCTCAGAGGCGATGGGCACGTGGATGGTCAGGTAGGGGTTGTTGATGAAGTTGAGGTGGTCTAGCTCAATGCTGGTAGGTGTCCCATCAGCCAGGCCCACGTGGTTCAGGATGTGATTGTCTTTCTTTAGGTCCTTGTCCCCCTCCTCAGGCTGCGGTTCCTTCTCGTCCTCGGGAGCACTCTCCCCGGTCTCCCCGGCCTCTCCTGGCCACCCGAGCTTGAGCACAATCTCCTTGGGGCTCAGAATCTTACCATGCAGCAGCCCCAGCAGGAAGGCCTTGGCGAAGCTGATGCCCCATTTGATGCGCCCGATGGCTATCTGCAGGTTGTTCATCTCACCATCCTCGTCCGAGGCAGCCAGGCTGTCAGCACTGAAGGAGCTCAGCAGCAGGGCCAAGAAGAGGTTCAGGACCTGGGGAGCAGGGGTGGGGGAACCTCAACTCAGCCTCCGGGCCCCTAAGGGTGCCACCTTCAGCCTGCACAAGGGTCCTCAACCTCCAGGTCAGACCTACCCTGTGTTGGGCATTTAAAAGGACATCACCTAATGGGACCCTCACGATTGCTCGTGGAAGTGACAAATGTTACTATGATCCCAAATTGCAGATAAGGAAACTGAGGCTTGGTCACAGGATGTGATTCTGCTGACCAAGGCCAAGCAGGGCTTGGGGAAGCCCACTGGGTGATAGGGGCCCTTTTCATGACGCTGTCCTCCACCTCCACTGCTTAGGGATGCAGAATAAAGAACAGGGCGCACATCTCTGAGCTTCCAGGACTGACTGAATCTTTTGAGCCTTCTTTTCTTGTCCGTTAAGTGGTTTGTTTGTGTGTGTTTTTTTTGAGGGCAGTGTCACTGGCCCACATATGTGGGATCCGAACTGGGGCTGCTGGCGCCCCAAGCCAGCTCTTAACCACGCCACTTGGCCGGCCCCATTAAGTGGGATTTTAATAGACCTTGTGCTCCTGGTTCTTGGGTACATGTCCCCTATTACTCTGGAAGGGGCACTGACCTATTGTTATTCATCCTTTCTTCTCCCTGTTGGATCCTTGCTCCCCCTGTTTCTTTTCCCATAGCCCTGCTGAAAGATACTTAAAAGGCTACTGGTTTACCCCATGTCAACTTTATTTACTGAGCCCCTCCCAGTGTACGCAGGAGCCAGTGGTCTCAGGGAGCTCCAGCCTAGTAAAGGTAGACATTTGATCAGATAAATACAATAGAGGGGTTTGCATGGCAGTAGAGATGGGTGCTTGGCTTGGAACCCCAGTTTACCGGCTGTGCATCCTGAGGCAAGGCATGTCACAACTCTGTGCCTCAGTTCTCTCATCTGTATCATGGGGATGATTCCAGGACCTACCTTCCACATGGTTGGGAGAGTCAAAAGATCAATACAAATAGAGCACATAGGAAGCACTCAAAACATGTTGGCTGTTACACGTGCAAAAATGGAAGGCAGGACCAGGTTCTTTCTCTGGAGGCCTTGAGGAGGGGCTGGGTGTGCGAATGGATCCAAAGGAGCAGGGGAGCCTGTACCTGTGAATCTGCCACCCCTACCCATCTCCTCCATGTGTCTCTCACTGTCTGACATTCACCAGTGTCCTCCAATGCCTTTTTGTCATTGTCTGGACTATCATGTTGCTATAGCTTTAAAACATATATGTTGTATATTATATACATTCTCTTTGGAGGAATGTGCTGGGAGGATTCTGCCCCAATCTCTATGTCCCCAGCTACTTTTCTGCCTTTGCCCCTCACCAAAATATATTGGTTTTTCTTTCCCTCTCTTGGAGGAAGGCATCCAGTTGCCAGAAACACATCTGAGATAGGAATTAGCTGCTCTCTGGGTCAGCAGGGTTTGCACACGGCTCCTGCTTGGGACAAAAATAGCCACCTCAGGCAAGGCAAGGGGTTGGGGGCCAGAGGAGTGGGGGATGGCTACGGGTCCCCATACTCCCTGGCAGGGTGCCCCTGTGCCCTCCATAGACACCTGCTTCCATGAGCCTGGGCAGGGCGGGGACAGTGCCCAAGGAGCTGACAGTGCCGCCTCCCTCAGCGGCTCCACTCCCTCTGAGCAAAGTGGGAGAACCACAGAGCCGAGCCGGCAAAGGGTGTTGGTGGTGAGTGAGTATGAGTGTGAGTGTGAGTGTGAGTGTGTGTGTGTGTGTGTGTGTGTGTGTGAGGGTGTTGGTGGTGAGTATGAGTGTGAGTGTGAGTGTGAGTGTGTGTGTGTGAGAGAGAGAGAGAGAGAGAGAGAGAGAGAGAGAGAGAGAAACAGAGAAAGAGAGATGGGTGGGAGGATGCGGTGACACGCACACAGAGGCAGTGCGGTGCACTGGTTCCAGACTCTAGAGCCATACTGCTTGGGTTCAAATCCTGCACCAGTTGCTAAGTTACCTCCCTGGGTCTTTGCTTTTTCATCTACGAAGTAGAGATGAATATCCAGCAAGTGCTCAGAATGCTAGATAAATGCTAAATAAAGGTCAGCTGCCATCACAGTTTCTGGTGTTGACAACTATCTCTATTACCATTACTGTTATTGTTAATGTTATTATTACTGGAGTTACATAGACCCAGGTTCTAGTCCGGGCTCAGTTTCTCACTGTCTCTGTGGTTCTGGGCAGTGCCTCCTCAGAGCACAGGTCCAACATCACCTGGCTCACAGGCTTGTTGAGAGCATTAGGAGTAATGCAAATAAAGCCCTTCAAGCAGGGACTGGCATGGGGCAGGAGCCCAATACTCAGGGGTGTGACGCTGATGGCGGGTATCTACACCACCACTGCTCCCACATGCCTGTAACATTTGAGCTCCCCTAGCCACACAGGCCAAGTATTTTACCAAGCACATGTGTTGTGTAATCCTCAGGACCACCCAAGTGAAGTAAGTCACCACCATTAGCACCCCCATTTTCCAGATGAGAAAAACTGAGGCCTGAGAAGTTAAATAACTTCTTGAGGATTCCCAGTCAGTAGTGGCGAAGTGAGGGCTTGAAATGTTTTTGAGTTGGCACACATCTACACCCTAAGGGCCTGTCACCCCGCCGGCCCTTAAACTTACATTCACAAGCTGCTACTCAGAGCCGGCTATCCCACCCTGGTCTTGCCTTAGAGTTCTGCCCGGTCATCTTTCCTCTCTCTCTCCACTCCCAGGGACAGCCAGGCTGGGTTCTCCTGTCTATCTATCCCTGGGGGCTCAGGACCTCATCCCATGATCTCCTCCTCAGCCGAGGTGACACTCCCCTCCCCCAGCAGTCCGCTCCTGCCTCAGCTGGAGCTCAGCGATATCTGAGAAGCGCTGATCCAGCAGCCCAAGGATTCCACAGGCCTTCGCAGGACGTGGGGACATGCATCTTCCCACCACACTGCCTGCCACAGCAGGGGGCAGTTGGGCACAGCACTCCTGTGTAGGGCTGACCCCCACCCCACCCAGAATTGGGGAGGAGTTGGGGTTGGCAGGGTGAGGGAGCCGCCTCCTAGGCCCTAGCCACAGAAATGCTAGTCATTTAGACCACAGCCCCATGCCTGTTTCTCATGGGCCCCTGCAGCCTTTCCCCTGCACCAGCCTCACATGCCAAGCCCTGAGCCACAGAACGTGGCAGGATGGATGCAGTTTATGCCATCTCTGGATTCTTCCGACACTGGGGCCTGATCCCCAGGAACAGGGGAGGGTGAGAGGGTGGGAGAAGGCCCAGAGGCCCAGGAGCTCCTAATACCAACCCTACGCTGTGCTTTCTTGCACACTGTCACACCCACCCTAGAAGGTACCTATCATTTTTCTTTCATGTGAAGTCAGAGAACCCAGCTGACCAGAAAGCAGTAATTGGTTCAAGGTCACATAGATGGTGAAGGAGCTGGGACCGGAACATGGGTGTGTCTGACTACAATGATCACGTTACTGTACCCAAAACTCTAGGTTTCGAGTACTGCTCACAGTGTGGTCCCTGGGCCAGCAGCAGCGTCATCACCTGGAGTTCCTTAGAAATGCAGATTCCCAGGCCCAACTGCTGAGTCAGAATCTGGGGCGGGGGGAGGGGTGCCGGGCCAGGAATCTAGATTCTAAGAAACTCCCAGGTGATTCTAAGCAGGTTAAAAATTGAGAGCCACTGGATTAAACCACACAAAATTGCCATTTTGGGGCGGGAGGAAAGGAGGAAGGTAGAAACAGCGATTTCAGATAGTTCAACCTCATAGGAAAAGGGTCCTTGAATGACAGCCCGATTCAAAGGAAATAAAGGAACGGCCATGTCTTGGACACTTGGATTTCCTGGGTGAGGGTGGAGGAGACACCCAGCCGGCCTCACTCACCACTAGGTTGCCGATGACCATGACCATGAGGAAGACGGTGAGGCACATGGCCTGGCCGGCCACCTCCATGCAGTCCCACATGGTCTCGATCCACTCCCCGCACAGGATGCGGAAGACGATGAGGAAGGAGTGAAAGAAGTCGTGCATGTGCCAGCGGGGCAGGCTGCAGTCCTCGGAGATCTTGCACACACACTCCTTGTAGCTCTTGCCGAACAGCTGCATGCCCACCACGGCGAAGATGAACACGATGATGGCCAGCACCAGCGTCAGGTTGCCCAACGCCCCCACCGAGTTGCCGATGATTTTAATGAGCATGTTCAGGGTGGGCCACGACTTGGCCAGCTTGAAGACCCGCAGCTGCCGGGGGAGGGAAGGGCAGGGGCAAATGAGGCCCAAGGACCCCCGGGATCCTCGGACCCTTGGTCCAACCCGGAGGAGCCCCATCCTTAGGAGGAAGAACCACCTTGAACAGCTCCAACCCCTATTCCCGGAGTGTTCGGAGGCCTCAGTTTGCCTCTCTGCTAAATGGGAACATTCACATCTTCCCACCTCAAGCACTTCATGTGTTTAAAGGAAAAAGAAAGTGCTTATCTGTTAAAGATACAGACTAAATTTCAAGTGAAATTCTATGTTGGGATTTGCTTTAAGATACTCCCCCCACAAAAAGTTGGGGGACAGAACCAGAACTGTAGAATACTGATGGCTGTTGAAGCTGAGTGACAGATACAAAGAGGTTTATTAGACTTCCTCTATACTTTTGTGGATGCATGGATGCGTGAGGGGTCCCATAATACAGCTTACAAAAATAATAAAAGTGCTCCTATGAGGTGTTGAAAAGGACACTAATTCGGAGTACCAGTTCCACAGCTAATGAGCCTCCTAAGCCTCAGCTTTCAGGGCTGTAGGATGGGCCACCGTTCTACTCCTATCCAAGGTCACTAAAGGGTCAAACTCCTGGGACTGTCGTTTTGGCCTTCCTGCAATCCTGTGTGATAACAGGGGGCTCCCTTTCTCCCTAATTACAGTAAGAAAAGCTCTGAGGGCTGGAGTGGCATGCATGGGGGTTTCTCCTCCCACCCTCCTGGGTAGCCCCCCCTGCCCCTCCTCAGTCCTGGCCCTGGGGTCTCACACACCAGACGGAAGGAGCGGAGCACCGACAGCCCCTGCACGTTGGCCAGGCCCAGTTCCACCAGGCTGAGGGTGACGATGATACTGTCAAAGACGTTCCAGCCCTGCTGGAAGTACTCGTAGGGGTCCATGGCGATGAGCTTCAGGACCATCTCTGCCGTGAAGATGCCTGTGAAAACCTATGGGGTGGGGTGGGGTTGCAGTTACAGAGCCTCAGGGAGTCTCCCACTCGACTCTCACCTCCTGGCAGATCTTGTGGGGCCCGAGGTGAGGGGACAGGCAGTGTATGTATTTGAGAAAAGAGTGGGATGGTCATGCCACAGGGCAGATGGGACCATCCGGAGAGCTGGACCCATTCGTTTCTGGCTATATGACTGTGGGTCAGCCATTTAACTTCTTGGGGTCTCATCCCATGCATAATAATATTTAACACTCACAGAGCACTTTGTGCTTCACATTATAACCTCAGTGGTATCCTGATTTCTATGTAGTTGGGAGGGATGAGAAACTTGAGGCAGGTCCCAAACCTGCTTAGTTCAGTCTCCTGTCTCTACACCCTACAGCCTCTCTACCCCCACTGACAGGGGTCGCAGGACTCAGCACATCTTGGTGGATTTGGAAGTCTAGGGCAGGAGCCAAAGCGGGGCAAAGCTGGGAACAGCGAGAAGGCCAGAGATGCTCTCTGAAACCCAGGACACTAATGGAGTCTGAGGGCTGCAGAGCCCCTGAAAGATCCCTGGGCACAGCCCCCCTTCTGTGGGGCACCAGCTGCCCTGGGTCCACAGCCTGCCCAGGCACATGCTAAGCCCCGCCTAGGAGCAATCCCTGGCCATAGCAGGTGCCCAAAAGGCAGCAGAGTGTGGGCAGGGGGTGGGCAGGCAGCAGGCGAGACCCATCACGCACACCCCAACAGCTGCATCAAGTCCAGGGCACACCCTGGCCCCTCCAGCCCAGCCTGGCCGAGGTTGCCTAGGGCAGGCTTGGGAGACCTGCCTGCCTCACAGGCTGGGACATCCAGAGTCTGATTCCCTTGCTGTCCACCCAGACCTCATCCTGCACCAGGCCTCAAATCTTACTCTCCCTAGGCCCCCCTGACCCTCGGGGTCGGGGGAGTAGCCTGGGAATTTCTGAAGGGAAGTGGGAAGGGCAGAGTAGGGCTGGAGGAGGCTGCGGCTTATTTCCCTTTGTCAGGCTCCACTGGGGCTGGCAACGAGGTGATAATGCTCCTAATGGGCAGAGATAAGCAGGCGGATCAGCGTGTGTCAACAATAGTGGAGCAGGAAGGGCGGAGAGGGGAGGAGGCCAGGCTGGAGAAATGTAGGGGCAGGGGGTGCTGAGGGCTGGGAGGCTGTGCCCTGGGGCCTTCAGGGTGAGCTAAGGCCTGTTGTCCTGAGTGCCCATGATATATGCCCTACGTCCAGGTCCCTTAGTCCCTCTTAGGCCCACGACAACCTCTGAAAGTGGAGAGACTTGTCACCCTGCTACTCCACACACACCTCTAAGCTCCAACTCCCCCATCTCTGCCTCCAGAGCATGGCCTGGACTCCAGATCCCTCCCTGGAATCTTGATCTTAAGGATTCTAGCACCTCATCTCCACTCTCTCTGACCACATCCCATGGATCACCCCATGTACCTCCCTTGTACATCAACTCATATCCTGCATATGGCCCCCAATAATGCCCCATATTTCCACACAGACCAGATGGCCCCATCGAGCCCCGTGTCCCCTCCCCTGTCCTGCTGGGGAGTGGCCACCTCTCCCTTGTCCTGTCCCTACCAGATTGCCCGTGTTGAGCACATTGTCAAAGTGCTCCGTCATGGGGTAATGCTCCATGGCCATGAAGAGGGTGTTGAGCACAATGCAGATGGTGATGCCCAGGTCCACGAAAGGGTCCATGACTATCAGGTTGATGATATTCTTGAACTTCACCCATTGTGGGCAGCAGTTCCATATGAGCACTTTGTGGGCACATTTGTACCACCATGGCGGGCACTTCTGGTGGGCCTCTTCCAGTTCTGGGATTAGGGTCGAAACAAATACCTGATGAGGATCCCCTTCTTATGTGCTACCTTCCTCTACCTAGATCTTTGGGGCCCCCTTCCAAGTCCCAAAGTGTAGATCTCCACATCTCAAAACAAACCCCGCCCCCTCAGCGACACCTACTCCAAGCCCCGCCTCTCAGTGTGGCACCCTCAAGACCGGGCCCCCAAAGATCTACCCCTTTGCGAGCTTTACTCAAAGCCCCTTCTCTCAAAATTCTACTTCAAGCTCTGCTTTCTTGACATGCCCCACAAAGCCCTGACCCTGAGTGACCCCCACCCTGCCAGGGGCCCAGGGCTAGGATCCCACCCCCTGATGTGGCTGGGCCTGAGGGAGTATGGTGGGAGGCCACTGCTGGGGGCTGGGTCCCAATTCCACGTGCTGCTGCCCAGGGCTACGGGGGAACACAGAGGCGCCCTGCGGTTCCTTTCTTCTACTGGCTCCTCCAGAGTGTCCCCAGCCAGTCCATCTTTTCCCACCAGAGTGGCTTTCTGGAAATATCGTCTATTCTTGCCATGCCAGCTCTAAAGCCCTGGGTTTCCTTAAGGCCCATGGATAGAGGTGCTCCCAGTCCTGGCCTTCCAGGCCTCCACTGCCTGTGGGAGTCCCCAGCCTAGGCACGATCTCATTTAATTCCCACCAGAAATGTATAAGGTAAGTGCTAGTAATGCCTCCCACCTCATAGAGGAGGAGAGGGGACTGGACTCGGGGCAGCCCCATGGACACCTAGATTGAAGTGCATGACTGGGACACCCCAGGGGTAGGGGGGACTGGCTCTCACCCCCATGCAGAAATAAGCAAACTGGACCTCTCTTAAAGGCTGCAGATGCTAATCTGACATTAACACCCCCACCCCCAAACTGGGTGCTACTGCAGGTGCTACTGCCAAAACTTCTCACAACCATCCCAGAAAGGGCAGCACTGAGTGACCTCCTCAGCCAGCCCTGCCCAGCATTCCCTGGGCCATTCTCTGGCAGGGTACACAGATACCTGGATGCCTGTCATACAGGGTCAGGTGAGGTTGTGCCCTCTAGAGGTCTGCCAAGTTCTCTAGGACCTCCAAATTCTTCCAAGCACAAGGCAAGTGGCCTGGGGAGGGGACCATATCTCTTCTATGACAGATTTCCTTCCTTCTTTTTCTCCCTCCCTCTGTCTTTTCTTCCCTCCCTCCCTCTCATCCATTCATACACCCATGTACCCCTTCCCATTCATTAACCTTTCTGCCCATCCAACCACCTATCTCTCTACCCTCTCTTCATTACCTCATCCTCATTTTCCTCCTGAGACTCAGGGAGCAACATAGTGATTTGGGGGAGCCTGTGACTCTACCTGGGCAGAGTCTGACCTTTGGCCTTTAGCTTTTACCCAGAAGGCATTTGAGGAACAGGATCTCCAATTTCTGGAACATTGGGGCTTCCTGGTTAGTATTATTATGTGTCCTTTCCTGTTGCCTTGGCAGTCCCCAAGGTCCTCCCGGAAGCCCCCAGTTCCCGTAGCAGCCTGGCCTTGCAGCCAGAACTGGGCCGGGTTAAGCCAGGACTATATTTATCACAGCCATTTCTTCGATGCCAATATTAAGTTACCGTCCTCCTGAAGCTGGGCCCAGCCAGCTCCACCCCCACCCCTCACCTCCAGGAGCCCAAGTGGCCTGATAGGCAGGGCAGGAAGAGTAAGACAGGTATGGGGTTGCCAGGTACTCACCTTCCATAGCATCCGAGATGCCGCTGTCTGCACTGCAGCTTGGCCTTGGGGGCCCCTTCTCCCCTGGCGATGTGTCCAGGCTGCCATTGCAGTCTTTGCCATGGGCTGGGTCACTGTCTTCCTCCCCACCTTCCAGAGCCTGGGCAGCCTTAGCCTATGATACCAGTAAGGGTTATGGCATGAAATCCATCTCTGAGCCAGTGGGGTGGACTCATGGCCTCTCAGCTTCCTCCTGAGTCCTTCAGAACAGGAGCTCCTCTTTTTGGCCTGCACGAGCCTAGTGCAGGTGTGTGGGGGTGGGGGTGGGGTGAACTCAGTGGTGGTGGGGGAGACAGGGTGGGACCAAAGTGATGGAGGACCCTCATCCCTGAAGATCCATCAATCTCTGAAGCCTTGACTGACCCTACATTTCATGAGATGATGAGTGAGTGGGCAGCTACTCCCTGAGGCCTCATCAGGACTCCCCTTTCTCTCCACATGGACCCATATTCTGCCCAGAAAGAATCACAAAACCATAGCTATTTAAGCAGGAAGGCTACTTCAGGTTTAACTACTCTAGATTCCTTGTTCCATATGGGGAAATTGAGGCACAGAGCTGCAAAATACTCTTTCTATTGCCTGGAAACCTCTGCCCTTTCTCGTCCCTCACCCTCAGCCTGCCCGGGACAACCCAGGCTGAGGACCAGGGAGATCCCTGGGTCCTCAGCCTCCTCTCCCTGAGTCCAGACCTTCTCCAGCTCCTCCTGGTGTTTTTTGAATTTCTCCAGCATCTGTTGAAACTCCTCTTCTTTCTCTTGATCCTCAGCCAGGGTGGCCTCGTTCTGCTCAGCATACGCCATGGACACCACCGCCAGGATCAGATTGATGAGGTAAAAGGATCCCAGGAAGATGATGACCACAAAGAAGAGCATGTAGGTCTTGCCGGCCGCTCGGAGGGTCTGGGAGTGGGGGTGGGACAGGAAGCATCGTCACATGGCCTCCTGCCTGCTTTCACCCAGCACCCCTCTCCACACCCATTGCCCAGATAGGTCAACAGAGACGGTCCTTCCCAGAACCTGGTGCTGTGAGCCAGGACACGGTCATCCTTAGCAGGTTAAACCTGGGCTAAAGCTGGGGAGCTTCCACATATATTCCTGGACCCAAATTTTCCTGGTCTCCTGGATCAGAGAGCCTGGAGGATTCCAGCCAGACATCTTGAGACCAGAGAGCCAGGATAAAAAAAGGTGAACGTGGGTTTTGGTGTCAGCTTGACTCTTAGTTTTTAGGAGTCATGGTGCCTGGCATCTAGTAAGAGCTCAACAGATAGCAGTTATTATTACTATTATTATTATTATTATTATTATTATTATTTTCATTAATATCATCAGTGCTAGAAACATCACCAGGGACCACAAGGCACTGTTACTCCAGACCCAACCTGCCTGCCCCGCAGACTGTAGAAGCTAAATAATTGTGTATGGGCAGAGTTGAATTTCTAAGCTCCCCAACGGGTAACTGTGAGGCCTGGAGGTCTGTGCCAGGCCCAGATTTCAGCAGTGGTGGAAAAGGAAGACGAGACTGCTGTGGCTCAGGTCTAGACAGGTGCCCAGTGTTGGAGGGCTCCAAGAACCTGTACGAAGGGGCACTGACGGGATCCCACAGAGAAGACAGCCTTGCTGGGAGCCCTGTCAGACCCTGAAAGGCTGTGGGAATGGAGGGAGGTGGTTACAGGACTGAAGAGCAGTGTGGGAGTGTGGGGGCAGCTATACCAGCTGAAAGAGGTTCTCCCAATAGTCTTGTGTCATGAGGCGGAAGAGAGACAGGAAGGCCCAGCTGAAGGTGTCATAGCTGGTATAGCCATAGTTGGGGTTCCTCCCAGCTTTAATGCACTCGTAACCCTCAGGGCAGCGCCTGGGAAGAGAATGGGGCTAGTTTTAGGGAGGCAGGAAAGCTCCAATTGGGGAACAGATGGGGAGCCCCAAGGGAAAAACAATCCTTCAGTCCTGTGTTCCGAAAACAGGAAAGTGTTCCATCCACGCCCAGGGGTTTTCTTTCCATTCCCATCCATCCCAAGTCCCTGGCCTGAATCACCCCCTATTTCCCAATACCCCTGGGGCAGCTTTTCCCATTGCCCGGCATCACTCACCCAGCATCGCTGCTGTTCCCACACAGCAGGGCGTCCAACGCGCCCTCCAGGAAATAGAAGTTCCCTTTGGGAATCAGAGGCCATATAGGAAATATGTTACCCACATGGACACACTGTGGGCACATGCACCCGCTGTCATGTGTGGACACGTGTGTGGACCACACCCAATAGTTGCTCTCTGGATTCCCCTCCCCCTCCTTTATGTGCAGCCCCAAGTCCCAAGGTCTCTGGGTAGATACACTGCAGGGAGCTCAGCTCCAAGTGGTGTCAGCTCAGTGCCTAGTGTAGCTGTACAGTCAGAATACAGCAGGGGCACAGAGAGATTGGAGGAATGTGTATGTGTGTGCATGGGGCTACCATGTACCTGCACAGGGTCCCTGACTGAAGGCTGAGGCTGGGGGGTGGGGGAGGTTAGATTCCAGGGTACCAGGTTGAAGAAGGGGTACCTTTTTCTAATTTGCCAGATTACTAGTGTCATGTGAGAACCTATGTCTTGTGTGTGCATGCCTATGAAGCATGAGCATGTGAATAGGGTGTGGGTGCATTGGTGCCTGGTGGTGGCCCTGCCAGGGTGCAAGTACTTGTGATGAAGGAGAACAGGGAGTGTGCATAGGTTAAGGAATAGGGAATATGGACTGTTGCTTTTTATACTGAAAGCTTCAGAATTTTCAAAACAATCTGGCATTTGTTGTCACATTAGCCCTTTGAGAAAGGTATTGTAGGTGAGGATTCTGAGGATCAGGGAGATCAAGTGACTTGTCAGAGGTTACCCAAGTGGTAAGTGATGGGTTTAAGTTTTGGTCCTCCCCATCCTATTTATTTCTCAGGGGACTGCCCTTGGGGCTTCCATTCTTACCTTCATCATTGATGTAGGCATCCCAATCAAAGGTATAGTTGCTGGCCTCGGTCTCCTGGCTGCTCCATGTATCATTGCCATACCACGTATTATTGCCGTACCACGTATCATTGCTGTACCACGTATCATTGCCATACCACGTGGTGTTGGTGTCATTGAAGGGCGGGGGCCAGCGCACGCACTTTTGCCGTAGGTTTCCCATGAAGAGCTGTAGCCCCACCAGGGCAAAGACACTCAGGCAGAAGACGGTGAGGATCATCACATCCGACAGCTTTTTCACCGACTGGATCAGGGCCCCCACAATGGTCTTCAGCCCTGACCATAGGGAGGGTAAGAGAATGGAGGGGGGAGCGGGCAGGGCAGGTCTGTAACTTTTCCCTCCAAGCCGTTGCCTACTCCAGCTCCTTCCAGGCTTGACTTACTAGGGGCATCACTTCCCTGAAGCCTACCCCTACACTTCTCTGATCACACCCTCAATCGGCAACCTTCAAATGGCCACAGGATCTCAGCCACTAGAAGAATGGATGATAAAGACCATAGGCTGCTGCCTGACCCATAGAGCAACACACAGGCACGTGGCAGAGCTTAATAAATGTCACTAGGTCAGCACTCCCAAAGTGTGATCTGCAGGACACTAATCTCCCAAGCTGTACCCTTAAAAGGGGGGTTCAACAATGTTTGGGAAAGGCTATATATTCCACTCTTGGGGAGTCGTTGTGTAGGTTAACTTATCAAACTCTCTGACAAATCATACAGAAACAAAACAAAAACTTTAATACCATGTTTCCTTAACTTATTTGACCACAGAATCCCTTTCCTGATAATGTCTATTAACCCCCAAAGGAACAGCAGGGTTTACTCTGACAAGTTCTAGACTGACATTGCACTACCTTTTCATTCTGTCCCTTTGGAAGGACAAAGGCATAAAAAACTCTTAGAGAATTCCAGGGATGGATTCCCATCACTTATGGCAGAGCCATAACTTCTTCCCTTGGGCCAAATCATAATGCCTCTCCCTTCAATATTAGTTCATTTCCTTTTCTTATCCTGGGATAGACAAAAGGCGTTCAGCAGCCTCCTTATGAAAACCCTCCTGAGCTCTGAGGGTACTGGGAACATGGCATCCAGGAACGGTGTTATGGTCTTGGCTCAGTGGCCAACATGCAGTGTGGCCTTCGGTGAGCATGTCCCCTCTTGCGGTCTCTTGGGGCCTCCTTCCTAAACTGCACATGAGAGCTTTGGACTAGAGGAGAACTAAAAGGTACTTTCTAGCTTCAAGACTGAACAATTTCCCCTCCTCCTAGAGCCTGTTCTCCATCCCTTTTCAGATCAGCTTTCTCTCCTTTAGTGAACATTCTCCAGTTTCTCTACAGGCTTTTTTGAGGGTCTGGATGATCCGGGTTCTATTTATTTCCTGCTTCTTGATGCATTACTTTGGAATTGCCTGGTCTCATAGCTCAGTGGGTAAGTTGTGTGTTCCCTATGGAACTCAGGGTCGGGACTTTTCATCACTGATCCCTTTGTGTCTCAGCGGGTGGTCTCTGCTCTGTCCGGTCTGCTTATTTTATTTTATTTAATACACACGAGCGCGCACTCATACACACATACACCCTGTGCCAGACACTCTTCTAAGCCCCTTATTGATATTAAAGCATTTACTCCTCATAACTACCCAATGCATGACACTATTATTATTCACATTTTACAGATACTGAGGCACCGACAGGTTAAGCCACTTACCCAAGGTCAAAGTTAGGAAGTGGTGGAGGGGAGAATTGAACGCAGGCAGTCTGGCTCCAGAGTTTGTGCTCTACCCACCTTGCTATGCTGCCTCTCAAATGCCCATCCTCCCACCTGGGCCCCTTCTCCTCTCTGGCCGTGGGAAACTCTATGTGTTCAGGCTTTGGTGTGTGTTCTACGCACACAACCTCGGAATCCTGTGACCCTGGGACTTGAGTGTCAGGTTCTAGGCCTGGGCATGGGGGTGGCCTATTGACCCAGGCAGAGGGTCCCTGTACCTCCCCAGTACCTGGGATGACTGTGATGGTTTTCAGGGCCCGCAGAACCCGGAAGGTTCTCAGGGCTGAGATGTTGCCCAAGTCCACAAACTCCGTCAGGTACCTGTGAGGGAGGTGGGGGTGGGATGAAGGCTGTGTCAGAGCCAGGGATGGGAGGGAGGGCAGGAATCCTTGTAGTTGGGGTTCGCACAAGGGGCTGGGGGCAGGTCAGACATGCCAAGTTTCCTATTGGAGCCTGAGAGTTGGGAAAGACAGTGCAAGAGCTTTGCTGGGGAGTGGGGGTGGCAAGGGTAGCCCATCTCCCCTAGGAGGTGAGGGCCTGTGGGGCTGGGCTCAGGGCTGCTGTGTGTGGTTGTACATGGTATGTGGAGGGGCAGTAGGAGAGCCTTCAGGCCAGACCCTGGGGATGGAAACTCCTAGAGTTGTACAGCTCACTGTCTTTATATCTGACCTGAGGTCCCTGCAGTCCACCCCTCTGAGAGGGGCAGCTCATTCAGCCGCTCTCTTTGAAGCCTGGCCCTCTCCCTTGCCCTGCCTCAGTCTCAGGATGCCCTTGGCCCCTGCTCACGCCATCATGATGACGCTGAAGTCCAGCCAGTTCCAGGGGTCACGGAGGAATGTGAAGCCGTCGATGCAGAAGCCTCGGGCCAGCACCTTGATGAGGGACTCAAAGGAGTAGATCCCTGTGAAGGTGTACCTGGCGGGGAGAGGGCCAGCCAGGGCCCGGCATGTCATGCCCAGGCAAGGGCATGGGTGGTAATGATGAACCTCTCAGGAGAGGGGATCACAGAAATGAAATATACTCCCCAGGGGACTGAGGACATTGGTGAGAGTGACAGTGTATGCTATCCCAGGGGATTAAGGTGTTGATGGGGTGACAGTGACAGTATGCATCTCCCTGGAAGACAAAAACAGTGTCACTCTGAGCATCCTCAGAGGGCAGACACCTGGGGTGGGCTGTGTCCTAGGGCCAGCGGGGGTGGGGGTGGGGGGTGGGGTTACAGGGAGGGAGAGACTTACTCCACGTTCTTGGACCAGGGGGGCGGCTCGCTCATGGTCATGAACACGCAGTTGGTCAAGATGGTGATCATGATGAACAAGCTGAACAGCGTTGGGGGGAGGGTCAAGGAAAGTGAGGGAGCAGGTGGGGAAGGGAGGTGGACAGAGCGCCTCCTTGCCCAGAACCCAGAACACCCAGTTTTGCTTATGCCTAACCCTCCCCTGCCTCACCGGGCCCTGCGCTCGCCCCACTCTCTTGGGCAGGATATGAGTGGATGAGCACCTTGATGGCACCTCGTCTGATGATGCTGAAGGGGCTCAGTATGTAGAGAGCAGGTGTGGCAGAGAAGCGGAAGATGGCCTTGCCCTTGTTAAGCACGATGAAGGTCTGAGGCAGGGAGAGAGCTGTGAGGCCTAGGGACAGGCAGACAGATGGACAATGGACAGACAGGTAGAGGGCACCCTCCCAGGCCCGACCTTCTTGTCACTGTAGTAGGGGTCCAGGTCCTCCAGGGGAATGCCGATGACCTCTGGTGGGGGGTCCCCAAAGATAAGGGGCAGGTTCTTGCCAGCCTCCATGTCACTTCGTGGCTTCTTTTCAGGCTCCTCAATCTCCATCTGTTTGTTCCGCAGCTTCCGGGCCGCCTCCTCCACTGCCCGCTGTTCTATGGCTGCCAGGGACTCCCGGGTGAAGGGGCGCAGGCTTTCGGGGCCCAGAGGCACCACGGTGGACAGAGATAGGCGGGCCATCCTTGCATCCTGGGCTCAGGAGCCAGGAGGGCAACGGGCAGCCGGGGCAGCTGTAGTGTGCAGCCCCCCAGGTGCTGGGCAGCCACCCTGCCCTGGGTCTGCTGTCCACTACTCACCCCCTGCCTGCACAGGGGCCAGGCTGGGGAGGTGGGTGTACAGGCTCTGTTGGGACTAGGAGATGTGCCTGCAAGGCCTGGGCACTGCTGTTGCACAGGTGTTGGACACAAGAGCATCACCCCTGAGCCCCACACCACATTCTCCCCCGCAGGGGGTTGGCTGCCCTCAGGATTGATGGCAAACCAACCAGATCTTCTTCGTCCTTGGAGACTTGGAGTCAATGCCCCGGTGCCCTCAACAGTCTCCTCCACCCAAGCTCTGGGAACTGTGTGGCTTCAACCTACAAAGACAGAGAGAATCACAGCTGGTTATGTCCACATATGGTCCCTGTTCCCAAGTGAGGCAGAAAGGAGTCAGATGTGAAATGTGCTGGTGAGTCCAGAGGATGGGCCAAGAAGAGGGCCTGGGGGAGATCAGCCTGAAGCAGGAAGGGCAAAGGGATTTTATCTTGAGGGCCGACTTGGATTGGCGGCTATGGCTGCCTGGAGATGTGGGCAGAGACCATTGAGGTTGCAGCCAGACTCAGTGCAAAAAGACAGCTTTGATTGATTAGTGATGTCTGCCAGGGGCATGAGAAAGGAGGATGTGGTGCATTTGCCTGTGTCTGCCACCTGGCCTGGAGGAAAGGGAAAGATATATGCATGTGGAGTATCCTGTCCTGATCTTTGGGGAAGTGTGATGATGGGTTGGAAGAGGGGAGAAGGAAGGGCCCCAGGCCCCGCAGATGGTCCCTCCAGCTCTTCCTCACAAGACCTATGGGATCCAACCCACAGGAAAGCAGGGGAATGCTGGAGCAGGAAGATGCAGGGTGTGTGTAGATGCTAATGTGGAAGAGAAAAACACACAGGAAAGTCATGAGCACAAGGAGATGGACAGTTTCCGTGGTGGGGGCAGGGCTAGAGTTCCCAGGGACTGTTTCTGGCTATATGAATTGGGTGATGAAGAAGCACCCACCAGGAGCTTTAGAGGCCTGTGAGCACTGTGTGGACTGTACCTCCTGGGCCATTCCCTCAGCCTCTCCCGGCCTCTGCCCAGCCCTCCTGAGCTTGTTCCCCGTGGAAGGGAGGTGCTGGGTCATTTATTGCAATGGCCCTGGGAAATGACCGACATTAGTAGACAGGCACAGGGAGACCATTGCAGCCCAGTCACACATAGCCACAAGGCCCATACAGACACTCAGGAGCCACCCCTCCATCACAGGGGCTCCGACGGACCCCCCAGAGGTACCCAGAGCTACACCCAGGGCAGCTCTCTCACAGCGGGCTCACATGCTCCAGCAGTGAGGGCCCTGGCCCCGGCCAGTGCAGGCACTTCCTCAGGCTTGGTCAACAGGTGGGGAGGGTGGCCCGGGGAGCAGCCAGAACCATTGGGCAGAGCTAGCCACGCCCCGGCCTGGCTGCCCAGCTGCTCCCTACCATCACCCAGGGAGTCGTGTTTCCACAGGGATGACTCTGCTCATTCCTGCTGACCCTGTCTCCCAGCTGCCTAATGGCCCCATGGTGTGTGTGTGAGTGTGTGTGTGAGCACACATTCACGTGCGCACGTGCACACAAACACGCACACACACACCCTGAAACCACCCGTCACACAGACCGCACCGTTGGACCCTGCCACTCAGCACACATCTTCCTTCCTTCATCCCCATCCCCAATCCCACGTACATGCTCCTACAGAAGATGCCGACCTGCCAGATGACCCTGGAGGGGTCCCATGGCTGCTGGGCCCCCTCCCAGTTCATAGGCCCCACTTGGCAATAACCCTCTGGCCGATGCTGCCCACTCTCTCCTTCACAGGACCCCAGGGGGGATCACAGACAACCAGACACAGACTGGTTCTGGCCTCAGCACCCGAAACTACGCTCACGGGAGTCCCCAGAGGTCCCCAGTGGCCAGACCCAGTGGTTTCTTCTCAGCTGGTCCCCCCTTAAACATCTAACATGGCCACTGCCTTTCTTCTCAAGAGAAGAACCCTCTGGCTACTCTCCGTCTCTGCTCTGAGTTCCTCCTTCCTGCTTCTGGAAGATGCTGCTTCTCCAGGGTTGGTCTGCAGCCCCGGGTTCTCTTCACAGCATGCACCTCTTCCCTGCGTCCTCTTCCCACCTCCTTTCTGTGGTTTCTAGAACTTTGCCACATCTGTTCCCACCTCCCCATGGGCCCTAGACCCATCAAGTTTGGCTCTGTTTCACATGTAGCCACAGTTCTTAGGTCAATGGTAATTCATGGCCTTCTTGTGTGTTTGTCCGTTGGTGTCTGTCCCCCCCCACCACCAGGCTCCTTGTGGGCTGGGGCTTGGGGTCACCACTGAATCCAGTGCCTGGTAGGTTGGCACTAGACCCACAGATGGCACAGCCAGCCTAACACCACCTCCTGCTGTCCCCCAGCTAGCTTCAACTGGACTCCACATCTTTCCCTTCAAAATTTGCCCATCACCTAAATTCCTCTCCTCCTATGCTCTCCACCAACCCTGAAGCCATTTCACATCTGGATGTCTTGTTATGTGAGACGAAAAATGTCCTCCTAGGCTAGGCCAGTCTCAGCTGGTTTTGGTTGGTGGCTATTGAAAGCATCCTGGTGGTACACGCGGTCAGTTCCTCAGCGCTGACCCCTGATGCCCCCTTCCAGCACCCATGCCACTCTCCAGCTTCCAGGCTATTGCTGCCTCTTACCCCTCACCTGCTCTATTTAAATAACCTCCCACTTGCCTCTCTACTTCTCACTAGGCTCCCCTCCAACCCATCATCCACGTTTCTAAAATCAAAAGTTTGAACATGTCATGCCCTTCTCAGTCCTTCAGTGGCTTCCCTTTGCTTAATAGCGTCTCCACTGTCCTCCACCTGGTTCCCAAGGCCCCCCATAACCTGATCCCTACCTCTATGTCCACCCCTCCCACCCTCTAGTCTTGCAACCTCCATTTTTACAAATGGGCCAAGCTGTTTCCCACCCCACTCATGACTTTTCTTATGGTCTGTTAAGTGTCCTGAAGTATCCCTCCTTTTTGTCTCCCTGGAGAGCTTTAATTTGTCCTTCCAGATTCAACCTATACAAAAACCATCACCTCCAGGAAGCCCGTCCTGGACACCCTGGCTGAGAGGATCATTCTTTTGTGCCAGCCGTGGACCTAATGCTCAGTAAAAGTTTATCAAATGAATGAATGCAAGAATGAATTAGAAAAACGCTCCACCTTAGCCCCTTTTTTCTTTAAGCGCCCCCTGAACCTAAATCATAACCAGGAACCGTATCATCTCTGATAGCGCCTCTTTCAGCACTCTCCTCCCAGCTCCTCCTACCTCTGAGCTTAGCTCAAATACTGGCTGCTGCTTCGTGCCTTCAGTCCTTCAGCCCTACACTACTCTTTCCCTCTCCATCAGACCTCTCTGTCTTCACTTCCCTCCGTGCACACCCTCAGTTATAAGAGCCATTGTCACAATTCTGCCCTTGAAAATACCCTCAACTCCAGCCTCCTCTCTCCTATCCCACTCGCCTACAGAAACCCCAGCTGGTCTGTCCTAGCTAAACTGTCCCATCAGCCTGTGAGCAATCTGACATTGCTGTAGCAAAGGGAGGACCTGGCTGGTTTCATGTTGACTTTGTGTTTAAACTCCATAGGTTTGCCCTCAATTCTGCCCTGTAGGTGCAGGTTTCTCTGGTAGCCTCTTTTCCACTTTTTTTTTTTGAGGGCAGTGTCACTGGCCCTCATATGTGGGACCGAACCGGGGCCACTGGCTTCCCAGGCCAGCGCTTAACCTCCGCGCCACTCGGCCGGCCCTCCACTTTTTGAGAACAACTACTTCATGCCCTTTTTTTGCTTTCCTCAAAAACCTTTGCACTCTTCCTCTTGATGCTCCCAGCTGGTGACTTTGCCTCCACTCTTCATTGAGAAAACAGGAGCCATCACACACTGTCAAATCGACAACACTCTTCAGTACCCCCACTCCCTTCTTTCTCCATCCTTCAGAAGAAGAATTAACAAAGGCCAGGCCTTCCACTTGGGCTCCGGGCCTGAACCCTCTTGTCTTCCCGAGGACCTTATTCCCTAGCTATCTTCTCTCTACCACCATCGACCTCTCCCTTCTTCAAAATTATGGTAGTGGTGACCAAAACTACCCTCCTGACCTCACACCTCCCTTCATCTATTGCCCAATTTTTGTGTTCCTCTTTACAAACCAACTTTTTGGAAAGTGTCTACACCAGCTGGCTTTACTTCCTTACCTTTTGTTTGCTCTCCAACCCATTCCAACCTGGCTTCCATTCCCCCAACTCAACTGAAATGGTTTTGGTCAAGTCACTAGCACCCGTTCTGTTGCCAAGTCTCCACTGAACACATTTCTGTCTTCACCTCCCTTAGCCTCTCAGAAGCATTCAACCCAGTTGGTGGCAGCCCCCTTCTGGAAATGCTCTGCTCTCTTGGGCTCCATGAGAGTACACCCATGTTTTCCCACTGTGTCTCTGGCTGTTCCTTCTTAATTCCCTTTGCTTGTCCCTCTTTCTCTCCCCAATCTCTTAGTTTCTTAGGACTCAGTCTGGGTCTGGCTGGCATCATTCCTATGATTATAAGTAGTGTTACAAGAGTATGGTAAACTTCTCCTTTGAACTCCAGGTTGATCTATTTAACTGGCTCCTGGACCACTCCATGTGGGTAAATACCAGGCATCCCAACCTACAGGGTCCGAATGACACACTTGCATTCTTCCATTGTTCCACCCACAGTCTTCCTCAACCCAGGAAACACCACCACCATCCATCTGGTTGCTCAAGTCAAAAATCTCTCTGTTTGAATTCTCTGTTTTTCCTCATCTTCTACACCCAGCCCATCCAACGTTCTGTTAACTGTATCTCCAAAATATACCTAAGCTCACCTTTTCGCTGTGGTCCATATCACAATATTCTCTGGCAACAGCCTGTTTCCTGCTGACTGCCTTTGTCCTGTCCCTCCAAACCAATCCCATAAAGCTGGTGATCTTTTAAAAACAAGAAACTAATCCTGTTACTTCTTCTGCTAAAATTCTCCAGTAACTTCCCATCATGCTTAGAATAAAACCTAAACATCTTGTGGTGGCCTAAAAGGCCCTGGTGACCCAGCCCTTATCTACCTTTCTACCTTTGTCTCCTGACCTCTCTGCCTCAATCCCCTGCCCCCCTTCCAGCTCCTTGACCACTGGGATCATGCCTGCCTTTGGGATTTGCTCTCCCCGGAGATCTTGTCCCCTCCCTCTTTACATGGCTATTCCTTCTCACTCCTGGTCTATGTTCAAATGTCTCTTCTCTAGGAGGGCTTCTCCTCCTCCACTCTATCACAGTCCCCTGTGTTTTCCTTGACATCATTTATCATAACTGGTAATTGCTTGTTTATTTGACTGATTTGTCTGTCTCCTCCACTAGACTGAAATGCCAAGAGAGCAGGAACTATATCTGTCTAGGTCACCATGGCCAGTCCCAGCACTGGGCACACAGTAGGCACTCAATACGTGTTTGCTGAAAGAATGTGTGGATGAGGCCTTGGATACAGACCTTTCTAGGGATAAAAGGGATTCTGATATATTCCATCCATCCATCCATCCATCTATCCATCCATCCATCCATCCATCCACCCATTTATTCATTCTGTTTATAAACCAGAAGCTGAGCTAGCCCTGAGTAGGACACAAAGACGTACCAGTTGGGCATCCAGCCTTTCCTAGAGCTGATAGCTGGGGAGAAGGTGGACATGGGCACATGTAACTATGATATGACAAGGTGGTGCCTGCCCTAAACAGGGGAGGTGATTGTGCTATGGGAGCTCAGGTGGATGAGTGGTTACTTCCAGGTCAAGGAAGAAAAGATGTACTTTTCAGTTGGGCCTCCAAGGACGAGTAGATTATGAACACAGGGAAATGGAGGGGAAGGACACTCTGGGGAGAGGGAACGACCAGAGCAAAGACAGAGGCAGGACATAGGGAACTACACTTGTGTCAGCCTTTGTGGGGCACAGAATCTGTTTAGGAATTTGGGGGAAGTGGGTTGGGCAGCTGAGCCAGGGCCTTGAATGGCAGGCCCAGAAGTCTGGACTTCATCCTACAGCATTGGAGAGCCCCTCACAGGGCTGGTGGGTTGGGGTGGATCAGCATGTATGTACCTTATGCCCACCAGTTCAGTGTGTCTAGGATAGATGGAACAAGCCATGTTGTTTTCAGTAGGCACCAGTGGAGGAATGAAAGAACACCTGGGAAGTATGCCTGGTGAATTCTTGGAAGGGACAATCACGACAGTGCCCCATATCACGGGCTGGGTGTCAAGCTTCCAGATTTCCATGTGACCCCTCCAGGCACAACCTGGAGTAAATGGGCCAGTGTGACAGCTTGATCCCTCCTTCTACCAGCCAGAGATCAGGCTCTGGCCTCAGCCCTGTTCCTGAGATGTGGTAACTAAGGGCCTGGGTGGGGATCTCCAGGCAATTTCATCCCACTGAATTCAAGAATGTTAGAGTTGTAAGGACCTCAAAGATCAACGAGTCCAACATGCTTGTGTTACAAATGGAAAACTGAGGCCCAGAAAGGCACAGCAACTCTCTCCAGATCACACCCTAATTCATTCAACAAACATTTCCTGAGCATCTGCTCCATGCTAGGCTCTGATTTAGCAGTGGCAAAGTCCCTGTCCTCACTGAGCTTGCATTCCAAAGGGAGGAGGCAGATAATAAATAGGGAAGCAAATAAGATAATTTTAGAGAGTGATAAATGAGAGGCTGAGCCAAAACTAAAACCCAGCTCCCTGGGCACCAGGGCCAGAGCCCGTTTAGTAAGTGAGAAGCCCCATGGGAACCTCTGTTGAAACGGAAATTTGGGCGGAAGTGATGGGTAAAGTCAGGCCATTTTGAGGGCCTGGAAGTGGTGTGCAGACAGGGATCGGGGGGAAGGGAGGAAGGGTCGGGAGTTGGGGAGCCAGGTGGGGCCAGCTGTCTGCAGACAGGAGCCAAGGGTTAGGACGCTGGAGGGTGAGTTAGCTATTCTCTGGAGTAAGTCCAGCCCAGCACTGTCTCTCTCTGTGGGGTTGCCAGATCGGAACACCCAATTCCAGATATAGTCTGACCACAGAGAGAGAGGCCTTTGATCCCTGGCCTGAACACCCTTTGTATTCATTCATCCCAAGGTGGCATTTTTCAGCAGCTGACTCACAAGGTGGGGTTTGCAGTCACCTCTGGAGTTTTGTCTCATAAACTGTGGTCAGATTAGAGCTTCCCCATACTACGAATTGTGCAATTGATTTTTCTCTTTTAAAGCCAGATAGACCTCAACAAAATATTAGCAAACGGAATCTAAGAGTATATAAAAAGAATTATACTCTATGACTAAGTGAGGTTTACCTCAGGTATACAAGGCAGGTTCAACATTAGAAAATCAGTCAATGTAATTCACCACATCAATAGGCTAAAGAAGAAAGACCACATGATGATATCAATAGAGGCAGATAAAGCATTTGACAAAATCCAACATCCATTCATGATTAAAAAAAACCAAAAACTAGGAATAGGAGGGAACTTCCTCAACCTGATAAAGAACATTTACAAAAAAACCAACAGCTAACATAGTTCTTAATGGTAAGAAACTAGAAACTTTGCCACTAAGATCAGGAACAAAGCGAGGATGTTGCCTCTCAGCACTTTTTTTCAACATTGTACTGGAAATTCTAGCTAATGCAATAAGACAAGAAAAGGAAATAAAAGGTATACTGATTAGGAAGGAAGAAATAAAACTGTCTTTGTTTGCAGATGACATGATTGCTTATGTACAAAATATGAAAGAATTGACCAAAAAGCCCCTGTAACTGATAATGATCATAGCAGGGTTTCAGGACATAAGGTTAAGATAAATCAAGGTGTAGGATTTTACATTTACCTCTACTTAAGTTCCCCGTGTTCATTTCACCTTTCTACCTCCAGCCTTTTGTAAAAGCCTGTTAGATCTTGATTTTTCCTCTCAGTTCAAGGCCATCCCTCAAAGGTGAATGTCTGTGATTGTGATTGTCCCAAATTATTGGCCAAACAAGGCTCAGGACAGGAACCACTACCCCCCTCCCTCCTGTCACCATATGCTTTTAGAATCTTCTCTCCTAGAACACCTATGCTTTCAAGGAGCATCCTTCAGGCATTCAAAGACCCACCTAGCTGCATTGCATCAGCCTGAAATCCTCCAAGAGGCCTCAGCCATGCTCTGCCAGCCTAGGATGTAAAAGCTGCTAGGAGAAACTCTCCTGAAAGATGGAGAAGAGAGGTGTCCTGCCCCTCATAGCCTTCCCTGTTCACTCTAGGGCACATCTCTGAGGATGGAGAGATGGCAGGTAGCTTGCTGGCCTTGCTCAGGTCCCAGTCATCATCCTGCCAGTCAAGCATGTTCTTCATCTCCAGCAAAGCTGCCGGTCACCCACTAGTGTCTGGCTGTTTGGTTTCTCTGTGGATTGGAAGTAAAATTACCCAGAGCTGCATGTAGCCAGTAGAGACCTCTACTCCAGCTTCACCTGCAGTAAGGGCTCAGACTCAGAATTTTCTGGGAGAGTGAAACAGCTCCAAACTTATTCTGTCCTGGCCAAAGAGAGCATCGGACATCCGGGTGGCCTACTTCCCAAATTCCTACATTCCCACTGTGGGCCAACTCCAAGAATGCAACATGGATCCCCATGTCTCCCTAGTTATAGATCTCAAAGCACCGCTTTTTCTCAGCGGGGGCAGGCTGGATGTGGGGCTGGGGATGGGAAGTGGGTAGCTGTGTTGTTTCTCTGCCAGCACTTGGGGACTTGGCAGGTCAGGGGCCTGGAGGAAGTCACCGCAGTGGCCCTCCCCTCCTGGTCTCACACTCTCTGCAGAGGAAATCTGCTCCAAGAGGTTTTGGAGGTCAGCCTGGAGCCTGGAGCCTAGTGCAGAAACCTTCGGACACTCAGGAGCCTCAAGAGTTCCGGAAACAATTGGGGTCACATGGGGTGTTCCTGGATGTGGGGTGGGCTGGTTCTGACTGCATTTTTCTATGTGGGGCTCACTGGGTCAAAACAAGTGCCCCCTTTTTTAGGCACTGATTCAACCAGCCTGATGATTTGTCTTCCCCAAGGGGTAAGAATGATAGTGGTGGCCACATTTATTTTGCATTTACTGTATGCCGAGGTTGGCTTCCTGTTTAGGATACACTGCTAGCCCGTTCCCCCACAATCTGCTCTGTTCTGTCAATCCCCAAAGGCTAAGAACATTGGTTAGTTTTCCCCCAACTTGTCTCCTCTTAATCCTGACCCTTTCCCTCCACCAGAGTGCTTCTAGTTGGCTAGGTGCCAGATGAAATAAAAACCCACAAATGGGCTGTGTTTGGGTTTTGTGAGCAGTGCCCCTTCCAGCTAATCCCTCCCAGATCATCTGTAGGCCTTGGAAACCTTTTCTCCCCAGAAACAAATGGGTTTCTCTTTCTAAGACTGAGCCTTAAACCAGAGGAATTTATCTCATCTCGAGATGTATATAGAATTCCAGGCCTCAGTCAGCTTGGGAAAGAGGGGTGGAGAGTGTTGGTTCCTCTGGCCCCCAAATCTCAGCTCATTCACCCATCCTGCTGACGTGTGCAGGCGCACGAGGTGGAGGCTTAAGAAATATTACTTGATGAAAAGCAGTCATGGATACGTTCATTTGGTGCTTACCATGTGCCAAGCAATGTTGCAAGTGCATTTATTATCCTAGCTAATAAGGGATTGGGCCAGTGTTTGAACATAGCTCTTTGACGCCAGATCCACGAAGCTGTTACTACAAACGCCATCTCCTTCCAGCCCTTTGGAGAATTCGTCTGGGCATGGCTGCTCTCCCCCAGCACAGGGCACACCCAGTTTGAGGTCCCATCCAGGTTGCCCCCTGGGCTGGCCTGACCCTCACCTGTCTGTCCTCTTCAAAGGGCAGATCAGAGTCCTTGAGCCAAGCCCCTGCAAGGCGTGGACTGGGGTGGGTGTCTGACAGGCCCTGGCAGGACCAGGCTCAGGCCTCCTAGGGCCTTGCGTTGGGAGCTGTGTGTGGTGGGGACTACATACAGGTCAATAGTTTGGTAAAGAGCTTTCCTCCAGTGGTTTTTATTTGCACCAAATGGACCCTCATATACCCCCCAACTCCCTCTGCAGCCCACTCGTATACACTCACGCACGCACGCACGCGGGCGCTCCTTGCTTCTGTGAGTCATTTCCTAGCTGCTCCTAAGGGTGGGAGGCTGATTAGTTCCACCCAGGCCTGGGGCTTCGTGGCCTTGGCTGGCTCTGCAATTTCTAAGGAGCCCCCAAGCATGGTGACCTGGACTCCATGGATGTCCCCCACAAACTTGTATATGTACACCCTCTTCTACGTACACATCTAGGCCCACCTCACCCACTCTTGGGCAGATCCACCCCTGCACACAGGGCTGCCTCCCTCCACCCCTCACCCCTTATACCAGCTCCTCCCTGCGTCTACCCTGCAAATGCTGACCTCTGTGCGGCCTCTGCTCTCTTTCTGCCCCACACCCTTGTCCCTCCCAGACCACAGCTGACAGGTCTTCTTCCTACCTTGGGTCCACCAAGGCACCAACAAGAGGGCTGTGCAAAACTGATCTTGAGCCTGGAGAATTCCAGGGCCGACACGGCTCCCTACTGCATCAACCCCTAACCACCTGGATAGGGCAGGCTTTGAGCTTGGGCCTCAGGCCCCTTCCTGGCTCTGGGGGTTGGGGTCATGGTCACCAGCATTAGGACAAGCGGCCCTCTAGCTGGCTGTGGAACCTGGGCCAATGACCTGAAACCCTCAAGAAAGACCCTTCAGCCAGCCTGGCCCTGCCACTAGCTCAGAGAACTTTGCTTAGCCCCAGAAACGGCTCCAGAGATGTTTACTCACCAACTACCCTGGTAAAAGATCCTTCTCCAAAATTACAAGCCTCAGGAAAGACAGGAGGCACCAGCAGATCTTACTAAAATACGAGCCGGAAGGACTCTGCTTCACAGCCCTCACAGCAACATTTGCAAAGTACGGAGCCTCTGCCTCCATTTTATACAAGGATCTCCCTCAGCTGAGAGAGATCAGATAGGAAAATGAATACACCCCCTCCCAGCTGTGCAGGGAGCCCAGCGCTGGATAGGGCCATCCTGCTTCCAGCCCCACCACCTCCTTGCAGCTCCTTCCAGTTCTGTTACCCGCCCCACCCCGCCGCCGCGAGACTTTTATTTCAGAGTCACAGTCCCAATAATTAACTACTGGTTAACACTTGGGTAGAGCTGACAACTTGCCAAGCACTGTTCTGGGCACCTGACAGGTCATGAGCTCATGTAATCCTCACCAGGATCCTATGATTATTACTCCATTTGACAGATAGAAAACTGAGTCGCAGAGAAGGTTAAGTAACTCACCAGGGGTTATTTACATAGTAAACTGGGGCTGGAAGCCTGGCCTTCAGGTTCTGGGCTCTTGAAAGAGACTTGATCTCTTCACCACTAAGCTGCATCGCCACCCCAGTCTAAACTGGACCATGACCTTCCATCACCTATGGGGGGGGGCGGGGTTCACAAACCAGTTCAAAAACACAGTGGGGTCTGTGAATATGGTGGTTTTGCACTTTTCATTTTTGCTAGGGCGCCTGCTAAGAGGGGGACAGCCTGGCCTTGGAGGGGCATAGCTCCTCCCTCTCCTATAGCCCCTCCCTCTTCTCCTGCTCTCCCATCCCCCCAACAAGGGCTGTTGACTGAAAACTGCAGGGAATAAAAATAGCTGTTGCTGATGAGGCAGAATGGGGGCCAGAGCACATGAAAGACTTGGGGCTGAGGCGGTGGAGGTGAGGAACCTGGGATTCCCCAGCTCCCTAAGCACCTTCTGATGGCGGCCCAAGGAGTCCTGACCCGTCCCTGCCACTGCAGAGCTGGGGACACCGGCCACAACCCTAGGTCTACCCATAGGAATCTGTTGCCCCCTCAGGTCTCAGGGATGAGCTTTCTGCCCCTACCCTGCCCTGCACCCGCGTCAGATCCTTCCCAGAGAGCAGTGGTCTTGGCCACTGTGGGCAGAGTTCTGCCCACTCGCTGGCTATTTGTCCCAGGTAAGTGACAGGACCCTCTGACCCTGAGCTCTCATGGTAAGAGGAGCCAAGGGAGTGAAGATTTGTATGGCCTGTACCTGCTTGTTGACATCACGCTCCTGCATCCCCTCACTTCTCCCTACCTGCTCTCTGAGGCCTCACGCTCAGGTTTTCCATTTCCCTTCAATTCATCTTCTGTCACCTGGAGACAGTCTTTCCACTCTTCCCTGTAATGTCCGATCCCTTCTCTCCTTTCTGGTTTTGCCTCCCCCGGAACCATCTCCAAACCCCATCCCCTCCCTGCCATTATCTACATTTTCTCTGTTCTGGTGGCCAGAGTAGTCCCAAAGGCGGGACCTTGTCAGGACCATTCCCAGCTGTGGCCAAGAGTTCTATGCCTTCAGCATCCAACTTAGGGCTCCCCTTGGTCTGGGCCTGGGGTTGGGGGACAGAAACCCTGGTGAGGGCAGCCCTGACATTCAGGCCGGCCTAGAGCTAGGAAGGTGACCCCAGGTCCTGTGTCCCTACCCCATGCAAATTCCCAACCAGAAATGACAAGCAGGACCAGGTTGGGATGGGGCCATCTGGGAAGCACCGTTAGTTACCGTCCCAAACCCTGCTAAAGTTCCAGCCAATCCCTTGAGAGAAGCCTGGAACGGGGATGAGGATGGACCTTTGGGTCACATCTCGGTCCTTGTGTTGTCCGCACCGGTGATATGGCTTCAGTTACTAGTACAATGAACACAACTGCCCACACCACTGCCACACAGAGTGAGGCGGCCAGCCACAGGCAGGGGACTGGGGATGACCCCAGAAGAATCTGGAGGGTCTTGGGAGAACCAGCCCTGTCTGCCTCCAACCCCAGCCCTTCACGCCTCTGTCTAGCCACTGCCACCTCCAGGGTCTCCTTAGCCTAACTGAAGGCCCCTGGCACAGTCACAGCCCTGTTCATAGATGAGTGACAACAATACCCACCCCTGGCTCCACCCCACCTCTCTGCCAGTCCCTTCTCTCCAGACTAGCTAGACTGGCCTGAAACTTATTTCTAGCTGCCCTCCCCAAGCTGGGTCATCGTTAGGGGTGGAATTAAACAGCCTCCAAGGCTCCCTTGGCTTTAACCTTCCCTGGTTGTGAGCTGATGGATTTCTGTGCAGGACCCCTGCAGGTGATATGAGTGAGATGGGGACATGTCTAATCTCCACCTGCAGGGCAGCCTCCCTTTTGGGGCTCCGTGAGCCTTCGTCTTGAGCTGGCCCCCTGCCCTGACCCCGTGCCTGGAGCAGGGAGACACGTAATTAACCCAGTGGAGTGGGAAGGGGCTCAGGTCTCCCTCCCACACCAATGCATTCTTCGGAAGCCCCAGGCAGCCTTCACCCTCCACGCTCAGGGCCCCCTAGATGAGATTTCCCAAACTTTTGAACAAATGCCCCTCTCTGGTAAGCAGCAACCCTCACACGCCCCTGCCCTTCAGCTCCACATGCCTCCAAGCGCCTTCCCCCAGCCCTGCTCAGACCATTCTGCCTTCTGGGCTAGCCATTGCCCACCGTCCCTGGGTGGGCACCAAACCCCTGCCCCTGTTTCCTGCCCACATGGCCCTAAGTTCCCTGGAATCCCCTCAGTGCTGTGGCTCCATAGCTTTCTGGCTGCTTTGTGGGGTCACTCCTCTGGCCCCCTCTTCTTCCCGGCTTCTCCAGGAAAGGAGCCCCACTGTGCCCCAAGCTGGCCAGAAAGGCAGGGTGGTGGGCAAAGCCTGGGCAGGCGGCGCAGCCTCAGAAGAGTCCTGTGCTGGCATCTCCCAGATTCCTGTTTCAGCAGAGCAAAGGAGCCGCCCGCCACCCCCCACCCGGCCTCCTGCTGCTCTCCTCCCCCCAACACCCCTGCCTCCGAGCCGCTGCAAATAGGCAGAGCAGAGTCACTGTTTTGGTTCCTCAACTGTTCTCTCCTGAAGAAACACAGCCCAGTCTGTCCCTTAGGTCACCCCATGCCCATCCGGAGCCGAGCCTTAGCCACTGGCCCATTTGTGACCAGGGTGAGGACCCTTGCTGAGGGTGGGGATAGCCAGCCAAGCAGGCGCACAGGGAGCAGATGACAGTGCAAAGGGTGGCAAGTTTGGGGACAGAGGGTCAAGGCAACAGGAGCTTCGGCAGGGGCAGCCGCAGAGCAGGGCCTGCTGTGGGCAGGTCAGCGGTGCCTAGAGAAAAGCGGTGACTACCTCAGAGCCAGGCTGGGCTTGGGGCCAGGGTGCTTTGCCCTTGGGGTGGCCTGCCCTTGGGGTGCCCGGCCCAGGAGGGGTGTTGGAGGGGCGCAGTACTCACTGTTGGACGGGAGCGGAGTGATTGCTGTCGTGCCCACCTCGGGCTGGGGCTGGGACTCTGGGGGACTTGGCCGGGGGGGCCGGGCCGGCGGGACAGCTGCTGCCGCTGATGTCACAGGGTCATGAGTGAAACCTGAGGACTGGGCCAATCTTCAGGTGGGAGCCTCGGCCACACTTCCCTCACTGGGTGTGTTCTAGGTTCAGCCTGGGATGGCCTGGGCTTGGGGCCCACTGACCCAGGAGCGACAGAGTGTGACACACTCACCCACTCACACTCATATACACGCACACTCACTGGGGCACACAAATAAGTTCATACATGCAGTGGCTCTCCCTCCATGACAAACGTACACAAATCATTCTCATACTTGAATCTGCCTTCACATTAATTTCCAGAAACACTCCCGTGGCACACAATGGCTCACACACACCCTGGTACACACTCATGTATGCGCCCCCCCCACTAATGTTCGCACACTCACACACTCTCAGCCATACATGTAAATCACCCTTCAGACATTCACACAAGTGCTTCTGCTGCATGTTACACCCATTTACACACATGTGTACTGCTCACACCTACAGACACATTTCACGCTCACATCAAGCTCATTCATACATATGTATTATTATATACATGTAGCCTTATGCACTCTCCTGCCAGGTGAACACAAACGTCACACATCATGGACACTAGACTTTTATCGAGTGTACGTCTGTGTAAATACACACCCACACCCGCGCTCATGCATTCATGCATTTCCATGTATGTTACTTATATCCATGCAGTTGTCTGTGCCCACATACATGCCCCGTTCACATGTACAAAGGGCCACCTACATGTGCCTATGGTCACTAGATTTTTATCAAGTGTATACCTATCTGTACATCTACACCCACACATCAAGCACCTGAACAGACACACACACACACACACACACACACACACACACACATGGCAGTATTGAGGGCCATTTCTCCACCACTATTCCCCTTACCCCACTGGCTAGATATGTGTCACTCACAACTTGGGGAGGGGATGTGATGGGGGAGGGATGAGGTTGGTTTGGCTCTCCCTCCTTCCCCTCCACTCTTGGACTGAGATGACCCCTAGTGGAGCAGCTGTGAAATGCCCCATCGCACCGCTTGCCCACCAGTGCCTGCCCCAGGCAGACATGAGAGTCCCTGGGCGGATCCAGAATCCTGTCCCCCAAAGCACGTTGTGTCACTCCTCCAGTCTCCCATGCTCATCTCTGAGCCCGTCTTTTCTGGCTCCCAGAGCCCTGGCCGAGCTGAGTCCAGGACAGAGTGGGCTTTGAGAAGGGCACAGGGGAGCTGTGATCCTCCATCTCGAATGACACCTCTCCTCCCAACGACTCTCTGTGGATATAGTCTCAGCGCTTTGGAGCCCTGGAGAACCGCCTCCCATCCTCAGACGTGTGTAAGGGGTGAGCTTGATGTTACCTGTGCTGTTCTTCACCCTGTTTTGCTCACTGACCTTTCTCACAAACACTGTCCATGTGGTTTTATTGCTAATGTAATCCAGTAGTGTAGTCTGCCTGCCCCTGCTTCTTGACAAGGATCTGCTGCTTCTAGCATTCAGAGGAAAAGCAAATGTTTTGTCTCATATCCTTCCCAAGTTGTCTCCCCAAAGCTGCTCTTTGGGGTCCCTCTCATCACCCAAACTGGCCCTGTGCAGCTCCAGTTTGCTTGGCTGATGGCCATTGCCTGGAACTCCTGGTCACTGTCCCTTGGATGGCACACTGCTCCCTGTGGGCACTGGGGAAGGGGTGGTAGGAGGCAGCTGGCATTGCCATTTATGGCTCTGTCCTTTGGTCTCTGCCTTGCCCCTGCCCAAAGTTCTATGGGGTAGAGATTTCTTTAATGAGGGACTGAAGTCATTGAAAGGAGTTATAACATTTGAGCAGGCAGGGCTGCTGCATTCAGTTGTATTCAGTTGTACACTGCACAACTCTGGGCACCATTCACATTTGTAGTCGTTATAAATTAATGTATTTAAGATGATAATTTTCTAGCAGATGGTAGCAAAACATCTAGAGGAAGGGGCTAATTTTTCTAATGTGCACAGGGTGTCTTTTGGATTAGGGATGGGCTGATTAGAAAAAAAGCTGTATGTTAAACATGACTTTTCTTTTTTTTCCCCTATCCCAAGGGTAATGAATGCCTCCCTCCCTTGATAACAATTTTCTTCCTTCCTTTGGGGAACTGCTCCTCCCCTATGCCAAATCTGTGATTCTGGTGGGACTGCTGATCATAGGAGAGCCAGCCTGCCCCAGCCACAGAGCTGCACACATTACTTAGGTTTGGCCAATCCTCTTGGCCACAGCAGTGGGTCCAAAAGCTGGCTGTGTAACTCAAGGAGGGCCAAATCTTAGTCCTCCCCGGGGATTTATATGTATTGATACAAAAGAAAGATACTCTCTCCTCAGCGTTCTCTAAGCTTGTCTAGAGTAACTGAAGGAAGTTTGAAGGTGACTGGGGTGTGTCTCCTGCCAAGTGGAGCAGGCTGAAGGAGGAGGGGAAAAGAATACCACACACACACACACACACACACACACACACACACACACACACAGCTGAAGGAAAGGGAAAGGGAGAAGGACCTGAAGACACCTTTTGACTCCTAAGCCAGTTAAACTACAGAGCAGGTCCATCCCTGTCCTTTCCTATCACAGGAACCAAACAACACACCTTTTATTTAAGCCAGTTTAGGTTTAGTTTCAGTCACCCATAAACAGAATTCTGCAAAACGGAACGACCTTTCAGAGAATCCCACCCTGACCCACAGCAATTGGGCTTGTCACATCCTGTCCCACCCCCAACCCCCAATCTGAGCAGTCAGTTTCTTCCCTGAGTCATTTGGTTGGGGTGACTTTCTGTGAGCCTCAGGACGTGCTGCCCCATGGTAGCTGGCACTCCAATTCCAGGGGGTCAGGGAGGGGAGAACTCTGAACCCCATCCCACAGCTCAACTGAATCTGGGTCCTCATCACAAGGCATCCCACTGGGACAATTTAAGTCCCCAAAGTACCACCAGGGCCTGTTGGACAAACCCCCTCCCATACATCTCACAAGGATAACTATGATTTGCAGAGATAGCGTCATCAGAGCCTCTAAGTGCACACGCACGTGCACACACACGTGCGCGCGCGTGCACACACACACACACAAAGTAATTTCTTTATTGTGTTTTCAAGGCTCCTTCTCCACACATATCCAGATAGTCATGAAATTTTGTATTTAGTTCCCTTCCTCCAACCCTTGTATTCTAGCTCCTTCTAATTTGTGCCTCTATAGAATTTGAACCCAAGAAAAGGGCCCATTGCTGGGTTGTCTCTCTGCTCGGCACTTCCTCATCTGTACCAAAAAGAAGCACTGAAATTTCCACTTGAATTCTTAGAAAAGGGCCCTTTTTCTCTCCTTTTCTGAGGACAAGAGTGGGGAGCTCATTTTTCCAGCTTCGTGGTCTTTGAGTAAATTCCCTTGATTTTACATGACCACTCCCCTATTAATAGACATTGGGTAATGTTCAATTTTCAACTCTTTGAAATAACACTGCGATAAACACATTTGATTAAAAATGATTTTCCATGTTCAGCTTAGTCCCAGGAATGGATTTACCAAGGCAACAGGGAGGGCTTTTGGTACATATTGTTTTGGGACACTAAAAACATAAAATAAAAATTAAAAAAAAAAAAGGCAGGGCTGGCCGAGTGGCGCGGTGGGTAAGCGCTGGCTTGGGAAACCAGCGGCCCCAGTTCGGGTCCCACATATGAGGGCCAGTGACACTGCCCTCAAAAAAAACCAACCAACAATCAAACGAACCAAAGGCAACCTTCAAAATGAAAAAACCAAAGATGCAAACAAGAGCCCCCCTTGAGGACCGGCCAAGTGGCTCAGTTGGTTAAGAGCGCGAGCTCTGAGCAACAGGGGTGCCAGTTGGATTCCCACATGGGCCAGTGAGCTGCCAACAGGTGGCAGGATGGCTCAGCTGGTGAGGGCATGTGCTCCTAACAACAAGGTTGCCGGTTGGACTCCCGCATGGGATGGTGGGCTATGCCCACCTGCAACTAAGATGGAACACGGCACCTTGAGCTGAGTGGCCGTGAGTGCTGAAGCGTGGCTAGATGGTGACTGGTCTTGGAGCTGAGCTAGCTGCGCCCTCCACAACTAAGACTGAAGGACAACAACTTGGCTGTTCCCCTTCCCCAATTCCCCAACACTGTTCCCCTTCTCCAATTGACAACCAAAAAAAAAAAAAAGAGTTCCCCTTGAGAAAAAAATGAAAAGGAAACAGGTGGAGTGTTCAAGGCCTCAAAGAAAACAATAGTAGGCGGGGCAAGTAGCTGGAAACAACCTCCTCTGCAGCTGGGCAGCTGTCAGGCTTTCTATAAGCAAAATAGCCCTGGCAGATAAGTATGGGAGTTTTAGAAAAAGCTTCAGTTTCTTTTGACAAAGAACTCGAATTGAGCAGTTGGATAGGTTTCACCGCAGCCCTGTCTCCCAATACAAGTTTTACAGAGAACACGCAGTCTTACAGCTGAGGTGTTGAAATGATCATCTCTTCTTTCTGTTTCCCATAAACACCTCCAGCCTGCTCTGGGCTTTCTTTAGAGGGTGAGGGTGGAGGCCTCCTGGCTGGCCTCCCTGCCTTCCGTTTTGCCTCAGTTTAATTCACTGACCATTACACTCCCAGATGAATTTTCTTTAATGTTCACTTCAGTATTTCACTTCACCAAACACAAATTTATCCCAGAGCTCCTAGAACTGCTTTTTCCAGTTTTCAGCAGCCTGGGGGTAGACATGGAGAAAGTAGGAGGCCGGTGTCTTCTTTTTCTGGATTTCCCCTAAAGCAGAGCCTGAGACAAGGATTTGGGATCAGTTTATTTGGAAGGCAATCCCAGGAGGCACTGGGAGGGAGTGGAGAAGTGACAGGAAGAGGAGAAAGCTGGCGGAGTGTGTGTACATGAGTGGGCTGTCGCTGGGACAACTGGGGCATAAGGCCACGGGGATCACTGAGAGACTGTGGGAGGACCCCTCAGATTTGTCCCACTGAGGCCAGGAGGCTGGGGAGATTACTGTCAACACCTGTCCCTATAACCACACAAGAACTTAATTTCTTTAGCATGCATTTTGCTTTCATCCGAGCCAGCTTTGTTTGGCCTGATGGAGCGACGACTCCCTTGCATTCTTTCCCCAGATCCTCCTACCTGTACATATACTGTATGTCCACTCCTTTAAATTATTAAGCCCTTAGGACATTAGGTTCTCATCAGCATCAAACTCACTTAAGAATAAAGCTTCGCTCTATCCACCATGACCAAGCTACAATAACTAGACCTCAAACTAGAATAAGGTTTCAGTCAAACAAAGATAACACCTTGGGCTCAGTTATGTTTCAGCTCTAGACTCATGAAAGCGGAACGGCCCCACGGACCACATCCCCTGGAAACTGGGCCAAATAATGCCATGACTGACACCAGGACCTGAGGTCATGATCAATTGCTCCCTGCCTTAGCCCCGCCAATCAGCAGAGCCCATGACCCCATTTCCCACAGTAAACATGATGAATGGTTTTTCCCTTCTATAAACTAACCACTAGAAGCATCGGGGAGCCAGGTTTTTGAAAGCGTTAGCTCACCTGTGTCTCTGGGCTTGGCGCTAATTCCTTAAATAAACCTTTACTTTCTTTGTTGCAGTCTTCTGTTTGTGTCCTGTTTTGGGCTTGGATGCAGTGCAGACAAGTGGACTCTTCGTGTTTGTGGTAGCATCCCTTAATGCTTCAGGGTTGTTCCTGGGATGACTTCAGGTCTACCCCATCTGTGGCCAGAAGACGGCCCCAGGTGGAGAGGCTGTAGGTGAGGGCAGGAACCAATTGCAGGAGACCCCAGGGGCAAGCTGGGGGATGTGGGCGGACCCTTACAGCTTCTCTGTAGTTGCCCCCTCCCACTCCCCCCACACACTGATTTTTAAAACAGAACTAAGATCTTACTATGCTTACTGATTGTTTTGTTCAACTCTTTTGGAATCATTTCACATCAATAGATACACTCTATACCAAAATTGTTAATGGCTGAGTAATAATATTCCATTGAGAAGATACAGCCCCATCTGACATTTGTTCTTTCTGATTCTGGTTGACATAAACAAAGATGTGAGGAACAAGATGAATCTTCCTAAAAACATGGCTGTGCACATGTCTCCCCCTTATTTCTCTCCTGCTCAAAACCCACTAAGAGCTCTCCATTACCCACATGACGAAGACGGATTCCATAACTTGGCTTTTGAGTCTGACCTGTATCTGTCTGCTGGCGTTTCTCTCTACCTGGCTCCTTCAGCACAACCAGTTTGACCCTGGATCATTACAGGGCCTGTGCATTCCTGCACCTGCACCCTTGTTCAGGCTGGGTCCCCAACCTGGGCTGCCCTCTCCCTCCCACACTGCTTGGCCCATCCCAAGGGATTCCACCTCCCTCAGGACTCCACCCCTCAGTGATAGAATCCGTTCTTTCTTCTTTGCGATCTCTTATTGTATATCTCATCCATGGGGGACTTCGCACAGTCTTGTATTTTTGCTCTCATTTCATGGGTGTGTTTTGAGTTCCCAACAATGCTGGAACCAGCGAGGATACACTATTGTGTCTCAGTGTTTAGAAGGGTGCCTTGCACACACAGGCACATCCTTGGTCAAGGTAGCTGGTGGTGAGCACAGGGCTTCGTTTCGTCTTTCTCCCTGGATGAGGGTGATGAAAAGACACACCTCTGTGTCCTTCCCACTCACCAAAGGCCTGTGACTACAGTGATGAATCTCAGCTTGTTGGTGGCTATTGAAGCCCTAAGACCCACAAGGACAGCTACTGTATGGACTTCCCACAGGCCCCTACCCCCCACCCCTGGAAACGGGGTCTAAGGCTTAAAGGAGGAGGTGGGAATGGTCTTTCTGATTTTAGATACCAGGACTGTCAGGAACAAAAGTGGACGGTGAGGGGAGGGCAACTCCGGGGGTGCTAATCCCAGCTTCCTGTCCGGATTTTCCTTGACTGCTGCTCAAGGCCTGTCTTAGGATGTTCACAGCTCCTAAAATAGATCTCTGCCCTCACCTGTTCTTAAGCAAAGAAAACCTTGATAACCTCCTGTCAAAGAATGCATGCTTTGGTAATTTCCCCAGAATGAGGGACAATATGGGGCACTGCGGCTGAACTCCCCAGGTTTCTCCACCTCTGACCAGCAGTGACTCACCTTGGCGAGGGACCAAGCAGCTACAAAGCAGGGAGTCAAAGGGCCAGCCACCTGCTTCTGGCCAGGGCCTAGCTTTTCCTGTGAACTTGGCTGGTGTTTCCTTTTTTGGTCTGCTCCAGACGCTACCCTTGTCCTGCAGGACACGCCTCACTCAGAGTGACAGAGAGCAGGTCCTCTGCCATCCTCACTCACCTCACCTCCCCCTCGCCCCTGGCCTGTTCCTACAGAATTCTCTATTCCTGCTTAAGTCATCTTAGTCCATTGAGCTTTGGGACCTGAGAACCAAATGTCTGAGTTAGGGCCCGTCTGTCACTCATTCACTCAAGCGCAGGCCCCACCCCCCCACCCCCCACCCCCACTGAGGCCGGGTTTGTGGGAGTTACCAGGAGGAATGAGATGTGATACCTAGCCCCAGCGCAGGGGATTGGAGGTGGACATCTGGGAGAGAAACTGGCCGCCTGGGGATTAGGTCCTGGGGACCCCGTGTCCCCAAAGGTGGAGAGACAGCAGAAGGCGGCGACTTAATGCGAACGCTCCAGGAACCTGGAGCCCGGGCACCTGCGCATGCGTGGGAGACTTTGGCGTCTCCAATGTCGCCAAGGTAACCCTGACCCAAGGAAGCGGCCATGGCCTCCGGGACTGGAGGGAACTGGGGTGATACCCAGCCGCAGAGTGCTGCCCCGACCGTGAGGGCTGAGCCTGGGAGCTGAGCCTACCTTTACCCAGGCGCCCTGGGGGCAATGGCAGAGTTGGGGAGCCGTCCCTGGGGGTGGGGGTGGGGTTGTGAACTCTGGAGGGAGTGGTAAGGATGAGGAACGCGACCTTAGCTGGAGAGAGACTTGGCAGGGGGGCCGAGGGGAGAACGCGTCCCTGCGGGCTTAGGAAGGCAACTTGCAGCTGCGGGGAGGCGGGGCGAGGCAAGGGGCACCGGGGAGTTGGATCCCCATCCCTTCTCTTCCTAGACTGACTGAGTCTCCCCTTCCCCCCAGCCCTGGGTGACCATCCTGCAGCCCTTCGGGTGGACCGTCCCACCTCCACCTCCGCAGCAGGGCCACGTGAAGGAAGGTGAGAGGCTCCCGGCTCCCTCCCTGTCTGCCAAAGCACATTCTCTGGGCTTCAGAGCTGCACCCCTACCCCCTCCATGCCCTGGGGCTGGGTGTCCAGGGGAAAGGCCTTGGAGTCGGGACAGAGGGCATGGGGAGGCCTGGAGTTGGCCTGCTGAACCCCCGCCTCCTAGACCTGCTGGAGCTGATGATGCTACAGAACGCGCAGATGCACCAGCTGCTGATGAGTCGCCTGGTGGCAGCTGCGCTCAATCCCTGGCCGGCCTCCCCACTCCCACAGGTGCATGGGTTAGGGGTGGGTCTCTGGGGCCATCACCTGCAAGGGTGGGGATCCATCCGGGGTCCCCTCTTGAGAAAAAGGACCAGGGGACAGAATGGCAGGAAGCCACTCAGCACCTATCTGGCTGCGTCTGTTTGGCATCTATTATGTGCCAGGCCCCATGTCAGCCTTCCTGGGGTGAAGGTGGGGGTCCCCAGATCCAGACCACTCAGGTCTTGTTTTCAAGGAGGTGACCTTGCAGTGTGTCCTCCCATTGGACTGCAGGCCCAGGAGGGCAGCACCATTGTACCCTGGGCCTGCGGGTACCTGGTACTTATTAGGGGCTCAATTATGTTTGTTGAAGAAGTGAATGTATAAATGAATGGCTATGAATACAAGGCACCTTTGGCTGTGACTGGCACAGGGGAGATACACCGCCTGTGTGCTCACTTGGTTGGGGGAATGAGGAAAAGCTCCTTGGAAGAGCAGGTGACCTTAGAACCACCCCTTGAAAACCACGTAGGATTCTGATGGTTGGAGTTGAAGGGTATGTTCACCATCCTGGCTGGCAGCAGAAGTACTGCTCCTCAAACCCAGGCTCTCCGAGGGCCCTGGGATGAGTGCCCCAACCTCACTGATGGGGCATAGGCGGCTCCAGGGCCTGGAGGTGAGGCCAGGGGCAGCTTCCTGGATTCCTGCCCCAGCTCTGGAGTCACACCTGGGATTCTTCCAGTCCCTGCTCGGCCTCTTATTAGCTGGGTGACCTTAGACAAGTTGTTCAAGCTCTTTAAGCCTCAGTTTTCCCACCTGCAAAATAAGGAGTCAATATCTGCAAAGTGCCTTGCTTGCATGTAGTAAATGCTCCGACGGTAGCCATTTGATGATGTGTATTTGGAGACACAATTTAGAGGAACAGAGGAGTGGGGGTAGGGAGGTCCTGATCACATCTCACCATCTCCCTCTCCTTTCTCACAATCCCCAGGTCTACCTGGAGGGCCAACAGGAGGAGGAGGCAGAGGAGGAGGAGGAGCTGGAGGCCCAGGAGGAAAGGCCCTTGGTGCTGCACCACCACTACCTGCCCTGCCCAGCGCCCACTCTGGGCCCGCTGCTAGCCTGGCCAGTACCTTTCCTTTCCCTTCCCCCATATCAGCCCCACTTGCAGGATGTGTCCAGGATTCAGCACTGCCCTCCTGCCAGGAAAAGGGAGGTGTAAGTGAGCTGGGGTGTGTGAGGTGGGAGGTCTGGATACTGCCATGGCCCTGCTCTGGGGCTGGGGAGGAGATATTTGTGGGTGAAGCCCAGAGGCCATTTCTGATGGGCTATTTGTCTTCTTGTCCCCATTTCAGGAGAGCTGTGCCACCCCCGCCACCCCCCAGTGCCACAGGGACTGTGGGTGCAGATGTACCCCCAGCTTCAGGTAGGGGCAGGTGGGGGGGTGGGCATAGGGCCCAGGCCCAGGAGGCTAGGAAGGGCCTGCTCCCTTGGGGGCGCGGTGACTACCACTGTCACTTCTGCAGGCAACTGGCCTGTCTTTCCCTTTCTCTCCCTGGGGTCCACTGAGGTAGGAGGGAGTCAAGTTGAAGGTGCTGTCTCCCCCCAGACTACTATGATGCTGAGAGCCTGCTATGAAGATACACGCTGGCCCAGGGACCCACACCAGCTTGACCGCAAGGCTGAAAACTGCCCTGGAGCCCCCAAGTACCCCTGTCGTGCCTGCAGCCCCGCCTGGCAGCCCTTCTCCTGCCTCCACACCAATTGGTCCCATCTCCACCCCACTAAGACTTTGAACAGACCTGACCTCTTTTCTTGAGAAAGAGCTTGTTAGAGCACCGCTAAGGGCCTGGAAACCACATGAAAACCCAACTCGGCCCCACTGTTTCCTGCCTGGGCCAGGGGGAGACTGGGAACCACAGCCCTCCCTAGCCCTCCTGCCCTCACCGCTCTCTCTGTTTGGACTAATAATGGAGCAGGAGGTGGGAGGAGAGAACTGCTTTCATTGTCCAGAGTTCTCTGAAGGCCCAGAGGGATGGTGGAGAGGCCTGAGTGGGAGGGTCCTGGGGCTGAGCCAGTTCCCTTAGAGCCCCACCTTCAACTCAGGAAGCTGGCGCTGTTGGCCATGCCCTGCTCTGCCAGGGAGTGGCCCAAGTTCCTGGAGGGGCATGTGGGAACAGAACCTCTCTGCCCCTCTGGGCCAGGCACAGGGTTACGTCTAGCTGTGTGTATTCAGACTAGAAAAGGAAATGTTCCCCAAGTCCTATGCTGCTTGTCATAGTCCTTCAGCCAAGGCTGGACCACAACCCCGAGGAGCCACACTGAGTTCCAGTGGCTGCCATGGTGGTGGCCACACCGCTCATGCAGCCTGTACCTGGTAGGCCTGCCTCAGCCTCCTCCAAGCTGCTTGCACCCCATAGGTGCCTTGTCGCCTCTGATGCCACCTCTGGCCAAAGACAAAGCACAGCAGGACGGATGTCACAAACAAGAATAGTAGCACTGAAACCGTGATGATGATGATCATCTGTGTGGAATCTGGCGAAGGAGGGGAAAGTGGTCTTAGAAGTCTTCTGGTCCTGTGTGCCAGGGCCCAAGGGGGAGTGGAGGCCCACCCATTCCCCACCCATCCTTATCCATCCTGCAGTTGCAGAGATGACTGGCAAATGCTGGATTATCTAGGGAAAAAGTAAGCCGGGGTCCAGGACACCAGCCAGGCCTCTGTGAGACTGTGAGTGGCATGCTCCAGGGCAACCCCTCCCTGGGCACAGCTGAGTGAGCTTCTACCAAGACAGGGAATGCCTTGGCCATCAAGAGTCACAAAACAGTGGAGCTTCAGGGGACCGTAGGGGTCAGTCAGTTCAAACTTCTCATTGTAGAGAAGAGCCAAGGCCAGAGAGAGGAGGTTGACTTGGTCAAGGGCACCACAACTCACGAATGGCCAAACAACCCGTCCAGGTCCAAGCTGGGGACTTGGAGAGAGCTTCAGGGAGAGGAAACCCTCAGGATTAAGGGTGGGGCCCCTGAGCTGGCAGAGAGTACACTAAGATTTTCATTTCCCCCAGGGGCCAAAGTGAGTGCCCTCTCCTTCCCTCCCTCTGTCCAGGGAGCTCCCCCTCACCACAGCTCCTGATCTGTGACTCTGAGACTTTGCGAATGATGCTCTTGTCGGGAGACCCCAGGTCCAGCTCAGCCCTGCAGGAGAGGTTGTAGTCACCGCCTTTCCTTTGAATCGTGATGTTATATGTGATTATGGCCTCTTTGGGGTCAGCTGTCGCCCCCTCAAATGTCTTCTGGTGCAGGGGTTTGTTGCCATGGAGCAGGGTGAGGGTGAGTTTCTCAAGGGGTGCCACAGCAGGCACCCTGCACTCCATGGTGATGGATCCACCACAAATCACCTGGGTGGGCTGTAGATGTAGCAGCACTTGCTCTGGAGGGTCTGCAGGGGAGAAAGTGGAGAGGCCTAGCCAGGATGGTGTGCAGTCCCAGCAGACCCACCCAGTCAAGACGGTCCCATCCCCAGTGTTCTCAGGTCCCTGGCTGGATTTGTGGAAGAAGTAGGCTGGGCCTGGCCTGCTCTACAGGGTAAAGAGAGGAAGAAGGAAGCAGTGCGTGGTGAAGGATGTAATGGGTAGTAGTTTTATAGACATGATGGTTTCTGGAATGGACAAGAATGGAGGTGGTCAGATGTCTATAAAGAGAAGGTCCAGAAACTGTATAGTCAACTCGAAAGATATAAATGTTTGGACCTGTCTCCTTCCTTTCCAGAAATTAAAGACAAATTTCAAAATTTCAACAGTTGGATAATTTTGCTCAGAGAGACTTAGAAAGGAGTACTTACTGGAACTGGGCCATGAACTGTGAGGTTCTCACATAAGTGGAGCCTGGAGTACCTGCCTTAGTTCTAGGATCAGGCTCACAGCCACCTCAGTCCCCTAATAAACAGGGCCTTTGGCGATGGCCTGGATTCCCCTTTGAATTAGAATACCTTGCCTCCAACACCCCAGGATAATACGTTGGATTTAGGACACTTTTCTATGCATTTGATCCACTGACATTATAATGAGGAGGACCCAAGTGATACTCTTGGTGCTGAGATGTTGAGAGAATCCTGGCCTATCCAGAAGGTGTCCATGGCTCATAGGCAGGTGTGTGTATGTATGAGGGTCCCACATTTGCCAAGGGCTCTCAGAGGAACAGAAAAGCACCTGGTGACTCTTCAACGGTCTCTCAGAGAGGTGAAAGGACCACTGGGGAACATGGCAGCCCTCCTGATCGTGTTCCCTCTACTCATCATGGGTATATGGGGTGTTCCAGTGATGGGGCTGCCACTGAGCTGGGAGGAGACTGAGCACTGCATAGAAAAGGACTTTTAGATTTATTTCAACCTTGCTTGGATCACCCTCTTCTGAACAAGCCTCAAAACCAGGGTTGCCAGCAGGTTCAAGGAGGCAAGTGAGGAGTATAAGCAGATTTTGAGGCCATGGCCTGGGTTCTGCTCCTTGTCACCCCAGGAGCCCAGGGAGGTGAGCGGCCATGAGAGAAGTGCCTATGAGCAGTAACAGAATAGCTTTGCATCCATTCAGTAGACACAGGCCCTTCCCTGGGAGGGGATGGGACCTGGAGGACTCACAGAACACGCTGACATTGGCAGTCTTTGACTTCTGTTCACCGAAGCAGGAGAAATAGCAAAGCAAGGCTGTGTCCTTGGAGACATTGTAGACTAAGAACTGCTTCCACTGAGCAGCTTCAGCCAGCAGCCTCTTGCTTAGGACAGTCTCCAAACCACCGGCCTGAGGCTGGAGACAGCTGGTACTACAGTTGACCGTCAGGGACTCTCCGTGCTTCACTGTCACCTGCTCTGGCCACATGGATACCTCAAACGCCTTCTCGCCAGACCCTGGAAGACCAGAAACACTGGGCAGCAGATGTACCTGCCGCCCTGCCCAGTGGAACTGCCCACCACTGGCAGAATGATCAAGGGAAAGGGGCCTAAGGAGAAAGGCCAGGGATGGTTCCTCAACTCCTTGACCCTGGACTCTTGCTCGGGCCTTACTGTGTTGCATCTAGACTGAGGAGGCTGTCTCTTTGCCTCTGGTTGCCCTTCCTCCAGCCCATCACTTCCAGATTAGTCTCCTTCATGTCTTCTATCTCCATGAAGAGGGATCCTACTCAACCTTCAAAACCCAGCGCTAATGTGCCCTCTTCCCTGAAGGCCTCTCTAAGATGGAGGTGGACTGTGTGTCTTCTGAGCCCCGGGAGTCTACCCTTCCCTCCTTCCTTTCCTTTCCTTGCTCAAAAAGTGTTTCATTTTTTTGTTTTTTTTAGGGGGCAGTGTCACTGGCCCTCATATGTGGGATCCGAACCGGGGCCGCTGGCGTCCCAAGCCAGCTCTTAACCACCGCACCACTCAGCCGGTCCCACAAATACTTTTTTTTTAATTTAAGATTTTATTGGAGAATTGGGGGGGGGAACAGTATTGGGGAATTGGGGAAGGGGAACAGCAAAGTCGTTGTACTTCGATCTTAGTTGTGGAGGGCGCAGCAAGCTCAACTCCAAATCCAGTTGCGCCGCTCAGCTCAAGGTAGTATGTTCAATTAGTTGGGGTTAGGCGTAGCCAGCATCCCATGTGGGAGTCGAATCCACAGCCTTGTTGTTAAGAATGCGCACTCTATCCCCCGAGCAACCCGGAAGGCAGCTCAACTCAAGGTGCCGAGTTCAGTCTTTAGTTGTGGGGGATAGCCCACCATCTCAAACAGGCAACCTTGTTAGGAGCACATGCTCTCACCAGCTGAGCCATCCTGCCGCCTGTTGGCAGCTCAGCCGCAGCTCAGCTGAGGCGCCGCTCACTGGCCCATGTGGGAATTGAACGGGCAACGCTGTTGCTCAGAGCTTGCACTCTTGAGCAAGCTCTTAACCAACTGAGCCATTAGGCTGCCCCCTCAAATACTTTTTGAACATGTGCTATGTGCCAGGCACTGTCCTAGGCTCTGCAGCAGTGAACAATGTAGACCAAACCCTGACTTTGCAGAGCTCACATTCTAGTGAAGAGAACAGACAATAATAAACAAGTGAACGGCCAAGTGGCGCGGTGGTTAAGCGCTGGCTTGGGAAGCCAGCGGCCCTGGTTCGGGTCCCACATATGAGGGCCAGTGACATTGCCCTAAAAAAAAAAAAAAATGTATTGGGCCAGCCGAGTGGCACAGTGGTTAAGCGCTGGCTTGGGAAGCCAGCGGCCCCGGTTCGGTCCCACATATGAGGGCCAGTGACACTGCCCTCAAAAAACAAACAAACAACAACAAAAAAAAACAGTGAAGCATCTAGCCTGTCAGATGGTGGTCAGTGCCTGGGAAAAGACATAGAGAGTGGAGTGGGGCTGCCATTTTTAATAGTGTGGTCAGCACAGGCCTCCTTGAAATAATGACCTCTGAGCAAAGACATGGTCATTGGGGTGAGCCCTGCAGCTACCTGGGGGAGAGTGTTTCGGGGGGAGGGAACTGCCAGCCCCAATGCCCTGGGTCAGGAGTGCTTGGTGTTTAAGGAAGTTAGCTCAGTGAGGTAAAAGGCAGGGGTGGAGGAGGTCAGAAAGAAAATGGTACCACCTTGCAAATGACCCCTGGTACTAGCGATTCATATTCCTGTTGACTCTCCCTTAATGTTTTGGAGCTTCTAGAAGTCAGGGTCCTGTTTCCCATTATGTCTAGCCCTGTGTGTAACAGACATTCAGGAAGTCTTGGACTCATGAAGGTTGAGCCTTCAGCACTCACCTCCCAGGAATGTCCTTGATCCCAACCAGCTGGGCCCAGCCTGTGTGTGGTGCCAGCACAACACCACACCCACACGCCCCACTCATCCCTGAGATCGTATCGTGTCTACATCAAAGTGGCAAGAGAGGGCCTTTGCAGGTGGACAGAGCTGGATTTGAATTCTGAGTCCACCATGTACTAGCTACGTGACCTTAGACAAGTTGCTGTGTCTCTCTGAACCTCAGTTTCTTCATCTTTGAAATGGGCTAGTAATCCCTTTTCCACAGTGTTGGTGTGAATGTTCGATGAGATAGCGCTTTAAAAGCACCTGGCAGGTGGGCCGGCCGAGTGGCACGGTGGTTAAGCGCAGGCTTGGGAAGCCAGCGGCCCCAGTTCGGGTCCCATATATGAGGGCCAGTGACACTGCCCTCAAAAAAAAAAAAAAAAAGCACCTGGCAGGTTGTCCAAAACTAGAAGGCTCGGCACAGGTGGCATTTTCCCTCACAGTCCCCTTGACCCACTGGGAGGGTTTTCATTTTCACTCTGACCAGCCTGGAGGTGATGCCTTCTGCTGCACCCCCCGCCCCCCAATCCCCTAGGTCACATCTGAAGACCAGCTGGGGCATGCCCTCACCTTCTCTTGAACCCCAGCATCCCTTTACCTCCTGAGGCCCGCCCCGCCCCCCCAGCCCACCATTTAACCTCTACAACCTGCCACATCCACACACCATGAGGCTATGGGGCCTGTTCAGCCTGTTGTCCAAAAAGCTGGGAGCCCCACCCAATGCCCAGGGTCATGGGGAAGCCAGGCTGGCACAGTATTCATGGCAGGCAGCTGCTGTTTTCAAAGCCTTGGAGACTCCGGGGCCAGCACCCCCTCCCCCACCTAAAGCAAGGAGAGTAGGCGGCCCACCCTCTGGGCTGGCACCTGCCAAATCAGGAACCCCAGGCCCTGGCTTACCTGGGCAGCAGAGCAGGGTGAGAAGGGCCACGGGCAGGCCCCAGCAGCCAAAAGGGGCCATCTCAAGCAGCGTCTGCAGGCTCACTGCGGAAAGCCGAGGGCTGCCTGGAGAAAGATGGAGGGTCAGGGAGTGGTGGCCTGGAACCCGCAGCCCAGAGCCTCCAGCCTTCAGGGAGCTGGATGACGCCATTTCCTCTCATTGTATGAACGGTTCTTAGAAAGTCTTGTGGGAGGAAGGCCCAGGGCTTCCCACCCGCAAAAATCCAGGCAGAAGAATCTGGCAAGCTGCTGATAAGCAGGGCGGTGACCTGATCTTGCAGGCAATCTGTATGGCAGGGTGGCGGGAGTGTCCCCGTTGTAGGAGAGTGAGCCCTTTCTGGAGAGTCCAGGTCTTGGCAACTCGAGCAAAGAATTGAACGAGATACCAGAGTAAAGCAGTAAAAGGTAGTTTATTAGAAGGGAGAAATTATTTCAAGGAGTTTGGAGAATATGGAGCGGGCCACACGCAAAGACGAGGTCCAAAGGCTCGAAAAGGAAGGAAGGGGTCAAAAGGTCACCAAGAGGAGCTGTCAAAAGGAAAATGAGAGAGCGCAGCAGCAGCAGCAGCAGCAGCAGACTTTCCAGAACTTGGGAGTTTTCATCTCTTTTTCTCTAGAATGGGCTGTTCCCCTTTGGGCGCAGAACTACTTGATTGGCACCCGTAATTGATAAGAGGCTATTACCTCACCTGAGCATGTTCCTTCCCAGAATTGTCGGTTATAATGATGTTAGTTATAAACTTCCAGGCATATGTATGCTATTATAATAATGGTATAATGAGGCCCAGGTGAAATAAAGGTTGTTATGGCCTTTTCTGTGCAGGTGTGAGTGACTGGTTTAATCCAGTCAGATATTTTGTACCCATTTGATTTTGGGGTAGATAGTTACAATGAAGGGAAGTTTTGGGTGCAGAGGGGAGGTCACCCGGCGGTCACACTCTGTGAGATGTGCAGGAATGCAGAGACCCAATGTCTGCCCCTAACTCCCTGCCTAGTTTTCCCCTCAAGAGACGTGATCCCCATAAAATCTCTATGGGAAGCTGAGGGACAGGAGGTCTCTTCTTCTGTATCTGCTTCCTGCTGGGCAGAGGCATAGAGCTGTCCCTGCCTATTGGGGTTCACGGAACTCTCACCCTAGCTTGTCTCAGATGAGAGGAAGGGGTCTCAAGCTCCACCCAGAAGACCGCGCTGGCTTGGGTTGTGACTAGCAATGTTGCTGGGATGTCCCCTGTATCCCCGAGGCCCCTGAATGAAAAAAAAAAAAGATTTTAATTAATAAACCCGTTAGCTCATTCAGTCCATCATTCAGGTGGTGTTAGTTGTCTGGACCCAGAATGGGTTTGGCATTTAGCTGACTGGCCTGGAGGTTATTAGGAAGTCACAGGCTTTCAAGTAGTTATCTGAAGCAGGGGTAGGAGATTTCTATGAACAATCTACTGTTTAGGATTCAGAAACTGATTAGAAGAGTAGGCGCTAAAGAACTAAGAAACTAGGGAGGAAACTTAACATTTCTATGGGAAGGAGAAGGTAAAAGTTCCTCGGTGGTGGGCGGTTCTGTTCAGTTGGCCGGTAACATCCGCATGTGGACAGGCATGTGCATGTGTGTGAATGACATGCATGCACACAGGAGTCTGGGGTGCTGTGCGGGCACAGAGGGCAGTGATGCCTACAAGCCCCAGATCTGGGGAACCCGAAATCTCATAGGACACATGGTTGGGGTCCTCTCTGGGAAGAGAATATCTGAAGTCAGGACCTGTCCAGGACAGGGAGTCCCCACAGCAAAGCAGGTAGAGTTAGGCTTTTCTAGGGAAACAAGGGCAGGAATTGGAGGTGTTCCGGTTAATCGCCCAGCACAAGCCTACTTAAACCTTAACACTCAGCTCAGCGTTCAACCTCAACCTGTCCCTGACTCAACTGACACAGGGACAAATTCAGACCACAGCCCCAGAAAATGCTCCCATAATAGTCCCAGCAGCCAGGCACACACCAAATGCCCAGCCTCCATTTCCAGGCTGCGGATTTGGCTTTTGGGGTCTTCCCCATCCCACTCCAGGCAGGGAGCCTTGGTCTAGGTGTTACCCGCCAACTGAGCAGCATCAACTCCCACCACTGAAAAACTTGAATGTTTTCTTTTCTATACAAGTGTTAAGTGTAGAAATGTTAAGTCTCCTCCCTAGCTCTTGGGCTTTTATTGCTCTTCTAACCAGTTTGTGAATCTTGGACTGAAGATCCCCCTTGCTTCTTAATTGCTTCGTAAATCAGTTCTTGAATCTGAAACAATAGAAGTCTCCTACCCCTGCTTCCCATAACTAGTTGAAAGCCTGAGACTTCCTAACATCCCCCAGGCCAGGAAGCTAAATGTCAAACCCATTCTGTGTCCAGACAACTGATGCCACCTGAGTAATGGACTGAATAACCACAAGTTTCATAAGAACTAACAGATTTATATTTTTGTCCTCATTCAGGAGCCTTGAGGATGCAGGGGATACCCCAACAAGCAAAGAAGCCAACACGGTCTTCCAGGTGGAGCTTGAGACCCCTTCCTCTCCTCTGAGACAAGCTAGGGTGAGAGTTCCGTGAACCCCAATAGGCAGGGACAGCTCTACGCCCCTGCCCAGCAGGAAGCAGGTACAGAAGAAGAGACCTCCTGTCCCTCAGCTTCCCATAGAGATTTTATGGGGATCACGTCTCTCAAGGAAAAACTAGGCAGGCAGTTAGAGGCAAGGCATTGGGTCTCTGCATTCCTATACGTCGCACAGAATGCGATCGCCTGGGGACATCCCCTCTCTACCCAAAACTCCCCGTTGTATTGTAATTACCTACCCCTGCGGGAAGAGCAAATGGGCGCAAAATATCCAACTAGATCAGACCAGTCACTTGCACCTGCGCAGTACCTCTTGTCAATCACAGGTGCCAATCAAGTGGTCCTACGCCCAGAAAGAACAGCCCTTTCTACAGAAAAAGGATAAAAACCCCAAGTCCTGGGAAGCACGCAACTGCTGCTGCTTCTTCCCGCCTCCTTTTGACCACTTCTTCCCTTTGAGCCTCGCCTTTGCACGTGGCCCACTCCACACTCTTTGGAATGTAATTTCTAGTAATGGGCCCTTAAGCCATCCTCTAGTACTCAAATCTACTTTTACTTCTAAATGTACTATCTTTTCTAATAAACTACTTATTCTACTGCTTTACTCTGGTATCTCGTTCAATTCTTTGCTCGAGTTGCCAAGGACCTAGACTTTGTGCCGAGAAAGGCCCACTCTCCGACAACATAGGGGGTTAGTGCCAAATCTTTGTCACCTGTTGTGGGGATCCCCAGAAGCAGTGAGCAGGCGAGAGGGCGGGGAAGCCCTTGCCAAGGAGACTTTTGATCCTGACACAGCCAGCCTTCTATGCTCCAGTTATAGCTAGGAGCCCCTGGGACCCACAGGACCTCTCGTTCTCAGAGGCACCCTAAATGGGGCCTTTCCAAAGGGACATCCCAGTGTTTTTAAGGCTCAGGCCAAACCTCGTTCCTGGGTTGGAAGGGCGGGGTGAGGTCATGCTTCTCTTTGGCTGCTGAGGCCAAATAAACATTATTAGGAATGCAAACAGGAAACTAACATTAAAAAAGATGTTACAAACTCATAGAAACAGAAAGTAAGGATGGTGATTGCCACAGCCTAGGGGGAGGGGAAATGGGGAGTTGCTCAGTGGGTAGAGTTTCTGTTTTATATGCCCCAGAGATTGGTTGCAAAACAATGTACTTAACACAACAGACTATTGATATCAGACTAAAAGGACTTTTAAGACAAAAATATTTATGAGGGATAGAATGAGGGCCTAAATTAAAGGGTCAGTTCACCAGGAAGTTATAATAGTTCTAAACTTGTAGGCATCTGGCTTCAAAGAACTATTGGGTCGTTGGAAAAGTCATGATGCGTTTTTGCAACGAAAAACAGAAAAAATACGTCGTGACTTTTCCGACAACCCAATACAAAGAGGGGAAAAAACACCATTATGGCAAGAAATTTTAACACACATTTCTCAACTATAAATATTGAAGCAGACAAAAAAAATGGTTAAGATGGTACATTTTAGGTTATGTGTATTTTGTCACAATTTAAAAAAAAAGACTATAAATACTTTATGCCAAGAAATATGAAACAAAGTAGACCAAATATTAGAAAAATATAACTTACCAAACTTGATTTAAGAAGAAACAAAAAGCCCTAATGGTTCTAGCTATTTTAAAAAATTGAATCAGTAATTTAAAATCTTCCCACAAAGAAAACACCAGGTCCAGACAGTTTTACAGAAATGTAAGTGGAGATAATTCTAATTTTATAAAAACTTTCTGAGAATGGAAAATGCAGGAACACTCTCTAATTCTTTCTGAGGCCAGGGCAACTTTCATAACAAAATGAGCCAAGTATAGGATGAGAAAAAAAAATTAGAAGCCCATCTCACTCATGAATATCGATGCAACAAATATAAGAAAAGTACTAGTTGGGCGGGCTGAGTGGCGCGGTGGTTAAGTGCTGGCTTGGGAAGCCAGCGGCCCTGGTTCAGGTCCCACATATGAGGGCCAGTGACACTGCCCTCAAAAAAAAAAAAAAAAAAAAAAAAAAGAAAGAAAACTACTAGCAAACCAAATCTAGCAGTGGATAAAAAAAAATATAAGACATCACATCCAAGTGGAGCTTATCTCAGGTATGCAAATATGGTTTAACAATAGAGAAATGTACAAATATCGTTTATTAGGTTGATAATAGTAAACTTGGGTGCTCTATGTCACACCGTTTCTGCCCTCTTCTATCAGTAATATCAGCTGTATCTACAATGGATAATTTCATGCAAGCTTAGACTCACCTTATGTTGCCAGTGTCCCACCTAAAGTTTACACAGGGTTTCTTTTTGCTTTTTGCCTTAGGGTCTTCTTCAGTGCTAGTGTTTCCCAGAAGTGTGGGAAAGTTCCCTAATTTACAACCTTTCACCCATGAGGAGCTGATAGACACGGGCTCCAGCCTTCTTTCCAGTGGGCAATTCTGGGTGGAATCGTGTCGGCTTCTCAGAGGTCCCAACAGAATTGAATGTCTTCTGCCTACAGCTGCATCGTCAATCATGCTCCTTTAAATTGGCTTTTCCCCTTTCCCTGTTTCAGTCTCCCTGCTCTTTTTCTTCCTGGTTCCTGGAATCACCTGCCAAATAACCTACTTGAACCTTAGTCCTTGCTCCAGGCTCCACTTTTGAAGGCGCTCAAACTAAAAACTTCTATCAACAGATTTAAGAAGAAAAAACATAGGGTCATCTCAACAGATCCAGAAAAAAAAAAAATGACTTTCAACACCCTTTCATGATAAAAGCTCTTAGCAAATTGGAAAGAACCATCCTTAACCTGGTAAAAAGAACTTAGAAAAAGCTTACAAATATATATTGTTTTTAATGAGTAAACCTTAGGAGCACTTTCTTTAAAATCAGGAACCCAACAAGGGTGCCCAGTAACTCTGCTTTTATTTAACATGGTACCAGCGGTCCTGGACAGTGCAGTAAGATAAGAAAAAAAAAATAATAAAGGCCTAAGGATGAGTAAAGAGCAAAACCGTCAGTATTTTCCTATGATATGATTGCCTAGGTAGAAAATCTAAAACATTGATCAGCCAAGTGATTCAGAATCATAAGAGATTTTAACAAGGCTACTAGCTATAAAATCAATATCCCCAAATAAGTTTTGTGTATATCAGTAACATAAAAGAATATGATTTTAAAAACACACCATTTATAATAGCACACAAATAGTAATAAATCTAGCAAAACATATATAATATCTATAGTAGGAAGTTATAAAACCTACTGAAAGCCATTAATTACAATCTAAATAAGTGGAGAGATAGCCCATGTTCATAAATAGGAGATTCAATACTATAAAGATTCGATACTGGGCCGGCCGAGTGGCACGGTGGTTAAGTGCTGGCTTAGGAAGCCAGAGGCCCCGGTTCGGGTCCCACATATGAGGGAGGGCCAGTGACACTGCCCTCAAAAAAAAAAAAAAAAGATTCAATACTATAAATTCTCCCTTTGCTGATCTACAGATTCAGTACAATTCCAATTAATCCCAATAGCATTTTTCACGAAAATTGAAAGCTGATTTTAAAATTATATGGAAGAGCAAAAGGACCAAGATATCCCTAAAGAATAATAAGGTGAAGGTATTTGCTCTACTAGATATTAGACTTATTATGAAATATGGTATTAGTGTAGATATAGGCAAATTAACCAATGGAACAGAATAACGAGCCCAGAAATAATTTGTATAAAACTTTGACACAAGTCAAAGGTAGCATGGTAGAATACTGGGTGAAAGAAGACCTATTAAATAAATGATACTTGATCAACTGGTTAAGTATAGGGAGAAAAAGGCAGGGGTGGGGGGAATGCATCCTGATCTCATACCAAATGTAGAAATCAAGTCCATCTAATAGATTAAGGACATATATGTGAAAAACTTTTGGAAGAAAATGTAATAGAGTATTTTGTCCTTGGGGCAGGGAAGGATTTCTTAAGCAAGATTCCCAAATCACCAACCAGAAAATAAACAACTGACAGTTTTGTTACATCAAAGACACATACAAACATTTCAGAGAACAGGAAACATGTCTAAACAAAGTTGAGTTAAAGATGATTTAACTCAATAGTAGCCAGGGAAATTAAAATTAAAACCACAATAGCGAAGGGGGTGGGGATGAGGGAGAAGGGGAAAGGATTAGACAGCATCAATAGGTAACTACAGTATTGTCACAGGGATATGAAAGACAGTTTGGGGAATATAATGTTGTTAAAATTTTGTGGGGTGTCAGATGGTCACATGTCTTGTTAGGGAGACCACTTCATGGATGGAGTAGAGGCTTGATCACTGCACTGTATACCTGAAATTGATGTTGTATAATATTGTATGCCAACTGTAATTGAATATATATATAGTCACGAGATGTGGATTATATGGTGGAAGGGAGTCAAAGGAATTGTAATAGATAGTATGATATGGGGGGGAGAAATGGGGGAGAATTGGGGGAGGGGGGTTGTCACTTTGAGGGGTAAAAAGTATAACTGTTGCACTTTATTGTACTCCTGAAGCTAACTAAAAAAATATATAAATTAAAAAAAAAAAACAAAAAACCACAATGGGATACCTATTTTATATCTACCAGATTAGCGAAAGTTAAAAAAATAAAAATCTGGGCTGGCCGACTGGCCTGTTGGTTAAAAGCTGGCTTGGGATGCCAGCGGCCCCGGTTTGGATCCCACATCTGAGGGCCAGTGACACTGCCCTCTACAGCTAAGATGGTGAACAACAGCTCCACCTGGAGCTGGGCTGCTGTGGGTCCCTAGGACGGCATAGCTGCAGCCCCTGCTGCAGTGGGCTGCCATAGGCTACAGTGAGTGGCCGGCAGCCAGCGTGAGTGGCTGGCAGCTGGTGTGAGCTGCCAAGAGCTGCTGTGAGCAGCTGTCCAGAGCCTGGCGACCAATCTGCCTAACCCGAAAAGAGTTCAATCATGATACCAACATGGGCCAGTGAAGCAATGTACTCCACAACTAGACTGAAGAACAAAAGGACAGCAACTTGTCTGTTCCTCTTCCCTGGTTTCCCAATGCTGTTCCCCTCCCCCAATTCCCCAATAAAGTCTTTTAAAAAAATAAAAAAATAAAAATAAAAATCTAACAAGAACCAGATGTTGGAGAGATTGTAGGTCATCGGAACTCTTAAAATTGCTGGTGAGAGGGCATATTAGTGCTCTGGGAGATAATCAGGCATTATCTTGTAAATGATAATGAATATTTTTAGACTTTATAACCCACAATTCCACGTTTAGACAGATGCCCTAGAGAAACCAGGAAACATGTACTGTGCTTACCTTCTACTATCTGTATGACTTTGAGTAAGTCACTTAATTTCTCTGTGCCTCAGTTTCCTCTCTGTAGTATGGGATCAATAATAGTACCTTCCTCACAGTGTTGTGTGGATTAAACAAATTACATGACCTATTATTTTTAAGTATTTAAAACAGTGCCTAGCACACAGTAAATGCTACATAACTGTTGCATAAAATAAGAGTAGGCATGCATATGTGATAAAGCACTAACAAAAAAAATCAAGAGAACATTAAAAACAAAATTTGGGAGGGTGGTTAGGCCTGGGCAGGAAATGAGTAATGCAAAAGTAGAAGCAAGATTTAGTGATATTTCTACAGCATGGGGAATACAGTTAATGGTATATAATAGCTATCTATGTACAGTATCAGATGGATGGCGTCAGTTGGGGTTATCATTTTGTGAGGGGTATAAATGTCCAATCATTATGTTGTTTTGTACATCCAAATCTGATAATTAAGAAATATTTAAAAAAAAAGATTTTGTGATATTTCATCCTTGGGTTGAGTGGTGGAGTTCAGGGCTGTTTGTGGTATTATCATGTTGTATATATAATGTACACGTATGTCACATATTACATTTTACAGAGAGAATACAAATGGAAAAGAGAAATTCCTACATGCCTATAAAGAAGAGGAGCCTCCATGGAAATGTAAGCTGTATGTTAGGAAAGCCCCCCTCAGTTAGAGGGTTTCACTGAGTGAATTAGATCGTGAATGAGCATCAGATGCAATCCCCGGAGGAAAGGGGTCCCTTCCCCTACGTCTCAGATCCAGCCCAACTCAGATGGCCTAGGTCACACCTACATGGACAAAAAAGGCAGCCCCACAGTTCTATATCTATCACCCAGACGACAGAGTAAGAGAGGAAGCAGGAAATAACCATGAAAACAAAACAAGACCCGTGGACTCAGAGACAGCAGACAGGAGCTTCACGGAGCTGGGACTATCCAGCCAGAAGGAATTCTGGGATCTCCAACCCTGCTGCTTACCGGGGGTGGGGGGTGGGGGGGGGAACGACTGCTGCCCCGTTTGGGGAAGGGACTAAGAACTCAGGCCAAACCCTTTCCACTCTGCCAAGAGGGATGTGAGAAGCGTGCTCTTACCTGTCATCTGCTAAATGGAGTGATTATGATGAGGAACAAAGGGCGGCCTGGGGTCCAGTGCACCCTGAGCGGTGAAAGCTGGACCAGACCTGGTGCTGCCGCTGCTACCAGATCATGGGAGCGTTAATTTAAGCTTTCCGCTTTTCCCCTACTCAGAAGTCACGTGCTTCCTGTGCTCAGTGTTTTATCTCACACTAATTTCATTTTTTGTTCACTCCCTCCTTTTTCAAAAAAAAGGTGATAAAATATACACACCATAAAATTTTACTGTTTTAACCATTTTTAGTGTGCAGTTCAATGGCATTAAGCGCATTCATTTTGTTGTACAACCATCACCACCATTCGTCTCTGGAACTTCTTCACCTTCCCACACTGAAACTCTGTCCCCATTAAGCACTAACCCCCCCACCCCCCCGCCCCTTTCCCCCCAGCTCTTGGCAGCTAACTGTTCTAGTTTCTGTCTCTATGAATTTGACTATTCTACCTCAAGTGGGATTCTACGTATTTGTCCTTTTGTGACTGGCTTATTTCACTGAGCATGATGCCCTCAGGGTTCATCTCTGTTGTTGTGTATGTCAGCATTTCCTTGCTTTTTAAGGCTGAATAATAACATTCCATTGTATGGATAGACCACAATTTGTTTATTGATTCATCAGCTGATGGACATTTGGGTTGCTTCTACCTTTTGGCTACTGTGAATAATGCTGCAATGAATGTGGGTGTGCAATATGTCTTCACGTCCCTATTTACAATTCTTTGGGGGATATACCCAGAAATGGAATTGCTGGATCCTATGGTAGGTCTATGTTTAATGACTTCGTCAGATCTTTTCACATCTGCCACCTCTCCTAAGCAATTAAAAACAAAAACAAAAAGTACCCTAGCAGAGTGACTTTGTACCAATAGGCAGAAAAATATCAAGCTGGATACAGCGGTGGGTGCTGGGAGGCCAGCAAGGCTTACCCACAGGTAGGGGATCTTGCTCCCACAGCCCAGCCCTACAGCACATACCATTTAAACTGGCCTAGCAAAGTCACAAATTAGGTCATGTCAGGGACCAACAGGACAGTCAAGACCATGCTGGAAGCTTACCAGGGGGGAAACTGCTGCCCCGTTCGGGTAAGGGACTAAGAACTCAGGCCAAACCCTTTCCACTCTGCCAAGAGGGATGTGAGAAGCGTGCTCTTACCTGTCATCTGCTAAATGGAGTGATTATGATGAGGAACAAAGCGTGGTCGCTTTAAGACATGCTGGACTCTAGAGCAATCTTTCTTGGTTCTTTTGTGTTTCAGTTTCTTCACAGAATTTCTTTTTGGAGTCTTCCTGTCGTGTGCTGGCAAAACAAAGCCAATGTTGAATGTTGGGATGGGGAGCATCAGGGCTCAAGGCCATGAGGGGCCCCTGTGGCTTTCAAGTTTTGATGGTGCTGGTGACAGACACAAATTAGGGTGCATGTCTCATTCACAATTTCCCTAGAAGTTATGTTATATCTGGACTTGCCTTTATTTGAGGGGAACCCCTGCTTTCTCTACTTTAGACAGATTTTTCTGGGGAGCTTCTGTCCTCCTACTTGACTCCATCTTGCTGGCCAAATGATTGCTCCAAAATTAGCATCATGGTACCCCATCTTCGGGTCTTTCCTTGAGTTTTGGGGGAAACAGAGCCCTTTACCATCTGGTTGTAGAGGTTGGAGGATAGATGCTACTTGAGGCCATGCCCCCATTCACAGGGGAGGTGGGTGTGTAGCGGGTGAGAAGGTCAAAATGCTCAGAGACGGGTGACGGTGTTCTGTTGGTGCTGCGGTCCTCGATTCCAGCCCCTCCTGAGGCCCGTTCTTGCAGGGCGGTGTCCATGAGCCAATTCTTTTGCCCTTTTGGTTTTTAAGCCTGTTTCAGCTGGTTTCTGCCCTGTGAAATCAGAGTCCAGAGTAAGAGACCATGAATCATGCCAGAGAACCTCATCGGTCAGCCCAGGAATGTTCCAGAATAAAATTGCACATTGCCTGGACTGGCCCTGGCACCAGGGCCTTAACCTGGTGCTGGATTTTCATGACAAGAAGGTTGGTGACATGACATCGGCGATGGAGAACATCTCCACAGGTACTGTGGTCTAAGCTCTAGAAAGTTCTGTAGCATTTGGACAATTGTTTTTTCTGTTTCTTAGTTGGTGAAAGCCAAACTGCACAGGAAAACATAAATATAAATGTGTAAGCAGTTCCCCACAGATCGCTGTGCTTGACACACTGTTCCTTCATAATTCAGACTTTCTCTACTTTGTCCGAGACAGCGTCTCACTGGATTTAGGCACTCCATGGGCCAGGGGAGTAAAGAGCGGAATGCATAGAAAGAGACTGTGTGTGCATGAGGCCGCATGGTAGGAGCCCCTGCAGAACCCCCCACATCTTACTTGGCATCAGGTCCCACAGTCACTAATCAGAGCCAGATCTGTAATAACCTGGAATTGGGGGGAAGGCAGGAAGCCAGCGAGACCTCCCTGCTGGCTGAGCACATCCTTGGGGACCCAAGCCTGCATTTGGAGCAGGGCACACTAGGGGAGGAGCTCAGGAAGGGGGCTCAAGCCCCAGAATTACAGTGGATCTCACTGACCAGTCCCCTGTCTGGGGGAGGGGGGGTTCTAGATATGGTCACCAGTACTATCTCTGACTCTCCTAAAATACAGGCACCCAGTTAAATTTGAATTTCAGATCAATTATTTTTAGCATGTCTCAAATGTTACATATTGAGCTTTCCAGGTGATTTCAGTGTGCACAATGTTGAAACCCAGCACATGGGGTGGAAAAGCTGAAAGGTGGGTGAGAACGGGGGTTGGGGACAGAGCATGGAGGCATAGTCTGGCCTGGTGCACTTGGGATGGCAGGGTCAGCTGTGGGCCAGAGCGCAGAGGGAGCATGAAAAGGCAGCAAAGTCATCCCCAAATCCCCAACAGTCAGCCAGAGGGAGGGAAAGGGCAAGGGTGTCATTTTCTGTCTTTCCCATTGCAGCCTTTGTATTATACTCCCATCTGGATGCCCAAGCTTGACAGCAGCCCAGCTGTGAAGCCCCAGGAGCCATCTAACAGAAAGGGGTTCCCATCCTTCACCAAAGGGCAGAGCTGGTTATATAGCTTTTAGCAGTAGAGGTGCTGGGCCCATCCAAAAACTGTTCAATTTTAACCCTGTGCTTTCACTTTAGTCAGATCTTTTTTTTTTTTTTTTTTTAGGGCAGTGTCACTGGCCCTCATATGTGGGACCCAAACCAGAGCTGCTGGCTTCCCAAGCCAGCGCTTAACCACCACGCCACTTGGCCGGCCCCCTGTGCTTTCACTTTAAAAGCCACACAGGGCCGGCTGAGTGGCTTAATCGGTTAACAGTTTGCTTAGAGCGCGTGCTCTGAGCAATGGGGCCGCTGGTTCAATTTCCACATGGGCCAGTGAATGCTGCGCCCAAGCTGAGCTGTCACTGAGCTGCCAACAGGTAGCAGGATGGCTCAGCTGGTGTAACAAGATTGCCTGTTCAATGGTGGGCTACGCCCACCCACAACTAAGATTGAACACAGCACCTTGAGTTGAGCTGCTGCCCGGATGGCTCAGAGGATAGAGTCTGCGCTCTTAACAACAAGGCTGCTGGTTCGACTCCCGCATGGAATGGGGTCACGCCCATTCGCAAGTAAGATTGAACACAGCACCTTGAGCTTAGAGGCCACGAGCTGCGGACAGGAAGCCAGATGGCAACTGGTGCCCTCCACAACGAAGACTGAAGAACAACTTGGCTGGTCCTCTCCCCTAATTCCCCAACACTGTTCCCCTCCCCCAATTCCCCAATAAAATCTTAAAAAAAAAAAAAAAAGCCACCCAGACAGTTCTGATGCATCATTTGAACTACAGCCCCCTCTTCCAACCCCCCATTTCATGGCTTTTTTTCCATATCTCTTTCCTTCCCTTCTCTGCTGTTTCTGGTGCTTTCCTCTTTGCATCAGACATAATTCAGCTAGCAGCTTGGTTTTATGAGACCTGTGTTTTACAGCAAGTGTTCTCAAACTTTAGCATACATCAGCATCACTGGAGGGCCCCATCCCAGAGTTTCTGATTCAGCACATCTGGGGTGAGGCCTGAGAATTTGCATTCCTAACAAGTTCCCATGCTTCTGGTTGTGGAACTACGCTCTATTAGAAAGAATAAGTAAGTGTTCTTAATTTTAAAACAGTCAAGGTAATCACAACTACAAGTAGAAACCAGAGATTTGGAGTGGAAATTCCTCTGGGAGGAATCAGTGTGATTTGTAAAACAGGCCCTGGGAAGGCTAGCATTTCATAGGGTGGGCTGTAGGCTCATTGGCCTAATGGGGACCAGACTGAGTGACCGAGACTGTGGGGTCAGGCTGATGTAGTGGAGTTACAAGAACCTGTGTTTGAATCTCCACTCAGCTCCTTGCTGGCTGTGTGATCTTGGTCAAGTTGCTTAACTTCTCTGAGCTTCAGTTTGCTCATCTATAAAATGGGGTAATACTACGGTAATAGCCAACATTTCTGTCATGCTTACTATGCTGCATATTGAGTTGAGTAGTTGGTGAGTAGTAACTGAGCAGGCATGCAGCAGCAAGGAGCTGAGCAGAGATTAGTTTGGGATCCTAATCTTAACGATCTAAGCTCTAAGGCCCTCTCACCCACCTCAGAGTCCCCCTCAAAGGGCTTCTGGGAGGAATCAATGTTGTGACTTGTAAAACATTGACTCAGAGCTTGATACACGGTAAGCCCTCAACCAAGTTCATGGTGGTTGTTACTGCTGGCACCTAGATATGCACCTACCTGTGTCCTTGTAGGCTGTGCTCAAGGACACCCTAGTATGTGTCTTGACTATTGAATAAATCCACAGAATGTCAGACCCCAAGGTCATCCCCACACAAGGAGGAGCCTGTGCATACTGTTGTATGTTAAATCCTTGAATGAAAAAAGTTTGTGACTACGCATTACTTAGAAAACTACCGGCTCATGAAGGACTTGAGTTGTTTATAAATCCAGGCCCTTTGGTCTTCTTCTTGGGTCCCATCCTCATCTCATATGGAGCCACCCTGTGGAGTGGGGAACAGAAGCCAGCCATGCCTTTGACCCAGGTGAACGCAGGACACTGGAGGCCCAGGAGGAACAGCAGCTGAACGTTGGCGCCATCTTGTGGCCAAAATGAGCCAGTGTCCTGCCACCCAGTCTAAAAAGCATGACAATTATATTCCTTTGGCAGTGTGGCAGCGGTCGATATGACATCCCTCTATAATCACAAGTAGGTTGGAAATGAACTGGGATCCTGAGAGACTGTCTTGAAGAAGGGTGATCTATGTAGATGCAGCAAATTTATCCAGAAACAACCAACAGCCAAAGAGCCAAGAGAGAGAGGGGCTGAGAGTGCCTTCTCTCGGAAAACATGGATGACAAGGTAGCCAGCTTCCCTTTTCTGCCTTTAACCTTTACTGCAAAGGGGAGAATAAGCGGAGATGCTTTACTAGGATCTCAGATGAGAAATCGAACTGTTTCCTTAGGAAAGATGCTAAAGGCAACCCCTTGGGTTGTTAGAGCAAAGGCAAAACCCAAGGGATATATGAGGTGGGTTCTCTTTTTTTCTTTTTAACTGTGAAGCTGTTCTCTTTTGGGGCCTGAATGTTAGATTAAGAAATATTTGAGTATAGTTACAGGTTAGTTTTTAAAAATTAAGTAGGTACTACCAGGTTTTCATGATTTGTAAACAGCTCTACTTGCATATTCTTTCTGTACATGTAACTACTAGAGTATGTGTCCAGCGTTGGAGGTGACCACTGCCGGGTCCAGGCCCAGCGGCGGTGATGCAGCCTTATCAGATTAGCTCTGGCACTTGAATCTGGCCTTCCTTCCCCTGCTCCCTGCACAGCTTCTCCAGTGGAAATGAGTCCATCCAGCCAGGATCAGTTTCTGTCCAAGCAACAGAAAATGTTCCTCTGTGGGTGTAGGAAATGGCCTTGGCAGTTGCCAAAATCAAGGCCCCAGTAACCTCCTGGGGCCCCCAGTCACTTCTGTCTTCTGAGCAATTTCCCATATGTTCCAGTCAGAATCAGAAGGTGAGTTAATCCACCCCAGTGCAGAGCCCTGGACCTCCTCAGTCTGGGGTACCAAGCTGCTCGGTTCCCACCAGGAGAGTTGTTGCCCATATTCAGGTTAGTGCTTCCCTAGGCTCAAAGTCTCCTATTTGCCCTTGGAAATCTGTGTTACTGGAGAGACATTTGCCTACATTCCTCATCCTCCCCATCTCAAGGCCATTCCTCCACCTGGGACTCACGGAGAACTTGGCTTTGCCTTCTGAACCCACCCCTAAGCCTCTGACTTCTGGGGCCACCCTGGGCAATCCCAGGGGCCATCAGGACCAGCTACACCTGTGCCTTCCACTCACTGCCTCAGCTACAGAAGTCTCTACCTCCACTCCATCACCCAGCCTTGCAGCCAGATCTTACTTTGTCACCATGTAATACTGCTGCACCTCCAGAATCTCCTCCATCCACATCCCTGTCTCCCCCCACCAGTCTGGACCTCAAGGCCAATGCCCCGGTGTCTCCTCTCTGCACCTGCTGTGCCCGCTCAGTACACTGGCCCCCAATAGGCCAGGTTTCCTCTGCCGGCTGCCACCCTAACCAAAGTCAGTCGCCTCCCTCTGCCTACAGCGATGCATGAATGAGACATAGCTGAGGAGGGCAGATCTGCCTAGAGAACCAGAGAGAGACTGCCAGGGAAGGGTGGCAGAAGTTGGGAGTGACCTCTAGGAACTGAAATTAACTAGGAGTTCGTTCATAGAACATTTGATCCTTCCCTATCCCTGATATAGAAGGACATCAGTACCACGTTTTTCTGAAAGACTGGGTCTTATATTAATTTTTGCTCCCAAAGATATATTTTATTCATTTATGAACATGCAAAAATCTACATTAATATAGTCATGTCTGGCTGATGATCTTAACTAGGGCTTATATTGGGGTAGGGCTTATATTAAAAGCATCTTGAAAATCAAGGTAGGGCCTATTTTCCAGTTAGGTCTTATTTTGGGGGGATCATGGTAGTCAGGCCAACAATCAGAAGATTTTTCTCCAAAGACATTTGGAACCCCAGAGCTGAGACCTCTGCACTCTGGCATTTAAGGTTTCCCCCATAGGGTTACTGAAAACAGGGCTCACCAGCTGACAAGCTCTACTCACCAACACACGGCCTCAATCAGCTTTTTATTGCCTCTTTTTTGAGTACATATAACCCATCAAGCATCGCCAAGCATTTGGGAAAATCCACAAGCTGGAAAAGAGAGATCAAGATAAACAAAAATGACCCCAAAGATACAAAGATAATACAGAAAATTGAAGACTACTCTTTAAAAAACTGAATTAGTATCCTCAAATACTAGTTTCCCCATAAGAAAGGGACAGGGAATCAAGAGCCCTTGGAAATGAAAAATGACTGCTGAAACTCAAAAGAGTGTCATCGAAAATTTGGAAAATAAAGGCAGGAAATTTCCCAGAAGGAACAAAAATCGACACACAGAACATAAGAAATAAAAGATAAGTGACATGGAGGATGAAACCGAGTTCCAACATTCTACTGTTAGAAGTTTCAGAAAACAAAAACAGAGTAAAATGAAGAGGAACCATTATTTTAAAATTACACAAGCAAACTTTTCATTGCCTTTGGGTTGAAAGGGTTCTCCCCGTGTCCAGCATCATGAATGAACAGACCCACATCTAGGGCCGGCCGAGTGGCGCGGTGGTGAAGCGCTGGCTTGGGACGCCAGCAGTCCCGGTTCGGATCCCACATAGGAGGGCCAGTGACACTGCCCTCTTAAAAGAAAAAAGACCCACATCTAGACATGTCATTGTGAACAAGCCTAACGAGATCACCCCAAAGGTTTCCATGTATCACACTCTGCTGGGGGGTGAGGCTGGGGGCTGAGGTTCCTGATTGAAGATTTGGCCCCATTTCTTCTTCAAGGGGCCAGTAGCTAAAGAAACCAGATGAGCTCTTGTTCTAACCCAGCAGTGGTGGGAGAACCCAACTTGCATAGAATTGGATGTGACCCGTCATTTCTCAGTCCCAGGGGCTGGCTTGTGACAGCCAGAATTTTTAAAAAAGCATATATAGAATCATTCAAATTTGGATTTAAAAAACCGAAACGCATTTGTTTTTAATAGGTGAAAGACATACCAAGCATTAACGATGATTATTTCATGGGCTTCTTTTCTGTAAGCGCCGAGGCCTAGATCCACGGTTCTCACACTTGGGGTGTATCGGGATCACCTGGAAGTTAGAGGATGCAGAGGCCCAGGGTTGTTGAAGTAGGATAGGGCCCGGGTCTTACCGAGTTTCCCAGACCGTGATTCCGATGTGGCCAAAGTTTGAAAACCATTGGCCTAGCTAAAAGTCTTAAGAGGGGAGGGGATTAAGATGTAAATTGCCAGTTATCAGTCAGTCATCTTGTAATAACTATGGATGGGGTCAGATGGGTACCGGATTGATCAGGGTGATTGCTTCGTAAGTTATATAAATGTCTAATCATTATATTGTATATCTGAAGCTAATATAATATTGTAGGTCAATTGCAATTAAAAAATAAAAAGTTTAAAAAATAAAAAACAATACATAAACAATAACAACAACATTAATTCAAATAAACAAACAACAGCACTGGGCTTTGTTTTTGTCACAGTGGTTACAGCAAAACCTGTCTCAGAGAGCTTCCTTTTCAACTGACATGTTCTTCCCTCTCTGCCTGGGTTCCCACCCGCTGTCACAGCCACCCAGCCACTCAGTGTTACAAAACATGGCCCACATATTGAAAAGGGAACAGCAGCTTTGTGAAGCAATAGCTGTGGTTTTATTTTGTTTTTCTTTTCATCAGTGTCCTTTATCCCGTGGTTTCTTCCCTCTGCAGCACAAGAGAAAGAAGGTGGGCCTCTGAACCTTGCAGAATGGAGGTCACACCCACAGCTCTACACTTCATGGGGCCTGGTGTGACTTATCCCCTTTCTGTCCCTCTGTCCTTCCTCCATTCCCCCTAAAATTGTTCTGAGGAGACTGGGTGTTGATGAGAGGAAATCTTCCCATCACACCCTCCACACCTTCCCTGTCAACATGGACATCCCACCCCCTGGGAAAAGACCACCGCAAACCCCGCAGACCCTCTGGTGCTGAGGGAAGGCCGTGTGTGTTTTGGGGGGGATGTGATACTGCCCTGCCCCTCTCACCTTCCTTGTCAGGTTCAGCCCACATCTCATCAGGTGTCACCCCAGCAAGGCTCAGTTATGGTCCAGGTAACTGTCAGGGACAAATGGTGTTCATTGATGGGGAGAACAGTTAGGGGGGTGAAAGACCGAGACGCCTTATGCACCTTGGATCCTCTTGAGAACATGAACATTTTAGCTGGCTGATGGCACCAACGGGTTGGCATTGAAGTTCACCCTTCAGGGGCAGCGCAATAGCCTTTTCCCTTGGCACTTTTTGCCCAATGTGTTAGTCAGGATGACATGAGCTGGGATCCTGAGATGTTTTTAAGGAGGGTAATTAACCCCGAACTCCCTCACTCACTGCTGGGCACGTCGGGCTGTGAGGCAGCGCTGCCTCCTGGAGCTGGATCTGCCCTGCTGGACCCCTACTCCCCTTATTCCAGCTTAAACGCTCTGGAGTGAAGAGAGTAAAGCCCGTTCCTCATCATGTGAGACGTCTGAGGACCCACCACTCTGGTTTCTTCAAACACCTGTGACAGTTCCCAGCCTCTCCAGCCTTGCCCTCCACCTGCAGCCTCGGCATGAATAGCAAGGCAGGAAGGATGTCCTGTCATCCTTTGGGTTTGGACCCAGCATTCCAGCTTCTCGACGTCTCAGAATCCTGACTGAGTCATGAATCACACTGGTGATTAGTCACTCTTTCCAGCTTTGTGTCACCTGCAGGCAAACTCCATGAGCATTCTGTGGCTTCACCCAAATCACTGAGCAGGCCTGGGAAGGGGCGGGGACTCGGAGAGGCAGAGGGCAGAGTAGCTTAGTGGTCTCACATGCCAACCCTCTCAGAGGCCAAGTTTGCTCACTACCCCGCCCACCCTGCCCCTCCTGTTTCTGGAACCTGGCCCCTCCAACTCCTGCCATCTTTCAATAGAGTTTCGCAGGAGCTGCCGTGTTCTTACCAGCCCTGCTGATGGGTCCGGAGCTGATAGGCTCATGACCTGAATTTTAGCCTTGACAAAGGGTGTGGTCAGTCTCTCACTAAAGTGAAAGATGTTATGTTTTCGATCTTGAGGGAAATACTGGTCTGAAGGGAAGGAGGAATGAGGCCCATGAGTGATCAGGGCACAGGGTGCCCCAGCACAGTGCCTGGCCCAGCGGGCGGGCAGGCAAGCAGGGCTGTTAGGGTGGCTGTTGTCATGCTCTCTTAAAGCTAAGGTACGGGCCTAGCCCAAATGAGAGAAATATAGGAAGGGAGTACAAATAGGTGCATTCACCGATGAAATACAGTTGTTATACATGCCTCATACAGCTAAGAAAATGTATCAGACACCACGAAAAAAACAGCATCTCTGCAGTCCAATGTGGACTCGGCGTGGAAGCCGCAAATCCTGCTCGGTGCCCCGGGGCCATGGCCTCCAGCCCTGCCAGAGTCTCAACCACTTGTTGGCCTCCTCCTCTCTGTTCTCAGAGCAGCTAAGGGTGCTCCTAGCTGCCTCCCTCCATGGCCTGGGCCAATTCAAGAACAAGACACAGCTCCAACTGAACAGCTCCGCTGTTGCATCAGGTGACAGGAAGTGAGCCGGCGCCAACAGCGTCCAGCAGCCCCTCGGGCTCCCTTGGCTTTGGCTGTGTCCAAGACGCAGTGCTGCGGGGTCGTGTCCGTGGCTCTCAGGGACATTCTGGTGCCCATTGAGGTGGGGGATGGGCTGGTGGTGGACCTTTGGCGTCCTCCCGTCCTAAGTGGCCCCTTCCTGGTGGTGCAGGAGAAAGCGAAGCATCCTCTGATTTCACCAGAGGGGAGGAGACAGGGGAAGGAGAACGTATGACGGCAGGATTCTAAAATCCAACCAGACTGGCCGCTGAGCTTCTCCCTGGGTGTGTGGGACGACGTACTATATGCTTCCGACACGCTCAAGTCGTGACTTTCCCAGCACTGTGCTGGCCAAGTTACCTCAGGGGTTTTCTCCCCTCCTAGATTTCTTGATCCAATAGCCTAATTCATTGTACACATGCCCTAAACTCTGCTGGAGCCGAATTCTCACCATGAGGCATGTCTGTGCCAACTCGGTGACCTTCCTGGAATTCAGTCCAAATCAATATTTTGGAGGACTTTCTATAGTCTTTTTTTTTTTTTTTTGAGGGCAGTGTCACTGGCCCTCATATGTGGGATCCGAACCGGGGCTGCTGGCGTCCCAAGCCAGCGCTTAACCATGCACCACTTGGCCGGCCCTATCCTACAGTGTTTCAGAGATCCTCTTCCCACAACCACCCACCATGCAGAACGTTCCAATCCCCCTCACCCCCCACCCTGCTCCCTGCCGTGGACACCAGCAGGCAACCATACCCCCACCTGCCTTCCCACCAGCTCAGCCAGCTGCTCACTCTCACCATCCAGACTCCTACCCAGGAAGGCAGCCAAAGGGGACCCCCGGTCTGAGAGTGGCGGTCAAGTCTTCGGTCAAGTCTTTAAGAAAATGAAGCTGGTTTCCAAATCTAAAACTACCTTTATTTGTGCTTGGCTCAACATAAGACGCCATCATCAATCAGCAGAATTATAAAACTGTACAGGAGGTACAAAAATAGGCCATTTAACTTATATAATTACCCTCACATCAAGCTTTAAAAATACACATAAAAATTGTACAATCTGGCAGTTTATAAAATATAAAGCTAAAAAGAGGATTTTTAGGTTCCACAAAGAGGATTGTATCACACAATTAACACATACACATTAAACAATTAACCATCCACAGAGAAGACACAATGGCACAGAATTTTCTTAGAAAAGAATCACTTAAAAATTAACATTTTTACCATGATCAAATTCTTTACCCTTTACTGACAAAACTCCTGTAAGGCGTCCATCCCGTGGGAGGATACAGTATAGCTTTTCCTTTTCCAGTTTTACAATGGTCAGGGGTGTTGTCCAAAACAAATCTGATGTGCTTTAAGCAAGTGCAATTGTAACTGGATATACTTCAGAGTAAAAATTAAATAAATATAAATAGGTTAAATAAATAAGAACACTACATAAGGTTTGCATCTGAGAATGCTGCAGTTGACTGGTAACGCTTTCTACGTAAGTGGGGGACGCCCCCGTCACAGCTTTTGGGACACTGAAAAGGAACACTGTACCCACCAAACACACGACGAGCACAGGGGGAGGTGTGGGGGTGGGGACTTTGGCCAGAGTTGTTGGTTAAGGCTGCTCCAGGGGGCGGCTCATTGCAGATGATTCTTTGGGGTTTTCAATGAATAGGGAAAAGATTTGTGCTGCCTCAGAAGTCAGAACCAGAGTTACTCATGGGAAATCACTGTTTCATCAAGTACAGGAAGAGTAGACATTTTGGTTTAAAAGATAATGGTCCAACCCTGGAGGGCAGAATTTTGGCTCATTTATCGAAAACATCTTTTAACTTCCTTCCAGGAAATGCCGATGCCAGGTCATACTCAACTAAAGGCACTGCTCCAGGATGGTGAAAGAATGGCCAAAGAAATACGAAGAAAAGTGATTTCAGAAATGAGCACAAAGTTAAAGAGAATTCAAAGGAGCTCTTCAACAGGTGTGCTGTGCGTTCTCTTCTGGCTCTTCCCGGCACTGAAGCTGTGGAAGTGGAACCAGCCCAACTTCCACGAGGACCTCAAGACGGAGGATCCGAAGAACAGAGATGGAGAAGGGGAAGAGTCTTGGGAAATCCAAAGATGGCCAGAGTCCAATTTCTGAAAAGATAGCGGCCAAGAGGAGAAAGCCCTACAACCAAATGGCCCCCACATCTGCGAGAGGTCAGATCAGCAACCAACTCGTCTCTTGTACTGCAGTGAGAAAGAATCGCAAATATAAATCAGTCATATTAACACAAAACCTTACCAAAAGGATCAGGGTTAACTCTGAGAAGAACCTTTCTTCTAGAGTTGGTGTGAAAATACTTTGCTGGACCCATAACTTGTGGGTATTCCAACATAACACATGCAATGGGTCAGAGTGATGTCTCACTAGAAAGATTGTATGATGATTACTGCACCGAGACCGCAGTGGGGAGAGAGGAGACCTTTGCACCCAGGGTTTTATACGTCAGCAATTAGATAGTTTAGGGACTTATCAAGTAACACCAACGATCCCCCAATGTGCAAATGCTCTGATGCCTAGTGACGTGTGGAGTTCTTTATAAACTGATGTTAAAAAGTTTCAAGAAGCAACGAGAGAAATTCTGGCAGGTTATTCAATACAAGGTTCAACACAAGATTTAAATAAATTATAGTGTCCTCGGGATTCCTAAGAGATGCAATGAAATTCTGTTGTGAAAATGAAGGGAGCATACTTCTAAGAAGTTAAAACAGCCTTCCAGGAATCATACTTAAGATCAAATAGCTCATCTGCGACAGGATGCACAAGGCTGCACAAGACAGACACCTTTCTACTGTGCTAACAACAGGAAACCCAAATTCTAGAAACCAGAGGACGCCACGGTGTTTTTATGACAAGTGCCCATGCAAGACCTCTTCAAATCACCTGAAGCACCGACGAGTGAGTGGATTTCTAAAGGGGATGAAAAAGGATGGAAAGAAAGCAACCTGATCAGATACGATGGGTCCTGGGGCATGGGCAGCTTTCAGACGGAAGCGATGCAAACCCCAAATGCATGCCCTTTCGCACCCCCCGGATTTTCTTCATAGCACTAATATTTGTTTGTTGTTGTGTCTCACTTATACGTGCTTATGAAGCAAAGGTTTTGCCTATCTTGCCCACCCCTGTGTGCCTAGCTCATATGGTAAGTGCTTAGGTACAATATGTTGAATAACTGTTGAATAAATGAGTTTGAGAAAGTCAGATGGTTAGGAATGAACATGATAGGCAGAAGAGGCATTTAAAAAATAGAAGTTAAAAAATAAAAATAAAAGTTGTCCTGCAGGCAGGTTGGGCCAAAACAGACAAATGACAAGTATTGGGCAGTAAGACATGATCTGGCTACTCTCCCAGGAGAGCATTCAGCAGAGACGAGGCAGAAGTCCCCGGCAGTACAGAAAGCTGACAGTCCTATGAAGTCATTCATGGCACCTTCGCCACCTCTGACCGTCTCTCGGGCTATCTCTGCTCAGACCTGTGGCAAAGTGACCCGCAGAGTCACATGGAGAACGGGGCTGGCACAGGTCGATCAGAGCAGAGAGAAGAAACCTGTCTGGCCATGTTCCTGAAAAACGAACAGTGTGGCACATACAAGACCCCATGATGCCAACCAAGGACGCCAGGTTCTCCGAAGGTCTAAATGAGGTAATTGTTGAGGTTTAAAGATGTAGGATAATATTAATTTAAGGAAAAAAGAGTGATGTTAGGCATTATGAAAGGAAGGGAACAGAATTCTACAAAGGCAGAGCAGGAGCGTTTGATGAGCCATCCTCCCACACATACACCACCAGAAAACATCCCACAAGAAGAAACACTGATTTCTAACAGTTAGCAAAACTTGCCGGTAACATTCTCACTCCTGAGTGGAGTCTCCAAGTTCACCAGGACTGAACTGCAATGAACCGTTCACCCAGCTGGAGAAAGTACACAGAAAACGTTTCCTGACACGGTACCCTGATTGCATCTAACCTCTAAGGCCCTCAGTAGAGAAAAGACAGCGGAATTTTGGGTTGAAACTAAGGTTAAAAATTATATTAATTTTAGGGAATAACATGGTATTAACATAATTTAGGGACTATTACTTTGAAGTGGTTTAATACATGTGTATAGTGTTGCTATAATGGTTTACTCTTCAGCATTAGAGAATGTTCTAAATACGAACACTCTTTCTGGAGGGGAGGGGATTTTTGGTACCATACAAATAGAAGATGTATCATATATCTTGCATTTCTTCTTCGTGAGTAAGCCTCAAGTCAAGTGGAGCTTACTTGTGCTAATGTAGCATTCTACAGCATGATCAAAATATAAAATTAAAATCTGCCAAGAAAAACAGAAAATCCTGCCTACGAAGTGCGTGGTGACTCTGGCTTCGGCTCCTAATCCTGGCCCATCCTGCGGGCCCCAGGGACAGAGGAGCCTCATCGCCTACCCGCTGGCTCAAGGCTCTCCCGGGGTGGCCATTGGGACCCACTCGGCCCGCTCCCTTCTGGTCCTGAAGGCCTGTCCTTGGCTGGGTCTTAGCCTATCTCCTTCGTGGCCAGGGAATGTATCACTTCTTGCCTCCAAACAATCCTAAACATCCCCAAATGATCCAGGACACAAAGCCACCATTCAGGCCACCGGTGCACTGGGCCGCAGCTACTTCAGAACAGAGCATCCTCTTCATTTCCGAGACCTGCAGACACGGCCTCACTTTCCAGCGTGAGATGCTGACTTGTCCCAACGCTGCGCCCCCATGCTCAAGGCTCTCGCTGCCCCCGAGGAAACACTGGTTACACTACCCTGGGATGTTTGGGTGCACTTGGGATTTGTGACTGGTGATCAGTGATCTCCGGTCCCTGGGGATGACCCCCTCTGAACACGCTCCTCCTTGTCCCCGGTACCCCTCACCTCTCGAGCCCCGTTTCTAGCAGAGGCCACGCTCTGTGCATCTCGAGCCCCGTTTCTAGCAGAGGCCACGCTCTGTGCATCGTCAGGAGAGAGATGCTCCTGATCCCAGCACGCAGGTGGCGACGCTTAGGATTTCTTCCTTTCTCTTCCTGAAAGGCCCTTAGGCTGACACCAAATAGGGAGCTTAAAAAGAAACGTTAAGTCTGCAGCAAGTTTATCCAGGAGGAGACGGAGGGTGCTCCTTTCACTGACTCTGGGACGAGCCCTTCTTTGCAGATGTTCCCCGAAAGTAAAGCTTTCATGGCCAACATCTTCCCAGTTTCCTGCAGGTCCGGAGGGGTCACCTCGCCCACTCCCCAGGGTCAGCACCCTCCTCCGCTGGCTGCAGAGCAGGCAGCTCAAGGCACTGGGTTTGGGAGCCTGGCCTTCCTGCTAAGTGGGGAGGCATCAGGCTCTGCGTGTAGCGACCAGGCCCTCCGTCACAGCTGGGGCCACCAGAGGGAGGCTTCCCTGGCTCAAAGGGCCTCTGGGCTCACTGGGGGCTGAGGCTCCGGGGGCGGGTGGACGTAGTAGGGCTGGAAGAGCCTCTCGTGGCTGCACAGCTCCATGGCCCGGTAGGTGTGTGAGAGGAGGCGGGGGAAGCGTGAGGTGAAGTAGCGCACGAAGTCGTCGGGGAGGGAGCCCAGGGTCTCCCGCACCTCCACGGGAAGCTCCCGGTAATGGTGCTTCTGCAAACAGGGCGGACACAGACAGAGGGTGGGGTTAGAGAGCCACGAAACGCTGGTAAAAGAGCCTCCTATTATTCAAGGAAGATAGAATGTTAGTTGGTTCTCTGCAAAGAAAAGGGAAAAAGGTTTAAGCGCCCAGCGATCCATCCTGCTCACCTTGCCTGCGTCCCCTCATTCAGCAGGAGGCCCCGAAGCTGAGCAAGGCCCAGCGTGGCGAGAGCAGGGAGGAGCCTCCCTGGCAGAGTGGCCGTTCAGGCCTCTGTGCCGGTTGGGACCTGGCGAGATCGCTGGCAGCCTTGAGTGGAATAAAGTTGCCTGAACTGTCTGTCCCAATGGGCTTGGAGGACTTGTCTGGGCCTTGGCACTGTTTGAAGGCTGCTCAGTGACAGCACAGGCCAAGAGCACCCCAGATCCCTCCAGAGAACAAGTGGGCCTCTGCCCCGAGGCCCTGGAGACCAGGCCCCATGTGAGAAAGTGCCCAGAGGGTCCCAAAGAGGGGGTTTATATGGCGCTGTATCATGTAGGTAGAGGGCACCATACAAGTCAGCAGAGACCACAAAGGCCATTGGCATCAGACCGCCTGCTTCCCAGGTAACCCTGTACCTCACTGTCCCCAAAGAGAACACCCATTTGAGAATAAAAAAGCAGTCTCTCGTTTGTCAAGTCCGGCAAAGGCCTCCCCCGCCTCTGCGAGGTCAGAATTCTAGGATGGATGAAAGGACCCGCAGACGATGGAGAAGAGGCGGGGGATGGCTGTGCTGCTGACGCCTGGCCCCCCGCGCGGGTTCACAAACCTCACCTTATTTCTCATGGCTCGGAGGAGATCTCTGACGGAGCCACCTTTATAGGTTCTGAATTTACGCAGGTCTATAAAAGAAAAACAAGGAATGCAATGCAACGAACACATCTCAAAGGAAAACAACGTCTGGGGCTCCTGGGATTAAGTGATCAGACTGAAATGCAACATAACTCCATACTCATAGTGACAGGAGCATGTCCCCCAGACTGAACCCCAGGGCAGTGTTAGTGGGCACCCCACTGCCTCATCACACCCATGACCGGAAACAGCCAAGAGCACGGCACCTACCACTGACCTGTCACTCTAACAGACAAAAACTAAACACACATCAGTGTCATGGTCAGCTTTGTATCTAAACCACAGACACACCCACAGAAATCCTCAACCCCATAAGTGATACCCAGACCTAACAGCCTAGAGCTGCCATTTCCACATTCGCTTCTTAGAAATGGCTGCAACTTTTTTTTTTTTTTTTTTAATAGGGCAGTGTCACTGGCCCTCATATGTGGGATCCGAACCGGGGCCGTTGGCGTTCCAAGCCAGCTCCCAACCACCACACCATGGCTGCAACTTTTGAAGTGTTTCTGCCAACATTTATCCCGGGTGCTTCCGCGTGGTCACCTGTCTGGAGGGGGACAGTGATGTTCTGTCTCCAGTCCATCTTCACCACAGGTCTCCCACCTCTCTCCAGCTGCTTCACAATCGGGCCGTCCAGGGATTCCTTTTCTATTCGGTCACTCACGTCCTGTGAGGGAAACAAAGGCCACAGATGATGGTCAGTGTGGAGCGAAGCTGAGAGTAGGAGGACTGGCGCCAAGTAACAGTGGTTGCTGCTACATGCTCGCAGGCCCGGGCTGATGCCTGCCTCCGGGCTGGGCAGCAGGCACTCTGCCTGCCCCTCGACTCTGTGAGATTTCCCTGTGAGGAGCCGTGTCTGTGCTCGCTGGGGAGCGGCCCACGCAGAGAGGTGTCACAAAGGCACAGCTGTCCACAGACCCTGGGCGCCTCACCCGCATGTCCCACATGCACACACATACTCCATGCCATGCGTGCCACATGTGCAATCTGTGTTAGACAACAACAAAAGTTCAGTTTCGATTTGCATCCTATGCTCTTTGTCTACCCACTGAAACAGGCTCAGATCCATAACTGGTGGGAGGTCATCACTCCTCATTTGAACATTAGAAAAGACAGATGAAGCCAAGCCTTTCAGAGGCAGAAATCTGGCGACAAGAGGAGGGGTTCCAGAGGCCCCTGCCTGGGTTCAGAACCAGACTGTGATTGTGGGTTGCACCCTGAGCACCGGCCCTCCGAGCTCCTACCAGGGACACGGGTCCGTTGACAGCTGAGGACACCGAGTGATGAGTCCCACACACATTAACACGGAGCAGCCTCATAGGGCCCATGCTGTCTTCTTTCCCTGAAGACAATGAAGTCTGCCTAGCTGACCCTCTAACTTGCAACTGCTAGAGAAAGCCTAAGAGGGACTAGATTGCCAACTTAGGGGGCACACGGCTCTGAGCTGCAAAGCCAGTACGAGCCGGCGGATAGAGACGGAAGTCAGGTGTGTTCACAAGACATATGACTTGGAGCAACTACGAGTTTAAATCCTAACCCATGGTGAGTGAAGGTCCCTTTGTGTGAGTTTTATTTCTCTTCAAATCTTGTTATGGTCAAAGTGACCTGGCTAGTTTTCTGAAGTCCCTTGAAGACATCAGACCTCAGACTTTTAATGTGATGTCCGGTGGAGCACAGCGATCAATCAATCCTAAAAATGGCGCGAAACCCTCCCCTTCCCAACCCATTCAAAGAGTTACTAAGCATCTGCCATATGCCAGATCGCATCCCAGGCAGTGGGGACATAGATATGACCCCAGAAATCAAATGCTCCTGCCTTCAAGGAACTCACATTCTGGGGGCATCACCATGGCCAAGGCTCTAGTTAAGACTCCAGGACAGGGCCAGCCGAGTGGCTCAGTTGGTTAAGAGCTCGCTCAAGAGTGGGAGCTGAGCTCTGAGCAACAGCAGTTCAGTTCGATGCCCAGCCCGAGCTGAGCAGCCGCTGAGCTGCCAACAGGTGGCAGGATGGCTCAGCTAAAAAAAAAAAAAAAAAAAAAAAAGACTCCAGGACAATGTACCAGTCACCTCCAATTCCAAACTCTGCTCTGGCCCAGACCCAGGAGAAAAGCCCTGCCCCACATGCCTGTTTTTCAAAGCTGGCACGCTAGGTACGATGCATTTGGGTGAGCTAGGCTGAACTCAGAGTAAATCATACCAGCAAAGACTCTGAGACGCACAGCGTCTTTCCCCAAGGCCACCTGGCAATCCCACTAAAACAGCCAAAGGGCTAAAGGAGTTCACAGCCACTGATCCTACGATTTAAAACTGTCTGAATTTATCTTAAGCAAAAAGAGATCTGGGCAAAGACTGAGAGTACAAGATGATGGGGGAAAAAAACTCCAATATAAATAAATGTTTAAATGCATGAAACTTGAATGAAATTGTATGACGCCTGAAGTTTGCTTCAAAATCATTTGGAGTGGGGCGGAGGAAAGGGAACATAGAGGTTGAGTTAACAATTGTTGAAGCTGACTGATGGCTAAATGGGAATTCATGATAATGTTCCCTTTACTTCTGAGTCTATTTGAAAGTTCCCATAATATAAAGTTATGGCACATCTATATATGATAGAATACTATAATCATTAAAATTTCAGAACTTTAACATGGCAAAATACTTAAAACATTATATGAGGTTAAAAAGCAAAAGCAAGATACAAAACTGTATATACAGCTTGATCCTAATCACACTTTTATTTTATGAAGCAAATATATTAAAATGTCAGCCCCGTTTATCTCTCAGTTATGGGATTATGGATCATTTCTTTTCATTTTTTTTTTTTTTTGAGGGCAGTGTCATTGGCCCTCACATGTGGGACCGAACCGGGGCCGCTGGCTGGATCATTTCTTTTATTCCTTGCTCTTTGCTATCTTTTCAAAATCTGGAAAAAGTTAAATGGAGGTTTCTGATAAAACAAACATGAGGGGCAGGGGGGTGGGAGGTGAGCATAAAGGGGATCAAATACATGGTGATGGAAGAAGAACTGACTCTGGGTGGTCAGCACACAAGGTGATATATAGATGATGTATTACAGAATTGTACACCTGAAATCTACATAGCTTTGCTAACAATTGTCACCCCAATAAGCTTTAATTTAAAAAAAGGGAAAAAGCAAACATGGCTACCTGGAAGAACTGAAGCTGCTTTTCCAGGCTCCAGAAGAATGGGTGTTTCAGCACCTGCTTCGCCGAGGGGCGCTTCTGAGGGTCCATCGCGATCATTTGCTCTATCAGTTCCCTGGCGACGACATCTTCTACGGGGGAAAATAAACACGGGACTCGTTAGCACCAGCCTAACGCCATAATGAAATACTGCAAACTTAACCATCTGCAGGCCTTTTGAGTCAAGGTCCCACTGACAGGAGTTATTCTGGTAACACGATTATGAGCTTGCACAAAATTTCAGCTGCTAAGGAGAGTCCTCACCACACAGTTTGTGCAAAGCAGTGATTGGAAATACCCAGTATCAGAGGCTCGGGTAACATTGCTGAGCCTCCATATGCTGGATGGTGGGTCGTTAAAATGATGCCCTGACTGAATATGAATTGACATGGAGAGATAGTCAAGATGAAGTTAAAAAACGAGCATGTTACGCAATAGTATGTACTATTTAACCCCGTTTAAAATAAAAATATGCCGACATGTCTGTGGAGATGACTGGAATAATATATACAAATGTATTAGTAGCAGTCATTCCTCACTGTATACTACAACTATGGGTCTTATGCTTAGGAATACGGAAAATTAAATTGAGCAAAAAGTCAGGTTTAATTTTTTAAAAAGGTGGCACTGGGGTGTCATGGGCTAATGATAATGCAGGAAACCCTGAAGTCAGGAAGGAAGACTCGTTGCCCACATGCCTGGTGAGCGGGGACCAAGCTTGTCTGTCCCCAGCGCAGTCTGTACTCGTTAACAGAGTCCCGTTTATGGAGCACGGACTGTGAGTCTGCCTGAACGTTGGTGCAAGAAGGGACCTCAGATTATTGAGGTCAGAAGTCACAAGCTGGAAAACAGAAGTCTCCAAAGGGGGCCTTGCCCAGGTCACCCAGCTAACGGGTGATCTGAAGGAACCCCAGGGCTTCTTGGTTTTGAGGGAGGCACTCCGACGATAACCCTTCCCAGCTCTCCACCAGCTTTGGAACAAATCGTCCATTCAGTGAGGCCCACAGGTGAGCAGCCAGAAAGAAGCGCTTCTGGGAGCACAGAGCCAGCACCATGCCAGCCTGCAGGGGCCACTCGGGTGGCTGAGGTGTGGCTCCTGATCCCCGCTCACCCTGCTGCCCCCTCACCATGCTTCTCGGGGTGTAAGCAGTCAAGGCTGTAGGCGCCCAAGAGGATGTTGGCTTGCCGCTGCAGGGACTTGCCAAAAGGGTGGTTGCCCTCAGATATCACGTAGTAAAAAACACAGCCTGCAGAGAAGATGTCCACTGTGTAGGTCTGAAAAGAAATGGAGGGTGTGAGAGGCATTTCAGGGAATTCTTCTCACTCAGCGGCAGAAGAGCGCAGTGGCTGCCTGTTTCCTATTGACGGTATCTTGGGAGAACTGGCTAACCTATGGGAATTGCTGGGCAACTGCAGAGCAGTCCTGAGCACCCTGAGGCCTCACCAGTGAGTGGGGGCTCTGCCACCTGCAAGATGGGAGCCCCAGGATGCTCTGCGCCTTGGCGTCCTGGACGTACAATGAGAACAATGGTATGCTCCTCATGGGGCTGTTGTGAAGATGAAGTGGGCTAAGATATGAAAATGGTTACTTAACCAGAGCTCTCCGCAGTGGCGAGTCAGTCTCTACCCAACCAGCAGGTGACTCCTCGGAGGGAGGGATTTCTGTGCGTTTGCTTCCCTGTTGTACCTCAAGGCCTAGAATGGTGACTGCATAGGATAGATCTTAAAACTTTGTTAATAAACAAATAAAACAGTTTTTGGTTCAAAACCAGCCTCAGAAAGAAATTATCTGACAAGTTTCTAGTGAGGTCATTTTTTTTTTTTTTTTTTTTTTTTAAGAGGGCAGTGTCACTGGCCCTCATATGTGGGATCCGAACCGGGGTTGTTGGCGTCCCAAGCCATCTCTTAACCACCGCGCCACTCGGCCGGCCCAAGTGAGGTCATTTTTGATGTTGACTTATACCTCTCACTTATCCCATGAAACCATTCCTTGTCTATAAATGAGCTGCTCTTTAGGGAAATGGGTGATTTCTAGCTTGTGCTACTTAGGGTGCAAAAGTGTGTGGTTTCCGAGCATGGTGTGGTTCCCTGTTGCTAGGCTCCACAGCTTACACCAGACACGTGAGGATCTAATGAGAGGAAGCCAGGAGCTCATCACCTTCCAGACTAGAGAAAACACGCCTGTAACAATACTGTACTGTCATTCACCCTCGAAACAGCCCCATGAGGCGAGCCGAGCGAATGTCATCATCCCCAGATGAAGACATGGACAGAAAGGTTCAGTGACAAGCCCAGGATCACGGCTGGATAGTGACAACCAGGACAAGGCTCAGATCTTCTAATCCCCAAGTCTGATCATCTTTATTCTACCTCATCAGAATGTCCCCGAGGTGGGTGACAGGTCCCAGACAGGAGGAACAAGTCCACCACAGTTGAAGCTCTTAACCTGTCACTTTACCTACTCGCTTACTACGAACGCTCCCCATTTTCCACAGCCCACACTGCCCGAGGTCCCCAGCACACTCAGCGCTGAAGCTGGGGGGCGCTGGTCCTGCTTGCCTGGTCCCTCTGCTCCCACCAGCTCATCTCTACGCTCAAGTTATGTTCCTCCCCAAACTTACTATTGCCACTTGCAATTTAAATATTCCATAAGCTGCTAAAATACGAGTGCCACCAATCTGAGGTGAGCTGAATCTTTGGAAAGACTCAGTAGAAGGGAGTGGCTACAAAAACTGCTGTGGAATTAGATGTGGGAGACTTAACTGTAAGGGACTGGGACGTAAATAGTTAAGAGCTAGGATTCTGCTCTTAGGAAGGATAGGAAATGTCTAAGTCTCAATCTAGAAGTCACAGAAGTGGCAGGTGAGTGAGCTTAATGCAAGAGAGGGAATGAACAACTCCACTGGACCCAATATTGAAGAAAAGACCATGACCTACATCAAAGAGTTCTATTATTTAACGAATCACATGATTTGCTTTAAGTTAAAATGAAATGTTTAAGGTGTGTATATATTTTCTTATGATTCTTTACTGTAACTGACTTTTTGATGAACTGACCAGCTGCTGGTCCCCAGTGAACTGGGTAAAGGGTTCTATTGTGTCTAATCTGTTGTAGGCTGGCAGATCCCATGCAGATGGGATCAGGTAATCCTCTGACATTATGTGCTAGAAAGCAAGGTGCTGAAACACGAATGGGCTCTGAGCAAAAGGAGGCAGGCGCCAGCTTGAAGGGTTCCTGCTGGCCCAATATGGAACAACTTGAGTATCAAAAGGAGAAACAACAAGAAAAGGGAAAAAAAGGACTATAATGGTTTATAACAGTATTTTAAAAATCCATGAATCCATAGTGATTTTAAAAAAAGGACAAAATAGAGAGAAAGGGGATTAAAAAAAAAAAAAAAGCTCTTTTTTACAGAAAAAAGTCAGCTAATGAATGTGGAAGAATTTCCACTGAGTTAAGTGACTCAGGCAAGAACTGCCAATGGATGATGAACCATTGGGCGAAAGACTATTGGTAAACAATATTCACACTGTGCCAAAGTATCATCCCATGGAGTACTCACAGCAAAAGGGAAAAGGTACCTTTACAGAGGAGAGAAAAGTGGTGACCACCTGTGCCAGGTGAGCCAAGCTGGCATTACCCGCAGGGGTACAATAATAATGGTACAACCTGCCATCTCGTGCCTCCTGACACTGGGTCCTGTGACTATTCTTGTCAAAAACATTTAACTTGATCTTTAGACCTACTTCTAGTTTACAGGAAATACAAGGAATAGACAGGCAAGTTAAACACCATCATGAGCAAATGCGTGAGCAAATCCCAAATGGGGCATTCTATAGACAAGTGCCTGCACTCTTCAAAAAGTCATCATCCGGGAACATTAAAGGAGAGAGAATCGAATGCAATGAAAGACACTTGATTGGGTCCTGGTGTACAAACCAGCTCTATGAGAGACATTTGGGGAAATATGAATATGGATGGCACATTATGTATCGGGAAACAGTATTAATTGTTGAAGTGTGATAATGGTATGAGGTTAGCAAGCAGGCTATACTTGTTCTTGGGAGACAGGGGCTGAGGTATTTAAGGGTGAAAGGCTGGGGTGCCTGCCTCTTATATTCAAATGGTCCATCAACAGATAGAGAGCAAGTGAAAAATATCAGCAAATATTGAATCTAGGTGGATGTACAAAGGTACTCACTGAAACTTTCTTTCAATTTTCTGTATGTCTAAAAATTCTCAAATTAAAAAGTTGGGAACAGAAAAAAACAGAAATAAATAAATAAATACTACAAGTTTGTTTACCTTATGCAAAGTTCTGAGTTCCCAAAATAGAGTGAGGGGGGAATCAACTGGAAGAGCAGGAAAAAAAACCCCAGACAATTGCCCACATTTGTCCCTTTTGCTCATCTGAACATCAGACAATACGGGAAGTGCCAGCAGCGTGCTCCCTGTCAAAGAAATGTCATTCTCTAGCTACATATGCTCCATCCCCAAGTCCTGACGCTGGAGGCCCTTCCTCCTGAGATATAAGAAGAGGCTGGTTCTGCAGCTGTCAAAGGACTGTGCTCATTACTCACGGGGTTCTCCTTGCAGTCTTCGCTCAGCATCTCGGGAGCGATCCAGCCCTCTGTGCCAGGTACCCCTGAACGGCGGCTGAAGCTGTGCCTACCCACTGCCAGCTTCTTACAGAGGCCAAAGTCAGAGATCATGGCCTTGATCCTGCCATGCGCGTTGGGCATGGAGAGGAGGATGTTGTGGGGCTTTAGGTCTCTGTGAACTGATACAAAACTCCGGATTAGTCCACTATTAACCATGAGCAACATCAGGCCTCCTTCTGCAATGGGGAGCACACCCTCCTTGGACTGCCAATGGACGTGCTGCCGCCTCTAAAGGTTTGGTTTTCAACCGTGTGAGAGTCCTCCTCAAACTCTTACACCACTTGCACACCAGCGATGCAGCAAAGAGCTTCGGAAGAGGCGAGGCCCACCTGGGCAAGCCCGTCACCCAACCCAGACCGGGGCCTCGCAAAGGGAAGCCGCTCACCGATGTTCAGGGAGTGCAGGTGGGCCAGGCCCGAGGTGGTCTGCTGCAGCAAGGTGATGGGCTCCAGGCCGAGGTGGGCGAAGTCCTTCTGCTCCACGTACTGTAAGGGACACACGGAGAGGTCACGGCACACGGCCCCCAGGACTGGGCCCCTCAGCACACTTCCTCTTTGTATAAAGTGATTCAAGTTTATTTAGAAAAGTCCTGCCTGCAGCTTTTTGCCTTAATTAACATTTGGTATTGGGTCAGCTCATCTTCTTTGATCATATTTTAAGAAACAAATGGGAAGCTGTACTGACAACGTTCTCTGTCTGAGTCCTTATTTTCCAGCAGACTTTCTCTTGAAGTCATACATTAATTTAAACGAAGAAAGCTCCAATTTACTAGTTTACAATGAGAAAGATAAAAGAGTAAGACATTCAAGTTCATTGCTTCAGACAGGTAAACCTACGAGCGAATCTAAATGACACTGAAATAGTTTCACGGTGAGCTAGAAACTGAGCAAAAGGGATCCACTGGATGATCTTAATGACTCGAATCATCAAGAAGCGTCCTCCAGGGACACAGCAACCCTGACCAGCTGTGGGAGGAAGAGTGGGCCAGGTTTCTGGAGACCAGGAGGGACCGAGACGCTAACTAACTACGACCAAAGGCTGCCCCAGGCAGGCTAAGGGGCCACCCAGTTAGAGTTGGAGTGATAAAAATGCTCTATATTTTAATTGTGGCTAAATGGATATGTAACTTTGTTAAAACACATCAAACTATACACTTAAAATGAGTACATTATATTATAACCTCAACAGAAAGTTAACAAAAACGAATAAAACAGATTGGCAGTCCCTAAAACCGTGTCCCAGTTGCTGGGAGAAGGGAGGCTGCAGTGGCAATGGCAAAGCCACTGGTGACCGCAGCACGGGGCACCCACCTCCTGCAGAGTGGCCGCGCACAGCTCAATGGCGATGTACTGGAACTGCCGGTCCCTCTCGGTGCAGAAGTAACGGATCACGTTCGGGTGCTCATCTGACTCCCGAAGCAGCTGGACCTCACGGTCTGCGAAGCTGAAACACTCGGGGAGGATCCTCTTGACTGCCACGTCACGGGTGTCGAACATGCCCCTGCAGGACACGGAACGGGCTTGGGTTTGGAGGAACCAGTCAGATTGTGGAAACGAGAGGAAACCCGTGGTCCTACAGCGTTCCTTGTCCTGTGACGCAGCGGCCACCTCATCAGCCTCACAGCCCTGGGGGCGCTGACTAACCAACCGCCAGGTGGCCCTGTGGTCATGGAGGCGGGACTCTTCCAGCTGAGTCACTGTATGACCCTGCTGTGCCCCTGGAGCCTGGCACGCTGCCTGCAGACACACCCACCTGAGGTGGTGAAGGCACGGGGTTCTCCAATCCACTCACCGGTACACAATTGTGCCCTCCGCTCCATGGCCCAGGACGTCTTTGGGACAGAATGAAATTTTTCCAATCATTACCATGCTGGTTTCCTCATCTGGGACAAAACAGGAAAAAGAAGAGGCTGTTATAAACAAACATAACCTAAGCAAACTTGAGGCTGGAATGGCTTTTGGCTGCCTGTGCTCGTACTGAGACATGGGATCTCAGAGGCTCTTCACCCCAGTCCCCTAGTAGGCAAGAGCTACTGGGCCTCCTCCTCCCCCCGCCCCTGCTCTCTGGCCCTACTGTGAGAATGAATGTCTTACACCTTCCCAAAGACAGGGGTTCTCCACAGATGCACCTCAGATTTGGAAACACTCGGGTAGTGACGGTGGACGTGTAAATGGAGACCAGGTCATAGCATCTCCAGCTTGACACTTAGGACTCAGGTCTGTTGCACTAGGCTCATGTCAATCCCCTCAAAATACTGGCCCTGAGAACTGGCCTCAGCCAACCTCCCATAGGAACGCGGATCAACAGTTGCATTTCTGTCCTTGGCCCCAGCTGGCCCTGGGAATGCTCTCAAGCCAGACAGTCAGTACACCTCTCTGGTCAGCAGGCCTTGTGGGGCAAGATGGAGGGAAGGCCAAGGGGACCCCCAGAAGACGCTCTGAGGAGAAGCCATGGGATGGGGCAGAAGCCCCGCCCCTGGGAAGGAGGGAGTCAGGTGAGGACACAGTGAACCCTTGGGAACAGCTTCTGATGACCCCAGGGAGGCCACGGTGCTTTGTGGTTCTCAGGTGGTGTTCAAATGTGGGAATAAAACAGCACGAAACGGCAACTCGCTTTACCCTCGTCTTCCTGCTCCAGGAAGGGGCTGGTACCAGCCCTGGAGGCAGAACCGCTGGAGTGGAGCGAGTGGTTGGAGGCTCTGGGGGACATGCTGGGGCTGCTGGTGCCCGAGCTCTCCGAGTACAGGCCGGACGAGTCCAAGGGCTCGGCGTCCTGAACCACGTCTCCAGGTGCGTGGAAGGGCAGCTGCTGCTGTTGCAGGAGCTGGATTTTCTCCAGTTCCTTCTGGAACTGCTGCTGCTGGAGCCGCTGCTGCTGCTGCATGCTCTGGAAAGGGAAACGTACATCCAGATGAGTGCAGCCTGCTCCCCCAGGGAGACAAGCAGGCAGGAGAGGGGGCTCCGTGTGGTGGAGGGAGGTGTACAGGGCGGATTGGGGCCGTGAGAAGGCACGGGGCGTGGAATCCATTCAATGACCGACGGCTTTCTGCCAGTTAGACTTGCCAGGATAGCCCGATGCTCCTGTAGAGGCAGGGGCAGCAGCAGAGGGCTGCTGTTCTAGATGGAGGGCTGGGCCAGATGCAGGGTGTTCCATTCAATTCTAAAAGTCTGGGACTCTCATGAAAGTGTGGGAGTTGCTGCAAAAGTGAAACCAAACAGGGAGAATGGGTACCAGGCTTTTGAGAGCATGGTGGACACGGGGAAGACCAGCTTGCTGTGTCCTGTGGCCCTGCAATTGGCAGAGGGCAGTGCACAGACCGTGAGCAATCCAGAGGCAGAAAAGGCTGCTGGGGCTCAGATCCTGGCAGCTATCGGCCCACAGCCTCACAGCCAGGGTGTGGCAGAGCAGGACTGAGACACGGGGGCCTGACACGCTCCCCCCATTTCATCCCACTGCCTTCCCCACAACCCGCTGTGCCTCTCATTTATTCTGACAGTTCAATATTCGGACAGTCATAATTTGAAGCAGAGCTATCTGTGACTACTACTACCCAGGAAGGTGCCTAAAGGGATGGATAGTGTCCAACAACCCACTGGGAGTTTGCTAGCGCTCCCTCTCCCTCCCTCTCTAAACCTTGGGTTGAAATCCTGGAAATGCCATCTACTTCTGAGTAACCTTGGGAAAGTTATTTAACTTCCCAGGGCCTAGTTTCATCGTTTGTGGGTAGGGAATAAATAACAAGGACTGTGTGAGGTAAAAAATAAAACACTGCAGGTGAGCCCATTTAAACACATGGGAAATGCTGTCAAGGGTTTATCGTTCCTATTCTTATATGGGACATGAGCTTCCTGAGCACTTGGGATCTGCGGTGATAACATTCCAGTGCTCTGAGCAACTTGGTGAAGGAATATTCCTCTAGAATATTTTAGGGCTGGCTGAGTGGCACGGTGCTTAAGCGCTGGCTTCGGAAGCCAGCGGCGTCGGTTCGGGTCCCACATATGAGGGCCAGTGACACTTCCATCAAAAAAAAAAGAATATTTTACCCAACTCACAACCCACTCAGCTACGTAATTTTATAGCTCACCTATTTTCAATTAGAAAGTACAAGGAATTACCGTGCTGCCTTTTTTACTCTAGCTGATATCTCTGACAGTTTTTAAGGGAAGAAAGTTAAGTAGATTTTCATCTACTATGTCTACTCTTAATACGTGTATGTGTGTGTATATATATATATAATAATATACTCTTAATATATATATATATATATACACTCTTTATATATATATATATACTCTTTATATATATATATATATACTTTATATATATATATATACACACACACACACACTCTTAATACGTATATATACTCTATATATATATATGACTACTCAAAAGGATCTGTGAGCAAGGTTTACAAATCACTTCGTGTAGTTAACCTGGAAGATGTAGGTACAAGATTGTCCTTTCCTGAGAAGTGGCATCTCTTTAATTACCATGCTTTTGAAGATAGCAAATATGGACTTTTATCTGTGAAAAGACATGTGTGTGCTTGTTTGTGGTTTTTGTCCAGCCTCGCTGCTATCAGGCGATGGGCACAGAAGTTCAGAAACCTGTGGGGTGGCAAAGGGAAGGGGCTCGGCGTTACCAAGGGGTAAGTGATGATGAAGGCCACCCAGCCGATGAGCAGGAAGGTGCTCAGGATGATGGTGGCGATGTCCTTGAGGACGGAGTCCACAGGAGCCTCGGGCTTGGCGGGGGCGTGAGTGAACTTCCCCTCCACGTCCTGGGAAACGGTGGTGGGCGTGTTCTTTGTGGTCTGGTCAACCAGGTGGATAACCTTGTACGGGAGAGAGTGGCTACATCACTGTGCAATTTCTAGCAAGATATAAATGAGCCAAACAATCAAGAGAAAAGCACTGACTGTACTATACAATGTGTCGATTTTTCAAAGCTCGTCCAAAGATCACCAAGCAGATAATCATTGCCTTTGCAAAAGCGACTGTCTTGAGATGAAGTGTTGCTATGATGTTGTCATTACTCAAACCCCCATTTCAGAGCAATGCTTTTGAAAGTGCCTTCAGATCCTATCTTCTTTCAAAAATCCTCACTGAAGGCATAAACTTTCTCCTTCGATGCTAGATTTAATATTTGGGAAAACTGTGAAGTCATCTATATAAATTGATGAAAAGACTGGTAGTCAATTTGGTAATACCATTTCACATTAAAAAGGAAAATCGCATGTGCACACACAGCTATAAAGTAATAAATCAGCTTTCAGCCTTTCTTTCTCTCTTTCTTTCTTTTAAGATTTTGACTTATGTTGCTTGTAAACTTTCAGTGCAACTCCAAAAACAAAATCATTTACTCAAGTAGTCCACTACTTTTCAAAGCTTTTGAAAAGCATCAGAACCCTTTGTTAAAGGAAATTTTATTTAGAAGCCCAAAATTAAATAGGATAAAAGTGGAGCTTCTGTCCAAGCTCCTGAGAATCTCTAGGACTTCAAGAAGGGCTTAGAAAAACGCACCGATTCGTTTTCAAACCTCTAGGCTTTAGCTGTGCGTTACTGTTTGCCCAATGAAATGAACACACAGCCTCCTCCTCAGGAGCAGGCTGGGCATCTCCCAGGCGCTCACACCTCTCACGGCCCCCTGACTTCCGCCCAGAGCCCATCTTTCCCCCTTAAGCTGTCCGCCTCCCACCATGTATGGGGGTGTGTGGCTGGCTTATATGTAGCTGGCAGCTGAGGAATGTTTGCTGAGCATGTGCACAGGGCTACATTCATTTGGTTATATTTGTTCCAGTGTGTTCAATAAAAAATTAAGTTAAGTCTTATTACCACATAAATACACCTCAGAGTATTTTAATGGACTTTTAATGGACTCTGTTCAATGAACTCCCAGAGATGATTAAATACTAAAATGTCAACTGTGGTCATCTCTGGGAGTTAGATCAAGGGTAATGTCTTATATTCTAAGTGTTCACTAATGTACATGCTTGGCTTTAATAAGATCAAAATCAGATCAAGATTTCAGGGCACCGATTCGATCTATGCAAGATCACTGTTTTAGAACTTAATATATCCCCTCCACCCGGCTACCTACACAGATGAGGGAGAACGCAGACACTGCGCCCTGGAATCCTAAACATCCATGCGATCTTCGTTTCCTTTCACTCTGGAGAAAACCTAAATCTCTAAACTGAATTTGTTGTGACCGTGGTCTCCACATCAGTCAGCCAATCTCATCTTCCTCTGACCCTGCTCAACGGCCCAGGCCCCTTCTCAGTTTCCGGGGCCCCCGGCAGGGCTGCAGGAGCTGCCAAGCCCGAATGTCCTTTGGACCCCCACCGGCACCCCACTGGCCTGCTCCAACCCCTCCTCAGAGCCACTCTCTAGCATCCTCCGCCTGCTCCCTGCCCCAGGAAGCTGCCCCACGTGGGCAGGGCAATGGTCTCCCTTGCCTTCTGATGAAGACACCAGCAGATGAGACAGAAGGAGGAAATGAGGTCAAGTTCTGTGGGGCTGCTGAAGAGCCTCAACTGAAGCTGTAGGCTCCTGGCCTGGGCCTTTTCCACTCCCTCCTCTCCCGCTTCAGGCTAAGAGAACCCCTGGAAGTGTCAACTGTGTGAACAGTCCCTCTATGAAACGTCCCTCAGATCATCCTAACTTGAGTGGCCATCTGTCTCCAGCTGACACCCTGAAGAGCACACTCTACCTCCCTAGGGCAGCCCAGGGCAGAACCGCATGGCAGCTGCCACCTGGGTAGGCCTTCCTGCTGCCCGATGCTCCATTCTGCGGCTGTCCCTGCCGGACCAAGCAGCCAAAGCAGACCACTCCTGGCTTCACAGAACTTCAGGTCTCTCCACTTCCTGTCTTCGTCAACTTCGCTCTGCTGCCATGCTTGTTTGAGGCTTGGGAACATGGTTCCTCTGTAGCCATGTGGTCCCTTTTCCTACTGCTCTGATGTAGTCAGGCCTGTCTCCACAGCCCCAGAGCTGGAAACGCCAGGGTTAGTCCCACCTCTAGGCCTTTATCTCTCCAGCTCCCTCTGGCTCTGCCCACCAGGCCAGACCCCACCATTCGGTCCTACTGCCTTTCTTACAGCCTCTGCTAAACGCACCCCCTTCCTCCCCATCGGTCCTTAGCAGCTTGTGGTTTGCCATGGGTTCCTGTGTGTTCCCCTTCCCACTGGAGTAGACTGCGAGCTCTAAAGGCATTTGATGCCTTACCCGTCAGCTCCTCACTGACAGCCAGTAACTAAGTGTTCACTTCCCCACTCACTTCCTCAAAGCTCTTCTCCGAGTCAGCAGGAATCACATTTTCCCGGTGTTTGGGCAGATTGTTGGGGAATCGCTCCAGCATCTTGTTAGATGCAGACAGCGGGGTTTCATGGTGTCCTAGGAGAGGAAACAGAGCCTTTCATGAGAACAGCATCCCAAGTGGTGATTAAGCTCAGGCAACAGCTGTGCCCCATGGAGGGGTCCACAAATGCAAACACTCACATTTGTAAAGGGAGAGGACATGAGGCAGTTACCAGAAAAATCTCATCAAGACAGAAATTTTGGTACCTAATTAATGAAAGATACATAGTTTTCTGAATCTCATAACGAGGAGGAAGAGGTGTCCTTGTTATGTGAGGGATCAGGAAGTCGGGGATACGTTCAGAACAAGACTTGTGTGGGTAATTCCTAACTTCGGTTGCCCGCTGCTGGCATGAAACTTCATTTGAAGTTCAAGTTCTCCCTTCAGTGTTTTGTGACATCACTGCACTAAAGGTATTGCTTCCCATGTGGATATTTAAATTTGCTCAGGTGGAGCTCCATCCTTGTTATCTAAATGTGAGCTTCCAGCCCGGGGGTAGTGGTGAGTTAGTCATGAGAGAGCAACTAGTATCCTTCTATACTAGAAGGATAGGGCGTGACGGTTCTCTCAGTGTTTGTTCACTGCTCTCTACACCAGGTATTTCAAGACGCCTACTGTTCATTCATTATACATTTAGTGGCATCTGTGGTGTGCAAATTGCCGTTAAGAGAGACAAGGTTGAATAAAATAAGGATTGGTACAGCATGGGAATCTGTTTAACTCTAAAATAAAATGACTCCACACTAACCAACAGAAAGAGCCAGTTCATCTCTCACATTGGGCCCTCAGCACCCTGACACACTTTCCTGTTTGTTTTCTCACTGAGAACAGATAGCATCTCACTGTGATCTTTCTGCTATTCTCCCAAACCTATGGTTTTATGACAAGAGCTAGTCCAAGCTACGCACATTTCTTGATCTGGAGAAATCGTCTTTAGGTCAGTTCTCTAACGACAACATCACACTGTTCTTTAAGAGAAACCTAAGTTTGTTTTGAGCTGCTGCTCGTTGTCCCTTGTAGGCCAAGGAACTCTTGAGATGTGCTTTGCTGTGGAGTAGGATTTCCTCACGTGTGGTCTGTAGTTTCAGACCCCTCAGAGTTGCGGATGTGGCCCAGGGATCTGAATGTGAGTGTCTCCGGGTATCTGTCAGGCTCATCTAAACAACAGAACTTTGCTCCAAAACAGGGGTAGGCAAACTGCGGCTCGCGAGCCACGTGAGGTTCTTTGGGGACGTTCTGTCTTAAAAGTTTGCCGACCCCTGGAAGAGCCAAACCTGTCCCTCACAACAATTTAAAAATTATTTGAGAACCATAAATATATTTTTACATAATCACCATTATGTGAATATTCTTTGAAAATTTTATAAATTAAACTATGGTAGTTTTATTTTCATTTTCAATTTTGCTTCAGAGCTGTATGTAAATACCCAAAGAGCTGCATGTGGCTCAAGAGCTGCAGTTTGCTGACCCCTGGTGGCTCTTCTGTCTCAAAAGTTTGCCGACCCCTGGTCTAAGAGAAACCGCGGTGCCCTTCCACGTGCCACCTTGTGTTGCAGTGCCCTAGTGGCTCCCGCCCCCTTAGTGCTCCAAGGCCTGCCCCTCCGGTAGGGCGCCTACCGACAGCCTGCCATGGAAGGGATTAGCCCGGATTCCTCTTCCTCCTATAACTCTTCTTAGAAACAGGCTTCTTCTGGAGTTGGACCTAATTTAGTAATATCATGCTTCACATTCTGAACAAACTGTTCTACAAATGTAATTATGAGATCCCGAAATATTTTTGTACAAACAGTACCTGGTTTTAGTGGTTTCTCTATCTATCATCATCAATTATGTCCAGACTCCAAGGCAAAAGCACAGGCCCTGCCCTGGACCTACTGACTCAGGATCTCCAGGAGTCTCATGGCTTCAGGTGAAGCCGAGAGCTCCCCAGGTTAGGGCCACTGTTCTGGGCAACCTACAGACCACGTGACTCAGGCTAAGTGGACTTACGTATTTTCAAGATTAATGTGATATGGGCATATCTTTAATTTTTTCCACAAAAACTAAATCAAAGGACATAGTTTGAGATAAAAGAGCATATTCTTTTACCTGGGGCCCCCAGTCTACATAAAGATTGTCAAGTAATCCCACCGTCTTATTTAAAACTGGCTAGCAGGGCCGGCTGAGTGGCTCAGTTGGTTAAGAGCGCGCTCAAGAGTGCGAGCTGAGCTCTGAGCAACAGCAGTTCAATGCCCAGCCTGAGCTGAGCAGCCGCTGAGCTGCCAACAGGTGGCAGGACGGCTCAGCTAAAATAAACAGACAGACAAACAAATAAGTAAATAAATAAATAAATAAAACTGGCTAGGCCTTGGACTTCCTCATAAGGGCTTTCAGAACCGTGAAATGTTTCCCTAATTACTTCTTTATACTTTGTTGGGTTTTTCAGTTTTCTTACTTGGGCAACCTTTTGATTTTAGAAGGATATCTATCTGCATCTGAGCCATGAAGGCTTTTTTCCACATGTTTTATAGTCTCACATACACCTTTCCTTAGTTTCCAATAATTCGTTTCACTTCTTTTATTTTTTTAAAATTTCTAGTTACTTATTTTGTGTTTGTTTGTTTCACTTCTTCACCACTGGCAGGCAATCGCTGTCCCCCTTAACTGGTACACCAAACTAAGTAGCCTTGTCATTTCAGTGGCCTCTCTGCTCCTCTGCTATTTTGTTTCTTTGCCATGGGCCCATTCATGCATGCTTTCCAAACTACTTCTGTCCAAAAAGGTTGAATATTTTGTCATCTCCTTGCCATTTAGTATAAACAATAATGAAAAAAAAATGGCTACAGGAGTAGGATGAACAGAGAAGAACAAGACCTGGACAGCTACACAGGGAAGGAGGGGGAGGCTCCGGTGCACCGTTTCCTCTCCACAGCACCCAGTTACACATCCCCCGCCCCATATAGATCCCACTGCTCAGCAGATCCTGCGGCCTCCTGGGCCCCATACTCTCTTAAGCTGCCCCATACCCCTTTCTCTGCGTCCTCAGCTCTGCCCTCTCTCTGCCCAGGTACCATTCAGCAGAGAGTGCCCAGAGGGAGAATGGCCAGGAGACATCTCACTAGCCCTGTGCACTCTGGCACCCCCACTTCCCTCCTGCCCACCCCATCCCCTGGGCTGCATCCCATCTCTGGAGCTGGGAGGCTGCAGAATTGGCGTGGGGGTACAGGAAGGGCAAATCAGAGTCAAGAAAACTGTCCTGCTTTAATTACTTGAGACACTTGCCAGAGACACAGCTCCTCTCATCTCTGCCTTCATTTGGCACATAACAGACATTCACTGTGTCAGGTAATTGCACAAAGTTTACATCACAGTCATGCGCCTCATAACATGTCTTGGTCAAGGATGGACCACGTATACGGAGGTGGTCCCATGAGATTATGATGGAAAAATTTCTATCGTCTAGTGACATTGTCATCGTGACCTCACAGTGACACGCATTATTCACGGGTTTGTGGTGGTGCTGGTGTAAACCGACCTACTGTGCTGACAGTCACCTAAACGTATAGTACCTGCAATTGTGGACGGTACCTAACACTTGATAATAAATGACTATGTTACCGGTTTATGTATGCAGTATACTATACTTTTTATCGTTCAAGTATATTCTTTCTACTTATAAAAAAAAGTTGGCTGTAAAGCAGAGTGACGTGTTATACCAGCAGCAGCCTCATATATCCTGTTTACTGCATCTCATGATAGCATCATTTTCTCTTGTGCTTGATTTAATCTCGTGTTGTTTTGTGCAGTAACATGCTGTCCAGGCAGTACCATCTAGGTTTGGGTAAGTGCACTCTGTGATGTCTGCACAATGAGGAAATCACTCAACAACCCATTTCTCAGAACATATGTTAAGCAAGCAACACATGACTGTACTTGAGTTTTGGAACATTAGTTAAACAACTTTTGAAAACTGACATGACAACACAGCTCTCTTGTTATTTTCCCCTGGGACTAAAAATGTTCATGGTCTGAAACACCAACTGGGATGTGAACGGAGCACTATGCGGTTGACTGTCACTAGCAAGGCCAGCTTTGTCCACCAGGAGGCAGCACGTGACCTGAGGTGAGGAGAAACCAACTCACCGATCAGAAGCCAATAGTTCCTCAAGTAGTTGAGCTTGTTCTTTCCTTTGAGCCCAGGGTCAAACTTGAGGTCCGTGCTGGGTGTGATCACACACTCCCCTTTGTCCCCAATGGTGACACCATCGGTCTGGGGGCCTTCCAGCAAAGGAAGAGTGCTGCCTCGGGGCTGTGAAGACAGAAGTGGGGTGAGGCTTGGGGGCAGAAGACCATCCCTGCGACTGTCCTGAACACTGAAGGGACCCCCATACCTCCAGCTGGGCCAGGACAGTCAGAGCAAGACACAAAGGCCCTAAGACTGGTAGGAGGGGGCTCCTCCCTCAGGATGTGACAACGCATCTTTTTTTTTTTTTTTGAGGGCAGTGTCACTGGCCCTCATATGTGGGACCCGAATCGGGGCCGCTAGGCTTCCCAAGCCAGCGCTCAACCATCGCGCTACTTGGCCGGCGCACAACGCATCTTTAATATGGATGTCTTTTAAAATTCTGACATCTGGGAACTGGGTAACAGGAAGGGTGTGTGTGTGAAATTTCAGGCGGCTACTGTGAGAAGCAGTGTAAGTGGAGGAGAATGTGTGGGTATCTACCAATCCACAAGCCATGCTCCTGACCAGGGTAGAGTGAGCTCCACCACGAGCCCGGTGCTGGCTCGGGCTGCAACCGAGGCAGGCATTGCCCTGCTCACAGGAGCAGCGGACCAACTCACTGGAAAGACAAGAGATGCCAACCAAGGCATCTCAAACACTGTAAAGACCCAAACGAACAGCCAGGATTGTAAGGCCTCAGACACTCGGAGATGGAGAACTGGAGGCAAGGTGCTGAGAGCCAACGAGCCTTGGGTAGGTGACGAGAGGATGAAAAGGGTTTGAGTAGGGGAGAGAAAAGAAGGGAGAGCATTTGAAGTATGAGGCCCAGCCTGAACAAAGGCTAAGAAAGATGAACAATGAGCTTCTGGAAATCAGGGAGAAGATGCACTTGGTTGGACACAAACAGGGCATGTGGTGAGGGGGAATCGTGGGACTGGTCTGAGGAGGGTTTGAACTGCCAGCCTGGGCAGTTTAGACTTGAACACAAAAGCAAAGGGAAATGACCAGGGCTTCCTAGGCTTAAGAAGCTGCTTTTGTCATGGAGCTCTTCCTCATTAGAAGGTGGCATGTGTAGAAACTGTTTTTGAGGATTTAAGATCTGTCTTGCATTTTATTTTATTTTATTTTATTATTTTTATTTTTTATTTTTTTGAAGGCAGTGTCACTGGTCCCTCATATGTGGGACCGAACCGGGGCCGCTGGCTTCCCAAGGCAGCTAGGAGGCTGCACCTGTGAGCTGCCCTAAGTGGACTTACCACAACGGCAACCCCCTCGTGGACCATTGAGGGGGAGGCATACAGGCTGGTAGAGTATTTCCCAACATACAGCGTGGGCCTAGGAGAAAAACAGATACATACATTCCACAGTCATTTAAGGTCTGGATCCCACAAAAGGGGGGCTTTCTGGAGAAGACTCACAGCCCCAAATACCACCCAGAAGAATAACCAGATTGACTCCTCGGCATTCTGGGGGAACTGGACTGCAGGCCCCAGCTGCCACTCACTGTCTATAAAATCAAGCACAAATTTCCTAACTGCAAGCTTTGGTTTCCTCGCCTGCAGAGGGCAGGGCTGTGCTAGACTATCCTACATTGGCCTGCAGACACGACTATGGGCCACGATCATCTGGGAGAGACTGAAGGTTTGTAACCACCACCAAGTCTCTAAGATGGCCCTGACCAGCATGCTCGGATGACCAAGCGGACACCAGAATCGCCAGCAGGCTGTCTTGTGATTCTTAGGGAGTCTACAGGGCCTACTGAAGCCCTGAGAAACAGCCAACTGCTCTTATCCGGATGCCTAAAGCAAAGGGATGCACAAAAAATTCCAAACTGAGTGATGCTTCCCGTCCCCCAGCTGGGTGGTCTGGCTCTGCCTGGCGCATCAAGGAGGGGGTGGGGTTTGGCTTCTGTCTGTGGTGTCAGCGTAAAAATGTGGTGGCTGCACCTCCAGACCCTTCTGGTTACTGTCAATAGCCAGTTTTGGGCCGGTCGTCTACTCATTTTTGGAAACCTCTCTCAACAAATTCCTTTCATTGGAATGGTGGTGTGCAATTTAGAGAACACTTTCATGCACATTATCTTATTTGATCATCTCCAACAGCTCTGTAAAGTGGGAAACTGAGGCACAGCAAGGCTAAGGGACCTATGAACAGGTGGCGGTGGACAGCACAAGTCTGCTGAGTCTGAGACACACACACCATGATACTGTTTTCCTGATGTTTAAAGCAAATGTCCCTTAAATAAAAATTTAGAAACAAAGAAAACTGAAAAATAAATACACCTTTTGTATTTCACTGCCTGAGGTAGATCCAAATTGTACCGTGAGTCCCAGCCATCTCTTTCCTATCCCCACTCATCATTTTAACTCAGTTACTATTCAGGAATTCTGACACGTCACGCGGGGCCCCCAGTTCTTACATTCTAAGGTTTCGGAATGAGCCAGTCTTGGCTCTCTATATTCCTCATGGCTTCAGAGCTGTCTGCCTGAGCCCTGGCTTTCCGTGTACAGTGTGCCACACCGCGGCAGGCCCAGGACGCCAGGGTCAGAGCTGCCCTCTTCTGCCCCGAGTTCCCCGACTCACATCAGCTTGCTCTTGGCCTCCGTCTCCTTGGGGAAGGGGTACTTCCACTTGGTGATGCGCCCCACCTCCCCAGACATGAAGGTCAGATAGCGCAGGGTCTCCACAGCGACGTTGATATGCATCACCTTCCTCAGGCCCTCCCGCTGCCAGACATAAAAGGCCACCACAGGGGAGGCGTAGTTTTGGATCCACAGGACGTCGCCCGAATCACTGTCCACAGTCACCACCAGCCCATCGCCATTGGACACAAAATGGGACATCTCTGTACAGATCAGATAAACAAAGCAAGTCAAATCTCACCCCATCTTGCAACCACATCCTCTCCTCTCCTGAAGTTGCAGCTACTCAGCTAGGGGAACCGAGACTTCTGGAATATTCTCAGATCTCCTCTGAACAAGTTTCACCCATTTCCAGTGAATGCGTTCAGGCTGTACAATACACTGCGAGCTGCCTGGCTCATAAACATGAGACAGGATTTGGCCTCTCGCAGGCCATTTACTGGGTGGTGCTCGTTAGCATTCCATTCAGTTAGTGACAGAAGATGTTGAGGAGACGCGGCCAAGGGAGATGCCTCTGAATCTGGCATCTGAGAGTAATCATTTGAAATGTATTGATCAAACTGAAAGTTGGAGCTGACCACTGACACTGCCCACATCTGACCACAGCGGGGACTTCTGTCCCTCTCTCAGACACATGTAAAGATGACAAAATTGGTTTTTAGTTTTCATTGGCGTTGGGGGGTGTTTACTAGAAAAGTAGCTCGGGGGTGAGCCACATTTAGGGAGTTGTTCATGTTACAAGTTGATGTTTAATTCTGCTTCTCGTAGGCCTCTAGTAAATTCCTTCTGCAACACAGAGGGACTCAACAGAGGGTGCCCTCCCCCCTCTCAGGCTAAACTCGCCACCAACTTACTTGGAATCCCCTCCACACTTCTCGCCCAGGCCCCTGCCTTCAACACTGACGAAGTATTTACTGTAAGACCATGAAAAGTCCAGAACCCGGTGACCAAGAACGTCTTCAAGAAAAACCAGCTTTCTGGAGCAATCTCTCACAGGTCACCAGTACCCGTCGGGCCTTGCCAAGCGCCCCGGGGCACTTACTGTAGTCCCCGTCGTCCTCAGGCAGCGAGGCCGCGTAGTCGAAGTAGGTGGCGTTCCACCGGAGCTCTCGGGTTTTGGTGTCATACATGGTGATGGTGTACTCTGGGGAACACACACCAGCCCATTAACCAGAGGGGCCACGGCACCTGCTGAGGTGCTGACCTCACCTAAATCACAACAGATAAGTCCTCCCTAAATTGCCTATAAAAAAAAAAAAAAGTCCAGGCCATCCATGTGGAGAGAGAAAGGTCTTGTGGGAAACTGAAACAGACACATGCGTGAACCCAGCTGACGGCATGCGGAGCAGAGATAAGCCAACTGCTGCGCTCTGGAACTCATGACTCACAGAATTATGAGCAATACCACGGCGTTGTTTTAAGCCACTTAAGTTCTGGAGTGGTTTATCATATAGCCATAGACAGCGGGTGCTAGAAATTGGTACCTACAAGTGGGAAGGTGCCATAATGAAAACTGTAAACATGTGGCACTGACTGGGACCAGGGGGCAGATGGAGGCTGGAACATCAGCATGAAGACAAAGAGCAGTAAGAACACTTGCTGTTGGAAGCTGAAAAGGGGTGACCCAGGTGATGTAGCAGTGACACAATTAGTACGGCTACGGCTTGCAGTAACTTGGAAAATACAAAGTCCAGGGAACGTGTAGATCTGACCAAGGAGATGTCCAGGCAGAATGTGGAAAAGTGCCCAATGGTGTCTCTTCACTGTGACTGATATAATTCAAGATACATGAGCTAAAGAAGAAACGGACTCAGTTTTCAAGCTGAACACAGAGGGTTCAGGACTGATGCCCCAGCTGGAAAAGGTTCTCAGTGTAAAAAATGGCCTGTAAAACTGGTGTGCGCCGACAATGGGAGAGCTGCTGTATGGGGAAGAGGCTTCACAGAGAGGGTGGCTGTGTGAGGGAGCCGAGTTGTGGTCAGGTCTGCATTTGCAGAAGACAGGTCTGTTCACCTTCTAGAGAGAGAAGCCCAGAGGCAGAGACCCATGGAGAAGCTACCTCAGGTCCTTTCTGGAAAAGGCAGGTTGTACATGACAAAAGGATCCTTCTTACCTGTTCGCCCAAGATACAGAAGAGAGGTTGACGGGCAGAGACTATCTGCAAAGGTCGATGACAATGTCTGCTGCTTCTCCCCGGTTAGAAGGTCAACAACATACCAAATGTCCTGCTTTTTACCTGAGAAAGGTCACAAGGACACACAGTGGTTTACACTCATCCTATATGGATAAACATATCACTGTCACGCTAGCAGCCTATGCTCTCCTCCACGCTGAGAGACAGGCCAGAGATTCTTACGATGCTGAAGACATGTCTATGCTCCGAGGGTGACAAAAATTAACGGTCATGTGGCGATAATGAGACTTCTTGGGCCACTGGGTCTAATAACTTAATAATCTAATCATGTATAAACATTTCCCCAAACTTAATAACTCATAGTTTTTATTGCTTTGGTTAGTGACTTTAAATATTACAAGTCTGGCCTGTAAAGGGTAACCCTTCTCCCTTAGATTAGGATCTATATAAATATTGAAATGGGTTCCTCTCTCATATATCTCAACATCCCTACTAATAAGCTCACATGTAAAGAGGATCCATGGGCCGGCCAAGTGGCGCAGTGGTTAAGCGGCTGGCCAAGTGGCGCTTGGGAAGCCAGTGGCCCCGGTTCGGGTCCCACGTGTGAGGGCCAGTGACACTGCCCTCAATATAAATAAAAAAATAAATAAAAATAAAAGCACGTTTAAAAAAAAAAAAAGAGGATCCACAGTTACTGTTTATAACCAAGTAGCTGGTAGTGGTGACTGGGCCGCGGAGTTGGGTTGCTAATGAGGCCCACTTTATCTCAGCTCCCATCCCCTGCTAGCAAGTGATTCTGTAACCACAGGCTACAACTCTCAGTTTGGTCAGCTGAATCAAAGGTAGGAACAGGTGGACGGCAGAGCCAGGAACTATCAGGCACTATCAGGAACACTCAAAGATATATATTACATATGTATCTGCAGCATACCGTATTTCCCCCAAAATAAGACCCAACCAGCCGGCCAAGTGGCACGGTGGTTAAGCGCTGGCTTGGGAAGCCAGTGGCCCTGGTTCGGGTCCCACATATGAGGGCCAGTGACACTGCCCTAAAAAAAAAAAAAAAAAGACCTAACCTGAAAATAAGCCCTAGCATGATTTTGCAGGATGCTTGTAATGTGAGCCCTACCTCAAATATAAGCCCCAGTTAAGATCGTCAGTCAGACATGACTGTTTCAATAGATACAGATTTTTATACATGAATAAATAAATGTAGATTGTTGGAGTAAAAATTAATATAAGACCTGGTGTTATTTTTGGGGAAACACGGTAGGCAGCAGAGCATCCTGGCAGTGATGAGTCAGGAGCACAGGCTCCCATATGAAGATGAACACATTCACCAGGATGTGCGCATCTGTTTTGTAAGGCATGGCCTCTGGTCACTTGTATCTTCCTAACTTATTGGCCAAGTTTCCTATTTCAAGAGACTCTTGGAAGCAGAGTACTGAGACACCAGGAAGATCAACAGGCATTCCAATTGGCTAAAGCTACACTTAGTTCTAACAGATGGAGTGTACGTGCCTCGGCCACAGGTGTGAAATTTGTCCGTGGATCATTCGTTTCAGTTCTTAACAACAAAATCCTAATACAATAAAGATCTGAAGATAGAGTGAAAACGTCACCAAAAGCTGGGACCTGATCCCTTTCCACCTGGCCTGGCGTCCCTCTGGTTACTGCCAAGACCATCACAGTCTCCATAACCCACCTACCACTTTAATGGATGGACTGGGCAACTGCCACGCTTTTAAATACGCTCAATGAAATCATTGAAGAGGGCATCACACAAAGATAATGGAAATACAGTATCTTAAATGCACCACAAGGGGTGAATCGCTGGCAAAAGCTGGAAGGCCTCACAGAAAACAGTGACACAGATGGTTAGAAGGTGGGCAGGCGGGCCTGGGGGATGGCCCAGAGGAGAGAGAGAGCCTGTGCTGATTACTTCCTTCAATTCCCTCAGCTTGGGGGTTCCTCATTCTCAAGGGGTGGAAGGAAGCAAGAGCCCGGGGTCCCTAACTTAAAATTCAGCCTATACTTGAGGCCCAATAAAACATACATACAGCTCCAGAGGCACGAACAGGTAACAAGCACTTCCAGTTCCTCAGAAAGAAAGCTGCTGTATAAATACAGGATATTATTACTGCTGCAATCTCAAGATAAATACAGCTCTCCTTTGTGTTACAAATGCATTTTTATCGACATTTTGGCAGCAACACGTAAAAGAAAAGCAGGCGATCTGATGCTTTGAAAGATGTGACCCCTGTAGGTATGAAGGCAGCTTATCTAGGCAAGCTGCTAAGTGCTGTTTTTAATCCAATATTCTGATAGCAGGAAATACTAAGAAAACCCTATAATTAATAGACCCTGGCTTCCCTTTCTTGGCTCAGACTATTGTATTCACTTCAAATTTCATCCAATTGCTTCTGGGTATGTTGTAATCTGTAAATGGCAGGGGTAGGTCAACACAGCAGCTAAAAGCTTGTTAAATGAGTAACCGTATTAATGGTGTCAAGTCTGTTCCCAAGTGGGGGAACCCTTTCTTCATTGTTCAGCTGATCCTGGCGTGAACAAGTGTAACGGAGGCAAGAAAGACCTTTCCCAGACAGGTTGGTGAGGGAGTGGCTGCACACCTCTCCCTCAAACACACCACTTTCCCAGGTTCTGGGGCTCATTTCAGCTCATTTCAGAGCTGAAAGTTTCAGTGAGGAAAACAGGAAACTCTTACCCATGTAGAGAATTCCATCTGAACTTCGGCATGGAGATGCCTGCACCAATTCCGGGATGGTAAAGGGAAGTTTCTTTACAAAAAAAACAAAACAAAAAAAAAGACACAGGAAAAAATAAGTTAACCAAGTCTTGTGCAATTATTACAATTTTATGGCACAGTCTGTTTCTGTTACCCAACTCTGCTAAAAAGAGAGAAGCACTCTTGATGGCAGATGGGAGTTTTCCTAACTGAAAACCAAGGAGAAGGGGCATCCCAGGTTTCCAGAAACATTTTGGACAAGCACTTGGCTCCTGGGTCCCTGGCCTGTAAACATGAACTCCAAGGGGCTCCTCCAAATCTCTTTTTCAGAGGGCTTCTGGGGAAGACACAAACCTTTTCTGAAAAGACTCACACAAATATGAAGAGTTATACAACCTTTGAAATTCTAAGGATGCAGGAAGAATTCTCCTGCCTTGGAAAAACAGACCCAGAGCCAGCTAGACTTAGTAGGGTGTCAGTGCTTCTCAGAGTGGGAGGGAGCCACGAGATTAATTCTGAAGAAAAGAAAACCTCCGTGCCCAGCTGAAGCTTCCAGAAAAAGGAGAAGTCATCACCATGTGGGCAACACAGGAGGTTGAGGTGGAAAAGGAGTTTTGCTGTGCTCTTCAGCAAATAATTCTCTACTGAAAACCAGAAGAAAATCGAAGCTTTTTGGTATGAAAAGGAAGTTATGATAGGTGCCAGGAAAAGAAACTCAAAGGTATCCACATGTTTCAATTGCATTTCATCATAAAACTGATTCTTCTGGGTCTACAGCTGACATCTGACAAGTGCTTCTGGTGGATGTTTGTTTCAGTGTATTTTATTTTGGGAACAGTCTGTGTTCTTGAAACTGGTCTATAGATACCTGTTTCTACTACACCGCCACTTCTTTCTCCAAGAAAGAAAGGATGTCTGTCTAGCTGTAATACACAGAACTTAACTAATTAATCACGTGGACTTTCCCATCATCCCAACATTGCAGCTAAGCCCTCGAAAAGAGAAAATGCCACAGAGAGGCTGTAATGATTGGGTTTCCACCAGATGGTTCTGAGAATCAGAAAGTCATTGCAAGGCTTCCAGCCTGGAATCCTGTGGGATCTGCTGGACCTCCCAGTTCAGGGCCTAAGCTGGAAACACGTTGTTCCTGGAACCGTTAAACCACAGCGTGGGAAGGCACGTGGGGTGGTGGTCAGGCATCCTTTGGAAGTTGGAGCTCTTCACGTCTCAAGTCCAACACTCGAAGCTTTGGTGTTGGGTGTGTTTCTTTACCTCTCCAGGTGCAGTTTCCACACCTCTACCATCGGGACAACACCTTCCTCCCTGAGGGCTGCTGAGGGGCTCACATGAGACAACGTATACAAATCGCTCAGCCCCATTTCTGGCTAACAGAGTGCTTCAGAAGTGGAGGCTCTGGTATTGGAGAGAAACGCTGAAGGGGAAACACACGCTCCTCTATACAAGGCTTACCCTTGTCTTCCCCTCTGTTTCAGTCACAGCTATTCACTAAATAATTTTAAAATACAAACATTAGAGCTCACAAGCCACTTAAGAGTCTAGACCTGTGGTTTTCAACCTTCGCTGCCCATTAGAATCCCTTGGAGGCTTTTTAAACTTTTCACTGAAGCAGAACCCACACGCAGAAAGCTCACGTAAGTGTACAGCTCAGTTAAACTCTGCAGCGGAAAACGTACCCATGTACCCGGCACCCAGATGAAGAAATAGAACATTTCCAGCACTCTGTGAGCCCCTTCTTGCCCTCTCTTCCAATCATGACCACCCCCACCCCCGCCGAATCATTATCCTAACTTCAAAACAGCACAGACTAGTTTTTCCTGTCTTTGAGCTTTATAGAAATGAATCATTCACTGTGTAGACTTTCTTGCTTGTCATCTTCTGTCCAACCTTGTGTTGGTGAGATTCATTCACATCACAGACTGTTCTCATTGGTGTAGACTATTACACTGTGTACCAGTCCATAATTTAGCCCATCTACTATTGTTGCTATCAGAGCAGCTTTCACTTCTTGGTTATTATAAATAATGCCACCTTTTAGCCATCTTCATGAGTGGAGAGTAGTATGACATCCTGATTTGTAATTGCATTTCCCTAATGACTAATGAAGCTGAGTACCTTTTCATATGCTTACAGGGCATTTGGATAGCTTCTTTTGCTATTTTTTTATTGGGTTGTCTGCCTTTTAAAAATAATCCATAGGCGTTCTTTCTATATTCTGAATATGAGTCCTTCATTGGACATGTGCGTTGTGAATACATTGTGGCCTGCTTCTCTTACTGGTGTCTCTTAATCAATAAAAATTCTTAATTTTAACATAATCCAATATATCAATTTTTCCCTTTATGGTTAGTGTGGGGTATTTCTGTTTCGTATCTTATTTAAGACATGTTTACCTACTCTAAGGTCACGAAGATGTTTGCTACTTTTTTTCTTCAGGTTTTGTTTCACATTTCACATTTAGATGTGTAATCTCTCTGGAACTGAGTTTTGTGTGTCTGGTGTGAGGTAGGAGTCAAGATCTTTTTCCATATGGATATGCCAGTTGACTCATACCATTTATTGAACATACCAGCCTTCCCTACTGTATTGCAGTGTCACCTTTGTCATAAATCAGGTGATCATATGTGTGGGTCTGTTTTTAAATTCTCTTATCTGGGGGGCTTTTTAAAAATCCCGATGACCTAGATTGATTAAATGGAGACTTTTGATATTGGGACCTAGACCCAGTATTTTCTTTTTCTTTTTCTTTTTTTTTTTTGAGGGCAGTGTCACTGGCCCTCATATGTGGGACCCGAACCAGGGCCGCTGGCTTCCAAAGCCAGCGCTTAACCACCGTGCCACTCGGTCGGCCCTAGACCCAGTATTTTCTTAGAGTTCTCTACAATTACAATGTCTAGCTAAGGTGGAGAACCACAGATCTAGATTCTCATATGGAGATGGGAATGGGATATGGGCTATCATATGCTCCCCCTACAAGGGGATATCTGCTGGAGGCTGGGCAGGGTTTCAAACTACCCCCAACCCAACACCAATTTGAGAATCACTAGTTAAGCATGAACCCTGTTATTAAAGGGAGCGTTATACCCTTCCAGTGTGTTGGCCGGGCCATGAGAACTTGCTGGCCTACATCAATGTTTCTGAACTCTGGCTGCGATTTAAACACTCATCCAGGAAGCTGTGAAAAGGTATTGATACCCAAGCCCCACTCCAGCTCACCTGAATCAGAATCCCCCAAAATGTTTTTTAAGCTCTCCGGTGATCTCAATGTGCAAAAGTTGAGGATCATGGGTCTAGAACCATGGGAGTACACAAAGAAGTTAAATGCACTCACCGTCAAGCCTTCATTATTCTTGCCCCCAAGTGTATACAGGCTGCCATCATTGGGATCTGGGAGGAAGGCAGGCCTAGAATATAAGCAATGAGTATCAACGATAAATTATAGCCCAGGGAACAGAACAAAACAACGAAGCCATGATTAAGGGAGAAGGAGAAAGTGGGATGTGTGTACGTGTGTGTGTAAGAAAATATATCATCAAGGGTCAAATCACTCTGGGTGAAGGTAAAGTACGTGAAAAGGACCCAGTAAGTCTGTTTCTCAGCTTCCAAGTCAATTGCACACAGAACTTCAACAATTAATACTTAATAGCATGGCATGGCACATAACACGTCAAATAAATCTACTTTTAGCATTCAACAAACATTTATTTTTAAACCAGAGGCAATAAAAGCAGGCTCTGAAAGCCTGGCATCAGAAAGAACCTGTCAAGAAGATGGATAAAGGTCTCTGAGTCAGTAGCTTCCCATGAAGCAGATGTGAGGGGGTCCCTGGTAAAGTTAACCTGCTCGAGATTATGCCTCGGCACTCAGGAACCCCTTGATGAATCTTCTCTCTCCTTAGGATGTACCATCATTTGAGGCTCTTCCAGGTGCTATCCAACTTTTATCCTAACACACACAACTCTCGTAGCAGGTCATGTTCATGTTTCCTCTCCATGGTGTAACACAGTAAAGAGGGAGAGATCTATACCCGTAGGCTCCCCTGAGGACTTTGGAAGCTTAAGTTCAAAACTTGACTTAAATTCCATCTCAGATAAGCCTTTTTTATACCATTGCCTCCCTCCCCCAAAAGAGCTCACTACCATCTCCCCAACACAACTTTCCATCACAGCACCTGTAAGACTCTCTCTGCCTAATTCTCACTCTACTTACATTTATACATTTATGTACTCCCAGTAACTGGCTTCATAAATATTGAGTAATACAGAGAATGACTTAAAGTGAAGTACTGAAGCAAATCAGAAAACTTACTCTTCGACGTGTGTTGGAACCTGCAGGACTGGATCTGTGCAAGAGAACAACAAAGACACCATCAGATAGACTAAAATAATGAGATTCCTAGACAGTCCCCAGGACCAATTTATGAATTTACCTATGTGATATAATGGAGGTAAAGGCACTTTAGAAAACACATATGCAAAGGTACAAATGTAAGCTCTCATGATTGTCACTGAGATTGGAGAGAGAACTGACAACAAAATGGAATTGCTGTCAAGAAATGTGCAGATAACTTGAAGATGGACATAGAAGGAAGAACTAGTCCCAACCCACGGTGGACAATGGGTCACAGTGTCACTACCTGACACACCAAAGACTTTTTTTTTTTTCTTGAGGGCAGTGTCACTGACCCTCATATGTGGGACCCGAACCGGGGCCGCTGGCTTCCCAAGCCAGCACTTAACCACCGCGCCACTTGGCCGGCCCCACACCAAAGACTTTTAAAACCTAAGTTATCACTTTGCCAAATACTTGGAGTAGTACTAGACATTCCCATTAGGAAAAGCAAAACTGTGGCTTAAGAATCAATTTTGCAGGCAGGCCAAGGAGCGCATTGGTTAAGAGCTGGCTTGGGAACCAGCGACCCTGGTTCGGATCCCACATATGAGGGCCAGTGACACTGCACTCTAACAACAGCTCCACCTGGAGCTGGGCTGTGTGAGCCCCGGTGACGGTGTAGGCTGCAGGGCCTGCTGCAGTGGATTGCCATAGGCTACAGTGAGTGGCTGGCAGCTAGTGTGAGCTGCCAATAGCCGCAGTGAGCGACCATCCAGAGGCCGGTGACCGATCTGCCTCATCCGAGAAGAGCGCAATGACGATACCAACATGGGCCAGTGAAGCAATGTTCTCTGCAACTAGACTGAAGAACAAAAAGACAGCAACTTGTCTGTTCCCTTTCCCCGATTCCCCAACGCTGTTCCCCTCCCCCAATTCCCCAATAAAATCTTTAAAAAAAAAAAAAGAATCAATTTTGCTGTTTATGAGAATCTGCTCGGATGGTAAACATATACATCCTTTTGGAGCAGCAACATGGCCTCTTAGGATCCTCAAGTGCTCATTCTCCTGATTCCCTTTGATCCACTAATTCCATTCCTATGAAACCCAGTATAAAAATAACACAAAATAGAGAAAATGCTTTCTCTACAAAGATGCTCACAGTAGTATTACAAATGACCTAACTATTCAATAATATGGTTAAATTATGAAATGTCCACTTGGCAGAAAGTTAAGGATTCTAAAAGGGCTTATAAAATTTTAAAACATGTTCAAATCTTGATATTACAATATTATGTTCAGGAGAAAAGATATCATTGTACATAGAGTATCAATGCAGCTGAGGAGAAAAGCTTCAATGAGCATAGAAAAAACTAGACGCAGAGGTAAAAAAAATACTAATTGCAAGTTAATCTGTTGGAAATACAAGTGGCTCCCCCACCTTTTAGATATTTCCCCCAATTTCTACAAGAGTGGGCATTACTTTTTAAACTGGGAAAAAGTTTTTTTCTCAGTCAAAATGGCAGAATCTCTTGTTCCTTAGAGTTTCCTGGGCACAAATCAAGAGGACGTTCCTGAGTCTTTGGGCTGGTTGGTGGTGGGTAAGAGGGTACTGTCACAACGCTATAACAGAGCTAAAATCCACAGGCATGAGCCGGCAGTCATGAGGTATTTCCAGCAATCAAGACCCCACGGGCTGAACAGCCACACCGGCCACAACTTCAAAGCTGGGGACGAGGACAGCACATACTGTGATAAGATTCTGGATACAGAGTTCCAGGCTCCGCCGGCTCTGCTTATGTGACAGGCAGCTGTCTAATTCTCCCAGTCACTGGGGATTCTCAGACAAAGAAAGCTCTTTCAAGCCTTATCATATGTTGACTTTGCTTTATAAGCCCAGCTTCTACATGAAGGCATAAGTTAGTCAAAACAACAACAACAGAAGTACACACACCACATGTGGTCTGTGGTCAGTGAACAAGCAGCTCATTAAACCAAAAACATTTTAGAAAGCAGGACGAACTTTCAGTCAGTAAGCATATGTTTGTCATTTCCATTAGTCAGCTCTCTGTACACGCTCACAAACAGACTGATGCAAGAGACAGGAAAGCAGGGCACACGGCACTCACCCTGCTGAAACAGTCAAGGTGCGATTACAGCCCGGTTACTTCCACGCAGCCCTGCAAGCCGGGAAAAGAAAGAGTGCCGTGTGCCAAAGAAAACAGCAGTGGGGAAGGGCATCTTTTGTGTGCATTTCAGCCACTTAAAGGTATCGCAGATAAACACAGATGGAGAGGACACTGCCGAATTCTAGCAATTCACTAGAAACAAGACATGGAGCCCAGCAGGATTTCGATTCCTGTTCATAAGCTTATCTTTGTTGTACAGCGTTTGCTCAATCATAGGGACTCTGTCTTCAGGTGCAGATTTTCCTGGTTTTCTAGAGCTTATCCACTGGTCACCTGACACTGAGGCCTCGGGTCCCAAAATGTCCTGCACCAGAAACGTCCCAGTTAAGACACAGGCCGTTGGCAGGAGCCAGAGAAGGATTGATGGGACGACTAAGCCGGTGTTTAAGAGCCATGCTTTATTCCTAGGCTTAGGAGGAGACGAACTCCAGCAGGTGGGCCTTCGGACCATCTTAGCATCCCATCCACTCATCAAAATAAGGTCCCTGGAATAGACATCTGCAGAGCTGTAGGCCATGTACCAGCACAAAAAAGCTCTGACAGAGGAGAGCAAACGGCTTTTTTCTCTCTCAAAGAATCATTGGAATTTGAGATTGGCCTTAATACTACAGAAAAAAAATTGTATGGGGCATACAGAGGAAACAAAAAATGGCAGCCTATAGATAACTGTTTAAAGATGGAAGTGACAACACTGGCGAGTCATTTTACTGTTCTCCCCATATATACTCGAAATTTTCCATAATATAAAAGGTTAAAGGTAAAAATGTTGGGAAAGCCAGGAAAATAGAAGTAAACGACATCATCAGAAAATGTGCGGTGAAGCCCAACATGAAGATGTGGCTGTTTTTGCCCTTCCAGCTGCTACTTGTACTACAGAGATAACCTCTGTTCTGACTTCTATTACCATATATAATTTTCTCCCATTTTAAATTTAATATGAATTGAATCATAATAGGTTAAAAAAAAAGAAGAGGTGGTTGGGTTTTTTTTTGGTTTTTTTTTGAGGGCAGTGTCACTGACCCTCATATGTGGGATCCGAACGGGGGTCGCTGGCGTCCCAAGCCAGCGCTTAACCACCGCGCCACTTGGCCGGCCCAAGAGGTGGTTGTTTTTGATTTAATAATGGGAACAAGCAAGATTCTTGCTTTAGAAAAAAAAAAAATCAGCCATGAGAAAAGAAACTTGGCCTAACTATAAGAATATAAACAAACACAACTACAAAATAAACCACTCTATATGGAGACTGATAAGGATAAAAGCCATCTCACAAAGCTGTTTACTTCAGAAGGAAAAAAAAAGGGGGGAGGGGTGTTACGTCACAAGTGGAAAAATGGTTGTTATTCCAGGTAAAGGTAAGGATATCAGGTAAAGGTAAAGATATCAGAAGACGGAAAAAAAATAGCTGACATCAGTGTTTGGGCTCCTGGATTAACATGGGAAGAAATGAAGCTGCTCACGGTGCCCCTGGGGCTGCCATTGGACTTGACTCGGTTCTGAGTGGGTCCAACTCAGGCTTGAAACGGCACCACCTTCACACTTGGAGAAACCAGGTGAGCTTATGTGACACTCATTGCTACTGTTTTGTGCTAATCTAACCCTTTTTTTTTAACTTGCGACAGAAATGACTCAAAATAGATGTTCATATCTTCCCTTTGTCCAAGTTCATACGGGGAAAAAATTAAATACTTCCATCTTCAAAAGAGGTGAATTTTCATCTTTTCATGAATACCCTTACATCACATTTTTTTTTTTTTTTGAGGGCAGTGTCACTGGCCCTCATATGTGGGACCGAACCGGGGCCGCTGGCTTCCAAGGCCAGCGCTTAACCACCGCGCCACTCGGCCGGCCCATGAATACCCTTTTCACCTTTATTCTCCATCCCATCTTCTCTTAAAACTCATACTTGCTCCCTCTGTACTGGGCCCCAAATGGACACTTGCCTTGGGCTCCCCTCTTGAGCTACAGGCCTCAGCATCCAGGTACAGCTGCACCAAAAGCCCTACCCTTTCGGCTACTTCACCACAACCAGACCGATCCCATGTGCCTGCTGCCCAACCCCACTGTCAGAGGCAGCCCCCTCATGCCACTTCCCGTTCTGTGCTTCAGGCTCCCCTTGTCCCTGCACTGCCTGATTTCTCCTCTCTCTCTCTTTCTCTCTCTCTCTCTCCCTCCCTCCCTCCCTCCCTCCCTCCCTCCCTCAGTTCTCTCCTAGAGCATATCCATCTCTATAACTTCAACCATAACTGCAATGGGGAGAGTCCAGGTCCCATCTCTTGATCTCTTCTTTCTGGATCAACTGGACATTCCCACTATTTCCTGCCAGCATCTCCATCGCTTGCCTAAAATCAGGCTTTCCATCTTTAACCCCAGACTGGCTTCTATTCCAGATGACCCTATTTTGTTAACAGCACCCCCATTCTCCTAGAAGACAGGCAGGTTTCCAAGCACGCTGCTGACACTCATTTGTCCCCAGCACATCCTATCAGTTGCCAAACTCCACGGTCTACTTCTATAATGATCACCATCATTTTGTTTTCCACTCCCACATGTGGGAACCCCTTGTCTTTCAAGTGCCCCCTTTTCTCCTCACCTATATGGTCTTTGGAGTCAGGGAAACCCAGGCTTAAATCCTAGCTCTGCCAATTACCAGCTGAGTGCCCTCAGCAAAGTTACCTAATCTCTCTGAGCCTCAATTTCCATCAGTAAAGAAAAAAAGAAAAGAGAGAGAGAGATAATAATAACAGCAACCTGGGGCCTGGGGGGGGGGGTATCTCTATGTGAGTTAAGTAAGGACTAGATGTTTGTCAAGGCTTTAAGTCAGTGCCCTGACACAGAGAAGAGTGATCCTTTTAAAGAGATAAATCAGGTTATACTTCTCTGCCACTCAAAATCCTTTGGCGACTGTCTCACTCAGTAAAGGCCAATGCTCACACAGTGGGCCTGCAAACCCCATACAACCTCACCCTTCCACACCCATCCCGTCATCTTCTAATACTCTCTCCCACTGTTTCTCCATGGCTCTATTCCAGCCCTGCTGGCCTCCCTGTGTTCCTCGACTACTGCCAAGCCTGCCCCTGCCTCAGGGCCTTTGCTTCTGCAGTTTCCTCTGCCTCGGTCTTTGATCAGATGTCACCATCATGGAGAGGTCTTCCATGACCACCTCCTACGCAGGGTTTTCAACCCTCTTCCCTGCTTAGCTTTTCTCCATGACACTTATCACCTCTGAAGTATAGTATGTTTTATTTAATGTCTAACTTTAGCTACTGTAAACTCCTTAAGGGCTGGGATTCACCTTTTGTTGTCTATCTCCCCAATATCTAAAACAGTGCCTGGCACACAGGAGGTGCTCGATATATTTTCGTTTCCTTCTTACTTCTATTCCCGCCCAGCCTGGAGAGCCATCGTTGATTATTCTAATAATCTGGCAGCTATGCTCTATCAACCTCAACCCAGAATCTACCCAGCAGTCCCCTCTCCTCCACCCAGGCTCTGAGCGCTGCTGAAGAAAACACTACAATCACTCTCGGAGACACCATTATATACCTACTATGGCCAGGTGGGCCCCATGTCACAGGAGATAAGTTTATCTACTTCCTGGTTGGCCTCTGCTCTCTGTTCCTCACAGCTGGTATTTCAAACCTTCGCTCCTTGCCTGCAGGCCCCCTTCTCTCCACACATAACCCAGCCTTCTGTGGTACAGGGGAAGTAAGGGGGACAGGGAACACTCCGAAACTTCCTGCCCTTCACCCTCCAAGTTTGCCCAACTCTACCTTTTCCTTCACATCTCTATAAAAGGACAATACTTTCACCTGGATATTCATAGATCTCTCACACTCATCCCTCTGGAGCCCCCAAGCGGTACCCCATCTCCGCGGATCTTCAAGTCCTCCTTCTGGCTAGCTAACTCCTCCCCCACCACCTACACGCACACCAAACTTCTGGGCTTTCCTCTCTCTTTTGCACACTCCCTCTTTTCTCTCCTAATGCATCCACTTTATTTGTACAGTTTGATGAGTCTCGTGAAACATATACATCCATGTAACCACCTTCACAATCAAGATAAAGATCATTTCCATCATCCCCAAAACATCTCATACCCCTCGGATGCAATATCCCCGACTCCCACCCCATGTAACCACTGATGGATTCACTGTGTTTGTTCTAAAATCTCACAAATGGAACGCAAGCAGTAGGGTCTCTTTTGTGTCTGGCTTCTTTCTCTCTGCATCCTGGTTCTGAAATTCATCCATATAGTTGTGTGTATCATAGTTTGTTCTTTTTTGTTGCTGATTAGTACTCTGCTGTATGGACAGACCACAATTTGTTTATTTATCTGCTGATAGACATTTGGGTTATTTCTAGTTTGGGGCTGGAAAATGTGAATAAAGCTGCTATATACATTTGTGTACATGTCTTTGTTTGGACATATATTTTCATTTCTGTTGGGAAAATACCTAGGCTGAGCCACACTGCTTATGTTTGACTTGATAGGACACTAAAACAGTTCTCCAAAGTCGTAGTACTATTTTACATCCCCATCATCAATGTGTAAGTTGCCTACAGTTTTTTTTTTTTTTTTTAAAGATTTTATTGGGGAATTGGGGGAGGGGAACAGCGTTGGGGAATCGGGGAAGGGGAACAGACAAGTTGCTGTCTTTCTGTTCTTCAGTCTAGTTGTGGAGGACGTTGCTTCACTGGCCCATGTTGGTATCGTCACTGTGCTCTTCCCGGATGAGACAGATCGGTTGCCGGCCTCTGGATGTCGCTCACCACGGCTATTGGCAGCTCATGCTGGTGGCCAGTAGCTCACGCTGGCTGCTGGCCACTCACTGTAGCCAATGGCAGCCCACTGCAGCAGGGGCTGCAGCCTACATCGTCGCCGAGCCGGGGCTCGCACAGCCCAGCTCCAGGTGGAGCTGTTGTTAGCTGTAGAGAGCAGTGTCACTGGCCCTAATATGTGGGATCCAAACCGGGGCCGCTGGCATCCCAAAACCAGCTCTTAACCAATGTGCCACTTGGCTGGCCCACCCACAGTTTTTTAAATGTTGATTTTTTAGGTCCTTCCCCTGGGAGCAGATTCTGTAGGTGGGACCAGGGAATTTGCATTTCTGACAAGTGATGGGTAATTCTGATCTGGGCCATGCTGGGAAACCACTGCTCTGGGTCCCGGGTTTCACCTTCTCACCTTCTGTGCCTTTCTCAACTCACAGCTGTCTGGCCTTTACCCTCAGAATATGACCAAAACTGCCGCTGCCAATTTCCAGTGACAAGCTAACAAACACTTGCAAATCCTTCTCCTTGGGTCTCCACATGGTATCTGACAACATTCTCCTGTGGAGCCCATACCCAGTTTCACTTCCAACTGCTTATCTGGTATCACAACCCAATGTCAGATCCCCCAGAAACTGCTCCTTTCCATTCCCCAGATGGGCTGGCTGGCTCCATCTCTACCCAGTCACACAATCCGGAAACTGAGTTGTGCTTGACTCTCTCCTTCTCTTAATTCTAACCTCTCATTCAGTTAGATTCTGAGTTTTGTAAAATTCGACCTATTAAACATTTCTCAAAATCAAAGTCCTCCTTTTCGTCTCCTTTACCATTGCCAAAATCAGGCAGTCATCACTTCTCACTGGTCTACCCAGCAACCTCCTCACCAGATGGCTGTCTCAGGTCTCCGCCCTTCAGATATGCACTCCACCCTCTGCCTGCAAGGACCTGACAAAGGCCAATCTGTGCACACCTTTCCTTCCCATAAATCCTACCTCGGCTCCCCTCTGCCTCGCATCACTTTCCAGCCCTGTGCTTCCAGTCAGAGGTTCCCAAGCTTTCTGGGTGTGTACACAACACTTAGTGTCTCAGTAATTACCTCAGAGGGCCCTCGGCCAAAGAAATACCCAACACTTCCATTTATTAAGCAGCTAGGTCCAAAGGACTTAAGTGTTTAGGGTCTAACAACATAAGCCAAGTGCAAATAATAATAATAATAATAAACGTAAACTGAAAGACAAAGGTTTCTTTCATTCTTAACCATAACAATTTACTAATGGGATGTGTGTATCTGTCAGGGGCTGCACGTATTCCCAAACTTATAATCAGATTAGGACGCTGCCACCCTCCTTACCACCCCACACTGATTTTTCACGTGGTATCTGAATTGCATTACACTAACTGCCAAAAACTCAGCTTGGCAAAGATACATCGCTGAAAGGACAAGCAGTGCAATGTTGAAACTATAAACTACATCAAGCATAGTGCTTGGCACTTGTGGAGCACTGCCATGTTCTTCTCAAGTTCATACAAGGCGCAGTGCATCCGAGTTCCCTGTGGCACCCTGGGGCCCCTCAGCATGGTGGGAACCACAGGCCTAAGCTTTTGGGGCTCTGCAAAACCAGGGCCCCGTTCTCCATGATCATCTTTTGATCACATCTCTTCTCAAAACTCCCTCCATGCTTTCACGTCGGCCCCCGTGCTCACCATTAGCTGTCCCGTCTCCATCCATCTAAATCTGATGACCTCTGGGGTCAGTTCAAACATCCCCTTCTCCAGGAAATCAGAAGCTGACTGCCCACTGCACTTGGTAGGTTCTCATGATGCATTCCTCAAGGGACAGATACTTAATTGCATATCACCTTTTTGGCTCTTTAACTATCTAAGGGCTGAACTGGATTTTAAGCACTTGAAAGTCAGGGACCATCTATATTGTGTACTGTGCAATATACACAGAAAAGTACATGAAGCTTATGTATAGCTTACTGGATAATCAGAGAGTGAACTCCTCTGTGACTGCTGCCCAGGTCGTTGCTCCCCTTGTAGTTAGGAGGAGGTGCTGTCTGCAGAATGACAGGAAGTCAATAACCTAAGACAATCAATACTGTATGTGGACTACAGTCATTCAAATAAGTGTTTCTTAATAAAAAGGACTTTTTCACACAGAAACCTACAGGATAAAAGCTAAAAAGAGATGTCCAGGCATAGTTCTGTGTAGTCACTCACATTTAAAAATTATTTAAATTTATGGAAAAACTGATGGTCTTTGCTTCAAAATCATGGCAGTGGGGGAAGGGGACCGAAATGTGTTGATCCTTCTTGAAACTGGGTGCTTCCTGGGTGCATGACGGTCTCATGATACTGTTCTCTTTCCTTTTGTGTATGTTGAAGTTTTTCTAAAGTGAAAAGTTAAAAAAAAGAGAGAGAGAGAAGCTTAAAAAAGGAAACCCTTCTCAGTAGGATGGAAAAAAAAGGCCTGTTTTTCCTGCTCTCACCTGTAGTGTCAATCTTTATTTTATTATATTTATTTATTTATTTATTTATTTATTTATTTATTTATTTATTTATTTTAAGAGGGCAGTGTCACTGGCCCTCATATGTGGGATCCAAACTGGGGTTGCTGGCTTCCCAAGCCAGCTCTTAACCACGGCGCCACTCGGCCGGCCCTGTAGTGTCAATCTTGACAGCCTGATCCTACAATTTCACAGGGTGTGGAGGCCGAAGGGAAATCTACTCAAAGCGCATAAAGGAGCCCATCAGTACCATCCCAGGCTTCCCAAAACACAGGCTCATCGGCATTGATGAGGGCCTGGGGAAAGCATGGGATGAGAAGCCAGCAAATACAGAAAAATGTCAACCAAAGTTTAAATTGTTTCAAATGAGTGCTCGGGACTGACGGCCCCTCTCTTGAGGTAGCTCCAGGCAGACTTTTTTTTCCAAGTAGGAAGGAACAAAATCCCTTTGATGATAGAAGCCACAAGAACAGTTTGCCCGTCTGAATGGCGCTCCAGGAACCTTACGAGATCATTGTCTTCTTTTCCCCAGGCCAGCATGGATAGTTCTGGAACATGCTGCTGCTCAGGTGGAATCTATGAAGAGCACTGGCTTTATTGCCCTGCCCCACCTGCCTCTCCTTTCCGGAGCACAAACATCTACGGACCCTACACACCCACCATTTAAAACCGGCGGCTTCTCCAGGTACAAAGACAAAGTCACGGCACATTAGGAATTCTGCAAACCAGCTCCTTCTAGGTGCTCCTGAGCGGTGATTTGAAATGTTCTGGGTTGGCCCTTGTGGAATGGATTTAAGGACGAAAAGGCCACACATGAAGTCCCCACTGCATTATGCTCCCTGTAAACCTCCGCCATACCAAATATTCAAGAGCCTCATCTTTCTCTCCCTCCCTTTCTCTCCGAGGAAGCGGGTGAGAACCCATCTATTAGTCATTATCTATTGAGATTTACCTCACATATCTCAGAAACGAATGTCAGGCATCTACCATCAGCTTGGTTCTCTGTTCCATGCTGTGTGGCATAAAGAAAGGAGCTTAAAAACTGACATACATGAAAGGGTATAGAACGAACGGCTGAAGCATGTGGTATATACCACAGGTACCACAGGATTTCCTAGGTGAGAGATCCGTGACGGCTAGTGTACTCAGGGGAGACAGACATCATGGAGGAGGCTGGGCCAGCGTGTGGGGATGACAAGACAACATGACTGAAGAGCCATCATCTCCTCTGAGTGAGGACACAGGCTTCGGAAGGGTGAGCGCTCCTTCTGCATGCAAATATGGCTGGACAGTAGGCGGTGAGGCCATGGGGAAGAAAGCTGGGAAAACTCTGTGGGGTGTTATGTGGGGCACTAACTAGGAACTGATTGTAGGCTTCTGAGAGAAAGAGAGAGACGTGACACAAGTCCTGGGAAAAATGGTTAGAGAGACAGGTATCAGGGTGCAAAGTGAAGAAAAAGAAGGAATTGTAAAGGGTAGTGAGGAAGGCAACTTCATAACCCCAGTAAGATGGCCTGAGCCAGTGTGTGGTGGGGGTGAGGGACAAAGGAGGGGTGGTCAGAAACCAAAAAGGAGGAGGAAGATGTCAACAAAACTTAGTTCTGATCAGAAAAATGGAGTGACAGAAAGGAACGAGTTAAAAAGGACACAGAGATTTTAATCCTTGTTGACAGTGAAACGAGATCGGCTAGTCTGAATACAATAAACAACTGCCATTTCCTCAAGAAAACGCTTAGGGTTCCACTACTACTTTCTTATAAAAATTACTGGTAGAAACAAGGTGATTCACCCTACCTTAATTCAAAGTTTGAGTCTCCCAAATATGTTTCATGAGCTTAAGTGAACTGATTAGGGAATGCTTCTCCCCAGGGACAGCTCATTCCTTCCTCCAGAGGAAAGGTACTTCTGGAGTCTACACCTTACACTCCCATTAAAGTTGCTAGGCCCAAATTGTAGGGTAGAACATCTCAAATGTTCCTCAGAGTTCAGCTTTCATGAGAAGAGCACTTTTAAATAAGACATCCAATCAAAAGCTCCTCAAAAATCCAAATCTCATCCGAACTGGGAGAGGACGCAGAAGGTTTTCTTGCAGGTAACCTCTGCAAGTCACTGAACGCCATGTTTGACCAAGTCGATCCTGGGGCCATACCAAAGTAATCTGAAAAACCGCCCATGCTATGGGCAGTCGATTTCTACCATGTTCTTCTTCATCCTCTCCCTGGAGGAAATAACTCAGACCTGAAAAAGCACACTGAACTCTATAATCAATCATGAAAGAATTAAGGGGGTGGAGGATAAGGCAATCCAGCGCAATGGCCTGCAAACAAATGCCTGTCAGGACGTCATAAGCCCACAGAATGCATTCTTAAGCGGTGGGAGTGCCATCAAACCTTGCACCATCATCCCAAGATGAACAAAAGGATAAGTGACTACGTCACAGCTAAAAGGGATATATTATCCATGTACTTCACCATTCACAACTGTATTCTGATACAAAGCAATGCTGCAAAGAACACCCATTGGAGTTGAAACCTGTGCTACTATGTGTGGTGACTGCTATCTACAAGACCCTCCTCCACAGTGTGGAATGCATTACTCTACAGCAAATTCCCCCATGAAGGAGGGATGCAGATGGGAGTACAGATGAAATATGGCACCAGTTGGTGACTGCTGAAGCTGAGAGATGAGTACAGGAGGGTTCGTTATATAATTCTCTGTTTGTATGTGTGTAGAATTTCCATGGTAAGTAGTAAAATACGAGAGAGAGAGAGAGAGAGAGAGAGAGAGAGAGAGAGAAAACACATTTTCAAGATACTCAAAAGCACAATAGGCCTCTCTCATATCCTCTCACAAAACTTAATTTTCAGTCCTCCAAAACAATCAGCAAAAAACCACTTTTCTAGTGCATAAGCCAAGAGGCAGAAAGGTAGTGATACATATTTTAAGCCTAGATCATTCCTTAAGAGAAAACAGATTAGAACTATTAAGGAAATGTCATCCCTTTTCACAACTTCCCCTTATGTTTCCCATCACACCTCTGAAGGCAGAACTCGGACTCTTTCAGAAGAAAATGCCCACTGCCTAAAGGACAGGAGAGAAAACCTACTGCAAAATGTCGCAAAAAGCCAAGATCAGAAGCTGGAACTGGCCTGCTGTGGTGATGGTATGAGTGACAGATCCTGAGGAGGCAAAGTTTCCTGTTTCTCAGGGCTCCTGAAAGGTATCTAGTGAGAAGGGTTCTGGGACCCCAGCCAGCATTAGGGACCTGGACATTTACCGAGCATCCCTGGCTGTCCAGAAACCCCTACCTTCAAGGAGTTAGAAATACAGCAGGAAGACAAAGATAAACAACAATTCACTTCACAAGGAGGAAGCGCAGTAACAGAGGCTTCAACGAAGCGCCTCCAGAACTCCGCTGATGAGTCACGGAGGTAACCTGTGATGGGGCCCTTACCAGGAGAACAAGAGTCTGCCCAGCACTGCAGGTGCTGGGGGGAGGAGCATAAGCCAAGGCCTGATGTCTCTGAGGCCTGGGGAGGAGCCGTGGCTGCCACAAGGGGCACGAGAAAAGGGATTGAGGCTGGAGAGGTGGGAGAGAGTGGATTCCGAAGGGCCTCGCATGCATGCGAAGGAGCGTAGACTTGACCCTGTGGACCAGTGCTTCTCACACTAACGGTGGGGAAGGACCACTGGTCGACAACTCCAGCCCATCATGGATGACGCTTACTCTCCTTTTTATGGTTCTCTCCTCCTGGACAGGTGCCACAGGTGGGCAGGCCATACTTGGGAGCAGCACCACCATAGACAACACCAAGAGTATCTGAGCGGGGATGCAGCACGGTCCAATTGGTTTTTTCAGAGGGCATGCCTGACAGCAGCTCGGTGTGTGAATGGGACGGCAGTCAGGGACTGACAGCAGTCAGGGAGCTATAGCATTAATCTGGGAAATGGATGTCGAGAGCATGGCTAAGGCACTGGCCAGGGGGACAGGGAGAAGGAGTCAGATTTGGGAGACACTTCTTCAGTCTACATGCCAGGACTTGGTGGCCCAGTAGCAGAGCATTGATCACTCAATTTTCCAAAGTGGGTGGGCCATGGCTGCGTCACTGTCAGCACCGGGAGGAACTATGGGAAGAGGCACATGGTAAGAAAGGGAAACTCATATGGAAAGAAGATATTCTTCCAATTTCAAATAACCAATCTTGTTCTGATCCTTCCCTCATAAGATATCTCTCTAATATACTCTAATGTCCCATTCCAGGGACATCTCAGGATTCTGAGCCCTTCTGGCTGGGAAAGTAGCCATTTTGCACTGTTAGCATGTTTTTATGATTAGTAAAGAATGGTTCTAAATTAGACCCAGTCCTCTGTGCCATGGAAGGGGGTGGGAGTAAGGTTGCTAAAGAGTAATCTGCGGGGGGCCAGCCAAGTGGCACATTGGTTAAGAGCTGGCTTGGGACGCCAGCAGCCCCGGTTCGGATCCCACATATGAGGGCCTGTGACACTGCCCTCTACAGCTAAGATGGTGAACAACAGCTCCACCTGGAGCTGGGCTGCCAGGAGTCCCCGGGACGGCATAGCTGCAGCCCCTGCTGCAGTGGGCTGCCATAGGCTACAGTGAGTGGCCGGCAGCCAGCGTGAGTGGCTGGCAGCTGGTGTGAGCTGCCAAGAGCTGCTATGAGCGGCCGTCCAGAGGCCGGCGACCGATCTGCCTCACCCGAGAAGAGCAATGATGATACCAACATGGGCCAGTGAAGCAATGTCCTCCACAACTAGACGGAAGAACAAAAGGACAGCAACTTGTCTTTTCCCTTCCCCGGTTCCCCAATGCTTTCCCCTCCTCCAATTCCCCAATAAAATCTTTAAAAAAAACAAAACTAACCTGCGATTTCATGAAGATTTGAAATGTCAAAAGTCAGCATTAACTAGCAATGTATGTTGAGTGCACCAAGCCCTAAACCAGTCCTGGCAATACCAAAGACTGTCCTTACAATCCCAGCAAAGCCAAAGGAAGCTTTAAAAAACTCATCTGACATAAAGCATGAAAGCAACATTCTCAGTCTGCATTTGGGCTGGAAGTGCAGAAATAAAACATACTCAGCCATCTTCACTAGTGAAATTTCAGAGAAAGACAGACAGTGGGGTGGTACAGTTACAAAATCACAGCTTAAAAAGATCTCACCTAACATAAAATGCCGGAGCTCAAATTAGTCTCTGAAAACAAATAAAACTCGCTTTCTGCACTAGGTGCAGTTTGCCACGATGGTGTAAGAAATCTCTGTTTCTGGGAACTGCAGCACATGTTTGGGTGAGGAACAAAAGCACCTGCCAAAACCACTATGTGGAAAGGAAAAAAAAAAGCTCCCTGGTTTTTGGTCCCTGAAATAAGTAAACAGTTAGGAAACCATAAGATGGAATAATAGGTGTATGTTCTGCAGAACCCCAGTTTGATGAGTTCAAGGTGTCCGTTTGCATTGGCACGTTTCTTCCATTTCACTGTGGCTCCCCGCTGCCACTCAGGCCCAAGCCCATGGCCCCCCTTGCCTGGACTGGTGCAGTAGCTTCCTCCTGGCCCCATTATGATTACAAGATTCTAATCAGTCTCAACACAGCACCTGCTGATTCTGTCAAGTGGAAGCCAGGTGTCTCAGTCAGCTTGGGCTGCCACAACAAAATACCATAGCCGGGGTGGCTTAAACAACAGGTATTTATTTTTCACAGTTCTGGAGACTAGACGTTGAAGGTCAGGTGTCAGCATGGTTGGGGTCTAGCGAGAGCCTTCTCCCTGGCTTGCGGACGGTCTCCTTCTCATTGTCCTCACATGGTGTAGACCGCAAGTGCTCTGGTCTCTTTTTCTTCTCATAGGGATGCTAATCCCATCATGGGGTCCCTCCCTCATGACCTCATCTAAACTGAATCACCTCCCCAAGGCTCCACCTCCAAACACCATCACATTGGGGGATAAGCTTCAACACATGGATTTTGTGGGGACACAAACAGCAGTCCATAACACGAGGGCATGTTGCTCCTTTGTTCAGAAACCTCAATGGCTTCTAAGAAGCCAGCGTCCTCACACCAGCTTCCAGCTGCTGTGCCAGTGGTCTTCATGGAGGGGTGAGGGGGGCACAGCTGACTGGGAAGTGCTCAGGAAGACTGAAGGCATTTCCTGGTACTCACAGGGACTGGGTACGGGGTGATATAGGCACTAAGTATGGGGGCGCCCGGGGACTCTAGGTGGCCCTACACAGCCAAAGACTGCCCCGTCTCTGCAGGCTGCTCTGAGGTTCTGCCAGGCACTCACAGGGGCCCAAACCTTTCATATTCATCCGAGCCTCCAACCGAAGTGCTTCACCTAAAAGCACAAAAGCACTTTCTGCATAATTTTATGCACCAGATCTTCTCAGAATGGGGCTACTGTCTCAGTCAGGGAAGGCTGTACTTTTGTTTGGAACATTATCAAGAATTGCTCACCATCTTGGAAACCCGGTCACCATAGGTTTCGGGTGTCCTAGTTTGCATTTTTATAGGTCTGCATTAACAGGCACTGCATTCACTCCATATTGATCAGTGTCCATATAGATCAGTATGTGCCTGAGCATTTGCATGTTAAAGGACATATATGCGATTAAAAATTACCTTCCTATTCCTTCAGATTACTAATTGGGTAATATATTTATTCCTCTTTAAAACTATGTGTATGTAGGTTATTGTCAATGAATTTTGTTTCAGGACAGTAGTGGGGGCATTTTTATAATAAATATTATGTAAAGGGGGTGCTGCACGCCTACAGGACTGGCCCTCGGGGCTCGTATCTTACTACTCTCCATCCTTTTCTACTTACTCCGCTCTGCCCTCGGCCTTTGCCCCTGCTATTCCTTCGGCCTAAAGCCTTCCTTCCTTGAGTTCTTACCCAGAGGAAGCCTTCCCAGTGGGGCCGTGCCTGTTTAAATTTGCAGCCCCACCCACCCCGAGGCCTGCAACCTATCCCACTTCCCTGCCTAATTTTCCCCCATAGCGCTTACCACCACTGTGTCATTTATTTCCTTACCAGTTTCCCCAACAGAATAAGAGCGTCTGTGAGGGGAAGGATTTTGTCTGTTTCCTTCACTTGTTGTATCCTCAGGGCCTAGAACAGTATCTGGATACCTTCATAATCTATTAACATACTTGTGGTTTAGAAATACCAATTTTAAGGCCGGCTGAGTGGCGTGATGGTTGGGAGCTGGCTTGGGAAGCCAGCGGCCCCGGTTCGGATCCCACATATGAGGGCCAGTGACACCGCCCTCTAAAAAAATAAAATAAAATAAAAAATGTCATTTAAAAAAAAAAAAAAGAAATACCAATTTTGAAATCTTTAGTTATAATTGCAAGATTAAAGTTGAACTGGAAACTCAGGGTCTCCATACATTACCGTCTGTAAGCTTTGCATAGAAATATATATGGAGGCTACTGGTACCCAGAGCTGCATTTCACGAAAATAAGCCAGTTTGTTCTCAGAAAAATGAGACTTAGAGCATGGTGAATATTACTTGAAATGATTAGACCTTAATGGAATTTCTCTCCTTCTTCAAGCTGCTCTCTGCTGCCTCCTTAGCTCCTTTCCAAGCCTCACTCCTCTCCACCGAAATCCAATCTGCCCACCAAGGCTCAGGTCCAACACCCCAGCTTCACGAAGCCTTTCCTGCACACTCCTCCCCCTGCCCCCCGCCCCTACCATCAGTTCCTAGCACTAATCTGAGGCAGGTACAACACTGCCCTGTGGGGAAGTTCGGTGCACTGTCATTTCTCCCAGCCAGACTACGGGCTCCTTGAGGGCAAGGACTGTGTTTTTCTTCTTTGTGCCACATATAGTACCTTTCACAGACTAGGTTCTGTAAACATGTGTTAAATTAAGCAAAAAGGGGGCAAATTCTTCGAGCTCTAAGTTATGGGAAAGAACAGATTGATTCTTACGTTTGCCTCAGTATCAAACAAGGCAGGACACAGTTTTGCTGGATACAGTGAGGCTACTTGTAAAAATTAAGGCTAGGAGAAGATCAATTTAAAACACTATACGCAGGGAAAAGCAGACCAAAGGAATGAAGTCGCTTGGGCAAAAGTGCCCCAACTTAGAAATACTGAAACTGAGGGAGCAGCCCTAACACTCAACGGTGAAAATGTTAATCACAATCCTTTTGTGACTTGTTAATTTCTATCTTTGGATGAAATCAGAAATTGTGACGTTAAAACAATGCTGCGTTTGTTTTAAAACCATTAAAAAGCTTAAACATGAAGGAGAGAGTGCAGATGTCATTTGGGAGCCTGGAATGCGATGCCAAAATGTAGCTCCTGCAGTCTTCTTGTGGTTGCTCACTCCTGAGAGCTGGTCCTTTCAGCTGTTCGAAGTTCTTGCTGATCCAAGCAGGGCCCAGACTGGTGAGGCAAGGTGGTCTGTGGGGCCTGAGTTGCCATCGTCTATGGATGGTAACTAGGTTTGCTGCTGTACTGACAAGATGACGTGTGACGTTCTGACACATGCCCATATTTTTCCATCTGAAATACTGTTTTGGAACATTTTATTAAGGAAGGAAAAACACTTGCTGTGCTCATGAAAATAATGAGTCACAGATTAGTGACGAAAGAGAACACGCCGGTTGGACTCCAATCTACAGCCAAATGAGAATTATTACTGGACAGAATAATAGGGATGACACTGAAAGTTGTAATTCCTGGGATTTGCATGGCCTTACCCAGAAAGATTACTTCGGAAATTGAATATAACTTCCCAGCTGTAGGACTCCATTCTAACTATCACCAGGAAGACAAGACTATAAAATGGAAATGTGGGAGATTGCTAAATGAGAAACAAGCTCAGTCTTTTGCTTCCCTCATTGTAAATAACTAATAAAGTAGCTAACTTGGATGAATGTCAAATCTTACAGCCCTCAATTATTCCAGCTTCTATAAAAACAAATGATGCTTTTGTGGTTAGAGAACATATCTACTTGTAATTATGATAACAAGATTCTAATCATTAGAACTTAACTAAAAAAATTAAATGCAGCACGTCTTTGTAAAGACCAAGCCAGAACTATTAATAGAAAAGCCTAGAGCCATTTAAACATGAAATCTGGACAGAAGCAAAACAAAAAAGGATAAAGTGTGCCACTTCGACTGATGCACTTAGTAGATCATCACAATTCAAGCTGTAAACATACCCTTTGAGTATAATTCTCTTTCCTTGAATCCATTATCCTTTTTTCATTTTATTAAATAATGTGTAACTGGTTTTCTCTTTTTCTGGACTATGTTTCTTCAGAAGCAGCTGAGCAAACGTCCACGTCACCCATGGACCAAACCCAAATTACCTTCTTTTAAAGTCCATTTGATGGAGCCTGTTCTCTTGCTGACAGCATGCAAACTTCCATCCAGGGTTGACACAAACAACAAGGTTTCAGGGAGCGTCACTGTGCTGGGGCTTCCAAAACTCTGCAATGAGATGGAGAAGAGTCTTCACAGTCAAAAGCACTCGTCACCTTGGACACGTTTAACCACAGACCACCCCCCACCCCCAAAGTTTCTAAAACCCATCGTCTTACAGAGGAACGAACTCAGATGGGAAAGTCTAAATCCCCATCAAGGGCACCTGTCTAGACAACAGCTGAGTCAGGACTGGAACCCAGGTCACCTTATCCTATCTAAGTGGCCACCCTTCCTGCAGACAGACAGGTTTATGACCTAACATGACAATGATGGGGATTTAGTAATAATCCACAGACAGCCGCCAGTGAAACAGAGGGAGAAAGGACACTGACCGGCTGCCTTCTCTTAGTTATATTTCACTTTCTAAAACCCGGTCATCTTGCAAGACTCCATGATAGAGATGAATGCCAACATGGCCACACACAGCTCTACGCACTTAGGAAATGTTACAAGGCGAAGAATTAGGGGACAATGTTTAAAGTAAAATAGGAAAGGGCCGGCCGAGTGGAGCATTGGTTAAGCGCTGGTTTTGGGATGCCAGCGACCCTGGTTCCGTTCCCACATGAGGGCCAGTGACACTGCCCTCTACAGCTAACAACAGCTCCACCTGGAGCTGGGCTGTGCGAGCCCCGGTGATGGTGTGGGCTGCAGCCCCTGCTGCAGTGGGCTGCCATAGGCTACAGTGAGTGGCCCGCAGCCAGCGTGAGCGGCTGGCAGTCAAGCGTGAGCTGCCAATAGCTGCGGTGAGCGACATCCAGAGGCCAGCGACCCATCTGCCTCATCCGGGAAGAGCGCAATGACGATACCAACAGTGAAGCAACATCCTCCGAAACTAAACTGAAGAACAAAAAGACAGCAACTTATCTGTTCCCCTTCCCCGATTCCCCAACGCTGTTCCCCTCCGCCAATTCCCCAATAAAATCTTTAAAATAAATAAATAAATAAATAAAAAATAAAGTAAAATAGGAAAAAAAGCTCTCATTATATAAAGAGTATATATATGATATTTAAATACCAAGATTTCAAAAGAAACATGTTATAAAAGAAAATGTATAAAAAACATAATCCAAATTGCTCCTCATAATCGAAATACAGTTTAAATTAAATGTACCTTTTATGTTCAGTGAATTAAAAACATATATATATATATTTTTTAAAGAAAATAGCCAAAGATAGTGAAATTCACTTTCTCACCCATTGTAGGTAGCAATGAAAATTATAAGTTTAGTGTAGTCTTTCTGGAAAGCATTAAAGTGTTCATATTTTTAATTCTGCAATTCTACTTCTCTATCCTAAAGAAATAATTCCAGATATGGTTTAAAAGCTCTGTGCACAATGATATTCATTACATCCCATTTATAAAAACAAAAAACTAGAGAGACCTGAATTTCCAATATCTAAATGGCTGAAATAAATTATGACACATATGCTCAATGGAATATCATGTAATCAATAAAATAGCACATGGAAAAATCTACAATAGAGAAAAATGCTTATATACATTATCATGTGAAAAATACAAAACCCAAAATTTAATGTACACTGTATTTATAATTATTCTGGACAGATGTTGTTGTTTTTTTGTCTGCCTGTTCTCTAGCTTTGCTAGGAACTGAACCCTCATCTACATGGTTTCCCTGGCAGCAGCTGTGCGTGTGCACACGTGTGTAGGTGATAGCTGGTAAGGTTTCCTAGGACCGTGTTTTTGAGGTTTGGGCACATTTAGCAATACAACCTTGTAATGAGATTTTTTCTTCCTTTGTCACTATGCTGTCCCGCAAATTAACTCGACCCTGAAGGTGCTGAATTAAAAACAGTCCAACTTGCTTATACTGTGACAGCTTGAATTTTGTCACAAATGTTATTTAAAAATATGGTTGGCTTTTAGTACCAAACCTAAAAGATTGGGGGGTTACTTGTAAATGGGAGTCTGGCCCCCAAATATCTGGTGACTCTTGGTAAGAGCCAAGATGACACCCAGCTAACCCCTTAGATGGGAAAGCCCAGTGGCCATCTCCAGGGCAGCCTGTGAGGCAGGACAAACACTCCAGTGCCTGCATTCCTTTTCCATGGTGGAGATCAACTGGCAGAGCGGGGGAAGCATCTCTCAGAACCTGACTCATCTCATCTCTTCTTGCCTATGCCTGGCCTGGAAGGGGGAGAAGTTCCCCCACTTCACTTTGCCCCGAGCCCCGGCCCACTCACCTGGAATGGGGGAAACAATAGCAAGCTTTATTACTGCCTGCTGAGTCTATTCTCTGGGTAAAGCCTTAAACTTGAGGAAGAAGAGTCTGCTTTTAATTCCATCTTTGGAACTAAGAAATCAGTCTTATTTAGACCTGGCTAGGAAAATAGAAGCCTCAAGGGTGGTGCCTGCCCTAGCTGGGAATCCAGAGGTTATGCACACCAACTGTTAAAATTATTTTAGTGCACAGGGTAGAGATGGTAACAAGCCTCTCCTGGACCTTGTCACACCTGAACTAGAGGACAGCGCTTTGTCCAGAGTACCTGGCCCAGAGAACAGTGGCCCTATGGGTAAGACCACTGAGGCTGCAGCTAAACAAGGCTTAGGGCTGCCTACCACTGAGAAAGGGCATGGGTTTGCAGCTTGATGTGAGATGGCAGGATTATGTCAGGTGGGGGCAGTTTGGGGACTGAATAAATAAAAAGGAAGATGGATGCATACCTGGAGCCAACAGGTAGAAATCCCTGCTGAGCCCCCCTCCACCTACCAAATAGTTACCCGGGGAACCACTAGTTTGTACAATAGGTCTTGGGATCACTCAAAAATTAAGTTGAATTCTCTGGATGGATGAAGTGATAAGAAATTAAACGTGGGAGGTTTCTGTGAATACCTTTTCCTTCATGTGGAAAACAACTGGATGTGAGAGACAAAGACAGGCAGAAACAGAAAAAGAAGACTGAAACAAACAAACACCCACTGCCTAAAGACTGGGAGAGCATGGCCTGCCTTCTACTGTTCTTCAGGCCTCGCCAAGTTCCTGTCCTTGGCTCAGAGACACCCCATCCTAACAACAAATTTCCCTCTTTACTCAAGCTTGTTGGAACTAGGTTTCTGTAGGTCACAAGCGATCCAGTCTTAACACACTCACATACATACACACAGAGCTGTTAATATACATAGAAAAAAAGATGAAGAAAATAGTGCAAAATTGTAGCAATAGATTTTTCTCCTCTATTTTCTATAATGTGATCATGTAGTCTACAATGAATTTTTCATAAAATAGAAAGGAGATGGACAAGCTAGCAGGTGGGAGAGAAGTTGGGATATAAAGAAGCTTCGGCAAGCTCCTAAGCCCCAGGTGAAGCACTTTCCATGTCAGGATATCAGACAACTCGCCCACCTTTGATCACTAACGTCCAGCAGACAAGGGACCTGAGTTGGAAACACAGTCTCCAGTAAGATGTGTGCATCCAAGAACACAATGGTTTTGCTGCTGTTATAAAACCCTACGGTACAATTATAATGAACCAAATGCCCCAAAGATATCTTATCACAGTATTACTATTAAAAAGGGCTACTGTTGAATAAAATAGATCAGTGCTGCTTCACTACTAATGTGGAAACAAAAGCCACCTGCCTGTCTGAGCAGCTTGGAAATCATAGGAAGAGCAATTGTCTATGGTTGGTCAGTGAATCGAAATAAAACACTAATCCCATAACTAACACAGCCTTCTAAAACTCTCAGAAATACCAGGTGGGCTAGACATTGAATTTAGCAACTGAGAGTACTGACAGTTAATCACAATGTCCACAGTACCATCACAAACCCTATCACACCTGACAGATTTTTGTTTTTGAAGGCTCGCTGCGTTTTCAAATTAGAATGGCCCGTGAGCCACTCCAAACAGTGTCATTCTCTCAGAAGGCAAATTAATATTACACAATTTCTGGCTCTATCCCAGCATTTTTTTTTTTTTTTAAGATTTTATTGGGGGATTGGGGGAGGGGAACAGCGTTGGGGAATCGGGGAAGGGGAACAGACAAGTTGTTGTCCTTTTGTTTTTCAGTCTAGTTGTGGAGGACGTTGCTTCACTGGCCCATGTTGGTATCATCATTGCGCTCTTCTCGGGTGAGGCAGATTGGTCACCGGCCTCTGGACGGCCACTAACAGCAGCTCTTGGCAGCTCACACTGGCTGCCACCTGCTCATGCTGGCTGCAGGCCACTCACTGTAGCCTATGGCAGCCAACTGCAGCAGGGGCTGCAGCCTATGCTGTCCCAGGGACTCCTGGCAGCCCAGCTCCAGGTGGAGCTGTTGTTCACCATCTTAGCTGTAGAGGGCAGTGTCACTGGCCCTCATTTGGGATCCGAACAGGGGCCCTACTGCTAAGAGCTGGTGTCCCAAGCCAACTCCTAACCAACACGCCACTCGGCCGGCCCAACCCCAGCTATTTTTTTAAAGTATGAAAATGCTTGCCTTCAGAGACAGTTGCTAAAACTCACGTGAATTAAATAAGCTTTTAGATGCCTTTTGCGATACTGAGCACTGCTGAGAACTATTTGTACCTGAACATCTAAACACACTGCTTCACAGTAATGAACTTGCATGTTACTTCCACTCAGCCATTTCAGTCGTCAAGTGCTCCCTTTTCTCTATGATGAATGAAATGGCTACAGGACCTACAGGTATATTACGCTAGTGTCCAGAGAGCCTGAAAAACGGAAAGAAAATGCTAATTCTGCAGATGTACTTCAAGTTGACTACCTGAAATCTGACCCATTTTTCAAGCTGGTGGGATATATATGCCTGGCTTCGATGGTGACTTCTCACAAGTAAACACAGCAGCTCCATGGAGGGGGAGAATGGTGGTGGCAGGTGATCTAGTTTTAGCCTAAAACAAGACATCCATTCACTAACTGGTGCTCACAGAAGTCTGACATACAACCTCTTACACGAGGTGACCCTGAGTAACAATTCTGGAACCGCCAGCCTGAGGACTATGAAGCCTGGCATTCAGGGCAGATGGTGCTGGTGCATGACTGCTGGGCAAACCAGCTTATTTCACTTCGGTTGATTCAGTGGTAAAGCGGTCTTCGCTACAGGCCTGCTCAGTGGGATGTCAATGAGAGTCTCCCACCCATGAGAACAAATGCCATTCTGGGGCTGGGTCCTCACACTCAACGTTCTGATTATAAAGTAAGATTTCCCAGAGTCTGGCAGCTACACCAGTTCATAACATGCAATGCTTGCTTTGCCTTCACCACAAAGACCTAGAAGCAACTACCTACCACTTACACGGATGATTAAACGGGAAGTCGCCGGCAGTTTCATTTTCTAATATTCTAAACTCAGCTAATTATTAGTTGCTCATGCATTAATGAATTCAACTCCTTGTATTTCAGGTAAGAAAAAAAAAATTTCTAAAACAAGTTCTGAAATACCTTTGTTTAGAAAAAGTCTCCGGTAAAGAGAATTATGGACAAGGGACAGGTAAGTATATAAGCAGCATAAAAACGAATGAAACAATCTCTAACACCTGCCCCCCAAAATCTAACTAGTACTGAGGACTCAGGCCAGGCGGCGGCTCACGAGGCTAGAGGAGAACCATCAGGGAAGCCCCTGGCCTTGGTTTCACCGCTATGTCACCAGTGCCTGTCATTTCCACTCACCCTCTGGTCCTCGAGGGAGGCACACTGCCAGCTCCCTCTAAGCCCACAGGAAAGCCCACTGCTCCTCAGCAGGGCTTTCAGGAATGCTGCATTTCCCAAAGAAATACAATTCTTAAATTTCAGACACACGTTTCAAGAAATGGTCTACTGTTAAATGACTATCTAATAACAAGGGTCAGAAATAAGGTTAATAAAAATAGCACAGACCTTTCATCTCAAAGTGAGTGGGAAGAACTGCCGTGCACACAGGTGTCTCATACCCAGAATATTGGTTCTATTTACAAAACTGGTGCATCCTACCCCCACAAAAAAGGTGTACACACACACACGCATGCATGCATGCACGCATGCATGCACGCACGCACACACACTCACAGGAGAGACCCGCCAGTGTGAATGGGAGAGCCATACACACTTCTCAAGCGGCACGCCAATGTACATCTCCAAAAGTTAAATTTATATGACAACACTGTAGCGCTAGTTTAGCAGGATAAGTAAAAACAGTAAAAATAGTTAAGATAAAAATCTTTTCTGTGAATGTTCTTCACCTTCCCTATGTCCCCTCCAACAGACCATAGTATTTATGATAACATTAGAATACAATAATCTGGCTCATAACAAAATGGTATCTTTTTTCTTTTAGGAGTAACACCAATTTCCAGGATTTGTTCAGCGGTTATTTTTTTGTTTTGTTTTTTAAATAACTTTTCCTCTATGTTCATTGGATTACTGTTATATTGCATAATCCTAACTTTAGTTTTATTCATTTAAGGTTAATAAAACCGTTCCTCCAAAGTAAACTATAACTCTAGTAAGAACATTGGCATGTTTCCATAGAATATCAAGATACAAGGCAATCTGTCCATGAATTCCTGGAACCTACAGCTTGCCATGAGCACCCAGTCGGCCTTCCGAGCGGAGGGATTCCTGCCAGGGCTCGAACCCACCGGGCAGTGGCCACAGAGGTAAAAAGAAGGAATAGTGACTTCAGAGTTCATTTTGGTTAATGAATATACTACACATTACGGCATTACAGGTAAGGCTTAAAACAAGTATGCAAGTGAGGGAAGGATTACCTAAGAAAGATTCCTGAGGTATTTTGTTTTACTACTACTTTAGGACACAAGAAATCTTGAGAACAATTAAAGCTGCATGTCACCAAATGTAGAATAGATTTCAAATGGATTAGAATGTGCTAAGGAATCAGAGCTTATAATTATTAACTTAGGAACACTGCTCGGAGGTGAGAAGGGCATTCATTGTTCCCCTGGCTATAATTAGTGAAAGCTACAGGATGGATGAGCTGATTTTAAGAGATATCAGTACACTTTCGGGTGTGCCACAACAGGATACCAGTACTATAGGGCTTCTCACATACACAAAAATATCAAGCCAACTTGTGTATTGACATGTTAATTCAGCAGGAAGCACCTCAAAATAGTATTTTGTAACAGTCCCTTGGCAGGCACTAAATGATATTCAAAAAAGGACATATGTGTCTACCATTCTTCTATTTGTAGCAATTGTGTCTACTTCTGATTATAAACTCCAACAAAATCCAGCTCTTTGCAATTCTGGCTTCTTTACAAAAGTACCCAGCCAGCAGAGTACTGTCACTCTAATGCCACTTGATCACAAGGTAGAAGGCTGTGCCCGGTGATGGGCAAAAAACCATCAAGAATTCACCAAAGCAGCATAAGACTGAAATCAGTGCCCTGTAAATGCCAGCATACACCCATTACATAAAAGTCTCATAAAGGTCTCTTGTTGGAAAAGAGTCCACATAAATAGAAGTTTTATACTGATCAGGAGAGGGGGCCACACCAGCAGCTCCCAAAAGCCTTCCTTTGAAGGTATCTTATGGAAAGGCCTGATTAGATTGATACAACAAAGATTTTTATTCTAATCAAACCCTGCTCTCCAACGCCCATCTCATTTACACACCTGATTCAACAGTAAAGTACTCTTCCCCAAATATAGAGACGTCTAAACAGCCATCTGTACACAGTGGCACAGAAAACTCATTGGGTCTTATCTCCAATCTATTGAATTGGGGTAAAGATGAACAGAATTAAAACATTGGTGATATTAAGAGACTTCTCTTGTTTTATTGTGCCTCTGTTTTATTTATTTTTTTATTTTTTTGAGGGCAGTGTCACTGGCCCTCATATGTGGGATCCGAACTGGGGCCGCTGGCTTCCTAAGCCAGCGCTTAACCACCGTGCCACTCGGCCGGCCCATTGTGCCTCTGTTTTAATGATTTCATTCGACCACAGAATCCTTCCAAATTCTGTTATGCTTCCTTGATCTGCGTGTCAGTCACCAGTAATCCATCAACCATAGACTGGTTCCTTCTAACCAGCCCATTGGCTATTGTGTTTCCTGGTATTAAGTCAACAAAGGTAACCATGACATTTGCTTTGGATGGGAGTCAAGTGTCTGATTGGGATGCAGTAAAGGGCAAGGCCTAACTGAACAGCACTGTGTGGTTTCCAAACTAAGCAACTGAGAGAGTTAAACTAAGTATTTGTGGCAATTCTTGTATGTGGTGTAATTAACCACCACCTAAGACAGTTACAATTCTTCGGTTTACACTACTCCTTCAATGGGTCAGATAAAAGGTTCCTCAGAAGTCCCCTTTATTTCTGAGCACAAAGGTATGCCAATTTCACAACAGGTGAATATAGTTCCCCCAAACTGGTTTTGGGGCCCCAGGCTAAGTGTCTGTGTTCAAGCACCTGGCAGTTTTTCTTCATGGTCCCTTTGCCATCAGTTTATATTGGCACCATGGGAGGAGGAAATGCATTTGGGCATGACAGGTGTCCCATGAAGCCTTTTGCCACACAGGTCAAGGAAACAAGCCCTGTGCTTAGGGTGGAATCAAATCCCTAAGGTCCCTAAGCATTTTGTAGGTATGAAAACGAAAACTCAAGCTTTCACAGTCATTTAGTGGTTGAGATTTAGAAGGCAGTGATTGCCACTTTTATTGTGTTGTATTCACTAAAGGGAAAGCGTGTCCGTTTAGGTCTATAAGAATTGAGAAACCCGTTAGGCTCACTTACCCTAATGAAGCAGCATCATATAGAAACTAAATAAAGGTCTGACTTAGACCTAAACTTCCTCTCTCTCTGTCTTATAAGAAGTCAGAGTTGATCCATTCAAGTATGTATATTCATCTGCAGTTAAACATACTATTAGGAAGTCCTGATATGAAAACCCCAAGGGGAAAAAAAAACCAAAACTCAATTAGATAGCAAATTTTTCAGTCCTGATAATAGCAACTAATCTGAAACTGTCAATTTTGCTTTTTACACTTGGTCAGAGAATTATTTTTGGGGGAAGGGAACAGAAGTGTCAAGTAGAAAGTGGATAAATGCTCTCACTAAATAAAAATGATCTACAACCAACTGGATTTATGACATAATTGCTATCTACGCTTGCCAGATGTTGCCAAGCTTTACAAGAGAAGTTAAACACCATGCAACACGCCTCCAGCTGAGATACCTGGCCAGGCTGACTTCCCCTAGCCAGAATCCCCATTGTTTGAGGTCCATCTGAAGATTATCCACTTCCCTACTGGCCCAGTCCACCAGCCGGCTTTCCCATCTCCAATTAGCTGGAGAGTCACCAAAGTCCATATGGTTCCCTCCAACATAGATCAAACAGTAGGGCTGTTTACAGCGTCTGAGATAGGTCATTTTAGAGATGAGAAAAGCTGAAGAGATCACTGTACCTAGCCCCCTTATTCACAGGAGAGGAAGTCAAGGCCCCGACAGGTGAGTGACTTGCTCAAGGCACCACGGACAGTTAAGCCTAGACCCAGGACTGGAACCAAAGTCTCCGCCTCTCTGTCTGGTCCTTTGCCCACTGCACCACACTATCATTTCAATATTTTAAATCATGGTTCTCTGAGAGCCAAAAGCTGAAATTACTTCAGGTCTGGAAGGGACCCCCCTGTATCCTGCTTGGGCAGATCGGCTCTCTGCTCTGAGGCAGGGATAGGATCTTTTGGATGAGACCAAATAAAACTATAGATTCTACATAGACACCCAACATACCAAAAGGCACTGCCAATTATACAGGGTGCGGTCTTTAAAAGACAAATGTTCTGGGTAAAAATTCCTGAGATCCCACTGTGGATCTAAATGGGTGGAAATAACATGACAGAAGGTCAAAGGTCACAGCCTCAGCCACCATAAAAAAAAAAAATCCCTGCAATACACATTTATCCAGCTCAGTTCTAATGGTTTTTAAAAAAATGCTCTTTGATGATGATGATGATACAGTAGCCACCGCCAGTTCCTTTGATGAAGCGAGTCATTCTTCCAATGCCAAAGCCAAGGAAACACACATTACTGATTAGCACAAGACAACTCCTTTGAACAGCAAGGACCGTTTTAATGACCAAACACATGCACTGATGAGCCACAGAGTCAGCCACGACTACTTCACTTTGCAGGAATCGATGCTCACAGAAAAGGAAGGAAACGCAGATCTGAAGACGGACTTATTCGCGTGAAAAATACCTTATGCACCCAGATTTCCATAATTTCAGCACAGGGTTTTTATTTCCTCTGAGAGGCACATGTAAACATCTCTATGCAATTCTCACACATTTGGGCAGAGTCAGGAAAGCCTAAGAAACTGGATGGTTGTGTTGGCACAGCCACACCTACAGAGTTGTGGTGTGAAAACTGAGGGCTGAGAACAAGCGTGAAGCAAGATGGAGCAACGTGGCTTCCTCCAGCTTATCAAGGGGTAGGCAGGAAACAGAGGCAGGAAAGGAAGCCGACAAAGAGCCAGCAAGCCTTTGGATTCAAGGAAGAAGTCTTTTCAGACACCAAGGAGAAACAGCACTTCTCTCCTGAGAAAGGAAACATGGCTGTCCAGGGCAGGGATAGGGGAGGGATGTGCTTTTATAGGACGCACTGCTGCCAACGGGCTCCATTTTCCCAGGGATTGCCCTTCCTACAGTCACCATCCTGGTCAGGCTTCTGCAATCTTACTGTCAATTTCTCCAGGTCAGAAGAAAAGTGGCCTACATGGGCCCGTGAAATGTGGGGCAAGGTGGCTAAAAATCTGGTTTTTCTTTTGAAAACTGAGGAATAGCCATAATCCTTCAACTGCTAAGGAAGCAAAATAAATATTAATACTTTTCGAAAAATTATATAAATATTAGGGTAGATCATTTTATTGAAAAAAATTGAAGAAATTGGCAGTAGCCAAAGATACCAGCAGAAAGGAAACTCAAAAACCTGACTATCGGGCCGGCCGAGTGGCGCATTGGTTAAGAGCTGGTTTTGGGATGCCAGCGGCCCCAGTTCGGATCCCACATATGAGGGCCAGTGACACTGCCCTCTACAGCTAACAACAGCTCCACCTGGAGCTGGGCTGTGCGAGCCCCGGCGACGGTGTACGCTGCAGCCCCTGCTGCAGTGGGCTGCCATAGGCTACAGTGAATGGCCGGCAGCCTGGCAGCCAGTGTGAGCTGCCAATAGCCGCGGTGAGCGACCATCCAGAGGCCGGCGACCGATCTGCCTCATCCGGGAAGAACGCAATGACATACCAACATGGGCCAGTGAACCAACGTCCTCCACAACTAGACTGACAAACAAAAAGACAGCAACTTGTCTGTTCCCCTTCCCCGATTCCCCAATGCTGTTCCCCTCCCCCAATTCCCCAATAAAAAATCTTTTTAAAAAAAACAAAAAGAAACCTGACTATCCACTCTGACTCAAAGCTCAATTGCTCCTCATCTCTTCCCCTCATGGGCAGACAGCAATATAACAGCTGCTTCTGGCAATCAGGAACAGCTAAGAAAAGGTTAAAATATGTTTGGATTGTGGTGTTTAAGAAGGAAGAAAAGTATAACTGTTGAAAAGATTTTCACCAAATGGGACATTTTACGTGCTGGGATTGTATTTGAATTATCTGGAAAATCACTTATATAGTACTCATTTTCTGATGCTGCTGAACAATTCAACCTATACAGAGGGTGCCAAAAAAAATGTACACATTTTAAGAAAGGAAAAAACTGTATTAAAATTGTAATAATATATACTGATAACAAAAGATGAATACAAGTCACGTTTGACTTCTGCAATTACAAGAGGAGCTCAAAGTGGTTACCATCAGCGTCCAGACACTTCTGATTACAGCGAACAACTGCTTGAGCAACATTGACCAAAGTGTCCACTTGTATCGCTGTGCATGCCGTTTCAATTTCTGCACACAGTACCATGCCTCTCAAACTTATCAAGAATGAGTGCAATTCTTTGACTGTCCTGCCTGTCGCATGGTGACGCTAGCATTCATTTGATTAATGCCCTCTTTTGAGCGAATATCATACTACACATTGCTACTGTAATTCAATTTAACTTCAAAAAGTAATAAAAAAAAATAAAAAAAAGTAATACATAGATAACATTGCTTAAAATGTAGGGCTGGCTGAGTGTCGCAGTGGTTAAGAGCTGGCTTGGGATGCCAGCGGCCCGGTTCGGATCCCACATATGAGAGCCAGTAACACTGCCCTTTTAAAAAAAAAAAAATGTGTATACATTTTTTTTGGCATTCCAGTATCTACTTGTTAAGCTTCAGTGTTTCAGTGTAGTGCCTGGACAGTATAATATGGCTGTCAGAAGGATGAACTCTGGAGCCAGCCCACCCGGGACAGTCACTTACCTCTGTTTTCTCACTCGTAAAATGGGGATAATAATAATACCTACTTCAAAGGGTTGTTGGGAGATTTAAATGAGTTAATACATGTAAAGCTCTTAGAACAGTACCTAGTATACAGTGAACACCATATTAGTGTCAGTTATTACAATGATTAATCAAGAACCGTGTAGGACACTAGGATCTAATCACAACAGCGATCTGATCACTGTCTTCCTGGAGCTTACAGGAACCATAGTAGTCACATAATCACACACACAGGATGACAAATTGTAATAAGTGCTATGAAAGAGACATATAGGGAACCATGAGGGCATAACAGGGGAAGCCAATCTGGTCTTGTGTTGGAAGGCGGGCGCGGCGGGGGGTAGGGGCTAAGGGATTACAGCCTCAAAGGTTTTCCTGAAAGGAGTGACATTTGAATTCAGATCTGTAGGAAGCGGGGAAGAAAGGGAAGAATTTCCTGGACAGAGGGAACGGCCTGTACAAAGGCCCTGGGACTGGCGATAATTTACTGTGTTTGCTGATATGCCAGTGCTGCTGGGGAAAGCAGAGGGGGCAATGGGACAAGGCGGGGCTGGGGAAGCAGGCAGAAGCCAAGTGTGCCCTCACACAGAGCGGGCCACAAAAATCAGAACCTTCTTTGCAAGTCTTATGACCTGTGCATCTTACAAAAAAAGTAGGAACGCTGTCCATATTGGTGTAAGGCAAATCTGGATGGGAAAAAAAAACGTCCTCTAAGGTGAAGGGTTTGATATGCTGAATACAATCTGTGTTCACACCCTAGGTGAGTCTTCGGTGTTTTAATTTATACTAACGTTAGATTGCTATTGCTTGGCTGGTTTACAGCTGAGTATGAGCATAACACACCAAACCTTCCCGGGAGAGTTTAATAATAGCGCTGTTGTGATGAAGCGTGGCTTGCAGAGCAAACTCTACCACAAGCTGTCTTGCTCTGAGCCCCCTAGTCTGAGGGACGTCTCTGGCCAGCCACCACACACAGATCAAAAAGCTCTCTCTGACGGCCCAAGGACTGAAACATGCCGCCTTCTCTCTTTTTACTCTCCCAGGGTGCTCCCTCTCCCCAGGACCCGCAGTCAGTTCCAGGTTATTTTTGCTCCAACAGGCAGAATCGCAGGGGTTCTAACCATATAGTAGAACAAAGTAGTAAGTCTCTGGATCATGGTTTCACATTACTCAAGTGGGTTGGCAAGGATATGAAGGATTTATCAATCTCTTCCAGGCACTCCCTGTTTCACACCTCTTCCTGTTGGCTGACTCCTCCATGTCCAACTTACTTGCCAGTTCACTTATTTCAACCCTCCCCCTCCAGGCTGGACATTCTTTTAACCTACAGATACACAGAAAGGTCCTGTTATGTGTAAGGCCTATAAAACTCCTGCCTTCGAGGAGTGTACCACCTAGCAAAGACACAGGGCATCACAAGGGGAGAGATGGCAGATTCCACGACCTAGCCTCCTGGAGGCTGAGCTGGCAGCATGCCCAGGCCTTGCCCAGAGCCATTCCCTCTGATTCTGAACCCACACTTCCCTGCCCAGGCCTTCTTTTCACTCCTTGGCATATCCTGTGTTTGTGTAACTCCAAAGCCTGCTAACCGTGCTGTCCAAGCTCCAAGTTAAAGAAACCCAAAGTTCCTCAGGTATCCCCACGAGCCTGACACATGCTCAACAGGTGTTTTTTTGGGGTGGGGGTGGCGGTGGAGGGCATGAATGAAGCTGAAAGAAGATGAGATGGGATTCAGGCTCTGGGCAAGTCCTTAAATTTCTCCTGGCAGAAGTAGCTGATGCTATAGAGTAAGAAGGCTGGGTTGGATTCTTATAGCCCCAGCCAGTCAAAACATGCCTAAACCCACCTAAGAATCTAAAGGAGTTCAGAAGTCTTGACGCCTTTGGACACAGTCATCCCCAATCCTAGTCTTTCAACAGCCCAGTGTCTCCACTTACCTTGAAATATTGCAACATTGGAAATTAGTAATAATCTGATTCACTTTCAGATTCAGGGCGGGGAGGCAGGGAAGAAATACCACAGAAATCAACTAATGTTATGTGGAAGGAGGTGGGTGACTCCCAAGGATACATACATACTATCGACTCTGAAACCAACCTAAACTGAAATGGAGATCTCTCTTCTCCTCCAAACCACAAATCAGATAAGTGATTGAACTTTACTCAGGTACTGAAAGCCCCAGAGATTTCCCGAAAGCCCCAGAGATTTCCAAGTACTGAACCATCAGAGCAAGAAAGATGATTTAGGGTTTCTTTTAGAAGAAACTGTGGTTTGGTTCCGTCAGTTTAATATCAAAACTACAGATAAACTTGTTCTTAATCTCTACGTGTAAAGGAAACCGTTTTCTTCTTTGCAAAACCAGACCACAGCAAGTGGAAAATGAACCCTAACAGGACTACAGGAGAAGGTCACTGGGTTGTTCAAAGAGGGATGGTGCCTTTGAGGTCGGAGATACCCCGAAACTGATTTTACACTTTTCTGGCAATATCTGAATGTATCTGGAGATCTTACAAATACTCCCACAATGAAAAAAAAATTTAATTTTGTTTGTAAAAAAATATATATATATACATACACACACACACAGCAGCTCCTCAAATAATGTTTTATTTTAATACTGATGAGATGCCATAGGAACTTAACTCTTGCTTATATCAATCAGCCTCTGGTAAAACTGGCTTCATTATACAAGTTTTCCTTAAAGTCGCAGAGCCTGTTGACAATGTTAAATGAAGGGTTACTTACTGTATATATACCACATGTGTGTTTGGGAGCAGAGCCATCACAAAAATCAAGGAATTGCTGGCTCTGTCCCGAGTCCTAGGGGTTTCTGAGGTTTCCCTGACACAATTTTCAACTTTCTCTTGTTATGTTGTCATTAAGAACTGACAACAGTCACACTCAATGTCTCATATGCTCGGGATTTTCAATCATATGTGAGCTGTCAACACCAGTGCTCCAGGAGATTATATGAGAAACAAACTGGAGTACAGACCTGTACATTAACGCCAACACTAAGAGATGCGATGCCACTCAGGGGGGCCAACGGGGAGGGCTCTCGTCTAGGAGAGTACAATGGTCAGGGAAGGCCCCACACCTTGGCTGGGTCCTACGGGAAAGGTAAGCGACACCGAAAGACACCACAGCTCATTATTGTGGCAACTTCCAGGCCCCGTCTTTCTTTGCTCTACTCTATATTTTCTTTCTTTCTTTCCATAGAATTTTATCGTCTCACATTTTATGTGTATTTATCATGTCTTATCTGTCTCTGCAAGTAGATGTAGGTTCCATAAGGATAGGAGTCTTTGTTTTGTTCATTGTGTCCCAAGCGCCTCACACAGTGCTTGGCATATAATATACACTCGATAAAACTGGTGAATGAATGAATGCATGAACAGATAGAACCCATGACATCCAACAGCTAGAAGCTGGGATGCTCAAAGCAAAGCAGCCCTCCTATCTTCAGCCACTGGGGTGAACATGAAACTGTGCTGATGGGGGACTAGTCCCCTACCTAAATAGTGTTCCTAATTTGGGAAGATATTTAGCAACAGGCCCCTGTAAGGGACCTGCTAGTTCCATGGCCTAGCTTTACCAATGGGGAAACAGGAAAGACTCATTTCCTAAAGTTTCCTAGCTGGCCAGTACCAACCACCTCATCTCCCCACTCCCACTACCTTTTTATCATATGGGTCAAAACACATATGAAAAACAAAAGATTGCTTATAATCTACATTTCAAAACAGCTATGATGACAAACTATGCATATCTATCTATGGGAAGAGGGCAGAACTGGAGCTGCCCCTTGGGATTTCCTTTTGGCATCAAGTTCAGTGGAGAAGCACAACACAGCCCTGGTCCCCAAGTTTACCCAGGTCTGTTGGGTCCAATGCCGAACCCCATTTGTTCGGAGGCTGACTTCAAAGAGTGACCTTCCAGTTCTGATGTCTCGCAACATGGTCCCAGCCCAGTCAAAGCGACACTCAGAAGTGAGTTTTCTCTTGTTTCTACACCAGCTGTTAGGGTTCTTTGAGTAACAATTTGGTCCAGTGGCTGAGACAACTGACTAGCCACGTCCTGTGCTGCATTCTACGGACAGGCCCTTCAACTGCGCCTGCTATAAAGGCCCTTGGAGCCGCGAGGCTAATAGATAAGCAGCTCTCACATGAAAAGGGGAAGAAGAATATCACAAACTGTCCACTCCTACAATTTGCTTCCAACATACACATTCTCACCCTGATAAGAAAGTTCCTTTTTGTTTATATGCTTCATTCTTGTGCTTTAAACTATTGAACTTCTCCCACCAATTGCTTCAATACCCAGGCCCCTTGGCTACCTCAGTCTGGCGACAGAAGGCTCTTTTAACACTCGGATGTTGATGTCACCCGCCAGGGTGCTGTACTGTTTTGATTCCTTAGGCCTCTTAACATAGGCATAAGTGTAACTTTAATTCTAAACATCATATAATTCAAATACATTCAAAGTGTGTTTGAATATAAGGCCAGCTATCAGTCAAAGCTGCTTTTTAAAAAGCAATTTCAGTAGTTAGTACTCAAAGAAAAAATATCCATCTGTCTGGAATTACTTGCTCTTTAAGAGTTGGGCAACGTAATATATTTGAAAAAAAAAAATAATGTTAGGATCTCTAGTTCCACTTCTGCTGCTAACCAGCAGAATGTCATGATCCCAATTCTCTATAAAATGAGCCAAAAGCTCTCTCCGGTCTGGTCCAGTGCTAGGATTACCGGGGACAGGTAGACACATTTGCTCCATCCAGGATTAAGGCACAGGAATTACTTGATGGCCTCAACCTGGCTGCACATTAGTCACCTGGGGATTTAAAAAAAAAATTTTTTTTTAAAGAAAGAATGTCAGCCTCCATCCGTAAAGATTCTGATTTCATTCACCTGGAGTGGGGGCCTCCACATAGGGTTTTTAAAAGCTCCCCAGGTGACTCCAGGTGACTAATTCAGCCCCGGCTGACAAGCACTGCCTCGAGTCACACATTCCTAGTTGCAGCTGTGACTTCTCTGTACAGGTGTTTCTCTCACTCCTAGAAACCCCTCAGGAGTCACACGGGTCATTTGCTTTAAGAGAAAAGAGAGCTGATTTAGTTTGAGCAACAAACTCCTCCAAGCCAACTGATGATCAATGACAATGTCAGTTTCTGGGGATTTGACAACACTGTTTGTTCAGAAAATGTATGAAGAAAAATTCAGTTTCCATGACAAACGCTCCTGTGGCCCAGACAAACAATTACTCCCTCATCGGAAACAGAAGGGGGAAAAATAATCCACTGGAGAAAGGGGTGGTTTTGAATTATAATTATAAATTAGTCTACTAACTAGGGAAATCATGTTTAATACATAACAGGACAGCCCTGGATCAGGGTTCATTTTTGAACTGTGAAGCACCATGCTGAGTGAAAAATGAAACTGACTTGGAATAATCACAAACCATTTATCTACTGGGGTTTGGTAATGTTAAAATTAACCTCATTACTGATATGAGGCGCCTGTCAGGAGGGCACCACACACTCACACGATGGGTCATGTCCACCCAAGCAGACATCCTGGAAGCCCCTCTCTTTCTGTAGGAAGAAACACTACTGATGAGATCCCATTCAAGAAGATAGATCACAGCTAAGGCAACATCTGCCTCCCCTCCAAAAAAATCCACAACCCACTTGCCTGATGATAAAACAGCTCCTTGTTCTATTGGTCTTAACGAGTCTCAAAGAAGACTTCCATTAATATTTGCTGAATGCCCACCACAGTGGGTATGGCCAACTCACGATGCCAAATGCTACAGAGGATGCGACGATAAGCAAGGCAGGGTCCCTGCCTTCCAGAACAAACCAGCAAGAGAAGTGACACCCCCACCCCTACCCAAGGCCCTTCCTCTCTCCCTCATTACACTCTTCTGAGAACCACCTAAGCTAACCTGAGTCCCTTCATCGTGGTCCAAGGTCCATTGTTACTCTTCTGTCATCATAGACTCATTCCCTGGTACCAGAACTGCTTGGGAAATTGGGGACTCTGCAAAGGCAAACAAACACCGGGCCATGCCTGATAATTAGACAGTTCCATCTTTTCAGGATTCCTTGAGGAAGGCCTTGACTGCACTATGGAAGAGCAGCTTTGGTTCAAGGTTTCTAAGAGATGAACTTTCAGTTTTGCTATTTCAGAAACATTTCTGGGTGAGATCTTACTGATAAACAAGCACCTGCTTGGATATTATTAGACCTCAAGCAAAGAAACGAGCTTAAACTGTGAATTAGGCTTAAAGGTCTCCTAATCTCCACTCTCATCGATCCACATCATCATTGATGATGGATTTGGGTCCAGATTCAAGAGGAGTCAGTCTCGCTAAGGGAGAGTCTCAGGTGAAGGCAGTGTTTCCTGCTCAAAACTGCATTCTCGCCCATTTTCTCCTACTGAAACAAAGGGTAAGAGGCCACACTCTTGGGGCAGGAACAAGAGCATTATCTGAAGCTCACAAATCTACTTCCTTCTCTTCCCCGTGCTTTTCGAAATCCCATCTCTCACTGCAACGTGGCTAGGTCACCTCCCCAGGATGTGCCTGGGATAGCTAGACTGATTCGTGCTGACAATGGCACGAGAATATAAGCACTGCAGGGGCTGCTCTTCAAAGAGAAGCAGGGGGATCAGGTTCAAGGTTCAATTCCGCCACTGACGCATGCCCGGGAGAGGTCCAAGCTTCCACGACCCTCTCTGGCCTCAACTTCCTCATCTGTCTGCTCAAGGGAACAGAACAAGGCAGTGATTTTTTTTCAACTTGGGAGGGGAAGATGATGCCTGAATAAAGAGGTATATGCCCCAAACACCAACCTCGAAGGTTCTAATGTGCTCCCACTGTTAGTGACTGACATGTACCCAGTTCCATATGTGGGGGTGGGGTGGAGAAAATACTGAAATTCACCAGCCAGATCCCTTCTAGCTGTCTAACCTACTCTGATTCTAATGACCCTGGGAGGCATTTATACATTTATTCATATATGCTCCCGTTGCTCAGAATATTTCTGGATTTTTTTGAAATTCCCTTCAAGGAATATATTTTTGAATCCGCTACATGATAGAAAGTCTTTAGCTGTTTTTTAGAAATACACAAAAAATGATATCCAAGTGTCCTCAGTAAATTGTGCAATCAAGCTGACTAAGAATAGTTTTCTTCATAACTTCGGTGTTAACCATGTAGAAGTTATAGTCCAGCAAAGATAGGAAGGTAATTGGGAAATGTTTTAAGTTGTGTAAGGATACTGGCGTAAGAGTAAATATTTGCTTTTTAGGGTTCCTTTTTTTGTTTAAAAGTTGAATTATTAAGTAGATTAAATAAATTATTAAATGAAGTACTTAAAAGAAGAAAAGATTGACTTGTATGACATAAACATTGACCCTGCAGGGGTGATTATTTTGAAAGTGACAACATCCCTTTGGATGAATAAGTTTAGGTATGTTTGTGGGAAAAACAAAACAAAACAAAACAAAAAACACCATGGGCATTATGTTATTGTCAAGTGGTACTTTAATCTTCCCAGGAAAAACATCTATAGGGACAAGCTGTATGTTTTAAGAACAGCTGCCTCCAAAAGAGACAACCAATGCATCAACTCTTGATTTATGAGCAGTCTTGAGGCAAAATTGTAAATGGCTCCACAGCTGACTACAGAAAGGATGTTGTCTGTAGGAGATGGGCTGCTCTCAAAACTAAACTCAGATAACCCCGAAGTATTTCAGGGTACTCATGGAACCACATCTGCTAGAAAGCTGATCTGAAACCACTGTAAACCCAAGGGCCCTGAATATAAGTTATTGGGTTGTCAGCAAAGTCATGATGCATTTTTGCAAAGAAAAACATAGAAAAAATACGTCATGACTTTTCTGACAACACAATATTTAACAAGTTAGAATAAAACATTAGCTCTTTGGTACATAAGGTATCATCAAGAGGCTGTCATGGCTACTTACCTCTTTAAAATGTAAGCAAAACAAAATGTAAACATTCCAGTTTCACTTGACTTAAAATCCACACTGCTCAAAGAAAACAGTTAACTTTAAAATTGCTATCATAGGGCCGGCCGAGTGGCATGGTAGTTAAGCGCTGGTCTTGGGAGGCCAGCGGTCTGGGTTCGGGTCCCACATGTGAGGACCAGTGACACTGCCCTCAATAAAAATAAAAAAAAATTGCTATCATAAACCCAATTTAAGGTTAGTTTTGTGCTTTTTAAAACATCCAATATTGTTTTGGGGCTGGGGAAGGGGACTGTAAAAGAGTACATCTGAACAGCAAATTCTGGTTCCAAGAAGGCAACAATTAAGCAGTTAAGATGCAGTCAAGAGTTTAGCAATAGGGCCGGCTGAGTGGCACGTTGGTTAGGAGCTGGCTTGGGATGCCGGCTCTGAGCAGCGGGGCCCCGGTTCAGATTCCACATATGAGGGCCAGTGACACTGCCCTCTACAGCTAAGATGGTGAACAACAGCTCTACCTGGTTGCCTCTATAGCTAGGATGGCCTGCGATGGTGTGGGCTGTAGCCTCTGCTGCATTGGGCTGCCAAGAGCCACAGTGAGCGGCTGTCCAGAGGCCAGCAACTGATCTGCCTCACCCAGGAAGAACGCAATGATAATACCAACATGGGCCAGTGAAGCGGCATCCTCCACAACTAGACTGAAGAACAAAAGGACAGCAACTTGTCTATTCCCCTTCCCCAATTCCCCAATGCTGTTCCCCTCCCCCAATTCCCTAATAAAATCTTTAAAAAAAAAAAACAAGTTTAGCAATAAGAAGGTTTATCACTTTGTTTATAGTAATGAAAATTAAAAACAGCCTAATTATCCACATGGTTGAAGGGTCACATTATGGCATATCCATTCAGAAAAGTATTGGGCCCGGCCGAGTGGCGCAGTGGTTAAGCGCTGGCTTGGGAAGCCAGCGGCCCCGGTTTGGGTCCCACATATGAGGGCCAGTGACACAGCCCTCAAGAAAAAACAAAAAACAAAAATACATTCATAAAAGTATTACATGGCCAGTGAAAATAATGTTGCAGAATTAAATTTATTGACACAAAAAGATCTATGACATGTTTCAGTTTGGGGATGAAAAATGTTATGTATGCAAATATGTGCACAGAAAAACCATCTGGGAGGACATATATCAAAATGTTAGTAGATTGGCCATCAGGGAAATGCAAATCAAAACCGTAATGAGTTACCATTTCACACCCACTAGGTGAGGATGTGGAGAAATTGAAGGTGGGAATGAAAAATACTGCAGCTACTTTAGAAAACAGTCGGGCAGTTCCTCAAAAGGTTAAACATACAGTTACCACGTGATCCAGAAATCCCACTCCTAGGTATATGATCAAGAAAAATGAAAATATATGGCCATTCAAATGTTTGTATACAAATGCTCATAGAAACATTATTCATAATAGTCAAAAAGGAAAAGCAATCCAAACGTTCATCAACTGAAGAATGGATAAATGAAATGTGGTATAACCACATAATAGAATAGTATCAGCATTAAAAAGGATCAAAGGATTGACACATACACAACACGGATGAACCTTGAAAACATGCTAAGTGAAAGAAGCTAGTCACAAAAGACGACATGAAGTATGATTTCATTTGTGAAATGTCCAGAACACACAAATCTATAAATACAGAAAGTAGATTAGTGGTTGCCAGGGGCTGGAAGGTTTGTGGGAAATGAGGAGTGACAACTAATGTGTATGTAGTTTCTTTGGGGGATGATGAAAGTATCAAATTGATTGTGGTGATGGTTGTACAATTCTGTGAGTATACTAAAAACCATTGAATTGTACACTTTAAGTAGGTGAACTGTATGATAGGTGAATTATATTTCAATAAAGCTGTTAAAATGTTGACAGCAGTAATGTTTGGGTAGTAGGGTTATAGGTTTGTTTATTTTTCTTAAATTTAGATTTATCTATGCTTTCTAACGTTTCTACAATCAATATGATTACTTTGAGGGATTACAAAAAAAAATCTTCCCATGTTATCATATAAAAATTTTCCCATGTTATCATACAGAAAGCACCAAACACACAAAAGATTTGAAAAAAAGGGCAATACATCTTTCCTTATATTAGTGGAAAAACTGGGAACACCCCATATGACCTCAGCAGGGTAATCACTAGGCAAAGCATGGCTTTATTACCACGTCAATCAACGCTGGTCAGCTATGACTCCAGTCTTCAACCTGGGGACTGGGACCTGGGGCTGGCAACAGGGGCTCAAATGCTTTGGGCCTGGATGATGGTTTACTGAAGTGCTCCTAAAAGTGACAAATGTTGGCACACTCAGAACATTTCCTAACAGGTTACGGGCAACATTCTGGGGGGGGGAGGGAGGGGGAGAAAATCGAACAAAAATATAGAATACATATTTTTACACTGTTGTATTTGTTGTGTGTTTGTACATGAACAAAGATCATAAGATAATCAGAATACAGAAACTGTCTAAACATAACTGAAATTTTAAAAAAGGAACACAAGCGAGAAGCTTATGACTGCTTTTTAAAATTCTACTTTTCCCAGTCTGTATCGGGTCTGTTGCACTCATTTAAATATCTCTGAGAATGTGTTGCTCTGAGGCAGGGAACCAAACATGGGATATAGGTAAAGATAAAGACAGAAAAAAAGAATCCCCAGCCCTTAGGAAATATAGCCAACGAGCATGTTTCTTATTCACAGACTATGATTCACTGTCCCTATTTTTTAAGCCAGCATCACACTCTAATCATTGCCAGGTTACAGGCCTTGAGTTATTTGTGCATAATGAAAGATGAATCCATTAAAATGATACATTATTAGGCTTTTCTCCTCTGTATCATCTCTTTAGGGAGAACACTGGATCATTATAAAACACATATGATATTAAATAAAAATATTACTTTGGACCAAAGAGGTTTCCAGTGATTCTTCAACCTAAAAAATAAAGTTAAAATCTGAGACAGGCAAAATAACTATACCCCCAGGCCCATGCAGGTGGTGCTATTCTGTCCAGACATGAAGAAATCTTTACATAGCCCACTGGTTTTATAGTCAGGAATATGGTCTGCTGTTGAACTCTCATACACATTTTCTCTTGTGCTCCCAGAAGCTATGTTACTGTGGAAAGCCAAGTGGGCAGGCGAGTTAATGTAATAATACATATAACACATGTGGACAACTACAGTCTCATTTCATGATCAGCAGCCCTGATAACATGAACTTAATGAAACATTTTCCTTGCTGCCTCAGTATAAATACTTGATACCTTCTATTAGGATAATTCATGCAGGTGATAACTATCAGAATACACGATAAGCGAGGACATGTCTAGTTAAGACTCATATCTCGGATGATATTCTCAGTGTGTTTCTGGACACACATGGTCCTTAGTTCTCAGCGACGTTTTGTATTCCACTCTAAAACCAAAACCCTGGTTCTAATCACTAAGTCATACACCTAACACTAATGTAATATTGCATGTCAGCTGTAATTGACACATTTTTTTTTCAATTTAAAGATAAACAGACAAAACCCAAACAGTGGCTGAATAAAAGAAATTGTATATATTATAGCTGAAGAAAGTACTTTGCCACACAGGCTACAGATCTCTTGGGTATTTATGAGAAGTGGACCCTAAACACCATAAAAGGAGGACAACATGACAGCAATGATGTGACAGCAACAATGTAACACAAACCAACATTAGGTACAAGACCCAGGTCTAGGAAGGAGGGAAAAATTCACTGACTAAATAAGCACATTCTGGATTAACAAAAGACAGACTCAAATCCTTAGTAACACTGATGATGTTATTGCATTTTTGATCTGCTGGTCTAGAGTTTCAGCCACACACTGATGAGTGTATGGATCAATCAGATACACATTGAAAGAAAATCACTGTTATGTATTGCCTCCAGTGTACTCATTATTTTGTCAAACAAAAAGAAACAGCATCAAAACATGTTCCTTGCAGAGACATAGTGTAAAAAAAAGATGACAGAGTAAAAATTACCTGTGGGGGGTGGAATAAGGAGAATATTTATTTAGCATCTATGATGTGCAAGGTGCCTTCAGGCGTGTTAGTGTGTTAGCTGTCCCCTTATCAGGAATTCACATATCAAGAAACAAGAGTCTCTCAGAAGTAAAATAACTTGTCTGAGGGCACAGCCGCCAAATGACCAGTTAGAACTTGGGTTTGTCTGATTTTACAGCCAGTGCATTCGAAACGACATCACCGCTGTCTAGTTTAACTGCACACTTTACAATGGATTTCGTTCAGCTTTCAAATAAAAATTCCCACTATGTTTGGGGGTTGACATATTTACTGGTAAACAATTCTGGGAGTGAAATTCTGACCTTTTACCTAAAAAATAGGTATATTAAACCATAACCTTTTTATCAAAAGCCTGTGGAATATTTAACCATGAACTCTGAGACGTCTGGATTTCTAAATACAATTTACAAATATTTACATGAACTGAAACTATAGTCCCAACTAAAGCTAAATAGTTATTGTTGGCTCTTTAAGCCTAAGTTATTCAATAACTAAAACACTGGAATCCAATAAAAATCAGCAAATGGAAAGATATGGCAAAGAAAACCATATACACCTTGGCCCTCATGATTCAAAATGATCAATTTCCATGCCATACGTTTGGTCATTCTGTTGATACCCTTATGTGTGAACAGATGCCAGGCAGCAGTTAACCAATCCAAGATGTAGTGTTCAAGTTCAAAACCTGACCAGAGCTGTGAAAATGGTTTTTCTATTATATTAGAAGAGAAACTTCACTTATGTGAGTTCTACTGTGAAGTGTGCACAAATTTTCCTTTAAAAAGAACCCCTGAATTTGACAAAAGTAGCCTTATATATCATTCCAGCTGATTCCAAATCCTTGTTACTCCAAGAGAATGGACTATTATTTCTCTAAACTGCATAACTTCCCAAGACTTTACGCTGTGCTGCTCAGGTGCACACGTGTCGATTTTCCACCTGGACACCGGGTACATGATATCCCATATTCAAGAGTACACAGTGGAGGCCATTAAACAGAACCTGCACCAATCAATGTACCATACCCACATCCTGAACAACACGTTTTTTTTAAAAGCCACTCGCTCGTTTAGGTTCTTCCAACAAGAAGGACAAAAAGCCAAGTCTGTCCACAAAATGTCCTCCCAGACGTGGTGTCAAAATCCATCGCCTGAGTGAAAGGTCTTAAATAGTTAAATAAATGTAAACCAGGCGCTTCTCTGCAGAAAAGTATGGAAAGACGTTCCGACAGCCCTACAGGGATCTCCAGTAAGAAGAGTCAAGTTTTGAAGCGGCTTTACCGCTGTCCCACATGGGGTCTTAAAAGAGTCCAATTCCCAAGCTTAACTTGCTTAACCAAGTGTTGGTGCTCAAAAGGAAGGCGCCTGCCTCGCAATTCCAAGAAACCTGCAAGGTAGGTAAGTAAGCAGGATCAAAACTGCCTTCCTTCTCCCGGATGCGTTCGTTTCCCCAAGTTCTCTCATATTAAAAGTTCCAACAAGGTTTACAAACGCGACATTCCCTTCCCGTACACTGCAGGGCCCTTCCAGACCTTCCTCCGAAGCCAGCGCCAGACAGCGTCGGCGCCCACATACGGGGAGGGTCCGGCAGGTGGGGCGGCCTCCCAAGGGTCCCGGGCCTTCTGGAGACCCCGAGGTGCCTCCAGGGCGACACCGAGCTGCGCAGGGGCGCACGAGGCCCGGAGAGGCGCTGCCCGTGACAGTCGCGCTGGCCCACGAGGCCCCTCGGATGGCGTGCGCCTCGGCGGGACTGGCCGCTGCAGCCACTCTGGCCGGCCCAGAGGCGTCCGCTCCCCGCCGGGCGCCGCCTCCGACACCCAGCCCGAGCCTCCGCCGGGGCGCACCGGGCCTGGGGCCGCCTCCGCCCGCTCCCGGCTCGGATCCCGACTGCCCCGAGATGTCCGCCACCCCACGATCCCCGGTCACTCACCCCGGGGCCGGGCAGCAGCAGCAGCAGCGCCGGCAGCAGCAGCCGGACCAGCATGGCGAGGGCTCTGTCTTGGCTCCGGGCCCGGCCGGCCGGCTCCGAGGGGCGGTGCGGGCAGGCGGGCGGAGGACGGGGTGGGGGCGCCGCGACGGGAGCGCAACGGCGGCCAGACTTCAGTGAACGCAGAGCTGACTAGGCAGTGGCGGCACCCCCATACCCGACCCTTTAAGCGCCGGGTGCCCGCACTCCTTCCGGTCGGGGCGGGGCTGAGGGCGGGGCCGGGAGGGAGCGGGTCCCAGACTGGCCAGGGGAGGGGCTGTCGCGGGAGGGGCGGGGCTGAGGGCGGGGCCGGGCGGGAGCGGGCCCCAGACTGGCCAGGGGAGGGGCTGTCGCGGGAGGGGCGGGGTCTGGGCGGGGCCGGGGCCGGGACGGCTCCGGCCGCTCGCCCGGGGTCCCGCAGCCCGGGCTGCACACAGAGGGACCAGGCCTAGGCGTCCGGCGTCTAGGGGCGCTGAGCGATTGAGGCTAGGAGAGTGTCGGAGGGCGGCGGGAAGCCGGCATCCCTGCCACGCGGCCGCACCCCCTTCCCGATGCGGTGCCGCTAACCGGGCTGAGGGACGGGCTGCGTCAGATTTGATCAGGGGAAAGGCCGGGAAACGGGCGGTGACGGCTGCCCGGGGCCCCCCAGCCCCCGAAATCCCCGTTTCGTCTTCCCGCCATGGTGGAATCTACAGCGACCTGTGGAGCGAGGGACAGCTGCTGGCAGGCGATTCCAGCAAACAGTGCTTCTGTCCTGCTCCCTGCAGTGGTCAAGCCACGGCCCTGGGGTCCTCCAGCTGCTCCAGCTGCACCTCAGCTCCTGCGAAGGCCTCTTCTTTCCCTTTTTTTCTCCTCTCAGGAATTACCCTCAAATCATGCCCAACAGTCATCAGTTCCTTTTGGAATAAACCACGGCCAAATGATTTGCCAAAAATTATAAGCAAAGAAGGAAACTATTTCGGCTGCTGCTGTCATGTGTGTTTACATGGCATTTGTACATGTGACCTCCTAAAGCTTGAGATGACATGTGTCACAACTCATTAAAGGGAGTGGGGTGTGGTGAGGACTCATACAAGACCTATTTGAGGGTTACGGACTATTAACCTGAATTAAAGAGCCCAGCAGATGTTTGGTCACTGGGTCCCAAGCTGCCCTCCATTTAGATGGAAGAGGGGAGAGAGGACATATTGTTTGTAATGAGTAAACTAAAATTTGGAGCACAACACTGATCTATCCCCAGGAGGAAAAAAAAGGGGTATAGCAACTTTTCTAATTTTTCTTGACTTGCTCATATGACAACCTAGGATTTTTCAGGGTTTGGGGGAAAGGAGTAAGCAATGTAAGAGAAACAAGCAAACAAGTAGTGGAGGACGGACCCAAAATCTGGTCTGTGTGCACTGTGGATCAATCCGATCCAACTAGAACACAGAAATGTGCATAGTAAGCCAAAATCTTGTAAACAGAGCTCCTCATTCCCAACCCCCTCCACCGGGTCACAGTCAAGGGACTAATTCCAACCAATGCCCGGAGAATCCAACAGACCAGCTTACAAATCTTGGCAACTGTGAAAGTGGTAGACACATTTTGAAAAGTGTTATCTGCATGTCTAAATGCAAACGGATTGGTTTGGGATTGGTGGAGAGTGTGCAAAAGGAGGCTGCATTACTCCTGAGCTGTGTAGCCAGGTGCCCAGGGAGGGGCCCTTTAATGATTACCTGTCCAGCTTACAAGGTGACAACAGGATCTGTAAGGCCATAAACTTGAGTTAGAAGAGAAGCTTGATTGGAAGATGCCATTTTCACATCCCTTCTCTGGTGCTTTTTCTCAGAATAAGTCTAGGAAGGGAACTTTCTGTGCTGGAACTCGGGCAGCCCTTAGACAATTCAAAATGTCACTGTGATCTGGGAAGCACAGCTGATGAAACACAAAGGGGAATGCTTACCTCAATCTGACTCACAAATCAGTTTTAAAGACCCAATAAATAAAGAAAAAAATCCATTCCAAGGAGCCTGGACAAGGTAGGTATATTTATCTTGTACTCAGCTGGGCAAATCCCCAGGTCTTAATTAAACTGATGTATGTTCTCAGAATGTCTTTACACACCAGCTAGGTTGTTCTTAAGTTTAATCAGTTCACATGTTTTATACACTTCATTTGACTGGCAACTCATACTGATAGTTCTGGTTTTATTTACGGCAGCATTATCCATAATCTTGCTCCACAGTCAAGCATTGTGCTTTAGACAGCTTATGATAAAGCAAAAACTAGCATTACTGATATGGAAATATTTTGTAGGGTGCCTTTGGAGTAGTAAACTTGCCCATATATTGGGTTGTCAGCAAAGTCATGATGTATTTTTTTCTATGTTTTTCGTTGCAAAAATGCATCATGACTTTTCCGACCACCCAGTAGAAGACCTGAAAACCAACAGTGAATAATCCTTCTGGAAGTCACATTAAATAGCATCCTCTAAGCAAGGCAAAGGTCATGGTCTTAGTGTAAAGATAAGCCCTCTTTTTGTAAATAAAAATATATATCAACAGGATATGAACAGTATGTCTGAGCAGTGAGTAGTCGGAGAAATTTAGTTAAAATCTTATTTTTATTATTCTCTCTGAAACAGTGGTGACCAAATTTAAAGAACTTTAAAACAACACCTTTTCGTGCCCTCTTTCTCTACTGATTCAGAATCTCAAGGATGGATCTCAAAGGCTGTGTGTTTTCCAGTTTCTGCAGGTGACTAAGGGCAGCCAAGATCCTGGGATCCAGCTGCCTCATGAATATCCAGTGTTAATCCCTGTGGGTGGCCATAAATCCCTTTTATTTATTTTAGCAAATGCTGCCCTCTAGTGGAAGATATTATGACCCAGTCTTTAAAAGTGTTTACGCCTCTCATTTCTGTTTAAAACCCTTTAAAAATTTCGTTTAAGAATGATTAGGAGGTTGGTCTGCTGATAGCTATTTAGTGGGAAGGTAGCTCCCTCGGAAAGAAAAAGCTCGTAAAACCAGAAAGGGAGGTCATGGTTGAAAGCTCCAGTAACATCTCAAAGGAACAGCGCCTTTATCAGCATAAATCGACTGACTTTTTTTTTAAGTGATTTCGATGCTACTGCTGCTTTCAAACAGACTTGAATTTACAGCACATGTGGGGTAGTTGTAGGAGAAATAAAATGATGAAGCGAGAGTATGGTAGCAGGCTAAATTTCTATCTCCTTTGTGTCCTAATGTTTAAGGGAAATTTAAGAAAAACCATGTCACTGTGAGCAGTTTCTTAGGTAAACAGAACTTCGACTCTTCCTGTTCTAAGATGACTGGACTTGAAAAGATTATGACACTCATTCTGAAGAACTTCTTTTTGTCACAGATCCAACCTACTACCCACTTTCTTGTATCACAAAAGTAAGAGTTTCTTATCATGGTTAATATTTATTGGCTGTTGCTCTTATTTGGAAATGTGCAAAAACACATACTTTCTGGGACCATCTTACACGATCCGCACAGCAGTTCTATAAGGTGGGTGCTATTAGCCCCATTTTACAGATGACACATTGAAATTTAAAAAGGTTAACAGCCGGGAGGGTAACACACAGCTAGTAATAGACATACCCTGGATTAGAACCTAACTAGCTACATAACTTCAGAGCTTGTTTAGGCGACTCCAGATGCTATAACATGGTCCACCACTAGCTGGTTGATATTCTTGCTCCTCCTGCAGCATGATGACAGGGTAAAATTATGTGACCTGTAAACGTAGTTAGGAGAGAGCTCAGATTGGCATGTCCCTGGACTACCACTAACAACCAAAAGTTTGCACAAATATGTGGTGATAAGGGGCACTGCCTCAAATCACATGTTAGTCTCCTGATCTTATCTGGAGGTTGTGCAAAACAATGTTAAGTACAGAGCAGCCATCTGGGAAAGAAGAGTGAGCATTCCCTGGGGCTTGTGACCTGTGAGGCAGTTCAGTTTAATCCCAACTGATTCTTTGTTCATTTGCCTCTGAGCTGTTCTATTGCACACCCATTTGGGCCAAGTCTATATGTCACCGTGGTGAAGGGTCCATAGTGTCACCAGTATATTAATATTCTCAAAGGACTAATACAGCACCAATGTGTCACCAGTATATTAATATTCTCAAAGGACCAATGTAGAAAAGGTGTCCTCTGAGAATGCCTCTACTTCATCACTGGCCAGTCCCTCCTAATCCCCTGGGGTCTGGCTTATTCCCACAGAACTCTCTGGAAACATGTCCCAAGCAGCTCATAAACATTCTTTCTCTTGTAAAATCCCAGTGGCCAATGCTTCATCTTTTTCCCCCAAGGCCTCTTCAGTTCAGGTCTGACAATTAAGTTCGTGAACTCGCCACCGTGTGTGTGTGTGTGTGTGTGTGTGTGTGTGTGTGTGTGTGTGTGTGTGTGTTTACATTGACAACACTATGCAAACAACTCAGTAAGATTTCATAACCTTGGCATCTCAGTGTCTCACAGCTGTGTTTGTGTCGATGTGTGGCGGTGTCTTGCTGAGTGGCATTCATTATTGTTGTTGCATGTTTTTGTGTGCTGTCATGAGAATGTGTGAGCTTAATTAGAGCAACTAACAAAGATTGAATTTCTTGTTAAATTTGGCAAGAGTGAAAGTGAAATCAGGGACATGTTAGTCCAAGTTTATGGGGATAATGCCATGAAGAAAATGGCAGTGTACAAATGGATTAAACGTTTTTCTGAGGGGAGAGAACATGTCACTGATGAAGAGAGGTCAGGGCAGCCAGTAACGAGCAGAACTGACAAAAACATTATAAAAATTTGTCAAATTGTGTGTCAAAATCGTCTCCTGACTGTGAGAAGCATAGCAGACTAAGTAAACATAGATATAGAGAAACAGGAAAATCTTAACTGAAAATCTTGCCATGAGAAAGGTGTGTGCAAAAATGGTCCCAAAGGAACTCACGGATGCAAAAGCAAAGGAGAGTCGAAGTTTGCCAAGACCTTATGCAGAGGCAAAACGATGTTTTGGGCTGTGTTATCACTGGTGATGAAACACGGGTGTACCAATACGACCCTGAAACAAAGCGTCAAAGTGCACAATGGAAATTGGCCAATTCTCCACGACCAAAAAAGTTCCATCAGTCCAAATCAAAAGTCAAAATGATGTCGCTAACCTTTTTTGATATCAGAGGGATTATTCATTATGAATTTGTACCAACTGGGCAGTTAACCAGGTTTACTATTTGGTACACACTTTTTTTTTTTTAAGCTGAGCCATCCTGCCACCTGTTGGCAGCTCAACAGCAACTCAGCTCGGGCTGGCATCGAACCGCCGTTGCTCAGAGCTCAGCTCGCACTCTTGAGCGAGCTCTTAACCAACTGAGCCACTCTGCCGGCCCCAACCAGGTTTACTATTTGGAAGTGCTGAAAAGTCTGCGTGAAAAAGTTAAGACAAAAACGATCTGACGTTTTCGCCAGCTATTCATGCATCACGGTAACGCACCAGCTCACATGGCACTGTCTGTGAGGGAGTTTTTAGCCAGTAAACAAATAACTGTATTAGAACACTCTCCCGACTCACCTGATCTGGCCCCCAATGACTTCTTTACCTAAAGATAAATGAAATATTGAAAGGAAGACATTTTGATGACATTCAGGACATCAAGAATAATATGACAGGGGCCGGCCGAGTGGCTCAGTTGGTTAAGAACACGAGTTCTGAGCCACAGGATCACTGGTTCGATTCCCACCTGGGCCAGTAAGTTGCGCCCAACCTGAGCTGCCAATAGGTGGAAGGATGGCTCAGCTGGTGAGAGTATGTGCTCTAACAACAATGTTGCTACCATCCTGCATGGGATGGTGGGCTATGCCCCCACCCGCAACAAAGATTGAACCTTGAGCTGAGCGTCCTTGAGCTGCCAAATGGTGACTGGACTTGGAGCTGAGTTAGCTGCGCCCTCCACAACTAAGATTGAAGAACAACAACTTGGCTATTCCCTTTCCCCAATTCCCTAATGAAAAAAAAAAGAATAATATGACAACAGCTCTAATGGCCATTCCAGAAAAAGATTCCAAAATTGCTTTGAAGGGTGGACTAGGCATTGGCAAATCGGTGCACAGCTTCCCAAGGGGAGTACTTCGAAAGTGACCATAGTGATATTCAGTAATGATGTATGTAGCACTTTTTCTAGGATGAGTTTGAGAACTTAATTGTCAGAACTCTTATGTTAACAGTTCCTTTTTCTTGAAGGTCTCCTCCTTGGATATTACCATTTTCTGGCTCTTTTTCCTCCTCCTAAGCTGTGTTTCTTAAGACTTAATAGGTACACCCTAACCATTCTCTATATCTCCTTTTTCCTTAGGAGAGCTCATTCATAGATGTAACCAAATTTTAGTTAGAGGGGAAAGGAACTTTAGCTATATTTTTGTCAGCTTCATTTTGGAGATGACTTCATCTTTGATCTCTACATGGATGATTAACATTCATTCATTCATTCTTTTGTTCAAGTGACATTTATTAAAGTGTACTCAGGGCTTCTGATTACAAAGGATTGATACTATGAGGGAATATCAGAGTTTGTAAGTTGGTAAAGGTGATAGGAAATGCACAGAAATAAACAGCATATGAGGCTGACTATGAAAAGTGTGAGAAGGTAGGAATAAACTCAGAAATACTGGGTTGTCAGAAAAGTCACGATGCATTTTTGCAATGAAAAACCAGAAAAAAATACATCATGACTTTTCTGACAAGCCAATATAATTATGGTGTGCAAGACAGAGATGGGTCTGGTGGAAGGAAGCGGTGGGGAAATATAGAGCAGAGAGGGCTCCATGGAAGTGGTGTCTGGGCTGTGCCTTTTGTCAGATCCTGGGGGAGAGGAGGACCTGAACAGAAGCCTGAGGGAAAGGAAAGCATTGTGTGGCTTCATGGGAGCCCAAGCTGACGCATCAGTTGGGGTGCACTTCTACACAAAGGAGCAGTAGGGAAATGATGCTGGGAAGGTCAACAGGATGGGCCAGTGGGTGGGGTTGCTAAATGCAGGCTGGGCTTTCTCTAGCAGGCAGCAGAGTGAGACACGACTGAAGTTATGTTTCAGGAGGAGTTAGGGGAAAAGGCAGGCATTTGAGAGATTGTTAATCTAGAGCAGGAAGAGGAAGGAGGGGGTAGATATGAGACCTTGTCAAGGCAGAATGGAAAGCATTTGGCTGGCACAGTTATACAAACAAGATTGAGAAGAAGGAATTCAACAATAGTTCATCAAATGTTTTACAATGGTCCAGGGGCTGTTCTTATTGCTGGGACCACAGAGGGAGTGAGTAAACAGGAATGGGGCCAGCTTTGCAAGCAGGGCAGATATGCTAGGTGGTGTGGACAGACCTGTTGTCTGTGCCCTAGTGGGCACCCACCCAGGCTGGGCCAATCATATTACTCTATTGTGGTAACTAGTTTCCAAAGATGGCCCCAAATAATACTCTCCCTCCCTATATGCACATGCTGCTCTGCCATCAAAAGATAGAGCTTATTTCCCTTCCCTCTGAATCTAGACTGGCCTTGTGACTGATTTTGACCAGGAATGACATTCAGAGACCCTCAGCCCAGGTTTAAAAGGCCTGGCAGCTTCCATCCTTCCCCTTAGAATACTCACTTTTGGATGCTCCCTCTTAGAAGATAGCTGCCACATGTGGGGAATCCCAAGCCAAACACAGGCTACACGGGGAATGGAGTTGCTCTAGTCAACAGCTCCAGCTGAGCTCCCAGCTGACATATTTGTATGCAGAGATATTTCATAATAAAAAATTTAAATGCATCTTTAAAATGCAAATATTATCACATTGGGCTAAACACTATATCTTACCATATGCCTTATACAAAGGATACTCTAAAACCAAAATAACAGAAAGGTTAAACATGAAGGGATGGGCAAAGTTATATCAGACAAACAGACCAAAAAAAGACAGGAGTAAGAACACTAAGGTAAGATAAATTAGAACTCAAGGCAAAAACCATATATAGCTTAGAATGTTATTTTATACATAAACACATGTAATCCATGATGGAAATATTATCAGCCACAAACCATAATGAGATAAACAGCATAGCCTCAAAATATAGGAAGCAAGTAATAATAGAAATAATCGAGGTAAATGACTGAAACGTTTTATTTTTAAATTTCACACAGTGAATTCAAATTTTTTGGATGAACAGTTCTATGAGTTTTGACAAATGCATACAACCATATACCCACCACCACAATCAAGATATAGAAGAGTTCTATCAACCTCAAAAATGCCCTCGTGCTGCCCCTTTGTAGTCAAATGCTCCCCACACTCCCAATCCCTGGAAACTCTTTGATCTGTTCTACATCCTTACAGTGTTGTCTTTTCTAGAATGTTATAAAAATGGAATCATACCATGTTTTGAGTCTAGCTCCTTTCACTCAGCATAATGCTTCTGCGACTCTTCCAAGTGTTGCACATGTTAGTAGTTCATTCCATTTCATTGCTGATTAGCATTCAATTGTATGGATGTACCACAATTGTTTACCATGCACCCAGTAAAGGGCCTTCAGATGGTTCTAGTTTGGGAGGGGGCGGGGAATGATGAATAATGTTATAAACATTTGTGTACAGGATTTTGTGTGAACATAAATTTTCATTTCTCTTAGGAAATACCCAGAGACAGCTGGGTCATGTTAAGTGTATGTCTAACTTTATAAGAAACTGTCCAATTTCTTTTCCAAAATGCTTGTCCTATTTTGTATTCCCAAACAGTAATGGAGCAAAGTTCTTAGTTTGCATCCTCACCAGCATTTTGTACTTGAAGCATAACTCACACATTACTATCAATCAATGACAGCTAGTGTATACACTAGCAATTGGATATCAAATACACAAGTATTTGGACAATATAATTACAACTAAAGTTACATTTCATGTCAATATTTGTACATGATAGTGAAAACATCTTCATTTAAAAAATCTGTGGAACATTTATAAAAATATATCATATTACAGTCCACAAAGAAAACTTGAATACATTTCCCAATGTAGAAACTGTTACCACAATGTAATAAATGTTGAAATAACAAGTTTAAATGGTGATAAAAATAATTATATAGAAGTTACAAAACAATTACCAATAATTATTGCTTTGGAAAAAGAGGACATTTTAATTTAAAGACTAGGTACAAAATAATGAAAATAAGAGTCTCACTCAACTACAAACGCATTGGTTAAAATGCTTTCACTATTAAAAAAAAACCAACCAACACATTTTCCTTATTAAGGGGAAAAAAAGGAAACGAATTTCCAACATAAGGAAATAAGTATGACCAGAAATTATGACTGTTTACAGTTCCCTGTACCGGTAAATCAAGCTCTTAGATGGTATTCCTATTATCCACTAGTGAATAGTGTGCCTGGCTCAAAGTATGAGCTCAATACTTAGAAGCACTTTTAGCTTTCCCAAAGTTAGGCCTTCTCCCTTCTAGGCTTCCACAATAGGCTGCTATTTTAGCATTTATTGCTAAAGTATTGCAATCACATAACTTTTCCACATCATACCAGTCCTTTAAAAATATTCGTTCATCACTCAGAATGTGGCGATTGACATTAATCCACTGAATCCAATTTTTTTTTTTGATATTCCTTTTTTCAGAAGCTGATGCTCAGAAAGGTGAAGTGATCAAGATCATAGAGCAAATTCACTGCGAAATCAGGATTTGGGTGCACATTGGTCTCCTTTCAAACACAAGGTCTTTCTACCGGAACAGGATACTCTAAATTCAGGAGCAAGGTTCGTCTGTCACCTTTGTAACCTCAGCTCCTAGACTAGCTTCTGGCACAAAATATCTCAAAGAAGTTAGGCATTCCTTACGTTCTGTTGCCTGTCAAGTTTCCTTTTATGTTGAGAGATGCGCTAATTCACATGCCGGCATTCGAGGTGTGGCAAGAAATCCGGAAGAATTTAGAACACTGCGCGACTCTCAGTCTTTCCTTGACTCCCATCTCCATGGTTGACACCTAACACTCTATACGCTGGAGGACTCAGAGAGCACAGCCAATCATTAGGCCACTTTCCAGGCACGTGGCCAGAAGTTTGGCTTGCTATTGGTTCATAGCGGCAAGGCCCACCCAGCCACGCCCCCTGTGGGCTCCTTTAAGTAGAAGCCGTGCGAAGTTTTCCTCCTTTCGGCGGCCGTGAAACTGGAGAGGTGAGATGGTTCCTGTGTTGGTCTCTCTGGCGGCTCAGCCCCGGGTATCGGGGCCCGGGAGCCGGGTGGGGGGCAGGTAGCCCGCGGTGATGACATTCCAATCAAAGCACGTGTTAGACTGCTGATAAGGGTGATGCGAACAAGAGTCTGAGCCGGGCCGCCGTGGTGGAGGGGCGGGAACGGGCCTGCGGGCGCACAGCCGCTCATCCACCGCTCTCGTTCTTGTAGATCCCGGCCGGCCGAAGACGTTGGATCTCAACGGACTCACAGCCCTTCGACCCTCCCCCGAAGGCTCTCAATAAAGTGGTTTGATCCCAGCGCTGGTGTCTGTTGTTTCTTACCGCAACGCGCTGCCTTTGAGCCCCCGCCGCGCCTGTGCGTGGCGCCGGGGGTCAGGCTGCAGCGCCAGAGCACACGCTTGCGCATAACTGGGGCGGTCTGCTTGGCGCAGGCGGCCCTTTTAACCGCAAGCGACAGAGCAGCACCGCGCTGTTGGTGGCGGGTCGACTCAGCCCCTAAAGCCAAAGTTGATGTGCCCTGGAGAGACGTCGGGGAGCCTGTAGGCTCTGCTCCTTAGTGCCCCCGCATATTCCTGTGCCTTAGCTGTAAGCCCCGACTGTCCTTTGTGCGGATCAGTGAGACATGCAGTGTCAGTTGCTGCGGTGTGGATGCCCTCTATAGGTAGATGAGAAACGGCCATGACCTTGACTAGTTGCAGGTTGTGGTGTGCTTGACAGGAACTGGCTTTGGTCTTGAGGTACATGAACTTATCTGGCTAACGTGGAGCTGCGACCTTTTTACAAAAAATGCCATTTAGGGCCAACCGCTTATTTGGTTACCGTTCCAAGCGTGGGGCTAAAAGTGTTGCAGAAATGAATTTGTCCCAGTTAGCCTGAACAGCTTAACAGGGTAATTGGAGTTAGATTTTACGCATTACTGGGTACAACAGGCACCGAAAGTACACAACCCTTAGTAATCCAGATTTTAGGTGATGCAGATGCCTCACTGGGCTTGGGTGAAAAGTACACCAGTGCTGGGTACAAGGTAGCACGTGCTGAAGGGCAAGGATGCACCAGGTGCAGTGTGAATTGCTTTGGCACTTAGTACCTGGAGGGGGCCCCAAGTTAAGAGGACTACCAGGCAACTATGGGTGTGAGCTCCAGTTCAGGAAGCTTGCCCCTTCCCCCCCCCCCCCCCCCGCCCCGTTCAGGTTTTTAAATGAGGATTGAGGATAACAGCACCTTCTTCTGGTCTGGTGTGACTACCTAGGATCCTTGAAACAGGGCTGGTCCTATGACCACCCAGGAAATGCAAGCTATTGGCAGCCAAGGGCTTAAGTGCCCTGTATCCACTATTCTGTCCCTGTAAACCGTATTTAGAAATAACTTAGATGCGTATCTAGTATTTGACATGAGATATTTATTTTGTGAAATAATGCAAGCGAGTGTAAATCCCCACATACTATTTTAAGTGCAATAAGGTACAGTCATGTGTAATCTCTACACAGTAGTGCATCTAGTCCTTTGCCTTTAGTTATTGCACAGAAATTATAAAGACCAGTGAACAAGACATGCGGACTGACAGGCAAATTGGCCTACACAATGAGAAATCAGAAGAAAGTACACCAACTGAAATGGTCAAATAATTTAAATCAAATGGTTTAATGGTGTAATTAAAGTAATCAAAGGTTCAAATATTTTTTTCAATATATTAATTTCTTTAAATTCATGTTCAGGCAAGGTGCTGTTTAAAAAAACCACTGTTAGCATAGTCCACAGATGGAAGTTATCAAAAGTTACCCAAGGTAATTTTGATGTTGAATGAAGCTTTAAACAAAATCATTTTAAATGTACTTCTCAAAGCAAATTGTACAATTAGAGCCTCCACACTTGTAAACTAAACATTCTGACACAAATGCACAAAATAAAGTTGGCAACATTGAAAAAATGTCAAATGTTAATTTTGAGATATGTAGTGTTTGATGTTGCGCAAACTTTTGGTCTTGACTTCCTATGGTAGTTCTGTTTTGGCCATCAGAAAAGGAAACTGCCCACAAAACATCCCAGACCAATTAGATTAACAAAGCATTTGGATGCCTAGAAAAAGCTTCCTGGAGCACACTGGAAGTGCCAGACAGAAAAAAAGTGGCTCTGGTTTTCCAGCCCTACCAGATCCAGTCATCATGTGCAGTGTTTGATGTTTTCACATATGGTCATTTTAGGAAACCATTTGGGATTGTTAGAACCAGGTGATTGTACCTCACTGGTAAAAGGCTTGGGATGGTTTGATCTCATGGCTTTGCCTAATGTTCACAGAAATCCCGCTGTCCCCACCCCAGCTGATAGTATTAGTGTGTGTATGCTCATGTTCTATGGCTACTTGCTTCCAAAACGCACAATATGAAGAAAAGTAAGTTGCTATGCGTATCTCTTTATCACCAATGAAATAGTTCACCAAATTCCCTTCTCTGCCCTCCACACATTACCACATTGACATTCTCAGTGTGGAGGGCTGCGTGACAAACTAGAAATGAGAAAACGTTCCATTTGTGCTCTGGCTGCCTGAGGAAAAGCTTTGGAGTCGAGGAGGCCAGGGGAAGCCTTCCAGTTGTAGCTTTGCTCTTTATGTGCTCTTTTGCTGCCGCAAAAAACGTAGACTTAAAGCCGTGGTGCGAGTCGTGTGACCTCTCGATCCACTGCGATGGTTCTTCCTGTCTCCTTTGCTGAGTCAAAGCTTTGCTGTAGGCAATCCAGACACCAGTCATTGGACGCGTGGAATGACACCTCACAGTGGAATGGGCACTGGCAGGCAGAGGGCAGAAGCTGTGGCACAGGGAAAGGCCAGTGCTACAGCACAGATGGCAGCCAAGAACCCCACACCTTGAGCTAGATCTCATAATATTGGGGACGTCAGATCTCCAGCCATCACAGCTGATCAGCAGCCTCCACAAGTGGGTCTTTCAGGAGGCAGGAAGTGGAGCGAGGGTCCATGGCTGAGTGCATTAGAGGGATATAAACATCATCCATGTTTGGCATGACAAAAACTTTCTGTAGGAAGAAAGAACAGCCAGGTGGAAGAATGCTTTGTTTTCTCAGGCTGCCTCCCTACTGTTTTAATAATTTAGGCTTTAGACAAGTTTTTAAAATACATAAGGAACAACTTTTCTACACATTCTGAATTAATTCCTCTACCATATTTAGAAAGTTGAACCACATCAGTGCATGGACACCAGAACCCAATAAAGTCAGCCTTGACGCAGAAGCAACCATTGATGTCATGTACATATAATACAATTATTCATGAATTGATAAGTGGACTCTATTTTAAGAGAACTGGCTTAAGCTGCTCATATTTATAAATTACGATGTCCAGCGCACATTCCAAGTCAACTCCATTTAAATCTATCAACAAAATGTAAGCAAATTATTTTAAAAACCAAAACCAGACAAAGCTATATATATTAAAAAATCCTATAATAGTGAATACCTAAAGGATAACCCGTGATGGATAGCCATAGTGTTTTGCCTGTTTATAAACTAGTTTTATACAAGTGATTTTGGCAATGCACTCAATCTTCAGGAATGCTCTTACAAAAGCATAAATGAAAACCTCCCAGGTGGCTATGGGAAAATGCAGTAGTTACCCTTTAACTTGCCTCAAAAATACTAGGCACCAATCTCTGCCCCCTGGTCTCTTCTTTTGCTCCATTTACCCCACTAAAAGATGACCCACTCAAATTCCTAACAGGATGTAGGGAGGTAAGAAAAAAGAAAAAACTGAAGGCACGAGGTGTCTCCCATAAACAGGTTCAGAGTACTTTTCCATTTGGTGATAATATTAAGGTTTCCAGGAATTGGTTCTCAGTTGTATTTAACTGATAGATTTTAAATAATAATATAGTTTTAAAGGCAATAACAAAGTATACCACTGTAAAAATAGGGGTCTTCTTTTAAAGATGGAATTCAGTCCAAAGCAAATAAATTGTTTGCTGATCCATAAAACCCTGAAAGACAACTGCCTGAAATATCTGATAAAAATGTGATAGAAATAGCTCATCCCAGGGCCTCGGCTACATTGCTATTACACTTTGGTAGCAAAATGCAAAAGACAGGCTTGGAGAATGAGCTCTGGCGTAGTATAAACTCCAAGATTACCCTAGAAGACTCTCCACAGGGGAGGGACAGGCCTGATGCATCTCTGGACCCCTCAGCGTGGGCGGCAGCTGCACACGGAAGGGTTTCCATGAGAACTGAACAAATGGAGCAAGGTGGATAGCATACGAGGGCGGGAGCAACTTCCTTGACCACGGGTGGGTTGCTACCAGCTGGCCAATTCCAGGCTCCACAAAGTCCAAAGATGCTTCCCCCCGCCCACACACACACACCCCTCCCCACCAGAGGAGAGTTTAACTCTTGCCAGGTCTCCTGGTAGAAGACAGTCATTTTGCTCCTTGACCCCACCTATTGGGTTTCCTCTGAAGACTACTTAACAGTGCTGTGGGTGAGTTTCAGGGTTTTTGAAACTACCTAAAATTTGACCTGTTTGGTCATAAGTGTACTTTCATAGGATGAGGATCTTCAAGGAGGACCTGCCCCACATGACACTCAGCATCTCTGCTCTACCCAGAGCTTTCAGACTCAGTGAAACACTAGATGACCCTGCACGTTTACCTGAAACTCTTGCTCCAGTTTCTTCTCTATCCAGTCTGTCACATGAACTAAAGTCACTTCTCTCTCTCCAAGTTTTGGCCGAGCTTTCAGCTCTACATATGGTGGCTTCCGGAAGCCATACCTTTGAAAGAAGACAAGTTAATAATCACATTTAGAAGCAAAGGAGGGAAGTGGACAAGTGCCAACAGCCAACATTCCTCATTTACACGGGCCTTTATTACTACTTAAATGTTCTTTTACTCTGAAAATCCCCTCAAATTCAGCACAGCAAGTGTGGATTGTGAAGTTCCTGTGTCCCTGAACCGTCTGTGTGGGGCTGTGATGATCTGAGAACAGCTCTAACTAACTAGGAAAGCCAGAAAGTGCCACTGGAAAAAAATCTGTGGCCTGGGCTTTGTTTATTACTAAGATGGCAATAACCTTTTTTGTTTCTATTTTTATAGACGTAGGATATATATGTTACAAACCCCAAAATAATACACAAGTCTATAAAGCAGAAAGTGAAAGACACTGCCTCTCTGAATCTTACCCTGGAGATGAGACCACTGAGAGAAGTGGGGTCAATACTCCCCATATTCCTAATACGCATATGTAAACAGAGAACGTTCCATAACCTGCTTTTTCATTCCACACTCCACACAACACTTATTACGGCTTCTTGATGGAGCAGACTGGCACTCGAAATTGCTAGTAAAGTATCCAGACAAGAGGGTGTGTTATCAAACTAAAAACTTCAACTTGTCATGGACCAGTGTTTTAAAAAACACAAATAAAATTGTCAAATTGCTATAAATGTTTCAACACAATATCTAAACATCTCTGTGGATTAACAACAAATAGTTCAGCATTTGAGCATCAGTAGGTGGCATTATCTCAGAAGCCTTTGATTTCATCTCCCATGGAGCTGTGGCACTTATAACTGATAAAGCTTAAAACTTAGAAGGGGGAGAAACGTATCAACTCTTAGTATTTAAAAACATTTTAAAATTAGGTTTGGAAGACTGTACAGAAAGGTATTAACTGGTTATTTTTTGATGGTAAAAGTATAAGCTTTTCTTCCAAAGAAAATATTACTTTAAAAAAATAAAATCTAAAATAATATTTTTAAGTTTTTACTGGAAAACACCAATGTCATCATTAAACAGATAGTCAATTCAAAAATCCTCTTGGGATCACTCCTACAAACCCTCTGAACACTAAGGATGTGTACAAGCATGCTGGTTTTCCTCTATGATAAAAGAGCTGTCTTTTTCATATGCGTGTACTTGACGATACAATGAGATCTCTTAGGCAATCCCTGTATACACTAATGCACATTTCATAGGACTTGGAATGTCAATTTTAAATTGAAATTCACAGACAGTGATTTTCTTCTGCTAGATCCATGAATAATTTATTTCAGTGATTCTCAATTCTGGCTTGGTTCCCCAATCCCTGAATCCTGGGGGCTGGACTGGGCATATCTTTATTTTTAACAAGTCCCCCAGGTGGGATTGAGAACCACTGGTTCATTCAATGACAACTCCTTGGACAGACCTCCTACCACAGTTACCAGGTGCACATGCTCCGGTCTCCTTAACATCTGGGTCTCATCCAGGGAAGTCTTCCCTAACCTCCTGGGACTCTGCTGGGTGTGTGACCCCTGCCTGTAAAGTGGGGATAACAACGGCACCTATCACCACACGATGCTGTGAGGACTGAACAGGTGAAGCAGTTACAGCCCAGGCCAAGCGGAGAGTAAGAGCCCTACAAATAGCAGTGTTCTTACTGGTGCAAAGGGTTGCTTTAGAGAGGAGGAAGACCAAGAGCAGAAACAACTCATCCTGTAAACTTCACCTATTGACCTTAACTCTTCCGAAAATGTGAAGATGAATCTTTAAATGTGAATGAACCACTCACAGAAGAAAACAGAATTGGATATACAACTAACACTAAGGTTCCATGAAAAATCTCTGAAAGTGCTTCTGTTCAGAAGGTACTTTCCATAATGTCAAGGGTAAGCAGGCTGGGATTTTTATGGTCACGCAACAAGGGGAATCACTTGCTGTCCCTCAGGGCCCCTCTACGCACCATATTCGGTCAGTTGGGGGAGGTGGAATGTTGACCGCCAAGGTTCCTCTACATTCTTGTACTTCTACAGTTAGCAGCAGGGGTGTGTTGGAGACTTCTTCAATCTTCTTTTTAATGAACTCTGTCTCCGTTGCTTTTTGGAAATATTTCGACTTGGTAATTTTATCAACAAACCTCATAATCTTACTTGTTCGATGACCGCCAACGTACCTTTAAATGAGGGACACAAATGGGTGTTAGCAGAAACTTTGCTCCTTCACAAACAAAAACTTGGTGACTCTTCGTTCATCCTACTTTAGACCCCAGTTTCTCAGCCGCTGCGCCAGGGACCCTGTGGCCTGGGTGATTCTTTGCTGTGGGTGCTGTTCTGGGCATGGCAGGGTGTTTACAGCATCCCTGGCCTCCACCCACTCTCATTAGCACACTCCTCCCAGTCATGACAATAAAAAAAAGTCTTCAGACATTGCTAAATGTCCCCTGGAGAACAAAAATCACCCTTCAGTTGAAAACTACTAAACAAGGTGTAAACATCACACAGGGCTAAATCTTGACAACAGAGAATCAAAGTTCTCACAGGGCAAACTAAGAAGGCATCTCATGTTTATAATCCTCAAATACTGCATATAAATCCAGTGTCCTCTTAGAGAAACCTCACCATCTCTAGATGGCAATAAGAAATCATACTGCGTCAACAGGGGCACAAAACACAATTTTTCTACTGACTACCTTTTAGGTGGTGTCATACCAACTCTGAGTGGCAACTACTTTTTAAAGGGCTTAGGAACTTCTAAAGAAAAGTGCTACACCGAGCTGACATGCTAGCAGGCCAGGAAAGCAAGATTTTTTTTATCAGGCCATATCTATCACAAGACTACCCCCCAGAGAGAGAGGGTATTTGCTCTTTAAAATCCCCTGCAGTTCCAGACTGTCAGAAATACTGTGGGTATGTGTAGGGAAAAGCAATCATTCCTAAGAAGGTCAACTGGGTAGATTTTAAATAACACACACAAACTTTAGAACCAACTCCTCAGACATCTGGATTCTCTTTTCCTCTTCTGGAGGATTTCAAAAGTGAACAGGCTGATATTTTCTTACAAATGCTTCTGGCTTCTTTATAATCTTAGTTTCCTTAACTCACTCAGGAATTAAAAGATCTGTACAGAGAGGCTGTTTAAGCACTTTCATCAGTCCAGAGTCTGAGTAGCAGGCAAATAGAGCCCCAGAAATGAAGTTAATGATCCAAAAGATCAGTTAAGTGACCCACATTTTCAAATCTTTACCGACGAAATCACCCAAATGTCTCTGCTTTGTTGGAACCAGCAGCTCAACACAACCAAGCGTGACCCGACGGAAAGGGGAGCAATGCTCTCCGCCAAGCACCAGGGGGCGCTGTTGCGTAATTTGTGCTCCTTGTGATAACTAGCATGCTCTTCAATCCTATTATTTACTCCAATGGTCAGAGAAAGCCATTTTTGTTGGGACCCTCTTAAGTAAGAAAAGCTATACGAATCTTTTTGCTCTGGGGCCTGGAATTTAAGCAAGCCACTGATTTTGGGTTATTAATGCAAAACCATTCACTCATTGTGAAGGACAGAGGAAGATCAGAGGACAAGGGAAAAAAGCTCACTCCCAACTTGCTGCCCGGACCCCTCGAGCCGCCACGGAAGCTGGATCCACTCACCCTTCGGCCCCTGGGAGAAGCGGTTTGTCTCCTGCACTGGGCTCTGGTGCATCGTCTTCGTCGGAGGAGCCAGCACTGGAGGACTCCTCATCACTGTCAGCCAGACAGTATGTCCTGGGCCTGCAACTGAACAGGGCAGAGTCACCACCGCAGTCTGCCCACCACCCAGGCTCTGCTTAGAAAGGGAACACACACACTCCACTGCCACCACCACTACACATGTCATCCTCTCCAACCCACCCAAAAAGGAAGAGGCCCAATCCAAGAGTCCTCAGATTGGCCTGGTACCAGGAGGCTCTTCAGCCGCTAAGGCCCCTGGAAAGACCACAGAGGACTTGGGCCTGAAGAGTTCGATTTGGCGCATGCGTCAGGACAGGCAGTGGGAGTTTGGTGCAGTTGACACAAAATGCAGTGAGTTAATCAATAGTGCAGCAATAGTCAAGAGGGAGGGTGAATGAGAAGAACGATGGTTGCAAGGGTGAGGTGAGGTGACAGCTTATGTTGGAGACATGACCAACTCTCACATGATGTGGATTTTCAGGCAAGTCCCCTCACTCTGGCTGAGCTCAACAGCTATGAGCCGGCTTGGTTACCTCCCAATTATTTTTGACTCAAGACTCCCTTCTAGTGAAATTATATTTCACACCTGGCCCAGCTCCTGACAGTCACAGAAAAAGCCAACCATCATGGGGGACAAATCTCAAGGCACTCTAGGAAGCAACTGACATGAGAACCCAGGAACTGTCCTGGGGGAGTACACTTTGAAATGCCATTTTTTTTTTTTTTTTTTTTTTTTTTAGCTGAGCCATCCTGCCACCTGTTGGCAGCTCAGCTGGGGTGAAATACCATTTTTTTTTTTTTTTTGAGGGCAGTGACACCGACCCTCATATGTGGGACCCGAACTGGGGCCGCTGGCGTCCCAAGCCAGCACTTAACCACTGCGCCACTCGGCCGGCCCTGAAATACCATTTTAAAGCAAAGTAATAAAAAGCCTCATGGGAGAGCACTGTCCTGCATTAATTTGTCCAGGTTGGGTGTTGTTTCCAGAAGCGTGCGGGCTGCTGGACCACCAGCAGTGGTGAGTAATCAAGGTTCCCTACTGGGGGTCACTGGGGGCTTTTTGGCTGAGCTTTAGCCCCATATAAGGCAGCTCCCTCCCTGGCTGGTGGCTTTACTTCAGGGAGGGAGGTGAGCAGGGCCCATTTTTGAGGCTCAGAGACTTAATTGGGACAAAGTGAACCAAGCACAGAGTAGTCTCTGAACACTATTAAGCAACCAAATGGTCACTAAGCAGAGGCTGGGTCTTGTATTTTTGAAAAGGACGAAATTACCAGAACAGGGGGAGGCGGTAGAGCTGAGGTCCTATCTCCTTGCAGGTGCAGTCCTTTGGGTTTTCCTCTGATGCTGTCTTTGGGCCACCAGAAGCAGCAGCCTACTGGGGCAGTCATCTCCTAGCCAACAGGAGCCAAGGGCACCCAAGGGCAGGGCACACATGCTGGTGTGGACTGAAGGTCCAGCAGAGGCTCCAGCACTGGGAGGGCAGGACTGAGATCTCCGCCCCTGAAACAGAAGCCAGGCTGTAAGAGGACCCCGAGAGTCCTCCCTGGCAGGACACCTGGATCCTCCGCAAGCCTGGCTCTGACACATTAGAGCCAGCCGCTCCAGCCAACAGGCTTGAGCATAATGTTAAAGGGAAACCCCCTCTGCAGACACAAAAGCCTTTTGTGCCTGGCCACAGAAATGGCAACACACCTCACTGAGTGGGTCTTCCTGCTTCCACTGAGGCCCACCTGGCCCAGGAAATGCGTATATGGGTTCGCTGGTCACACAGCGACTTCAGAAGTTTTCCATGGTTAGAAAGCCCTCACTAGAGCTTCTTTTATTTAAAACGGACAGAGCAAAAGCAAAATATGATTTCTAAGAAAGCCTCAACTGTGTCTTGAGATGAGGCAAGTCAGGGACACAAATCCCCAAAGATAACACAACCATCTCAGAAATGCACGTTACGTCTCCACCAGTAGTACAATGACTGTGCTTCCAGCTCGTACCTAGAGCTGCCAGGAAGGCAATCTGTGTCCTGCTCCCCATTCACCCAGCACAAAGGGCTGCCTCCAAATCTGGGGCCACAGTGAAACCTGCTGAGCCATTATGCCCTCCTGTCCCCACCGGTATTCGTCATCTGGCAACCACCAGGCCCAGGGCAGAAGATGCCAAAGGCTACACACTGCAAGGAGCTCTTGGGTTCCCGAATTAATTCTCTGCAGGACAGAGGTCAGGACAAATTTTGTGGCTTGAAGTTAATAATTTAGAGAATGCTGTATCAGTTAAAGCAGATCAGATGACACAAAATTCTGATTTTGACTGAATGTTACCTCTAATCTCTGCACAGGGAGCTCTATCATGTGGCACCTAATACTTACTAATTAAATGTGTAACTAACTGTTGGCTGATAGTCAGTTTTATAACTGAACCTGCATTTTATGATCTCAATCCTATGATGTCAGTGTGTACCTTGGAGAAAGACACACTGCACATCCTTATTTAGGATGTGCTAGAATGAATAAAGCCTAATTTTTAACAACACACCTTAGAATTCCAGATGAGTGTGATATCCTTTCAAAGAGCCACCTTAAAAGGCTTATGCCAGTTATGCAGCCACTGTTAAAAATCTTTTTGGAAATGTGTTTACAGTCAGACACAAAAGAAAAACTTATTTTATTACTGATATTCTGTCTCCGACCAAACATTTTTTTCTTCGTCTCATTAATTACCAATGCCTCTGAATGACGTCTAGCAATTTCTCAAAGATCCAATTCATCTACAGAGCAGGGTGATTTGCTGTCGCTCAGGGTAGTTAAAAAAGAATGTCGCAGATTCCAGAGGAAATTCTAAAAAAAGCAGCTCCAAAAAAATGCTTTTACGTGAAGGATGCATAATTAAACAGCCCGGTGAGGTGACTGCCTTGCAGGGGACCACACTCATGAAAGTATTCATTTTCTTTTATTCAAGAGAGATCCGCCCCGGCCGTCTGCCACACACACACACACGCGCGCGCGCGCGCGCAGAGCACAGAGTCAGACCTATCCCAGTGTGGGCTGCAAGCACTGGGCTCCCGACACATCAGGGGGCACAGGGTGGGGGTGGGGTGGTATTTCGGGGCACACTGTGGACTAGTGACCCAACAAGGAGGGCAGAGGGGACCTTCACATGGGGACCTGCATGTTGGGCCCAGGCTGCAATGGTAGAGCGTGAACAGGCCAAGGGCCTTACCGGAGATGTCCTACTCCAAGGCCACCCTTCATTTCAAGAGCAGCCAACATGCAGAACATTGTCCCAAGTGACTCACTTTGGCCCCCTTCAGGCAATTCCTAAAATTAAGACTGTTCCGTTTACTGCCTGAATTCTCCTGAGTGCCTTACTGTCCCAAAGTTATGTTAACTACGTATGTAACAAGGAGACTATTTGGGAAATAAAAAGCCTATAGGAAAAACGTCTGCAAATATAAGGCGTACATTTCCAAAGGAAAGGACTTCACTAGAATAAAGAAACACCGATTTCAATTTCTCACAATCACTTTTGGGGTAATAATATGGAGACGGAAACAACTTCCTACAATATGGAGACGTAAATGACTTCCTATCAGTAAGGAGGACTTCTCACAGGTTGAGCAGCATCTCTTGAGACTCCCCAAGGGCACAATCATTTACCCACTTGAAGGGGGACTGGAAAAAGGAAGGCGACAAAGCAGAGGCCCGGCCAGAGCGGGACAGAGGGGAACCAGCCCCTGCGGGGAAGTAAGGTCCTGGACTGGTAGCCACAGGCTAGGGAAAGGGCTTGGAGGGAAGGGCTGCTGCTGGCCAACGCTTTAGACATTCTGCTCTTTGGAGAGGTCTCAAATCAAAGGAAATGTCAGTACCAAGGATCACTCATGTGCTTCAAAACAGCTACTGTATACTGACTTCTATGTCTCCGGTGGCATGTAGCCTCAGGGTGACTCCATATGCTCAGGGCCAAGGAGGTGAAGAATGGATTCTAGAATCACCTCTGGGATTAGGTCCCTGGCTATGGATGCTCCCAGGAATCGTGGGCCACATGGCGCACATGTAGGCATTTTCTGGGAGAAGAATCCAGAGCTCTCAGCTTCTGCAAGGGGTCCTTTATACAAAATAAGGGGCTAAGGGCTCATTTTCTTAGGCCTTCTTTTTCCAAGTGAGGTGCTTTTGGATTGTAGGTTTCCTTGCTTTTGAAATTAAATAACAGTGAATTACACATCAACATATACTTTCACACCTTCACAGGAAGGAGCAAAACATTTTATACCAGACTCGACTGTGAAAAAAAATGGTACTTTAGAAATACATTACGAATTAAATATAATACCATCATATTCCAAAAGCAGAGGATTTTTTCACAGTCTAAAGAACTATTGCTTGCTCAGAGACATGTTGATCCTCTGATCAGCCAGAGTTTATGAACTTGAAATTATGCCAAGTGAACCTCATGAATAATGGTGAACATCGAATGCTTGAGTGTCAAGGCCCCACCTGCTGCCCAAGACCTCCCTGCTTTCCAGTGGAGTTCCAGCAGCTCTGTGCGTGCACAGGGCTGTTTCTGGGAAGGGCTCCTTGCACAAATGCTCCTGACAGATGTTTGCTCTCTCGTGCTCCCATTTAGACCGAGACTGCTTCTGCCTGACATGCTTCATGTTACAGGCAGCTGGTCCTGTAACTCTGTTGTCAGGAGGCTGGACTGATGATGCTCAGGTGTGCACAGTGACAGGTGGGGGTGTCCAGGGACAGAAGTTGAGTCTGACTACAGGACTAGATCAGGACCCCAGCAGTTCAAATCAAGGAAGTTTGTAGGACTTTCCCTGCTGAGAAAGTCTCTTAAATACAAACACTCCTGGATCTCAGTCCTCTCAGGTCTAAAAACGGCCTTTATGTCCAGGAACATAATGAAAGAACAAGCTTCCTACGGGTGTCACATGGGACCAAACGAGACTCAGCACTGACAGGGTATGAAATGCCACATGGAGAGCTGATAAATATCACTCACCAGAAAATATAATCCACAGATTGCCGAATCCAAACACATTTTAAAAAATAGCAGAAAAATGGAAGGAAAACAGCACAGATACAGGTTAGATTGTATACAACAGGTGAAAGTCTCCAATTATTAAAATAGAAACATTTCATTAAGTAACCTGGATAAATTGGAGTAATCTAAGTAAAACAGCATTCTCAAATGTATCACTGAACTCTCTCCATCTGCTATTACCACAATAGGAATAGAAGTATCCTGTCAGTATCATAACTAAGCAAGAATCTAAGAGTCTGTGTCTCATATTTAGACCCTGACAAGGTGGATCCTGGGGAGTTTTCCTGTCATCATACTGTTAATTCTATGCAAAGGGGCTAAAGATGTGAGAAGCAGACTGCAATCAGCAGTTTTCGTTTGGTAAAAACAATTATATAATTTAAATTTGTAGTCAGAAGCAATCATTTTAAAGGTGTGTGGGAATGTAAAATTACCAGCTTATTCACAGTCTAAGTATTGAAGAAATAAAAATCAAGCTTCATATTAATTAACTCACAAATTTGGAATATTTACTAAATCAGACAAACTCCGGGCAGTAGAGGCAGTATCTCCTACAAAGAGAGGCATTTACTAAGCAAATCAATACTGTATTATTTAGGGAAAATGCATCTCAAAACACTTTAGGGGCACCTTCTGGGCTAAACAATCAATCGCTAGTTAGAAATAATTCTGGCTTTGTGATTAAAGCGGACCGACCCCAGGGCCTTAGCCTTGCCCACACGTGGCTCTCTGGGGCAGTGCGTGGAAGGCGGTGCTTTCTGAAGGATGATTTTCTTCACAGAACGTTTTATTGCCCAGGCGAGCCTACCCTGCTGGTCTGAGTCAGTGATGCTTTTGGGGTGATTAATCCTGTGGGCCCCACTGGCAGCACAGGGCAGAGGTGGGGACTCCCAGTCTGCAGGGGATGAGACTAGGGCACTGTTCCCTGAAACTCTCTGCTCAGAAGCACTTACATGGAAGCTCACTATCATCACACATCAAACCGGCTCCCTCAAAGGCTGGAGGGAGAGGCCGGCCCCCAGGGTGGGATTAGTAAAGTCGTATAGCCCCTTACCCTTCTTTGCCAATTTCTCCAACCTTCAGGGCTTCAACAAGAGGCTCTTTACCTAGTTTGGTCAAATTCATTTTGGTCTCAAGAGTCATCAGAAAGGACCCATTGTAGGACATTTCCAAATCGATCCAGAGTCCTGGAGAAAGGGTGAAAAAACACAAGTTTGTTTTTTTTCCCTCAGAAAAACATGACTATAAATGATAGTATAAAATTTGTATTATGAAGTATCGAAGTAGATGTCACATTGAAATTCCATAGCTATGTATACATCACCTGTACTACTACAGAGGCATGCAAGAGGAGAAGCTTCTGGAAACGGTTCAAACATTTGGCAAATGGCCGTCATTTCAATATCTGCTAAAATGGTCACCATGAGCTCAGTGCATTGTTAGCGCGGGAAGGGTCCCATGCTCTGGGTTCTTGTCACATGTGGTAAGACACACTCCCAGCAGGAGGATGGTTTGACCCAGGGCAAAGCCAGGACGAGGTCTGCTGAGTCCTGGCCAGTTAAGAAACAGAGATTTCACTGCAAGCTGGGCTGTTCTTTAAAACACAGGTGAGAACCACTGCCCTTCTTAAAATTATCTAAGGGGGAAGGGGCACGGAAAATGGTTGATTTGGCTTGGTAGGATAAGGATAGTGATAGCAACTTTTAGAACCCATTTCTTTCTGGAAATCTTTAGTAATGGAAAGAAAAAAAAATGAATGCTTGAGCCCCTCCCAGGATTATCTAGATAAAGTCGGGTAACCACTCTGTACCTTAGTTTAAAAATCTATTCCTTGGAAAAGGTACTAATGTCAGTGAAATCGTATCTAAGAGGCTTTTAACTTTGTGGCATTTCGCTGGGATGGCCCTCCAGCAGAAGTGGCCGCTGCCCAGATGTCTAAAACGCAAACAGGAATCACCTCAGGACCTTCTACACCAGAACTCTATGATTCGGCTGCTAGGACAGGCTATGCTGTGATTTTTGACTCAGAGCTCCATAGCACCTCACGGGCTGTCAATCAAAACGTGATCCTTCAAGTGGGTGTTCAAATGTTAATGAACTTTTAGAGGTCCTCATAAGACAAATGGCAAGGAAAGGAGAGGAGAAAATTAATCTAAAACCATTATTTACACACTGCATTTTCAAGCAATTACAGTAAATAAGCCATCCAGTATTCGGCCACCATCTCAGATAAAAGCTTTGCTTAACCTCAAGAAGCACTGATAGTATAATTCCTCACTAAAGGCAGAATAATTTCCAATTTGTTCTCAACAAATTCTTTTTATCATAATTAAACATAATTATTTTCCATGAATGGCCTGGTTTAATTAAGCGATATGCAGATCAACTGTGATTGTCTTCTTTGCAGCAACTCACAAAATTGCTTTATTTCTTGCTTACATTAAACAGTTATAAATCATTAATTAGCTTGCTCTTCAAAGGTACTATTACTGGAAATATAAGGCACATTTGCTTTCATAAAAACATTTAGTCATTAATCACTTCCAGTAGAAGAAGGATTAGGGCAAAAGGCTTCGTATTAATAAATGTAAGCCCAGTATAAAAAGAACATCAATGAAGAAAACATTGTACAGCTCCAGTTTTATTTAACTTGGGAATCAAGAGAGTCAAACTATCTGGTTGCATAATCATTTCTTTTGAAAATTCTAGTCAGGTGTCCAATAAATATTAATAGTCTGTATTGCCTTTGAAGGTTGTCATATTAAAAGTACCAGAATTTTACTTCTTAGGAAGTGGAAGGTTTTGTCTGTTTTGTAAATGAGGGGATATGGATATGGGCTTAGTAAGCTTCTGGCCCATGCCCCCGGCATTGGGACAGTCCCTCAATGACATGGGGTCCACTGCCCACACCCAGCAGCTGAGACAGGGATGACGAGGGAAGAGCACATGGAGCTCGGTCGCACAGACTGGGGCCTGGGTTTCACTGGAAGCTTCTCGCCCTCTGTGCACCAGCTTCATCTGCACAAGGGAGACCACATGCTATGGACAGTCCAGGGCCGGGTATAGCCTGGCCAGGCTCTCCCTTTCTCTGCCACTGCCAACCCACTTCCTCACTCCCACAACTCCTTGCTCCAGGCTATGTTACTGCTGTTGTCATGGCAGACAGGCTCCAGACCAGAGGAGGCTGTAGAGCCAAGATGGAAGAGGCTACACCGCGCAGCCAGAGAGCCCTGTCCAGGCTGAGGAGAGGACGAAGGGTGGACATCTGACGAGCCTCTGCATGGGGGACAAGGGTCTGCTTTTTTGTTTTTTTTTCTGAGGGCAGTGTCACTGGCCCTCATATGTGGGACCCGAACTGGGGCCACTGGCTTCCTAAGCCAGAGATTAACCACTGCGCCACTCGGCGGGCCCAGGGTCTGTTTTTTATATCATTGTGTATGCCCCATGAGGCCCACTCACGGGGCCTTGCTCAGTCCTGGTTCTCAGTGAAAATGTGGAGGAATTAAGAATAGTTTGAGAACTTTCAAAAACAGATATAATCTGCAAACATTCCAACAAATTAATATGATGTGCTTGCATTCCGATGAGGGTCAGGAGACTATTTTAGCATTAGGTGCAAAGAACAATTTGCTTCTGTGACGAGACTCAGCAGGCAGAAAGCACCCTGAAAACCTTGGAGCATGCACAGCCTGGAGCCGAGGCCAACTGCTTATATAATGGGTGAGTCAGGAGGCTTCTGCCTTGCAAGACTGAACGACGGAATTAACAGTTTCTAGAAAGATTGCCTTCCCATTGGGGAGAAATGTAGCAACAATGTGAAGATGGGGATACACATTGTTTTGAGTGGCATCTTAACTCTAACCGAGCTGAACGCTACTCACCTAGATGCATGCAGTTATAGAGCTGTTTGTTTTGTGCTCTTGACAAACGTTAAGACTTTATTGTGAGACATTTCATTAAAAATGCATCTTTCTATAACCATCTGCTCTTGGTAATGCTCAAGGACAAAACCCAGAAGTTGAAGAACAGGATGATTTTTTTTAAAAAAAGATTTGATTGGGGAATTGGGGGAGGGGAACAGGCAAGTTGCTGTCCTTTTGTTCTTTAGTCTAGTTGTGGAGGACATTGCTTCACTGGCCCATGTTGGTATTATCATTGCGCTCTTCCCGGATGAGGCAGTCGCACGCTGGCCATTGGACAGCTGCTCACAGCGGCTCTTGGCAGCCCACTGCTGCCCCACTGCAGCCTATGCTGTAGCCAGTGACTCATGGCAGCCCAGCTCCAAGTTGAGCTGTTGTTCACTATCTTAGCTGTAGAGTGCGCAGCGTCACTGGCCCTCATGTGGGATCCGAACTGGGGCCCTGCTGCTCAGAGCTGGTGTCCTAAGCCAGCTCTTAACCAACGCGCCACTTGGCCGGCCCCAGGATGATTTTTTAAGCCTCTAAATAGGAGTAAGGCAGTCAGTCCTGAGAGGTTCTCGATGGCCAAGAACCACCATGAGCAGGTTCTCCAGAAAGGACAGGAACACAAAGAGTCTTGTCTTAGTCACCTTGGGCTGTTATAGCAAGAGCCCATAAAGTGGATGGCTTAAAGAACAGACATTCATTTCTCACAGCTCTGGAGGCTGCAAGTCCAAGATCAAGGTACTGGCCAACTCAGTTCCTGGTGAGAGTTCTCTTCCTGGTGTGTAGATGGCCGCCTTATGACTGTGTCCTTACATGGCAGAGGCCGCAAACTAGCTCTCTGGTCTCTTTGAGTGAAGGACACCAATCCCATCATGGATACCCCTCCCTCATGACCTCACCTAAATCTAATCACCTCGAAAGACCTCACCTCCAAATACCGTCACATTGCAGGTTAGGGCTTCAACACGTGAATTTTGGAGGGACACAAACATTCCATCCCTATCAGGCCTCCCCCACATAAGGAGTCCTCATGTTGAGGGGCCGTCCAGTGGTGAAGCATGGTGTCTGATTACCAACAAGTCCCTATAAAACTGCCACTTTATTCTGCAACGTGGGAAGCACAGCTGACAAGGGCACCGACAAGCTTCAGTCAGTCTTCATGCAAGGACCCAGGAGGAGCTCAGGTAACTGTTTTTCCACTCTTTGGCTTCACGAGGAAAGGATCAGTTACCAGCACCACCACTACTCAGAGGGAGACTGCGGCAAAAGTTACAGTTCACTCCACCCAAAAATGGTTACTGAGCTCTTAATGCAGATGTCAGAGCTAAAGACATGGAGATGAGTCCCTGTCCTCAGGAAGTTTATGCTTGGAGAAGAATAAAGATGCCTGGGCCACCGGGTGCAGATCAGACGGTGATGTCACCAGAGACTACAATCGTGCGATGGTGGGTGTCACCAGAGACTACCAGAACAGGGGTTCTTCTGCCTTCTCCCCAGGTTTCTGTTTCATAGACCCGATGGCCTCAGGAAAAGCCCTATGGCAGCCATATCAATCTAGTCATTTCACTCAGCAGTTCACTGTTTTACTGCTATGAAAATAACTAAATGGCATCAATCTTGTGGGAATAGGTTTACAGGGCACCTGCAGCCCTGAGTTGAGGGAACCTAAAGCCTTACTCGCCAGGGCCTGGGCCCTCATGTTAGTAGCCAATTTTTACTCTGAAAGTCAATATTTGGTATCCAAAGAACAAAACTTTTTTTTTTTTTTTGAGGGCAGTGTCACTGGCCCTCCTATGTTGGATCCGAACTGGGGCTGCTGGCAGCGCTTAACCACCGTGCCACTCGGCCGGTCCAAAACAAAACTTCTTAAAATGGAGCATTAATAATATATTAGCGGGCCGGCAGAGTGGCGCATTGGTTAAGAGCTGGTTTTGGGATGCCAGTGGCCCGGTTCAGATCCCACATATGAGGGCCAGTGACACTGCCCTCTACAGCTAAGATGGTGAACAACAGCTCCACCTGGAGCTGGGCTGTGCGAGCCCCGGCGACGATGTAGGCTGCAGCCCCTGCTGCAGTGGGCTGTCATAGGCTACAGTGAGTGACCGGCAGCCAGCATGAGCGGCCGGCAGCCAGCGTGAGCTGCCAATAGCCGCGGTGAGCGACCATCCAGAGGCCGTCGACCAATCTGCCTCATCTGGGAAGAGCGCAATGACGATACCAACACGGGCCAGTGAAGCAACGTCCTCCGCAACTAGACTGAAGAACAAAAAGACGGCAACTTGTCTGTTCCCCTTCCCCAATTCCCCAAAGCTGTTCACCTCCCCTAATTCCCCAATAAAATCTTTAAAAGAAATAATAATAATAATATATTAGCAAGAACAGGTATTTGAGTATTTGGTTCTTAGAAGAGCCCACCAGTGGTTGTTTTGTTCCCAGCAAACAGACTGGTGCCATATTACTCACTCAGACACCTCAGAAAACTAGCATTCCTTGTATTTGGATGTGTCTTTTAGGACAGATGTCATTTTTGGCTTTGTCTACCTGTCACTGTTCTCAGAAACAGCTCTGCCTTTCAAGGCTGACACAGTTGCAAAACAGTCTCCTCTCTCCCAACCCAACCAAGTTCCACAAAAAGGTCTTTTTGTTCCCTTTCCACAAAAAGTAGTCTTTCTTTCTGCAACATAATCTACTCAGAGAGCACGTATGCCATTCCTTCGGCATTGAGCCCCCGGTCTGGCCCTGTCACTGTGCTCAGCCCTGGACAGCTGCTCTCCTAACATCTGCTCCTGGCGAGGGCGTAGCAGGGGGAATGGGCAGGCCACAGCCTGACTCTGGTTCCAGTTTCTAAAACACTCAGTTGGCAACAAAACTTCAGTCCCAGCACTGGATAAAGGCAGCAGGTGCTCTGGGTTAAGGTCCGGAAGGCGAGTGCTAATGGTGGACACCAGGTCACGACAGGGCATCTCTGAAGACACACAGGTTCCTATTCCTGAGGGACATGGCATCTTTCCATAGAATCAGACACCTTCAGCCGACACTTGGGGTATTATTTGGGTATCCTGAAACCAGGCAAAACCAGGACAGCACTCTGTCTGTGGTAGACGCTCATGGCTATTTGCAGACTTCACTACAAGGAGCAAACGTCCCGAAGAGCAAATGAACTCATGTGACCCCGAGGAGCCACAGTCCACACCCTCGGTTCATGCGGACACTGACACACCTGCAGACATAGTTCTGATATCCCTGGTCCCAGGCACAGAAGAAGAAAACCTGCCAACGAAGGGGTTCCCCACTGAACCCCTTTAGGAAGCTTCCACTACACCAAAGCTTTGTGACAGCAGGAGCAGCAAGCACTGATGGCTTGTTCTGCCACGTGTGCTCTCTGAGCACTTCACGTGTAACATTTCATCTCTACCACAACTGAATGAGGGAGACACACTCCCCTCAGCCACTTTATGGATGAGGAAGCTGAAGCGCGGGATGGTTAGTCAGTTCCCAAGGTCTCACCGCTGGACACTGGAGGAGCAGGGCCCTAACGCAGGTGGCGGCAGAGCCAGTGCCCATGGAGAGCCTCTGGCACTGGCGAGAAGCTGGGCACAGGAGGGGAGGCAAGGCCGCTGGGTGACCTTTGGGTGATTGCGTCCACTCCGGGCTCTGGCTTACACATCTACAACATGTCAGGCAGGTCTCCTTCGTCAATCTGCCCGATTCTTTTTTTTTTTAAAGATTTTATTGGGGAATTGGCGGACGGGAACAGCGTTGGGGAATCAGGGAAGGGGAACAGACAAGTTGCTGTCCCTCCGTTCCTCAGTTTAGTTGCGGAGGATGTTGCTTCACTGTTGGTATCGTCATTGCGCTCTTCCCGGATGAGGCAGATCAGTCGCTGGCCTCTGGATGTCGCTCACCGCAGCTATTGGCAGCTCACGCTGGCTGCGGGCCACTCGCTGTAGCCTATGGCAGCCCACTGCAGCAGGGGCTGCAGCGATGCCATCCCGGGGACTCACAGCAGCCCAGCTCCAGGTGGAGCTGTTGTTAGCTGTAGAGGGCAGTGTCACTGGCCCTCATGTGGGATCCGAACTGGGGCCGCTGGCATCCCAAAACCAGCGCTTAACCAATGCGCCACTCGGCTGGCCCAATCTGCCCGATTCTTTAAGGGTTTGGGTTCTACATTAATTTCTGACCGCAAGAGAAAGAACATTAGGAGAGAATATACCAAAAACATACCGAATGTACCATAAAGGTAACCCTGGCTGCCTCTGAATGGTGGGATAATGGGTAATATTTTCCTTTTTCTAAACATTCCGGTTTTCCCTACAATGAGTCTTTGATGAATGAATGAAGGAACAAACATTACTCTAACAGAGTTAAGTGAACAGCGGGAAAGAGCTTGGCTGAGAGAGGTGGCCTGGGTGGACCCCAGAGGCCAGGCCCTAGGGAGAACAGCCCGGCATGGGGTGGGACAGGGAGGCCTGTCTGAGGAGGGTGGGTACAGAGACAGGCATCTGGACTCTGCTGTGTGGCCTGAAGGGAGAAACTAGACCCCCGCCCCCTTAGAGATGTATATGATGGGGGAGGGGTACAAAGTTGGTTTCCTAAGGAGGGAGCTTCATCTTCCAGCCACCTTCCTCTGGTGGGATGGGAAGATGCCCTGGGCATGTGGCCTTTTAACCTTACTCGCCACACTACAAGTTGCCTGTGTGTCCGGGATCTCAGACAGGCCAACATGGCCATTACATGATTTCATTTAGAGGAACTACAGGCTTTGCACCTTTCAGTGGTAAGGCCATGAAAGCTGACGATGGCATTTTCCTTTCCATTTATGCTGGTAGGATCTGCCGGCTTTAAGCTGTAGGATGGGTCATCTGGACACCACAGTCACTCACACTCTAAACTCTCCAAGAGCACCAGCAGCGAAGAAGACAGCACCAATGATGGTAAAAATAACAATAGCTGGCTAGCACTTACAGAGAGCTTGTCTCACACCTGATGCTTTCCAAGTGCCTTCTGCACTTAACTCACTCACTCCTCACCATAAGCCTACCAGGGGTTGCTGTTAGTCTCTGCACTCAAGAGAGGAGTCGGTGAGGAGGTTCAGGAGCTTGCCCAAGGCCACGGGGCAGTGAACCCCCAGTCTGGCCCCAGAGCTGGGGCTCAAAACCACACTCTGTTGCCTAAAGAAATGCATCCAGAGGATAGTGATCCAACCAGCGGTAGCCTGAATATCCCTCCTGAGCCATCTGCCTCCAACAAACAAGCACAAGTTAGGAAACATTAAAAAAAAAAAAGCGGGGTGGTATGTGTTGGGGGAGTCCCATGGCAGGTGTTCCTCCTTACAGCTGTTGAAGCCTCTTCACCCTGGGGTGCATTTTCCTGGAAGGTGAGCTTGCTTTCCAGAGTCAGTGTAGGCAAGTAAGTCACCTCTGATTTTCATGTCCCTAAAATGAAAGTTTCCCTTAGAGCGATGGAACCCAAAATTCGTGTTCAATTCTGTTTTACCATCATTTGCAGACTTGGAAAAACCTAATTTGATTAAACTTTGAAAGCCCACAGCCTTTATGTCTTTATCATTCCTTTCTTTAGTAACATTTCCTCGCTTGTTACATAAGCAGGCAGACCTAAAACTTGCCCTGAAGAGTTAAGTAAGCCTCCAATGAATTAAAAACTGGGCAAAGCTTTGATCTGCCTCTGAAATGTCTCTCTTCAGAGGAACAGGAAAGGGACTAGAGACTTAGATGGTTGGTGAATTTCACTCAAAGCCTGACAAAGCTGCCCTGAGAGTCTGCAGAGTTCAAAGCCACAGGGACACTTCTTAGATGTGGCAAAGCCTGCTATGGCACTGCCCCCTTCTCATTGGAAATTTTTACTAATTCAACAAAGGATGAATTCAGTCCTGAGATAAGAGTCTGCTAATGCATTAGAAAATAGAGCACGTACAGGTATTATTTACTTTCTTGAAGCCCGACTCCGGAGGTTTATGTTAGCTGATCATTGACCAGCTCATTTATGTTATGTTAGCTGATCATTTACAAGTCAATTCCTAAAGAGGCAAAGGGCAACCCAGGGCCCAGCGGAGCCAGAGGAAGGCAGGCAGCCCTAGTATGCTGACAATGGAGCGAAGATCCTAGCTACACAGTGAACACACAGATCATGTATTTTTAAAAATTTGACATGCAGTTAAGAGAATTCTAGCTCAATCATTTGCAAAGAATCTTTTCTAATTTTACTCTTAGTGAACCAGAAATTAACCAAACCCAGGACACTCCGATTAATTAAAGTGTAGACATAATTAACTGTTTACAGGTAATCTCAACATGCAGGTATACGGTGGACTTCTGGGTTTGCAAATAATACTCTGATTTGTCTTTCTCTGAAATCGATAGGATGCTCAAAACATGGAAACATGGGCTCACTGTCGGCTGAAATGTTGCTAGAGAGATAGGGCTGTGAATTGTAATGCTAGAAAAAGAATCCACTTGTATTTATAGCAAATGTATAAAATACAGAACATGATTTCACAAATATGAATCAACAGCCACCTGATATACCATACACAGGCTCAAGTAGATGCTAGAGTCTCTAAATTTTATGAAACATTTCAAAATAAGTATCACTCTCTTGAAAAGTTGTAATTATTCTCTCCCTTACTTTGTCCCTGAGCCTTTTGAGGAATAATGTAAATCCAGGCTCACTTGGAAAGGGATACTGCAGAAAAAAGTAGTCTGGCTGCTTCTATGACGGGGAGCCATGCCTGCTCATGGACTAGTCTTTGGCTCACACTTCTCACCAGACTCCTGTGTACTAAAATTTCAATCAAGGTCCTTTGAAAACTAAGTGTCACAAAATACACATAAATCTCTATGTCATAATTTTATTTAAACTATTTCTATATTCTAAGCAACTCTTCCTTCCCCAAACCACAAGAGCAGGTGTAAATAATGTGTCAATAGCATGTCCTAAAACTCAAATCTAAGAACTTTCCTCTAGCAGAGAGCTTTGCTCTCCAAATATTGCCTGCCAAACACGTCTTCATTCCCCAAACACTCACTGAGCACCTCCTAGGCATGGTGAGGCACATAAAGATATAAGACGTGAAAGTCAAAGCATCTGCGCCCTAGAAGTTGGGGCGAGGTAAAGACATGGCTACGTGTGAGGAGAGGTGGCGCTTGGTAAGAATTCAGGGTCGGTGCAGATGTACACGTGAGGCCCGTGAGAGGTGAGCGGGGCTAAAATCCAGCCCACTGCCTCTTGCCTCGCCAAAGGCCGTCTTGTAAATCACACAAAAGCTCCTGGGCATCTGTGGGCTGGAGGAGGGTCTGTAAGGATCTGGGAAACTAGAAGGAATAGGAGGGGGCGTCCTGATCTAGTCCCATCAGTTTAAGACTGTGACTATTAAGAACAAAAGACAGCCAACACGAAGTGCTTTAAGAAGTCCCCACTTCCCTCCAAATTCAAAGCCTCGGTATTCAATCTGCAGCGATGGAGACACAGTCATATAAATGGTCATTTCCTCTCCAGAGTCATTAAGAGTTACCTTGGTGATCAACATAAGGCTTGAAGGCCTGAAGGATTTTTGGCACAGCCACCCCCATGTCGAGTTCCGTCAGAGTTAGCTCATTCATAAAGTAGGGGAGCTGGAGGAAAGAAGTGAACAATGAGTGAGACATTAGTCACCGGTAAATGTTAGAATTCAACATACTCTCAGAAGCAATGACAGTCAAGGTTTTGGGGACACACTCCTTTAACCAATATTTATTGAGCACAGGCCACATGTAGGCACCGTGCCACAGGCAGAGCCATGGACGAGTCGGGCAAGATCCTTGTTCTCATGGGGTTTATACTGCAGAGGCGGAAACAGATGAACAAGTACACAAATAACTTCAGCGAGTGGTTAGTGCTATGGAGAAAATAGGGCCGGCGACGGGGCAGAGGGCGTCTGGGGCACGGGGGCAGGGTGGCTCTTTTAGCTAAGGAGGTCAGTGAAGGCTTCTCTGAGGAGCGGCGCTTGGCCAGAGACCTGACTGTGGAGAAGGGGGAGCCAGCCATGTTGGTCGGTTAATAATACCCAGAGTTGGCTGAAGTGTGGGAAAATGAAGCTCTCTTAGGCTACCTCTGGGAAGTCAAACAATTGCTGCGACATTTCTTTTTTTTTTTTTTTTTGAGGGCAGTGTCACTGGCCCTCATATATGGGACCCAAACCGGGGTTGCTGGCTTCCAAAGCCAGCGCTTAACCACCGTGCCACTCAGCTGGCCCCGCTGCGACATTTCTGACAGGCAAGCAAACTCACATTTATTAAAATCCTTGAAAAAAAAATCCCATCACTTGACCCTGTGCTGGACATTGTCCATTTTCCCCCTGGGTTTGAGTTCCTCCCTATACTCTTGAGTGCTGATCTCTTGCCCTTAGGCTTCTGGCTGGACTTGGACCATGCGATACACCTGTAGGCAGGGAAGGGGGGGGTACATGGAGAAGGGGGGTTGTCAGGCATTTGTCCCCTCCCTCTATTTGAAGGCCACAGCTCCTGTCAGACAGAGAGCCCTCTCCACACAACCATGCTGCCCCCATTCTGGTAACTGTTCCCTGCTTTTCCCCTTTCAGGGAGTGGTAACAGCTCCCCACTGCTGCCAGCCCTGGGTGCTGCACTATCCCTTTTATTTTCTCTACATCGACCCTCAGGTTACTCCATTCGAGTGGGACACCTAGGAATACATCTATCAGTAGAAACTTACTCTAAAAGAAATAACATAAAAATACTGGTATCATGCTTACACATTCCTACTTTGACCCAAGACTCCAGCATTTACTTCCTCTATGTTGCCTCCACCTGGATTTACACGTGTACTTTTTTTCACCCTTTAGTTCAGTTCTGATTTTAGTGTAAGATGTAAATTAGGGATCCACCTTAATTTTTTTCCGCAATATCTAGTGAGATGTCTTAACCTACTTATTGAACCATCAGTGCTTTCCCGCTCATCTGTAATGCCCCCTTTAAACATGAGAATCCCGCTACGCTGGAATCTGTATGGAGCACTGCTTTCTACCAGTATTGAAATGCTTTCATTACTATAGCTTTATAATACATTTTAAAATCTGGCAAGTCTCCTTGCTTTCCCTCCAGAATTTCCTTATTCTCATGAGTATTTCTCCATTTGAACATTACAGTAATTTTGTAAAATTTAGAGTTAAGAGATTTTTTAAATTAAATTTATGCTGAAAATTTCCCAGGAAACAAGGATGCATTTAACCAGGCATGAACTTTTCACTGGGCCGCATCAACTGTCTCTCTGCAGAGAAATTTACACACTTTCAGGATTCCCCAGTCAGAGAACTTCATCTCTGATTTTCTGCAGGCATGTTAGGGTTAACTGAAATAGGTCATGATGTCTGCAATGGACAAAACATGACAAGAGGCAGTGTTCAAATGGTCATTTTTGAACTGGTGTTTGCTGTGCTTGGAGAATCTTTTTCCAAAGCATCAATGACAGGTGGTGGGTGGTTGCCCCATCGGCATGCCAAGAACGTAGACAAACTCGCATCCTGCACTGGTCCTTTATGTCTATTATTGTCACTCTAATACCAGTGAGACAGGTTTCTATAGGAACAGAGGTGTGACACTGAACCAAAGGAGTGAATACAGAGATGGCAGGAATGTACTGTTCCTCCTTGAGCCGTCCCCCCGCCCACCTCACCCCATCCTGCACCCTGCAGACCGGGGAGCTCGATGGAGTAGGGGGCGGGAGGGCGGGAGGATGACTGAGAAAAACCCACAGGGTGGGGTGGGCTCTCATTACCTGTAAGCAGAATGTGGAGGGTGATCAGCAGGGCTTGGTTACCTACTTACTCACCTGAGTGCCCAGCTCCAAGATTCTAGAACATTCACACCCACCCCCAACCCCTCCTTGTTCAGGTCTCTGATCTGAATTAAAACTTGGGGGACCAGGTCCTGGAGCAGCCTCCCTCCCCACTGCTGAGTTCACTTCTTCTCCTGCTCTTTCAACCAGAGCCCCTCTTCTGCCCACCTGACGGGCAGGCACCGCAGAGACCGGAGCCCATGGCATGTCCTATACCCTCCTGAGTAAACCTCACTGGGGACTGGACGTTCAGGTGTATGGGACATTCTCGGGTTGGTGGGTGGTATGTTAGAAGCTGGATGCTGACATGGGCACAAGATGCTCCCAACTACTGAGAGCCCCAGGGCGGAACTGGAGCAGCCAGCCGAGGCCAAGAGTGTACTTGCTGTTGGGGCAGAAGCTCAGCTTGTTTTAAACCCACCGGTGCCAGATACACACACAGGGCTGCTCTTTCGCAACATGAGTCATTATCATGTGCCAGGGTGACAGTCTGAGACGGCAGGGCAAGGCCAGCAAAGAGCTCTCCGTACGTCAGGCCTTCAGCAAAAACCAGGAGACAAGGAGATCTTTGTCACAGGGGACAGCTCAGGCTCCTCCAGCCACTCGGGCTCTTGACTGGCTGCTAACCAACACTCGCTACACTGGGTTTGAGGAAGAGCTCTTCCAGGAATACGGGGACAGTGGTGACAAGAAGAGTTCTTTTGGCGGGATGATGGCAGGCTCCGAGTTTGAGTAATATCCCTCTGCCTTCCTCTTTATTCCATTGCCAGGCTCCCTTCCGGTCTGCAGGGCATTTCATGGTAGCAACTCAGGTCAGGGTGGAAGCGCAGAGGCTGGCAATGGAGGGAGTACTGCCCCTGCCTTTGACTGCTGGTGCCGCCGGCTCTAGGCTCCTTGTCTCCTTCTAGCTAACCTTATAGCACTTCTGACCTCAAAAACCAAAAAGTTCGTGAACTGCAAAAGCCCACGTGACAAGCAAAGGGAGATGATGAAAATAAGACTTCCGTCAACTTCCTCTGAGGTGAGGGCGCCCACAGTTTTCCACCAAGAAGGCAGAGGCTCTCCAGAAGGGGGGCGGGGCCCCTCCCCTCCTCAAGTTTGTTTGGAATGTGTGTAACAGGGAGAGCAGTGTCCCATCTGGAGTTTGAGGGTGCTCTGCTTTCAATCGTCACAGGGCCTGCAGCCCTCCTGCTCAGGGAAGAGCCCACGACAGTCTCTGGGGAAAGAGGAGTGTCAGCTCTGGCCATGGGCCCCGACCCAGGAACTCCAGCCCTTCATCATTTCCCCAAAACCAAAAAGGTTGAGTGAGCTCCAGGGTGGCTGCTGGCCTCTCATCTTCACATATGTTGGGCTCACTGCTGCTTCCTGCTTTCCCCATGGACTTGATTAGCTGGGTGGGCTCAACCCTCAACCCACCTGAACAACTAACTGACCCTTGTCAACGGAGCCCTCCCAAACCCCTGCCCCGAATTCTGCCTCAAAATCTGCTCCTCCAGCTTAGGAGGCGTTCTCTTCTTCGGGCGCTAGGGACAGGAGGCAGGGCTTTCCAGAGCTGGCTGGAGCCGGAAAAGCCTCTGTCACCCAAAGGAACGACAGAAATCAAATCAAAGCTCTTCCATGCTCACATTTCTCTTTTACGACAATTTTACCTTAGCCCACACTTTTCTAACAGGGAGTTCTTGAACTCTCTGAAGTCGTGGGCAAAATTCTGTGTCACTGTGCATTTTTCTAGGGAAAAGATCCTCCCTTTCTGCTTCTCAGGGGTATCTATGACCCCCAAAGATCCAATGACTTAAGTGCTGACTGTGTAACCTCTCAGTGAAGATTTGGGGACCAAAGTGACTCTTCTTTGGCTGGGTCTTCACTGGATCAAAAACTTATTTCTAAGTATCCTAAATAAGATCTCTTGGTTGACAAAGATGGTACCAAATGAGATACTTAGTGCCAATCGTGAGGAATACGTATGTGGTTTAAACTCTATTTCAAGTGGGCCTAAGTCAGCAGCAGGATGGTTTCTTCAGCAAAGAGAGAGCCCAAAATAAAATGCCATCTGGCCCGAAGTAAAGGTCAAGCACAGACATTTTGAGTGCAGTGCTAACTCCCCCGGCTTGGACAGGGAGCACAGCATGGGAAAGAGGTCTTAAAGGAACCTGGTATTTTCCTCAGCACATACTGTGCGGCTTGGACTGTGAGGCTGGGTGGGCTCCAGAAACATTCAGACGTTTACAAAAGCTCACATTTTCCCAAACCAAATTCTGTTTTATCACCTAGAGTGGATAACAATGAGGGTGATAACAAGGAATAAAGTAAACAGGAATGGTCTCTAAGCCCCCAGATACAGTCAAAGTCATAGCCCAGATAATGTTGTTTGTTCCTGCTCTCCTATGTTATATGCTTTAAACTGAGTTGTCACTGAAGAGACAATGGCACAAGACTTTCAGAAATTAGGAAATGTGAAGAATTAGAAGCCTCTTGTGTAGAAAACGATACCTTTATTTTGCTGAGTTTCATTTGGATTTTCTTAGACACCAGATCAGACCAGTACTTCTCTCCTAGGAAGTCCCAAAACATTCTTCCGAGCAAGGCGTTCACCCAGGCTTCCTGTTCTTCCTCCTCAGAGGGTGGGGCTTCTGGCAACTGGCAAAAGAAAAGGGACCAAAATTGGCTAGAAAGCAACCAGAGAACAAGACAGGTGCTTATTTTTATAAAGTCACCGAAGGTCCCTCCCTATGGAGATGGGCAACCATGTAAGTCATTTCTTTCCTATAAATTACAAGTCCCACACTGCGTCCATGAAGAGGAAAGCCACGATCACAAATAAAAACTCCTCTTTGTCTATTTTCTTTTTCTATCAGTCTTCCTGTGAACCAGCCAGTATTTCATACAGTTAGCTCAGCCATATTGCCTTGTCCCCCCGCCCCCACATTAGCTCAGTGCCAATATTCTGAATCAATGGCGTACTGATCAAATGTCTGCCTACCTTTCTTCTGGCTAAGGCTCCTCCTCGGAGCAGCTGTCAGGCTGGTCCTCACCAGGCAGCCACACAGATTCCCCAGTGTCCAGGACCCTTACATTCAGCCCGATTCCATGATTCATAGTTCTCTTGGGTGAGGGGCAAGGGAGTGCTTAAAAATACTGTTGGCTGGGTCCTCCACCCGGAGATACTAATTTAAGTGGGTATCAAGGTTTTCAGAAGCTCTCCACTAATGTAATGAACAGGTGAGGTCAAGAACCCCAGCCCTGGATTAGACAGAGCCACCCTCAGGAATCCCATGACACTCCTAGAGCTGCTCTTGCCAATCTCAGCTCCGTGAAATACCCTGGGCCTCACCTCCAAAGGATACAATCCATCTAAAACATGTGTCACGGCCAATGTTCAAGGTAGGAGAAGAACCAACCTGGGCTAGTCTGCAGCTTCCAAGGCTGATGATTAGACTATGGACTCTGGCCTGGAGAGGGCCAGGGTGAGGGTGCAGGAGGGAGAAGCAACAGTGACATCCGCAGAGGGGGTGCTGAGGTTAGGAGCTTTGGTGCAGGGAACGCTTAGCGGTCACTGCTGTTGTCACTGTTGCTGTCCCTTGGCCCAGCATCAGGCCCTAGGATAAGACTCATTCTCAGGTTCCCTCTTTTATGCCTCACAATACCTCAGACAGAACCTGTACTTCTATTTTAGGGATGAGAACTCGGAACTGTTCAGTGCCCTGCCCGAGGCCCCCACCTTTATCAGCACAGTCTGACTCACAGCCTTGTTCTCCACCTGCTCCGTCCTGTGGGCGGGAGGAAGGGAGTGTAACTGGCGCCTAGTATGACAGACATGTCCCTATGCTGAGCTCTCCGATTAGGCTGCAGCCTCATAGAAACAATTAGCCTCGAGAAGCAAAGACCAAAAGAACTAGAAATGTAGAAATCTATCCATTTCTCTTCTCTATGATTTATATAAATGCATTTGTCCTGCCCTCATGGGCTGCCTATAGCCATACACACACCAGACACCCTCATCATCTCCATACACCACCCGTGTATGTTCAAGCCAGCGCTCTCTTGTGGGCAGCTGTGAGTGTGCCCGCATCACAGCTGTGTGCCTATGCCAGGGGAATAGTACACAGGGGGCTTGGTGCTCATGGATTTGACACATGGAGATGAGATGACTTGTGAGTACCCCAAAGGTGTACACCGTGTACCTATGTGTGACTTTTCTGAAGCCTGGAGTTCCGAGGGTCTGATCCAGGTGAACCATTCCCTGAGCTTGTGCGGGCCTGACCCACTGTCTACTAGTCTTGTCAGAGCTGGTACCATCTCTTGCTCACTTGCGTTTTTCAATCTAATGTTACTGCATATAAAGGGAGATATTTTATGTTCTAGGCATCTTTCACATTTGGGTTTCCCTTATGAATGTCGGTGAGTCTCATTTTAAAAATATTAAACTCTGATTTAAAAGATAATACATGTTGATCATTCCATTTCAGAAGGTGTGGCTCTTTCTCACTCTTTTTAATGGCTGGAGAAAGCGCATTCTCTGTGTGCTGTAATATCTTAATATTAACCGAGACACTTCTACCACCAGGTCCTGGATGGACAGTGGGAGTCTTTGATCAGCAGGCACTCGGTCATGCCACAAGTTGTACGTTTTATGGAATCACATTTTTCCTTTGCTTGAACATCTGCACCCACCCCCAGGGGGATCTGGTCCAGCTTTTCTGGAGTTATTGTCTCTGAGTCACATTAGATGATGTATGCAGACTCCTAAGTGAGCCCTCACCCAGGACAGTGCTCTCCTGCCTGGGTTTTCCGGCAGTGCCTCGTGGCTGCCCCATAGAGCACCATGTCTTCCTTAGATCTGCAGGCTACAGAAGAGACTCTCCCTTCTCAAGTGGGAGAGCCTACCCTTTATTAACCTGTCTTTACAACCCCAGTTACTCACAGGAAAGAGGTTTAACAAACTAGCAAGAAACAAAGGCTATTTCACAATTTATGTCCAAGACAAAGGCATATGATGTAGAAACAAATTTCTGAAATAACTGACAAGCAGGTTGCTTTTTCAACAGTTTCTTTTGCTAACGCAGGCTTCTCTATACAGCCTCACTAGGAACAAAGAAAACTCCTGCAGAACCTTCCAAATGCTTCAAAGCAGCTTCATGAACAAAACCTGGATTCAACAGGCTGCCAGGGAGAGCTCATTTCCAGTGACTGTTATACATATTAAAGGGCTGAAAGAATAAATGCGCATACATTTCCTAGTACAGTGCCCCAAAAATGTACACACATTTTAAGAAAGGAAAAAAACGGTATTAAAATTGTAATACTCAACATATACCAATAACGAAAGACGAATTCTTTTGGTACCCTTGGTGTTTCTGTCTGGCTAATGGAAGGAATGTGAGAAGAATATGCATTTTAGCATTTCAACTCTACATGTACACTTAGAAAGGGCAACTTCCTTCTTCCTTTAGATGCTTTAAAACGTTTATTTAAAATTTTTTTAAAAGACAGCAATAACGTATGCCATGAACTGAACAAGAGCAATGATGAGCGTTTTCTGGCCCAGCCGCTATTGCACAGCCCCGCCAGGTTCCCCACCCCCCAGCTCTGCACCACTGAGGGTGGCCCTGCCTGAGGTGGGATGTGGTCAGCTTTGGAAAGGTGACAGTGGGGCTGAGGCCAGAGCCCCGGGCAGGAGGAGGCCCCAGAACAGCCCAGCAGTCACTGCAAGTAGCCAGGGCACTGGGATTTCTTCCTGGTGGTTATCCAAGGGAAAGGACAAACCAGTCACAGGAATCCTGGGAAACACTGAGGTGACCTGGGACATGGCCACCTCCATCCCATGTGCACAGGCAAAACCGCAAGGTTCATTCTGGCTCCAGCGTTTGCCCCATCTCTCCTTCCCTCCCCAGCTCAATCCCACAACTATTTATTTTGTATTGCTTTTTAAAAAAAAATGTAATTGTAGGGCTGGCCAAGTGGTGCGGTGGTTAAGCGCTGGCTTCGGAAGCCAGCAGCCCCGGTTCGGATCCCACATATGAAGGCCAGTGAAACTGCCCTCTAAAAAAAAAAAAAAAAATGTAATTGTATAAATGTTCAATAAATATACTATTGTTCCTAGTCAAACAGATATTGTAGCTTAAAGAGTAACTAGCTGCTTTGTCTTTGCTCTAAAAAGTATGGAAGTTATCACACTGGACAATATAGAAAAATGCCAGAATTTCTAGGTGTCACAAAGCCAGTACCAGGGAAGCACTGCCAGATGTGGGAGGCTGGCTAGGCGTCGCCAGGGCTCCCCCTCTGCAAGGGGGGGAACATCATGGCTTTGATAGAGACGGAAGCCGGCTGCTCTCAGTCTCAAAGGATCCATCACCACGAGGGCTGCCTGCTCGGCCCAGAATACCTAAGAAACCAGCCACACTAGGCCAGGAGCACAGGGGGTCAACCTCTAACGGTGAGAGGCCGGGGGTCTCGCCCGGGTCCTGGCAATCTTGAGGACCGGCTCTCCTCCTGCAGCGATGGAGGCCCCGCCTGGCCTGCAAGGTGCATCCCAGTGCAGGTGCCACACCACAGAGAGCCAGCGCAGCCCTGTCCCTCCAGGTGGGAAGGCTGTTCTGGTGGACGGGCGGTGCCTTCAGTTCTCAGAGAGACAGGGCCAAGGTGGCCTGGAAGGTGGCTTCCTTATCAATGCTGTAGGAGAACTTGCGCTGATGGAGCAGGTGCTGCCACAAGTTGATGCTCTTGTGGCTGGGGCTACCCCAGGGCATTGGTGAGCGGATGGGGCACACCCCCAGGTTGGGGTCACTATGGTGGTTACCCAGAGTGCTTCACTGGCTCCTGCTGGTCCAGATTGAGGGCGCTGCAGTAGGGGCAGGTAAAGGTGGACCTGTTGGGATGGCGCTGGGAATGGGGTGGGAAGAGCACCACAGGGACTAACTTGGGACAGCTGGCCATCTGCTCCCGGACCTTCATGCAGGAGGAAACGTGCACCTCATCTTGGCCAGTGCCACCTCCTTATTGCAGCCCCAGCAGGGTGCCTTGTGGATGAGAGCCGCTTCTCTATGTGGGTGGCTGGATCCACCTTCTTGGGGTTGAAGGGCAGGCAGCACAATGGGCACAGGGGGACAGTGCCTACAGGCACAGCTGGAGGACTTCCAACAGAACATGTGGCCGCAGGCTATGGCAGACCTCCACGCACATGGGGCAGCTGTACTGCGTCTCCAGGCTGCTGAGCCGAGGCCCACAGGCTGTGTGGCACTGCCACCCCAGGGCCATGGCCGCTACCACCGTTCTCCTTGCCTGGTCTGAGCCAGAAAGGGCAATTTTCTAAATACAGCTTCCAAAAAGTGGTTGGGTAAAGAAGGCTACCATAACCGAGTAGCTCTTGGGATATTTTTTATTAAAAACTAAAATGAAGACTTACTTAATTTTGTGGTATAACCTTTCTTATTACAAATGACCAGGAGACCAGAGCAGTTTTTTTGTTACAAAAAGAGCTTACTTAGTGCCTCTGCTCCTAAGGTTTGGTCACACACGGTCTGGTGCCACAGAGTTTGATAAAGGGCTGCTTGGTCCTGGAGAAGGCGCAATGGAGGTCTGTTAGTGGTTTCCCCGATTATAAAAACAATGCATGTTCATTGTAGAAAACACCCATAATCCTACTATCCAGGTGTAATTATTTAATCCATTTTTACTATACATATATATTTAAAAGTTCCATATCCTTTAAAAGTATATATACATTGTAAAAAGGCTGAAAGGAAATATAGTAAAAATATAGTAAAAAAGCCCAAGGCAACCAACGACTAATTTGCCCTCAATGAATTGGTCTATTCTGGACGTTTCACATAAATGGAATCATATGACATGTTCTTTTATGACTAACTTCTTTCACTAAGCATAATGCTTTCAAGGTTTTTCCATGCTGCAGCATGTAGTGGTACACCATTCCTTTTAATTGCAGGATATTATTCTACTGCATGCATATACTACACTTTATCCATTCATCAACTGGTGGACACGTCGGTTGTTTTCTACTTTCGGCTATCATGAATTATACTGCTATGAATATTGGTGTACACGTTTTTGTGTGGACATAGGTTTTCTGTCCTCTTGGATATATACCTAGGAGTAGAGTTGCTAGATCGTATAACTCTTATGTTGAACATTCTGGGAACTACCAATCTGTTTTCCACAGCAGCTGCATCATTTTATATTCCTACCAGCAAGGTGCAAGGGTTCCAGTCTTGCCACATCTCAATAAAACTTGTTTCTACCCATCTTTTTGTCCTAGCCATCTAAGTGATTGCGAAGTGGTATTTCTTATTTGATTCACATTTCCCTGATGGCTAATGACTTTGAATATCTTTTCATATGCTTACTGGACATTTGTATATCTTCTTTGGAGAACTGTCTATTCAGATCTTTTGTCCTTTTCTTTTTTTTTTAAAGATTTTATTGGGGAATTGGTGGAGGGGAGCAGCGTTGGGGAATCGGGGAAGGGGAACAGACAAGTTGCCGTCTTCTTGTTCTTCAGTTTAGTTGTGGAGGATGTTGCTTCACTGTTGGTATCGTCATTGCGCTCTTCCCGGATGAGGCAGATCGGTCGCTGGCCTCTGGATGTTGCTCATCGCGGCTATTGGCAGCTCACGCTGGCTGCGGGTCACTCACTGCAGCCTATGGCAGCCCACTGCAGCAGAGGCTGCAGCCCACACCATCACCAGGGCTCGCACAGCCCAGCTCCAGGTGGAGCTGTTGTTAGCTGTAGAGGGCAGTGTCACTGGCCCTCATGTGGGATCCGAACCGGGGCTGCTGGCATCCCAAAACCAGCGCTTAACCGATGCGCCACTCGGCCGGCCCTTTTGTCCTTTTCTTATTTGGGTTATTTATCTTTTATCATTGGGTTGTAAGAGTTCTTTATATATTTATTCTGGATCAGGCATATGACTTGCAAATATTCTTTTCCCATTCTGTGGGTTGTCTTTTCACTTTTTTTTTTTTTTTTTTTTTTAAGAGGGCAGTGTCACTGGCCCTCATATGTGGGATCCGAACTGGGGCCACTGGCGTCCCAAGCCAGCTCTTAAGCACCGCTCCACTCGACCGGTCCACTTTTCACTTTCTTGATGGTACTGTTTGCAGCACAAGTTTTTTTTTTGTTTGTTTGTTTGTTTTACCATTGAGATAGTCTCTGCTTTATTCTGCATAAATGGTACAGAAAGCATTCTATATTAGAGTTCATCTATTTCATCAAAGCATCTGGTAATCCCATCAAGCTTTTAGATTATTTAATCCCCCTTCATGTAAACATTATGTGATAGGAAAAAAACAACAACACAGGTATGACAATTACAGAGTAGTAGCACAGTTAATTCTGTTTTCCAAGCCTGATTATATTTTAAAATAAATTTGGTGCTGGTATGAGTTGTTACTATGTGGTCTTAACATCTGCAAGTGATTACTATCAAGTAATAATACATAGCATATGTCTGTTACTCAAAAGAACAATTCTAAAATGTGAGTCAACTTACCTTTATATAACAAGGAAATAAATCTATTACCCAATATTATCGCATTTGGTCAGATCATAGGAGTTTCTAAAGTGATTCACTTTTTCTATCAGGCAGCATTTTCAGAATTTATAATGACAAAACATTACAGAGGAGAAGGCCATTTGAATGTTTCTTACTTGGTATCTTAAAAGAGAAAACCTAAAACTTAAAAATAAGAAATGAGTGTGAAATATTTTCCAGTTGCAGTTTGATATGAGGCAGGGGAAAATCAGAGGTATAAAAAAAAATAGTAATTGGATAAAAGTAATCAGAGACCGTTAAGAAGGCAAATGGACATACTGAGCAATTATGATAAGAACTGCATAAAAGCCAAGTTTCCATAAGCTATCAGTACAGCACAAGTTTTTAATTTTGATGAATCCCAGTTTATCTATTTTTTCTTTGGTTGTGTGCATTTTTGGTGTCTTATCTAAGAAGGCTTTACCTAACCCAAAACCACAAGGATTTGCTCCTATCTTTTCTTCCAAGAGTTTTATAGTTTTAGCTCTTGTATTGACATCTATGACCCATTCTGAGTCCATTTTTGTGTACGGTGTGAGGTAGGGGTCCAAGTTCTTTCTTTTGTGTGCGGACACCATTTGTTGAAAAGACTATTCTTTCTCCCACTGAATTGTCTTGGCACTCTTGTCTATATCCTTTCTAAATTTATTTTTAAATTGTACATATGCCTTCATATTTTTTACTTACATGATAAGCACTTTTCACTTCTACTTTTAAATGTTTGAAAAGCTGACTTTGAGTGGGAGAAGGGGAAGCCTTGGAAAACCACTCTGCCAATTAAGATGTCCTGGTTTCTATTTGATTCCTATTCACTTTTTAGGGTTCTCAGCACCTGATAACACCAAACAGGGAAGAATCTCTATGATCCATTTATAGGTAACAGAGAATTACTGTAACTAGTAAAAATAGAGACAGTGCTCTCCAGACCTGGGGCTGCCAACATTACCTCCAAACATTTAAAACCTTTCATTGAAAAGGAGCGCGAAAGTGCCTGACGCGATCTGCCCACTGGAGCCTCGAGCCTGGAGTACAAGCACACCACCGCCTCCCTGATGGTCCTCTCTCCCAGGCAGGCCACTCAGGGCTCACAGAGCTGGTAGCCTCCCCAGCTTTACACCCCGCCATGCACATCTACGGGCAGCCTGTGGGGTCTCCCTTCCTGAAGTACCCACACTAGGGCTAATACCATCCCACCTTTGGACATCTTTAAAAAGAGCCTCCTTATTTTCTTGGTTTCTGAATTCCTATTTAAATCTCCTCCCGAAACCAGGCAGACTACCTCACCAAGGGAATAAAGCTCCAGGTCTCCTCAGCCAGCCTCACAGTTTCTCTCACTACTCTGGAGGTTAAGTGCCTGAGAAGAGCGAAAATGGTGCCATGATCGCAGGGGTCTAGAGACTTCAGAAGCTGGCACAGCCTGTGGTTGTGGGACGCAGAGTCACAATGACAAGTCAAGGCTCAGTGATTGGTCACTAACCAGCAAATATCTGGAGAACCGGGCCCTTCCTCCCCAAACAGTGGTATTTTATCATTCAAATTTTGAGCTCTAAAGTGATTTCAATATGCAGCAGCCCCTGAACAGGTTTTTAATTATTACAGTTAAAAATAACCACTAAAAGTATTTTAGCACTGTCCAATACAAATCCAGTCTATATTTACTAATTATATCACTGGGTGTTTTTCACATTGGTTTGGCTCCTGAACACCAGTGGCCCTATTCACCTCTTGACCTAGTTTAGCATTGGGCAACATTTGAGAAAGGAGGCCAAGTGTGTGGGAGCTGCCATCAGACATGGGGCCCTCAGGGTAAGAGGTACTTTGACCCTGGCCTATAAGAGACAGCAGCAGGAGGGGTGGCGAGGGGAGAGGCCAGGACAAAGGCTGGAGCTGGGTGGTGGCCAGCACTGACGAAGTGACAGCATAACTTGAAGAGATGTCAAAGGTCCCTTTGTGTCTCTGAGCGCTTTGAATCCCTCTTGGACTCATGATCGCAGGGGCAATCTTGACCCTAAGAAATAACCTGGCCCTGTCTATGGCAGGAGGAATAAGCACTGATGCCCATATCCAAAGGTCCACACTTAACAAGACTGTGGGGAAACAGGCACCCCTGTTCCTGGTGGGAATGAACAATGATAGAGAGGAATTTGGCAATATCTAACAGAACTACGTGTGCATTTACCTCTGATCTAGCAATCCCACTTCTAGATGTCACCTTGAAGACACACCCTCAAAACACAGAAACACACATACACAAAGTTATTCATTATAGATTGGGTTGTAATTGGAAACAACCTAGATGTCAGATAAGAGAGAGACTGAATATACTACAGAACATTTGCACAATGCAGGAAGTACTTCACAGCTGTTTAAAACAAGGTGAGGGGGAGATACCTATGAGCTGATATGAAATAATTTCCAGAATGTACTGCTAAGTGAAAAATGGCAATGTGCAAAACAGAAGCCATAGAACGCTACCCTTTGAGTAAGGCAGAAGGGGAGATAAACCCAGCAAGGATAAACCAGAGACTAAGGAGACTGGTTTACTACAGGGGGGAATGGGAATGGCACGGAGGAATAGCAGGCACAGGGTGGGGGAGAGGGCACTTTACTGAGTGTGTTTGCACAGCTTTGATTTCTGGCACCATGTTAATGTTTTACATGTGCAAAAAAAGGAAATAAAATCAAGGATGGGGGTAAAAGGTCCTCACTTGTTCATATTGCAAAATTACTAAGAAATAAAACTAGTAAAGAGCTATCTCTATTGACTTATAACAAAAGCATGAAAAGTAATAAAAGTAGTTTAGGAACACTAGCAGATCTTATTTTCCAAAAATGGAGCAATAATATTTCACATCCCACATGCTCTTCTAAGAATTTGCTCTTCCATCAGCAAGAGGTGGAATCTATGCCCCTCTCCTTGCACCTGGGAGGGCCTTTATGACGGTCTTATCTAATAGATCATGATGGAAGTGGCATTATTTTACTTCAGAGACTAGGTCATAAAAAGCAATATATTGTCTGCCTAGCTCTTTCCCTAGGGACCCGGTCACCATGCTGAGGGATGCCTAGGCCACATGGAGAAGAACTGAGGCCTCCAGCCCTCAGCGCTCCCTGAGCTCCCAGCTAACAATCAGCATCCACTTGCCGGCCATGCGAGTGAGCCATCTTGGAAGCCCCCAGTCCAGCCTCCCCAGCTGACACTGTGTGGAGCAGAGAGAAGCCTTCACTGCTAAGCCTGGTTAAATTACAAATTGGTGAGCAAAATAAAGAACTAGTTTTTTGGGGGATTTTTTTAAAAGATTTTATTGGGGTACTGGGGGAGGGGAACAGCGTTGGGGAATCGGGGAAGGGGAACAGACAAGTTGCTGTCCTTTTGTTCTTCAGTCTAGTTGTGGAGGACGGTGCTTCACTGGCCCATGTTGGTATCGTCATTGCGCTCTTACCGGATGAGGCAGATCGGTCTCCAGCCTCTGGATGGTCACTCACCGCGGCTACTGGCAGCTCACGCTGGCTGCCAGCTGCTCACGCTGGCTGCTGGCCACTCACTGTAGCCTATGGCAGCCCACTGCAGCAGAGGCTGCAGCCTACACCATCCCCGGGGACTCACAGCAGCCCAGCTCCAGGTGGAGCTGTTGTTAGCTATAGAGGGCAGTGTCACTGGTCCTCATATGTGGGATCCGAACCGGGGCCGCTGGCGTCCCAAGCCAGCTCTTAACCAATGCGTCACTTGGCCGGCCCAATAAAGAACTGTTATTATTTGAAGCCATCACTCTTGGGGCTGTTTGTTACGCAGTAACAGATAACTAAAACACATACCTATGCTTTATTGAGGACTACCAGACCACCCCTGAGCGCCAGGACATGGCCCACACACATTTCAGGCACGCCAAGGGGATGCAGGAGCCCAGCACTAAAACTCACATGCTTTCTTCAAAGGCCCCACTTTCAAAGACAGTTATCTCTGTTCATGCAGTTCCGGCTCCCTGGGTTCCTTGCCCATGCAGACTAGAATCACTAAGTTCACAAGGTTGTGGTGGGAGATGGGGATAAGTGCTCAAGAAAAAGCCAGCTAGAGAGATACATATACTCAAACCAGCCAACTGACAACCAAGGGAAAATACTGCAGAGTCTATGGTCTGGGGAGCCTCAGACTGGGGGTGAAAGGGACGTGGGACAGAGACGTGGGCAGGCCCACATGACGGACAGGCCTGAATTTCCGTTTCTTGTACTGAGTCTTTAAATTATCCAGTAAAGGTTACATCATGCCTGCCTGCTCCCTCTAAGGGGGCAGGGAGTACAATGTGGTTTTTCAAGATTTTCATCAGACTTAGAAGAGGAAAAAAATGTTTCGGTGCTTAAAGGGGTAAGTGCGAAGTACCTGGAAAGGTTTGTACTAGCAACACTGGGAAGAGGGGCTGGGCTGTGTGCCATCAGCGTCTCCCAGGCCCTCCTGGGGCCCCCACAGACCCCAGGGATTACATGATACATGCACATGGAACATGTACTGAGGAAAAAATGTTCTTTGTTGTAATTTAAGGAACTCGTTTAAAAAGCAAGCTTTTTATTAGATTGTTTTCTTACATCAGTCCACAATTCTCCTCCTGGTTTTCCTGAATTTCATGAGAGTCCAGGCAGCTGATAGCCCAGGGAGAAAGGGAATTTGGGGGAGGGAGACTCACTAGTGATGACTAGGACATTTCCAGGCAATTTTAGATGACCCCACTCTAGCCTAGCAGGTGGTCTACTTCCCACACTTGTTGGTAACTCAGGTTAGAGGGCAGAGGCAGTGGGCCAGCAAAGCCATATGGTTTTTTTTGTCCTGATATAAAGTAGGTTCCATGAGGAGGGTTCAGGGGCTTCTTCCATGCTGAAAATAGTGGCTCAACAGGCTGAATAAAAACTAGAGGCACAAAGAGGAAGGTACCACATGCTTCCTGTTAAGAATAGAAATATCGTCACTAGAACAGGTCAAACACTTTAGTAGCTGAACATGTTAACACAGGCTTCATGCTCCACAGGTGGGACATCATACGTCTCAGAACAATAGTTCAATAGTGGCGGGAGGCCTCAGGTCAAGCACAACTAGTCTGACCTATCAAAATGGCAGTTGCGGTACCTGAGGGTCTTTGGAGTGTCAGATCAGGCTTTGTACACTCTATTACAACAACCGTGAAATTAAGCTACTTAATTTCTGAGAGCCTGTTTCTCCATCTACCAAATGGAGAGAATGCCATCTAGTTTGTAAGACTGTTCAAGAGGTCAGGGTAATTTTATTAAAGAGCCTAACAGAGGCTAACATATGGCAGCTTATAATATTTATCTTGTCACAGATGATCTTGAGTCAATGTCTAGCTTGTTACGCTTTGGAAATAATGCTGGTAGTAAATCTTCAAAAGCACTGGACATAGCTGAGGAGGCTGAGAATTTGAGAATACAGTGCTGATGGAGCAATCAGACCTCTGTTAATAAATATTCTGTGAACTTCCCCACTGATCATGCTTCTGCTCAGGTGAAAAGCTAGGCTGCTGGCTCTCTCACACCTCACATCAAACTCATCAGCAAATCCAGCCAGCTCCACTCCAGCACAGCCCCGCAAAGCAGCCCCTTCTCACCACCTGCTGTTAGTTACCACCTTAATCTAAGCCCCAGTCTCCACTGCCATAATTGCCTCCCACCCATGCTTTTCCTCCTACAGCCAATTCTCTACAGAGAACCACTTGCCTTTCTTAAACTTAAATCAGATAGTTACCCCTGTTCAGACTCCTCCTGGAGCTCCCTATACCCTTTGGAACTGACCCGATGAGGCTTCCCTCTCTGTCCCTTGCTCACTGTCACCCACACTGGCCTCAGGGCAGTTCCTCGAGCAGATCCAACCACATCCCTGCTTGGGGCTTTTGCACTTGCTGGTCCCCCCACCTGAAATGCTCCTCCCACAGAAATCACCATGGCTCACTTCCTCACTTTGGTCAGATCTCTGCCCAAATATCACCTTCTCACAGAGGCCCTCCATGACCACTAATCTATAATAGAAGTTCTGGCCACTTTCCATCCTCCCTTATTTGGCTTTATTTGAATTCTTATCACCACCTGAGGTTTGCTTCTTGCTGTCTGGACTACAAGCTCCCTGAGGGCAGGGCCCTCCCTCCTCTGTCTTGCTCATCACGGTGTCCCAAAGCCTAGAACAGAGTCTGGTACACAGGAGGCGCTCAAAGTGCTTAGTATGAAGAAAGGAGCCAAAGTGGGAGAGCAGAAAAGCCACGGCCCAGGCAGCGAGCGTTACCTTTTTCCCAGCTGTGGGGCTGCTTTCCACACTCTGCACGGGGCTCCTCGGGGGGCTTCGGTTCTCTTGAGGGACACACCTGGCCATGTACACGCTGTAGTCCAGCAGCATCTTCTGCCGCACGCTGCCCACCAGCTCCTTCTGCTTTGGCTGGGACATAATCTCGTCCATGCTGCCTTTGCTGCTGCTGCGGCTGTGGGTCAGGTGCCCCGAGGGACTGCTGTGTCTGCTGTGTGAGGGCAAAGCCCCTGCAGCAAAGAAGTGACGGCTATTAATACAGATGAACAAAAGTGCTACAAAGTAAATGAAATGCAGAACTCCAGTGGGTTAAGCTGAAAAGCAGCCAAAATGCTTTCAAATGACTTGAAAAAATATTTATAAGGATATTTCCCACCCGGAAAAAATACCTTCCACTCTGATGATAAATAATTTTTTAGAAGTTTTTCTTTCTCTCCAAGACAATTCAGAGTAATGGGAGCATAAAATACATTGGTAGGTATTATACCTTTTTTTTTTTTTCCTAGTGATCTCTTTGGGTCAAATAACGGACTAATATACCCTCAGGGGTAGGGAAAGTGGGCAAAAAGCTAAATGTTCATCCATAGTTCGTGGCAATTTCAAACATGCCATCTTCCATTCAACAAATTTTTTATCAAGCACATCTCGGAGCCAATTCTACATCAAAAAGAAGAATAAGACATATTCCCTGCCCTTGAACTCTGGCACCTAGGCAAATGAATCAAAATTTTCTGCAATAAGCATTGCAGCTCAAGCATGACTAACAGCCTTCCAGGGCAGAAAGAAGGGGGTGACTACCTCTGCCCAAGAGAGCCGAGAGGCGCTTAACCCAGGACTGACTTTCACAGGTAGTGACCTCTGGACTGCCGATTGAGGAAATAGTTGGCCCAGGAAGGGAAGAGTCCCAGGTAGAGGGAAAATCATATGTAAAAAGCAATGACAGGGCACAGTATGTGTGAACAATGAGATTCAGTGAAGTTCCAAGCAGAGGACATAGGGCAGAAGGAGAGGAACGAGCAAAGGTCAAGGCTATCCATGCAAACGCGGTGCGTCCAGAGCCCAGAGGATCCTGCACTTCTGTGGTGAGCTCAGGCTTGGGGGACACAAAGAGGGCCAAGAGCCTGAGAGAGCACTAGCCACCCTCTTATTATAACTAGGGTTCTGCTGTTGCGTCTTCTCTCAGAGGAGCCAGTTATGTTATGGAAAAATAAATATAATCCTAAGGAACAGCAAAGGCAAGAAAACATACATCTGCAAATGGTTCCATCATTGGTTAAATGATTCAGGATAAAGGGCTGCAGTGCTCAGCCTAAAAAGTAAATGATTCATGAGAACACCTTAGGTGGCAGACAAACAGTCATCAATTCAGAGTGGGCCATCTTCCTTCCTACCTGGGAATCTCAGTTCTCCTACAGGCCTTTTAAAAATACATAAGCATTTAGCACACGTGTCATTACCTGGTTTACTTCCAGAGACACCAGGTGGCTTCTTGATTTCTGACTTCAGCTTAGATGCCAGAATAAATCTCCTAAACCACTCCTCTTTTTCTCGGCCAGTTCTCCCAAAGAGATACAATATCTGATCTTGCTGGCCAGATCTTGTTCCTTCCTGAGGATGGGGCGGCTTCTTAGGGTCCTCGCCTCCCAGCTCTCTCTCAGCTGGTGGCTTTTCTTCAGAAGTCTCTTTATCAGTCTGGGCCTTGGACATAAAGTCATCTTGTCGACCAAGCTCGATACATATGGGGTACTTTTTATTCCAGATTCGTTTTCGAGCCAAACTTTTAGGTACAAGGTAAATCTACAGAGAAAGGGAAATGATGATTTACATATTAAATGAAGAATTGGCTAAATTGTGCATTAAAACATGCAGAGCACAAATGCAAACTTTATAGTATTTTTGACTGAAAGGATGAATGTGAAGAAATTACCACCTGTCTCTAACATGACTATAGAAACCGGAATAAATATTTAGAAATGACTTGTTATTCTTCAAAATTATTCCAGGAAGTAGATGTTTAAAAATTTTGCAAGAGTTACATGTTTCTATAATTTCTGGTGACAATAGTGCAATAATTGCTTAGTGGATTATCATCAACTAAGTTTGGATATCAACTGAGTTTAATGACCCTGGGCCAAACATAAGTGGGAAGAAAAAAAAAAAAAAGGAAGGTATCAGACTAAATCTAGATGGGAAGCTTAAGTTTATTAACTTGAAGTTAAGAATAAGTTTTTACAAAAGTTTAAATATTTCTCTCATTTTGGAGACACTTAAAAGATCACTCACATCAGTGAGTGTACAGGAAGTGGGTGAAGAACAGGAAATCTATAGCTTTCTGGAACAAATACTTTACATTTCTCAAAAACAAGTATATAATGCTTTTGTCAAAACGTAGTTATTTTGCATATCTACAACTTTCACATTCATAAAGCCTTCATTAGTTATTACCCTAGCATCACCGCACATAGCTTTCGTTTGACTGAAAAAATTAATCCTCAGAGTCAGAAGAGTGTGCTCTGCCCTTGCTCCTCAAAGTGTGGTCCAAGGGCCAGAGGCATGGGTATCAATTGCGGGCCCCACTCAGAACTGCTGAATTAGAAGCTGCATTTAAAAAGATGCTCAGGAGGCTCATATGCACACTAACATTTGAGAGGTACTGATCTAAATTATACTACTACTTTACACACACACACACACACACACACACACACACACACACACACACACACACACACACACACACACACACACACCCTTTTTAGGGGAAAAATACAGTAATGCAGCCAAGAGTCCAAATGCTTTTCATTCATCTAAGCTTCCAAAACCATTTGAGCTCACCTTGCTGTCTGAGAGGTCGTAGATTTTCTGGCTGATGTAGGTGACCTCTGGCTTTGTTTCATTGTAGCTTGCCCTCCTGGATATATTTTTATTGGGCTTTGAAAGTCTTAAGGTCCCACCCTCAAGTCGAACAAAGACTGAATGTGTCAAAGTCGCATGGTAAGTTTCTGGATCGTAGTTGCAAATTTCATTCATCCATCCCTGATAGAGAAAAACTTCTATTAGCAAAATTATAACAAATACACATCGGATTCAACACGAAAATGATAACCACTGATACTTGAGATATTGAAACCAAACCTGACTATGACTCAAGTGTCAATTAATTTACTGATGACAACAGGTTGCTGAGACAAGTGCTCGAAGGATAATCAGTGCTGAGAAATAATTTGGTATGTTCTTGATAACTAAAAATCTGGATTTGGGGGAGAATGACAATGTCCGTTAGCCTAAATAAAAGGTTCTTTTCCTTTTTAAAAGCTGACAAGCAAATCAGGAAACTCAAAGTTGTTCATGTAAATAGAGGGGGTGAGTAATCCCACCCAGCCTGGCCTCCTTAAGTAGCCAAACACCCTCTTCTCAGTCCACTTGCAAACAATCCCTGAAATGTCACAGACCACATTAAATCATGTTACCATTCCAGGACCCCAATAACACCTACTCTTTGACTTCTATCTCATCGAAATCATCTAGTAAAGCAGATCATTCAGCATCAGGCATTAAATAAATCATAGATATGATCCAAATTCAAAGATATATAGTAACTTAAATGAGTAAAACTGTGGTCCAGGTCCCCTCCATCAATATAAATGTACGTATACACTGTTTTTACAAACAGCAAACATACTGAAGTACCAACATCACAAAAAAAGCCTGACACACCATAAACTGCTGAAGCTAATCTCATAGCTGTAATCAATCTCCATCATTTAACACTCTGCCTGCCCCTCAGCACTTTTTCAGATGACATGGGTGGTCCAGATCTCTTTAAAAGAAGTTCTCTAGGGAATTTTAATCAATATCTGCCCACCCCTCCCATTTTATAAATGTCTTTGTAATGAACAGAGACTTGCAAATGAGGACTCCTCAGGATTCTCTTGTATTCACTTACCTGTTCATCAAAACATGCGCTGAATCTCTCTGTGGAACAAGTAATGTATCAGGAGTTGACACAAAGATTAAAAAGAGGACAGCATTCCTGACTCAAACCAGTGGAGAAGAATTAAGTCTTCATTTCACATCTTATGACCTCATAAGAGTAACCATAAAAAATTTGTCCCAAAGAGTACCCTGAATGTGTTATGGAAGTGAAAACAGATAAATACACTTCTTTGTCTTGGGGGCTGTATGTGAAATTTATGAGCCAATTATATAGATTCATATAACTCAATTTATTTTTTGCATGAGCTGGGAGTATCTCTTACTCCTCCCAATTTGTATCTATTTAAAAAAATACTAAATTTGTATCTAAAAATGTTGAATTTGTATCTAAAATTTGTATCTAAAAATTTGTATCTAAAAATGTGGAATTTGTATCTAAAAATGTGGAATTTGTATTTAAAAATGTTGAATTTGTATCTAAAATTTGTATCTAAAAGTGTCCGATTTGTATCTATTCAAAAACACTGAATCAGTAAGCAGTAGCCATGGGAAGAGGGTGTAACCTAGGTGTTTGTAAAGAAACAGCAATGATCAGAGCAATGAATCAAAAAAGGGGACAAGAGATACAGTGCACAGTGGAGCCTGATGTGGACTGTGTTGTCAGAGCATCAGTTTGGGTGGCTTTATTTTGCTAACTGTAGACATAAGTACATTTTTTGGCTCACAGTGTTTTGCCTTTATTTGTAGTCTGTTAATAGGTAAAGTATATTCATTGATTTTCAAATGTTGAAGCCTTGCATTCTTGGGAAAATTATGGTTATGACGTTGGATCATACCAGCTCATGAGAGCTGATTCTGCACATCTCTTCCCTGAACAACTCCATATTCAGGGACTTCACATTGGTAACTTGGCTGTGGTGGGAGTTTTCACACCATGGAAATCAGTGAACAGTACAAAGATGGCTTCCCCCCACCCTGGAGCGCCAGTTTACCAGCACAACACTTACTGTCTTTTTTACACATTGCTAAATTCGATTTGCTAATACTTGGTTCATTTTTCCCCCTAAGTTGACACTCTGTTCAAGCCATGACTTCCTCCATGCTAACAGTACTTTTTTGAGTTATTATTTTCATACAGTAAAAAGAACAAGTTTTACACATGATTTTAAAAATACTAATATTAATAGCTGACTAATAATAATAGCTGCCATTTAAATTCATATTATGATCTGGCCACCTCAGGTAGATTATATCCTTTACTTCTGCCAATTCCCTACAATTTTATAGGTGAGGAAAGTGGTGAGAGAGGTTAAATGATTTGCCTAAAGTAGTTTAGAAAAAAAAGGGGGGAAGGAGTCTAGAGAGTGGCAAATCTGAGACTTAACCAAGTCTACTGACCCTGAGGCCCAGGCTCCCTTTTCGCCTCTATGGCACAGACCCTCCTGCGGTCTGGCTAACACCTGGTCATCAGGCATGGCAAAGATGACACTTCTCCCAGGAAGCTGCCCTGAGCACCTCGGTTACCTTCCTCCTATCACTGTATCTGTAGACTGCCTGGTTTACTTAACCACAAAAGCCACAGGACAATCACAGTTGTAACAAATGTTTGTCAACTGAATACATGAATACAGCCCAATTCAGAGGGTGGCTGTGAGGATTAAGTAAAAGCTGTGTGTAAAGCACAAGAAAGTAGGACAGACTGGTGTGCCTCACAGCCTGTCAGTACAGTTCCAGCTGCCTAAGTGGAGACAAGCGAAAGAATGAGCTGGACTCATCTAGGAGCAGGGAGCTGCAGAGGTTCCTTTGAAGTAGATGACCTGGTCACTGTTACCATAGAGGAAAACTAATCTATAACTGCACAAAACAGCACAGGTGAAGAAAATAAGCAACCTCAGAAAGAATCCTGAAAGTAAAAATGTGAAAGCTTTTCAGGACTGCATCTTCTCTATAGCAGAGAGGTGCTGTGACTGGAGCCCATTTTCCTGACTCCCACGTAGGGCTCTTTCCAGAAAACTACAAGCTTTGATAGGAGACCTTGACAGACTCACAGAGGCTGCTACTTAGCCCACATTTATGAGGCATCCAGGATGCAGACTGGCTGTTGGGAGGCTCAGGCCAAGAGGTGGCCAGGTATGACTCTCCTCAAGTCCCCTTTATTCTGTCCCCTAATGCACCCCTACTGACCTGAAACCAGGCTGCCCTTGCAGAAGGCAATTACCCAATGCAAACCCTAACTGCCTTTTAGACCATGGATCAGCCAATATTCTCCTGGGGATTAACCAATTCCCTGGGTTAAGCTGCACATGGAATTTCCAGACCTCAAAAAGCAAATATCAAATCTTGAGAGCAATGCAGCAACTCTAAGGCCTCCTCCCTGTCCTCCATGTAGTGCCCAACCCGCCACTGCTCAGCTGTTCTAAAACTCTTCACTCTGAATTTCTTACCAAGTAAGAAATTTCTCCAACTTTATTTTGTTGTTGGATATGGGAGTGGGTGTAAAGAGATAGAGCATGCAGTTGGCAACTCAGTGCATTTCAACAGCTCAACTGCAAAACTCAGAGATGCTCTCAACCCACACTAAAGCCTCAGACAAACCTCATTTCTTTCTGAGGCTGGAACTGTGAAAATAGAGACACTGCATGTGGCTGAGGGACAATGACCCCAGTCAGCCAGGCTGCAGCTGTCTGGCCCACAGATTGGTTCTGTGACCCTGTCTGTAAAAGGTCAGGGGTTTCTCTTCAATTCTCTGCTGGATTTAGAAGCCACGCCTGGTGAAAGTACAAACCGCAATCTATAAAGGGACTCATTTTATACTTGGAAGGATTAAAAGCTACAATTAACCTTTTGCAAAATAATCAAGTCTGGGAGAACTACTATTGCGCTCACTTTCAGTGACAGTGCCAATCAGGAGGTCACAGGCACTGCTCCTTTGGTCCGCTTGGTGCTGAGCCGACCAGAGAAAACGACAGCCCTCTGGCCTGAGGAAGCGATGGGCATTTCCCTATGTTCACCCAGTGCTCAGGGTGCCTGGGTGACACCCTGCTGTCACATGGCTGTGCTGGCATTCAAGGTGGCCTGTGACTCAGGTCCCCTGCATCATGTCTTCATTCAGTCAATCAGGGAGGGAGGAGCAAATCCTGAACCTAAGAGCAGAGCCAGGGCCCACGGCCCCTGCTGCTGAAGATCATCTCTGAAGCAGACAACAAGGTGATCACTTTTCTTTCGTCCCCCAAACTAAAACACAAGCAGGGTTTTCTCTTGGCCAGGCTTAAATGCTTTTTGATGTATTAATGGTTTAGAACTGGAATCATCAGTTAAAACATCGTATCACAGATCATGGACTTAACTGGAATATGGCAGGAACAGTCTACTAAACTTTATAGAACTTTAGATTCAAATTTGGGTTTTCCCAAGAAAGACAAACAGACCTACAGACATATAAAATTCATACCGTGAATGACAGCCTCAATCAAATAGTCAAAATTCAAAATAAAGTCTGTTCAAAGATAACATTAAGAATAAAAGGGAGGGGGCCGGCCAAGTGGCACTGTGGTTACGTGCTGGCTTGGGAAGCCAGTGGCCCCGGTTCAGGTCCGATATATGAGGACCAGTGACACTGCTCTCAAAAAAAAAAGAGTAAAAGGGAAAAAAAAAGTCCATTAGGGGAGGGAAGCGCCAGCATCAATACCATCCACATCCTCCAAATGCCTGATTCAAGGTCACCTTCACAGCTGAATTACTAGAAGCCCGGGAGTCAGGGTCCAGCCACAGACTCTGCCCGGGAAAATGGCCTTTATCCCAGCTTTTCTATTCTTTGAGACAGCATCTTTCCAATTCAGGTGACCACAGAACACTTTTTTTTTTTTGATCATGTATTTAATTTTATTTAAAAAAAATTTTAATTTTTAAATTACAGTTGATATCATAGAACACTTTTTATAATGCACTGGCAAACAGTAATAGAGGCAGGAGATAACAAGCATTCAAATTAGACAGAAAAATAACATGATCTCAGATGAACCACTGAAATAATTAAGTCTGACTTATGTTACTACATGATAAACATTAAGCCATATTAACAAGTTCTGAAATTATGAGATGATAAATCGACTAGTAAGCAAATAAATTAGCCTCCAAATTTTTTAGGTCACGTGTCCTGTCAGTCAAAAAGTTTTGAGTATGTATCTATAATACATACATTGACTTACAAATTATATACATGTTCTAATATAATACAGTTTTCATAAAAAGCAAAAAATAGAAATAAAGGGAAGATGAAATAATTAGACTTTTTACTAATTTTTAGTTTTTCCTTTCTGATAGCTTTGTACTATCTTCACCTGACGCCTCAAGGCACCTCTCTCTCTCTCTCTCTCTCTCTCTCTCTCTCTCTCTTCTCTCTCTCTCTCTCTCTCTCGGTGAGGTTCAGTAATGACTAGGTGTAAATCCATATTTCAAATAGTATTGATAATTTCCAAGGATTTTGGCTAAACGTCAATATATGGTCACCCATATGTTAAATAGTAGTAAGGCTTATTTACATTCTTAGATAGAAAGGGTAAAAATCCATACAAACAGAAACTTTGATATTTTCTTGTATAGTGCCTTCGATAACCCATTTTGGAAACCACTGAAAGAAGCAACAGAATGAAACAGAGTTCGTAAGAGAAGTCCAGGCACCAACACCAACAAGCTCATGCCCTAGGGCCATCTTGTTTGTAATCTCCTAGCATGTGGGGGTAACAGCAAACCTCTTCTTAAAGGCAATTACTGTATAATAAGAATAGTCTTTGATGGATTTAGTACTTTCTGTATACATTAAATATAAATTTTGGAGGTGAAAAGATATCTAGCATTGATGTTTTTCCCATGATTAATAAATACCTTACTCTTCCAAAAAACATGATTTGAGAAATCTCAGACCCACCATGCCCATCGCCTCCCTCCTGTATAGGTGATACCTGGAACAAAACCAAAGACAATAGTCTTGGAATACCTAGCTGGAATCCAGGATTCAGGATACATTTTCCCACACAAACCATGCTATAAATGCTAGTTATATATCGATGAACTAGAATGACAGTTCAGCTATGCCATAAGCTAATAAGTTGAGTGGAAAACTGGCAAAATGTTGGTAATTGCAGAAGCTGGGTGTTGTTGGGTATACGGGGTTCATTAGACCATCTCTCTACTTTTGTGTGTACTTGAAATTTTCTACAATAAGAAGTTCAAGTTCCAAAAATCATTTTGGGGTCACCTGACATCCTTAAAAACTGTTCCTATGGAATTCAGGAAGCATCTTCCACACAGTTACTTCTCCAACCGACTTCCAAATGTGGCGTCCCTGAGGATGCGTGCACGGAAAGACCTCACCTGGCAAACTTCTCTAGCAACTGGAAAATCGCCGAGTTTATAGAAGCCACACATAAAAAACTCAAGCGACCCATTACAGGAGCAGAATACTTCCAGTAATTATAATGTAGAAAGAAATGCCTTTTTATTTCTTGTACTCATCGTATTGACAGTTGTAAGAGACCAACCAAAATCAACTCAAGTTTCGTTTGGCTGTATGTAATGAGGCTGTTTTCTCCATAAGATTTGCTCACTCTCATTTCTTAAAAGAAAGAATTGCATGAACTTGAGATTAAATTTACAAAGTATAATTTCTTCTCAAAATTGATAATGTTCCCCCTACACGTTTTTTTCTTTCATATATCAAAACCAAAGCCTGTATTTAGGGAATCTAATTATTTTAAAAACTAACCCTCTTATTAAATATCTAAATGTGACATGACCTAAGAGAAAAAAGGTTCTCCACAATTTGCTTCTATTAGCCTTGCAATGGAGTAAATGCAATTTCAGGCAAGCTTCTACGCCACAGCTTTTAAAAAGAGAAAGATCGTCCCTCTGGAAACTGACACCCTACCGCTGTGTTCTGCGGGTGGTTTATAAGCCTGAGATAAAGAATTTACTCATGAACATAATGCAGAACTGCATGAGTCATACACTCAAACACAAATCCAGGAACCTTATGAAATCTTCGGGAAGCTTCTCACTACAGACATGTGAAAACATCAGTGTGCAGGAATAGCACTGAATTAAGTATACTGCTGGTCAAGAGACAAGTACATTCTTGGAGAAGGAAGAGCCAAGTTGTCTAAGAATGCTCAGCAAAAACAAGCATCCCAAGGGCAATATGCTGACTTGACAAGCCTCATTCTCCCCATGCCCAAATCCACATTTTCCAGAGTCTCCAGCCCAGAGTATCTACTAGTCACCGGAAATAAAACCCCAAGAAGGTTAGCACCCAGCGGGTGTTGCTTGCAGTGATGCCCTTGGATTCTGTGGCACGCCCAAGGCTCTGCTTTGAGTTAACTGACCCAGTTTGCTACACTTTAAGTCACGTTAGCTTCTCCTAATAGTTCAGTCATTCAGACTTTCACACATTCACATGTCACTCTGTGTCCAATGCCTGTGGCAACCTTTTTCCTGATTGCCTCTTCACATCATCTATGAATTCCCAAACCCTGAGAACAACCAGGCTTTGGAGGAAGTTCTAAGAGTTACTCTATGGACTTTGTGACGGCTGTTTGACTACCTCTAATCCAGACAGGACAGCTGCTGATCGGCGACATTCAGACTGGGAGATGGAGGACCATGAGGCCGAACCAACCAACTGCACACCAGTCTCTGAGAACAGCTACTAACTGCCTGCAAATTGGTCTTTTTTAGTTCACCATCCCACATACTCATTACTAGTTGCAAGTTCGTTTAAAAATACAAATGTCAGGCCGGCCGAATGGCTCAGTTGGTTAAGAGCTCGCTCAAGAGTGCAAGCTGAGCTCTGAGCAACAGCTGTTCGAGGCCAGCCCGAGCTGAGTTGCCGTTGAGCTGCCAACAGGTGGCAGGATGGCTCAGCTAAAAAAAAAAAAAAAAAAAAAAAAAAAAATCAAAAATACAAATGTCTGCAGTATGGATGGGATAATAAAATCACCCTGATAAGGTCCAGAAAAGGTTTACTGTTTTCCTCCCTTCCTTCACCATGTGAAGTCACATCAAGGAAAACTGCAACGCTGCTTGAATTGTTTATGGAGCCAATAAAGGAACCAGACTCTCAGTCCTGGCTACAAGGACTGAGAATTTATATGGTTCAGAGGTTTAAAACCACATGGTCTCAAAAAATAGTCCTCAAGCCCGAGCTTGCTGCCTGGATGGCTCATGGGGCTGCTTAGGGCATGGAATGTGCAGGCTCCCTATCAAGGGGCTGGGCTGCTCCATTGGAGATCTTTATCACAGGCAGGTTTCATAGCCTCTTATGTCAGTGAATGTTTTTAAAAATTAAAATTTAGGGTTTTTAAAGTTTTTAAAGTGTTTTCATACCTTCCCTCAAGAATTGCATCATTATATCTTCTATCAACACCAACTAAATAGAATCAGATGTGGATGTGGAGTATATTGTGGAAGGGAGTCAAAGGAATTGTAATAGAGATGTATGATATGGGGGGGAGGAGTGGGGGGGAGAATTGGGGGGGGTGTCACTTTGAGGGGTAAAAAGTATAACTATTGCACTGTGTTGTACACCTGAAGCTAATTTAAAAAAAAATTATTTCACAATAAAAGAATTTAAAAAAAAAAGAAAAAAAATAGAATCAGATGTACAGAAAATAACTCAAAATAGTTGACTAATCCTCCAAATAAAGCTATTTTCAAAAAAACAGCCCTTTGGACTCACCCTAAAAACAGGTTCACCAACTTGCTCTAAGTTAGATTCCACTATAGTTTCCTTTTCTTATCACAACATTTGGTTCCCAAATTAAATGTCAACACTGCTAAATGTTTTAAAGTGTCACATTTTAAAAATGGTTCCCAAGAGCACAATCTCCTACTCAGCAAAGTTAAGACTAAGAACATTTGCATTTGAAACCTTTGGTTTGCAACATACGACCTACCCTTCTAATCTACAGTACTGATCCTTTTGAAACTAAAGAGTGTGTTTGGCCAGGTTTGTAAAAACAACCCTGCACACCCAACCAAAGACCTCAGGCTAAAACATCCTTTTCTTTATTAGCAATAAAGCCATTCTAAACAAATGAAGGCTAAGAATGAAGAAGAATTACCAAAATGATCAATCGGAACTCCGGACTTCAATCAGAAAGAATGCTTGTAAAATGGCCCGAGACAATTTGCTTGGATTACAAGTGTCAGTCCCTGACAGCATTGAAGGACTTGTTCTCTACAAGGAAAACTCAAATACATTCATCCAAGCACTGAGAGCAAAACACCTTCCTTGAAAGAAATAGTCCTGCATGGCTCCACCACTCACTAGCTATGTGACCTTGGGTAAGTAACTCAACCTCTCTGGGCCTCCATTTCTTCATGACCGCATCCTAACTGAAAAGGGTTGTGATAAAGATTAAATGAGATAATGTACCCAACACTTAGCCCATCATAGGGCTGCTTTTAGTGTTTTAATCATCAGATCAAAGCCACCAGACTGTGCCATAACTTTAAAATCCCATTTTGTTGGCATCCTCTGTGTAGCCAATAAACTCTTGACATATATCAGTGATAGGAGTCAAGGGTGGAAGATTTTAAAATCTTCCCAGAACAATTAAGTGCTCAAACCAGTTTAAACTGAATGCTACAGTCAGTCATTAGGCATTGGAGTTAAATATAAGTACCATTTTTCTTTGCTAAAGTTATCAGTAACTTACTTAGAGGGCATGTAATTTAGATAAGTCACAGCACCACCCTATCGAAAAAGCTTAGCAACCATACATAATGAGTCACTTTTGCTCCACTTCATACATTAATACTAAGCTTAAGTGTGTCACATCCTCAAGACACAGCACCAGCTTGTCTTTAAAAAGAAACAGTGTCATAACATACGACCACGTGAAAGAAAGAAAAAAGGTCAGACTGCAAAATATATGATCCCATTAAATCAAAACAAATAGACTATGTGAGTATGCATGTGTGTGATGTATATATTTGTAGAAATTTAAAAAAAAAAAGGATATACACCAAATCATTAACTATAATTTTCTTCCACTAGTGTGATAAACAATAAATTTTCTCTTTGGGTTTCCTGGGTTTTTAAACACTGACCATGTATTTCTTTTGAATAAGGCAAAAAGTTTATGAAATTAAATAACAAAACAAACAGTATTTTGGACCCTGACAGTTCTTCCCCTTGATTTTGTTTTTTTGCAATAAAGAGGTATCATGTGTCATTTTTTTTGAGCATTCTTACTTAAACGGGGAGGAGGAAAAACCTATTAACAGAGAAAACAAACAGGCTTTGAACTATTAAGTATTGGCAAGGATGTGGAGGTGGAGGAACTGGAACCCTGATGCATTGCTGATAAATTATGTAGCTGGAACTGAAAAGAGTATGGCCGTTCCTCAAAAAACTAAAAAACAGAGTTACCATATGACCCAGCAATCCCATTTCTGGGTATATATCCAAAAGAATTGAAAGGAGGGTCTTGAAGGAGTATTTGTTCATTTATGTTCATAGCAGCATTATTCACCAAAGCTAAAACATGGAAGCAACCCAAGTGTTCATTTACAGATGAATGGATAAGCAAAATGTGGTATATGAGACAATGGAATATTATTCAACCTTAAAAAGTAAGGAAATTCTGCAATAAACTACAACAGGGATGAACCCTGAGGACATCATGCTCAGTGAAATAAGCCAGTCACAAAAGGGCAAATACAGTAGGATCCCACTTATATGAGGTACGCAGTATTCAAAATTTTAAAAAAATCAGAAAGTAGAACAGTAGTTGTTAGGGGCTGGGAAGGAAAGAATGAGGGGTTATTGTTTAATGGGTACAGAGTTTCGGTTTTACAAGTTGAAAAGAGTCATGGGGATGGATGGTGGTGATGGTTGTGCAAAAATATGAATGTATTTAATACCACTGAACTGTATACTTGAAAATGGTTAAGATGGTAAAATTTATGTTATGTGTATTTTACCACAATTTTAAAAAACCACATATATGTGTGTATGTGCCTTTGACTTAAGAACTATATAAGCTACAACTGCACTTTTATATTGTGTATATTATTAAACATGCACAAGAGCCAGAAATGTTTTGGATATGCAAAACTAAATATAAATACAACTTCTAATACTTTCTTCCTGTGCCTCCGGGTACCCCGTGGGAGGCCCAGCTCCCGAGACCTGACATGCTCTCCAGCCAGGTCCTGCCGTGCACAGAGGAAAGAGAGCCAGCAGTGCCAACCGCTGACATTCACTTGCCTGCTCTTCCTCCTTTCCTTCTCTCGCATTCCAGGAGTATTTCACCCGTCTCCAGGGTCTCGAGAATACTCATATTTAATCCTAACAGAGTCAGCTATAGCAAATCCTCACAAGTAGCAAATCCCTGGAAAGTTCAGAGAGAGACTGACATGGGAACTGGATGTAAATCTTACTCTTAGCGCCATTGAGGGCCTTGAAAAACTACTTGGTGAATCAGCAAAACGTGAACTAGACTGAGGTTTACCAGATAAGTCTCTCGGGCGCCTGGCGAATGAAGGGATCCCAAAGTCTTAGAAACACTGCTTATGCAAAAACCTGTAATAATGAACTAAAAAAATGAAGTCAAACGGAAAACAAGGCTGTATGTGAGAGAAGGTGGGCGCTAGCCAGCTGCTGTGGGGAGGCTTACCTTTAGTATTTCTGGTTCTTTGATATCCAGAGGTCTTGTGTTCCGGTGTTGTTGATTTTTACGTAGTCTGTGATATTTATGAGCACTTGGTGGTATAAAAAACCAAATCATGCAAACTGCAGTCATGAATCCTAGGCCGATTCCCAGAAAGAGTCCACTCGCATAATGGGGGAGGGGGAGGATGAGGTACGCATAGACACACAGTGTAAAGAAGCCCAGCGTCTTCAGCGGTAACTCCGGGTGCCGCATGGCCGAATCCACCTCGTCGTCACTGTCAAGAGCCGGACCATCGTCCGCCAGCACGTCTGGCTTGAGAGGCGTATCTAGTAGCTTTTCAACTTTAGTGTCCCCATCCATTTCCAAATCAAACTCCTCAGTGTACAGCTCACAAAACTCTTCATCTTCTTTGCTCACTAAGGCAGACAAGGAACATTTCTCAAGGACGAGAGAACTTGTCTTGAGGCCCAAATCCTTCAGACTGCTCACCTGGGAGCTTCTCAGCTCCGCCTCCCGGACGGGCTCCTCAGTGGGCTTTCGGAGGTCACTTTTGGGGATGCCGGGGTCGCTTCCGTCACCGTCCCCCTCGGAATCACACTCCTCTTCCTTGATGCTGTAGCTGTGATTGCTTTCCAAGTGGCCGTTCAAGCTGGACAGATTGGAGAGCTCTGAAGCACTTGAAGATAAGGCTTTGGGCCTCTGGCTGCCGCTTTCGTCGCCCATAATCTTGCTGAGGAGCTGGAGAGGCTCGTACATGACTTCAGAAAGGCGTCGCTTAGTGTCTTCGATTTTAGCCTCCATTTCGGGCACTTTAAAGAAGGAGCGCGTGTCAGAGGGAGAAGTGAGTGGGGAAGAAGGGGCGGTTTTGGAATCTCCACCTGTGTTTCGCGGCTGTGTGAACTGCTTGAACAGGTGTAAATTCAGCTTGGAGTCAGGTGGTTTGTAGGACACGGCATCTGAGTCCTGTCTGGAAGTGTCCGTGGACAGAGACTTGACCAACGTCTTCATCAAGTGCCTGTGCCTTGAGGGGTGTGGGGGTTCTTTTGGCTCCACCTCAATCGACAGGGACTTCACAAGGCTCATGAATGGTTTTGCGCTGGAAAGGGTGGAGGACGAGGCACTGGATGAGAGGACAGGAGACTTGGAAGGAGAGGACAATGGGGAGGAAGAACTGGTTTTCTGCTCAGAAAGGGACGACACACTGGGAGAGCTAGCTAAGGGCCCTGATGACGATGACCCTGGGGACAGAGCCAGTGGCACTGTACTTAATACTTGCGCTGCCAGAGGAGGGGACTCCAACAGCTTTACAGTGTTCTCGGAGACGGGCAAAACGGCAGGGGAGCTGGCCAGGCCACGTGCCAGGACGGGCGGGGCCTCGGGGCCAGCAGGGCCATGGCCACCCCGTGGTTCAAGGCAGAGGTCTTCCCTGGCTTCCAGCCCTGTTACAATGCTTCCGTCGTCCGGCCCCTCCTCCAGGTACTCCCTGAACTCCTCTTCCTCTTCCTCCTCCTCCTCCCCAGAGGCCGAGAAGTGGATGGCAATCGTGTCTCGGGACACGGACCGCTGCACGTGCACTCTGGGGGCCGATGGTTTTGGCATGTCAATGCTTTTCTCGGCATGGCGACCATTCAGACTTGTCATTGCCGGCTTCACAAGGGCTTAGGTTCTGTGAAAAGAGTAAGGAAACCAGGAGTCAGAAGGTGGTTTCTCCACAGGAGACACTGTCATGTGCAGACAGGAGCACAGACGAAGCTCACTTTTACATGGTGACTATGCTTTGACATGGCAGAAGCCACCGTCTTTCACTTGGGCGGGTTTAATGGTTTAATTTTCACCAGATACATTCCAGTTAGGCATTCTCTTTTACGAGCAAACTACAAACCAGTGTTAAAAATGCCACACAATCTAACTTCACAACATCTGAGTAATCATTTCCTCCCTCTTCAGTGGCTCATTTCTATCAGCAATTCTATATTTCAAGGCTTGAAATACCTGCACAATAGATGTCACCAGCACTACTTCAGAGGTCCAACAGGATAAAAGCAGCATCCTACTGATTTTGAGAATCGTGGAACAAAAATTTCACCAGTGGTTTTCTAGCTATAAAAAGCTAACCCAGGAGGGTTATTGTTTCCATTGCAATTTTCACAGTAATCCTAACAATCATTTGGCTCATCTCTCCCACCAACACTCATAGTATCTTGCCACTGCAAGTAAGTAGCAAAGTACCCAACAGTGGAAAGGGAAATCCGTTAACTAATTACTAATTATTGTCGGCTTCTTTATTCCCCAAATGGTAGTTACCATAAGGCCAGAGTATTTAGGCAGCCATGAAGACATGCCTTTGTTCTGAGGCTTCAGGAGAAAGCAAAGTTATGTTTTAAACCGAATCCAAGATTCATATGGCAGGAAAATGAAGTATCAATGCTGTAACCCATCACCAACTGAGAACTCTGCTAAGAGCTATGATGAGAGAACAAGGAAGGTGTGCTTTCTGCTCTTCTGGAGCTAAGCAGCTTACTGGAGAGAAGACAGGCAACTGAAAATCTGGGCAACAAAACAAAAGACACCCTTCCTTGTGACATCTAGTATATAACCTCTCTCCCTATTCACTTAAGGCCCCCTGACTGGACACCAGGCCTCATAACAGGCTCTACAAGACTGAAGTTAACGCCGCAATCTGGAAAGAGACCCTGTCTAAAGAGCTAAAACACACTTGAGTGGACTTCAGGCGTTCTGAGGAGGGTGAGACCAGTGTGGGAAGTAGGACAGTTGCTTGGTCTTTAAAACTGATGGTGGATTGTGGCGGAATGGGCATGATTAGAAAGAAGGGGCAACAGCATGACAATGAGCATGGGCATGGGTCTATTATCTCCCTCCAGGACAGAGGGTGGGTGTTGGGGGGCAGTGGGAGACCATCAGTACAAGAGAGGCATCAGGGGAGGCTGGAAAGTGCAGCCTCGGGACCAGGAAATGACTCTGGTACCGGCTCCTTTGCCAGCTGACTCTGTGGGAACTTGAACAAGCCAAGATTTCTCTGGGTCTCGGAATCTTCATCTATAAAATGGGGGATCTAGAGTCCTTCCCAAAGCTAAAACCCTACATGTTTATGTTCACAGATGGCTGTTCACAACCCCACATACTACACTTAGATAAGTAACCTACCACAGACAGTCAATGTCACTGTGTTTGCTTGTTGCTTTGATTTGAAGAACTACTACATTCAAGTCTTCTGCCAAATATTCATGTTCAAAATGCTGCAACTGATACTATTAATGAAAGAAAAGGTAAACAGAGGGCAGGAAACAGTGATCCCGAACCACCAGGAACAAGAAATAATCCATCACAACAGGGACACATCTGAAACTGCACATTCTCAGTATCAATGCTTCAGAGAAATTACTTTCATAAAAACTTTCCAAGAGATTACTGCCCACGCTTACTCATGACCCTCAGGCTCTCCTATCCCCATTGAGTCCAGGAAAAGGAAACGATCTCTATCGATCAGACAAAGCAATTTAAATCCAGGAGCTGCCAGTTGCTGGTGGAGGGGACTCCAATAGCTTTACAGTGAGTGCTCTGGAAAGCTAGAAAGACAAGGCAAGCCAGAAAGACAGCCTCCAGCACACGCCAATCCTTCCCTGTCCTCTTTAAGCCAACGGGTTTGCAGGCTTCGTAAGAAGAAAAATACCAAGTGCAACACACATTTTTTCATTTGACTGTCACCGAGTTTTATAAGGGTAATTTAAAAAGAAAATTATAGAGGTAATTTAAAAAGAAAGTTTGGTACTTGATAGTTCTCAGTAGGCTGAAAACTAAGTGCCAAATTGCTTTAATAACATAAAGGATGCTCTGTAAGGCTCTGCTGTTCTGAGGCTGCTTCAGGGACATGACCTAGTATGGCTGCAAGGGACATGACCGTGGGCACAGGCATGATTGGGGGGCTGGACAGTAGAGTTGGTCCTTTGGGGAGCAAGGCAAGCGTGGAGAGGCCCACCTGTAGTTGAGGGTGGGATGGCCTGGGACTCCTCAGGCAACATCAGATCCAATCCAGGGCCAAAGGGCGAAAACGGCAGTGCACCCCGGAGCCTGTGACCTGGGCAGCCTAGCAAGGCCCCAGGGGACAGTGAGCTGGCACCTGCCCTTTCAGCAAAGGGGCCTACTTGCCCAAACCTCCACATAGTCAGGCTAAAGGGATGTCTGCTGATCTCTGACCAGACTGTCTCAAGGCCTGTGTCAGCCAACAGTGTCGAGCTGGCCCCACAGAGAGCTGGGTACCAGGTAGCCGGCTAGGGCAGGCAGTCTGGCTCACCACCACTCATGTCCTTCTCCACGGCTCCAGCAGTAGCTTCAGAGATTCACAGTGAATGCTCCCAAATCCACAGTGACACAACCTGGCTCTACTTTCTGTTTTTTTTTTTTTTTTTACTAAAACCTGCCCTGTGAAGCTAGAGCAGCACTACCAATTTTTTTTTTTTTTTTTTTTTTTAAAGATTTTATTGGGGAATTGCGGGAGGGAAACAGCACTGGGGAACCGGGAAAAGGGAACAGACAAGTTGCTGTCCTTTTGTTCTTCAATCTAGTTGTGGAGGACATTGCTTCACTGGCCCATGTTGGTATTGTCATTGTGCTCTTCCCGGGTGAGGCAGATGGGTTGCTGGCCTGTGGACGGCCGCTCACGCTGGCTGCCAGCCACTCACTGTAGCCCATGGCGGCCCACTGCAGCAGGGGCTGCAGCCTACACTGTTGCGAGTGACTCACAGCAGCCCAGATCCAGGTGGAGCTGTTGTTCACCATCTTAGCTGTAGAGGGCAGTGTCACTGGCCCTCATATGTGGGATCCGAACCGGGGCAGTGCGGCTCAGAGCTGGCGTCCCAAGCCAGCTCCTAACCAAAGCTCCACTCGGCCGCCCCACTACTACTTTTTATTTATTTATTTATTTTGAGGGCAGTGTCACCGGCCTTCATATGTGGGACCAAACCAGGGCCGCTTGCTTCCCAAGCCAGCGCTTAACCACTGCACCACTCAGCCGGCTCCCCCGACTACTACTTTTTTTTTTTTTTTTGAGGGCAGTGTCACTGGCCCTCATATGTGGGACCCGAACCGGGACCGCCAGCTTCCCAAACCAGCACTTAACCACCGTGCCACTCAGCCGGCCCTCTACTTTTTAAATACAAGAAAATCTCAGGGCCCTGTTCGCTCATCTGCAAAATGAGAGGATTAGACAAAGGCTGCTTCTAAGACCAAAACTGCTGGATAATTGAGTATATTGGGACCAGAGCCCATGGTTTGGTTTCTAGACAACTCATCAAGCAGTCTCTCTCCTCCTCCTCCTCCTAGGGACAACTCCAAGCCCCCTCCTTACAGTCCCCCAAAGGCTGGCTACTGGGGCAAGCAAAATGAACCCTCCCACAGTCACAGCCTTGAAGGAAAGTCAAGGTCAAGAAAAAAGAGCACTTGGCTGTTGCCAGGAAGACTTCATGGTTTCTCCTGGGCTACATCACTGACTCAGGGAAGGGGGGCTTTTGACAGCCGTGTCCTGATGCCTTTCCTACAACAGCATGCTGCCTCCTCAAGCTTGTCATGCACACTCTATGCCCACTTCGTCCTGGCCTTGGTACTCACCCTCTGTGTTCCCTCATGGACAGCTCTCCCAGGAGCTAAGAGTTCGGTTCTCAATAATCAGCATATGACCAGCTGCACTGAGAAGACTCTCATCATCCATCCGACAGTCTAGCATCATGAAAAAGTAATTAGCCTCCTGCTTTCTACTATCCAAACTCAATTATAACCAGTCTCAAAAAAGACAACCCTATCTGAAGCCCTCAAGAACTGAAATTCCAGAAAAGAAAATTTCCTTCCCAAATAAATCTCCTTCTTCCAAAGCCGCCGGCAGACCACTAGACCTTGGGTTTTAACCTTGGTTTTGAGTCCTGTGAGGGGAGAGCCTGTAGCTCACATGGTCACACAGGGTGACTTCCTGCCAGAGAGACGTTTAAGCAAAAGTTTGATTTGCTCATGATCACAGTGGTGCTAAACATGAACCTCAAATGGATGGGGGAGGCAGAGGCAACACTGACAGGCAGAGGCCAGGGGTCTAGTGTTTAGGGGGGCAGGCTCCTCGATCTGGATTCTGCTGAAAACAACTAACAATAAATTCAATATTTAAGAAAACAAAACTGAAAAGCACTGAAGCTTCAACAACTGAGTAAGGAATAACAAGGCCCAAACTAAGGAAACAGGAACCCAGAGACATAAGCTCAAGAGAAGCAACTCCTGCCCTCAAAACACTGGGTGATTTTGAAAACATGGAACTTTCATTTTAATGATCTCCTGAGTAGAAATAAGTCCAGGGCTGGCCGAGGCACAGCACTAACTGGAGACCTTTTCACAATGAGCTGGGACCCCAAAGGGCTACAACTACTTAGTTATAGGTGAAGTAGAAGCAAGCCAGCCCTCACTTAGATTTCAGAACTTTAAGGACATCATGCTAAGTGAAATAAGCCAGTCCCAAAAAGACAAATACCGTCATTCCACTCATATGAGGTATCTCATATATTGGGTTGTCGGAAAAGTCATGATGCAGGATTGCGATAGATGGCACTAGTTCGTTTTTGGAAGTACTAGAGTCACTCGAATCTATGTTATTGCTATGTCATTTGACAGCTGACAGTTCTAGCTTCATTCTAAAAAAAACTGAGCCATTTGGTTGAGTTTTGGAGATTTTACAAGTTGAAGATGGAAGACCAAACTATGCATTTCTTGCCATATTTTACTGTTTTACTTCCATAAAGGGAACAACGTGTGCCAAGCTTGTGAAAAGTTGCATAAAGTTTATGGTGACAATGCTCTATAAGAACGTCAGTGTCAGCAATGGTTCACAAAATTCCATGCTGGTGATTTTGATCTCAGTGACGCTCCTCAGTCAGGAAGGCCCACCGAGGTTGATGAGTCAAACCCATATAACATGAAATGAGAGATTGCAGAAACATTGAACATCCATCATTCAAGACTTCACGACCACCTGAAGAAGCTGGAAAACATAAGCAACCTTGATATCTGGATTCTGCATGAACTCAAAGAAGTTCATTTGATGGCACGTATAAACATCTGCAAAATGCTCATTAAACGTAAGGAAAACGATCCTTTTTTGAAGCGACTGATAACTGGGGATGAGAAGTGGATTGTTTACAACAATGTGATGCGCAAACGGTCTTGGTCCCGACGTGATGATTCGCCTCAAACGACATCAAAAACAGACATTCATCAGAGGAAAGTTATGCTCTCAGTGTGGTGATATTTTAAAGGTGTCGTGTTTTTCAAATTCCTTCCAAGAAACCAAACAATCAATTCGAATGTGTACTGTCAGCAATTGGACAGTTTGAATGAATCCATCATCCAAAAACGTCCAGAACTTGTTAATTGTAAAGGAGTTGTGTTCCATTGTGACAACAAGAGACCACACACGAGTTTGATCACCGGTCAAAGATTATTGGCGCTTGGATGGGATGTGTTGCCACACCCACCATACTCGCCTGACCTTGTGCAGTCAGACTTCCACTTGTGCCGTCAGACTTCCACTTGTTTCGCTCTCTTCAAAACTCCTTGTGTGGTGTAATGTTCAATTCAGATGAGGCTGTAAATCAGCACCTTGTTCAGTTTTTCACAAATAGACAGGTCCTTTTATGAATGAGGAATTATGAAGCTCACTGAAAGATGGCAAAAGGTTATCGAACAAAACGGGCAATATATCATTGATCTTCGTTCTTTATTTAAATAAATGACCTTTAAAAAACATAGACAAAATACGTCATGACTTTTCCGACAACCCAATAAACAGAAGGAATGGTGGTTAGCAGGGGCTGGGGGGAGTGGGAAACAGGGAGTTGTTTTTTAATGGATATAGACGCTCAGCTTTGTATGATGAAAAAGTTCTGAAGATTGGTCACATAACAATGTGGATATACTCCATATTACTGAATTGTACACTTAAAAACAGCTTATGGTATGCATATTTTACCTCAAAATAAAGGTTTCCAAAATTTCACCATTCAAAACTTTACAATGAAATAATATAATACTTTTAACTACTTATAATGCAACTAAAATAATTCTATTCAAAAAGCTCATATTGTTCTTTATTTAGTGTTTATCCTACCATGTGGTTACCTTCTAAGATAATAAGTGCACATATATTGATGCTCCCATACTTTTATGGGGGGAAATGCTATTTGGAGCTAAATGCTCTCTGAACCTTAGATGTAGTCAGTTATGTTTCTGCGAAGCATGAGATCTCACACTGCTCTGCTGATGGGTCTGTCGCAAGGTCTTGACTATAATTCCCCATTAAAGTTACTATGCCTTATAAAGACATTTGTTGCTTTCACTAAGATTGAGAAAACCTCTAATAAGTGTTTCTCTCCCCAGCATTTATGCAGGATTTATTCTATCAAGTCTAAAAAAGAGGAACGAATCAATGGCTCCCGTTTCACCTGAACTCATAAAAAACAAAGGCTTTGAACAGGAAGCCAGTAGCCACCTGCTCTCCCCTGTCATGGGTGCCAATGAGGATGTCGACCTCAGTGGAGTTTGAGTTAGAATACCAAACATCCATGAAATTGACTACATTTCTAGTCACTCAAAAAGGTTATCATCATTAATTAGGCTATGAAAAAAAAATCAACAATCAATCATACTTTACAATGAAAAATGAAGAGCTATTTCAAGACTCAATGTTGGTATTTATTAACTCAGATATAATAGCCTCTGAATCTGGTGGGGGGTTATTTGGGGGAGAGCAGCTAATTTTCTATTAATAACTACCATTCTTGCCTCCAGCTGTATTTGAAATAAGTCAATCCTGGAGTCCTACAGAGCCAGAAAAAGAGAAAATAGCTCCTTCCAGGCCACTCACTTATCACCAACTCTACCGATTAGTCCTCCAACATTAAAACAGACAAACAGTAATGTGGCCATTATTATCATTATTAATTTCTAATTCATATACTAGATTAGAGGAAGTGCTGGAAGAAGGAAAACAAGGAGGGAAGGAAGCAATTTTGATTGAAAACTGAACTACAGATACACCTTGTTTTATTGCACTTTGCTTTATTGTGCTTCACGGGTGTCATGTTTTTTACAAACTGAAGGCAAGACCCTTCACCAGCAAAGATTATGGCTCACTTCATCGTGATACACGCTTTATTACAGTACTCTGGAACTGAACCTGCAATATCTGCAGGGTATGGCTGTAGTCTCTACACAGACAGTACAGTAATATAGCATCATTAGAGGCAAGCCTGGTTTGGAATGTGCCTCATTTCTCAGGCGCATAGCGAATCCTTCAAGACCATTATTAAAATTCTTTGTCTTTGTAAAATTCAGCTTGTTAAAATAATTGCTGCCTCTGAACAAGCTTGCACTTGGACATACGATGTATGAGTACCATCTGCTAGCATGGCTTGTGTCGGTCAATAGTTTTCATTCAAAAACTCTCAGAGGAAAAGAGGCAAGTCTGCATTGCATTGCAGAGGGCATCTTAACGCCTTTTATCTGTGCATTTTTAAACAGGATTTAGTTTTATAAAAACTAGGGAAGCAGCCTTCCAAGACATTTCCCCCCTTGATGGCTGCAGAGGAAACAGTGAATCTGGTCAACCATGGTACAAAGGTCAGATTTAGCCTAAAAATCTCAAGAACATTTTAACAGCTATCCCTTGATTCATTTAAATTCAATGAAGCAGCTGAGAATTGCCAGCAGCCATTCTAATCTGTTAATACTCCACCTTGTAAACAAAAGTCAATATTGACATTTTAGATAATGAACTAGCTCTAGCCTTAGTTTCATCTAAAAAAAAAAATAAAAGAGAGAAAAGAAAGTACTTCAGCACAGGCAACCCCGGCCAAGGCGCTTAGACCTGGGTTGTTAGGAAGCGGAACTCCTTTCCCATTAGTTATTTAGGAAGCGGAACTCCTTTCCCATTTGTTATTAGGTTCCCAGACCCACCTCACAACCCAGCAGGAGTGCGCACTGCAAACACACCAAATGGGTCTACGCCCACTAGTAAACCACAGGTCCACCCCCTTCAGCCAGGGTTCCAGCTTTGAGCTGCCATGAGGAAGACTCACTTGGGAAGAGTGCCGCATCCCTGAAGGAAAAAGCAGCAACACAATTACAATTCTGCTTTATAGATTGATAGATGGGTCTAACAATGAAATCCAAATTCAATTCACAGTAACTCATTTAAAAGCAGGTCATGCTCCAGCACAACCGCACAGGCCTATGGAGGTTTATAAAAGACAACATCAGTGCCATCCACCGGGGGCAACTCCAGGAGACAACAGATGGACATCGTACATATAATGACATCAATATGAAAGCCAGAAACCTCTAAGGTAATGAAAACTCAGGACAGGTAAGCCCAAATCAGATGGTGCTAATCAAGTAAAGAAGCCTGGGAATAATTATTATTTTAGCAGAAAAGCCATGTACTCGTCTGTGACTTAGGAAGACGCGATGTGGAGAAAAGAATATTGCAGATATGAAACATCAGCATATGGAAAGGCACTGAGATGGGAACAAGTCAGTCAAATCAGAAAAAGAGGGTGGCTAAACAATTTAGCTACAGCTGAGGGACAGTACTGGCGGTGCAAGAGGAAGATTAATATTTGAGTTTAGGGGCAGGGAATCAAGTTTTAGTTTAAAACCTTTAAAGGCTAAGTGTGGGGGTTTACATACGTACATTGAAATCTTAGGAACCAGAACCACTGTAGGTTCCTGAGAAGTTTGAAAACGAGGGGTAAGTACTTGGTTTCAGGTGAGGGAATGCCTGGAACCTAGAAGACTATGGTGCCGCAAGTCCAGAAGAGAGGATGAGAAGGGGGTCGTAGCTGTGGTCACAAAAGAGGACATTTCAAAAGGTGACGCTCAAAGGGTCAAATGTTACCAGGTGGATTTGGGAACAAGTGTGTAAGATGTTCCTGGTTCAGTTTTTATTTTTACAACCATTTTATTTATTTATTTATTTTTCTTTTGAGGGCAGTGTCCCTGGCCCCCTCATATGTGGGACCGAACCGGGGGGCCACTGGCTTCCCAAGCCAGTGCTTAACCACCGCACCACTCAGCTGGCCCACAACCATTTTAAAGTTTGAAATTTTTCCAAATTAAAAACAGCAACAACAAAAGAGCAGCATTCCTAATCACTGTTTGGCTTTGGATCTGTTGTCATCTATGGCTTCCACCTGACGCCCACTGGCTCCACCAGAATTAAGAAGCCAGGTTACAGGTAGGAACAGGAGGAAGCCCAAGTTTTACCATTCCTTGAATGTTTTTAATCTTTATTTTGAAATAATTAGACTCTCAGGAAGCTGCAACAGTGGTACAGAGAGATCCCATGTACCTTTCACCAATCATTCCTAAATTTTAAAGTCGAACTTTAAAGCCAAATAAATTCCAAGTGGTTAAGAAATCAAGTTTTAACCACAGACCACTAACTCACTCCTGTAAGAGAAATGCATTCCAACCGGCAGAGTGAAACTCGTACAAGGACTTTCCAATGGTCTTTCTTAAGATCTTTAATGGTCAAATTTAGGAAGGCATCATCCATAGATACTCCCCAAGTATATGAACAGGCAATTCACCCAAAAGTTCAAATGACCAATAAACAAACAAAAAAGCTCAACTTACTAAAAACAACAAAGAATTGAAAAACACATCAATAAAACAATTTCAGTCATCCAATTCCATCATTAAAGTATGTGTGATGCCAAAGAGGGCATGTTGAAACAAACCCTCTATTACACTAATGTTTGGAACAGAATTAGTAAAAACTTTTCTGAAACCAGGTTTGCAGTTAACTTCAATAATGTTCATATCCATATACACACCAGGCCAAAGAAAAAGGCAGGGGAGAAGCATTCAGCTAGTTTTCTCTATATAATAGCCTTAGCAGTAATTTTAATTTTCTACTTTGAGGTATTTCCAAATACTTTCATAATCTGGAAAACTTTCATGTAAATGCACATGAATCTTCAAAATAAAATCATTATCTTCAGAATATAAAAATGCACTAGTCCACCCCCCACATCTTACCCACAGAAACTAAGGCACAGAACATTCATTTTTATAAAATGAATAACACCATCTGTATGTATGTTTGTATGCGACCTGTTTTGATACTCAGGATTACACAGTGAAGTATCAGCAAGGCCTCCGCCTTCAGTTCTACCAACTTGATAAGGAGTCTGACCCTCTGGCAAATTATTCACCCCAAGCCCGTTTCTTGGTCTGTAAAATGGGAATGGCAAAAGGCTGTTCAGAAGATGGTAAGCATTGCCCTAAGTCAATAAAGATTCTTTTACACATGGCTTTAAATAGCTATATAAAACAACTATTCCATAATCTAACCATTCAACACAGGATACTATGAATTATTTGCTGTCACAGAGATTGCTGAAATACATTATGACGCTATGTGTAACCTTTGACTGTCTCTCTGATTATCTCCTTAGTAAATATTTTTAGAAGTGAAACTACAGGGTTGAATAGCATATATGTTTCAGTTCAAGTTTTTTGAAAACCTCAATTTCAAGCTCATCATAAAAAACTTCAAAAAGACGTAGGTAGAGAAAAAGTGAAATTTTCTCCTGCTCTCCTCGAATCAACTGTTTAGAACGTATCCCAGTCTTTTTTGTATGCATTTACATATATACACAAACACACAGAGCTCTTTTTGTTTTTAGTCTTAAATGAGGTCATATGATACATATTGCTTGGCAGTTTGTTTTTCACCTACCACTTCTTGAACCTCTTCCCATGCCTACACATATAAATCAATAGGTACACACACACGCTTTTTCTCCATAGTGCAGATACACCTTTGTCCATTTAATCATTCCTTTATTGATAGAAATTTGAGTTTTTTCTAGTTTTCACCATCAGAAACAATGCTGCCTTGAAAAGCCTTTTATATAAATCTTCTGCACGGGGCAAATCTATCTGTAGGGCCATATTCCTAGAAGTGAGATTAATGGATTAAAGGAGGTGCATATTTTCAATTCTGAAACTGCCTTGCCAACCTGTCCGATTTGCCCATTTACAGTCCTACCAATCATGTACGAAGTGTCCATCTTGAACGCTTGTCAAGACTAAACATTATTTAAATTATTGCCCATCTGACAAATGGGGAAATGGCACCTCAACGCTTCAATAATCATTTCAAGTTCTTCCCCATCTGCTCCTCTTCTTCTGTTAACTTGTCATTCATATTTCTTGACCAAGGGTTTTTCTGATTGACTTTATGTATCATGGATAGTTACCACTCTCTCTAGTGCATGTGCTGCAAACATTTTCACCCTTCTCTGACAACTGATCAGCTGGTGGCACGATCAGACACTGACAATACATACCGAGCAAAGCCATGAGGCAGCAGGGGCAGGAGCTCCGAGGAGGACCGAGGCTCTCCCGTGACAGTAATGGAGTCATCCACTTCACCTCCCTGGGCCTGGCATTCTCTGACTGTACCCTGAGGGGACCCTTCTCCATTGTCTTCAAAGAACTTTCCAGAAAGCTCTAAATTCTATAAGTCTTTGATTCTATGATTCAGGTTCCATGGAACAGAACCTACTTAGAGTCCCACTTTTCCATCTTGCACCAGAGACATTCTTAGCAAGTACTCAAGTCAGGCAAAGGAAAACAGAGTACACTTGAACTGATTATGTGCATAAGGCAATTAAGTCAACATATTTTTCTAATAATATTGAAACAGTCATCTCGCATTAACAAATACTTCTAGACCCTTTGGACTTGCCTTGCTTAGCCCAGCTGTAGAAACATTCTTTACTACTTCTGGTCATCGTGACAGAATCTAGTGCGCTGGCGTGTGCTGTGTGCAGAGAGCAGGTGTCAATCCTCCTCAAGCATCCCTCCCCCCTCCCCCACCCATTGCCAAACTGTACAAAAGGTAACTTCTTTCCTATCACAGCCTCTGCTTGAGCTGTGATAAGGACGGAACTCCCATGAGCTCTCAACCCCAAGCTTTGTTTTTTTCTTTGCATAAACATCAGTCCAAGTACAGCCTCTCGGCTTCATCTCTAGTGGATTCAAATTACACCACCTTCATGTTCCCCCACCCTGCAGAGCCCTCCAGCAACCGCCTGTCCTTACAGGGACACAACTACACGTCCTCTCGCAACAACAATAATAACAAATGTACCCACTATTTAAAATATAACTCAAGAGAAAACCACAGTCTGAGTTCAGATAATGCCAGGACCCTAGCAATAGGGCTCTGTCCATGCTCTGGAAAAAGCCAATTCTAGAGAATAGGACGCCAAAGGCCCGGGGGGAAATCCTGATACTCCTCACCCACCTGCCCCACCAGACCTCTAAAGTCTGAACTCCAATTTCCAATCCAGCCCAAGGGCATGGACCTGCTTTAACTCCTAAGTGAAGCTTTCTCATTCAACAAAAGCAAGACACTGGAAAAGCCCAGAGGAACCAGACTTGCCTGCCCCAGACACATAGGTGCCCAGGGAGCAGTCAGAAAAAATGCTTCCCCCACCCCACCCCGCTGCCCATGGCTCCATGCAGCAAGAACTGCCTCAATATAACTGCCAAGCATCGCCAAGGATAAAAACATCAAAAAGAACATGGGAAATGTCCTAATTTGTCCAGAGAACTGAGCAGGACATGCAGATAACTTCTAATTAGCATGCATAGGAACTTGGTGGCCATTCTTGGTGGGGGTCAGGTTCTAAGGTCAGGACAAAAAGCTACCTATAGTCCAAATTATCTGAGAAGCTCGTAAGTCTCCCACAAAGTACTATACACAGGCTTCAGGCGACCTCCTGTAGTCATTGGTGTGTCCATTCAAGTGTGAGATACTTCAAGACCAACTAAAGGATGGGACTAAAGAAAAGACTGAATCTGGGCTGGCCACCCACACCACTCTGCCCTTGGGAAGACTAACAAATCCCTAATGTGGATGCGAGTGCTCAGGCTCCTGCTCGCCTGCAGCATTAACTTCATCATGTTGGAACTTTAAACTTCTGTGACTTTAATACACAGTAATAAATGTGTATGTTGCAAGGATTAAGGTGGGAGGTAGCTTCTTAAGTGAGCTGAGAACTGATAGGCCCCATGGTGCACAGAAAACCCTGGTTAAGAACTGGCATTAAAAAGACCCAGTTTTAGGGCCGGCCAAGTGGCACATTGGTTAAGAGTTGGCTTGGGATGCCAGCTCTGAGCAGCAGGGCCCCAGTTTGGATCCCACATATGAGGGCCGCTGACACTGCCCTCTACAGCTAAGATGGTGAACAACAGCTCAACCTGGAGCTGGGCTGCTGTGAGTCGCTGGCGACGGCATAGGCTGCAGTGGGGCTGGCTGGCAGCTGGCGTGAGCTTTCGTGAGCTGTGGTGAGCGACCATCCAATCAATGGCTGGCAACCTATCTGCCTCAGCCAGGAAGAGCACAATGATAATACCAACATGGGCCAGTGAAGAAACGTCCTCCACAACTGGACTGAAGAACAAAAGGACAGCAGTTGGTCTGTTCCCCTTTCCCGATTCCCCAATACTGTTGCCTCTTCCAATTCCCCAATAAAATCTTAAAAAAAAGAAAAAAGACCCAGTTTCAGGTCCCAGTTCCACTGTTTAACCTGTGTGTGACCCTGGACAAGTTACTGGAAGAAGCCTCTTTTTGCCTCATAAACTTGTATAAATAAAATGAAGAGAACAAGTGCCTACCTTATAAGGGCTGCTGGGAAAATTAAGAAAGTTAGTATGAAAGGGCCGGCCGAGTGGCGCAGTGGTTAAACGTTGGCTTGGGAAGCCAGCGGTCCCGGTTCAGGTCCCAGATATGAGGGCCAGTAACAATGCCCTCAAAATAAAAAACAAAAACAAAAAATTAAGATGGTAAATTTTGGGCCGGCCGAGTGGCACGGAGGTTAAGCGCTAGCTTGGGAAGCCAGTGGCCCCAGTTCGGTCCCACATATGAGGGCCAATAACACTGCCCTCAAAAAAAAAAATAAATAAAGGGCCGGCCCAGTGGCGCGGTGGTGAAGAGCTGGCTTGGGAAGCCAGTGGCCCCGGTTCGGTACCACATGTAAGGACAAGTGACACTGCCCTCAAAAAAAAAAAAAAAAAAGTTAGCATGGATAAGCTATTACCAGCAGCAGGCATGAACACATCTTTTTTATCCATACTGACTTGGCCCGAGTTGACCCCACAGCCATGTTATCAAAGATGAAACAGACAGCTTGTCTCCAGCCTTCTCTAATCTCCTTAACTAGACTGTCCTGACTGTCTGACTTCAGGTGTAGTTTAGGCAGCTAGCTGTGACTGTTTAAGAATGAAAGAGGAAAAGCAGAAATATGGAAAGGTCTGTACATTGTAATACAATATGAAAAAGCAGAACTTGAGATGATGTGCATACATCAAACACTACGTAACAAGAATGTATAGTCAATAGCATCCTAGGAGGCCACAGAGACTAAGTATTAATAGTTGGTGCTTTCTTGTGAGTTATCTTTGCTTTTAGAATAAAGGTGGTTAAAAGGATCATTTTTAATGAAGGATACTGGATGAGATCTGTAGTTTCACCAACCTCTTTTTCCGATCCCTTCCCCATGCTTGCCATATGTTTTGCAAGATTCTAACAAATGATGTTTAACAGTAATTGATTAATTCCATTTAAGAGTTTTATATTTCAATGCTGATCCAAGTTTTACCCAACAATTCATTTATAAAGGATTCATAACAATGTTATGAAATCAAATCACTGCCACAGGTGTGATGATAAGCATAACTAAGTAGGCAAAAAAACAACACAGCTGCTTAATTTGGATAGTCAAGGGCATTCACATTCAAGGTCAACCTCATTCTAAAGGTAGTGAGTGTGTTCAGTTTGGGGAATGAGACCTGATACCAGCTCTAGGAACAATGTCCAGAGTTAGACCAATCCTGTCTAAGACATCCCTATTATGTCATCCACAGCCAATCAGAACTTGGAATCAGCATGAAACCATACAGACTTGCAATCCAAACAAAAGCAAGGAAACTTGATGATTTGGGTGGTGTTTGTGTCCTTATCCTGGGTAAATGTACAGTTTCTATTAAGCCTTTTGAAATGAAAATGGACCCCTGGCTCTCATGGACTCCTTTGCAGAAGCCAGGTTGCAACCAGCGTCCTAGGTCAGCTGCGCCCAGCAGGCTGTGGTGGGACAACCGATCAGCCAGCCCTAAACACCTTTTTAACCCTAGTTTTCAAAGGGCAGATGCATTTTGGGATTGAGTGGAAGGGAGGTGTGCCAGAAAATCCTCGGAAACATCTTCACACAGATGACCCAGCCACCCTTCCCCATCTCAGGGCTTATCATAATTGAGGAGGGGGAATAGGAAGACATATTATTAGAAAAAATTCTCCAGTATTCACAGTCTATGTGGTCACACACACACCCCAATACCTACCATGGAATCGAGACTTAACTCGGAATATGAGGAACGCATTACACTTACTTAATCACTTACACACACACACACACACACACACAGAGAGGGAGAGAGACGGAGAGAGAGATGATGGAATCACCAGGAGCTCAGTTGGAGATACCGTACCAGCTATTTCTGGGCACCAGTAACTTGTTAATCCAGTCTACACCTACATTAGAAGACACTACCTTAGAGGCCATTGCTTTGTAAGGGGCTACTGCTCTGTACCTACATGAAAAAAAAGGCCTCTGTCCATAAAGATCAATCAATCAACTACTTCAGATATTTTAAATAGGAATCAGAGGTGGGTGGCTGCTTCCATGAGCACAGGACACAATCGGGCTGCCCTGAGTCCTGCGCCTGGTCTTGGACATACTTACCTGCACTGTTTTGTTGTGGCCTCATCTCCTTGGGCTGGTCCTAGCACCCCCAACTCAGACCCAGGGTATAGAGGTGACTCCAGCCAGGGCCCTCACAGCACATTCCTGAAGGTCTGTTTCATTGCTGTCTCAAGGCCCAACGCAGGACAGAAGATAGGAATAAAAAGCAAGTGGAATAAAAAAGAAAATTGGATGCACAAAAGAGCAAGAGTGACAGGGAGAGAGCTGTTTCTTGGCAGATCAGGGAAAATAGGCACAAGTAGCGTTTGAAAACCAGAAATATGAGTACACACCTTTGAAGCAGACTGTCTAATTCTGGAGGCACTATAAACCTGATGGCCAGACTGGGCCATCTGATGTTTCAAAGAAACGAAGTCTATAAAGTTGTGAGCTTAATGTTTTTCTGTTCACAAACCCAATAACTGCCAACCAGCAGTGTCCTGCTACCCAGATGACTAGTGCTGAGTTTGTTGGTGGGTGTTTTCTTCCAGCTAATGTGGGTCCTGAGAGAGTACTCTCTGCCCAAGCAAAATGACAAAACAGGTTGTTGGGAGAAAGAAAAGATGGGACAGCACTTCATAAATGGAAAAGTTTGGACACTGACAGCATAGAAATGTTGTGATGATCAACCACGCTGTCTTTCCCCATGGATATGATGGAGTAAAGTACACCGAGGGAATACCATGACTTGTTCTCAAAAGATCCTATTTGTTTGGTAATTATTCTATTTAAATAAAGGTGTATTGTGGTTATTCTTTTATTGAGAAAATACAGGGATTTTTTTTCCTCCAAAAACTTGATGACAGCCATTTAAACTTCCATGATAAAGAACACTATTTGTGTACTGAGTAGTACATGACCAGTCAGCTGAAGTATCCAGAATTATTTCTTGGGAGAAAGGAGAGTGGAGGGCCATAGAGATCCAGCTCATGGGCCGGCCGAGTGGTGCGGCGGTTAAGCGCTGGCTTGGGAAGCTAGCGGCCCCGGTTCGGGTCCCACTTATGAGGGCCAGTGACACTGCCCTCAAAAAAAAAAAAAGAGATCCAGCTCAGACATAGTCCTAATAATTGAGGATGGACCAGCAGGATTTTTAACCAATTACAGGAATTAATTTTCACAAGGGCCAGGCCTCTAACTGCTTTACCAGCAATTATCTCGCTAAAGTCTAACAACTTTGCAAGGTAGACACTGTTACTATTTCCATATTTTACAGATGAGTAAAAAGACTGCAAGTGGTTTAGGCAACTTATCAAGATAACAAAGGTACTAACTGGCAGATCTAGGGCTCCTGCTCCAAGGCCATGCTCGTCACCAATGCACCACACTGCCTCATTCAGACACTTCCACGGACAAACCAATTCAGAGCCATCAGAAGCTTTCTACAGATTGCTGTGTTCCAAGAAAGAGGTCCATCCATTCAGCATTTACTGAGCACTGGCTGCCTACCAAGCCCATCACTGAAAGACAGAGATAGTTACCCTACCTCTCTGGGGGGAGCATCAATTCTGGAGGAACCCAAGTCTAAAGACAACTCAGGAAAGCACTGAAAAGTGCTTTTAAAAACTTGGAATATAAACAAAAACTCATAGACACAGACAATAGTTCAGTGGTTACCAGAGGGTACGGGCGGATGGGGGTGGTAGATGAGGGTAAAGGGGATCAAATACATGGTGATGGAAGAAGAACTGACTCTGGGTGGTGAACACACAATGTGATATATAGATGATGTATTACAAAATTGTACATCTGAAACCTATGTAACTTTATTAACCACTGTCACCCCAATAAACTTTAATTAAAAAAATAATAATTTGCAATAATTCATAGAACAGGCTAAAAATACTTTAGTCTCTATTGTAGTCGGCCACTCAAAGCCTGGTTGGGATAATCATCAACCTATTAAGGAAACATGATCCATATTTTGAAGACTCTTCTGTACAGTAACCAGTGTATAGCAAAATGAAACCCAGCAGGCCTCCATCAGCCCTCAGTACTACCTCTCCTACCTCACCCCCTCACTCCTTCTACGTCACTGCGATAGAGACGTGAATGTTCTATTGGATGAACTAAAATCACAAAATCCCCCAAACACCGCATATCCCCTTTTGTGTGCACATTGGAACACAGCACTACTCCAGTAGTGCTTAGAGAGGGTTGGGGGAGAGATAATCAAATAATCTATGCAAGAGCTACAAAGGAAGGGTGCCAAGAGATCACAGCCAGAGGGAGACCTGATCGGCCTGAGCGTCAGTCATGGACGGATCCCTGGGCTGGCATCTCAAGGATGAGCCGAAGTTGGCTAAGGAATGGTAGCATGGTCGGTCCAAAAGAGAGAATGGCATGAGCAAGAAACCTGAGGCCGGAGCACAGCCTAATGAAGGAATCCACAGAAGCCCCTGGATGCAGTTCAGTGTCCACAGCTTGAGACAGGGGGCGTGGGCAGGGCCTAGGTCAGGCAGGGCCACGAAGGCCACACTGCGGATGCTCTTTATCCCCAGAGCAATGAGGGGCAACTGGAGGGATAGTGTATGTGGTCTGGGGGCTAGCTGCAGTGTGAGAGCAGACTGGGAAGAGGCAAGAAGGGGTCCAGGGAGGTCAATTACTCTTACAACATTCTGGATGAGAGACGATGGTAGCCCAGCCAAGGGAGGTGGCTGTAGGCACGAAAGGAGGGACCTGAGAGAGGGAAGAGGACATGCATGGGCCTGGGTGGGTAGGGTCTGGCGTGAGGAAGAAGGTGCTCTTAAAAACGAACCTTAGGTTTGGGGCTTACAAGACTGGGGTTTATAAGAAATACAGCCGTCAGTGTTCCCGTTCACGAAGTCTGGGAACAGACAAGGGTCAGGTTTAGGGGAATGCAGTAGGGTCAGTTTGCGGCATCTTCGAGTCAAACACTTGGTGGCCTTCAGGGGTGGATGTCAGAAAGGTGCTGGAAGTTCTGGTTGGGTAACTGATACTATTATGTGTTCACCCAGACAGGAGGAGGCTAATGGTTCCTTACAAATAATCTAAAACCAGTAGAAAGAGAACTTGTAGGATGATGAAGGATCTTCTTGTAATCAGGAACTTCTAAAAAGCATATATAATAAAACCATTTCAGAAATGTCTGCATAAGTTCAACTTTTTGGAATGTATCTTTCAAGAGAAATTTAATTCCATCTACTATTCTACACAAAAAAATTCTGAAAACTTTGGCATCCTAATTTAAAATAGGCAGCAAACAAGAAACTTCAAAATGAAAAAGGAAAAATACGTGTTCCCTAAAATGGTCAGTGAGGGTTTGCGTCACCCTAACAGCTCACTCAGTGTATACTAATTCACTCAAAGTTTTGAGTTAAGAGTAAGAGAAGAGAATCAACTTTTACTGAAGATGTATGTCCCAGACATATCAAGACACTCTTCATTTAATCTTCACGGCCCTAAGAGGCATGAGATTGTGTTTCCACTTCACAAATGAGGAAACTGAGACAGAGAAATTAAGAAATTTACCTAAGGCATTGTAACTAATAAGGGCAGAAATGGAACTCAAGCAGGTCTAGGCAACTGACTCCTTTTGCCAATGCTCAAGACCAGGATGGGGAGCAGCAGCTCTATCCCTGGTCCCCCTCTTCTGCTGTGGAGGATGAACTTTGTAAGATATTTATTCCGAGGGGCAGCCAGTTGGCTCAGGTGGTTAGAGCGCAGTGCTCATAACACCAAGGTTGCCGGTTTGATCCCTGTATGGGCCACTGAGCTGCGCCCTCCACAACTACTTGACTTGGAGCTGATGGGTGCTGGAAAAACACACTGTTCCCCAATTAAATAAATAAACAAGTAAATAAATAATTTAAAAAAAGATATTTATTCCAAAAAGTTTGTTTTTTATTATCTTCAACTACAATTCTGCAATTACATTCTTAGCCTCAAGATAACCTTACTTTTTAAAGAGCTGTCTTTGTCAATTCAATTCTCTCTGCTTCAGTTTCTTAAGAGGTTTACCTGGCTAGACATATCAATCACACCCAAAAAAGCTTTATAAGTTCAGTTATATGTGCTCATAAAATTCAGATCAAAATGTAAATTCACACCTGGAAAAAACAAATGTTTGTTTTCCATCAAATGTCTATTGCATGTTTCTAGCCAAAATCCATTGACACTATAGTGAATTAGCCACCCCTAACTTACAAAGCAATTTTGCAAAAACCACTTACTTTTTAGCCAAACTCAGAACTTACTTTCCTAAAGAAATAATGCTATGAGAAATTCCTTGCCAGGCCACAAAAGCTTAACAACTCAGTGGTCATCCCAGGATTCTATGCGTACTAACAGGAAACATTACATAGTCCTTACAAATGGCAAGTATGTGCACTATATAGAAATGGGGCAATATGCAAACGATAATTGAAGGGAAAAAGAAAACTAGTAAGAAAATTAATTACAGTGCTTAAAATTGTAAAGGTATGTCTGATATGTTAGTGATACTGAGTTTACCTTTCCTCCATAGAGATATATATACACACACACGTATGTATGTACGTATGTATAAAGCTCTTTGTCAATATACGTTTTAAAGTCTATTAACCTTTGGGCTATCTAAGATAGCAGCACTTCTCAACTTGGCACTGCACGCCCCATGGCCCAGCCCACAACACCCTGCATTTGGCACAGCCGCAGGTAGGCCGCTGGCTCAGATACTGGGAAAAATGGCTGAGGTGACACTGAAGAGGAGGAGGGTGGAGGTGGAGGTACAAAGGAAAAAAGGGAGCAAGGGACAGGTGGCCTCAAGCAGGTGAGTCAGGTGCTAGGTCGGGTGGAAAGAACAGGCATTTCCAACTCAGACACCCGGGAGCAAACCCCAGCTCTGCCACTCCCCAGCTGTGAGACCTCAGCCAAGTTACCTAGTTTTTCGGAGCTTCAGAAAGATGCTACCTCCCAACATCTGTAGGGGCAGAAGGAGATCTACACAAGCCCCTGTCCAGGCTTCTTCTTGTATGGCTAGTCAGTCCTCTTCATTCTCTGGCTGGTTTAGAGTCAGTTTCCTGGTCTGCAAAGGGGCAGCAGTAACAATAGGATTCTGTGAGGACTAAAGATCTATGACAACAGGTCTGTCAATTGCAACCGTGTACAAAGACTGGTTATTAATGTACCTGTGACTCTGAGCTAACGGGAATAACTATGGGGTTAGCTGACAATGTCACACGGGTGACAAAGGATTTCGAACAGTAGCAGCATCACTGGCAGAAATACATTGCTTCCTAAAAGATTGTTTTACAATTCTGAGATTCAATGCTTAAAAAAAAAAAAAAATGGCATTCAGGAAACAAACAAAAGCCTTAGGCCAATCCTTCACCCTGACTCCAGGCCCCAGAATTCTGGGACTGGGGGCCAAGCTGGCCTCTGGATGTGGTGACCATTCCAGGGAAAGCAGTCAGGTTGTCAGACCTGTGGAGCAACTGATGAAGGGCAGGCCACATATTTGAAAGACTGGGCACACATGCCGTCAGTAAGCCAGGCTCAGCGGCCCAGCTCAAAGCCAACCGGAGAGACAGCCAATGCTCGGTCTGCTTTGAAGCTTAGCCAAGAGGCTAGCAGGAACTTCATCTCTCCTCCTGTTCTTGCCGCAGGAAAACTGACAGTAAGAGAAAAAGGGCCCCGAACCAGAGAAGGCTGGATCACGCTCTCAAAAGGTCACTGACACCAAAGTCCCAACTTCTCAAAGGTCCTTCAAATTAATCAGTCAAAATCTCTGCAAAGAAGCCTCACTGAATTCCATGGCTCCAAAGACAATTATTAGTCCCCAAAATTTGGTATAGTAAAAATCATGGCAGGACTCAGCTCAATGACCGTCTCCTCAGAAAGACCCTCTTGACCACTTCATCCTAAAAGAACAGCCTCCCCATCCCCTTCTTCTCTTTATTTTTCAGAACAATATTATTACCTGACACTGTGTTATATGACTGTTTGTTGCCTGTTGCCCCACAAAATATACGCTTTATGTGGGCAGAAACTTTGTTTATTCACTGCCGTGTCTTCAGTGTTGTACAAAGTAGGCATTTAAATATTTATGGGTTGAACAAATGAATGAACACTGCATGTAATACCTAAGTAACCTGTTTATGTCCTTTTCAGAAAATTCCGCCTAGTGCAGTAGATAAACATATCATTTACAGTTGAGTGTATTTTTAGAAATTGGGCATCAGGTCTCAGCTGAAGAATGTAACATATTATGACACTATTGCCATGAGACAGTGGGATCTAACTTAAAGCTCAGATCATCTCTACTCATTAGTATCCTTTCCAGGAACATAAATAAGCCTTCCTAATGGAGGACTGTGGGCATAGTACCTCTCCTTTCCACAGAACCACTTTGTATTAAATTTTTTGCTGGGAAAATGCATTTCTTTTAGGAAACTGAAATTCCTACCCAGCTGCTGTATCAAAGAAAAGGAGGCTTTGGGAAAGGGGGCAGGGATACTTTTGGGTGGTGGTGACTTCTTAGATCTTGATAGCATAAATAAAGGCTCCTCTGCAAGTCACCATGTACCGGGGACCTGAAGTGGAAATGCTGTTACCACCAACAGGGTCCCAGGTTTAGACCTGCTGGGTCAGGGCCTGCCTTTTGCATCAGAGTCACCACCACTCCCGGCGGCTAGTCTCACACAGGAGACTCACTCAATGGAGGGTGCCGCAGAGGATTCAAAATCAGGACACCAGCCCAACATATGCAGTTTCCACAAGGTGCTTTCTTAATAAACACATATTCTCAAGTGGGAGAATTCGGAAATCATGTTGTGCACTAGGTCAAAGGCTGCATCAGTCTTTTTACTCTAGGGGGGAAATAACCAGGGAAGTAAATGCTGACTTGGTACTGCTTTTTCAAATACACACAATAAAACAGCCCTCAGACAAAAAGGCCTTCTCCAAAAACCCCTGATGGGAAATACTGGACCCCAGCTCTGATGGGAGTGGGGAGTTGCACCTTCCGGGAAGCACTACTCTCAGACTGTACAACTCTCTCCAATGAAGCCTGGCGATATGTTCCAGCCCTGCTAAAGCTTCTGTGCAACAACTCACAAGGTATACCCCTAAACGAGAGCCCCGACCCTCCGATGAATAATGGTGTCTGTAACAGCAGCCAACTCCTCTCTAACATTCTCTTCAAAACCTTGTGTCTTTGGGCTAGCCAAGTGGCTCAGTTGGTTAAGATTGCGAGCTCTGAGCAAGTGTCACCGGTTTGATTCTCCAAGGGCCAGTGAGCTGCACCTGAGCTGAGCTGCTGCTGAGATGGTGAAAGCGCATGCTCTTAGCAGCAAGGTTGCTGGTTGAACTCCTGCATGGGATGGTGGGCCGTGCCCCCCTCTCCCCGCAACAAAGATTGAAAGCGGCGACTGGATTAAGAGCTGAGCTATGCCCTCCACAACTAAGACTGTAGGAAAACAACTTGACTTGGAGTTGATGGGTCCTGGAAAAAACAATGTTCCCCTTCCCCAATTCCCCAACACTGTTCCTCTCTCCAATTCCCTAATAAAAATCTTTTAAAAATAAACAACAACAAAAAACCTTGCATCTTATTACTTCAAATGAAGGGTTCTTAACATCTACTTGTATGCAAAATTTGGTCTGTGTGTACATGTACAGTTTTCTGAGGAGAGTGTTCAGAGGCTCAGAGGGGTGTATCAGTGCCCAAACAAGTTAAAACACCACTTTGATGGGGTGCGGAACGTCATCCTGTGGGTTGTGTGGGGCAAGCAGTTTCTCAGAGTGGGTCTGGGGACCCGTTTAGAATTAAACACTTTGTCCCAGGAAAACTACCAGGAAGCCAGAGTACTAGCTGTCACTCTTCTTTGGTGGATGTGGACCTCTCACATTTCTGGAGTGCCCAACGACAACCTGCTGAAGCTCCCAGTTTATGCACGCCCTGAAATCCAGCGGGCAAATCAGAGAGGTCTGTGCTTAGGATGCTGGTTCTTGAATTGGCTTTGGGCTCATGGACAGAACAAGACTTTGACTCTTCCTAATAAATTACTGATTTTCCCTCAGAAGCACATCAGTTTACCCAGCTTCCTAAGAAAGACCAACATTAATGCTGAGTCTCCTATTATCAGGACATCCTTCAAAACGCGGGGAGCAGCCCCTCAGAAACTGTCCTCCCGCCAACTCCTCCTTCCACTGAGCATTTCTACATCAAAAATGAAACCTGTAAGTCGCCGTCCCCACTGTCCTCTGGCTCCCTCAACAAACTGTATCCTTAATATTTGAAAATTTTCAACATTCTGTAAAAGTTAAACATGTACATTGCCACTCCCACTTTTCAAATTTTTTTGTTGTTTTGACCAACCTTTGCTTTCTGAGTTTTTTTCTAATATGGAAATTTAAAGATCATACAAATTGAAATTTCCTGCAGGTTACATGAACCCTCTATCTTCACCAACTCCGGCTGCTGAACCTGTTGTGATTACAAATCCTTTGTTTCCTATAAGCCATGGAAGAAAGTGCCCTTGTTACTCTGAAACTCTAACTTTCATTCCAAGTCTACCCAGTTACCAATATTCTTTCACATCTATGGCAATTTTTGGTCTTTCTTCAAAAATGTGGCCGAAGGTACAATAAAAGAGAGGCTGAAAATGACTGTTTCCTGCTTGCTCTCCTGGGCTACAATCTTTCTCTACCACTTCTTCTAAACCACAAGGTACCACTGTATATGGACAATAATCAATTTTAGAAAAAGGTACCTTTACACTATTATTTCCAGGATGACTAGGTGTACAGAAGGAGAAATTACCATCTGCTGAGAAAAATCGCAAAATAATTTCTAACTCTATTTGCTATAATTTGACAATTCCATCTTAAGGGTCTAAGAAATGTACCATTGTGAAATGTCTCAAAGCCATTATCCTAATTGAAATCTAATTAAATGGAGTAAGTAGCTAGTTCCTTGTCAGGTTGCATAAAGGCCCATATAAACCAGAGACCCTTCCTGTGAAATCAAGGGATAGTGTCTATAAAGTAAATGTCCCCAAAGCAGTGAAGATTTTAGTCTCAAAATCTCTTAACCACTCATCACAGTATATGTAAGCGCTGCTCTAGAGACCTTCAAATGCTGATAAACATAAACAATGGAGTGCTGAACAATGCTCCTTTTCAAAAATCCACGTCAGGAAAAGCGGACATGTTCTATTCTTCTAGGTGGTTTTCACTCCCAAGTTTTGTTCTCCACATGCTTTATTGTTTTCTTTGAAATACCTTGGATCTTTCATGTCTCTGTTTTCATAGAAAAGAAAGTGAAATGGATAATCCCCAACAGTGACTTGGGAGTGCTCTGCATTTTCTTTGTAGCTTCCCATTAAAACGGGTCTGTGTTGGAGGGATGTAAACCAACCCGAGTGGAGTGGGAAGGGAGCCCACAGGCACAGTGGGGAGCAAAGGGAAGCCAGATGAAGGCATAAAGACTGGCAAGAAAAAATCTATCCTCAGGTAACTGACAGCCAACGCCATAACTTCCTCTGTATTTAAAACCCACAGTGCTGGCTCTTCATTAATTTTAGATGAATTTCACAGTAGGTTTTTCGTAATTACCAACAGCTTGCATTACTAGCTCATGAGGTGGCCCTATCAAGTAAGCGATCTGGTTTCCTGAGCAGAGCCTGCCGGGTCACACACCCACCTTCACGTGAAGGTGCGCTGCCCAGGAAATAATGAATCCCCAGAAGTAGCAAGAGGAGACCTTCCTCTAAAACTCTTTCAGGGCCACATCCCCGACCCCCACAGAGCACTGGGGGGAAATTCAGAGAGGGGAAGAAGCTTACCTTCCCAAAGGTAAAAGATGCTCAGCCTCGACTATAATTTAAATTTCTGCTAACAGGGTTCTGCTGCAATAACATACATTTGTTGCCACCATTACCTTACATATAGGCCTGCCCCTGGAAGAATGGACTTTCTGAAAGCAATAACTTCTGTCTTTTCTGCCTCTGGCAAAGATGGAATAAAGAATATACAACAGAATCATACTTTGATGAGCAGAGCTCACCATCATGGGACACACGTGAGGTCCACAAGGAAAGTTGGGAGCCAGCGACAGTGATGGCAGACATGTATTTCTGATCAGTTGGAGGCTGCAAGACTTCTGGGCTGGAGAGAGAGAGAGCTGAGACCGCCAGGCATTCCAGGGAAGGGCAGGATCTACTGTCCAGAGTCACAGGGCTGGGAGGACCGGCCCCCTGGCCCTCTGTCCACCTCATGGCCCCCTTCCTGGAAATAAGAATTACCAGACCTAACAGAAAAGCCAATGACAGGGAACAGATTAACTGAGAATGCATTAAGAAAACAAAAAAGAGGAGGAGGAGGAAGAGGAAGAAGGAAAGATAATATAGAAGATAAACCCAAGAAAAATGAAAAGAGGCCCTGTGAGAACTTGGGAGGAGAGGGTAATGAGGGCATTGATCAAAAGAAAATGACTAAGGAAACAAAACCAAGGAGAAAATATCCTGGCACAGGATACCTGGCTTGAAGGCCAAGTTTACCCAATGATCTCCCACAAAGAATATCTTAAGGATTTGAGGAGGGAGAGAGGCCAGCAGTGAGAAAGAGAATCTCAGGGATCCAGGGATAGCCTGGTGTGACTAGTGAGCAGCCGAGCTTGCATCATGGACTCCCACCAGTCAGGGACCTGCAGTGGGCTCTTCCCCTG